>OU612073.1:9557303-12057303 GCA_914767715.1 Membranipora membranacea | reverse complement strand
AACCCCTCGTCATTTGGCTGCAACACAGAAAACTAAAAACAGGTATAACCATTGATGCTATATTCTCTTAGTAGTTAGCTGTAGCTCTTAAACCACCTCTGTAAGAAAAGTAAAGTTGAACTAATTGATCTCCTATCTATGAAACTCAAAATATAACAAAATGAGAGTTCAATCTCAGTATTGTCACCCAAAATATTTGCCAGGAAGATAGGGAAGTAGAACGATAGCAACCCTAGATATTTTTATTTCATAGACTGAGATCCCTATGGAAATGTTGTTGGCTATAAAACATAGTGACACTCCCCGCAAATTTCCCTCGACTTGACTCTCAAAACCTTAATGCTTACCCTGGCATCGATCACGTTTTGGTCGCTGGTATTAATAGGACAAAATGATAAATAAGACCACAGCACTATGTCAATAGGCAGTTCATTTACTGTCAATAAAATTACAACCAGAATTGACAATACCTACGAAAACAAACTTTGATTCTTCCATTCTCCTACTCCCACTATTATGCTTTTTTTATGATATTTCAGTGGATACATATTGTACACCCTCCACATGATCGGAGCTGCCAGATGTGACCAGGGTCGGAGTGACTGTACAGATGGCTGCTCTCAAGGCGGTAAATACAAAGGAACTAAGGTCAGCGAACTCGCTAAGGACAAGGATCACATAGAAAACAGTACGTCAACAAAACATAGCCAGTTCAGAATCTAAAATCACCTGTATTTGACCAAAATAATCAACACTAATTGATGAAACGTGCTGTGTAATGATGGTTAGGGCTGTGAAGCCAACAATATATCATCCCCCGTGATTGTTATGTTGTCTTTATGGACAGCTGCACGTTCCTGCAAACTGAGAGCAAATTGGCTTGTATAGTACAGCCTCACCAACTAACTTTCATTTGCGGCCAATTCTTGGGAAAGCAGGGAGTTATTTGATCCCTTGCACGGACATTGACTAAGATCAGTGATCTTTATCACCTCTTTGATATCAAACTTTTGATCATCTGGACAATGTTCTGACTAGAATCTCGAAAAAAATGGGAATTGAACCCATACCCTTTTCAACTATCTACTGAGCCACAGAAATAATGTTAGTTTTAAACCAACTTTTTGAAATTGATATTTATTTCTCTTATATCTGATGACAGTGTGTGATGACATGATGACAGGAGCAGCTCTGCTGATGCACCAGCAAAGTGATAATGTGAACGGTTATCGGGTAAGAGACTCAACTACACACATTAAATCCATGAGTGCTATTTAGATTGCTGTAGCTTATATTGTATCATATGAAATGATACTGTATGAGAGAGTAATACAATTGCAAAGAGCTGTGGCCTGAATCTTCATTCTATATTTCGTTGTGGACAACCTCTATGTTTTGTAAATACCCTTGAACATCCTCAAAAAGGTTGTTGTTGTCGACCTTTGTAAAGAAAAAGGAGGCAACTCCAAACTATAATGCATTGAGCTTTATGTTATGACCTGGTTTAAATGGCATCATTCATATGAATACATGGAGAGCTTGAGCAACGCCGTCAATGGTAAAGGTTTTTACTTTGCATCGATTTTAAATAAATGAGCTGGGAATTTTCTCACAATGGTACATTAGAATTCAGCAATTTTTAAAGCAGTGAAAGTCTGAATCACTTTGGGCAGGCACCATTGTTTTTTTCATTAAGTAGTGTTTTTTCATGTTTTAATCCTCTTCACTTTTGTAGGTGCTGTGTCTAGATGGCGGAGGTATACGTGGTATTCTCTTGTGTATGATATTAGTCCAATTAGAAAAGCTATTAGGACAGGATATCAGGGATAGCTTTGATTGGATAAGCGGAACTAGTACTGGTGGTATTCTAGCCTTGGCTCTTACTAGCGGTTAGTGCATTATAGCCTTAGCTTTAAGATAGTGGTGATTGCTACGGGATAAACAATAAACTGCTGAAGCATTTGCAAGTAGAAACTTTATTAATTGCCTGCACTTGCCCATCAGGTAGTTTGCCCATTTGAGACCGAACAATTCGAGGCCTAATGACATGTTGTGTGTGTTTTGGCAGTATCAAGTTCCGAGTTAATTTTCAAAGCACATGCTGAGTTACTATACATCATGAAGCTTCTATTCCAATCTGTTTATATCATGTTTGGTCCAATTTGCGGTTATACTGGTCTTGGCTGCTCCTGGCAAATTAGTTATTGGTCATGAGCATTTACTTAATATAACTGTTTCTTACCTTCAGGACGCAGTGCTCGTTATTGTCTGGGATTTTACTTCAAACTTAAGAATAAAGTCTTTAGTGGGGGTAAACCATACAGCTCTGAGGTGTTTGAGTCTGTTCTAAAGGCAGAGTTTGGAGAAGATACTCTCATGTCTGAACTGCCATATCCAAGGTATGATCTCATCATGTATATACTCCGTTTGTTCTCTGGTGTATATACACCATATGTTGACCAGTGACCATATTTTCACCAGTGTTAACACCATATAAGAGAGTTTGCGATGGGATTGTCTTTTCTATTGCTGTGAGCTTGTAGCTCCGAATCATGCTAGTGCAAAAAGTGATCAACAACGGAAAACATGTACATGACGGAAATTTCACGTACCACCAGAAGACTTCACATCCTCTCTGATATCGCTGGTGTTGACACAATGGTTACAGCAGCATATTGAAGCACTATACACCATCTGCTCCCGGGTGGTCAAAGTTACATTTTGGTGTCTGACATGAAACCCACAGCATGGTACATATGGGCCGATGTATACACCATTGGCACTGCTGTGTACATGAATTATCCCTGGTCCAGGATGCACCAGTGTCTGGGATATCTATACTGTTCCCTGACCCTGACTCTGACCCTGACCCTGGCATCTTTGATTAGCAGGTCACGTTTTAAGCATTTGTTGGATTCTATCTATTTCATTCCAGAGTATTAGTTACCACAGTGATGGCTGATAGGTTCCCCCCAGATCTCCACTTATTCCGTAACTATCACAGCCCTCTGGATGATCTTCTACCTCCTGATAAAAGATATAGTGACAAACATCCACCTCCTCCTAAACCAAACGGTTAGTCAGCCTGAAATTAACTATAATTTTTTTAGATAAAAATGCTTGGCAATAGTTTTCAAAGAAAAGGCAGCAACACTTTTTTATAATGTAACGACTTTATTCCTTGATTGTATCGCTTATGAATGCTTACAGCAATGGAAAACATAGCGAATCGCACTAAGGTTGATATAATAGTTGTAATATCAACGAGGGGATGATAGTGGTATACTTAATTTTATATATTGTTTTTTAGTATCTTTGTATATGCTGTTCAATCTATTCTTAGTAAAAACGTCATGTTTGATTGGTGTGGTCTTTGTAGACTTGACTTGTTTCAGTGTTAGGCAAGGCTGTTATTTGTCTTGTTAGTGCAGCTATGTTGTCACAAAGACAAAAACCTCATTTCGTACAAAATCGTGGTAAATTTTCATCGAGTAGCTTAGTTCAGTTTGGGCTATGGGTATTCTCAAAACCTCATTGATTAAGAAGATATCCAAAAATCATTTCACTATAAGAGATCAACCTTGTTCTTCAAGGGCCACCTCAATGGTTTATCAAATTGTAATCAGCTGTATCCAAAGTGTACGTAAATCCCAACTTTTTTGATTTTGCTAGGAGTGCTTTTGGTAGGTTAAGCCTCACACTGTCATCATATATTTGATAGCTGAAGTTACTTTATAATTTTCAGTTTGTATGTTTGCGCTCCTACTCTCCCTCATTGTCTCTAATAATAATTTTTTTCTCATTCAGAGGTTTGTGTATGGCAGGCGGCCCGAAGCAGTGGAGCAGCTCCTACCTTCTTTACAGCTTCTATGAATCGATTCTTAGATGGCGGACTGATGGCCAATAATCCAACTATAGATACAATCACCGAGATAACTGAATTCAATGCTGCAATGCGTGCAGTGGTAAGAAATCTTTTTCAATGTCTATGATGGCGATTAGGGAATTGAACTCTAACAAACACAGTTTACCTCTTTCGATTAGCAAATGGTGAATATTGAAAGCCAAAATAATCAAGGTTACACCCACTTTATTCACTGCTTGGTTCAAGTCATAGACTCATAGGTATCCAGTTTAGAATAGCGGCAATCAGTTGAATAGATTGTGATATTGTTCTCGCATAGCTATGCTTATGGTTTGTATAGTAAGTGATTTTAAAGCATTTTACGCACTCACAACAGCTATTTTTATGATAAATATCTTTCTGATACTTCTTCAAGGACTAAACAGACTTTCTAACTCAACCATACCTCCTGGTTGTCTTGTTTCCCATCAGCAAGTCAACCATGAGTTAATGGTGACTTGTTGGTAGGCAACCTGTAAAATCTGAGTTAATGGTAACAACTTGAGTGAAGTCTCGCTACCATTAACTCAAGGTTGACTTGTGACGTATCCATAAGTCTTGGGCTATCTCTCGTCTATATCCAAAGCTCAAATGGATCCTTGTTCTTTTTTAGGGACACCCGGAGGAGGTGAGGCCCATCAAATGTGTTGTCTCACTAGGTACCGGGAGACCACCTGTAGCCAGTGTTAATGATATAGATGTATATAAGCCAACAGGGATATTTGATGCTTACAAAGTAGTACAGGGAGCTACCTCTCTCATCAAGCTACTTGTCGAACAGGTAATGAGTTTCAGTAATACCTTAAAGAAGTAATGTATTCACATGAGAACATGTTTGCTGTTTTGCGCGTGTTCAAATAGCAAAATTCATTGATGGCCATTATTTCTTTGTAAAAACTCTATGCAATGAAGATGAAAAGTTTTCATATAGCGTGTCATCTACAAAAGCAAAGACTGACATGGAAATGTTCCTGATGGTCTGAGGTCATCTTTCAACAGGTTCTCAATTTTGTACACACATGAAGCTTTTCTGATGTTAGCTTAGCATTTGTCATGCTTCTATTTTTCATTTAGTCATATCTATAACTTTGGATAATTTTTGTTTGATGATTAAAGGCCACTCAGAGCGAAGGACGACCACACGAGAGGGCTCGAGCATGGTGCTCCTCCATGAACGCCCCCTACTTTCGCCTGAGCCCTGAGCTTTCTGTTGATGTAGTGCTTGATGAAACTGAAGATGATAAGCTGTTACTTGTTTGCTGGGAGGCTATGGTCTACATCAAGCGTAATCATGATAAACTTGTACAGATAGCTAAGGTACTCAAACAAGGCAATCATGCTGCTGCCGACCGCATGGAACTCACATGATCAAGCTTATAAGTCCTGAGTTCAGCTCAATTTTATTGTGTGGTGGTGATACACAATGTCCTAGTGTCATTAAATTTTAGCGTGTTAATTTTATTGTAGCGATCATCTTCCAATTTTCTTATTTTTCATCTGGTTATTCATTCAAACAGAGTATTTACCATATTTTCCATTGCTTCTTCAAGTATTGTGCCAATTTCTCTATGGTTAATTTTTATTTGTTCTTTGTTATAATGTTCAATGACCAAACTTTTAACGATGACTTCAAAATTAAGTCACCATTCATCTTATTCTCCCGCAGCAAATTTGGGTGCTAATATTTTTTTTTTTTTTGCTGCATATTATTTTATTTAGTATGTTTATTAAACACGTGATTCAAATCCTTTGAATGTGATTTATTTCGAAAAAAAACTTGTGGTAGTTCACAACAGTTACTATTGAACCTCAAGGCTGGTTTTTGATTAAGTCAACATTGCAAAAGGCCAACACTTTTTTATCTGTTGAAGTTTTTGATGGTAAGTGCTAGTTTGAGTTCCCTTGCCCTCGACTTTTTTATCTACAATCGCAGCATTAACAAAAATTTGAGATTTTAGATGATTATAGTGTTCAAACAAGTGTCAGATAGCAGCCAATCAGCAACAGGGGAACAGGTAAATAAACGCTCATGCTATTGGCCAATAATCAAAATCCGTAAATGTATGTTCCCTTGATACTTGATACTTATCCTCCGTCATATACTAGTCCTCATACTAATACCCCCTCATTCCCCTAAAGACCCGGTCATACTAGTCGTAGTCATATACTAGTCCTCATACTAATACCCCCTCATTTCCCTAAAGACCCGGTCATACTAGTCGTAGTCATATACTAGTCCTCATACTAATACCCCCTCATTCCCCTAAAGACCCGGTCATACTAGTCATAGTCATATACTAGTCCTCATACTAATACCCCCTCATTCCCCTAAAGACCCGGTCATACTAGTCGTAGTCATATACTAGTCCTCATACTAATACCCCCTCATTCCCCTAAAGACCCGGTCATACTAGTCGTAGTCATATACTAGTCCTCATACTAATACCCCCTCATTCCCCTAAAGACCCGGTCATACTAGTCATAGTCATATACTAGTCCTCATACTAATACCCCCTCATTCCCCTAAAGACCCGGTCATACTAGTCGTAGTCATATACTAGTCCTCATACTAATACCCCCTCATTCCCCTAAAGACCCGGTCATACTAGTCATAGTCATATACAAGTCCTCATACTAATACCCCCTCATTCCCCTAAAGACCCGGTCATACTAGTCGTAGTCATATACTAGTCCTCATACTAATACCCCCTCATTCCCCTAAAGACCCGGTCATACTAGTCATAGTCATATACTAGTCCTCATACTAATACCCCCTCATTCCCCTAAAGGCCCGGTCATACTAGTCATAGTCATATACTAGTCCTCATACTAATACCCCCTCATTCCCCTAAAGACCCGGTCATACTAGTCGTAGTCATATACTAGTCCTCATACTAATACCCCCTCATTCCCCTAAAGACCCGGTCATACTAGTCATAGTCATATACTAGTCCTCATACTAATACCCCCTCATTCCCCTAAAGACCCGGTCATACTAGTCATAGTCATATACTAGTCCTCATACTAATACCCCCTCATTTCCCTAAAGACCCGGTCATACTAGTCATAGTCATATACTAGTCCTCATACTAATACCCCCTCATTCCCCTAAAGACCCGGTCATACTAGTCATAGTCATATACTAGTCCTCATACTAATACCCCCTCATTCCCCTAAAGACCCGGTCATACTAGTCATAGTCATATACTAGTCCTCATACTAATACCCCCTCATTCCCCTAAAGACCCGGTCATACTAGTCATAGTCATATACTAGTCCTCATACTAATACCCCCTCATTTCCCTAAAGACCCGGTCATACTAGTCATAGTCATATACTAGTCCTCATACTAATACCCCCTCATTCCCCTAAAGACCCGGTCATACTAGTCATAGTCATATACTAGTCCACTGAATAACGGATATTTATGTCATCTGTTTGCGCTGAACCATACCTCATGTCACCAATGTCACCATTGTCTGTGACAAAAACTAACTAATTTAGTAGTACATCATTATGAAGCAACTGTAAGTATTCTCAGTCATGAGTGTCAAATTGATGTTTTGATGCAGACGTTTTTTTTTTGCTGGAGCTGACTTTGTCGGGGAGAGAGTCGACCCTTAGTGAGAACTATGGCAGCAGCCACCAGGTAATAAATTATTACAGAAATATCATCATTACAATCTTATATGATCGCGAGTGTAAGTGAATCTTATTTAGGATTAGTGAGGTTTTTTAGCCGAATCATCACAATAATCAATCCGCCAAAAGATCTGAGTTTTTCCATAAGACCATTTTCTTCAAGTCATTCACTCAGGAAAGACAGTTAGAGACATTCCCCCGTTGGAAAGCTATAATTAAAATCTAAGGAACCACTTATAATAGCACTTTCTACTGTACATGATTCCTTGATTGATTGTAGAATGACGGATAGAGCAAAGAGAAAATGGTCTCTGACTGACTCAGACCCGGCTCCGCCCAAAACTGAAAAGTCTTCGATCAAAAAAGAGCCAAGGTAAGTGTCAGCATGTGTTGGTGATGAGCCGATTATATTCTACCACACCGCTGTCATAAAGTCAGGGAAGTGTGGGATTCTTATTTAAATCCAAAAGCACAAATAATTGTTAGGTTTCTGTCACTCTGGAGCAAGCTAGTTGCTGTCTTACCGTTTGTGGACATTAGAATATCTCCCAGATTCTGAAATATTTGATGATGCTATTTATTTTAAACATTTGTCATCAGATGTGGCATTGTGGGGTACAATAACCCATAAAAAGGTGATGTAACTTGATTTCACTGCCGCATATTAGGTTACTGCTGAACCAAATTATTATTTCACAATCAATTTTTAATTTTACTCTTTAGAGAGGCAGATGTATCTAAAATAAAACCAACAGTTACTCCGACGAGAAACAGTAAACCTCCTAAAGAGGATCAAGCAAGGTATACGTAATTTTCTAAATTTCTAAATTTCAACATTGGATGTATATGTTTTGATCAATATAGAAGAGTGTTAAGAAATATTTACACCGTTATGACTGAATCATAAAGATCTAATCAAAGTTTCACTCATTGTAGAGACACAGATGGTGCAAATAGGAAATGGACTTTAGGAAACTCTCCAGCAATGACCGGTCAGGCTCCTAAAAATGACGAATCAACAAGGTGAACAGCAAATTTGTAATATAATGAGCATCTAGTTTTAATTTTCTCATTACTCTAATGCATGTATGCTCTGTTAAATAGGGTGGCAGCCGACATTGGTGGAATGAGCGGAGTGCAGGCAACTTGCCAAAACAGATCAGAAATTTCAAAATTTTCAGAACATTCAACCCATAGGTAATCGCCATTTCTGATAACTGCCAGGTGATTGGTGCTGCAGGACGCGTGGGTTAAAGTACCATTTGGGGAGATTTAATGATTGATTTTTCCTTACTAGCCCGGTATTAGCCATGGTTGGTTTTAGAACTACAAATATTGGAGGTCCGCTGGGTGTTTGCACAGCCCACAAGCAGTATAAAGAGTGACTGAATCCGGTGGGCAAGGGTTGAGGGCACAGCAAGAGTACCACACCAACAATAATCTGTAATACTGATATTACTGCTTGTAGAGGAGCCAACAATGATGCTAGTAGAAAATCTCATGCAAGAACCAGTAAAGCTCAGAAAGAAGAACTAAGGTACATCAGCTCACTCGTTACGTAATCGATTGAAGGAAAGGAATAGTTGCTGAAGTATGCCGTAAACCCTCACTGGAAATGTGTGCTCATTGAATTCTGTAAAGCTCAAATATGAATTATCGAGGCTTCAGTTATTTGCCGAAACAGTTTGTCAAAATCAGTGCACGAAGTAAAATGACTAGTGATGATGTCGTTTTTATTAGCTAGTGACTGGTAAAAATTCACTATAACCTAGGTCATTGATTTCATACCCTGATTTCGACAATCTTGTTTGACTACAGAAGTCATAGTGTGTAAATGTTTATTTCACATCAATACTTCAATTTTGTAGAGATACTGATGGCACCAAGAGGAGATGGTCGCTTACCAAAACTCAAACGAGAACCAACAAAACTCCAAACTATGACGAAACAAGGTCAGACGTAGTTATCAATTCCATATACCGTAATACTTCACTTATAAGGCACCGGCCTTATAAGTGAAGCACCTCCCTCGGTAAAAAAATGCTCCAGTTCTAAAGCACCCCACAGCTATAAGGCACCCATTTGAAAAAATAAACTGTCTCCGTTGGGATTCGAACCCACAACATCCTATTTCCACCGTGATTGAAAGGCAGACGCTCCACACACTGAGGTATTTAGCCTTACTCACAAGGTAAGGTTTTGGTCCAACATAAATATAAAAATGCTTCAAATGATAGCCGCGCCTATATGCTCCTCTCTTATAGGCGCCTTCACTTATAAGGCATGAGCCTTATAGGTGAGGTATTACGATATACCCTAGAAAAGTGTTACTGGTCTGGGTTTTTAAGAATTTCCCAGAATGCATAGTTAGATCTAGGTAGATTCATTCGTTAGATTTATTTTGAAGCTTTTACGAATTGCTCACATGTATAAAGAACTACAAGTTATCATGATTGTATTCTTTATCATTTATAGGGAGAGACAACGAGCCATGATGCACAAAGAACCAACATGGGATGCTAGGAGCGTGAACCCTACAAGCTGTTTCACTAAGTACACACTGCTTCTGTACAAAATCTGGAGAATGGCCCTGCACAACAAGATCTCGACAGCGGTACAGCTGACTATCCCATGGTTATTTGTAGCCATAGGAGTCATACTGGCAGTAGATGACAATCATGGTAAACCAGCATGGATCCCCGCTGACGATATGTTCATATTATTTGGATTCTTCTTTATAAGTAAGTGAAATTTGATTTCGTTTGATATGTTTGCCATTGTAAAGTAATTTGAAATAGAGAGTTGAAAGATGAGGCTCCCTGTACACAGTAGCATCTGGGATGCTATTCAAGGGGCGGAGCATTCAAAAAGTCGGCGCTACTAGTACTCTATCATAATCACAGGTGGTGGAATGTTTTGTTTTTCTTTTTAATTGCAAAAGTCAAATTTTCATCCCGAAATATTAGTTCACTGAGTTGGAAGGTCTGACAAAATGTCAAGCTATGGAATTGATTAAAATATATTGCTTAAGCCTTTATCACAATATGCAATGTGGTCCTTATGTTGACTGTCAACTTTTAGAATTGATTTTAAAATTTCAAAAGATCAACAGCAAATGGGCAGATTAATTATCGAGATTATCATCAACTGTCTACTGCACTGAATTAGATTCTTCTCTTAGAATGGAAATAGTATCATAGCGTTATACGGCTAGGACACTAAACACAGGGACCCATCTGACTGTTATCTGATTGGCTGTCCCTAGTAGCATGAATAATTAGCCTGAGAAATTGTCTTGTTTACAAAATTGCAAACAGTAATTATACCCCATACAGTCATACTGACTCTCGTGATCTGACTGGGCATGTAGATCACTGATAAACTAGGTTATCATTACCACAAAGCAGGTGTCGTAAGGCTAAGTATGTATCATGCGTGACTTGAATTTGCGCATGTGCAAGAACAATGAGTTTAGTCTGGGTTCTGATTGCAATTTTGGTCTGGGGAGAGAGGACACCCCCTGCATAAATTGCCAGTCAAATTTAGCTAATAGTGACAATAGAAGATAACTCTTTCTAACAATTCCGCACGCATTTGAGAGTGTGCCACCAGAGCAGGTAGCCAATCAGATGGCTTCGGAATTCCGAGACTCAATTTTGCAGAGATCAGCTCATGCCCAGAGCTGAGCATGCGCAGAATGCCATACAGTGTCGATAATTAGGGCATTTCTAGATTGCTACTAGGGACTGGCTATTTTTGCAAGCCCTTTGATTTGCATAAGAAAGCTAATGATGCTATTCCAGATATGGAATTCAATGGTCTACTGTTGTCGTAATTCACAGTAGGAAAAAAGCCTTTTATGAATTCCTGAACAAAACAATACTAAATGTTGTAATTTGGTGTACGTTTTTATTATTGTTATTATTATTATTTTATATTGAAGTATTGAGTATACCGAGGGAGATAAATCAGGAGAAAGAGAAGAGAATAAAGGAAGCTATGAGGATGATGGGAGTCGGTAAACTCAATCAGTGGCTCGCCTGGTTCACTAAATATATCATTCTTATCGCCTTGTCATCACTGTGGATTACTCTGCTTTTGAAATCGCCTGGGGTGAGGAATGGTTTTATTATTGCATGACACAACTTGTACGTGCAAGGAGCTGGATGCAAGGAGTAACATGCTACTCCTTGGTTGGTAGTAACTTCCAGCTACTTGGTGTTGGCTGCATTTCAAAGGAGCATTGCAATTGTATTTGCGTTACAGTTAGGTAAGCTCTCATCCCCACAACTAGTTTTCCCACTAGTTGTGCCAACAGAACATCATGCCTCACATCAGTCAAGTTGGGATTGCCTGTACAGTAGTTTGTAGAGGGTATATTGATAGCTTGACAGATTTGCATTGCTGGCACTCTGTACTTTTAAGTATTATGAGAACTTTCCATTTAAATATAAAATGACCAGAGGCCATTAGAATTGACTTTTACACCAATTTGATTGTAACATTATCATATTCATACTTTAAAATCTATTACTATTGCAGACAAGGAGATCCAAGCAGGTGGCTCATCACACGAGTTCCATAGTGATATTCTTGGTGCTCATCTGCTGGGGTATTTGTCAGATCGCCTTTGGATTCATGATGAGCGCAATGACTTCAACAGGTTTGTATAATGCAGATCCAGAGTCATAGCACTCTAAATCTTTGTATCAGGCTCCTAATCTGCCAAATCATAACAATTATGAATGAAACCATCTATGATGAAGGATAGAATTGCAACAATATTTCAAAATATTTTTTTGTAGTTCATTTGGCAGTCTAAATCACTTTGAGGAAAATGTTTTACATTTAGTGCCAAAACAGAAGAAAAAAGAAACAAAAACTATAACTTTAAGTTTCATAAAAGTATTCTCTTTGGAATAGACAGTTTTCTGAGCTCTTATTTATGCCTCAATTCGGAGTTGTGCTCTCTCCAGTTTGGTACTTTTAACCCACGCCACATAGGAAAAACCTGCTGAAAGAGGGTTATCTTGAAAACTACTTATGATAAGATAAAAATGAGTTTTGATTCAGAGTCTACACCATTGAAAACCCTGTGAGACAGGGTTTCCAAATCATTGGAGGCTTGAATGTTGATAAATCTTAATTTTAGTGACGAAACTCATGAAAAATTCTGCCAAATTG
Organism: Membranipora membranacea; assembly: GCA_914767715.1. NCBI lineage: Eukaryota > Metazoa > Bryozoa > Gymnolaemata > Cheilostomatida > Membraniporidae > Membranipora > Membranipora membranacea. The sequence goes on along the minus strand of OU612073.1, from coordinate 12,044,573 downwards.
TCCGCAAAACAGGCAAAAAATGCTATAATTGACTATCCAATAACTAAAATTATTTCCCAAACTATGTCCATATGAGTTTTCAATGTTGTAGATCCTGAATCAAAAATAATTTTTAACCTATTATAAGCGGTTTTCAAGATAACCCTCTTTTCAGCACGTTTTTCCTATGCGGCGTGGGTTAAAAGTACCAAACTGGAGAGAGGACAACTCCGAATTGAGGCCTAAATCAGAGCTCAGAAAACTGTCTATAAAAACTGAGAGAGCCACCGAAAGATATTTGACATTTTGTCTCAGCCTGTCTCTGGTAAGTTTTTTTTAGCCAAATAATTGGACACTGGCAGCTTTAATTTGACACAATCACTTTTCAATTGTAGCGAGTGCTGCAACGGCTGCAACAGCGGTCTCATACATTCTGACATATGTACCATACTTAGCCGCCCTGCCTTATAACATTAAGAACAGCTCTGCTATCGAGAGAGAGGGTAACCTCAGGTCATACTTGTGTTATGCACCTAACTCTGCTGTGGCTCTTGGGTTTGACAACCTGGCATATGCTGAAAGGTTCGGCTGGAATGTAACAGAGAGTGAGTACCTTTGTTGTACATGTTCATGCAATTAGGGGAGCATGTCATATCCTCCACAAGCACATGGTTGTGGGAAATCATTTCTTCTCAGTAAATTCTACAGCTGATCACTTAAGGTAATGTCAGAGACCGATCCGAATATCAACATATCATATACCATTGGAAAGCTGCCGAGCTACTGAAAATGAATACCTAAACAAAAACTTGATTCAATGACGTTGTGTCATTTTAGGGTGGAAATGAGGCAGAAAACGCTGTTTTTGTCAAAGCAGATGGGGGAGTCAAATTAAAAGTAAGAAATTTCAAACCAGGTGGAATGCATACTTAGAGATTGCGTTTATCGTAAAATTTGAATTTCTTTGATATATGACTAGTCTAAACTGACTTTTTACGTCACGCCATACAATGCATTTTTTTTTGTGAAGCCGTGAAAATATGTGAAATTTCAATCATTAATTCAGAACAGATCATAGGCTCGAAACAAAATTAATTACGATTTTCCCTTAGAGTACACTTCAAATGCCATACCTATTAACTTTCAACAAATTAGCTTGCATATTGTGAAAACAGTAGACTCTCGAATACAGCCAATATTTTTTGCAACTTTTGCATAACATCAAATGTGCTGTCCAAATGACCATTATTGTGGCCAAACAAAGTTTTTTTGAAAGTTCTCACATACGAAGCCGCTTTCATTAGCCATGGTGCACACAGGAAATGCCAAAATATTTTTTCCCTGCATTTTCGTTTTTCTTGAATTTAACGCAAAAGAATGCCAAAAAACAGTTATTTTTTGGGACTTTTGAGGTGTTTTTGGCCATTCTTTTGCGTTAAATTCAAGAAAAACGAAGATGCAGTGAAAAAATCTGTTGGCATTTCCTGCGTGCACCTTGGGTAATAAAAGCAGCTTCGTATGTGAGAACTTTCAAAAAACTCTGTGTGGCCACAATAATGGTCATTTGGACAGCACATTTGACGTTATGCAAAACTTGCGAAAAATATCAGGTGTATTCGAGAGTCCACTGTTTACGCAATATGTAAGCTAATATTTTGAAAGTCAATATGTATGACATTTGAAGTGTACTCTAAGGGAAAATCATAATTAATTTTGTTTCGAGCCTATAATCTGTTCTGAATTAATGATTGAAATTTCACATATTTTCACGGCTTCACAAAAAAAAATGCGTTGTATGGCGTGACGTAAAAAGTCAGTTTAGACGAGTCATATATCAAAGAAAATCAAATTTTACTATGAACTCAATCTCTAAGTATACATTCCACCTGTTTTGAAATTTCTTGCAATTAAGTTGACTCCTCCATCTGCTTTGACAAAAACTGCGTTTTCTGCCTCATTTCCTCCCTTTAATGACACAACGTCATCGAATCAAGTTTTTGTTCAGGTATTCATTTTCAGTAGCTCGGCAGCTTTCCAACGGTATATGATATGTTGATATTCGGATCGGTCTTTGACATTACCTTAATCACTAAGTTATTTATGAAGCAGCACTATATTTGTGATACATTCACAAGCACTTAAAGCTCCATTTGTCTCCAGTTGGCACCATCTCCTGGTTCTTGGTCAGGCTCTCGTTGAAATGTTTATAGGATAAATAAAGTAAACACCTAATAAATTTACAAGTCTTATTATTTGTATATTGCTCTAGATTTCTTTCATCCTTCTTGTCGTTCCCTTTAACAGCCTAAATTTTTACACATTTTATGGAAAATTATTGTTTTATGGCGTACATGTGTGTTTTGGAAATAGAGTTTACAAAATATCAATATCTCGCACATGTAAAGTGTTTTACAATGTATTTTTCAGATACTAGGACCTACGGTTACACACTGAAAAACTTGGACCGCAAGCCTCTTTACTACAATGAGCAGAATTATTACGATGAGAAAGATAAAAGACAAAAGGAGCGTGTCACGCTGAGCGTGGAAATCCCACTGGACATGGAGCAGGTGTTTGCTGGGTTGATACTTATGACCTTTGTCTTTCTTTTGGTCACATGGTATGTGGAAGCAGTCTTTCCTGGAGAATATGGTGTTCCAGAAAAACCATGGTTCTTCTTGACTGTAAGTTAATGCTTGTTTAAAGCCCCGAATTAGTGAGGGTGAGTAAGTGCCTCTCCCCCTCTCTGAGACATGAACTTTTAACTGATGTTTACCAGAAAAAAGCTCTGGGAATATAAATTATTTCATAATATATTATGAGACTATTTGATATCCTCTAGATAAATGAATCAAGTAGCCTTCAATGATACCTGCTTGTTTGGCCTCATACATTGGGGGCGGGGCGTTTTCCCTCTAGACTCTAGAGTACAGATGCAGGAACTCAAAGTAATCGTTCCCCGCATCTTACCCATGCCGCGGTGGCTTGCTTATCTATAATCAATGATGCAAAGGGACAGTTTTACTATGTGTGGAGTGTCCTGTCCAGCAAGGACCTAGCTGGAATTGACTGCATTCCAGTACCAAATCGCCTTTTTCAGGTATTAAGCCTTGACCTGAAGTGCACTAATCTGTAATCTTCGCCACTCTCAACTCTCACGTATGACCAGGTTGTTCCAGGACCTGCCTTAGTCAGTGATTGTCCGCCCCATTTTGCATGATAAGCTGATCAATTAATAAATCAGTCAATCAATCAATCTCAAATTCTACCTGGATGATTGGATTATTTGAAAGTGTCTAAGAAAGCAAAAAGCAACCACTGTTCATATCAAAGCTTTGCCATGGCAATGAACAAAAAAAGTAATTTTTTTTTGCACAAGGACATTATTGAATGATTTAACCTAATTTAAAGTACGAAAATCCAGGGTCTAGAAGGGTCTAGAGTATGTTATCTCCCTTGTTACGAGTTAACACTAAAATATCTTTGACTACGCTATCACTGTCCGATACTGTTTTTTGATAATTTCTAGTGCAAGTAGAGCAGCCTTGTAACTGTCCTCGGTAAGCCTGGGCTAGGCTTACTATTATACTGTAAGTGGATCATCATTTAAATGTGAATCCATGACAGGGGAGATAACATACTGTAGACCCTTCTAGACCCTGGATTTTCGCACTTTAAATTAGGTTAAATCATTCAATAATGTCCTTGTGCGAAAAAATTTACTTTTTTTGGTCATTGCAATGGCAAAGCTTTGATATGAACAGTGGTTGCTTTTTGCTTTCCTAGACACTTTAAGAACAATTATGGGTGTTGGTGATCTTTTTTTACAGAAGACTTATTGGTGCGGTAACTGCTCCAGTAGAGAAGGTGATAAGTCTCAGAGTGATTTGGAATATATTAAGAAATTCTTATCTAAACCCAACAATGAGGCTGATCCGGCAGGACTGACAGCTGGTATAAACATATGTGGACTTAGCAAGAAGTATGATGATAAGGTACGTGTAACCAAATATTAAAATATGAAATATTCAACTGAAATCGTTTGACCTCTGAGAATACGTATTAAGTTAGTGTATATGAATTTGGAGAAACATAAGGTGGTTGTCAGATGGGTAAGCTTGCGCGACCCAGTCATATTCACAACTTGAATGCCAGATGGATTGCAATAAAGTGATATGGCGAGGTCTGATTGATTTTAATAGACAGGCAAGCTTAGTAAATCATTCTAGATATCAGTAAATTTTGTAGAAATGGCAATTTAGATTTGAGGCATTAGAAATTTTGACAAACTGAGACGTGGTATTTGCTCTAAAAATGTAATTTAAGTAACCACAAAGCATTATAAATTTCAACTTCGAATCTTACTGTCTTCTGTCTGGGGGTCCTCTGATTGTGATTTATTTCTGTAGTATGCTGTGGAGGATCTACACTTGAAGATGTTTGAAGGTCAGATTACAGCCTTTCTGGGACATAACGGTGCTGGTAAAACAACAACCATGTCAATGATCACAGGTTTGTCTTGACGTCTGTTAGATGCACTTTGCTAGGTCTGGTTGTTAGGATGAATGGATGGATGATAAGTCTGGGTGGTTCACAAATTCGAGATGTTCTTGAGTGGCTTGCTACTCTCTACTAGGTCACCCTACACAACAGCAGAATAAACAACAAGCTATGCAAGCAATGTCCACAGTTATGGCTGCGTTATACGTACTACCGTAGGTGCAACCATTCAACTGCTGATTATTTTTGCACCGTATATTGATTAATCCAAATTCTGGAAAATGGAAAAATTTAGATTCAAATGACAATGTGTCATTTCGCCCTGTTTCTAGCACCTATCGCTTCAGTGCAGAGACTCCTATCCGAGAGTAAATCTGCTATCAGTGTGTACAGCTTCACATGAATATTTACAGGTTTCATACCACCAACTAGTGGGACAGCTTATATTAATGGGTTAGACATCAATACCAGTATGACTGAGATACGAGCTAGCCTTGGATTTTGTCCTCAGCATGATATCCTGTTTGATAACCTAACAGTAGAAGAACATCTCTATTTCTTTGGAGCAGTGAGTAATTAGAATAAACAGAAGGATTACCATTAGCTGAAACATGAAATTTTTATAGAATTAAAAATTGTTACAAAGTTGAGTTTGAAGGTTGAATTAAAGGCCACATTCAACCAAGCGCTTATAATATCAAACAAATAGTTCAAGGTTGTAGAGTCCGTTATCGATAGTAAAGGGAAGCTGATCATGACCTATGTCTACTTTCTTGATTAGAATTGATAATTTTGTTTTTTCATCCCACTTAGGGATGTTGAGATTGCAATAGATTAGCCTGCTTGCCACTCACATTGTCAAGTGATTGGTGTTGCAAGATTGTTTCGAGACTCTTCCTTCCTGGCATTAACTGGCTATTTTACTTGTCCACACCAAAAAATTCAATTCTGACTAAGGTGCACAGCTCCAGAGTGTTAAAGTGTACTGGGTCTATTGCCCCCTTCCTACTAGAGCGTATGAGATTTTCTTTCGCACAAAACATGATCATGGGATACAATTGTTCAGCTTATATATTTCAATTTGACTCAATAACAATTATTTTCACTATTGAATTATCTACTTTTGTAAGCCCCCTTCTTAATAGCTCATGCAAATAAACACATTTTTCTTTAGCTGAAAGGCTGCCCAAGCGCACAATTGAAGCGAGAGATAGCCTACTATATAGGTGCTGCTGATTTGACCGAGAAGACACATAAACTAACCAAGACGCTGTCTGGAGGTCAAAAGAGGAAATTGTCGGTTTGCATCTCGCTAATAGCCAAGAGCAAGGTGAGAAACCTTCTGAAACAGAGTTAAATCTTGCTTATAAAATATTTTGTGTTCTCTTTTGATGGTTGTCACCCGAGAGAATTTAAGGCCATTTAAATGAGAAACATGATATTAATTGATTAAGGTAAAGGAACATGTCATCCAATTAATGATCTCCAATTAGCCAACTGCAGAAAAGCCTCAGGGCTACAGCCAAAAGGCTTTGTGGCCTCTGCCAAAAAAGATCAAAGACTGTAGGTCAAATAGCAGCTGGTCAAGACACCACTGAACAGTAGGCGACTGGTAATTTACTTGTATGACAGGTGATTTTAAGTTGACCGCCTCTTCCTGCGTGATATAAGCTCTGTAATGTCTCTTATACTAACCACAGATAGTAATACTTGATGAGCCGACGTCTGGTATGGATCCGTCAGTGAGACGACAGATCTGGGATCTGCTCCAGGCTCAGAGAGCTGGTAGAACTATGCTACTCTCTACTCACTTTATGGATGAGGCGGACCACCTGGGAGATAGGATAGCTATGATATTCGAGGGAGAGCTGCAATGCTGTGGTAGCTCCCTATTTCTCAAGAGACAATATAGTATGTTCATATATATATATACACACATTTGTGCAATAAAGTGTCATATATTATATATCCCACTATTGTACCCATAAAAGCCCTGGACAATGAGTGATTCATATATGTATATATATATATATATATATATAGTGGCTATCAGTGTGTAGGGCATATCTTTGCATCGGAGTTGTCCGACCATGTCAGGCTATTTTATCTACCATTAATTACTATTGGGTTAAGGATGCCCAACATGATTATTTAAGAGGATTTAAGACGTGATTTTTTTGTGGGTCATATAAAATGACTCCTTATTTTTGAGTGACACTTAGTTGGGGCCAAATACACACAGATGACACTTAAAAGCACAGATTTGAATCTATATATATATATATATTACATTTATGGACTATTAGCCTTGTCAAGCTGCTACTTTTTTGTTTTGGGGAGGAGTTTGCGAGAAGGCTGGTGAATTGTAATATATCCTTCTACTGGTGAAATGCCTCATAACCAAATTTGCTTCATAAGTTATTTGCAATTTGCCTCCCTAGGAGGTGGTCCTTCAATAATAAGTGCAACATTAATTTTACAATGGCTACAGTCACCCCTGTAATGTTTTGCGTGGAGACTACATGGTGTTCACACAAATGTTGGGACAAACTTGCATTGGTGTTGTCTCTGAATTTACAACGTTGCAAACGGTCACTGATGAATGATCACTTTATGCATGGTGTCCATGATTTTTGGGATGAAACTCTAAAGTTAATCAACAATGTTTTGTAATTTTCATAAAATATGGTCTATTTAAATTGAAATTGAATTGAATTGAAAATGCTTTATTCTCTACAGCTCCTGGATACACATTGACCATGCACGTGAACCAAGCCAGTGTTCAGAAAGAGAAGATTGACGAACTCGTCCGCTTTCACATACCCGCTGCTGATTTCAAAGGTGAATGTTGCAATCATTGATAAATGTCATTTAAATAAGTGCTTTGACTGCCTTGGGGTGGGTTTTCTCAGATAACCTTGACCAAGGAGTTAACACCTTGCCTTGACACAAAATGTTTGTGGTTGAAATGCCGTGTAATACTTTGGGTTAGAAACGGTATCCAAAACTGCAGTTTATTCAATATAACTATAACTTAGCAAAATCAGGCATCTAATTGAGTATCTGAATGGATGCAAAAAAATCTGTGCTGTTTGGTTTGAGGTTTTCATCCACTTTCTTTTTCAGGACAGAATGGAGCCGAATTGACTTACTATCTACCTACATCTGCCGTTTCTTCATTCTCAAATTTATTTACCAGTTTGGAGGAAAAACAATCAAACTTTGGTGTGTTCGGATTTGGTGCTGCAATTGCTTCTCAAGAAAAGGTCTTCCAAAGGTTTGTACAGCTGAATTAATATGATGTGAATTTGCTATGTGTTTGCTAGTGACCTTCCCCCTTAGGCAAGGCAATATACTTTGATGCAGGTGTTAGTGGCAAAGAATTACAGTGAAAACTTCTTTTACAATACTTATTCGCCTTTTGTCTTTGAAAACTGTTAGGTTGTCATCCAGTCAAACTTGTCATATATATCGTATTTATCAGGGTGGCTGAATTGAAAGCACATCGCGATGGTAAGGACCCTGACGAAATAGGGGTGAAGATTAAAAAACCATGTGAGTATCATTACAACCATTAATAATAAAAGCTGTGAGGTCGTCATTCGATTGTATTTCAATTGACTGAAGTCAGATATATATATATATAATACTATGAAGTGATATGTTTAAGACATTCCGACAATGCAAATGGATTTCCCAGGGTCAAAGGTCAAGGTTATTGTACCTGTCGACCAGATCTGACCGACTACCAGAGATATCTGCTTTGAGTTACTATTCAGAATGGCATTTTACTGGTTTGAATGGAGACATGACTATTTGATGACCCTGCTCACTTTACTTTCAAAATACAAACTTATATATTTTACAGTGACCATACACACAGTTCATGGTTCTTGTCTATTTCAGATCGCGGTAATTTACCAAAGAACACTGGAAACACTCTATTGTATCAACAGTTCAAAGGCATGGTCGGGAAGAGACTACTCTCAGCGTACCGTGACATCGGCTCGTTATCATTCCAGCTTGGTGTTCCTCTGATCTTCACAATCTTAGCCGGCTCACTTATCTCAGACTACGCTACCGTTGATGTAGATGACTTTGTGGATATGACTGCGCCGAACCCTCATCTCGCTTTGTTATTGGGTAGTTGGGCATTTCAGTCAGTGTTCACATTCGGATACGCATTCCTGGCATCTTCTTTTATCAGCTTTCTCGTTGCTGAACGTACATTGTAAGTAAGACGATTAGCCACTCTATAAACTGATGCCTTATTATGTCCCATTATTTACCATAAACACACCTATGAGACATGTTATTGAGGTATTTCCTATGTTGCATCCCCCATTTACATGTCTTACGCCTTCTTTTACCAGCCAAAGTCAAAATAAGAAGACCGTGACTTGTACAGCAAGCTTCCGATTTCTTGCTCTTCATGTTCCCATGCAGTTTTTAGTAGAGCTTGTTAACAGCTTTCCCACAATGCAATTCTATAGTTTTACCAACAGGTCAACCACTTATTCTTCACATAAACCTATTTACTTGCTATGACTGGGAATCACAAAACTTGCATCATGGGATACTTGCAACCATTCACTGTATCATTGTAGGAAGGCCAAACATATAGTATTTATATGTGTATGACTGTATCATTGTAGAAAGGCCAAACACAGCCAGCTGACAAGTGGTGCTAAGTGGTACACGTTCTGGTTGTCAAACTTCTTCTCAGATATGCTTATTTACACAGTACCAGCTATCGTCACTGTAGTTACCATTAAGATACTAGGTGTACCTTATGTATCAGGTATAGTAGTATAAGTATTCTGTTTTATTTAAATCAAATTAGAAAAAAAATACCTCCATTTGCAAGTATAACTTGGTGAACGCAGTGTAAACACAGGAAAAATTTTTGAAAGCATGTTGACAAGAAAATACAAATTTATTTTTAATGGGTCAGGTATAATAAATTATGTATTTTTCGATCGAGACCAAATTGTATTACCTTTTTCTGGCTTTATTCCAATTATCAGAAAAATGCGGTAAGCAACCATCAGAGTCATCTCATGATCCAAACGACCTTATCATTGTAACGCTTCAGATGGCCGTACTTTGCATGCTTTCTTCCTCATTTCAGATGGGCCTACTCTGTATGCGTTCTTTGTACTACTGATATTCTACGGAATCAGCATGATATCTCAGACTTATGTATTACAGTTCCTGTTTACTCAGCAATCGTCAGGATTCACAGCAATGTGTATCTACAACATCTTAACAGGTGTTTATGAACAAATTACTTGTTGCTAGCCATTACCTGGTATTTCTATTCCCTTGTAAGTTTTGAGGAGGGAACAGCCACCTGAATTATCACTTTTCAGTCACATTGAAAAAACTATTTAGGTGCTTGCCATTGCCTTGCTATGGCAAGGATCGTCTGCTCGACCAACTTACAATTAGGTATATCTTAAAACTAAAGTGTTCCTCCCTGGCTTTATGTGGCTGACATGTCAGAATTCTTTCGGCCCAGGTAATGATTAGCAGATGCTTAATCGGTAACACTATGGTCTCAATGAAGAAACATAAGGAATAAAACATAGCAGAATCATTTCAGCCATTCAGCACAGTTCAGCTTTCAACTTGAAATCAAAGTTTTCTGAATCAAAATGTAATTATTACTTAATTTGTTGATGGTAACTGCTAAACAGCCTCCCTTTACAGTATTTTGCACTTAATTCAGATCACAAAATATTCGGAACTTTTGTTAATATGAGGAATATTGGTCTGCTAAGCTGAGTCTTAATGCATTCTAATGTCGCCTAATTGAGACAAACTTTGAGGTCCCCAGAGGTTCCAATCAAGTGAAGTGTGCTCCATATTTGTAATGACCTTGACTTTTTCAGTGAACATCCTGTATTTCCTCTACTATGAGATCAACATCATACAGCAAGGCCGTCATGATCCAAAGAAAGATAAATTCACCGAGAGACCAGGAGGTGAACTAGCTATTGAAATGTTATTTGCAGTCCTCACTCCTAACTTTATGCTGGCTTATGGAATAATCAAGTTGTATGTAAAAAGTGGCATAATGGACCTTTGTGAGAACCAGGTCCCTGGAAGTCTGAATAGGGTATTGGTGAATGCCTTTGGCGACACAGAGGAAAACAATAATTATTTCACCGACCCGGACAGTTACTGCAACTACGACCTTCGACTCCTCAACGGGGAGAGGAAATTTGAAGAATGGCCTGCACTGAGAGGGGCCTTCCTCTGCTGTTGGGACCCCCCAGGCATAGAGAGCAGTAAGTTACTGCAAATACTGTGTAATTTACATGATTGTTTGCCCTGAGATGCCCTACATAGTGTCAGCAGGGAGTTAGGATGTCCCAAACTCCCTGGTGTCAGATTACTTACACAATTTGTTGAACTGAATTTTGCCTTTGTCTTCTCTTGGTTTAATTGTATTAGCCTAACTGCTGATTGAATTGCCTCCGCACTATAAATCAATGAGGAACTTTAGCTCCAAAGAAACAATTATAAAAGTCTGTCACAGTCTGCCACAATCTGTCACAATCTGTCACAGTCTGTCATAATCTGTCATAATCTGTCACAATCTGTCACAATCTGTCACAATCTGTCACAATCTATCTCAATTACGCCATTGTGTTTTTAGATATTAACCTGCCAGATTTCAGGGATGAGTTCAATAAATGGAGGATAAGTAATTTTAGTCTTGAGTCACCCGGGATCGGCAGTTTTCTAATCGTGATGTCCTGCCAGGCGTTGTTCTGGTGGATTGTTTTATACATGATCGAGACATCATCCTTCACAGCCTGGTGTTTCTCCTGTAGACCACAGCAATACATTTCTAAGTGAGATCTGTGACAATCATATACAAATAAGAATAACTGATTACATGAGGGCTAGGATAATGATGGCGCTGTATTTTCTACGACCATGACACTTGACTTATTGATAATGTTGACAATATTGGTTTCAGTATGATTGCATAGACTTGGTTTATTTGAAATGGTTGGCCAATGTTGTATGTTCATCTGTGTAAAGTGTACATTTGAGTTTTGTCTAGGTCCAGTCCATTGTACCTTTGCTTGTATGTTTTCTGAAGGGCTCACATCTCCAATAAAAAAACTGCCTCAATGCTGCGTCAAAGCCATGTTGAAGCTGTGCCAAGCGAGAGAATGATCTTTTTGTGCTTAATATACATAGCTTGCTCAAATCTCCTTCTATCTTACAATTTCTTTAGAGAGGAGATGACAAGAAATGAGCAGAGAGACTCGGATGTGTTTGTGGAGCAGGTGCTTGTACTTAATAAAACTAACGATCCGGAGCAGACACCTGTCGTAGTGTCAGGCCTCACTAAATACTACGGAGCGTTCAAGGCTGTCGACGGTCTTTACCTTCAAATCGATAAGAGCGAGTGCTTCGGACTACTAGGTATGTTTAATTTCCTTTGAGTTTGACAATAACATCATGTATTATATAAACCATATATAAATATGTAACACTGAATTGTATATATTTTTATGTATTGTATATAAAGATATATAACATTCTGGATCGTGGTGACAGGAAAAGGTATTATTTCTTTTCCCTGAGTGATAGCAAAGCATTTTGAAATTTGAGGGTGTTCTTTCCTTCGACAATTTTGAATTGGCGTGAGATTTGTTGCTAAGATAGAACTTAAAGAATAATAGAAAATTAAGATTCTTTCAAATTCTCAATGTGAGCTTATAAATAGAAGCATATCAAAACCAAATTATTATGAATTCAACCATATTTGACCAGCTCGCTTAATTTAGATCTATGAATGTTTTCATTCTGTAGGGTAGTCAAATGTTTGCAATAGGTTTGGGAAGCAATTTAATCAGTTACTTCCGAATCGATTTTTATCTGAATCGTTGACCAGGTGTGAACGGTGCAGGGAAGACGACTACCTTCCGTATGTTGACTGGTGAGGAGCTGATATCAGGTGGTAATGCTTATATAAACGGACACAGCCTGGGATCTGGAGCCTCCAGGGTACAGTCTGATATAGGCTACTGTCCACAGTTTGATGCTCTTTTAGACTTCATGACCGGTAAGATTTAACCTACAGGTATTCTAAGTGCTCAGACGGCTCCCACTTCACTGTGATTGAGTGTTTGATAATGTAATGCTGCAAACTCATATTGCAGCCGTCTGAGCTCTTAGACTAACATACAGGATGATCATCACTTCCACCCAACCTAAGTGGAATCAAAAGCATTAGTTCGTCTGCAACCTTTTTGCTTGTGCCAAAACAAAGGTTTTCTTTTTTTAAGGATGCAATAAAATCCCAAAGAGCTTGATTTTATCCGAATGCAGGAGGGGGTGACAATTTGAGTTTCGAATTCGTTCACACACAAACATGTAGGGTTCTCTGAAAAACCTGTCCTATGTTTATTACCAGTTACAATGTCAAGGCCTCGGCTGACCAATAAGGACGGTTTTCTGCATGAATGTCCATATTTTTATTTTGTTGGCATGCGCTATTGTGGCACATTATGATTTATCTCCCCATAACTAGAGAGGGGACAACCCATAGTTTTATGATATAATTTATTCCATTGTTGCAGGTGAGGAGATGCTGTATATGTTTGCGAGGATTCGAGGGATTCCGGAACACATGATTCCTTCTATAGTCACTTATCTGGTAGAAGCTTTCGATCTTACTAAGCACAGGCATAAGCAAACCCGCAAATATAGGTAAGCCTTGCCTGAAATCTGCAGCCACTTCATTTATCAATAGTATGATGGGGCTAAAATCACGTCGGCTTATATGATTGCCTAATTCTCTAGATATACATGTCTTACTGTAACCGATGACTGCTTTGCCCAAACCGACTCATTGCCACTGAATCCCATCCAGCTCACCGAAATTCAATCTCATTGACCATATCCTCTTATGATTATGCTGACATTCACTAACTAAGGTGGTTTTCTCAAATATTCTCAAACCTTTTTGGGTCGCTGTTGGCGGCAAACAGATATCATGATGTAGCCGAAAATAGGATGCTTATAACAGCTTAGACGACATCTGAATTTATGTTTATTCATTTTCACAGTGGAGGCAACAAGAGGAAATTAAGCACAGCTATAGCTATTCTGGGAGATCCTCCGGTTGTGTTTCTTGATGAGCCCACAACTGGTATGGATCCGATTGCTAGAAGGAGACTGTGGACTGTGATCGGTCGCTATCGTAAAGAAGGGAACGTCATCATCCTAACCTCACATAGGTACAACATGAAATCTGAATGTTGACTATTGCTATTAGGATAGTAAATCAGGCTCAGCTCTTTAATTAGAAAATAAGACAACTTTATCATGTTTTGTGTCAAAGTGTGTTTTTGTGCTATTATAGATAGAAGAGATCAACTTCAATAGACAGTTTTCTGGGCTCTTATTTATGCACCGATTTGGAGTTGTCCTCTCTCCAGTTTGGTACTTTTAACCCATGCTGCATAGGAAAAACCTGCTGAAAGAGGGTTATATTGAAAACCGCTTCTGTTAGGATAAAAATGATTTTTTTTTGAGTCTGCACCATTGAAAATCCTGTGAGACAGGGTTTCCAAATCTTTGGAGGCTTGAATGTTGATAAATCCTCATTTTAGTGACAAAACTCTTGAAAGATTCTGCCAAATTGTCCGCAAAACAGGCAGAAAATGCGATAATTGACTATCCAAATACTAAAATTATTTCCCAAACTATGTCCATATGAGTTTTCAATGTTTCAGATTCTGAATCAAAAATAGTTTTTATCCTATTATAAGCGGTTTTCAAGATAACCCTCTTTTCAGCACGTTTTTCCTATACGGCGTGGGTTAAAAGTACCAAACTGGAGAGAGGACAACTCAACATTGAGGCCTGAATCGGAGCTCAGAAAACTGTCTATTACTCTTTGTTTTCCAACAGTTAGACCACATGTGGTTTGGACAGAATCATGATTTTGGTATTCATATAAAATGCTTAACTGAAAAAGATTATCAAAATCAACCAGGAAAGGTGAATATGATATTTCCTAATAGTTGCACTCATTTGATTACTTAATAGAAGTGTTATCCTAATTTTAGCATGGAAGAGGCGGAGGCACTTTGTACCAGGATGGCCATCATGGTGAATGGCAAATTCAGGTGTATGGGTACAGCGCAGCATCTGAAGACAAAGTTTGGTGATGGATACAGTATTATAGCTCGAGTAAAACAGAGCAAATCAAGCAACAAAGCTAGCTTAACCGAGATTCACAAACAGGAGGCGGCTAGCCTCATTAAGCTGAAGAAGTTTGTTGAAGAGAAGTTCCCAGGTTGTAAAGTTGTAGATGAGCATCTCAATGTCATACAGGTGAGATTTCTCTTATCAAACCCTGTTTACCCGACTTGTTCCGACCTCGCTAGGAAGAGAGCCCATATCCAGTTCAAGAAATAAATATTTGCTGTAATATTTTTACCACATGTTTTATGAAGCAAAGTTAATCATAATTTGAGCTGTATTTTTGGACTGCTCCATTGCAACCAGCAGACATTAAAGTTATAGCATGACGCGCAAACCTTTAAACTTTGGGTAATAGGTTAAATAATCTGTCAAAAAGAGTATCAATTCAGCCAGTACCAATCCTTTGACAGTAGCTATAAACATATAAATTCTGATGTATAATATATACATATATGTAAATGTTATAGCTGTATCTCACTTCATTTACAGTACCATATACCAAAGAAAAATCAGGGAGTCGGCAAAATATTCAACATTATGGAAGATGCTAAAACTTTACATAACATAGAAGACTACTCAGTATCTCAGACATCTATAGAGCAAGTGTTCCTAAACTTTGCTCGCGAGCAGCGAGAGGATAGAGACGATGCCAGCGCCGGATGGTTCCGGAAAAGCTGCACTTGCGCCTGCTGCTTGTGTCTGGTTCCAGAATATATATACCCAGAAAACATAAGTGTGTGACACGACCACCCAGAATATATATACCCAGAAAACATAAGTGTGTGGCACGACCGCCCAGATTATATATACCCAGAAAACATAAGTGTGTGACACGACCACCCAGAATATATATATACCCAGAAAACATTAGTGTGTGACACGACCGACCACCCAAAATATATATTTATGCTATGGAAGTCTTTTGTGTGTGACTTTACCGAGCAGTATATTTATATATTCTGGCATTGTCAGTTTGTGTTATGACCTCATGGTTAATATAGATCGTGGAAGTGTTAGTATGTGGCAGGAAAGAAAGCACAGAGTATTATAAGAAAACCTCGAAAGTGTCACACAGAAAACATACTCCAATATCATTGTTTGCAAATACCACATATGATGAAGCAGGCAGCCCCAATGTGTGACATCACACACAAGGTCAACTGAAGTATATAGCTACAATGTTGATTTGGTCCACACTACTCAGCTAACTATTCAATATATCAGAGGCAAAACCTCAAGTTTATATGACACTATGGAGGTATACCAAAGCCGCTTGAGATTTTTAATAAAAAATTTTCAAAATGATTCGGGCTATGCAATGAGGTTTTGGTGATTTTCATCCACTTCACAACCACTAGACTACGGGTGCATACCAATGATATGAAATTGAACAGATTCCTGCCCAGCAGGGATGACAAAATGTGATATGATGAGATTGTCTGTAGAGTAACTGCGAGCTTTTAGAATTGAATAAATCATATTGCACCTTTGGAATTAGATAAATTAGCAGACTAGTATCTATGCATGTTCGGAAATCTCCTAGAATTATTGACTAGAACGTTAAATCTGTTATCTATCCTCAACTCGACAAATCAAGCCACAGGCAGCATGGAACTCTGTCAATATTTTAGGGATTAGGAAAGCTGCTAATTTTGTTGTTTCAACTCATGTACAACGTCTTTATACCTAATTGGAATATTGCTCAGTGTCTACGACCTGTGGCTTGCTGCCTGTTTCATCAGATTCTGACTAGAAGATAGACTCAAAAAGTTTATTTGTCATTTACCAAGGCAGCATCTCTCCAGGTAGGACTTATTTATTATTTTTTATTCATACCTGTACCCTGTCACTAAGAATGCTAGCCATTGCTGAAGAATCGCAATCTGCCCATTCAAAGATTTAAGTTGATATTCATCCAATATGTTTGAAGCTAGAAATAGACTGATGAATACTACCATGTGAATCTGGTAAGTGAAACAATAGCTTTTGATCAAACACCATTTCGTTCCTGACGGATTTGGTCTGAGATTTTGATGATATTGCCTGATTCGCTGTCAACAAATTGCTAGTATGTTTTTAGATACACTTTTTTAATAGGCTGTATGGATTATGGGTACAACTAAGTTGGTGACTCAAACTCTGTTCTTTCCTGCGATTGGTGAGAAGCAGGGCGTAACCAAACACAGACCCACCGGGTTCTCTCAGTCTCTTATGACTTTAAAGCTATGCAACGATTCTCAACAACCTGCGCACAAACTAGAATCCTGTACACAACAACATGAGAAAGATACAGAGGTAACAGCTGCTCTGGAGCTCAAGTGAGTTTGAAAAAAAATTGAATGATTGTTTTGAACCAGTTTGTCTTTGTGTGGAGTACCTCAGCCTGTTCATCTCACCAGGAGGAGTGATATCTTTTTGACTTGCGCAACTCTCTCCTGATGTTAGGTGTAATCCTCGTGGAAACCGCTGGACTAGGGTGTTAAATTTACAAATAGGGAAATTTAAGTATGGCCTGTTTTGCCAAGATGAAGGCTAGGCTTTTAACACAATTCCAACGCCTTGATTTTACCAAGCAAACTCCTTGATGGCACTGTATTAAACTTGTTTGTCACTTTTTCAGTCAAGCCGCCTCATCGACTAGAGAAACAGTTCCAGCGCTCATTCATGACTACGTAGTGATTGATAGCAGCCGACAAGCTCTTAAGAATCCTCTCAATGGCTCTTTATTACCCGCTATTCACTGTGTATCTGGCGAGAAAGTAAGATAGGAATTGTAATGTGTGAAAAGTAAAATTATATAACGAGAGTATATAGGGCACTTATATCTTATCAAGGCCCCTAATGTCAGAGAATGAGAACTCAAATTATAGTATCTCTCATCACACGTTTGGAAGTAATCCACTTTGTATTACAATAAAGGAAGAAGACACCTTGTAATTTTTTTCGCTTTGTAATGGTGATGCCTAGCAAGGGTTGTCATGCTTAGACAGCCAACCAATATTTGATAATTGGAAACATCCATGTTATCAAAATAATATTTATTTGCATACTTTTTATTGGCTGCAATATCCTAACATAAGTCATGTTGGATAATACTCATAAAATATTAACTTTGAATTTCAGGTCACTTTGCAGCACTTTAAGAGTAGTACACAAACAGCGGCAGAGTTTTGTGCCGACTACAGTAGATTTAGCCACAGGCACCTGCACAAGTTCTATGACACACTGCAGTGTGAGAAGGGAGGACCATGGCTAGTTTCAGACTACACACAACATAAATCACTCCTCAATCTCTATCAACTGGGATATAGGTAGGTTGTAGGAGAAGATGAGCTGAGGTTGGAACAAGAGGGACTTTTCGGTGACAGTGACTTCGTAGTAGTAGTAGCTGACTTATTTGGATACTGACAACCATTTGGTACCCAGGCGTGCAGTTTGCTTTTGCAGCCTAGCACCATTTTTTGCCACCCATTCTACAGAATGGGATGAGTGAATAGACATAGGCAGAGCCTTGATTTAGGCAGGCAAAGGATTAGCACGGTATTTACTGTCTTATATACAGGAAGTGACCGAAGAGAATTAGTCATCTTCATTTTTGGCATGAAGGGCATTCTTTCTCTCTTCTATTTTACAGATTTTGTCAGGTGGATATTAAAGAGATTATTAGACAAGTCATATCAGCCGTGGAGTGTCTGCATAGAAACTCTTATAGCCATTGGTGAGTTTTGTTGTTTTAGGTGATTGGTGGGATCGGATATACAAGATCATTGGTTTGATGCTGCATTGAAATGAGATTTTAGAGTTTATCTAATCTAATCTAAATATAAAATGTTACCTTTTTCATGGGGTAACTCCACTTTACCAGGAAGTCTGAAGAGTGTAATGCTGCCTTTATTAGATAGTGGTGACTTATAGATAGCCGAGTTGTATTTTCCTGCCGAAAAAGTGGACGACTCCAGATTATGAATCCTTTTTTTGATTCGCTTTTATTTGTTTTGCCTTAGTTACAATAATGCAATGGCTTATCCAAATATTCCTAAGCACTCAACTCTTTTACTCACATTTTTTCACATTTTGTAGCCGTCTTGACTTGGAGAATCTAAAAATTCTAGGTAACAGGGTAGACAGGGTGATGGTCTCAGTCTCAGGTTAGTAAAACAGAAACAAAACATCTTGATCTGAGTTTTCAACTTATTAAAATCACAGTTATTGTAAAAATCAGCTACACATTCCTGACTGGTCCGCGATATGTTTTAAGAATTTAAAAAATGTTGCTCTGCCAACTATTTATTCAGGCTTGGAATATTGCCGAGATATCACGGAGGGTAGACACAAAAAAGATAAGTCCACAGATATTAGTGGAGTGTGAGTTGACTTTCCATAACATGCTAGCCCAATGCCCCATCCCTTTCCTTACAAATCACCATGTCAAACTCATAACCATAACATTTTTCACTCAATGTTAGCTAGAGTTCAGTTTAGCTAGTTTTGGTGTGGTTTGCTATTGCTACATTTAGACTGATTGAGGTGGAAAACTATTCAATATAGAGAGGGTGAGTAAATTTGAATTCTCTAACATATACCATATTATACTATATAGTATGAGAAATACCGAGTGTTTTACCTGTGACATTTTGGTGGTAGAGAATAATTTCTTCACTCTATTCCGTAATGAGAGAACATACAATCATTTTAATTGGAACCTGTAGCTTGCCCTTCATGCACTAGAACTTAATACACTTTGTTTCACATTTGTACTACTCTTTTCAGAGGCTATATTCTATTGTCATTGCTCTCCGGAGAACACATTACAGCACATACTGCAAAAAGAAAAATCAACACAGTGTTTGACTCTGTTCTTGAGAAAGGTGAGACAGATTTTATGTCCTGCCTACATAAATTGCTGACAACTGGTTTGTTTGATTAATTTATGGCAATGATGATACTTCTGTATTTCAAGTACAGTTTTGGTTCTGAGATTGAGGCTGTTTCTCATTTCGCGATTTCTATTGGTCTTGCCAAAGCTTGGACAAAAGAGACACCTAAGGTAAGACAGCCCCAACATCTTGGTACTCTGTGAGTTAAAATCGGATGTTTGTCCTTTTTAGATTTGAACAAAGACTGCTCCAACTTACTGAACAGATTCTTCAATGCTAAGAAAGGGATGGAGTTAAGTCTCCCTGAGTTGATACACAATCCTTGGCTGAATAAAGGCGTTAATATTTCTCTGGAGGGATACATACAACAATGTCACAATAACCAGGTAAGACTCGCTTGAGATGGGGCAGTTTGTGGGAGGAATGTTATCCAGGGGTAGGGCATATGGCAAACCAATCTTTGAAATTTGAGAAATTTGTAAGTGAACACACAAAAGAATAAAAGGTTTCTATTTACTTCGACTCAGTGGTCTTTTAGGGGAGGTAGAGTTGCAAGATCATCAAGTCATTGAGGGTAGTTACTTCTACATGGCTGCCCTGGTAGTCGCTTCCTCATTATTAATGAGAAGCTAACTGTTTGCATAATGTAAAGATCCCAGACCACAATCCATCAAAGGTAGTTAAAGAACCTGAAATAGATCTTATTTGTTGGCTGTCAACGCTGATTGGCACAGCGTTGTTTTTGATAAACCGGATGGGCATTAAATGCCATTATTTATCCTGTTTTGTAGAAGAAGACACTACCAAACTTCACCGTTGTACGACATATGAGTATATTGACAGATACATCACAGGATCAAATCTTCAGTGATATTCTCTCACAAAAACCGACTAAAACTTATGCCATGTACACATTTCTCCTACGCTGTTGGAGAGCAGGTAACACACTTCCAGATTCGCTTGAGGTTAACAATGCAAGGATTGATGAACTCTTATCCAATGAAAATAAGAGTACTGATGTTGTAGCAGAAGATGCATTGCTTGCTCAAAAAGTATTCCGACTCCCTAAGCTAAACCCTATTGGTGTGGGCTGCTCAAAAGCACAAACCAACCAGAAACCTGATAGGATGACTTTCAGAGGAATGCTAAAATTATTGACACAGCAGAATCGTCCGCTTCACCTCGAGGCGAGAAGTAAAAGCTTCCCAGAAAGCAATGAGGTCAGTGACAGGTATGTGTCCATGTTTAACAGGCAATGATATACCCACAGATTATCAAGATCATATTTTATCCAACTCGCCTCAATTTGAGTCATGTCCATTCTACTGGTAAACCATTGGCTTAAGGGGGAGCAACTACACGTGCGAGCACACTGGATCAAACTATATCTATTGATTATCAGCCCTGCTGCCGGACAAATTAAAAAAAGTTGATCTTTATTGTTGAGCAAATAAGTATAACGCTAGAAAAGGCTACTTGAAAAACCTCCTATCACCTTCACACTTCTCAGATGATATATTGATCCTAAATGTTACGTAGTTAGATATGTGTAAGCTCTTTCATAATGTCGTATGGGTTGCCCGACCTACCCTTCAGCCAGCAAAACTTATGGCTGTCACTGCCTGTTTTGACTATGTTGTCTAATTTATTCTTTTGAACAGAAAAGCCAGTATCAGCACAGGCGTGCTAGCTGCAGCTCTTAGCAGAGAAAACCCCACAGGACAGCAGAGAAATGGCGTCAATGTAGAGAAGATGACAAGAAGGGAAAAACTGAGATTCTATAAAGCGAAACAGGAAATGGGACGGCTACTGAAAACACCACCCTTCCTGGCAGCACCTCCTAACAGCGCTCATATCAGGAGTAGGCGGTATGTAAGAATCCTATTTTCGTGCGCCCCAGGTTGCTCCCATTTAATTGGTGAGCAGTGTCCTGATGGGGGGGGGGAAACAACAGCGCTTGCAGGCATTTGGATCAAATCATCAAAGTTGTCTTAGGAAAGCATTTTCAGGCAACACTGTTAAACAATGCAAATCCTCCATTTTATAGTATAGCTTTTATCCTGATGCAAGACTGACGCCAGTGCCAAGTACAGAAAATCAATTTTTTAAATATGTAATATTATGCTGATATACCAAATTTGGTTTAAATGGCTCTCATAGCAGCCAGGATAGTTTACAAACTGTGGCGGGTTAGCTGGTAGTTGCCATCCCGGCACAGTGCGAGCACTTAAACTAACAGGATAGTTACCCAACAGTGTCACATTTAATGTACCGTCTTATGCTGCCTTGCAGGATAAGTATTCTTATAATGAATATGACAGAACAAGATAGTCCAGCAGAGGAGTCGTCTTCCCCAAACCCATCGAATCAACCAATCCTATTCCAGGGTGAAGCTAATCAAGCTGAGGATCAATCTATGGAAGCTGATGGCAAGCAACAAAAGATTTCTTTAGAACTGGAAGAGAAGATAACTGCAGAAAAAGATCTACTGGTGGTCAGCGATGAGGCTGAGGAAATATGTTGTGAGTCTATTTTGAAACAAAATCAGTTCTGGTTTGTGAAGGGGTAAAGAAGATTATGGAATTTTTCCCCACATACATGGCACATATTATACATATATTAATACAGTGAAACCTCTTTAGATTAGGGGGAGATTAGGCAACTTTCTGTTCACCTATTAATCGTTAATTGATTGACAATTGTCAGGAATTGTCAGTTGATTATCTGCTGCCGCCTCTGGTCATTGGCTGTGTCGTGTTAATTCTTCTCAATCGGGCAAATAAACTGGAGATTGATCTATTATAGTTTTTCACAATTATTGATACGGAAGGTGTCAAAACGTGATGATTAACATCCCAGATGATCTCGTTTGGCTATTCTTTATATATTTCCATTCAAGTTATTGGAATTCAATGCCTGACCTACCATGGCAAACCTAATCATCAACCTCATTAACTAATCATGCTAATCTCTTATCTTACAGCAAGGAAGAAATCTGAAGTAAAATCGGTGCACTTTTTAGAACCATGCAAGAAAGCTTATGTGATAGAGAAAAAGTCACCTACCCTTTCAATTCAAAACCATCCCGAAATCAGATGTTCCAAACCCATTGCAAAAGCAGGTACGTATCATTGTATATCTGAGACAGCATCAGGTGCTTAGCTGTATATTGTAAGAGCAGGGAGTTTGGGAACAAACTCCCTGGTAGAAGCATATGCCTTCCACAGTGACCAAGTTTGATTGGTTTTATGAATCGTAAAAGGGGATGACTGTCGATGGTGTACTGTAATTACAGGCAACCATAATAAACAAAGGCTCATCAAACTGAGAAAATACAGTCATTGCAGAGGTTATAAAAATGATTATTCGCAGAAACAGGCTCTTAAAATTTGGGAGCTTTCTAACAATTTAGCTCCCAGCCCCTCTCCTGGGAACTACGAAGAACTACATACAATAATTTATTAAATATCTTGTTTTTTCGTAGCTCCAGAGCTGAAGGGTTTCAGGTATATTCAGCACGAGAGGAGACAACAATTACACGCATCAAAGACTAAGAGCGACCAGACTTTGTCAGTGGATATGAGTGAACTGGTTGCTAAATGGAAATCTGTCCAGAGAAAGCCCTAGCTCCAACAGGAAAGGTTAATCACTCTTCTGATATGAGCAAGATAACATCTTATCACATGCAGTCATTGTAGGAAGCTAATGTGCATGCGCTCTGCACGTCCTCTAACCAATTGTATCATGACAAGTTTTCTTGCAATTTGTAATGGGGGCAGAAATCAATGCGGATACAATAACAAGGTTGGGGGTACAAGCTAAACATGACCTAGAAATGATAGGGTCTGGACATTGTGTCTGCAGAATACAACTTTTTTCCTTCTGTCTTGATCAATGGATTCTTGCCAGGCGACCAGAATCTTTGTTAAAGTTTGACTGATGTATTATCGTAAAATGTACTCACACTATGAAAAGCTTTACAAAAATAAAATTCCAATTGACAAACTGTCAATCAAAAAAGTTTGTTCAACAGGTTATGTAAATGGCATTAAAAGCGTGTTTGCATAGTTTCTTATTTCTACGATGGAGCCCCATGTCGTTTTGACGTCATTTCAACTAAATATTATTTCAACAAATTTGCTCTTTACGCCCATGACTGAAAAATGGTCTCACAAGAATTGAATGAATGATGGCTATGTATAATAGCTGCTGACAGACTGCAAAGATATCAGTGTGAAAATGAAAGGAATGGATAATTAATTTGGTAGAAAATTCATAATCAAAAAAGCACCAAGATATTCAGAGTTGATGACAAGTAAAGTTTACTTATTGAGATCAATGCATGATTACATCACAGAATGAAAGTATGGGCTTTGCTCAATGCAGCAGGTCTTGTATGGTTCAGAAAGCTATATTGTGGGGCCTCCCAGGGCATATACTCTTTTATATGATTTGGTTGCGCAGCAAACCGCACTGACTTTATCATCTCAGCTGTTCCGCTGTCCCCAGGCGAGGAACCATCATTATCATTGTCTGTAGAATTCGGACTACTAGGTAGACTAGAATCATTCTGATTAGTCTGAGAATATTGTACAGCACTGCGAGCGCGTAATATCCTCTTTTTGTTTGCGGCGCTACTATTTGCAGATTGTTGCCGGGCCATAGGTGGCACAGGGGGTGTTAGGACATAGGTTGACATTCCAACACTTTGCTTATTTTGTTTGTCCGACGTTGATGTATCACTTTCTGATTTCGGTTTGAGGATAGATTTAGGGATATTGTGCTCTTTTACTGAGTCAATGATATCGTCAGTTGCATTGTTATTGAGATCAGATATGCTGCCAGCGACCTTTACACCTTGAGAATCTGAAGGTTCAGCTGCTGTCGATAGGCTGACGGGCAAATTAACATCCAGCTTCCACTTATGATTATTCAGCTCAGAAGCTATAAGTGGTTTTTTGTAAGTTACTAGTTCATGTTGGGCGACTTTAGAATCAGAGTTTTTGACTGCCTGGTTCGGCGCACTTTCCGCAGAATTCTGTTTCGGTGGTGGTGGACTCGGCTTTTTAATCTTAGCCTCAGTATTCAGACCAAGAGAAGCTGACTGTCCTTTTTCCTCTTTAGTGCTCCTAGGGGAATCTAATATGTCAAGTTTTGATCCAACATTGTCTGCACCACATTTATCGTGAGAGTATTTCAGCACTGGTGGTATTCCAGGAGAAGAAGCTGCAGTGGGCATCTGGAAAGAGGAAGTAGATGAAACCTGCAGCGAGAGACTTAATGGCAGGCTGGCCTGTCGCTGTAATTTGGCAGCGCTACTCCTGTGTTTAGTGTCAGACATGGAATGCGATGCTGTCAGAGTTGTCATGTCTAGAAAAGAAGCTGTATTAGTGACGGCAGATACTTTGCCTGCTGACTTTGTCATGGAATCTAGACTTCTGGCTGTTGCGCTCTTGTTGCGCTTCTGCCGCCTTGATGAGTGGATACGGGACTTTACTTTGAGAATAGGGAGGAAGCCTCCAGTTTGGGGCCCAAGGTTCATCTGCCATGAGTGCGTTGTACATTTCGAACCTTTGATGCCGCCTAAAAATAAAAACAAAATCTAAGTAATCATGCGTAACTTTATAAACGGTAATGGTAAGCCTTGTTATGCTGCCACAAACAAAAAAGTAGCTGTCTGACAAGGATAGGTAGTGGTTACTTGACTCAAGCAGAAGGGCACATTTATTGTGCAAGACCTTTATGTAATTACTTAATTTATGTAACAACATACACATCATACAATATTATAGTTGAATCACTGGACACCTACTGAGATAACCTGAGATAGTCTACAACATAATATATCTGGGCAAATAATTTCATAATCACTGTATCAGTTAACTGCAAAAGACAAACAAAGTTGTGTCACATCCCCCTCTCGGCTGTAGCGATCCTATCAAAGGGTAAGCCGCACTGTGCTACAGCTGTGATTGCTCATGTAATTGCTTAATGTTATTTCTACCCCACATGCCACATGACTTGATCGAGGTCGTTGCTCAGGATCTAGGTTGACCACCTAAGAAACTAAGCGTTCTATCTACCATGGCAAGCCACATTCAGCCTGCCAGCATCATTTTTCTATATGGCGCCCATGTATTGAAGTGAAGAAGACATCTCAAGTTACAACCTTCCCATTTTTACCCAGTATGAAAATATATATCTGCCTCATAAATACAGTAGCTGTCCCCCACTCTATTCAAATAAAGTTGCCCCCTCCTGTCAAAGTATACAAAACAATAACCTATCAGACTGCGGGCGGGGGGGGGGGGGGAACTGGTGAGATGGCGCAGCCATTGAGCCCAATTGGTAATGGCTGCCAGAAATTCGGTGCCGCAGAAGTCAAGGGTCTCACTGGAGCAGTTTTAAAGGTTGATTGTCCCAGCATCCCAAAGCACCCTTGGTGTATTATCTTCTGCGAAAAAAACTGTGAAGGACGGTGAAATATTGGATCATAGAAGTCTGGAAGATGCACAAATATACACAGTTCCATTTCAGACAATTAGACAGTATCACGTGTGATCAGTGTCTACAAACTGCTGTCAGGAGGAGCCCTTGATGCCACTAACGGCAGCGATTTGATGGGTCAATATTCCTATTGTAGTCTCATTTGTTTGATCAGACTATTTGATCATTGATTGTGTAAGTTGGTGAATAAACACAATTTATTGATCCTGAACCAGTCAACCAAATCTGTCAGAAGACTAATTGCCGATTCTGATTGTTAAATTAGGCTGAATAAACTGAACACCATCGGTAAGGCAGACTGACACGTCCCTGACCAGACTTCAGAACATAAAAGAGGCTAACCGCCACCCACGATATGTACTTTTGTACTACAAATTTCTCTCTTTACCAATTCTGTTTTGTCTTAGACTAGATGACACAGCCCCACTTAGTAGATGTGGCACTACGGCTAGTTGCCCCCATATCAGTTTTAGCCCTCTTAGGATGTTCTGTGCCAAATCAAATGGTCAAAAATGGAGTTACGTAGCTCACAAAGAGGCAAGTGTGATGGAATTGAAGCCGGAATCTTTAACACCCTGGTTTCAGTCTATGACACTGCTGTCAGGGATTTGGACAAGGAATTTGAAGAGTTGGAGGTTGTTATCTAGCTCTGGTGACGCAAGCAGAAAAAAGTCCATCGATATAAACACCAGCATTATGTAGCAAAAACCGTTGAGCACAAAGGATCTCCTGGTTGAGCTATACATATTAACTTACCACCAAGCAGATTGCTGGCATCAGCGACCCACATACCGCCGTTATTAGGCTTCCACTGGCTGTCGGTGGACTTGACCACTGAGAAGTGTAGGTTATTAGTGTTGACTGAAGCTCTCTGTAATCCACTGGTCACTGATTTAGGCCTCGTCTTAAATCTGTCAGTCATATCGAGGCCCTGCAAGCCATGTCTTTTATTTATGTTATAGCTCCTCCCCTTTCAAGCGCCTTGCTAATGTGATTCTAAGAAGTTAAAACAATAAAGTCAAAATAACCCAATGAGTGAAATTTAAAGTCAAGTAGCAAACAGGTGGAAAGGGCACAACCAAATAGTTAAGTCCTCTTGCGAACTGGTGAGATATTCAAATCAGATGTTAATTTAAGGTAAAAATTCAAAACAAACGCTAAGTCAGCTAATTGCTCTGTTTGGCTGCAAATTTTATCTAAACTGTTTTTGCTGATCAAACATTGAACAAGTGCTAAAAGCATGTAGACTTTTAATCCTTGATAAAAGTTTCCTCCCACTCCTTACAAGCAACAAACACAATTTGGATGTAAACAGCCGAGGCAGACTGTGGGAATCTTAACTCCTCCACGTCAGCGTCATTGATAGCGTCATTACTTGATTTCCGAAGCACAAAAAATATTAAATGACTGCAAACGTCAAGTGTCATCAACAGAGCCACAATTAACCGTGTAAAAAGCATGCCAAGTCGTTGGAAGTAGCGATAATAATCTGTCCCAGATACCAAGTGGAGTCTTGTTTCAGACATGTCGAAGTTGCCACTTCAAAACATTAGATATCTTATTACATTTGAAAATATGGGAAAGAGGTTTCCATGTAATATTAAATTATTTAAACTTACCAGATATTAGCGACTGCTGCCAGCGTCTGCAAACACAAGACTGTACTAGGTGACACGACGTTATCTGTGGCTATCAAGTATTACGTGCTGACTTTACTAAATTACAAGTGCTGTCCCAACCAGCTTGAAGGTCACTTGCATTCAATAATTTCCTGTTCGACTTCAAAACACAACTGCTACTCTCAACTTCCCTGGAACTATTTTGTTCAAGTGTGTCCAGCATACAATAATATTTATGATGTATTTAGTTGCTATACACAGTGTGTGGGGTTTAGAGTTATAGAGAGATGTAACCATATTGTTATCATGTAAACACTGGCATCTCTTTTACCCTCAAACAATACATTGATCTGTTTACCTATTGAACAATCAAATACTCAGCATATCAGCTATACTTCAATAGATCAAAGTACTGTATATCCATGAAAAAATGTCAATTGATAACTTTTTCTTTTGATCCAGAGTGTTTGAAACAAAGAGAAATCCTTGGTTAGGAAGACGATACCATGTTCTAAACAACATTGAGTGTGAGAGATTTTGTCATCACTAAAATTGAAGGAATTGCCTACAAAATATTTCTTATAGCAGGCTAGTCAAAGTAATGATTGGGAATATACATTTTGTACTTGTATCTATTCAAACAAGAGGTTGAATATTTTATTTGCTTTTGCTGAAATCACAAAGGAAAATTCATGTAAATGTTATGCTATGTGTGAAATAAAATCAATGCCCTTCATAATAAAACTCAATAAAGTTGATATAGATAAAATTGTTTAAACACTCTGTACATGGAATGAATACCTGGCTACAGTTTCTTGAAACAAACTGTCCCCATTGTGGGCGTCCCATTGTGGGTGGATTATTGTCAATCTTTGCTCAGAGCGATTTACCATTCACCAATTATTTATGCAATGGGATGTGAAATTTTTCTGAGATTCTAAAGGCAAGCTCCAAAGATGGTTTATTTCTGGAATAGAAATAAGTCAAGCAAAAAAGTTCACTATCATGTGCACACCCGGTAACTCACATGGGCTTCATCATTAATTCATAATTTTTTTGTACTGAACTTAGGTGAGCGAACAAATTCGTTCATGTGATGGAAGAAATGGCAAACAAGATAGAGGACTTGACAATAAAAATCTCATCAAGTACACAAGCACTCAGTTTCTAAGGGCATTTTTACATTCGATGGTAAACAAACATTGGACATTGATATGCTTGCGGGTAAGATGGTGTAGCTGCCTTGAGAAAGTAATTTGAGAATATCCGATATCTCTTTTGTCCTGGGATCAGTACATAAACAATCTTTCTTTTGTCTTAAGAGTTCTTTATTCTTATCCGAAAATGGATCGCATATTGGAACCAAAAAATGAATAATAATAAAACTATTCTAGGAGTCCGGATTATTCGTCACAACAGTCAATCACCAACTTTACACGTATATCAATGACTCAAAATATTTCAAACAGTGTCCACAAGGCTTTATTCGGAAACTGAAAACTGATATGGCGTTTTGGAACTTGGAAGTATTTAGCTTTTGTAAAATGCTTATCGGTAGGTTCCTCAGGTACCTAATATTATCTGGTCTTACGTGATGCCTTTTTCTCCCTCTCAGCCTTTCTCGCATAGATCATTTCAGTAAAAGGTCTGCAAAGAAATTGAATGAGTCATAACGTCACACTCACATGTCACACTGTAGTAGAAATATAATACATAATACATAAAAAATTTGAGAAATGCAAGGAAGTGAAACCTACACCATATGCTCTCCCTCATAACCTTTGGAAATCTAGTAAAATGAGGAAAACACCTCTCATTGACAAAATAATCCAATGAAATCGTGAAAAAAAAGTGAACAATTAATCTAATCTGTTTGCCCTATGCTCATAATCTTCAGGCAAAATTTCCTAAAACACCCTCCCTTATTTGGTCAAGAAAGGAGATGCATTAGCTAGAAGTCAATAAACACTCCTGCACCATACCATTCATCGAAATGAGACTTAAACTATAAAACAAAACGCACCCTTCTCTGATGGTTTAGTAAACATTCTTTGACACGAATCCAATATCTGATAAGCCTTTTTTTAGCAATAAATAATGTATCTAGATTAGAAGTTGTCTTTAAACTGTACAGCAGAAGCTAACTCCAAATTTCTATGGTTAAAGTTATTTATAAGTAGAACATTTCATTTAAAAATTAAGAAAAGTCTAACTGACGAGGCCCAATACAGGAGTTCTGCTGACTTTATTGGGAATATTAAGGTAGAATTCAGCATCAGAACACAGGTTCTGATTGCCATGACGTGTGGCAAGAGCTTAATCACATGACATATTGAAAGTGGCATATCCAAAGCGAGAAAGGCTTTTGGTACCATGAAGTTTTATACTACTTCGAGCATTGTCATAGATATGGTTTAATTAGGACCTACCCCACCCTTTTTCTTTGCACTGCCGTAGATCTACCGACCTGCAAACCAAGCACAACGACTATCTGTGATGGGACAACTCGAGTAGTTCTGAAAACTTACCCTTCAACGTAATTTTCTGTCACTGTGTAACAGATCTGAGTCCAAAATGTCAGAATTACTCCAGTGATACTTCTTTCTCTGTAAATATTGAAAAAAAAAACATACACGTTCAAACTTATTGGCAGAAAAAAAAGGCATAATGTTCACAGCTCTATGAACCAATATGAGTAAAGCATTCTGAAATAAGCAAAGCATACTTTTGATGTATTTGTAAACTTGCAATAACCAGCATTGGATCAGTAAAAAGCCATAACCCCTTTTGTTAGGCTAATTTTGTATTTATAGTTTTATTGATAGGCCTAGTATAATCGATGAAAAGTATTATATTTGCAATCTATCATACACTACTTTATCTATCATAAGGTCTAGAACCTCTAGGTAGTGGATATTCACTTACATTAGCGCAGACCCGAGAAAGTTTAATGTGGCTCCTGTATACATGGGATGTTCCAGGACATTGAATGGGAAGCTGGTCACCTTCGAATCCAGGTATATACCAAAGTGATCACCTATAAGTAAAGCAAAAAAGAAACTGCGTTACAATCTTATGTTATAATGACAAACGGCAGTCATCTAGACACCAGAATAAAGAATCAGATTGAAATGGAATGTGTTGAAGTCACCAGGTCTCAAACATCTATTTTTCTATTGAATGATTGATTTGCCTAACGCTAAGATAAGATGAAAGTCTTCTGATACCGATTGTTGAGAAAGGCCACAGTATTATATTTATTATATTGATATACAAGATTAGAGACATTACGAGTCAGTACGTACTGGCTGTTATCATGGCCTCTTGAACATTCAATCTGAAAAAAATTGAATACCCTGGGTTAGAAAAAGATTCAACCCTGACACCACTATATAAAAAATAACTTCTGTGGTTGTCTACTACTAGAGGTCCTATATTATCTCCATTGATCCTCTTACCATGCCAGGTACCGAACCAGCCGAGTCTTAGGAAACTGGTAACAACACAAGTTGTTCCGAATGTAATCAGTCCATAGCCGGTGTAGGTGAGCAAATCATTGAATGGAGTCTCAAATTTAGGCTGTGATTTCATTGTCTCCTTGAAACTGTAATTAGAAAATAAAAGATTAACAGCTATTCCTGCTAATGTATAGAATAGTCTGCCAGCAGCAGACCCATGGCAGTGCTGAAGAGTCAATGGCCTGTTTTGACAGAGTTATCAGATTTGCCTAGTGTGCTGCAACAGAACTTTTAAGCCTAGCAATTTCCGTTACGCTGAAATATATATCAGACTGTAACATGCGCCTGTTGTTTGTTTCAAGGATCATGAATATTAAACCTCAGCCTAACAAACTTATGTAATATGGTGAGCATGCAGCATCCAGTTGATTTACGATGCATGGTAAGTAAAGGGCCTGCGAGAACTTATTTCCCCAGTGTGTAGTTACAGGTCTTTAGGTTATCAATGGTCAGTTTTGCTAGGGAGCGAGCAATTTTCATGCCTATTATAATACCTACTAATAATTCCTTAAGTTAGAAAAGAGTATCTGTGTCAGACTAAAGCAAAAGCAGGCTACTTTGGCGTTACCGAAAAGTTTACTGAATATCTGTGTATGATACTCCCATCTACATATCTGCAACGAATGAAAATATTTGAGTGATCATTTTAGTTTCATGCATTTCCTTGCCACCGACTGGGCAGTCTGCTTCAACCACTATAAGACTGATTTAACTCCATTGATGTAACTCACAGGCCTTCTGTAGTTGGTGCAAGTCCAGTGGTCGAGTGCCCCAGTGGCCGAGGCCTCAACCACTGGCCGAGGCCTCAACCACTGGGGCACTCGACCACTGGACCTGCACCAACTACAGAAGGCCTGTGATGTAACTTGAAGGTACTGATATATTGAAGGCGTACTGACATTTTGATGGATGGATGCACACATAGGCAGGGGTGCTTAGGACTAAATGGGACAAAGAAAACCATGGCACCTGGTATGAGTAAGTTACAGAACAAATGAACTCTTGACAGGCTAGCAGACTGACTGTATTAAATGATACTATGATCACTACTCTTCAACCTTCTATTAATCACACAATGGTCAAATGCTCTTCCCTCTTGTGTCCCAGTCTTACTAAGAAAAAGTTTAAAAAAAAGTACTCACCGCATTCCAATAAAAC
This sequence comes from Membranipora membranacea, assembly GCA_914767715.1. NCBI lineage: Eukaryota > Metazoa > Bryozoa > Gymnolaemata > Cheilostomatida > Membraniporidae > Membranipora > Membranipora membranacea. Next base: position 12,012,176 of record OU612073.1, on the reverse strand, counting down.
ATTAACCATGGAACAAGAAGAACACATATCATAAGATTCTGGTCGTTTTTGTTCACGTAGTCGAGAATCTTGTCATAAGACTCAGGAAACTTCCATCCATCATTATCTACTGGTTGGCCTGCCATTTGCTGTTATCGTGGAAATAAATGAGTACTTCTGTGCAAAAATTGGTGCAACTTTTTCCAAACTTCGATGCACATGGAAACTTAGTGGAACATGGGTACTGCACAATCAATGTTGCGATATTGTTGATTCAATCATATAAGTCTGTTTAATTTCTCAGACTAAGTTTGTGTTTACATTGGTTCAAAGTTCAAGAGGTGTGTCAGAGCAAGGAGTCTTTAACTCCTTGGTCAGAGAAACTTCTCATTGGCCAAGCTCGGATTCAGTATTTTGATTTGAGCAGACAACTCCCAAATTATGCTTTGCCAAATCCCCAATCTGAGGTGCCTATCAAATATTGTCCACAAAACCAGACACTACATTGAGAGGCTAATCCGGTGGTAGAGCAATGACCTGGGAGGGAGTTCATTGGTAAAAGAGACCCATCTATTAAGTCAATTAAAAAATATTTGAACCTGGGGATATCTATTGCGCCACCAGCCTCGATTAAAGCTACATTACCACCTCCATCAGATTCGCCTGCTTTTGCTTGAAGAAAACGAGAATATATACTACCCAAATGCTGATTTTATTGCCATCTCTCCAGTGCATTTAAAATTAAATATCTTTTTGTTTGGGACAATATCAATACCATGGATGGCCAACTACTTGCATACATACGAACATAAATAAAACGCAATGCAAGTATAATTTTCTGATATAAATAGGGAGAAAATCTGTTACAATTCCTACGCATTGCTAGATATTGTGATGCCATTTAAAATGTTTTCTTTTTTCTAATTGAGCAAATGTGGTAGTGAAAGTGCAATAACAATGTGCTGACTTTATCCGATTGACCGATATTTACTGGGAGCCGTGTGCCAGGAACGGAATAGATTAACCTTCACCTTTATTATTGCCATATGCCCACCAAAGTACATACCGACCTTGCATGAAGACTGCACACATATTCCATCCAGTGTGAAATTAGATTAAATCATGCCTACACAAATTATTTCATAAGTTTGTATTTTAGAATTGACAAGGAAATAATTAGCCGCTGTTTTGCTGATTACCGTAAGCAGTAAACACAAAGGCTTTACTAGGCTGTTAATTACCAGCCTCCTGTGCCTTAAGCTGCATAGTTTTTGTTGTATTAGAGCACTTTGATTGTTATCAAAGTGTATATGTTATGATATTTGATAATAATGCTGCAGCAACGCTGGAGATGGTTGGTTAGTCAGTGAATTGCCGAGCTACCTTGGATACAATATGATTATACAAATCATTATGGCATTATTCAGATAGCAATCAGGCTGGCTAGCTAGGATGATGAGAGCTGATTAGCGAGAAATCTGCTGGTGTTCCCGCTTCGCTACATGACTATATGCAGGTCTACAAGCTGATAGACTAGTGTATACTGTGAAAGCTGAACAGAACACCGACCCTGACAGCCACTTTGCAGGTTTACTGACATCGCTGAGCAAATCTATCAAACCGCTGAGGAATGCAAGAAATGTAAGCTGTGGAAAGCTGTACCGTCTCATCTCTCACCACATGGATTGTTGGAATATCTCTGAGGAAAACAAAATCTAACTAGCGCTGGCGACAACACTAATTGTTGTTGGAATTCTTTCATCAACGTCTTTGTCACTTCATTAACAGGCTGGGAATTTGCCGTTATCAATAGACTATTCACACGCTCAAATTTATCTCACTATTCTCCAAAGTCCTCCAGTAGGACGGTATTTCCTTCGCAAAAACTTTCTCTACTTGTCAAACTGGATTTGATATTAAGGATGACACGTCGTAGTCGTTCGCTCACTTCGACCAGCATTCCAAACCTGAGGGATATAGCTGTGGATAGTAGTATCGTAATGTTAGCTTTTATAAACTCTGAAGCGCACACGGTCAACTCAACACAGAGCGACAGGTGAGAGCAAAACCTAGAATTAGACCCTCACTGTCAGTATAAATATTAACATCATGTTGTTATAGATTATTTACCTTCGTATTTACCTTCGTCGACATAGTCTCGAGCACCAGCATCAAGATGTGATTTGGGAAACCTTTTTCTCATGAGTCAGATAATCTTTTCCAGGTCTGCGACAATTTTGGACACTGAACAGCTTTGGGCCTAGATTAGGTATCATAATAACACCAGTATGAAATTGGTATTGTGATAGTATTATTAATACAATTATTATTCTTTGGATAAGTATCGGGTATTAGTATTTGTATGGTAATTGGATTAGTGTAATATAATAATAGTATTAGTATTTGTGTCATTTTTTCATTGGGTGATGAGTTTACGATTGCATGTAACCACTGATATTTATATATATATGGTATCACTGCCGATATTATTTTCCATTTCAATTGGTCACAAATGCTAACCATAATATCACCCTGCCATTTGAAGTTGTGACAACTTTTTTTAATTCGATTGCATGGTTATTTATAGAAGTTTATAGAAAATCATAGAAATTTAAATTGTCGCAACTGCAGCATCATCGGAAATCATGTTATTCCTTTAAATAATAGAAACCATTAGCTATAGCATTAGCTTAAGTTTTTAGGGTAACATAATGTAAATCGGCCCCCAAAAAATAGCATCGCATGTAGTTTAATGCTTCAGGTGGCAGCAATTCAGAAGCAATCAGTGCAAAGGTGTCAAAACCGACAGCAGAAGGTGTGCTAATATACCTTTTTACTCATAAGCGGATTGTTGTGACTAAGACTCCTATAGAATGTTTGACGTTCAATTCGCTTGGCATTACAAGAATTTCTTATTCATGGCAATTAAGCCTAGAAACACACCAAGCAACCCCTTAGCACTCATCTGCCAGGATTGTCTGCAACATCCTATTACAGCGGATAGAATATTTTATTAGTGCCTTTATAGCTACATTAGCATTTCCTAGAGCTGAGTCAGGGAGATGACCCAGACTAAGGGCATTTTAGTAAATTATCATTCTAGTAATCACCATATTTGATATGTGAATATACAAAGTTTTTGATGTACACTTTATAATATTTCTTGTGTGTTATAATACCTAGACATCCGTGTGCCTGAACACTGTAGGTTGCTGAATGCTGCATGTGGCTGAATGCTGTATGTGACTAAAAGGCTGTTGTATGTGACTAAAAGCAGTATACTGTAGGTGGCCAAATGCTGTAGGTAGCTATATGCTGTTAGTGGCTGTATACCAAATAAATAGTGGCACAAAGCATTCCGTGAATAGTAATCTACCCCTATGATATTCCTTAGAGGCAATCTACTGCTCAGTCGTGATATCAAGACAAGTAACATCCAGCAGATGGTTTCTCTTTACCCTCTCCTTTGTATATATATATAAGCAGAGCCATTTTTTTATATGCAATTGAATAAATCAGGTAATTACACATATAGCGGTAAAGGGAGGCAACTCCCTCATTTGAACATGGTTAATGATAACAACGGAAAGATCCCGGTCACCTTATCAATCTATTGGTAGATTTAACCTTGCCGTGGCTATTTTGTAAAAAGGCCAAGCTCTTGCGCAGTGCTAAAGATATTTGATACAATTATCAATAATATATTGAATAATATACATACAAAGCTATGCCATTGTCGGTAGATAATTTAGTCTAGGCTTGTAATGTACCAATTAATATACTACAGAACCTGCAGCCTGCTATTAATCAGCCCAATTAATTACAGCGATGAATTTGTACTGATAGAACATTCTCTGAGTTGTAACGATCCGATATTAAGAAACTTATTTTTAGACCTAAATCTGGTGTAACATTTGGGGCCCAATTTCATGCAATGCCCAAAGTGAGAGAGTTCAGTGGATAGATAGGGATTTGATTGGTGCTGCTTCATTATGTAAACAAGGCGATAAAACACAGCTCAGAATCCTGCATGATTACGCACACATTGATCTGGAATTTAACCGACCAATATTTGTCGGGCCAAAATATAGTTTTGTCAGATTTTTTATTTTCTTCTTCCTCTTGATAAACACCTCTGCAAGTGGTGATGGCGTATTTGCAAGAATTATGTAATCAAACTCTCCAATCATCGGGGATTATGACCTCAACGTCAATGATGAGATATGCAGAATTACTTCCTATATATCTGTATTTTTTCTAGGGTTTTCCTAAAATTTACAGCCAAAGTTGTCAACAATTATCTTGTTGACCTTTAGGACAGTATAATAACTGAGATTGATATGCGAAATAGAGGGGGTGGAGGTGGCTCCATTCTTGTATAAGATGAAGACAAAGCCCTTAGATTAATAGCAAAAGCTCATCTATTCTAATCGTAGCAGCAGGTGAAAGGGTACGCTGCCGCTGGCCTCTTGTTGACTGCTAATAAATGGTTAGATATGCTGATTAATAGTGATGATAAAGTTCCGCTCTAAGTCAAGTCTTATTACCTCTGGGTAACAATATGCAAGATGTATCCAGCTTTCGCAATATGCTCGTTACTAATAAATTATCAATGATGCTCAATTCGTGTAAGCAAGCTTCGGGTCGGATAGACATAATAAGATATCCAGGACGTAGCTCCTAATGTTTTACTAACATGAGTTGAGATTCTATATAAGCCTTTTCTACTCAGATATTGAACAAGTTTTTTATCTGACTGTCTCGATCTGCAATAGCGGTGTCTCTGCTGACCAATTTTAATCACATCATGCTATTTGTTATCTTGTTTTTTTGCTGCCTAACATTGAGCAAAGAGTGATATACAAGAACAGCAATATTGTCTAGACTTTGTGTAACTTTTACACACGCTGGCCGAGTGCCAATTTGTACATAAAAACTTCCCTTTCTAGGAGATTGTATGAAACTCAAATTACCCAAACATGAACTGAAACAGGGATAAATTATTCACTATTGCTGAAGGGACATAACTTCAATTGTCCTCCAATTAAGTTTACTGCCAGCAGGGAGTTTGGCACATTTACCCCCAAAACTCTGTGCTGCCAGCATATCTTATCAGATCAAATCAGGGTTGCTTATACTTTACACATTATGGAAAAGATGGTCAAAGATTGAAGGCTGCCAGAACCGTGCCGATAAGACTGTTTTTGTATGTGGATATTGATGGAATGTAATCACATGAGGAATCACAGGATGTTTTTAGTGAGGAGGCCTTATCGCTATCATAATCTTAAGAGCCTAGCAACAACAATCTACCTAAACGCTGCAAAGTATAATGTGAAATTATGGATTTCTCTTTCAGAATAAAGTTCGGAGAGACATTGAACAGGGTGTTTAAAGACGACACTATACCTACGCCATTGCTGGTAAGTTGACATCAGCTATTTTACAGTGTTATATAGGCCTATGTATATATATGTAACCCAGAATTCTCTCGCCCACGACAGCAAATTGCTTGAGAGTTATTCAGGCAGGCAGGAGTAATGCTGGAGTTTAGGCATGAACTCAGATAGGAGGATTACCTGTCTTGAGTCTAAACCCTCAGTCTTACAGGTATTACCGTTAATATTGTTATAATGAAATCTTAGAAACTTGCATGGAAAAGGCAAAATAAATGCCAATGCTCACATACAAACGGAAAGCATTTCACAGTTGGAGTTATCCGTTCTCATATCTACCACAAAAGGAAATCCAAACTGTTGGAAGTCTCATCGGCGTGGGCTGCCACGCGCAAACACCAACCAATTGATTAAATTACTCTGAATTCCTGAGCGCTAATGGTTTACATAAATATGCGGGGAACAAGGCGTTATTGTTTACAATTTAGAGCCTTGAGCCAGTCGAAAATAGGCCCATCTTGTATACATTGTGCCTAGATACACCAATTTGTAGACAGCTTAGCAGCCAGCGCTAAATTTAGTTCTCTTATAAGTAGATAAGTGATATGTATCTGTTTTCGTTCCGCCTGTTTTGTGGTATAAACGGGGATGTTGAGTAAGATAAATTGAACCAAGTCCAGATAATTTACTCTCCACTGTCTAACAACTTTGAGTGTGCAGCCAAGCGCAAAACTTTTGAGGCAGCGGGTTAAATGGCTTTCTCTTGTGCTAACGAGTTACCTGTCTAGCTGTCTGCAAAGCGACCGAAAGGATTTTATTTTGATGATGTCAGCTTGGGCAGCTCTGATAATCTACGATTAGAAAAATTATTAATGCATAAAAAATAAGAATCAATTTAATCTATATCTTTATAATAAACAAAGGTAGAAAGAAAAGACTATTGGCAAACAGTGATCTGATAATTGTATTAGACATTCGGTAGTTTCCCCATTCCAAGCCTGGGGCATCCTATCTAACATTTCAGTAAATAATTAATAATAATTATTCATTCATGATAAAAGTTATTGCTAATGATGGATACTCTCATAATACAATGACCCTGAACAGTTCTGTAGTTCTCACAAAACATCAGCTTCAATTAATTTCATACTTATCATCGTTCCCTTTCTATTGTGAGCTGGAATTTTCCTTCAATGAATAAATTAAAATAATTTTGTAGAAGTTAATATCATATTTGAGCACTGAGGGAGTTACTGTTCCTGACATATTCCGTCGCCCTGGTAACTCAGCCGAGCAACAAAAGCTGATAAAACGTCTGTCTGATGGTAAACAGATCAATCTATTAGATTACAACTTTTACACACTCTCATCTGTCATCAAGGTGAGCTAAAAATAATGTGTATGTGTCGGTATAAAGTCGGTAAACCCTCCATTGTAATATCCATCCATTGCCATATCCATGTAATATCAACCATATGCTACAACGATCACAACATCTTAAACGTTTTAATGACAAGACCCGTATTGATGCATTCCCTTTTATAACATTTTGATGTATTGCCGTACTGTCCCCAACCATTAATCCATTCTCCATCGCACTATCCATGGAACATCCACAGCGTAATATCCATACAGTATCCATGTAATATCAGCGCCCTGGAACACAACTTCATTCAAAATTAACTTGTTTCGATGGTTTAGCCCTCTCTAACATTTTGATGCATTTCTGTATCCCCCTACCACCCTATTTTACCTATATTTTTGCTGATGTTTGTAGAAGTTTTTGCTGAGCATTCCAGGTGGAATATTAGGACGAGAACTCGAGAAACAGGCTTTAGCAGTTTTATACCTTGAAGACAGGGTACAACAAATCAAATCTCTAAGCAGGTAACATAACTCCGAAGTCTATTGCTTTAATGACGCTCTCCCTAGATGTCAGTCACTCGGCTCTAAAACTACTTAAACTGATGTTACACCAAAAATGTTTTTGTTGATTTCTATATTTAGGCCCAAAAGACAGATGAACATATACCAGATCATTTTAACTGTTAGTAGTAAATGTTGACCAGTGATGCGCCACAATCAAATATTCTTATCATGCACTGTACACTGTATATGGCAGTTGGCTAAGTGGTAGTAGGAGTTGTCACACAAGTTTATCTGAGCAGACAATTCCCTCTTACTATTTGTTTGTATTTCCCGGTCACAAAAAAAATGCTGAATTATTTTATTTTCGGTAATACTTCATTTTAGTGTTATAAGAACTTTACCAATAACCACACAACGATTTCTGGCGCTTTTATTTGGGATGTGGCATAGGATTGCTACCAGGGGCTGCCAACAGAAAATGACAGCTGAGGCAATGGCAAAGAGTGTCACAGGAAGTATTTTCCAGTAAGTATTGCTGTGAAACTATACAGTTACACCCATGTAGAATGATGTCAATGTTCATAGAGTCACACCTAGCTACCACCACAAAGGCATTGAAATCTACAACCTTTGAGTTTCAAAAAAGTAAAATGTTTTACAACTTTATTATATCTTACTCAGGGTCGATGCACGATCAAAGCACAAACATTATAAACTCAGTTTGAAGCATAGACTTAATAATGAACCTAGACAGGACACTATATGGAGCATTAGCATTGAGGCATTTAATTGTGGGCAACGTAACGACATTGGAAGGTGTAGAAGCAATGATGCTATCATTGATTAACTGTCAAAAATCCAGGTTTTTTTGTCGATAACTCGATCAATTTTGATCGGATTTCGAGCTTTGAAATTAAAATAGATTGAGCAGCTTGTCCTGAACAATTTGATACTAATTTTTGAAAAAGAAATAGCATCAAGTTGATGACTAGACGCTGCTGATTGTAAAGCAATTTGCAAATTCAAAATCCGATAAAAATTGATCATCATTACATCATTACTTCTACATCTTTCAATGACGTTATGCTGCCCCACAATTAAGTGCCTCACTTCAGCTGTATATGGTGTCCTGTCTAGGTTTATTATTAAGTCTATGGATTCAAGCGATGAATATGCTTTTATCTGTGACGGGAGTTAACAAATCATGTCCTATAACGGTGGTGCTTGTGCTGTTTTGCACTGACAACCTTTGTTAGATATGGGCTATGTATACCTCATGAAATTCTACTGCAGCCTTCATATCACTTACAAGAGGAATTTTATTCACGACCTCTTTATTGATATTTCAGGAATTTATCATGCGATCCTAAACTAGTCAAAAATGCAGCCCTTGTAATGGAGATACTGATACAGAGCTTTTCTAGCTCTATACTGTTTGCAGAAGAGCATTTAAAGTTCTTCACTTCTATAGTAAAGTGTTCCATTAAATCTTCTAATGAAGAATCAAACAATGAGGAGATAAATCCTGCACATCGAGGAAGCACAGGTACAAATAAATCTTTTATTATACATAAAACTTGACTATGGGCACCTTATATCTTGCTGTATTCTGGCCTCTGGACATGTTATTTTACACCATCCAGGCAACAAAACCTGCTCTCCCATAAATGCTCTTTCTATTCAGTACTTTTCTATTTCTCTCGTATCGTGACACGGTATGTTTATTTATAGATGGATATTCTTTGCAATCAAAAAAGTGTATATATTATATAAAGTAGGCTATTAGGAAGAGAACAACAGCCTCAGTATGCAGAAAACTCGTTTCTTGGCTACAATGAATATGACTTGTACCACCGATCGCTTTGTGAGCTTACCAGAGTGATTCATGTGGCAAGAATCAAACTGACCTTATGTATTACAGGGAATGTTATGACAGTGCACAGCGCATCCAATACCCCACCATCTAGTCAGAGAAAACATCGATATGATGATATAAAAACAAGACAGCTTGATCGCCTAAAACAGGTAATTGTAGAGACTAGAAAGAAACTTGATTTGCCAGATACCACAATTTACCAGTCCTTCAATAGATTATCGTTCACCTAGAGACAAATCTACTACGTTCTTAAACTCTTAAACCGGATATTCAAGTTCAACTTATTGACTCCCTTTGACTATAAATTTCTAAATCACATGTTACATTACTTAACATAACATTACTTTATTTTATTACATTATTTTTGTGCATTTGTATTTTTGTTTGTTTACGAGGTCAACAAGTTGCTATTTTCTTTTGTTTATATCATACTAATTATTCATATGAAAACCTCATTAAAAATGTTTAATTTAAAGTTAATAATTACACTTACAGAGACGAGAGTGGTTCTTATCAGGCAGTCGGAGCTCGGACACAGCGGCAGGTTATAAAGCGCCTAGGAGTTACCTCTCTCGTCAAACCATAGCAGATATACCCTGTCATAATAAAACTAAGACATGCTGCATCAATACGAGCAGAGATGGTGACAGCTCAGACAGTGATAATCACCAAAGCGACAGTGATGGGAATTGAAAATAATAATAATAATAGTGTGATTATTTAAGTGGTATAATATTTATTTAAATTGTAGTAAATGGAGAAATCTGTACATAGAATTAAAAATGCTAGACCAATTTTAGACAGATCGATTCAATTTTGTACAATGCGTTTGAAAACAAATCCAGATGCAACCATTTGTTGATGGACATCCTCATATTACTGGCAATTGTTGAGGCAAGCATTTTGGCAGGGTTGTAAAATTTCTGCCAGCTTGTTGATGACATATTTTCTTATGTAAGTGACAATTTGTTCTAAAATCGTTTTAATAATCTATTTAAAGCTTACATCAAATATGTAAAGGATATTTTCCTGGTGATTCCTGTGGAAATCATTTAGTTTAGTTTATTATTTCATAGTGCCTATGCAGCAATGTCTACACAACTGTTTCTTACATAATGATATTGATAACTTATTTAAAACTCTACGTTCAATATTGTGGTTATTTGAAGATGAAATCATATTTATTTGAACTTACTAACATAGCACATATTGGCAATCTCTTGAAGCCTAATTTTATACTATGAGAATCAGTAATAAAAAAGCATCAAACCAGAGAACCACACTGTCTCTCCTGTATAACCAGGCATTTTTGTTGTGTTAAATTGAACTGTGATATCTATTACACGTTTTGCTCACAATGGCACGGCCCCTCGTTTTCACATCGCTGTGTACAACAGTATGATTGGAAGCAATGCATCTACCAGGAGACTCATGTGCCTTGTTGCTTCAGTGCTAACGGCCTATGTATGTGTTTGGTCAAAGTTTATCGATATCATTATTTATTAATCTATGTCGCATCAGGTTTGAACTAATTGTCAAATCAACAATGCTGATATGATTAAAAGTTCACACTCATAAACAACACTTCATATCAAATACTTATCAAAGGGATATAATATTTAGTCGCAGAGCATCCTAATGATAAATCAACAGCTGAATAGTTTGGGTAGTGTCATCGACATTGAATGCAGTTGAGTTGAGTTATTATTGACCGTTCATGTAAATTTTAGAGTTCTCATAGTCGTCTGAATTAGAAGCTGTCGATCTATCTGCTGTCTGTAGTGTAGCGTATGCTCTCATATTGTAATAATCCTCTGTATTATTCTGTAGTGTTTCATATGTTGTTTGCTTCTCCTGTTGTGTCTCTTTTGCGGTGTTATCAGGTAGGTGTAATGGCGTGTAAGTTTGTGATGTATCTACTGATGTCTTCAGTGAGGTGTAAGTATCTGTGTCAGGACCTACCGAGTCCGCGTTCTGTGACTCTGCATTCTGTTCTCTTTTATTCCTGTATAACAGAGTAAACATTGATTTCCATGATTATATAGTGATTTAAAGGTGATTCATTTGTTGAAAACAGAATAAATTATGTGTTGCCATATGCATGCACTCTTCTAGTTTTAAAAAGCCATGTCTCAAAGTTGTTTTGGTTTGGGATCAAAATATAAAATAAAAAGGGCCCCTTGAGATAAGGCTAATGGTAGACATAGTTGCCCCTAACAGTTTTTTACATTTACTGACTCATTTTGACACTTACTTTTTTTTCTTGATTAGGTAAACAATGAGCCAAACGCTCAGTATAACTATGAGTGCGCCCCACACAGTACCACCTGCTATCACCAGTACATCGCTATCATTATCATTCTGTTGTCTTCGGTTCAATTTTGCTAGAAATAATTAAAACTATATTCAATCGACATAAATATCAGCAAAGCAAACTAGATTTTCATTTTTTAGTGTTGAACCATTTATAGTCAGTCTGAACCAATGGAATTGCTCAAAAAGTATTAAGCTGCCATATATATAGAGTAGATTGTTTCAAAATGCTTTAAAAAATCAAGTTTTGCCTGTACTCTCAATTTCTTCGACAATTGTTTGTATCAAACTAACTAAGCATTATTAATGGACTATAGAGAGACAGCACAGCAAAACATAAATATATTTATTTAAAAATCTAAGCCTGTGAATCTTGATTGGTGATCTTTGCACCTGACCTTGAGCCAGTCACTACGACCCACCCACCCAAATATACAAAGCAGAACAAGATCAATGATGAATACTGTGATATACTTGATTTCATGTGGATGTAATAACATCAAGGTAGATCAGTGATACATCACAGTGGCAAATGATGTAGGGGGAGGGATTTAACCCCTGGTTTGCCTCAGGTCTGCATTTTATTGTTTTCATTACATTGATGATCACACTGGCAAGTTGCAATTTGTTAAGATCAAATCAGCAAATCAGAATATTTGTTCTTATCTAACCAGTGCGTTGGACATTGAAAGTCAGTTCCAACATTTTGTTCTAATTTCTACTGAGATGAAACAGATACCTGATGATGTAGTAGTTATTGTCGAACCATTAGTTATATTGATGCCGATAGAGATTTGTTGGTTAGTTGTCATCGCACTACTTTTGAACCCTTGAGGGCTGGAAGCTGTTGTTTTGTCAGTTGTAGGTGTCAGTGTGGTTGTAGTAGTTGAATTTCCCCAGTCTGAAATGATAATGACTATTGTTATGTTACATCTTACTGATTTTTGTGATGTTATCATTCTTCACATGGATGCAGATACTTAGGGTTAACGATTGAAAGACTAATCTTACTCAATCTATGCTCTCTAACAGACACAATCAATATTTTGCTCTACTTTTTTAAAGTTTAAATTCAGATGGATAAAGGACCCTTACAGACGTAATGTTACTTACTGATGTAGTACATAGATATAGCATAGTTTCCTCCACAGATCTCTTCATCATTCCCGGGACATTTATAGTCACATGTACATCCTGTGTTAGAACACAGGCCATATCTGGTGGAATTATCAGCTTCACCCCCACAGTAACACATCTCACCATACTCCAGACCCATCATTGTATAACCTATAAGGATTGAAAAGTCTACCATAGTCATTTACAGCACAGCAGATCAAATTGAATGCCTTGCAATAACCAACTTTGTGCACAACTTGGTTTCTTTGGTATCACACAAGATGTTCAGGAGTGGGATGTACGTTGAATGTGAAACACAATGTATGCGTGAAGATGGCTGGCTGCAGCACTTACTGCATCAAAACATTTTTTTGTCAAAATTAATTAAAGTAATCACAAACAAACCAACAAATTCAATCCCAAAATTTGTTTTCCTACGTTCAAATACACAAATTCTGTGGTAGACCAACTGTGCAGCAATTCAACATTGATCTTAGAACCTTTTTGAGGAACAGCAGTATTTTCACTTTTGATTTCTCTGATGTCACGCTAAGGCTTACAGGTAGTGTTCCCACAAAGAAATACAGGGGGAACCTTTAGAATACAGTTCCCACTGGATTCTGTGCAAAATCAGTGTGAAGTTGTCTCTTTTGACCAGATATCAATCATACTATTACAGATGCATATTTCCGCATAAATTGATCTAGAAATTGCAAGAAATTCTCAAAACAATTTTAAACCCAGAAAATAGAGTTCCCACAAAGAAAAAAGTCCACTTAGACCACTGCATATCAGGTGTTGTCGGCTCACCTTGAATTTGATAAAGACACAGAAGTGCGCACCATCCAAGAGTGTTCGAGGCAGTATATATGTTGAAGCCTTGGAGAGCCCTGTTGTACGGCCAACCTCTGTCCTTGTAACATCCTCTGTATTCATAACGAGGCACCTGCTCAGCTGATGTGTCTACGTAAAGCAAGAAAGATCATCAGAAAGTTGATGTCTTTACTACAATAGCCTGTTCTGGTAAGCTTTGTTGGGGGCCTTGTCAAGCTTTTCAAAACTGGTTATTACGATGTAAACTCATTATAATTTCCTGTTAAACGCCTCACCACCATCTTGAGAAGTGTCAGGTATACTGGTAAAATGATAATGCTGTACTTACGGGTACTGAGAACAGATAAATATGTCACTACAATCGCAAAGTAAAACAGCATTTGACATGAAGAAATATACATTGGGGTATGGTTATTAGCTTGAGACGCACTGGTGAATGTTTCAAAAGAGCCAAGAACAATGGCAACAGATTGCTAGATTCACACAATTGAAATAACAAGAGATAAGAAAAGAAATAACAGATAGTAATGGATAAGACGATCACATGAGCCTAAGTGTTCCCTTATTCTGATAAACTCTTATTCATGTGCGGACGAAACTGTTTTTGTGGCAAGCCATCCTGCTCCTTCTATATTTAGTTCAAATGTGCAATAACGATTAGGATTCAATCAATGAGTGGTGTAGAGATATTCACGTGACAATAAACTATAAAAATTCACACTTTCTAAGTTCCGGTGGGGAGGATTCATTGTTGAATTTAGAAATTGGAAAAACTTAATATTTCAATGGCGTGAAACCGAACTTCCCTGCTTCAATCATGTGATATTATTCAATGGGCATATCATTCCTCCGCTTCTAACCCAGATCAGCTCAGTGCATATCGCTGTTTCGTTTATTGTGACACAAACCGGCATGTTTTTGCTGGTGACAATTTCAATTGGCTTTGGCAGCTTGTGGACAAAGTTAGACTAATATTGGCTGACATTCTTTGTTGAGAATTGGCATATTCTATTAGAACAGAAGATTGTTTATGTGTCAGTCATACTTAAAGGGCAACCAGGGTTTCAAACAATTTCTCATTGATTAATAGCAGATTGCATCTTATGCATAGCGAAAAAGACAAAATCTTATTCAGCTGACTTTTCAGCCAGAGTTCTTGTTAAACATTTCATCCATCAGGTACTCAAACTCAGCTAAAAAAGGAATACCACAGAGTAGTTTCCTGTTCCTGTTACTATTTAGCCTGTGCTCTATAATCATTACAGCAATTTCTTGGAACCTCTCTTAAACTGAAGTGTTACCCAGCTTAGAGTCAGCAACTACTTTGAGTTTTGCATCGGGTAATGTACTAAGCTGATGCTGCCTAGCACATTTACTGTCCATTAATGCATTGCTGCGAAACCTTGGTTGCCCTTTAATGTAGCAGACAACCCTGGAACCACTAAACACGAAAAAAGATGCAATTACAAGTAGGCAACATACTCAACAATGAAAATCCTAGGTATAAGCTTTAATTCTGCACCACAGGGCAGTCAGCAGCCCCTCAACCCTGTGGCTGCAATAAACTGAAATAAATTGAGAAGCTATGTTTTGTTTATAATCTCAAAGAAAACGCTTACTTTTTTTGTAATTGAAAGCAATAATATTGTTTTTTTAGATGATTTTGTAACTGAGATGACTGTTTATGTATTAAGGTTGACACTAAGAGAATTTGTAATTGAAAAAATTAAAATTTCAAATTCAATACTTATTTATAACATCCAAATTCAGAAGGAATACATCATTACGCATCAAATATCAAAATACAATTTTTGTGGTAGTCTGCTACTTTAAGGTCTATTGAGACTGATTTCTGAAATTTGACCTAAGTTCCGTAATCTCATCGATATCATTTGACCCTATCTATCTTTGTTTAGGAACTAAGTCTATAAGGCACTAATCTGCTACTTGTCTGCCCTCAGCAAAGCGGATAAAATTTAGAAAAAATTGTGGATAAGTTTGGCGGAATTGAAACAAGGATAAGTGGCTGTTCAAAGTTTGTCCACACTTTATCCGCAGGAGGCCGGACAAATAGGGGAAAAGTCATTTATCGTAAACACTCCCTGGTAATGCTCAAATTATCACATTTATACTCATGCATAGGAGAATCTGCCACTTGTGATGTAGCCACATTTGTTTTACACTTAGTAACTTTACACTTCAGATGTTCTCAATATACAATTGGATGTGAATATGACATTATTTTTCCATGCGGATTATTAGGTCGGCCTAGATAAGGCTAAGTTGTCACCTCTTGGCTCGCCCTACAATGAATGTATCCATCCCCATGAATGGAGCTAAAACTTCAAAAGAATCTGCCGTCGCTGGGATTTGAGCCAAGGGCTGCATTACACTTAGTTTTTGATAAAAACCATACAGCCACGCCAGCTCTCTGTAGTTTGAACTGCACAGCGCAAACTTAACCGGCGAGCTCTGCGCAAACTGGGAGGTATTCCAATGGTTTCAAATCCCCTCACAATTAGCTCAGGTCAAATCATGGAACTGCAGTGTATAAGAACTCTATTTACTATCCATCAATCATCAATCCAAATGGATGTATGTGTAAAATGTAACAATGCACAACAGTAAATTGTATTATGATTTATTCTTTTATGATATTAGATGAGTATTATGGCTTTTACCTGAGTAATGGTATATTATCATAATTCAAAAATATTCTCAAAGCCATATGGATAAGGCACAGGAGGTCCATTCTAACTCTGTCACCATAGCGTGTGATTCCCTCCAAGTGTTAGGATTCCTAGAAACATAGCCTCAAAATTATACACGCACCTGCCAAGCTCTCACGTGTTAGAAGCCAAGCGGGGTTATGCCTGATCTTATAAACATACAGCTACTTAAGAACGTTGGTCAATATCTAAACAGCATCATGAAATTCATATCCACAATATGATAACATAAATTGAAAATTTAACTGTGAAATTTTGCAACTTGAAATCTTGTTTTTTGCCACCTTTTCGGCACAACGTATGTGTTAGGGTTAATTTAGCTCTAATCATCCATTACTGAGATTTCTTCTACTGATAAGCTGTCGTTCTAGATCTTTCTAAATTGTAACTTATCTTTCTATGAGTCAGACAGAAGTATACACAAAAGTCAGTCAATCAAAAAGAGAATTTTCACGGGCCATGTGGCCAGGTGACAAGGCTAGGTATCACCAGCTGCCAGTCATAATCTTTAATCCTCAACAACAGCTGTATCGGAAAGTTATGTTGTATCCTGTGAATGACGCAGGTAGAATGAAACGATTTATTTTATCAACTCCAATAATCTAGCCAGGAAGCTATCGGAGGGAGCAAAAGTCTGAGAGTTCAGACTAATAATCTGGTAATCCTGTAACATGCATCATAGCGTTACAAGATGAGCTAAATAGGTTATGCAAAAAAAGAGATCTTAATGGCTTTGTCAGTCAAAAATTAATGGTATAACATACAAAATTAGCATTGAACATTACGATACAAATTAAACTCACACATTATGGGGGATTATAAGATATTGGATAGTGAAGTGAGCAATAATGAGTGTACTATTCAGGATTACATCTGGCTAAAATTAATAATAATATGCCTCAAAAAGTAAAAAATCTCTGATACAACAGAATAATAATGTTGATGTATTACATGCACTGATTTATAATAAACATATATATATATATATATATTATTATAATTAGGTATACTCCTGAGTGATAACATGTGTCAACATTATTTCTGTCAATGTTGCATTTTTGTTATTGAACTGCAAGAATAAAACCGTAAGAAACATTTACATTATAGTTTAAAGCCCTCGGCTGTCCATTTCAATGTCTTGGTGGATAGTTGAAATATAAGTAAATGGGGAAAAAAACTTTCACCTTGTGTTGTAAGCAATGTCTCACCAATCAGAACACTAGATAATTGAATAAAATAGTATAGAGAGTATGTACACAGTTTATTAACTAAAGCGTTGCCTTGCAAATGCTAAAACAACTATTATCGGACCTCGCTGATATATAATATATCTGACCCTGCACAAGCGTTCTCATCTTTGGTTGGTCCACAAGTTCATAACGGATAATAGCTCACCCTTGTAAACTCTTGATACTGAAATGCCTCTACAAGCTGTCCTGGCACAGTTTGAGGGCTTAAACTAGGTTTGAGCTCGAATTTTGCATATTTAAAGAGAGAGGGAAAATTTTTTCCAAAATCGCCCTTTCAGCACATATCTTTACTTTGTGGTAAAAATGTGAATGTTTAGAGCTAATACTTTGGACATCTCATTGTGATGATAAATGTTTAAAAAATAGAAATTCAAAATCTCATCCCAGATTGATGATTTACTATCAATAGCACAACAATCATATTCTGTACGGTCAGATCTAATTTATACATTCAATTGTAGCTTGATCGACAAATTAAAGTAATCACAAACAAACCAGCATGAGATGATTCTCAAAACATTCATAGAGATGATTGTAGATTGTCAATAAAAGTATATATAAATGCCATCACATAACAAATGTGCTGTCAATGTTATTTTCTTATGAAATGAGATGCGAATAAGTCAGTTGGTACCATTTGAGTTCATAAGGCTTTCGATTATAAACCTGCTCATGTCATCCAAGCAGGAGTTTACCTGGTTTATGAGTGTAACGAGTAACGACCCTATCGGGAGTCTTGTCATGATGATAGTTGGACAAGTATTAGTCCAGTTAACCTTCATTAACCGAGGTAATACCTCTAATTTGTGCTCTATAGGCTTTACGTTGAGCCCACTGGTATTATGTGAGAATATTCCGGATTTGCAACAAATACCCAGGCGATAGTCATGTCTCATCGTGACAATGCACATTGTGAGACAGGTGATACATTTATATAAAAATTTGTACTATTCAATACATTAGTGCTTGCCGGACTTACCCTTCAATAAAGCTTATCATTTATATAAATTTAATTCAATATAATTTATATATATATAATCACACTCAAAACAAGTTTAGAACTCTAACATGTACTGAAGTGATAGTGAAAGCGTACTGGTAGTGTAGGTGTTAGCGTAAGCGTTAGGATAAGTGGAGCTTACATGGCCCAGAATGGACCTCTAAGTGTGCTGAACCTGTGATAGATTAGACTTTTCTTTTTTGTAAAATTATAAAGCTAATCCATTACGCACTTTCATCACACTTAGAAGACCCTCCTAGGCCATGTAAGCTCCACTTATCCTAACCCTTACATTATGATACAATAACATTTACAGTGGTGACAATAAAGTCATCAAACTGCTCATTTATTTTAAGGTTAGATGGCGCAACCGCTAAATGTGTCGCTATGCATTGTCAGGGGTTTGATGACCCAGGATTTGAGGGCTCACATTCCATACGGGGAAGTTTCTGTATTGATTGCTCTAGCTCTCACCACCTACATTTGTCTAATCACGTTTGCACACCTGCGTCAACTCTCATATGTCTTGTGTCAAACTCACTTTTCCTGGCATCTTTATCCTTTTTTTTCTCCATTTTGCATCATTGTATATTGTGTGCTTTTGTAAGTGATAATCTTATTACATGTAGTCTCTGTATTTTACACCTTAATCTGCCCTACTAGTTCCCACATCCAAATTTCATAGATTATTCAATAAGCATTTTTGAATAATCATTTTTATTTTTGTTTCTAGACGAAAGTCTCCGGATTTGTTGACTGCCAGGAGAAATTATGATATATTCCAGAAGAAACCACAACATATCCACCTATACATATTGTATTTATGTGCTTCCAATTCCTTAAACTACTGTTCAGCCTCTTTTAGTAATGACACCATCATGAAGCGCGATAAATTTTATCTTACCCACTCCCTTTCTCCCCCATCCTTAGTGAAGCAATGAATCGTGAACTTACATGCTGATGATACAGGGGAATTTCCTTATTAATTTGTTATGTTGTGACATTTTGACCAACAGGTTTATATGGCTACACAAAAGAAAGAAGAGGAATTCACCTCAAAGTAGTTATACTTTGTTGGTGGATGTTTGAGGGCTGCATTATATCATTCTAAGTATTCAATTGAATCAAAAAAATACTACTTATGTTAGTAGTAGTCATAGTTTTCATATTCATTATTTTTTTAATTTTATTGATTATCTTTGATGCACTGCATAGCCCCCCCCCCCTCCCCCAACCCTAGTTATGATGAGTATCCAAATTGCCCAAAGAATAGATTGATGTCCTTACTTAGTACTTGGTACTTGTAGGTTGATCGTCAACTTCTGTTAGAAAGTTGAGGCAATATGGCATCTCGTCTGTCCGTCTTCGTTCCGGTTCTGCAACGTAGAGTTGGTAGATTGAAAACCATAGCCTTAGCCTGCCTCTGGGGGCCCTGAAGGAGGCTGCTGCCTTTTGGAAGGCCATTCAAAAGTCTAGCAGTGCTCATGAAAAAACTGTTTTGATGCAGTCTGGTATTGCAGTGAGGGATGAAATACTGCAGTTGATGTGTCCTTGACTGTCCGGCATTTGTAGGGTGTGGAGAGAGGTAGCCAGTGATGTTGATAGCAACCTTGTTGTAGTGCATGGCACCGGAAATGCTGAGCCTTCTTCACTCCTTTCAGTCTTTCAGTTTGTCCCACTCAAGGTCCTCTAGAACTTTTGTAGTGCTGGTGATGTGATCAGTTCTTTTGACATTGCGCACCAGCCGGGCTGCTCTTCTTTGGATGGCTTCTATGGAGTTTATCTGGGTGTTGGTCAGAGCTCCATCCCACACAATGCTCAAGTACTCTATGCCAGGTCGTACCGAATAAATTCGCTATCTCAATTGTCCTTTTATTTACACCTAACAAACAGCAGAGTCTCAAGTGCCTCACCTTAGTTCAGTGGCTTCCCCTTATATTATACCATTATACCATCTACAGAGATTTCCTCAAAATATCTCTTTATATAATCTAAGCCTTTTGTCACCTATTGTCACCTATTGTCACTTTACAGACAAATTATCTCATGGTGTGACATTTAAACATATAATTGTAGGGCTCTCAGTCTAATTCACATAGGCAAAGTCCAAGTTACTCATTTGAAGTTGTCATACATGATACGCACTTAATTAATTTCATTTTGAAAGAAAATATTCACACTGCTGAAGGATGAAAAAATAGGTACAAAAACCTTCTTGTCACCAATTGTTTTGTTGTGTTTTCAGTTTCAATCTCTTTTGTGTTTGTTTGCATAAACAGTACCAATTAATAATACGGTACCTGTTTGTTGTCAAACAACCAAGTTGTTAGAAATTGTCTTTACATGTGATAGGGAAGATATAACATTAGTTCGGTTGTAGGGCTGATGAATTGAGTTAAAAATATTGTAGACACAAACTTGAGATTTATTTCTGGGCACTGGGCTAGAAACCAGAAGATTTTTTTGTTGCTGTCCCAGAAATATATATAATATAATTTAATATAATGTGTAATGTATAGAATAATATATATCTATGAATCCAACTGATGCAATAGTTTATTAAACCTTTGCAATTGCTCCATCATCCATCATCATCATCATTGAGAAATTCCCGCTATAAACATTGATTACCCAAGTTTTCTTTTGTTTTGAAACAAGAATACAGATAAACCCACGCACTTTAATTTTATTACAAGAAATTTAGCTTTTACATTCTTAGCATGGCATTGAATTGACCCAGACTATTAACTTATTTCCTGCTATTGGCCGTGATTAAACTGACACATCCAATCAAAATAGGATTGAGATGCATTACCATACCTTTATAAGTTCAAATGTCAATGAGACTTTGGTTATAACTTTCCCAGTCCACATGAGTCATATATAATAAAAACCTATTGTTACCTATTGTCACAAATTGTCTCAAAGTGTGACATGGAAAACAAATAATTGTAGGGCTCTCAGTCTAATTCACTTAAGTAAAGTCCAAGTTAGTCAGATGTTTGGTTTTATGCAGATTGATTTCAGTATAATAGCTTTTTTTTTCAAATTCCCTTCAGTCATTGGAAGTTGTAATGCATGATACACACAATTAAAAGAAACTATTCATACCGCTGACCGATGAAAAAGTTGGTGAAAAGACCATTTTTTCAACAATCTCTTATGTGTTCATTAGAAAATAAAACCCAGTTCTAAAGGACCCTGTTGGATAGGCCCTGGGGGGATGATGTCTGGGAGTCTGTCTTCAAATATGTCCCAAGACACCTATGAGACTTGTATAACAACAGGCCTTTTGTTTGGTGAACAATGGAGTACAATGGCAGGCAAAGTTTGACTGTCTGATTACATGTTGGGTGGTTGGTTAGTGGTTGGGTCGATGGTTGGGGCACGTGTATGGTAGCCTCAGTTCTCCACTTTTGCTACACTCATTTGTGGGTATACACAATCCACCCGCTGCTACAATATGTAGGAACCACTGGTTAAGGGTATTTCACAACTGTACTTTATTTTGTGATGCTTGTTTGCATAAAAAACGTAGATCAATACAGTACATGTTGTACAATCAGCCAAGTTTTGAGTTGTCTGTACAATTTATAGGGGAAATAAACCATTCGTAGTGTCATAGGGCCTGATGAATGGGTCGGAGCTAATAATATTGCAGACTCAAATTCCGGATTTATTTTCGTATTACAGCAGATGCCCTGTGCCCATATCGCTGTATGACTTAGCAATGATTCTGGGCCAGTCCAAGGAGATTTTTTCGTTGCTCTCGCTGTAATATTTATATAGACATTATAATTTACAATAATTTGTAGGAAAATAAATAAGTATTGATTCCGATTGTAGCACTAGTTTATCAAACATGTGCTAGTACGCCATCATTATCATTGAGACGTTCCTACCATAAACATTGATTACCTAAGTTTTCTTTTGTTTTGAAACCATAATAAAGAAAAACCCACACACTTTAATTTCATTACAAGAAATTTATTTAGCTTTTACATTCTTAGCATTGAATTGACCCAGACTATTGACTTATTTCCTGCTATTGGTCGTGATTAAACTGACACATCCAATCAAAATAGGATTGAGATGCATTACCATATCTTTATAAGCTCAAATCTCAATGAGACTTCTGTATAAATTTTCTCAGTCTTCATGAGAGACGACATAATATATTGTATAATTTACTTCATTTGAACCGATTGTCAAATCATTTTTGTTGAACCATCTCTAAACATAGCGCTCTAATAAATAAAGTAAGTTACTGGTTATTGTTTTATGGTGTAACTCTGTAATGTATTAGCTTTCCTGTGGAAAAAAACATAAGGGTGCGAATTTTAACTCATACCTTGAAATGGTTTTTACTGATACTTATCGATTTCTGGACGAGCAAACAGGTTATGATCTTGGCAGCTTTATTTGCACGCAAGCTGTCTAATGTCCTATACAGGGACAACATTTCTTCAGAACTGCATTGGACCACTGAGAATGTTTGATTGGTGTTGCCACCCCTCCATCCTTCATCAACTGTTTTGAACAGAGGGGAATTATGCGAATATTGTATCAAGTTTCAAAATAAAAAGATGGCGTGTTAATGATTACATGAATTGTTATTATTGTAGATGGTGGGAGCTGAAAGGTGTAATAAAGCTAACTTTCATAGCATCGCTGACTTGGCTCGTTCGGACAGCGCATCGTATAACAAGGTAACATATTTGCACCTCACTAGATTATTCCTCAGCTTTACTCATTCGATAGAAACATGATGATTAAAAGGCTACCATTATATTTGAATAGGAGGCCAAAACAGGATACAGGATACAAAGCACCCATAAAGATGGCATGTTTAGTGATAACATGAATTTGTATTTTTAGATGGTAGGACTTAAAATGTGTTATTTTAGCCCTGTTCTCAAATAAAATACAATACAATTGTTTGGCATTTGATCCAAAAAGATTTTGTTTGGGGAAAATTTTCTTGGAAAGTCAATAATCAAGTCTAAGCATACCATGGTATTATTTTCTTGCGATTGCATATTAATTTTGATATAATCTGCAAAATTTCCTTAAAATTGTAAAATAAATTTGGCGAGTTATTACAGTGAATAAGTTCTAAGTCTAGGTACAAGTACTAAGTCTAAGTTCTATGTGCTTTTCGCGAGGTGCTAAGTGCTAAGTCTAATAACATATTTTGCAGGCTGAAGGTTCTCCACGGTTGACCAAAGTACATCGCTCGCACATTTCATCATATTGCACACCTAATCTATTCCTGAGAAAATGTGATGACGCGTACTTACCGATTATAACATCAGTCACACCAGAGATATCTGGAACCAACAATAACCTAAACTGTTGCAATGCTGACAGTAAACATAATCTGTACTCATGCAAAGGTAATTATCAGAATCTTTTGCACATTGAGAATGGTGTTTTCAGGAGATACGGCGTTGGTGATTAAATGAGACACAAAATCAGCTTGTTGATATTGTTGGCTTCTTTTCGCATTGAAGCAAATTTTGTTGACGACTATTTTTTCAACTTTTCATTAGATAAGTAACATAGTAAAAGTTTTTGTTGCACGGTCATGGTAGATTTGTAAACTCGCGAGTAAATCTCTTTTATTAAGAAATGAATATGTGAGAATGCATTGGGACAATCTCAATCAAGGTAACTTTGTATTACCCCTTTTGGATTGTTTTCTTTCTTTTAAGACTTGCTTATAAAGATTTTACAAGCATGTTACTCGCCTTTCATTTTCCTGATATTTTTTGTATATAATTTACAGAATCCAATGGCATCATAGATGACTATAAATTAAAAGAAAACCGAAAATACCGGAAGCAAAGAACTGTCTTTGAACCCTGCCAACTAAATGTTCTTGAGGAGACTTTTGCAGTCAATGCCTATCCAAGTTCTGAAGAATATGAAACCTTGTCAGACAAAACATCAATAGATGAAGCAAGGCTGAGAATCTGGTTCCAGAACCGGCGCGCTCGTTACCGACGATCAGCTAAGAACAGCCCTTCTCCACAAAGTGCACAATCGCCTGTGAGCTGCATACCTGCTATATCACAGTATCACTTGTCAAACTATGATGGCGCAGCAAACACATTTTATAGACATTCAGGTTTTCAACATTCACAATTAATGTTTTACAGAAACCATTTCATATTAAATCAAGGACATCTTATGTAGTTGAAAAAATGTACCCGGTAAGGGTGACCAATTTCATTGTTTCATTCCCCCATATGCAGATAGACACACATTCAACATAAGTACAATATTAGTTCAACATTTTTGTATACTCAAGCTCATTGCTTTAAATTGGGCTTCAAATTTTCTTTTTTGTTGGTTTTTATTTTGTGTTAATGATTTTGTTGTTGTTGCTGTTTTTGAATATTAGTTTTGTTGTAGTACATTGTTTGAGTTTTGTTAATATTATTTTAGCAGATCGAAGAGATCATCAAAAAAAAACCAAATAATTAATTAAAACCTTACTTACTTAATTTTTATAATTTCAAACCACTTTGCCTTATTTGTATGCTTATCTGAAAGAGCATCTGGCAATTTTTTATAATGAGTATAAAGCAGCTGCGCTGCTCAATAAAGCTCGGAGTTCCTATAGCGATTGAAAGACCATAGATTCCACAAGAGGCAAAAGCAGAAGCAAAATCATTCCTTCTGCCTATCAAAGCAGTATACAGCAAGAAAAGACTGAATGCGTTTCATCTTTCGAAATTGTAAAATAAAAGGCATATGCATATTTAAAATCTTTTTATTCTATGAACAACTTGCTCAGTTAATATTTTCAAAACGTGCAAAGATCTAGGAAAAATTGATGAGGGAGTGATTTTAGCCAAGACCGTTGGATGACTGGTCTATGTCAAAGTTTAAAACCATTGACGATAATACTATGTTCCCATTATCGAGGCGCTCCACTGGTCTTGACTGGTCTTACTAGCTCTGATGACATCTAATAATAAGCTTAAACTGATAGCCTGGGTGTGATAGCAACTAATGGACAAATAAGGCATTTTAAGCTACCATCTAAGGGTCCATAGAAAAATTTGACTGTGTAGCAGTTATTTTCTTCAAGTGTCAAAACTACCTTCACACACAGCTGAGTCTCAAATACATGATGCTTTTGAATGTTAGCGATCAACAAAAAATAATTCTGATTTTAAGGAAATGGAAAGCGGTTGGATAATGTCCGACTATCTCACATAAATCCTACCATCGCGGCAGGGTCTCTAGCTCTCAGCACCATTGATACCACAGTGTCAAATCATAGTTAAGAAATTAATTTACTAATTCAAATAGATATTTATTGTTTGTTTCATAGTTGACATGTCAATTAACAAATTGTCTATCATTAAATTAGATGATGCTGATTTTCTAATTTCAATTCTAGATCTGAGATCTCTTGTCGAGATCTCCGGCATTGTGCCACGCTTGACATCTGAATTGACCAATATTCCAGTGAGTGCTATCCAGTTGAATAGCAAGTTGTCAGCTACACAAACGGACAGCGCTGATGATGTTGTTTAGGGGAAGTCAACAATATTAATGTTGCACATATCATCTTGTATGGTCAACAGCTGTCTCTGCGGATGTTACATTCAAATGTAGTTAGCGCATCTAGTTTAAATTTACAACAGTTTGAGATAAAAATCCATCATAAGACTTGCAACTGAACGTGATTTCACATTGTAAATGTAAAAAAGATTACTACTTCTCTAAAAAACCTCTGATAACCTTAATAATTCATTTTCGGAGACCGTCGTGATCACAACTAAACAGTGGGCTACGCTTATAGTATGACAATGAATTTGAGCGGTTCTGACAGCCAATGCAGGTATCAGTCATATGGTCCTCAAGTTTATAAATAATATTTCCTCAGGTTGGTTTGGAGTTGCATTCCACATCTATAAGAAGCAAATTTCCATCAATGAGTAAGGTTTTTATAGTAAATTCCTTACGAGAAGATTACAATGCAGAGTATTGTGAAATTTCCCCTGTCTTTATTATCTTGATCATTTGGTGATTACTGCATGTGAAAACCATAGGTTGGCCAAAAACCATGTGATAATGATTATCAATCATGGATTATTAGGTGACTTAATAAGTTTTTTATACAAAGTGAAATGACATTCAACCGCATGAGAACCACATAAGCTTATGAGGTACAAGTGTGAGATCTGGATTACTGACTGTCACTTTCTCTCAACTTCTAAGTTATATGTGCTTCCAATATTGGATAGATAATCCTCAAATTATGTGATAGTTTGTGTGTTATCATATTCACAGCATACTTGCCAAGTTATCTAAATTCAAAAGTGGGAGATTTCAATTTACAGCGATACTGCACCGCATCGCGGTGCTTCGAGCGATCCACCTGGGGTTTTGGGGCGATGTGAGCCCCCAATGGGGTCCGGGATGAAGCCCCAACGCATATTTGATCCCAAATAATTTCATGTTTCTTCTTTGTACTAGTACTAAGACATCATACTGAGGTGAAATACAGGTAAATTTGTTAACTTTATTGGATAGCGCAGTTCCTTTTAATTTTGTGTGCAAAGACCTTACCAGTAACTCATCAGCAAGTGCTTGGTTAGTTGGTAAAAAATTGCTATAGGGCTGTTTTTTCTTAAATCTGGAGGAAATAGTGAGAATTTCAAAAAGTGGGAGGTGGGCAGAAATGGGTGTGGAAATCTGGAGGGTCCCACCTAAATAGGGAGACTTGGCAAGTATGATTCACAGTTTGATTCATCCTTTTGATTTGATTGTGTTTCTATGTACATCCACTATTACTCATTATTTTATCAAATACCATTTTCACAACAATATTTCCATACCAGATAATTGGAGATTTTTTCTCTCCCTTCACATTAAAGTATGCGATGATAAGGCAACTGTTCCTTTTTTGGATTTGAAATGAAGTTATGACACCATATAAGCTATTGACAGCAAAATTTTAAAAGTTATTATGAAGCAAGACTGACCTGAAGATTTGCCGGCCCATAAGCAGGTCTTTTTTAATCACAACCATGGTCTCTTTTATTCTAGAATCCAATACACGTTAAAAATATCTACAACACCACATGATTCAATCCTGTAAAAACAGAATTTTGAAAGATTTTATTCTGCCGCAAACTCAGCCTCTGATTGGCCACATGTTGACAAAAGGGCTTTAATCTTTCGTCAGATATCAGATTAAAATTAATGTTTCAGGCTGGTCCTATTGCATCCCATGCCCAATCAATGATTCGCGCTAAGGAGTGGGATTTAAGGCTGGCCAACGATGTTTTCAAAATTGATTACGTGCCATTGTGGAAATAACCAAGACATAGTCGATGACACCCTTTTTACACCTGGAGATTAAAATCACACTTCCTGGGATATTGTGTGAGGTAGTATTTGGGTTGAGTGAACTGATGCTGATTTCATTTAATGTCCTTGGTCTGTGATGTTATATGGGTTGTTATCTACCATTTGCACCTCCTTTGGTGCGAGCCTCCTTGTCTCCGGTCCAACAGTATAGCATTTCATATCCTGATGGTTCATTATGGTGGTGACTCATCTTAACCTAACCTACAGCGCTGTGATTACTAGACCATGGTAATTTATAACGTGCTGCAGATGTTGTTATGCCAGTTAAGAACGCGTGTATGAAGTATCCAGTATGTTCGAGAAAAGTTTGAAAATAAGGTTAATAAGCCTCTGAAAAGAATTGTAGTTTGTATGCAGATAGCGCATAGATGAATTCCGTAGTCGACGACAACATTGAAGAGAATCATACCCACATTTATTATACTACTGGAGAGAAAAACATTGTTTGGTAGATGTTAAAGAATAAAAATATGGAAAATTGTTCGGAGGCAAGAAAAACCTTACCAAAAACTGCAATTTAAGTCTGCAAAAGACAAAATCTAAATACAGTTTCATTAAGTTTGTGATTGGCTAATCTTTGAAACTCTCACTTTTTATGGGCCAAACCTACAATTGACCAAAACCGCCAATTTTCCCCCACATATTAACCCCAGTGCTTGTTAAAATAGCAGCTTTAGTCTAACCAAAACCGCCGTCTCTCTATTGTATGAGTAAATTGCTAAATCAAATGGTATTTATGATCCGCCACCGCTGCTGCACATTATATTTATCTCACTTTAGTTAGGGGAATTGGTCTGTTCCAAACCGCCAACAAAACACCTTTAGTTCAGTGAGTGAGCACGACTCCTACCCCAAATAGACTGAATATGGTGTAAGATAATTATAATTGTAATTATACTGGAATCTTTGATGTAACCCAAACTCTTGGGTTGCAAAGCTGCAGTGCCCCTGCCCATCACATCACTGCAGTCTCTCTGTTACATTCAATATAATATTTCAAATAAATAATGAATGTGATACTATATCATTTTAATGTCTAACCTGTTGTCCACTTACCTGATGAAACACACGATGAATACATCAACATGTGTTGTTGGCTGACTCCATGTAACCACTGTCGCATAGTTACGTTTGCCATAGAAACCATAAAAACGAGCCATGTTCACTATCACTATTACAAGTTTGATTTTATAATTTAAGCATAAACAGCATAGGGAAGCCTATAAGTTTCACCACCAGCATTTATGTTTTTGTCACATCAAGAAAACATTAGAGTTGATGAAATTAAGCTGGCAATATGTCAGGGGGACACATATGACCACGCATGATCGAATAAACAATATTTTTCCTGGTATCAGTTTGGAGTGTATACTCTTTCTCAATTGACTTGGATTATCCATTGAGGTGCACATTGGGATACAACTAGTTTGACAAGATGTGAAGGGGCTGGCTTATTGGATAGTTTGTGAGTATGAAAACTGATGCGTTGAGTTCTGTATGTAAGTCAAGTCAGAAGTTTTGCAGTTTTAAACAAAGAAACAGCTGATGACTATCAGCCTTCATTATTGAAGGTATCCATATTTGTATTGAATCGTACACCAATATATTTGATATCGGTGGAGCTGTATTGTTAGAGGGACCAATAGATATTAGATGATATAACTGAAATGAAATTTTTAATAAACTAAATCAAATTGCATGAAGAACATTCTCAAATGTTTGGTGATCTAAAATTCTGAAACTAAATTGAAATATTGTCTAGGGGCCTCTTCAAAAGCACACATCCTATATCATTAGACTACACCTATTTTTGTGGGCACTCTATTTTTAGAATATTCAAAACACTTCAAGTGCATAGCGCAAATTTCACTAGGTATTTGAAGGAATAAGAATTTCATTTTTACCATATTGAATCAACTGAGAAGTGATTTGAAAATATGTGACATGGGATGATGGCCTTGTATGTAAAGCAATGGGGAACTTAATTCAGTGCGGGTGCATATGTAAATATCCACAGGCCATGGGCAGTCCCCATTTACAGCCCTCCCCATTCTTTGCCTCAGTTGCTGGCTCAGGCTGCCGGAGGTGTTTTTCAGCCAAGGTGGATTTCCTTCCAGATATTCCCCACTCCTATTTGATCAAGAGTTGTTGGGGATAACTATTCATGAACAGCGCTTACAAAAGCTTGAGCAAGGAGCAGGGGGGGAACAGTCAAATTCCAACTCAACCCTGGTCTCAACATCGGACAGGGTCGAAGATTATCCATTCAATGATAATCACTCCCATTTCAGTCAGGGGAACAGCTGCTCATGCACACTCCATCACTGGCATGTTTGAAGGGTGCATCTCTTCAGTGTACTGTTATTTCATACCTGTTATTGAATTGGCATGGTCACTTCTTTAGAGTTTACAGTTGTAATCCTAGATGGCGAAGGAATATGAGAAAGTGCAAATAACTTTTAAATTTCACACCCTCAACACCACCAAGTGTGCTAACAGCGTTGCGTATTATGACTTATTCTGATGCAATAAGTGATCACTATCCGGGCTGGACTGGCAGTTTGCAATAACTTGATTTAACTACAATTTACTCTTCATACAGTGAGCCCCTATTACACTCTTTCTTGTAGTGGGTTACATCCCTTTGTTTCATATCACCTGTTCATTCATGAAAATCTGACATATGGATATATTATACATATATTTGAATTATCATGTCATTGAATTTATGACTGTAAAAAAAAGAATGTTTCTCGGCCTATTGGCTGAGATGAAAGTGTCACTGCCAGAGGTCGATTAGTGCCAGTTTCAGTTTTGGCAGCTCGCTGCACACATATCAGATTGTCTTTAATGGCCTCATATCTAGGATGCATTCTAGTTTCCTAGGATGTATCACCTTCTCAGTATGAGGATTTAGGGCACATTGCATCCTCTCTGTTTCTTACTAAACAGCAAAAAGGATTATTTTCTTTTTCTTTGTACATCTTCTTTAGCATCTATATCACATTGCAATAGAAAAAAGTTTCAATTCATAAAAAAAAACAATAAACAATGATTTTGATGTTTAAGTGAACACCTAAGCATTAATTTGCTCATTAGTATTTAAAGAGTGGTGTCATTTTTGGTAACTTCATCAGAAAAAAGTCGTAAATAAAAATTTCCCATAGGTATTTGAGTTTTTTTGTTGTTGGCTGTCACTTCATACATCATATTGGATTAATAACTTGCAACAGCTGAGACCAAACCAGAGGCCTAATAGTATATTGTAACAAGTGTAAAGCATAGACATGTTATCATTTTTTTTTATAATTTACAGTTTCACGTTTGATCGCCTCCATCCATTTCACATTTTAAGAGTTCATCCAAATTATATTTCTCATCCATTATGTAATTATAACTTTTTGTGACTTGATTTTTTCCTTCTCATTTTATATGAGAACTATTCAAAAATAAAAAATTAATATTATAATATGCAGAGCCTGTCAAAGCCACACTTGCTACTCATAAAAAGTCTAGTCTAGTGGTCATCTATAAGACTTTTCTAAAATCTCTATTGGCAAAACATAAATTTGAAAACAATGTCTTCCGGAATCAGCCATCAAAAGAAAAGGGAAAAATATTCAATCAAGAAAATTACTCATCATTGTTCATACTTGTTGCTTTTTCATGTTATTGAAGTAAAATAGAACCTGAAGATTTTCCATTTATTGCAAAATGTCTGCCGAAACCATTAGAAGAGAGCATGACACCAGATGGGACCTGAAAATACTGATTCGGCATTGTGAAGAAGCCCTAAAAATGCCTAAACTTCTGGAAATATTACTGACCAGTTGGAAACAACACGGCAACAACGGGGCAAAATCTATGTTAGATGTTTCTTTTCACTCTTGGCCTACGTAGAAGAGATATATTTTGCAATATTTACTGCAGCTTTGCAACCTTCATAGAGGAGCTGCCCACGAGTTAAGTTCTAACAAGGATTCCAGTATAATGACAAAAATATCATAAACCATAATCAGTCTATTTGTGGTAGGAGTTGTGCTCACTTGATTGATTGATTTGTATTCTATCACTAACTGTAAAAGTTGCGAGAAAAAGGTTGCTGGTACACATACTCTGCTAAAAAATAATGAAGTTGCCTTGCATGCAAAAATAGTATTATTGAAAAGTAGTTAAAAAATTGTATTATTATTATAAATGCACATGTGTCTCAAAAGGCAGTCTTTGCCCCAGGCAGTGCGGTATTTAGGGTGTCTAAGCCGACCTGAGGGGCATCGTTCGAGGTAGTTCTGGATAAAGTGTTCGTCATCAGTGAATATCTGTTTACAGGATTTTTAAAATGAGTATTAACTAGAGTGACTAGATCATAAATAAGTTGTAATCCTTGCGAGGAAGCATCTTTAAATATTTTGCGCATGTCCTTCTTATCTCGTTGATAAATGGCAGGAAAGAGGACTGGTAGACAATACATTATAAGTGAAACAATAAAACTTTTTAAAAGTATGCATGCTAGTGGCTTGGTACTCAAATACAGAAAGTTTCTAATTATATACATTCTTTGATTTGCCTTACGAACAACATTTTGGATGTGGGCTTCAAATAAGCTTCCGGTCAATCTCAACACCAAGATAGTTAGTTGTCTCACAGAAAGAAATAACTGATCCATTTAGTAAGAGGCTAGGGCTGACAGATCTTTCACATTTAGTTGAAAATAACATTTCTTTAGTTTTGCCTGCGTTTAAAAGGAGGTCCAGATCTGAGCATTGATTAGCTATTCTATTTACTTTAGAAAAATAACAATCTAAATCAGAGTAATTACCTATGAGTCCAATCAAACAAGTATCATCCGTATATTTTAAAACAGTAAGTTCTGACATCTAGATCTAATTCTAATAGAGGACTTAGTACAGATCCTTGTGGGGTGCCAGTGTTGGTAATGAGTGTATCTGAGAGTAAGTTATTATTAATGGATATTGTTTGTTGTCTGCGATTACGGAGAAGGCTAATAATCCATTGTGTAATGTTTGAGTCAAGGTGTTGCAGTGATTGGATTAAATATTCTACTCTAATTGTATTGAAGGCTGATGAAAAATCTAGGAAGAGACAGTGAGCTTAGTTTGTCTGGGCTTTATCTATGAAGTTGGTTATAGTTGTTGTGAGGCACATAACTCGCGTCTTGAGTTGAGCGACTTGTTCTGTATGCATATTGGTATGGGTCCATTGGTGTGTGTTGTGTTACATAATGTTTAATGAGTCTCTCCAGCATCTTGCATAGGCAGCTTGTACGAGCTATCGGTCGGTAATCTTTCAGCTGAGTAGGTTTGTTAACTTTTGGTATAGGTTTAATAATAGCTGTTTTCCAGAGTGTTGGTGTCGTATGGTTTTCAGTATAGCATGTGAATAGTTTGGTAATGACTGGTGCTAGCTGGTAGGCACAAAGTTTCAGGACTTTAGGGATGACTCCATCCGGCCCTGGCCCTTTGCGAGGATTTAAAGATTTCAGTTGCTTTAAGACTGTGTCGTCGTTTATCTCAAAAACAGGTGCTGTCACTTTTGTTGAATCTACAATTGGGTGGTTAATGTCTGGTTTTTCAAAATGGCAGAAGAAGTTGTTAAGCTCATTTGGTTTGAAGTCTGTGCTTGTAGTAGGGGTAGTGTCATTTGTAGGTAATCCGCTGAGTTTTTTAATATCGTTCCTTGTCTCAACTAAAAGTGTTTTGATGGCAGTTTTTGGTCAAACCTAATCCACCGACTAAAGTGAGACAAATGTAATGTGTAGCCAGATATCAATTGATTTAGCACTTCACTCAGCCAATATATAGGTGGCAGTTTTGGTCAATATCAAGCTGCCATATTTGCAGGAACTGGGGCTAATATGAGGGACGAAATTGGCGGTTTTGGTCAACCGTAGGTTTTTCCCATATAAGGAGAGGGTTTCAAATATTATCCAATCGCATACTAATTGAAACTGCATTTAGAATTTGTCCCATGCAAAATATAAGGTGCATTTTTTTGGTAAGGCTTTTCTTGCTTCTGAACCATTTTCCTTATTTTTATTCTTTAACATCTACCACACAATGTTTTCCTCTCCAATAATATATATATAATATGCAGGTATGATTCACTAACTATGGAATTAATCTACATACAAACTCCAATTCTTTTCTCCAACTCTAATAAACCAATCTTCAATCTTTAATCAATCAATAAACTGGGAACTTCATAAGAGTGTTTTAAGACGCTTTAAGAGCATCTACAGCATGTTTATTAATCACCTGGGTCTATTCATCACAACGTTGTGGTTAAGATTAGTCACCACCATATTAAACCATCAGGTTATGGAATGCTATACTGTTGGATCAGGGACCCAGGAGGCTCACACCTAGGAGGTGTAGATGGTAGATATTAACCAACAACCCATATAACATCATCGACCACAGACATTTGTTCAATGTAATCAACATCAGTACATTCAACTCAAATACTGTCCCACACAATATCAAGGCCAGGAAGTGTGATTTTAATCTCCAGGTGTAATGAGGGTGTCATCGTGGTGATTTCCACGATGACACCCTCATACACCTGGAGATTTCCACGATGACACCCTCATACACCTGGAGATTTCCACGATGGTCACGTAAGCAATTTTGAAAACAACATAGGCCAGCCTTTTATCTCACTCCTAGCGAATCATGGAATCATGGAGTGGGCATGGGATGCAAAGAGACAAGCCTAAAATATGAATTTTCAGCTCACATTGGGCGCTAAGCAAATCACCTTTTGCCACAACAAGAGGACAGTTGCGTGGAGGATGATAAACACGCATTTACAACAGAAAAAAGTATTTCAATATTATTTCAATTGCAAGATTGAATTATGTTGTAATAGATATTGTAACTGTGTCTAGGATTATAAGTACAAAATAGACATGGGTTACAAATAGAAAAGACTTTCTCATAGCCAGGCAAATCCCCAGGACAGTTTTTCTTCAGCATTATAATGAAAATTTTGGTGTGATTATTTATCTTTCGTTATAACTTCATTTCAAATCCAAAAAAGCAACAATTACCTTATCATGGCCTACTTTGAAGTTTGGTTCAATTATCCCCTATTTTCTGGTATGGAAATGTTTCTGTGCCATTCGATAAAATAATGAGTTATTGTGGATATACATAGAAGTACAATCAGATCAAACTAATGAATCAAACTGAGCTGTAAATTTCATTATACACAAATTATCACTTAATTAGAGGATTATCTATCTTGGAAGCACATATAACTTAGAAATGGAGAAAAAGTGACAATCAGTAATCCAGGTCTCACACTCGCACCTCATAAGCTCATGGGATTCTATGTTGTGGCACGTCATTCACTTTCTATATGCATGTATAAAAAATCCTTAGAGTCACCTAATAACCTAATGACTTCTCAATTTCATATTATTTCAATGACATGAAAAGTGCCAATTCAATTGAGAACATTTGGAAATAATATAACTGGATCGGAAGATGTAATGATGTTAATGAAGTCAACTAACACCACTTTTATTCATGGGTTTGATTCTGTTATTTCTTAAGTTTTCCTGCAGGGGGTCCGATAGCGACTTGCCATTAAGTAATTTATCAAAATCAAATATGCAGCCTTACTCTAAAAATTGAACATGAAAATAGAAAATGCAGTATGTAATCCCCCCACCCTTCCTGGTAAAGATTTTGCTCAAAATGATGATATTACAGCCATTGAGCTTCATTTAAATATGCAGCAAAATGGTGTAATGATTGGGACATGAAAGCAAAATGCCACCATTATCAAAGAGGCTTATATCAAATTTGTGACTTTAACTAACGTACTCAAATGGTGAAACCAGGGTCTATATAGCCATGGAAAGAATTTTGTGTATAGTATAAATAGGATGAGAAATCAGTTATTACATGGTTTCGTGTCATATCATGACTCGTGATTTCATGATATTTGAAGTGTTTTCCAGTCATGTCACAGTTATGCAATAACATGATGGTGATAATGTACATTGTGTTAATTACAATACCATTCTAGAACAACAACATAGAATCAATAATATACCTATCCAGGACACCATATACAGCTGAAGTCAGGTACTAAATTGTGGGCGACGCTACGACATTGGATTGTGATGAAGCATTGATTGCTATCCCTGATCTACAGTCAGGGTTTTGGTTGATAACTCGATCAATTTTGATCGGAATTTGAGTTTAAAAATTCCTATACAATCAGCAGAATCTTGTTATCAATTAAAACTAAACTAAAAAATATATTTGCTGAAAGTTATGATCAAACTGTTCATGACAAGGTGCTTAATCTATTACAATTTTCAAATTATAAATCCGATCAAAATTTATCAAGTCAACAATGAATAACCTCGTATGTAGACTGCAAGCGAATAATAATACCAAAGCTACTAATCAATTTAATGTCACAAAGACACCCACAATTAAAGCCAATCCAAATGGAAGCCCTGAAACCAAATGATAGCTTGTGGTTGCTTCTAGACTAGGGGACATCCTTTATAAAGTATTCATTAAATGATCAAAGACAGGACAGAACTGTATTATGATGTTCTTACAAAATTTATATTATACTCTTCGATAAGTACTAAGTGGTTGCCCAGTTTAGAATGTGGAATGTAACTCCAAATCAACGTAAGGAAATTATATTATGCTTGCATTGGCCGACAGAACCGCTCAAGTTCATTGAGATACTGATCATGACTGTCTCTTACATGGAAACATAAAAGTTATAACAGGTTTTTACAGGAAATGAGATGCAAATTTCGCAATGGATGTTTATCTCAAATTGTTGTATATTTAAATTTCCTGCGTTGGATCATTGCAAAGACACTATAGAAGAGTTCGTTTTTGAGCGAGCCAAAGCTGACTTGCTTTTGCTTTCTTATGAGTATGAGCTTCTACTGTAGCACATGAGTGTAACATCCGCTGCTGAGCATGCAAGATGATATGCACAACATAAATATTGTTGACATCCCCTAAGCAACATCGCCGTTTGTGTAGCTGACAACTCGGCATTCAACTGGATAGCACTCACTGGAATATTGGTCAATTCAGATGTCAGGCGGAGCACAATGGTGGAGATCTTGACAAGAGATGCACAGATCTTGAAGTGAAATTAGAAAATCAGCATCATCTTATTTAATGATAGACAATTTGTTAATTGACATGTCAACTATGAAACAAACAATAAATATCTATGGAAATCGTAAATTAATTTCTTAGCTATGATTTGACGCTGTGGTATCAATTGTGTTGAAAGCTAGAGACTCTGCGACTATGATGGGATGGATGTGAGATAGTCGGACATTATAAAACAGCTTGCCATTTCCTTCAAATCAGAACCTCTTTTTATGGTGATCGCTAACATTCAAAACCATCAGTTATTTAAGACTCAGCTGTGTGTGAATGAAGTTTCGACACTTGAAGCTGAGAAAATAATTGCTACACAGCTGAATTATTCTATGGTCTCTCCCCGATGCTTCATTTGTCCAGTAGTTGCTATCACACCAAGGCTCTCAGTTTCAGTTTATTATTAGATGTAATGACAACTAGAAAGACCAATTAGGACTAGTGGAGTGCCTTGATAATTTGAATATCATATTATCGTCAATCGTTTTAAACGTGCATATACCAGTCTTATTTTTTTTATGAGTGGCGTGGCTACAATCATTCCATCAGAAATCATACCTCCACATTGCTATGTTTTACAAGGATTAAAGGGGCAAGTAGTTTCAAGACAAAGGATGTTCCAAAAAAAGGCATATTCATTTTATTTTCAATTTTGAAAGTTGAAACGTATTCTGGGTGGTTTCTTGCTGTATATTGCTTTGATATGCAGAAGGAATGATTATGCTTCTAAATAATACTTGTGGAATATCATAGTCTGTCTATTTCTAGGAACTCGGAGCTTTATTGAGCTAATTTTTATTCGACACAAAGAAAAATTGCCAGATGCTCCCTCAGATCGGCACACAAAAAAGGAACAGTGGTTGAGAATTAGAAAAATTAAGTAAGCCGGTTTTGTGGTACGTCTTTAAAAAAAAAAGGGAACATTTAGACAAGTTTTGATTTTTTATTGGGGGGCTTTTGTGATGATCCAGTTGATCTGCCAAACTTTGAATGAAACTCATATAATAAGCTACAACAAATAGGGGTGGAGCGGATCAGGGTTAGGCAACCTCGGATCGGATATCGGATCGGTTGATAAATTCAACCTTGGATCGGATCCGGATATGTCCAAGCAGCTGTACTTTTGCACCATAATATACAGTTAAGGTCATTGAATACATGGAAAAACAGCGTCAACAATCTTTTCCCTGAACCATTACCCTAATTTAAATGCGCATGTATCTGCTTGGATATAATACTTTACAAGGAGCAACTTATCACTCAAACAGCCACGGTGCAAGGATCACACAAACAGTTTATTTTTAAGTATCATTTAATGAGTACAAAGATATCTTGACTACGAGCATTTGTGCGACACTCAATTTGCCAGGATCACTCAAACCCCGACGTTTATAATCACTGAGTTTGAACAAACTCCCTGCTCATATGTCCCAAACTCTCTGCTGTGATTAGGATAGGAATTTTCCTCCTACTCTGAAGAAGAGGATAACCTTGTACATTAAACTAGATAGTTTGTTACAAGGGACATCATTAGTAAAAAATTATGTCTTATTCACAACGATCTGAGTAAAGATGCTTATCTCAATTTCAGCAGAAAAAACACATCCATCAAATTTAATCAGCAACAATATAATTAGCTATGAAAATGAGATAAGTATTGAATGCCTACTGATCACCACTGAGTGCTTTCAGCCAAACTCAATTATCTAATCTGAACTACAAATTAATGACTATCATACTCCTTTCCTTGTCACTTTTAGTGAGATAAATGATGCTAAGTAAGTATTGATTAAAAAAACGTATCATCTCTGATCAGACATAACACATATCCTATCCGGTTTGTGGTTGAATCCGAGGTGAAATATCCGAAATTCAACTCCAACCTAAAGAGGACGTTCCACCCCTAACAACAAAACTAAATTTCAACAACAAAAACAGTAACAACACCAAAAACAACAACAGAAAAATGAAAAACATCAAAAAAGTTTTTTTTTCACTATATAAGATATCAGAATTGGCCTTGATTCAGTATGAATTGGTTCCTGTAAAACATTAATTGTGAATGCTGAAAACCCGAATATCTATAAAATGTGTTTGCTGAGCCGCCATAATTTGACAAGTGATATTGTGAGACCGCAGGTATACAGCTCACAGGAGATTGTGCAGATTGCGGAGAAGGGCTGTTCTTAGCTGATCTTCGGTAACGAGCACGTCGGTTCTGGAACCAGATTCTCAGCCTAGCTTCATCTATGGAAGTTTTGTCTGACAAGGACTCATATTCTTCAGAACTTGGATAGGCATTGACTGCAAAAATGTCCTCAAGAACATTTAATTGGCTTGGCTCAAACACAGTTCTTTGCTTCCGATATTGCCGGGTTCCTTTTAATTTATAGTCATCCGCGCAGCCATTGGCTTCTAGAAGAAAAAATGCAAAAAATTGTCAAGCAAGCAAAATGCCTGAATATCTATGTTAGCAAGTTGTCATTTAAGAATAGAAAAAAACATTCTGATAGGGGTAATACAAATTTATCCTTGATTGAGAATGTTCCAATGCAATCTCACACATTCATTTCTTAGTTATAGTAAATTCTGTTTTACTAGAGAGTTTAACAATCTATCGTGTCCATGTAACAATAAATTATACCTTATAACTTACCAAATAAAAAAATGCAAAAATTAAAATTTATTCAAACGAAAAGAAGCCTATACAATATCAACAAACCAATGTTGTGTCTCATTAAATCACCAACGCAATATCTCTCAAAGCCACCATTCTCAATGAGCCAGAAAATTTTGACTATTACCTTTGCATGAGAACAGAGTATGTTTATTGTCAGTACTGCAGTAGCTTAGGTTATTACTTGTTCCAGATGTCTCTGGTGTGACTGACGTAATCATCGGTAAGCACCCATCATCACATTTTCTCAGGTACAAGGTAGGTGTGCAATATGACGGGTTCTGCGTTCGATGTACATCGGTCAACGGGGAAGCTTCAGCCTACAAAATATATTATAAGACACCTAGCCATTAGCACTTAGAACATAGACTTAGTCTTGTACTTAGACTTAGACTTAGAATGTATTGCCCATAGTAAGTCACCAAATTATTTCACAACTTTGAGAGAGTTTCGCAGAGTATATCAAAATTGTTTTGCACTAGCAAGAAAATATTTCATGGTATGCTTTTACTTCACTATTGAATTTCCGATTTACATGTCTCCCAGAAACATGTTTCTGGATCAACTACCCTAAACAGTTGTATTATATTATATTTGAGAGTAAGATTAATATAACTTAAGCCCTACCATTGACAAATATAAATGCATGAACAATAACACACCATCACTTTCATGTTCACTACTTAAATTATTTTGGCCTCATATTCAAATAAAGTTTTAGTAGACTTTTGATCATTATTTATCCATCTAATGAGTAAACCTGAGGAATAATCTGGTGAGGTGCAAATATGTTACCTTGTTGTATGATGCGCTGTCAGAACGAGCCAAGTCAGCAATGCTGTGAAAGTTAGCTTTATTACACCTTTCAGCTCCTACCATCTATAAATATAAATCCATGTAATCATTAATATCCCATCTTTTGCTTTATTGGTTATTTTGAAACTTGTTAGAATAATACAATAGTTCCCATCCGTTCAAAACAGTTGATGAAGGATGGAGGGGTGACAACACCAATGAACATTCTCAGTGGTCAAATGTAGAATTCTTAAGAAATGATGTCCCTGTATGTATGTAGGCACGTAGACAGCTTGCTTGCAAATAAAGCTGAAAAGATTATAATTTGTTTGCTTGTCCAGAAATAGATAAGTATCAGTAAAAACCAGTTCGAGGTATGAGTTACATTTTTAACAATAATGATTTTATAAAGTTAACCAAAAACACAGTTACACTAAAAAACAACAATCAGCTACTCACTTTATTTATTAGGGTGCTTAGGTTAGAGATGGTTCAATAAAGATCGATAAATTTGAAAATATGTGTGAAAATGTAGTAAAATGTGTCAATTGTGAGGAACGGAAATTGTCGTCCTGCTTTTAAATTTGATTCTAACTATGTTTGTAGTTATGGTTTTAAATCTTGCACTCCGGACACTTCAAAATGTCACTTTATTGTTGTGTAATTTATTTGTAGTTCTTATTTGGAGTTACCTCCTCTTTCATGCACTGAAGAAAGACAAGATCGCTCAAATCTATTAAAACGTGGTTCCAATTGGTAATGCTAGCACTCTGGTGAGTACAAGGTATTTAACTTATTAATTTCTAGTGACGAACAGCTGGTTCCCACTACTCCACAAAGCAATTTACTAAGGGGTTGTTATTGAGCCTGACCTCTTCTTAGCTTCACTAGAAGTTGCCTTCAAGTTGTTTAAGAAAGGTTCCTGCCGATAACCTGCTAAGACCCCTGTCTTGTTCTAACAGTAAAACTCTTGATGAGTTTCGAGACAATGCTCTTACACCACAAAGTCAATATTATCCTTAGATGTTAGTATGACACAATCACTATTTATGAATGTGTTCAGGAACGTTTGATACTTTTGTTATTCAGCTTAGGTGACTGATTTTAATTATGAGCACCTACTTGATCTCTGTATAGTCCCAATTTCTAGTGAAGGAAAGAGGTATCAGTCTGTGGTCACTCTAAAATTGA
Source organism: Membranipora membranacea (assembly GCA_914767715.1). Taxonomy (NCBI): domain Eukaryota; kingdom Metazoa; phylum Bryozoa; class Gymnolaemata; order Cheilostomatida; family Membraniporidae; genus Membranipora; species Membranipora membranacea. Next base: position 11,970,582 of record OU612073.1, on the reverse strand, counting down.
TGTTCAATTTCTATATTCAATGTTGAATTAATGTTTCACAGATTAGAGGTATCTTATCTTAAATCGGTAGCGTCCTACTTCTTTAAAACACAAGAATCTAATCCTAAACATTTATTCCGAAACTTAATCTATTTAACCCCCAAGCAAATATGAGTACTAATTAATTCTGTTCTGCTTTAACAATAGTTCCCAATGATACTTCTAAATGATTTCCGACTTGATATGATCACAGACGCGAATTACCTGCGTTTAACTGTGGGTCACAATGATTTCCGACTTTGATATGAGCACCAACGCGAATTACATGCGTTTTATGGTGGGTCACAATGATTTCCGACTTTGATATGAGCACCTACGTGAAATACCTGCGTTTATGGTGGGTCACAATGATTTCCGACTTGATATGAGCACCAACGCGAATTACATGCGTTTTATGGTGGGTCACAATGATTTCCGACTTTGATATGAGCACCTACGCGAAATACCTGCGTTTATGGTGGGTCACAATGATTTCCGACTTTGATATGAGCACCTACGCGAAATACCTTGCGTTTAGCGGTGAGTCACAATGATTAAACCTCCTAAAGTTAATTTTGAATCCTGTTTCAAAGTGTTGTTATAGTAACAATTAACAACGACTTACTTTAGTTGATTGCAAAATTGCCTTATAAACTCTTAGTGAATATGACCTAACGTCTGAGTACCTGACAAACTGTCCCTAATTACTTTGCCAATTACTATATGCATAGAAATCAATTACAACAGTATATTCACTAAAGTTATTGTTTATTGTCTTGATACTTATAAAAAAATGATAATGTAATTCAAATGATACTCACAGTATATATTGGTCCTTAGACTCCACTTTAGTTTTAGCGTTCCAACAAAGATCTTTGATTTAAAACTAGTATTTATTGAATCAAAATATAATGTCTTTTACTAGCTATGTAAAAAGTTGACTGTGCTGCTCAAAGAATTAAACTGTACTAATTTACTGTTCAAAATTTCGGCCTTTATATAGGTGCTGATTTTTGTGCTGACTCTGCTTGTTGTCGTTTGATTAGCTGTCAGCGGATTAGTGGGTTAGTGTCTCTTGTGGCTTTGTTATATGAAACCGTTCTGTGGTCACGTCACGTGGTATATGGCTGCTGTTCCTCAGTCTACCCTCTGGAGTTTATTGTCCTATTTTTGGGCTGACTTTGTTGTTGTTACTCCATGATTAATTACTTCTGTGTCACCCTGAAGATTACTTGGTACTTGGTGCTATGACGTTTTGGAAAACCAAATTCCTGAAGATTAATTGGTACTTGGTACTAGGACGTGTTGTCAGCGGATTAGTGGATTAGTGTCTCTTGTGGCTTTGTTATATGAAACCGTTCTGTGGTCACGTCACGTGGTATATTGCTGCTGTTCCTCAGTCTACCCTCTGGAATTGTTGTTCTATTTTTGGGCTGACTTTGTTGTTGTTACTTCCTGGTTAATTACTTCTGTGTCACCCTGAAGATTACTTGGTACTTGGTACTATGACGTGTTGGAAAACCAAATTACTGCGTCACTGGAATTCCTATTTTCTGACCGGATTAGCATGCTCCGGTTATCTTCGTTACATCTTTGATGGATTACTTCTGCGTCTCTCTGCTCGTTGTGTATGCTTGTGACTACAAAATACCATGGAGGTTACTGGGTGCATTTGTTTTCATGTCTATCTGTACCCTCTGACTTCTGCGGCTGGCTGAATATAACTACATATCTCAAGTGCCCATTTTTGGTACTGACACAATTGGCATCTCTCGTGAAGACTGAGAAAAGTTATAACCGAAGTCTCAATGATATTTGAGCTTATAAAGGTATGGTAATGCATCTCAATCCTATTTTGATTGGATGTGTCAGTTTAATCATGGCCAATAGCAGGAAATAAGTCAATAGTCTGGGTCAATTCCATTCTAAGAATATAAAAGCTGAATTTCTGGTAATAAAATTATAGTGTGTGGGTTATTCTGTATTCTGTTTCAAAACAAAAGAATACTTAGGTAATCAATGTTCATGCCGGGAATTTCTCAATGTTAAAGATGGAGCACTTGCACAGGTTTAATAAACTAGTGCTACTGTCGGATTCACACATAATATTATACTATACATTATATTAAATTATATATATACATATACATTTCTGCGACAGCAACAAAGAAAATCTTCTGGCTTCAAGCCCAGTGCCCAGAAATAAATCTCGAATTTGTGTCTACAATATTTTGTTCTCAATTCGCCACCCCTACAACCGAACTAATGCTTTATCTTTCCTATCACATGTAAAGACAACTTAGAACTTGGTTATTTGACAACATGTATCGTATTGTTTGGTGCTTTTTATGCAAACACACACAAAAGATATTAAAACTGAAAACACAACAAAACAATTGGTGACAACCAGGCTTTTGTGTCTTTTTTTTCATCCCCAGCGGTGTGAATATTTTCTTTCAAAATCGAAATTAGTAAAGTGGGTATCATGTATTACAACTTCAAATGAGTAACTTGGACTTACCTAAGTGAATTAGACTGAGAGCCCTACAACTATAATGTTTACACGTCACACCTTGAGATATTTTGTCTGTGAAGTGACAATAGGTGACAATAAGTTTTGATCATATAGAGATATTTGAAGGAAGCCTCTGTAGATGGTATAATGGTATATAATAGGAAGCCACTGAACTAAGGTGAAGCACTTGAGACTCTGCTGTTCATTAGGTGTAAACCAAAAGACAATTGAAATAGAGAATTGAGTCGGTACGATCTGTCATAGAGTACTCGAGCATGGTATGGGATGGACCTCTGACCAATACCAAGATAAACTCCATTGAAGCCATCCAAGGAAGAGCAGCCCGGCTAGTGTGCAAGCTCAAAAGAACTGATCACACCACCAGCACTACAAAAGTTCTAGAGGATCTGGAGTTGGACACACTGAAAGACCGAAGGGAGAGAACAAGGCTCAGCATTTTCTGTGCCATGCACTGCAACAAGGTTGCTGTCAATATTACTGACTACCTCCACACCCTACAAATTGCGGACAGTCGAGGAAACATCAACTGCAGTTTTTCATCCCTCGCTACAATACCAGACTACACTAAAACAGTTTCTTTATGAGCACTGCTAGACTGTGGAGCGCCCTACCAAATAGCAGCACCCTCCTTGAGATGCCCCAAGTGGCAGGCTGAGGTTGATGGTGTTCAATCTACCATTTCTACGGACAGACTGAATGCCGTATTGCCTCAACCTTTTAACGGAAGTTGGCGATCGACCTACAAGCACCGAGTACTGAGTAAGTACCTCAATCTATTCTTTAGGCAATTTGGATAATCATAATCACTTAGGAAGGGGGTGGGTTATGAAGTGCATCAGAGATAATTAATCAATTTTTTTTTTCATTTAATTGACTAGTTAGAATGACATAATGCAGCTCTCAAACATCTACAAACAAAGAATGACTAGTTTGAGGTAAATTCCTCTTCTATCTTTTGGGTAGCAATATAAACCTTTGTTGGTCAAAATTAATCAGAAAATTCCCTGTATCATCAGCATGCAAGTTCACAATTCATTGCTTCACTGAGGATATGGAAGGAAGGGGGTGGGTAAGATAAAATTGATCGCAATGTTGAGCTTCATGATTGTTTCATTACTAAAAGAGGCTGAACGATGTTAATGGAATTGGAAGCACATATATGTGATATGTATTGGATATGTTGTGGTTAGAAAATATCATAATTTCTAGGTCTAAGTCTAAGTATTTTTGACAAAATAAGTAGGAGAGTTTACGCAGGTGTACAAACGTGGTGAGGCACTGAAGTTTTTACACCCGTAGATGATGAGAGCTAGATTAATCAATACAGAAAACTTCCCCATGTTGAACTCAAATCGTGGGTCATCATCCCCCAAGCAATGCATAGCGAGCCCATTTAACTGTTGCGCAATGTCAGCTGATCCCACCGAAAACGATAGTTTGAGGGGGTATTATGGCAATGCCCATGAAGCAGTTCTCATAGTGGACTTCTGACAACTTATGTGGCAGCTGAGCACTATTTTTGCACACAATAAACACCTACAGTTTTGCCCATCCATCCTCAATTATTGTCAAGATAACTAGATTCATCCCTGATCTTCTCTTTGGGAGTAGTATGAAAAACAGCGGGTGATGCTATGACATAGAAAACTTGCAACAGCCAGCACAGGTTTTTTGGCTTTTTCTAGCCATTTTTCTTCAATCCCATAGACATAGTTTTGTCTATGTCTATGAGATTGCATAAAAACGTTTTGTCTATGTGCAATCCTCAATCAATCATCAGTGCAACTTAATAAAGCCTAAGTGCCTGGGCAAAATGTGTAAAATCTGCTTCAATAGAAATATCTATGGTTCAAAGGCTAATATCTAAAAGAACAGTCATACCTGAGCAAATCATTTAAGCCTTAGTGCCTGGGCAAAGCATTTAAAACCTGCTTTAATAGTATTATCAATGGTTCAAAGCCATCTGCTTTGATAGAAATTTCCAAGGTTCAAAGGCTAATCACTAAAGGGGGCAGATATACCCATTGTTAAACTCTGTGCTCCTAGGAGCTATCTTATAAAATAATTGTCATGTAATCTGCTTTACACTTCTCCCATGTGAGTTTAAATAACAGCAGCTATTGCTATGATTTCTTAATTATTTTCATTCATTCATGCAAACTTATCACAGATTATACTATTATTCAGTTCTCTTATAGTAGCTGCCAATGTACGGCCTGTCATTATTTTTGTCATTTAATTTGCTTTTTCACATAAGTTCAGATAGCGGCAATTGCAATCTCTTATGTTAATTTTTTATCTTGACAAATCACCTGTATAATTTGTTGCGTTGTTGTATTTGTGACGTGTAACACCAATCATAGATATTCCTATTCGTTAAAAGCTTGCCACAGTTCTTTTTTTACTAGGCAGCGTATATCATGACATGAGATGAATTATGTCTCAGTAACAATTACCTAATGGGCTGCAAAGAAAGCTGTGGGTTTAATTCTCAGACATAGTTGTGTTTGTGAGATATTGTCGGATCTTAGAATTTTACACCGCTAATTCCTATCGGGTAGAAGTCAAAGTCCTGCATACCTCTAGATCAGCTGTCGGCAACCTGCGGCCTTTTTTCCAGTGCGGCCTAATGAACAATATTTTGCGGGCTGATTGTGGCCTTATGCCTGAAAAAATATATTACACATTAATTTTGATTCCCATCTTGCATTTTGTAAATCTTGATATTCAAGTATGTAAGCACAATATATTTCAAAATAGTGGCCATTCAGCATTAAGCATGTAGCTTCCAAAGCCGTTTCTAGACATAATCATCTTAACTGTATTGGTGTTAACTCCTTTTTCAAGTGCTTTATTTTCAAAATAACCCAGAACGGTGACTTTTGGAAATGCGAATAAAAATTTTCGTTAATATCATAGTAATTAATTTTTTTAGCAAATCTGTCACCTTGAACAAGAAATGCAGATGAGTATTAACAAGCTTTCATGTTACAAATGCTCCTGCTTTATTGCTGAATTGTTCCAGATTGCATCTAATTTTACAAGCATTCGCAAAAAAGCTTCCCCATTGCGGAGGGGTGCCAGCACACCTCCCACACCCACCCTGCCCTTTTCCACACACATGCAAAACTTCACAAGATTTTTTAAATTAGTATTTCTGTGGAGCTGAAGTTCCTTGCAACATACCACAGCTTTTACAAATAAATCTGTTTCATTTTGTACATAGTTGTTACTCCGGTTCCGATTTTATACCTGAAAGATATGTTGCGCCCTATTGTGTTGAGCCTGTGTAAAATGTGGACTTTTTTTAGAAAAAAGGTTGCCCACCCATGCTCTAGATCAATATTGATCCATTTGCCTAAATTCGGAGTTGCTTTTCCTCCAATGGACAGGGGATCAACTCCGAATTCAGACAAATGAATCTTATATATGTTCACTCTGACTAGTGAACCATGAGTGAACTAAGCTATGATCTGACCAACTGAGTCGAATAGTTTTGCTCCTTTTCGGTGGTCTCTGATCTTATCAGTTCTAGTAATAAATAAGCAGTTTGATGTCTTTATTGTCACCACTGCAAGTTTTATTGTAACAGAGTGTAAGCGTAAGGATTAGTGGAGCTTGCTTGGCCTAGGAGGGTCCTCTAAGTGTTATGAACGTAGGTAATGGATTAGACTTATTATTTTACTGTAAAAGGATTAGCGTAATCCATTACGTATTCATCACACATAGAAGACCATCCTAGGCCATGTAAGCTCCACTAATCCTAACACTCACGCTAACATTTACACCAACACATACACTTACACTATCACCTGAGTGCATATTAGAATTCTAACTTGTTTTGTATTTTGTTTTTATATTAAATATAGTCCAGCAAGCACTAATGTATTGCATAGTACAAACTTTTATATAAATGCATCACCTGTCTCATAACGTGCATTGTCATGATGACACATGACTTTTGCCTGGGTGTTTGTTGCAAACCCTGAAAATTTTCACTTAACAGCATTGGGCTCAATGTAAAGCCTAGGGCACAAATTAAAGGGAGGTGTTACCTTGGTTGATGAAGGTGAACTGAACTACTACTTATCCAACATAATAACAAGATTCTTGAAGGGGTCGTTATATTCATAATCCCCTGTTTGTTCAACCGGGAGTAGGTTTATAATTGAACTTTAATAATCTTCCTTTGTCATTAAGATTAATAAATAATCTTCCTTTGTCAATACGCTCACTGAGCAAATTAACATCATTTAAATCTGGCGTATTCAAATATCTTTTGTTCCAATTATAACATTATCTTTATATCTCTGCAACAAGTTTTGCCTCTGTACAATACTGTAATGAAAATATCTTAACATTTTTATTTTCTCTCTTCTCAAAGACATCCTATCTATTTCCACCTCACTGCTGAAACATTTTAACTCATCTTCAGTCTCAAGCTTTCCTTTTTTTCTCTTTTCCTTTTCCTTTTTTTCGGCACTATTCGGAAAACATTCCGCTACTGGAATGAAATAGACTGCCAATAAAAGTGCAAAAAAAAAAAAAAAAAAAACGCCTTATGAACTCAAATGATACCAACTGACTTATTCGCATCGCATTTTATGAGAAATTAACATTGACAGAATAGTCATTATGTTGTGGCGTTACAAGCTACTGCCTCACAGGATATCATCAATCTGGTGAGATATTTAATTTCAAATATCTAAACCTTTATTATCATTATGAGATGTCCAAAATATTGGCTATAAATATTTACAACTTTTACCACAAAGTAAATCAAACTGATTTTTAGACTGAAATCAATCCAAAACAAAGTATCAAGTTTCCCATCGCATTTCCAAATTTCAGGGTTGCCTAGCCTTCTACAAAGATATGACAACTCATTCCCTCTCTGGTTTTAGTTCGAAAGGCAGAAACTTAAATGATCCGGTCAAGACTTCTCAGCTCAAAAAATACCGGCATCTTATAAACTGTCAAATCTCAAAGTGTAGATTGTTAATGCCTTGTATATATGGCTTCAAAAGAAGATCTCGAAAAGAGGTCATTGCCTTGTATGGCTTCAAAAGAGGATCTTGAAAAGAGGTCAATGCCTTGTAGGGCTTCAAAAAAGATCTCGAAAAGAGGTCAATGCCTTGTATGGCTTCAAAAGAAGATCTCGAAAAGAGGTCAATGCATTGACGGTGAAAATGGTATAATTCTCATCGTAGGGAATTGTTAATACCTTATCCTAATTATGAAATGGTTAAATTCGCATTGTGGACAATTGTTAACACCTAATCAAAATGTAGAATGATAAATTACTATTGCTAGTTGGTAAATTGTGTAATCTCAAATTAGAGTTGGCAACCTCCTCTCTGGCTGGGCACCAGCAAAAACATACCGTTATATGTCACAATAAACGAAACGGCGAAATGCCTAGAGCTGATCTGGGCTAAAGTTGAGGAATGACATGCCCATCAACACAAGGCCAAGAAGAGAATGTACTAAAGGAGGCCTTGAATAATATCACAAAATGGAAACAGGGAATGTCGGTTCCATGCTTTTGATATATTTTTTCTGATATTCCTGTACAAGTTGAGGAATTTTGCTAAAAGAGGATTAAAAACCATAAATAATATAATAATATTAAAATAAATAAATATTATAGAGGGGCGCCTTGAATAGTATCACACATGAACAAGGATTCTTTTCCCAATCTTGGGAGCACATCACCCCATCAGAAAACTTATCAGGAATTAGTACATACCTGATGGAATGCGTTGTTTTGTATAGTACTCTACTCACTTGCATCAGTTGCTTGCTTGCTTGCAACTGTCGGATCAAGAAAGGTCACGACAGTTCACTGCTGGCAGAGTTCATATCAGATTATTTTATAATACTGAATGCAGTTTTTCGGCAGTTTGATGATTTTATTACTGAACTACATCCTGGGGCAAATGCCCATGGCAACTGGTAAATTGTAACGTCAAGTTGTAACTGTCACACGTAACTCCCAATCGTAACTGATTCTACAGAGCAAAACCCACTATCCTTTATACTGAACAGTATAAATCGGTCTCAAAAATAGACAAAGGATAAAATGCTGGGTCATTTGATTGCCAACCTCCGCATTTAGATGTAATTTAATGTGCATACAATTAAAGTTAAAGCAGTAGAGTAAAACAATTAATCAGATTAGGACCATGGCAACCATCACAGTGCAATCTACACCCAAAAGTCATGACCTCTGAGTGTGACACATACAGTGTATGCGACACCAATGAACTAAAAGGTTTATTGCATTGGCGACACAACCACAGTGCCTTATAGGCTTATTGGTGTAGATATATTAAGAGTTATCTGAACACTAACACTGTGTAGACAACTCCGAAGACAACAAAGGCGGCATACTTTAAATGTCACAAAACAGGAAACACATGTGAGAGTATATGGCGGGTTAACATTGAGCAAATAAATATGAAAATTAAAAAAGTATGTTTATCAGCCACAAATAAATGTTTATTTATTGCAATTAACTTCTTCTATCTTGCTCCCTTTGCTTTGAGTTAACGGAGAGACTCAACTAGGATATTTGTGGTTGAACTGCAAATTTGCACTCAAGCTTTGACTCACCAGGTAAAATTAATTCATCAATTAAGTTGAAGACACTCTGAGTCTGTCTACTAGTACTAACCACACTCACACTGACTCAATGTTCAATCATGATTAGTTAGTACCATTAAATATACATTAATACTAGTCTTGTTATCATTCCTGTTTCAATGCTAGTAACCAGGTTCAGTTACTCCTTGCTAGTAGCTAACTGAACTAGCAGTTTGGTTAGTAGTATCACCACCACAAGACAGGTTGTTCCTTCCTACCTACAATTTAATTTGTACATGTTTGATGAGAGGAAAAAGCCATGTATGACCACTGAAAACTCAACCACTGGACTTTCACAAAATGCACTATGAATGAGGCCTGTTAGTGATGTTTGTTATTTAGGGATCAGTGATAGTTCAGTTGGTAGAGCGCCGGACTCTTGACTGCAAGGTCATGGGTTCGATCCTCAGAGGTGCACGTTGGTGCAAACTCCTGATTTGACCGTCGATGGTCATTCACCCTAGCCTAGTTGCTAAAGTCACGATTCAATATCGGTGTTTGCGACTTGCCAAAACCAGGAAAGCTTTTTTTGGTGACATTAATTAACTTAATATTAAGAACTGCTCTCTCAACAGTCGCTCATTCTTATCTTAGGCTTCGCCTTGGCCCTGGCATGTTGCAAGCATGCCGCAAGAGTGCAATAGTTATCATAATCACTTGTGACTTTATAGAAACAATGCAAGCATCATACATTACAATATATTATCAGTTCTGAAAGGACACTTTGACCTGTCATGGGGACAGGTGCTTGTAGACTCATAAGCCGTGTTGTATGACGGTCTCGAGAAGTAAGGCAGACTTGGGGCGACATAAGACAGTCATGAGACAGATCATGGGGCAGTGGCACTATTGAGACTTTGTATGCCTAATTCAGAGGCGCAGATCATTTCACACTTTCAGAAAGCATTATCATGTGGCTTGGGACTGAGAAACATATGAGACAACCCCTTGCTGCTGTCCTTAGATAGCTAAAATTTTCCCTATCACATAAACTTGATTTATATATCTGCCAAGGTTTCCAATATAAGTGGTGAGGATGGAGTCATCAGATGAAGAGGATATGTTAACTTTTGACACCGAGATAATTAGCTCAGATCAATTACCAGCTGCCTCAGATCCTGAACTGGAGGAGGAGGAGGAAGGTGATGTAAATCAGACAGGTAAAATGCACACTGATCATGCATTGCATGTAAATCTCTGATCGATAAAGAGTAAATTTATTGACAAGACTTGTGCGCCATCAGAAAGAATTTGGTGTGACGACCCAAGGTCGATTTCATTCATTAGAGACAGACACATGATAGTTACTCATACTAAATTGACTCTAACGACCAGATATAGCCTACACATCCTAATAGTGTAGTCGTGATGTCGGTGTAGGTAAAATGATACACTACTGGTAGTGTCACTCCGTCGCACAACTAAACCTGTTTAACCTTCTCTTGTTAGTTATTGGCTACATGACTAGGAATAGACACATGTAAGGCTGCTAAGTTAAGCTGACTGTAACAATCAGGGAGACGCATGCCTCTAGGGTAATCTCAAATCGATGATATATTGTATATAAATATAACTGTCGGGCCCTGAAACCCTACACAATTTGTGAATAATCGAGCCGTCCTGAAATAATGAGCCCTGAGTATATTATGGAATCAATTGGCGAAATATCTGTTGGCTCTTTTCAGGTGCATGTTATTTCCCTCGCAGAGACGTCGTTTTATGTGATTGAATTATCTGTTGGTCTAAATCATCGACGCAGTATAGTGACTGGGTGTTAAGTCTGATTGACATAGCGCTAGGGTGTGTAAGGTGATATCGCTTTCCTTTTAGCAAGTTCAATGTGTGAGGTTCTAGGTGTGAGTATGCAAGTCACTCCAATGACATCTGAGCGATAACACACCATGCTACACTCTTAATAAAGTGTCTGTCGTCTGCCCAAACTTTTCCAGTGTTTATCGTTCTTTATACCACCCCAAGACCAACAGCTTCCACGTTCTGTGCCTTAGTTCTGTGCCTTCGTTAAAATTATAAAACCAAAAACCATGACCAACTACAGCGAATCAAGACTTTTAAACATATTCGTCTCATTAAGGAAAGTGTAATATCTATCAATCACAAACAGAAAAACTTATAATTCTCCAGCTAATTATTAATTTTGTGTGTATATATATTATTCTTTCTTTTTTTGTTTATGAGGTCCAAAATATTTTTTTTTGTTATAACATACTTAGGCTATGTATATATATATATATATGAAAACCTCATTAAAAACGCATGATAATAGTCTGTTGGTCATAAACTATTATGTAAACCTATGCTTTTGACCACAGATTTTGAGACACAAGTCTTGGACAGAAGTGACGAGGTTACGCCTCCCATTACTAGAAAAGGGAGACCGACTCTTCTCCTCACCAGAACACCGAGAACTACGCCTCTACTAGAGGTCAATCAAGGTCGAGGAAAGTTAAATGTAAAATAAAAGTTTATTGAACTCACAATATTAGTAAAATTGTTTGTAAATTTTGAGCATGAATGGATCCAACGATGCTATATCCCTTCTAGAAACACATGACTTTTACAATTGACAATCCCAAGCAAGAAACGAAATTCCACAAATTCGGTTTTCAGTTTTGGAGAGCCGTTAGTGACACACCACTAGACGTTAACGTGGGTAAAACAGCTTGCCAATGTAGACTCAGATATACTCAACCTTTGTTGAACATTGCTTTTATGTTTTTTTATGATGTTAAATCAACTTTCAGGCCAAAGTAAAAGCACCTAAACTCGTAAGTCCATAGACTCCTTTGAACTTTGTGAGGGCGTTGTTTTTTCCATATATAACATCATACTGGACAATCTAATACCACACTCTATGTTCAGTCATTGTTTTCTATGTTTTAGAGCGAGGAAGAAGACCAGATGTGTCCAAATCTAAGTCAGGAGCAGACTTATCAAATTCATGTGATGAGAAAAGATTAGCTACATCACCGCCTGATACTGACGCTAGCGGTGAGAGCAACTTTATCAAAGAGTTTTTTACTCCTTAGTTTGATAGCAGGGGCGGACAAGATTCATATTATAAATTTCTTAGTCATGGGCATAGTAATACTCATAACATAATACATACTCCTTGTCTTGCAAATTCACCATACAATGACCTGCCCTGTCAATATGCACAATTTAGATTTTGCGAGTTGTCTCATTACACAACAACAAAAAACACCTCTGTAAAGGATCCTAAAAAATCAAAATGTCAATTAGTCAAAATAGAATAACCCGAGACAAAACACTGTCTATGGCATAACCCTTGAAACATTCATTCTTCATTGACAAATGATATCTTTTGCTAACTCCCAATCAATCTTATGCTTCCATTGATTGGGAATGTTTATTTTTTTGATTGAAATTTCTATTTCAAATCCTTAACTTAGATCAGGCCTTGAAACATTAAGTGAAATCTGTGGCAAAGTCCTAATTTATATTTTGTTACTTTGATTGGGAGTTTTTAATTGTTTGTATATGGTTTTATTATAGCTCTCATAGATCAAATGTTTTCTTTGGATCAAGCAGGGCCCTCACCTAGCATGGAAACACCCAAACTCGCACAAAAGTCTGCTGCAGACTCTGCACTCATATCAGATGATGATGAAGAGTCCTTGTTAGTAGCAGAAACTCAGGCTACACCTCAACAGCCAGCACAGCTTAATAACTCGAGGCTACAAAACAGCGCCGATGAGTCCATACTTGTAGCAGAAACACAAGTTACCCCTCAGCAAAGAGACTCGGACAACTCTAAACAACAAGAATCAGTTGATGAGTCACCTGATATACTTTGTGAGTTTGAAACTCAAGCAATACCAGATCACGGCTCAAGCCCGGTGCCAGATTCAGATAACGAGATGGCGACACAAGGATTTCCAGATCTAGAGTTTGAATCAGACAACGAGGATGAGGTTGCTAATGTAAACGCAGGTGCAACTCCAGACCAATCTAAGCCTGCAGAGCATGAGGAAATGATCGAATCTGACTCTGATAATGACTCGCTCCTTGAGATGGAGACTCAGGGATTCCATGAGCAAGTCATTGACGACTCTGACACCGAAGCTGCTGCCATCACTAACGAAACAGAAGACTCTAAAATACTTGATATGGATACTCAAGCTGCAGAGGAATCGGATATTCACCTTGACTCTAGCTCCATACTGGTACCCAATACTCAACCTGATCGAGCTCGATCCAATAACTCAACTGTTAACTTGACAACAGATAATGTAGAAGAGTCATTGTTAGTAGAGTTAGATACCACAGATGTGCGAGTGGAACAGGCTGATGGGTCTGTGCCTACAATTGAGGGAGACTTAGACGATTCCTTGATATCTGAGCCGGGCAATCGACCTGAGAAGGAAGAGGGTGGCTCTCCTGTAGCAGAAGTTCTGGACGAGTCTGATGACTCCAATGATGACATTTTATTAATGCAAACTCAGGCTGTCAGGTTTAAATCTCCGTCTCCAGAGCCAAGTACAGACGATGAACAGGATGATGAGATCCTAGCTGCTGAGACCCAAGACAAATCATGTGAGCAAGAGGATTTGTTTGCCGCAGAAACACAAGCTGTAGGGCATCATTCTGCTGATCCAGATGATAGTGATCTACTGGTGGCAGAAACTCAGGCTATACCAAATGTCCCAGATGATATGTTAGCCTTAGAGACTCGGACAGATTTGACTGCGGGTGCCGAGACGTGTGATATACTTGCCATGGAGACGCAGGCTGTCCCTGATAGCGATGATGATGAAGATATCCTGCTCAGTATGCAAACTCAGGCTATGCCGGCACCTACAGAGGACGACTGTCCAGACTCTGATAATGAGGAACCTGCTGGGTCTATTCTGAATATGGAAACACAAGCTGTTCTTTTGAATACAATAGAAGAAGAATCTAACTCCAATAATATAGACTCTGCTGAGTCTATATTAAACATGCAGACTCAGGCTGTATGCCTGCACAGCTCCCCAAAAGAGACTATTTTTGACTTAGAAACTCAGGCTACAGGCCCAGCCCACAGTTCAGATCAAGAGTTGGACCAGAATGCATCAGCTGAGTCTTTACTAAACATGCAAACACAGGCTGTAGGTATAAATACTTCTGATAACTCGATGTTCGACGTGCAGACTCAAGCTGTCCCCGCTGACGATGCTGACGACATCGTGTCAGATGAGGATATATTGTTGACTATGCAGACACAGGCCGTACCGATGAGAGGCGAGTCAGAATCTGATGTCGCTGAAAAGGATATCCAGATGCAGGGTAACCCAAACTTGTCTACCGATATTTACTCAGGTAATTAATACTAATTCACAGAAAAGCAAATGAGGAGGACTCGATTTAAATAGTGAACCAGTGATTTGCTTCGAGTATAAGCATCATACCTTTATGACTTAATGGCCCATATACTCATGATCAAATCTTTAACCACCTATAACCTTTGACAAGAATTTGCATTCCTATACTATATGCAGTTGTAACATAGTTTTGATAGGTAGCTGTGTTATTTATTTTTTATGAAAAATCCACATAGGCTTTGTTTCTACATGTTTCTCGGCATTACTCTTCAGCGCTATTTTTTCCTTCTCAAAGTAAGTTCAAACTTAACATTGTGATTAATATTAATATCTCAGGTTGCAGCATTATCAGTTATTTTATGTCTTATGCTTTAAATTTTAGATACCCCAGACTCGCCTACAGATGTTTTCAACATGCCAACAAACACTGGCAGACATGATGACTCACCGGTAAAAAGTGCTCGACCGTTTGCACAGGAAGAAGGTGGGTGTGACTTGTTGTTGAGCATCCAGTCTTAGAACTCCTTAAGTTTGAGAGTGTTGTCGGTGTTTGGCCTTCAAACACTTCCAGCATTACGCCTTTAGGGTGTAAATACTATGAAGGCCATTTAATAGTGTTTTGGTAACACTTATTTGGTTACAATTTGACTGATATCATACAACTCCTAGACATATTCTCATACTTTTTTTTAAACGTTTATTGACAAGCAATCTTCACCATTAAAATGATGTTCTTCTGAGTGTGCCAATGTACTGGTTTTAACTCCTTAAATATTTTCAGCTAGATTTTATGGTACATGCATTGATGGGATCAAGCAAGTGAACGATGATTTGAAGCAAAGTGCTAAAAGCTTTTATTATCACCTTTTGCAAACAATGAAATATATGACATCTTATTGTATAGAATCAGATGCAGGAACGGCTGCTAAGGTTACAGTCTCCCCTCTAAAAGTTGGCGGCAAGAGAAAAAGTATCCTATCTAGAAAATCGACTGGACCTAAACTTTCTTCTGCTGATACTCCAGGTATGTTGTAACAGACAGTGACATCGAGGCTCAAAGTATATATTGACCATTGAAGTTTGATCATATTGTTTATATTTTGGGCCGTTCACACTTCACTGCAAAGAAGCCAGCCACCCGAAGAATAGCAACTCAAAATACAGGGCAATTAGATGGAACTTAGACTGTTACCAAAAACCGCTAGGTAAACTAGTGCTACTTGCCAATACATATCTTTTGATTTTGGAAATTGGGAGAACAGCAACAATTATACTTTAGTTCTTATTCATATTGTTTTGTTTGCTTGTCCATTCCCAACATCAGGGATAAAATATCACAATCTTTCCGCAAAGTTTTTTTTGCTTTCCTATTGATCCCATTGCAAATGGGTCGTGAGGCTTTTAAAAATAATGCTGTTTGATGAGAAGGAAAGGGTTAGGGTTTTGGTGCTCAAAGTGATATGTTGGGTATATTCGGTATTTTTTATATAACCTTATATAACCAAGGTGATATGGTTATTTTGGTCCTCGGATAGATAAATTTGAAGCTTCGATCAGAAAGTTCAAATTAATGTTTAATAACAACTGTGCTGTCCTTTTTTATGCTATAGTGTCAGGATCTTCATCAGTAGAAACAATAGTGGAGGATAGCCTAGGTGAAGAATCTGATAGTGAGGCTGGTATGTATGCCCCCAACAGGAATAAGATTTTTATTGGATTTGAAAATTTGCTACCCTAGAAGCGTAAAGTATTTGCAGCAAGAAAGCTTGTTTTTTCCTCAGGCTTGACCTGGATAAATTTATTTCTAGCTGACGTTTTCCAAGCTTCATTACTTGATATATACGTCCATCTTATCTTGTGAAAATTGGAGCTAGGTTATTGAGTCAACCCTAAAATAGATTAGCTAAAAGCTGGCTTTATCTTTTCATCTAGGGTAAATATATTTTCCATACATTAAAGATTTGTAAAGACATTAATTAAAATGTATCATTTCAAAATTAAAACTTTGGTTTTAATTAAATTCGCAGAATATTTTCATTCTGTAAGGTAATTGTATTTTACATAACAGTAAACACGTTTTACCGAGCTTGTTGAAAGGTATCCCATAATGCTGTTTTCTGGAATTCGCTTTGAGATCAGGTCAATAATAACTGGATCTGCTGAACCTAGTGTGTATGGGAATTGCAGGTCAAAGTTTTATTGGGGAGTTATGTAACATACCCTGATTAATTTACCAATTAAACCCATAAATTTAAAATTGAGGGAATACATTTTCAGTTTTCGTGAACATTGTGATTTTATGTTATCTAAGTTGGGTTTGTAGTAGCTGACAAATACAAAAGTTATATTTTGACAATTGAAGTTTCGCACCTAGCCGGCTGTATCCTTAGCTGGTAGCCGCTTGATGCATACTGAAGAACCCCTTCTAAATTTACATGTTATAAATAAAAATTAAATTAGACAAATGTCAATTGCAAACTCTCTTCCACCATTTTGCTTCAGTAGCAGACATTCCCAATTGATTGATACTCTCAAAATGAAATTGGAAAAAATTAATGTATAAAAGTATTTGTTCCTCAAATTTAAGCATTAATCTTCTATTTTTTTAATCTCAATACATAATTAGTCATCTCAATTACAAAATCATCTACAAAAACAAAATTATTATTATAATATTCCGAGCCATATTCTAGAATCTAGGATGAACTAAATCTCTGAGATCACATTCAAGCCTTTGTTTAAATTACAATTATTTTTGGATTCACTAACTTTGAACTTATTCTGTTATTCATACCGGTATTCGGTATACAATGTCGTATATTGGTCACAAATTTCCTTTGTTCTGCTAAATTTTACCCACCACCTTCCACGCTGAAATAACACTAAATGCAATCTGTATTCTCTACTCGTTGATTTAGTCTGAGTACCTCACATGTACTTGCCCTTAATCTTAGAATTCAATTTCATGTCATACACCAAATTTCTTTGATGCAGGGCTACATGACTTAATTCATGACCTTTCAAATGATCATTGTGGCTGTTCTTACCACTTTAACTTTCCATTTTTACTTTGACTACTAAAGCTGTTGGCGCTCTTAGATCCCCAGTTATAGCCCTACTGAACACTGAGAAGTTCAGAATACCACGGCGTTCAGGCGGTCAGAGACGTCAACTAGAGTTGAGAAGTTCTACACCTGGACAGGACAAAGGTAACTGTCTAGTCTGGGGCTGGACGGATGAACAGGAATCAGGTCTTATCATTTAACACATAACTATAAACCCTCTCCAACCACATTTGGCTAATTTCAAATGTTTTATCAGATTATAACCTGCATGGCGGTACACACTGCAGATTTTCTGGGCAGATATCTCTTTCCTCCTTAGGCCATCATTATGAGCAAACAAAAGCTGCGTTTGGTTGCAATATCACAAAATTCATATTGTGTTTCTATGAAAGCAAAAATCTGAATGAAAATGTACAGTGTCAAATTCACTCCGTGTTGCAGCGAGTGACGCTCCATTTTCACCAACAGCCCAACCATCTATGGTTGATATTGGAATGCCACTACCAGCAACCTTAAGAAGGCGTTGCTATGAACTTATTTGAGTCTCACATAATCTATTGTATGGTGTTAATTTTATCTCAAGGGTCTCCTTCAAGAACGGGCGATGAAAAGTCAGTAGACACAGAAGTGCATTCAGAAGCTATTCCTATGCATGAACATACAGCTGTATCATCACATGAACAACCAACAGCATCAACAGTTCAACCGACTCCAAATGCAACTCCGACGCCAACAAATATGTTTACTTCATCAATAGTCACTGTTAGAAATATACCCAAAACTGAGATTTTGAGTCCTGCAACTACCACCTCTGATCCCAAAAATAGCAGCAAGCCAAACATCAAAAGTAAGTCGTCCCGAAGACAACCCAAAGGAAATAAAGAGGTTAAAACTACTAAGTCCTCTTTGTCTGCACAGCTGTCAAGTGCCGGCGCTGTATTGGATGCAACTGATACCAAAGTTGACAGTGTGGAGATCGAGAAGCCTGTTGTATTTAAGAACATAGACAGTCAGGAAAGCACCTCTGGTAGACCAACCAGAGCTAGAAGGAAACCTCAGAAACTGATGGATGAGGAAACTCCATCCACCTCTAAGACAGTGTCTAAAGGGGGAACTTCAAAAGATGGAGTCAGTCCAAGCCAGCTGCATCCGCCAAACAATGCAGATTCGGAGTTAGAGACCAGCAATAATAAACCTGAAGATCTCGAATCAAAAAAGGCATCGAAGGGAAGTAAATGTGTTGCCAAATCAAAGGGTAATCCTGCAGCAAAGGGGTCAAAAACTTCCCCCAAACCTGATGTTGATTCCATCACGCTGGAGCATTGTGATCACCATGCAGGTGATGATAAACCTGATATACTTGTAACTGGAAGTGATGAAACAGCACAAACAGATGATGACACATCTAGGGAGGTCAGATCATCAAGAAGAAAGCAAAATAATGGACTTGATGGCTTGCCTCAAGCTGCTGACCAATCTGACAAACCCCAATCAGTTGAAGAGCCTGAGGCATCATTAAAACCTACTACTATATCTACAAGGGGTAAGACAGGTGCGCCTGAAACTGACCAACCCTTGTCTGTTGAAGAGACTGACTCATCAGATAAACCTACTAGATCCACCAGGGGTAAGAGAGGTGTGACTGTTCCCGAAGGTAGCATTTCTTCTACAGGCACACCAGTCAACAGTTCTGTGACATCGCACAAATTGGCTAGGTCTACAAGGGGGAAGAAAAATCTAGGCGCTACCGTAAAAACTGATACATCATCAGCAGATGAGAAAGCTCATACTCACTCTGAGACGACGGGTAGTGAGGAAACCACAAAGGCAGATATAGCCACAAGTCAATCTGTTTCAAAAGACACATCTGAGGAGCCAGTGAGTGCTGAACAGTCTGCTGTGCATGTCAGTACCAGTTCTACAATTACTTCAGAAAACCAGACAATGACTGATTCTCAAGAGACTGGGACAGAGAATTTGCCAGGTGCTCCAAAGAGCAGGCGTGGGAGACATTTAAGGAAAGATAAATCTACATCACAGTCTACCAATGATGGTACCGCTACTGAGAGCAAGACTTCAACAGATACCACTGTGACTGACTCAGATGACAAACCGACAACAGTTTCCATTAGTGTCGTTCAATCAGACCACCCAAGGGGTAGACGCGGCAGAAAAGCAAACATCATTGTCTCAACAGATGATGACATTGATGATGCTGGAAGTTCCATCACCGCAACAGGCAGCACTGAGTCTGGTAATACTAAGCCTACAGAACGATCAAATGACACATCGACATCTAAGTATGCTGATGGTACCAACGATACGCAGGAAACTGTTGACAGTTTAGCTAACAGCAAACCTAAACGGCGTGGCAGACCTCCCAAAGCAAAGAATTCAGAAGCTGTAAGTGATAATGTTCCAGAATGTCTGCTGGTCAGTATTCCAATAACAAGAACAAGGAGGGGGTCTAATACATCTGAGCTCAGTACTACCAGTACAACAGACGGATCTTGTCGAAATAAAACTACTAATAGTAAGAGTTCAACAAATGTGCCAGAGTTGTCCTCTCGTCAAACTAGAAATAAGAAACAGGAGGATAACTGCAATACAGATCCATTATGTGTAGAACCTGCAATAATAACAAAACGTCAATGTTCAAAGCGTAAAAAGCCCGAAACTACATCAACTGAACCATCCCAGGATAAAATAACAGGTGAAGAGGCTGAAACTGTCAATGCAAGAGGAACGCGAGGTGAAAAAGCTGCAAAAACAACCGATGTTTCTTCGGCTGCTGTAATTACAGAGCCTCCGCACATGAAAGATACAACAAGGTCTAAAAGAAAACAAAATCGATCACCCTCTCCGGAACCTTCTGCAGTTGTTAGTAAAAAACAACTGAGGGAAACCAGGAATAAGACTAGTGTAAAAGCTAAGGAGACGGGTACCTCAGAACAGGAAACGCAGGCTAGGAGAGCAAGTAAGAGAAAAGCTGCTGCAACACTGGAGAATGATGATAGTATTCCCAGCACAAGTAAAATTATAAGGGATACTGTATCAGACGGAGAAGACAACTTCAAAGTTGACAAAGAAGCTGAACTTGCCGCAGAGCCCTCTAAGGAAAAGCCCGTTAGTCGAGGCAGATTGAAAGCTAGCTCGACCAAGCGAAACCCAACTAAGGCGGCCAATCAGGCTGACTCGACACCAGAGGAGCTATACAGTGCTGATAAACAATCAAGGCGGAGGGCTGCTTCTTCTCGGACTTCTGAAAGCGAAGCACCCAAATCAAAACAATCTAAAGCTGAGGCGCCTGTTGTTACTGCTAAAAGTAATAAAGATAAACAAAATGTTGCGATATCAACAAGTGTGACAGATAATGTAAGCGAAAACCCTCCACCACCTGTAAGATCCACTAGGGGAAACAGGCAAACTAAACTCTCCGACAAGGGTGACAGTACACAAGTTAGCGACACTTGTGACATGTCGGCCCCCTCAAAGCCTGCTGCGGGTGGGAAGAAGAAAGGTGCTAAAAGTAAAGGAAAAACCAAATCTGCGGCGGCTACACCAGATAATGACCTGTCAGAACCTTCAATTTCTAAGCCTCCCGCTAGAACTGCCAGAATATCAGCTAGCCAAAGCAGTGTTGGTGAGTTTATCATTATCAGATAATATGCGTAGTTACCAATGATTAGAGTGCCAAAGTGTTCAGATTTCCTCGGAAAGTTAATAAATATTTTTATTCCGACAGGATCCTAAGGGCGAATCATGATGAAATGATGTTGAACCGCGAAGAAATGTGTTACCTTAATGTTGTAGCCGTCAGGTCAAATTCAATAAAATTCTGACAAAATAACAATTCAAACTCCACAGTGATGTCAAAATCCCTGAATAGCGTGAAATGTGTAAATTTTAATCTTTAAGGGGGGATTTTAACAATTTAATTAAAGTCACGGTACGGAAAGTTTCACACAATGACTAATGCTCTTGGATTTATCATCTCATAGCTGTGATGGGACAACCCTGAAATGTTAAGAAAGTCTGGTGTTTTACGTGTATATTTATAATACATTTATTATATTTGAATCCATGTGCTATATATAATGTCATGCTGTTGATGGTATTGTAGAATCAAAGCCTAGCCCTGCTCAGAGCCCTGCACGATTGAGTCGGAGACTTGGTCCTAGTCCATCTAATTTGAATAGCCCGAGTCACAAACTACGTAACTCTACTGACACTCCTGCATTAATCAAAGTTATGTTTACTGGGATAGCCGAGACAGCTCCTCTCGAAAAGGTAGTGTATAATTATGTATATGTTTAAAAAGAATTAACACTAATAGATGAGCGCTTGATCCATTTTGCAGTCATTTGGAGTCGCTTCCTTTCTACTGGTACACCAAATGTAATTTCATTATCAAGCTTGATCATAGTTCACAACAGTCCCACCAACAGATTTAACCTAGAAGGTATATTATAATCATATCAGTATTGCATATGATATCATTAACATGATTTCCTTGAGAATTTGAGAAAATTGCATTGCCGGATACTTGCAAACATACTGTCTCTATAATGCCAATGTTTGTTTGTATCGTTGTCATAGTTTCATCCAACTCAATATATCAGCCTTCTACATAAGTATTATGTTCCCTATGTTACAGATCGTGACAGCTTTAGGTTGTGGAGTCGTGTCAGATATTCACAAAGCTACACATCTGGTCACCGATGAGGCTAAGAGGACTATCAAGTTTATGTGCGCTGTCAGTAAAGGCCTACATATCGTCACCACCAAGTGGCTGACACAGTCCAAAAAACAAGCGCAACTTCTGGGTTAGTGGAATTATCATTGATATTATATACTTTGTATAAACCAAAAAAAATGTGCTCCTGTAAAGACTGTCCTCTGCGTTTTTTAGTCGGCTTTGATAAATTTGGTAATCCTTGTAGACACTAGTTTTAGTTCATTGCTTTCATATACCCTGATTTTGACGCAAATTTGTGCAAATTATTTGCCTATGGGGTTGTAATTCTGAGTTAAAAGCACTAATTAATTATCTATGAGCTGTATATAGAATTCAATGATCACCCATTTCCCTGAGTGGCAGCAGTAGTTAAAGAACCAATGAAGGTTTTCATCCTGTAGGGCAGAACATCCAAGAGAAAGATGAATGAGTTCTTCTTATTCAGGATCTGCTATAAATAGCAAGGATGATGAAAGCTGCTGCAAAATTATATTTCATTGTGTACCTTGTCAGAAATGTTTTTGGTCTCCCTGGATTTTGATAGCGCTTCATTAAAAATTGTTCAATATATGGTTCTATAATTATGATAGACACGACACTATATATATCCAGCATGAAAATCAAAATTATACTGTGGTAATCATATCATTAATTTGGTTTAGAAATCTTAATTACACTTTCGAGCATGTCTGTTCCAAAGATTACACAGTAGTGATCGATGTTGTTGCTTGTCCACCTAAATGGTGATATTTGAGAGGAAGATTGACAATGCTTGAAACACCTGAGGACCTCAAGCTAGCACCAGATGTACTTATCTAGACTACTGCCAGATCGTTAAAAAATTGAAACTATCCAATTATTTTTCTTTATGATATTTTCTTATATACATATTACTTGCAAATCCACTGAAATAGAGTATTAGAATTGAAATTACATATCATTATTTTTTGTGATTGTTACTTTTTCAGACGCTGATAAGTTTTTGCTGAAAGACAAAAAATCGGAAAAAGAATATAAATATAGCCTGCAACAGACTGTAGTGTCTGCACGCGATGACCCTCAAGGACTCCTGCACGGATACTCAGTACATGTCACCAAGAATACGAAACCGCCTCCAAACGAAATCAAAGGTGAAATATGATGTTTTGTCTGCGAATTAGGGAATAACTCTGGGCATACATTCATTTCATTTGTGATTGCTTGGGGTTGGAATATCGTTCAAACAATGTTGCCCAATGGGACTCACAACCCAAATCTCCTGCAGTGCCAATCCCCTGGTAATGATTGGCTAGCGCACTCGCTTACTGATGCCATTTCACCAACCTAAAATCGGATTTGTTGATGGCTCTACTTGTAGTCGTTCACATATATGTTTTTGGTTTATACAGTGCACTTTTTTCAGACATTTCATGACTATTCATTCGGAACTTATTAGGTTAAATCAAACGATGAAAGTTGGTCTATTCTACCAGAGCGCTCAAATCTATTGTGCAGTCTTAAGTTGATGAGGAAAGGAATTTGCTATCTCAAGCCTGAGGCAATCGAAAACTGTTCAGCCTGCGGATTCTTCCCTCAAAGTTATATATATATTGTGTATCGGGTACTCAGTTGGCACTCCTATGGCAAAATATGTATAATTCGTTTATTTCTATTGCAGATATAATAACTTCAGCAGGAGGCAGGTTTTGCTCAGGATTACCCAAATCCAAACCCAAATCCACCACTTCACCTACAGATAATATCATCGTAATCTCCTGCCCTGAGGATAGTAAAACATACAAACCGCTGTTACAGTCAGGCTACCGGATAGTCAATAAGGAATATTTACTGACTGGAGTACTCAGACATAAACTGGAACCTGAGAACTTTTTACTACATTGAATAATCTACATTATGTAGTCAGCTGCTAGTTTTGGGCATTATCATTTCACGGGTGTAGTGGGACACCACTACCGCCACCCGCACCAAAGACCTGGTACTTACACTTATGGACACCGCAGCTAGACTAACAAACTTGGATTATCTCTACCCATTTTAGCTGTTGTCATAAACAAAGCAATAATATCAAAATATAGGACATCACTGGCAATTAATTTTATTATTAGAAATTCATCGTATATGATATTATAGATAGTTTTATGATTTGTAAAAATTCATTGTATAATATTATAGGATAATCCTTTTACCATATTATTTTTCAGTCGAGTGACAAAATGTGATGAAAAAATAGTTGTTTTCCTGTATTATAATATGAACTTTATTTAACACCGATAAATGTAAGGAGCAAACAAGATTATGCAAATAATATTATGCTGATAATGATGTAGCATACTTTGGAAATTTTTTTGGCGTATATGACAGAATTGGTAGCCTACTGGTGAACCGCTGCTTCTGAAGTTTTGATTGATATTCCGTCTGCGGGACTATAATTGGTGAGATTGTTCTCATTTTTTGTAGCATAAATATGGATATTGGGATCAGCGTCTCGTTATTATATATCTCGATAAAATCCTCAGTCTCTAAAACTACGGACTGGTATCGATTAATATTATCGTTGCTATGTAAACTTCCTTGTTAGGAAATAAATAGAATGGAAACCTGATAACAGAACAAATTGTTGCAGGGCTGTATGATTATACCCGGGTTCTAGAATACCCCTAAAATGGACCCGAGATCCCAAACTATTTTTGTTACCAGTCTTATAAATTATCTTACCCACTAAACTGCACCTGAATTTCATTATACCATAGAATACGCGAAATACAACATGTTCAGACATTGAGCGGTAATATGCCGTAGGTCGAGAGAGAGAAAATTTTAGTTTGAACATTTCGCGTGCATTGAGGCAACTCAACATTTACTGACAATTTGTACTTTTGTACCCTGGCAAAAGTTCAAGTGTTCTAACTTTGGTCCAGGTAGCTGTCGATTCCACTACTCTCTCAACACGATATAGGATATCATAATAAATTTTAAATCATGAAATCATAGCAGAATAATGAGGCGGTGTCACAAGTCACCAGCTTCTAATTGAAAAAATCGTTACAAAAATAGTTATTGTTTTTCTACTGCAATCAATTGATTAATACGTGACAGCTGTGACAATCTGCACGTCTAGCTGATGTTTTGTGGAACTGAAAAATCTTATCAATATCATCATGATCTATCCTAGATCAGGCATGATCCCATTTACCTGGATTAAGAGTTAGAGTCACCGCCAGCTCACCAGTAGAATGGATATTATCGGAATGCGGGCAAATTGATAACCAAATGAATTGTTGCAGGGGTGTACAATGATACCCGGGTTCTAAATCAACCCCAAAATAAGCCAGATCCTAAACTATCCTTGGTACCTGATCGATCAATTACCAATCATTACCATGGAATCCACGAGTTACAACGTGTTCGGACAATGAGTCCGGAATAATTCTGGGGTCGCCAAAAATGTTACAATACACTTCTAGACTAGCTCCATTAGTGAGTATGTGAGTAAATTGATATTAAGAGTATTTGAAAGACCTTCAATTATTGCAGTAAAGCATGGCTGTTATGCGAATGAGCGAGAAAAATTCAGTCATGAACCCTTGTAAACCTGTGCATTGAGGCAACTCAACCATTGATGGTAATTAAGTACATTTGTACCCTTGCAAAAAATTGAGCGTTTGAGCTTTGGTCCAGGTTGCTATCAGTGGGATTCAACTTCTCTCATAATGACCTGATCGTAAGATACCATAATAAATTTTAAATCATGAAATCACAGAGTAAGGATTTATCCTTACTCTGTGATGAAATCATAGCAGAATTTTGAGCCAATGTTGCCAGTCACCAGATTCTAATTGAAAAGATGTTGCTGATTAAACCATGCAATTATTGATTTTAAACCTCTTATTCCCAAAAAGCAGAAGAAATTTGAATGCTGCTCTAGACTATTGCCTCGTCCGATGGCCCCCCGGCCAGGGCAAAATTGCCACTTGTGACGATGTTTGGTGGAACTGAAATAATCTTAACACTTTGATCTATCCCTTGTGAGCTGTGATTCAGCGATCACAGTTTATTATTGATATTTTTGTTTTGTGTTGATTTAGAGTCTATTTATAGAATGTGTTAGTTTTCAATGTTTTACGTGTGACAAATTGGTAAATTGACTTTTTTTGCTGAGTAGTTCAATCATAGACTTAATATAGTATATTAAGTCTATGAGTTCAATAAACAGTAGCATGATCAGCAACTGTAATTTATAAACTAGAGGAACATCCTAGCAAACATGACTTTAAATAATCATTAAATTTATTGATTAACACAAACTGGTAGAGTAAATGACTTGTTTTTGATAAGGAATGTGGTATGAGAGAGCTATGTTAACTACTTGGTCTAACATTATGTAATAATTATCTATATAAAGGTGGAGTTCTTTAAGGAGCTTTCAATCAGTTGATAGTCAATCAACTGCGGTTTCTCTGCACACCTCTATCCAATCAAATCTTAGATTTGGTTGAAAAATCAAGGAGATAGGAGGAACCATGAAACAAGGGGATTTTTTCAGTGACTTTCCACAACAACTTAACTTCAGTTCCCCTTTGCGATATTGCAACGAGAAAGTATGCGCAGGATACGCTACATCGTGGGCTCTCATGACTATCGGTATAGTATCCATTGGATTAAATGTGCTGCACATATCAGTGATTCGGAAGCTACCCACTCTGAAAGGTAAATCACATCTCAGCATTCTAATCATGATAAGCTCTACTGATATAATATACTCCGCTGCTTCGCTACCGATGATGTGCTGTGATCTGAGAGAATGGATTAATCGACGCTCGAGCACTCCCACCTTGTATCTCTGGCTCATGAGTGTGACTCTTGAAAGCTCAGTTTTATGCCGGTTTTGTGCTTTGTTCTT
Source organism: Membranipora membranacea (assembly GCA_914767715.1). Taxonomy (NCBI): domain Eukaryota; kingdom Metazoa; phylum Bryozoa; class Gymnolaemata; order Cheilostomatida; family Membraniporidae; genus Membranipora; species Membranipora membranacea. The sequence continues at coordinate 11,943,338 of OU612073.1, read as the reverse complement.
GTCGAGCCTAGATAGATATTTTGCTCTTTGCCGGCCATTCTTCTATCTATCTAGCAGCTTAATCAGACATGTTGGGAAAATTTCCATTGGACTCAATGTGGTTTTGTGGCTGGTGTTAGCTGTGAAAGGCCTGCTGACATTGTCCGATATGTGTATCAGTGGAGTTATCGGTCCTACGAGGTTAAATGATGTAGGGGGCGCTGCAACATCGACATCTGTCATGTTGATTTTCTCGGCCACAATCTCCTTCTTTTTGCTCAATATCTGGCTAGAAATAAGAAGAATCGAACGAAGAGCACCAAGTACTGATGATGATCATCTTAAATCATCGGCATACTATATTATGGCCATATTTGGCTTGTTTGTTGTGATCCTGGTTATCCCAAGCGTGATTGGCACAGGTACTTATATAGCCTACAAGGCTCAAGACTCTTCAACACCTATCCCAGAAGCCTTCCTGTGGTCTATTTTAGGGACTCACATTTGTTACGGCATCGTTAACATCGGCATGTATGGACTTATTAATGTTTCATATAGAAAGGCATTGGTCAACCACTGTTCATTCAGACGATTATGTAGATATGAGCTGAAAAGAGTTGATTCCACATCCTAATCATCTAGCATTTTGTTTAAACTCAGTTATAGTCTACGTTTATGCTTTTGATCATTTATGCACTTTTTCAATTGATTCAAATTGAAAGTATGGAAGATTTATTCTACTTATGTTTTCAGTAACCCTGCAGTCATCTGGATTAAAATCACGGTTTTAAAAAGAACCAAATTTCACTAATAAGGAAACTCATGCTGGTGTACATATTTGAACTTGCACTGTGTTGCAACTATCGGACCAGTCGATTTTTTCAGAATTGTAATTCTGGATTCAGAATTGAGGTTGCTACATATTTATTTTACTCTCTTTTCAATAATGGTTACACTACTATTATGATATCTAGATTTTAATATCACAGTTCAAAACTATTCAATATTATTCATTCAAAGAGCTTGCGCTGTGTTGGCTGCTGTTGTAGTTAGCTGTTTTTAACAATAAAAAAATGTCTTTAAAATATCTCATCAAGAATTTGACCATGATAATAACTACTACTATTCAGGTGCAATATGGGTAAAGGGAGAAAACTGTAACAATGAGTTATGTTAAAAAACATGTTGTGTTTTATTTTTGGTCCAATATATGTTGCCAAATGGGTGCAATGGGTAAGGCATGGGTCTCTTAATCAGAGGTCCCGTGTTTGATTTTCGGCGTGTCACGGTGGTGTCAGGAAGAGCATCCGACCTCAAATGCTCCTGTGCCCCAATAGGATCCAGTCCGTAGACCCGTACTGATACCGAGACAAAAAAATCCAAGCTACATCATGGTTTCTCACACGGTATCACAGGGTATCGAGACTATAAAGGGACGTGAGTATATGTTGACAAAGATATTTTGTTATGCCAAGCAGTTCACAACTCTTTCATCAAATATTTAACATTATCCAAAAAAAATTGAATTTAGGAATTTGCCCATATTAAAAAGTCATTCAAAACCGGGTCTACAAACAATTTAACACCGTAGTTTTCTCACCGATTCGTTTGACAACCAGAGAGTTTACCACCTGGACATCACCCCACATGTACTTTTCACCATGCACTAGGAAATTTATCGTCTGTCTATATATACCTCTGTTTTGTCATCACCTAATATTCAACATCCCAAACCCCACATGCCTCTTGCAGAGTGAATTAAATGCTCTGTCATTGCAATGATTAACATATATAATTTTTTTCTTTTAATTATTTCCAGTCCTGCTTCACCTAGGCACATCAACTTTTGACCAAATCTTCCCAGCTACTTACTCTTGAAGGCGATTTTTCTAAATTATGATAAACAAGAAAACATCTCTTTAAACTAATTTTTGAGTTTTCCTGATTTTAAGGCTGTGCCAATACCAAAATCTTATTCTGCTCATGCTGTACAAGCCACTTAAAGTATATTGAACAACGCAATATTAACTTCAATATCAAAGAAATTGGGAAAAAGTCTCAATTCGATTTCGTGTCAAAATGTAATGCCAAAGGGAAAAATATCTATTGCAATGCTCAGCCCTAATCTGGGGGAAAATCACATTAAATTCGCTGTGTGTGAGTCACAAAATCTTCCATAAAAAAACCGGGAAAACTTTCCTTATGCAAACTCATTATACATGTACAATCGCAAAAAAATATCAGCGTCCTCTTTTTGTCAAATTCTATACTCAAAAATGATAACCTGTAACTGGAGTGTTTAATGTGCTATACAAATGAATACATGGATTAAATGATGATGTCACAGACTGTTGATTGAATAAATATTATTACTATAAGATACTCTCACACAACAAACTTGAGACTAGCACTGGTTGCCAACGAGAGCAAACTTATCTGAGTTTGAAAGCTACAAGTTAATCATTCATGCTGAAACAATTGTGTTAGGTTATGAAAAGATCAATTCAACATAAATTGAAGTCATGAAGCAACATTTGATTTGTTCAATCAAGGAGTTTGTTTAATGAAACTTAATTTTATCATTTCCTTGTTTGGTTCTCATAGTTGGGAGTTTTCCTCACTTATCAGAGGAAGGGACAACTTTTAATTGTTATTAATCATTATGGGTAATAACAATATGAAATAGTACACTAATACCTTTATTTTCAGCAACAATTTATCACCTCAATTGTTGTTAATGATGAAGGAATTCCATTAATTTAGTATAGGATATTAACAGAAAAAATGATCTGGTTAAGATCTGACAGTTCTTCTGTCATATATAACATATATATAATATATATATATAATCCCATTCTCTATAGAATCACCACTGATGGATAAACTCAACAGCTGCAGGAAATCGATAAAGGAATTGCTAAAAGTTCAAGGCTATACAAATTACAACCATAAAATCAGGCTTAACTTTTTTCCAAATATAGGAGCTAATACTTGATTAAATAATCCAAGACCTACACCTGAGCAGTTTGTGCATGTCGCATTACTCAAAAAGAGGAAACGTATCCTTCAACCGGTTGAAGGATACGTTTCCTCTTTTTGAGTAATCCGACATGCACAAACTGCTCAGGTGTAGGTCTTGGATTATTTAATGAGTGGTCATTTGCCTGATTAGAAACAATATCCCTGTGTTACACAAGCTGATTTAATTTAATTTTAACCGAGAATTTATTTCTTAATCGAAATTTAGAAGCACCATGAGTCATTCCAAATTTTAGCAGCTGTAATAATAATTTGTGTGGCGCGTGTGAAATATTGTTTGTGGACTAATCTTGATCTTAGCAAATGTGTTAGCTCTGATCTGATTGGCTGGTGGGTAGGAAACAGCCAATCAGATCAGAACGCAATGGCTACTTGATCTGATCCACAAGTTTCCTGAATGCCGATGCAATGATTAACACTCATCTGGTGATACTATATATGAGAGCTGTCAGCATCACAGGTGGTGCCCAGAGAAGGAATTCAATTATGAGCCTGCTTCTCTTTTAAGTCAAAAGGGAGAATAAATGTGAAGACAGATTCATCATATTGGATGCTTTGCATTGAGCCTAAACATACAGAGAGGCAGTCAATTTCAAATAACAGGTAGGTTGCCAAACACAGACAATCTTTGTGCCCCATAAACAAGAGAGGTAAGTATTTGTAAGGGAGTCAGGAGTCGGAATTTGTCATCTGTGAGTTTCAATTTCAATTCACCGTGCTATTCAATCCTAGCCAGTTCCTTGCGGGCCGGGACTAAAAACCAAAGGTCCACTTTGTGTTTGCACTTCCCATATGCAGTGAGAAGTTCGACGTGTAGTCGCCAACAAAGGTATAGGGCGCTGCTTGAGTACTACGGGTCCAGAAACCTGTACTTTTGAGAGGATAACTCTCTCTTCACCATGAAGACTTTTTGCAAGAAGAAAAGTTTGCTTCTTCATACATGCACGAAAAAGTCAATTTATAATTTTTTTAACCGTATCAACCTGTGATGGGCACTGCGCTTGTAATATTGTCACTCAGTCTTTGTTACTCAATATATTTACAATGGTAGCAGCAATCTCTAATTATAGTTATAGATTTGATAGGCATCCGACGATTGGTCAGCTAAATACAAGACCAGACCATATTTGGCTTTTTTCAGCACCCTACCGTTACTATAACTTGGTGAATGTCACGCATGAATGTTTCAGATGACAAAACCATTCAATCTAATCTACCCTTTCTTCAGTCATCGTCATATAGAAATCAAGAAAATAGTCCTCTTTTGCAAGGAAACAATGTTTTGAAATTGCCTTTGGTTTAATCATTGGATGCAAAGTTAAAAAAATAGATGTGAGAAAAAACATTATGGAATAATATAACCAAATAAGGGTTTCAAAATCGAGAAGTGGACAGCATACCACTATACACTACATTGAAGGTACTAGCTCACAACCTGCAGTGCATCTACTAAGACTACAGACACTATGAATTAGCTGTCTATTATGTAATTGTGAAAACAAAAGGTTTTAGACCTGTCATGTCGTTTATAAAGTACAGCTACCACATGAACTATATAGACAGTGTGTTGGCTCTGATTGGTTGGCTCCCCCAACCTACTGACCAATCAGAGCCATCACACTGGCTATGTGAATTAGAGATGTCACAAAAAATCAACTGTACATAATTCCGATAGAAATTAGGATAAACGCGTCATACATTTAAATAGGTAAGAAATTATAGTGGATATGGAAATCAGTTGCTGCAGACAACTGCTTTGTTTTGGTGTTGGAGGGACATTCTATAAACATTAATACTGTACAAGTAATAGAACAATGTTGCCATCGACGTGTGAATTGCAAAGTTGACTCATGTCATATCTTCCTGTTGTCTATGCCGCCTCCTTCTCCTCTCCACTCGAGCGACCGGCTGACACGCCCTTATTTTATGTCTTCTTTGACAGTCACTTTTATTGCCATATAATATTTCTCTTTCTCGTTTCTGTATATAGTCTTCACATTGTGACCAGCGTGACCATTTAGAGTAAAAACATCGTTCTGCAAGAGAGAAATATAAACTATGTTTTATCTACATCATCATTGTCTTTATAAAATCCACAAAATTAGAAAAAAAAAATGTCACAGCATATGGCATTCTCAGAACTGAAACCTAATAGTTTTCATAGCCGTTTATATACATCTCATGAGCTATTAGAATTCCTGCACTGAGTCCTGCTACAATTGTAAATAAAAAAGCAAGTTTGATATTGCGTAGAGTTGTCTGCACTTGTCATAAAGGGATACAACTCTTTAATAGAGTAGAGACGATCTCTGTTTTCATGCCTTTCACAACGGCTTTTTATTTACCTTTTCCACTTCTTGTGAAGCATGAGCGAGTCTCTGTGATATTTTTAGGACACTGTACAGGTGAGATAGGATCTAGTGCTCTAACTAATATCCTCATTTCTGTATCTGGGTCACAAGCGGACCATGTAGAGTTTGATTTGTATACACAGTTTATATTAGTGTCCTCTGCTGTATCGGTAGTAAATGATGAGTCTGCCTGTCTTCTCATAAGATTTTCACTTGGGTTTGCCACACGGGTATGAGTTAGTCTGACTGAGGAGTTGTATGACATAGTCAGGTACGGATTGTGCCACGGATAATCAGGTTCACTTAGGGACACTATCTCTGTAACAATAAGCGCAATATGTTAGATTGAGGATGCTTCTTGAAAATGGAAGTTGGTAGAAAACTAGTGAGACAATTCCATATATGAATAAAGCTTCAGTAGTAGCTATACTTTGTTGACAGTAGACTGAAAGAGTAGCTTGGCATGGACCAATAACTCTTACCTGTAGGCTTGCAGGTTCTTTCTATCACATTTATAGGAGCACAATCAGGGTTTTGTCTGAATATGGCATCCTGTCTCTGACGAAAGAGAAGTTTTTTATGGCAGTGACTCCATTTCCCTACTTTGTATCGACATCCTTGACCTTCAATAAATAAACAGATAGGTTAGCGCTGAGATATCTACTCTGCATTCACAGAATGGTATGGTAAGGAGTTTTGTGTAGGTCACCATAACTTCTTACATTATGATGATGAATCAATGTCCTGTTTATGACAAAACAGAGGATGGGCTGCCCCTAAAGAGGGACGCAAGTTGCCTGCAGTCCTCGTACTGAGAGTGTGATACATCCTAGTAAACTAGAATGCATCCTAGAGGTGAGGCCATGGTGGACCTCCTAATCGTAAGTGTGCAGCAAGCTGCCAGAAACTGAAACAGGCACTAATCAGCCATTGGCCATGACACTTTGATCTTAGCCATGATGATGAATCGATGTACATTTTTATGCTAAAACTTGATGAGTTGGCTTAGGGAATGGATACGAGCATAAGCCACCAACATCAACAGATGTGGGTGTATGATCCAGTCTTGAGATCATGAGATCAAATCCTGAGATTGATTTGATCATTTATCATTTTATTTTGGCAACAATGAACTGTTCCTCTAACTCAGCCTTCTAACTCTCTTGCCCAACCGTACGAGAATCTGCAGTCTCCTGCTTGCGGGGTGGGGAGAAACAACTCCAAGTCAAAAAAATGCGTGGCTTAGCTTAAAATGAAGTTGATACGTTTATCTCATTTCGCTTCACTTCACCACACCTTATCCCCGCCCTCCCCTGCACTAAACTTACTTGTGCTGTACACAGCGGTAGGAGGGAGGCGTCCGTAGCGGCAGTACTCGGCAGTACAGTCTTCATCTATGATGAGCTGCCTGTTACAGGGTACACAGCAAGGCATCAGTATAGGAGGACAGTTTGTAAACTCAACCAGCGCATTACCAGGACCTGTAAAACATTTCATACAGTTAGCTACATATTTGATGCAAGTAACAAATAAATATTACCATGTTATCTTATCTTGTCTGTAGCGGATAAAGTATCAAGGTTTGCGCAGATGCAGGAAAGTGGCAGTGTGACTTGGAGAATTTTTGTTTTGATATCACTACCTTAGTTCAAAACCATAGGGCAGCAAATTGTTAATCAAGGAGTACCTGATATTTAGAGACTGATGTAAAAGGTGACAATGGATAGTAAGCCAGGAAGTTGCAACAACATTGAATAAGAAATCAAAAATCACTTCCAGTTATGACGGCTGTTTCGGACTACTCCAGTAGAAGCCTTTTCTCAAAGCCCCTTTTCTTTTTAGTTTGTGGGCCTTTGAGAAAAGGCTTCACCGGTAGAAATAGTCAAAATTATTTTAGTATTTTTCTGGTAAGAGAACAATGAAACTTTTTACCACAAATTTAATAAACTCAATGCAAGAATTAGAAGTGCTTTAGACTACATACCACAGCCCAGGTCTGCCAGGTCAACATAACATTCCACAACTTCACTCTTAAGTATACATGATGAGTTGAGCTGAGGCTGCCTGTAGTCTATACATGTATCGCCTTTTGCCGTGTATACTACAAAAAATAGAAAAAGAACACGGTTAAGATGAGTGAAGAGATCGAACAGCTGATATCAAAGGTTAGAAAGCTGCTGAAAGATGACTCAGTAGCAGTTGAAAGGTTTTTATTCATTAATTTTGAGCTGTTGAAAGTTGATGCAGACGTCTGGATAAACTGGACTGGACTCTGTGCCACGTAGAATTTGACTAGACCGCTTGATCACCAAAGTTAGCCATGTTGGCTATGGCACTTAGTTTTTGTTTTAGGACCTGTAAGTTTGATCTGGTTTTCATTATGTGCATCGCTAAACAACCGGCATATATGAAGGTCACAGTTTGACAGGTATAAAACCCTTCCTAACACTTGGACTAAATGATATGGAAGGCCCCTCACCCCCAAATCCATTGTCTGAGGCCCTCGTTGAGATAAAATATGGCTGTTCACTGTGAAGTGGAGAGGATTCAAGGGAATCTAATTTTATTGTACAGCTGTTCTGTCGGTGTGGCAAAACATTGTTACTTGTTTCGATCACATTAATCTGGCTGTCTAGACCTTGAACACGGTAATATTACGTACTTTACTGGAGAAAATAAGAAACCGCTGTTAACAACTGTAAAACATGTACGGACTATTTATAGACAATTGCCTTGTTTACACTTTCACTTGTTAAGTGGTAATAAAGTTTTCATCATAATAAATTCATCAATCTGACAGGGGTAACCTTGTGTGTGTTACATCAAAATATATTAACTAGTGTTGTGATTTTCTTTTTGCAGCAATATGCCTTGAACAAGTTACAGTTGCAGCGCAGTGCACTAGATCACTCTATTATTGTGAGCCAGGCCGATCAGTGTAAATACTAATTGTTTCGATAGAACTTCAAAAAATCACTAATTACATCAATCTTACATAATTAATTCAGTGCAGAGAAAAAGTAATATAAAAAACTTGAGCGACAAATGGCAATGATTTCGGAGATAGCGCTTTGATTTGTTCTGCAGCGATTAATACTAGGTGGATAACTTTTCCCAGGCTATGTCACAAAGTAGTCAAAGGTGCGAGAATGAAAAATCAATCTGTAAACGGATTTAGTCAAAATTTCGCACAGAGAGTGATAGCCGGTCTTGATTTTCTTATGAAGTATGAAAGCAGCAGACAGCCAGAGTGCATTCGAAACCTCTTTTGCGTGCAATAACATAACCATCTAAAAGTCTAGATACCGTGCAAGTGGATTTGCTGCCTTTCCAAATTTAAAGAAACAAGATTTAAAATTATTCGACAATTGAAAGTCCTTGGAAAGAGTGTGACAAATAGATTTTTGTAGTCAAAAATTTATTTCCAAAATTGGATTCATTTTGACAGCTGGTATTCAGCCTTGGCCAGGCCTGATACCCTGGATGTTAATTAGGCTTATATCAGTCATCAGTGATTCGATCAGCTGTGAGCACTTAGCATGAGATCATCTATCACATAATGTTGCTTAGTGGGGTAACAGGCAGCCGCCCTCAAGAACGAAATTATATACAAACACTCAAACGAATTAGTTCAAACTGAGATGCCGGCATTTCTTTTTCAGCTCACAGAAGGGCTCACGCAATGGCTGCATTCAGATTCCCACTCCCTTCCTTATTGTGGTGTCCTATGACACTGCTTGGCATAAATATCGCTGAATCATTTCTATTGCTTATCAAAATGAAGGCCTCAGTATACGAAATTCACATCACCTATTACAAGGAAAATTTTCTCTCCATTGGTCCTAATTTTAGAAATTTGTAAAATGTGTTAACTTAGTATCACATTACATTCGGACTAACAGTGTTGATTAGCAACCTGTTAGCAAGGTCAATTTAGGATCATTATGTAATCCATGTGTGTACTTTTGCAGCAACTTTTTGGCATTGCCAGAGCTTATCTAGTGTAAACCAGAAAGAGACTTGCATCGTTGTTTTGTTGGCCTGGATCTGTTGTAATAAACAAACCTACATATTTCAATTAAGTTGACTTTCAGTTATAATGTGATGTGGTATCTGTTTTGTATCCTCCCATGAAGATGGCTATATTTGGAATAAATAAATTTGATTTGATGTGTACATTAATATTTCTTCTATTTATAAAAAAAATATTGCAAATATGTACCCCGAGAGCAATCGATATTGCCTCAATTTTCTTCAACTTGACAACGTAAACATAACCGTTAGATATGCAATTAGAATCGGCCCCCTTGCGAGGTTGCATAGTCAAATTTAGTGGTATCTTGTTCCGTTTGCTTTAGACTGTAGCAGTATAGATGTATGCGTCACACTCATAAATGGTAGGCAAGTCAAACTGTCTTGTTACAACAATAAGACCACTGGTTTCAAAACAACTCGTGCAACATGCTAGACTATACTATTTATATAGGTGTTGAATGGTGTAGTAGGTCTCTTTGTCAGCAGAAAGAAAAAACTGGAACGCTGCCAAGTATCTACAAGGCTGACTGTAGATAATGGGTCTCTTATAGAACAACATCATACATTAATTACTGTAACATGTTTTGAAAGCAATTAATTATCCGTCTTCAAGGACAATGAGTAGGGCATTGAGTATCCCACAATGCAACAAAGTTTTCTTGGAATTCCCAGAAAGGTTTGGAGTCCAGAGCTTTCTGGGAACCAAAAACACTGACCTCGGTCAGATCTTCCTGGTAAACACAGATAAAAGTTGCAGAAGAAGAAGTGTCGCTCAGATGATAGATTTCCTTTGGCTACATTTTCTGTTTCTCAGTATTCCTTTGGAATTTCCATGGTGATGACTGCGATGTTTCCCTACTTTGTTGAATTTTATATACTTGTGGATTTTAGGTTATTGTCAACACACAAAACCACACATTATTGCTGTTCAAAGGGTTTTCTCCTGTCATTATCGTTTATTTAGAAAACATTTAATTTGATAAGATGTTGGAAAGGGAAAGGAAAACACAGACAGTGTATCTTTGGCCCATAAATTTACTCAACCCATAGGAAGGAAATGTTAGACCGTTGAGTTCAAATGAATCTACAAACCCTGCCATGTTATGCATACAATAACTTTCCAATTTCGAGACCACATTTAAACATGATGATATAGTCGATGGCACTTCGTCATTTTTACCGTAGATGCAATTTGGATACATACTCAACTAGACAAACAAAGAGTGAGAAATGCACGTGTTTAATTCGCTTAAAATATGACCGCAAATCGTTTGATAGTGCCAACGCAGGTATTTTCCTAGACGCGATTGCCTCGCATATTTTGCGTTCAAAAACATAATATCTCGATAATCGTTTCTAATCTTGTACCAAATGTAGGCTATAAAAAATTGCACGTGCATGTGTCGAGTTCATTTCCAAATTTAGTTGGGAAAGCTTTTGTATCTACATCCTAATGCCAGAAAATGTGACATTTTGAAACACAGATGAAAAAAATGCTAAATATTGCGCTAGATACTGAGAATATTACCATCTAACCGGCGGCATGTCGACGTCAGGCTGCAATCGGTGTTGATTGAAGAACCGTCAGGATATCAATTTAAGACAGGCTAAAAACAACTCAAATATTGAAGGGATTATGTGTACTTTAGGAAAAAATTGGAAGATCAGGAAATATCTCCTGTCACATTGACAGGTTAACCATGTGATGGCCTATGGAAATTTGGTGTGTGTCTGCTTTAGACTGTTTCATATGGCTATCAGTACGCAACAAACGATGTCTATGATAAATATTGATATTCATCAGGGTCAAATTGCAATCATCACATGTCCTACGCTGAGATTAAAACTAAAAAAAAGATTCTCAACACATACCTAGAATCAAGCGACAAACATTAGAAAGTTACAACATTATCAATTCTCCCTCCCATTTATACTGTGTATAGGAAAAAATAGGTAATGTTCCACGTATTGTGCTTGAATTTGTCGTGTGGTCAGAAAAATCATTAGACTGACCACACGATAATCAAATAAAACAAAACAAAAAGAGGTTAAACTTTTCCAGGAACATCAGTTTTAGGGCGTTGACATAGGTTGACAAAGTCTTTATCTTGTTTAAAGCACACTTTCTCTTTGAATAAGAGGGTGAAAACACCTAGGATGTTTTTTTACATCGTATCACTTTCATAAAAGCCTAGCTTCATCCCACCCATACTCAGTTCGACCGACTGAACCAAAGTGAAATGGTGTGGAAATCATATTACATCAATCATGTCAGGTCACTGCACTTAAAATCATTCAGGAATTATTGGCAAATTGATTCATCCTGCTCATATTCAGGTACTTGCATGTGGGTAGATTTTTAAAATTTTTACAGAGGTTGTATATTTCTATATCCAACTTTTTAGCCAATAAATAAGTTAATCAAATTTGTAGAGAACTTGCAGTGACCTGTACTTGTTGCCTACAGTGTACTTTGTAACAAACTGACACCAGATTAATTTTGGCAAAGTTCTGATTCTTTGGCACAGCTAAATTTTCTGCATCAGTAAATACTGCGGTATGCAATGATGAAAGGTAGGCCTGCCGCAGCGTGGGTGGATGATGGTGCTGGAACTGTGATATTTTTCCTGTACAAGAAAAGAAAAACTGTCAATTCATTTTGCGTTGGCGGTTTATCAAAAGAAAGTTAAAGAGATGAGAACCTCTGTTGAAAAGGGCTTTATATTGATTTTAATTTAAGATAACAATTGTGAGAAATAAAAAATATTTTTAGAATAAGAATGTATTTCCCATGGGACAATGTTTTGGTCTGGAATTTACAGCGCATCAAAGGTGCTGAGCGCTGCCAAAGCACAAAGCTAAGCAGTTCCTATTGTAAGTTTTGCTATGAAAAGGAAAAACACTAGTTTTTTTTAGAAGTGCTTGGGTGGGTGGCTGACGTATGTTTGGTATACCATACACCCTAAAGGGAAATGCTGGATTTCTATGGGGGTCCGCCTGGGGCGATTTTTTTGAGATAAATGGTCCCAGGTTACTTAAAAAATGTAAACGTAAATGTAAATGTAAATCACCACAGACTTGGCTGGCTTGGCGGACATATTTATTTTCCGTGTTCCGCTGCGGTGGTGTAAGCCAGTATAAGTGAGATTAAATGTGTGATACAGGAATTCAACTTCTTGAAAACATGTTCACCACCTGGTCAAAAACAGTGTGAATATACATACAACAATTTTATTAATTTCAATACCTTAAATTTACCATATCATACCATATTTCCTAATCAAGTGAAATGCCTTGCGAAAGTACCTTAATCACTTAAAAATGTTTGTTAATTGATTAAAATGGGGATAATTCTTTCAATTATCCGTATATTATAGCCGTAATTATCTGCAAAGATTGAAGACCTACACCATCTTACATTCTAACAACTATGATTCTTCAGATTCTGATATATCCACAGTATTCATCATCTTGATAAAGCTATTTTTGTCTCAGCAACATGTAATTTATTTTCACCATCTGTGGAATTCTATATCATCATCATCAGCATTTTGTTCTGAACAGGGTAAACTTAAATCCTGGGTGGGTGTATAACCTAACTTTACTGCTGTCCTTGGCATTGTTGTGCACCCACAGGGCACATGACATCATGCACATAGTTTATAACCTGCCATGGCCTAACCTAAATGGCCACCACAACTTAATTATGTTTTATTGGTCATTGGTTGTGTTGCATTCATGCCCTATTTCCCCGAACATCATAATATATACTGTGGCATGCTATATTGTAGCTTACTGTAATGGTGTATTTACACTGTTTGCCTGTTATTGTGAAATGTACTTAACTGCACTAAAAATTGAAATGGTACCAATGTTTTGCTGGTACCTGAACAGCTTAAGAATATTTTTCAATTTTAAAAACAAGTCCCATGTGTCCGTCCGTCGGAACCGGATTGAAAATAATGCCTAGGAAATGACTGCATACACTTCATAAAAGTGCATTAATCAAACAAGTTCAGTTTTAATCTGTTCCTAATCTGTCAAAAATGGTTAAAAGCAAAGCCCCATATGTTTCAAGCCGTTAGTACTTGTTTTTTGCAAGATTTAATTGATTGGGATTACACCTACCCGAATGGGATTATATAACAATGATCTCTAGATAATTGAATAAAATGTGTTCCATAAATCTTCCTGACACGCAAATTATTCATAATTGGATTAGACGATTATTGTTATGAGTTAAATCCTACATCCTAAACACATAGTGATATGGATTAAACCACACTGAAGTATGTAAGTCTAACAAATATGTGACTTCTTGAAGAAAGCTGATGTAATCCCTTAACTGAAGGAGATACAATTGAATTGAGGGTGAGACCATCTTTGCAAGTTGAGAGATGAGCTGCGCAATTGTGATGGACGCAAGTTTGGAGCATTGGCTTGGTTCCAGTCCAGCAGATCATTTCTCCACCATTGTATTCAAGAAGAGCATTAGAGCTTCAGAGCAAAGTGTACAGATTATGTTCTTTACTACTTCACCAAACAATTACCAGTCATAAGGAGGTGTAAGTAAAACTGAATGGGTAAGATCAATCATGGCTTCGTCATTTCCCGCTTGCTTATTGCAAATATGAGACAGGTTTTGTGAAGTCAGACACAGATTGTCTTGTCAAAAATGCAAAGATCTCAGAGAAAAAAAAAGATAAAACTTTAAGTTCTTAGGCATATAGCAGTAGATAGATCTAAAACGTCTTCCTATGGTTGGCAGTAGTGTTCGCACCTTAAACGTATTACCACTCCCTCCGCAGGGGTTGTTAGTAAGTAACATATATTGCTACCAACGGAATGACACTCTGCATGACATAATTTTCCATGCTATCCTATCCTATGATGATATAACACTACTACAAGGCCATGATTGACTGTGTTCACAACTACCTTACCCTACCCTACTTTACACTCGCTACTTACCTACTTATCTAACATACCTAACATACCTTCCATACCGAACCCATTTCAATTCTCTGCACTCGGGTGTAAATGAGTAAATGTGTTAGAAAAACAAAAATCGGTAGCTTATAAATAAAACTTGCTGCTTACCAATGAACGCTATCAATATGCTGAGTATGCTCCCAGTATGGATCTGGAAAGTTCTACTGCGATGCTCCAGCACCATTGTGATATCTTTCTGGGTGGTCTAAAACAAACGATTGACATGATTGATATATGCTCAGTTATAAAGCGTCAAAACACAAATCATTGTATGTTACATGGAATCAAAGTCAGAGGTAGTTAGTCAAACTTGTTCTGACTGAAGTATCCTACCTTTTGAGGGTCACAATTTGCAACTCTTGTTTAGTTCTCTGAGCCAAATGACAGTCACACAATCATCTCCCCAATCAAAGCAATGTGATCCAGATAACTTGAATCAGTATACCTTTTATCCTCCCATTTTTCAAAACAAAATCCAGCCGGCTTCCTTGTTGAAAACGATTTGACCCGATGGGTAATCTCTTTGGATTAAAAACTGAACGTAGTGTCACCTGATTTAGAGGCAAGCATTGGGATGAATAGTGAAAGAACAGATATTTATCTATCTTATTCTGTTGTCAATAGATATGTAACCATCTAGACTACCCATTTACTCAAATCCAAACTACTTCTGCAGTTCAGAGTGGGAAGAATAAATTGTTGTGCTTTAGATGTTGTAAATGCCTATTTCCATGTCAAGACTAGCCTAGAGTTTAACCAATCAATCAATTAAATTACATGTTAAGCTGGAAAGAGAATTATCAGCTCTTGTTGATAATCATAAGCATTTTTCCAATGACAGAAAGTTGTACTTTTATGATGGCGTAAATATGGGACGGTATTAATAGTTTTGTCCTTAAGCGCCTTAATCAACCATAAAAATTTAAAAGTAAATATAGACAGCATAAATATATTGTATACACCACAATACGATATGTTGAGAACCTCAGAACACCTGATTGCAATGTCCGGAAAAACCGCAAAGACTCCCAGACAAATTGTAGACACATTTGTAATATTTCAGTGACGGTGCATGTTACATTAAGACATTTTTTTATTGTTTTTTACCACGATTTGTATTTTTAATTATTTTATGATTTATGGGAATTTCAAGTTCATATGGTCATTAATGGACACTCACCGCTAGAGATGTACTTTTCCCTCACAGCTCTAAGAGGAGGTGAAATGATATGAGCAGCTCAAATAAACCAAAAAGGGTGGGAGAGGTTATACCCCACCCTCCCTGAATAAACTCAACTGGCAGTAAGTGTTATCGCAACATGTAGAAACAAAATTAAAGTTGATAAGATAACAATTTATCACACTAAATTTGGTTGGTTGTCGTGAGATAATCTGATTGTGACACAAAGTTGGATTTTAACCCCATGGATGTAACTTTGACTGGTCAGGTCATTTTACGTTAGCATGAGGTTAAAAATTCTATCTTCCGATGTGTTTACAGATTATAACATTCAAGTGAATCATGCATATAACACATAGCTCTAATTTTGTTGTGTCACAGTTACTCTGATAGTGATAAGATAAACTTGCCATTTTTTTATCACATGAGATTTTCTTATTTTACTAGTAGATAGCAGCCATCTTATCACAATCCGCTATGAACTGGATTATGTAAATACAGGGGCCCAAACACGGAATTCATCAAGCAGTTTCCATTTACAGGCACATCATAAATGCATTCCAGGGTGACTTAGGTATAGAAACAATTTAGATAAAAGCATATTTTTTGTGACCCTCATGCCTGAAGTCCAGTTGGATTCAATATCCAACTAGCCAGTGGCCAATCTTGGTGCCAGTAAAGGCACTTCTGGGCAGATTATCCAGAGTCAAATAGTCTTTTCTCACAAACATTGTTCTTCCAACGAGGTGGTTGGAAATTTGAGCAAAGGAATGTGGTACCGGTAGTATTCATTGAGACCGGGACTTGTACCAGGATGTGTGTAAAGATATATTTAAGAACATGTGGGCGACCTCCTAAAGGATCAACATTTTCCGTGGTGGTAAATGATGATTCAACGTAACATTACAGGTTTTGATGTAAATGACAACAATAGAACATAATGTAAGTCTCACCTCTCAACTGTCCGATGGCTGAACAAGCAAATCCACGATGTTCACAGCTCCAATAGTGACAAGAGTAATCTTTACTATACTGTATATGGAGCAGATCGGATCAGCAAGGTGATTATATGTGTATCATGTATGCTCTGCTTGACATTTTAATCATAGTGATCATGATTTACATTGGCACAGATTTATAAAACAATGTTGCAAAGTTTAAGGTCATTAGTACATGAAAAATGTGCACTCAGATAAGAAAACGTAAACACTCCTGGACAGCCATAAGCTCCGCCTCTTAGGCCTGCTCAGCCAATGGGGTAAGATATTAGAAATCAATAAACAAAATCAGCTGATTGCTTTGCATAATTTATTACCGCTACAAACGTTTAATTCCTAATTCCTTCTTGCAACGCAAGCATGGCTGGAATGCCAGATATAAGGAAAGGTTGACACCGATGCAATCTGTTAAAGTTTCAAGCTCGCCCTGATTGAAAACCAGGCGGTTTTATGTTGCAAAAAACAACAAATCGTAATCGCTAATTGAATTATAAAATCTGCCTCCATAAGATTTCTTATTGAACAGATACTGATACATTGCATTGTTAGATCCTGGTATGATCGCTTATCCATAAGTGTTTGCTCATTGCGCTAACATATGTTTATATTTTTTGGCGATTTCATTGTTCATTTTGATAAGATTGCATGTAGAGCAATCAGAGTAAAACAAAGGATCTGCTCAGATAGTTCCAATCTAGTGTGATGGCAGCCTTTTTTTAACAAGATGGCCTAACAAGACGGCAGAACGCAAATACTTTCTTTTCCTTCCCGGTGCTGTCAAGGTATGATGATTAGAAGGAATGTTCTTTTTCTAAAATACAATTCCATTGGGGATTGGGGCTCGTGTAGGCGCTCTAAATGAGGAGAGAAGACTAACATTTAGCCATTTATTTTTGTAAGATTTAAGCTTCTGCAAGGTCTTGTCTGATGATGTAAATTCACTCTACTAACAATATTTATGCTTAGTCATTTTGCATTTGCCATTGGTCTCAGTCTCAGAAAATTTTGTTATTGTAAGTTGTATTCTTCCTGTGCATTGACATTTCTGTAAGAAAAAAGGTAATTATTTTCTCAGAGAAAGAGATATACTTCTATGGATTTTCCTTTTGAATGAGAAACATTAATAAGCAATGAATTTATGTGTGGGGAGGAGGACACAATTCCATATATGACCATGTTATATTATATCACTGTGCTAATACAGAATGTTGTTCTGCTTCTTCTGTAGCTGCTACACTACAGCATATCAGAAAAATGATGGTAACAGATTCCTTTTAATTAATCAGATGATCTGCTGAAATCTAGTTCATGATTATGTCAAAACCATCATAATCACGTTCGCTTGACAAAATATTTTTCTTTATTATTAATAAGCTGATGTACTAACAGATGTGTGAGAAGCAGCGGTTCACAGACATGGTATTTGGTGATGTAATTGACTTAACACTCAATCTGCATTTCGCTCTCATCGCACAAATTTCCGTTCTCAAGAAAGCCACGAAAGGCGCACATGATGCTGTCATTCTAACTGGGCATGCAGTAGAAAATTAAGCAATTACAAAGCCGATATGACAGAGCGCAGTTAAATATCATAAAGCTCTCGGATAACATCAAATTAGACCAATTACGGGTTGCCTCATGCTAATTTTCTAGTGTTGAAATATTTTTAAATGGGGCTTTACCTCACCCTAAAACTGACTGGAACGTCAAGAGTGAGCACTACCGTAGAGTGTCTATTTCTGTTCAACTAATGGAAAAATAGAAGGCTAAATCCTTGAATTGTGTGATAATTTAGCTGATCAAAGACAGTGCCTGTCGCCCTATTGCATAAATAGAACATTGTTTGTATTAACATTACTTATATATTTTGTGGTCCCGAATGATTGCCATATTCTAAGGTCCAGAAAAAACCCTTGATTAAATGAAGAAAATGAGTACGCGAGGGTCTGAGTAAAAAAGAATTACTATACATAGTATTCGATATTACCTTTTCACATACATATTTACAGCTAAAAACAAAAATGGCTCCCATTTGATGATCATAAATACAAGCGAAAAACACCAATGGATGTGAAAAGGAAAACAAAAATTTCAAGCTATTCAAATACACTTACATTTGTACTAATTTAATTTTAATTAATTTGAGCTGAAATTCTCTGGATTGAGGTAGGAAAATTCAATAATTTCGCGAAATTACTATTGCTTTAGCATATAACATCATCATAACATTACGTATTTGAATTCTTAGGTGGCCATTAAAATATTTGTTTCTGGATGTTATTTGATTGCAAGCATAACATTATTTTACATCGCGACATTGAGGCAATCTTGCTCAATTTTAAAAAGAACACAACAAACACACATAAGTACAAACGATACAAGAAGAAACAACCAATGATAAGTAATACAGTGATATGATGCAAGAAAACAAATGGCACTTGTGGGTACTATTCAGAATGCTTCCAGGGTGTTGGTAGAGGAATATCCCAGAACCCACTGATATAGACTAGTGCAAGTGGAATCCTGAATATTGTAGGGCCAAGCAGGCCTATACTTGGTCAATCAGTCAATCAATCATATAACCACAACTGTGTTTAACTTCACATGATTGGAAAATCAGCATAATTGACTCAAGAATATGAAGTTCCTATTCTGTGACTAGACCGAGAAGTGATATACACTCATGTGCTGATTTAGTGATTAGATATCACTCAACAGTTGGATAATAAGCTGTGATGAAGTTTGAGAGCTCTGTGTCCCTATCCAGGGCGTAACACAGGCAGTGGGTGGGCTTCTGTGTTGAAGACCCAGTCCTTCAACGGTAATAAATCATCACCCTTGAAGATTAAATACAAATACCTGTGAAGATAAAAGAAAAAACACAAAAATTACATTTACATTTGGATGCTACACTCAATGGTCATTATTTCTAATGAACCTAACCAAATATGTAAGTGTTATATGCGACCTATATAATAATGGACATAGGCAAAATACCATATTGAACCATAAACTCGATACAAGTCCAAAACATTTATATGTATAAACATGGGAATAGTGGGGAATGCTTATTTTCTGTTATAAAAATAATGATTACAAGAAACTAGGGAGAGGAAAATACTCCATGGTGTGTTATTGGCTGTCATAATTAGCTCATCTGTAGGTCTGTGCAAAACCGCAGCAACAGAAAATTGGGAGCAACTGTTATTTAGTTGTCCGAGTATAGGTTACTGATTTGTGTTAATAACCAATGTGCAAAGTGGTTGGATCTTAACACATCCACCTGCAATGTATCGCTACCAGACTTAGACCAGATTTAGAATCAATCCTCGTCCGCCAGGGGTTCTAAGAAGGTCACTAGACAGGTAAACAAGATTTTCCAAGGATTAAAATGTTATTGTTTTTACCTTTTGGTCAAACACCCACTTGCCCAACTGCAATGTACCCGTAGTCCCCGTTTATACCTATTTAAACGACCGTATTTAAAGTTAAAAACCGATTAAAATTACCACACATTAACCGAGATTACCATTTTTTCTCTTCCCGCTTACGCGTAAGGGATACAGCTGGTAGATTCGTCCTTCAAATTCAAAGTCAGACCAGACCAGTGTCAGTGACCTTTTGATTGAACATTTCCAACAAATTGTGAAAATATGAAAATGGCATAACTTGAATAGCTGATAAACCTTACTCATATCACCATCACCATTGGTTTGTTTACTTTGACCAATCTCCTCACCAAACTAACGGCTGTCTCTTGAATTGTTTAAGATTTGGCCATGATTTTGATTCCTGCATAAACAACTCTACCTCCCGATTAGGGGTGGAACGGATCAGGGTTAGGCAACCTCGGATCGGATATCGGATCGGTCGATAAATTCAACCTCGGATCGGATCCGGATAACGCGTACAAACGCTAAGTCCAAGCAGCTGTACTTTTGCACCATAATATACAGTTAAGGTCATTGAATACATGGATAAACAGCGTCAACAATCTTTTCCCTGAACCATTACCCTAATTTAAATGCGCATGTATCTGCTTGGGTATAATACTTTACAAGGACCAACTTATCACTCAAACAGCCACGGTGCAAGGATCACACAAACAGTTTATTTGAAAGTATCATTTACTGAGTACAAAGATCTCTTGACTCAATTTGCCAGGATCACTCAAACCCCGATGTTTGTAATCACTGAATTTGAACAAACTCCCTGCTCATATGTCCCAAACTCTCTGCTGTGATTAGGATAGGAATTGTCCTCCTACTTTGAAGAAGAGGATAACCTTGTACATTAACCTAGATAGTTTGTTACAGGGAACGTCATTGGACAAAAATTATGTCCTTATTCACAACGATCTGAGTAAAGATGCTTCTCTCAATTTCAGCAGAAAAACACATCCATCACATTTAATCAGCAACAATATAATTAGCTATGAAAATAAGATAGGTATTGATTGCCTACTGATCAGCACTGAGTGCTTTCAGCCAAACTCCATTATCTAATCTGAACCACAAATTAATGACTATCACACTTTCCTTGTCATTTTTAGTGAGATAAATGATGCTATGTAAGTGTTGATTAAAAACTATCATCTCACATAACACATATCTGATCCGGTTTGTGGTTGAATCCGAGGTCAAATATCCGAAATTCAACTCCAACCTCAGGAGGTGTTCCATCCCCACTCCCGATGAATTTTTTTACAATCAGAAATTCCTAAAACTCTAGAACACTTTTTTTCTGATTTAATAATTGTAGGATAAAAAATATACCCCTCTTATCAGCCTTGGCATTTTATCTTTAAAAAAAAATTAGATTTGTAGTCTGGATGATTTTTCCCTCATTCTTTTCTTGTCTATGTAGACCTCCCTTTCTGATAAGGTTGTATATTGCTCTCTCTAACAGAAAACAAAATATTACAATTTTTTGCCCTCTTCCATTCTCATTGAGCTCTTGTAAAGGCTCAAATCTTTTATAGAGAGGAGCGATTGAAGTGCTTCGGCTTTTGAGGAGAGGCAAGACCTAGCCTCTATCCCCTTGATGGAAGGACGAATGGTGTGTAATTCGACCAATCAAGGCCACTAATAGTACTTATCAAACTTAGATGGTACACACGATTAATACGAAATAATCGATCATAAACGGCTTTGAAATGTAATACACATTTTAAAGAATGAAATTTTTTATTAGGGTGTGACGGGTTGGGGGCGGAGCTCCAAACAGCTTCTTAATGTGCCACCGTTATCTATATTACTAATAACAAGCTAAGAGGACCACCCACAATAACAAGCTAAGAAGACCATCCACAGCCACAGTCCTGTTGAGGTGGACCACCAAAAAAGGACTACCAAAGTAGTATTTGAATCTTCTATCATAACCAGTGTGCGACACACCCACCCTTATCCTCATAGTTTTTTGCCCATGTTAAGCAGAGTAGCTCATTAGAGTGGTAATTTTTCATTCATTGACGTATTTTAACTCGGAGAAAGAAAAAACCCTTTGATGGATCATCTCAGGTTGGTGATAAGTTGGCAATTGTTGATCACGTAATCCAAGCTAATCCTAGTGTAGAACACTCACAACCGACATTCATTGTTTGTTCAAGTATATGACCTAATCAGATTATTCAGCAGTTTTTAAATTTCAAGAGTTGTTTTCATCCAGGCAAGCCTAAATTCACTCTTACATCCCTGTATCCCATCCAGTTTTCAAGATCAGAAGGAAGTAGGGACTGCTACTATCTGTGATGGATGGATGTGTCGGTTTCGAGAGAGACCTTGTATTTTTCCCACACAATAAATTTTCTTGCAGATCCTAAGCTTAAATTTAATTCATTACAGATAGATTTTGATACAATGTCATTCTACAGCAACCATACAAGATAACATTAAGAGGGTTTGACTATGTTTTGATATGTAAAATTTCTTAGATAGTGCGTAAATCGGTCACACATGCTAGTGTAACAAAATGCGGCCACAATATCTTCTTTTCAAATTGCTTCTTCAGGTATAAATAATGAATATGAGAAATTACGGGTTTTTATCTAAAGGTCAAAACTCTATGCGGTTGCAAACTCAGTCATTTTCAGTTTGCATGACGTCACAGTTACTCAGCATTTGCAGTCTTGAAG
This sequence comes from Membranipora membranacea, assembly GCA_914767715.1. Lineage (NCBI taxonomy): Eukaryota > Metazoa > Bryozoa > Gymnolaemata > Cheilostomatida > Membraniporidae > Membranipora > Membranipora membranacea. Next base: position 11,920,631 of record OU612073.1, on the reverse strand, counting down.
TGCAGTGCTGTTTGCATGACGTCACCTTGTTAGCATGTTAACCTTGGCTGATCCTCAGAGAATTAAAGAGTATATAAAAACTAATTGAGGATCTACTGAGGCTGTCACCACAGTCATTGTGTTTAGACCTTTAACTAGGTCAGCAATTCACATATTGCAATATCAAAATTTTAATACCACCGATTGATATAGCAATTACAATGCCTCTGCTGTAACCTTTAATGGCTCATTTGCAATACAAAAAAAGCTTTCAAATAGATGCATGGATGCATATTATTAAAATATGTGACCTTGTGTTTGCTTCCAGGTAAGCAATGATTGATATATTTGCTTGTTACAACCTTCCTATGTGTGGCCAAGAAAAACATAATTTGTTGTTGCAAAAGCCCCGTGAACAGGAGGGACGAAAGTGGATGATGCGTTTGCTTAAGGAGAAGGAGCGTTAGAGAGATGGGATGGGATCTATTGCTATTGCTTTCATGTCTTCCAACAAAAAGAGCATTGAATAGCTTCATTGTGAGAATTTGGAATAACAGCAGCAGTTCTAGCTAGCTGATAATGAAATGCTTTGGTCTGCGTGTAGACTTTGGGGAATAGGGGTCGATTGCATGCCCAGTCCTCCTTATATCATGGTACCCCTCTCCCCGCATATACATCAATAGTACTGCGGGTGACATTACAACATTGAAATGTGCAGCAGAATTGGTGTTATCACTGCTTTGCGGTCTACAATCCAAGTGTTTTATTGATAACTGGCTCAATTTCATTTGGATTTTGAGTTTGGAAATTGCTATGAATTCATAGATTATAGCAGGGGACAGGGGAGATAACATACTGTAGACCCTTCTAGACCCTAGATTTTAGCACTTTAAATTATGTTAAATTGTTCAATATTGTCCTTGAACGAAAAAATTTACTTTTTTTGTTCATAGCAATGGCAAAGCTTTGATATGAACAGTGGTTGTTTTTTGCTTTCCTAGACACTTTAATCTGTGGCTATTTCCAAATCCGATCCAAATTGAAGTCATCAATGCAACCATGTCCATGCCCAAACCATGATCGCAGGATTGTGGGCTCAATGAAAACACTACTTCACTGCTCCAACACAATTCAATGGCGCAACGTCACCAACACTTAAATGTCTCCGTGCCTTAATGCTAATGCTCCGTATAGTATCTTGTCTAGGTTCACTATTAAGTTTAGGGTAACAGTATAAAAGCGCTTATATAGAAAATCTAATTCACACTTCACATCATGGCACGCATATTGTATTGTACTCAGTAACAGTGCATAATGCGCTTTAATTCACCTGGTCGTTATATTCTATGTTATGCATTACATAATTATGTACAGTATTTCCAATATATGTGCTATATATGCACTTCAAATACAATATTGATGAATTTTTTTAGATGTAAACATACGAACTGACTGTTTCCGATCCCTCTGTGTGCGGAAGTTAAATAGTATACTTTTTTAGCCAACTAGTGATAATTCTTACTGTTTATTTATTTTTTTTTTTCAATTTTTACAACCAACCAGACCAAAACTTTTTAATGTTTACACCATAACTTTTATTGCTCAGCGAAAACAAAATATTTCTCTAACATGAGACTGTAATAAACGATGAATGAATGAATGAATGTACTATGATTTTGCATCCCACTTGAATTTGCACTTGAAGCCAACAACAATATGCACTATATAAGCACATTTGCACTTGTATCTCACTGCAATATGCACTTGAATCCCCTGCAATATGCACTTGTATTCCACTACATTATGCGCTATATATGCACTTTTTCACACTTACTTGAGTGTTTCAGCCAAAAAGAAGGACTGCTGCTGTCCGTCGACTAGGTATTCACCCTTAGTATTCCGGCGCTCCAGCATCACATCGGACAGACCCGAGAACCCATGTGGTCTCCGACAATATTTTTCAAGAGCCTGGTAAAACAAATAAATGATTCTCAACTGTAAGTCATAGATAGGCTAAAACCATATTTTATAGATCGTTCATGGAAGACAGCTGATCAAATTTCCTTCACTATTATACTGTTTGACAACCAACCAACTTTATGGGTACCTGTCAGAAAGGACAACAGAGGGAAACCTGCGAAACCCATTGACTTACAATTGACTTTGAGTAATGCTGTTAAATAATGGGCTATTTTTATTATAATATCAATGCGCAAATGGAGTAAAAAACTAACCATGATACAGTCAAAAGTTTATGATATAAGTTTATGGCCTACCTGGATAAAGTCCCAGGCCCAGTCTCTATACATTTTTTTATGAGTCACTCGCTGTAGAAAGAACCAAGTCTCCACGGTTTCTGGTCTAAGAATGTAATAAGCATTACCTCCTTTTGGGGGAAGTGCCTCTCTACCGGGCATCATGTAAAACTGTTCAGGTCCGATACGAGATGCTAAAATATAAATTGCATGTCGTTTTTGGAGATCTCGAGGTGTGGTAGTTAGTAGAGTTGTACTTACACCCCCATTTCACAGTTCAGGTCCCTAAACTCAAGAGCAAAGACTTTCAAGAAGTCAATACATTGTGAGGTAAGGTACGAATGATACCCCGAAACAAGGAAGGATAAGATTCAACTGACAACTTTTTTCAATTGTCATTTTACTTTTTTTTTTAATATTTTATTTACTATTAATGTATAATTTACTGGCCCTGTTGATCCCACACTGTCTACATAAGGAAAGCTATATTGTTACACAAACATCATTGCAGATGTCTCTGCAATAATTATGAAGCAAACTAAACATGCACCACCTCAATCAGAGTTGTAATAGATCAGTTGAAAAATTCATAGCACCGATTTCTTGTTTGTTCCCAATTGTAGACTGGTTTACTGTAGCCAATGTGGTGGCTCTGGTAGGCTGGTGGGAGGGAAAAAGTCAATGCAGGTCAGATTGTACTTTCTTAATAGTACTCATTGATTATATAGTGAATGAGAATGCAATTCAAATTCACTTTCACTATATCGCAATTGGCACTTTTAGTGATCCGGCATTGGCCCTCTTTCCCGCTCAACAGCCAATCAAAGCACAGCAAACATTGGTCAGGTATACTGAGTCTGATACTCACGTGTTCTGATATATGACTCATGACAAGTTTTCCCTAATTCTTCTGCTAGTTGAAGTGTAGCTGTTCTGTTTTGTGACTCTTCTGCTGATACTGCCATTAGGCCGCCTAAAATCGATGAGACTAGTGGTTATATGGTGTGTTGTATAATGTTTATACAAGGTTATTGATGGCGACTCATGTGACTCGCCATGACAACGTACACCGTATAGTTACACTTCTGCAAAATGCCATTAACCCAAACCATTTTTATAGACAATCTCAATACCATGATCGAAAACAGCAAACAATTTTTGTTTAGTTTAAATGATCTTTTCTATAACTCGGGATCACCGAATTGTTTCCTCATTAGTGAGTGTCCTTTTTTTCACTTGGCAAAAAAAAATTCTCTTTTCCCCTAATGTTGCAACCTTACTTTCAGGGTCTTTTTCGGCTGGCGTATATGGCTGAAATGACATTGATATCTGACATTATATCTTCTTCTATTTTCTAAAACTGTTAGGACGCGCCATAGACAAAACATATTGAGCACGCACAGTTCTATAAGTATTTGATAGTATGTCATCATAAAACACTGCTGCTGCCTGAAGAGGTCAGCAGCATACACACAGGTGTAAGAGAGATTAGTAATCTCTAATGTAGGGATGTTGAGGGGTGTGCAGGGATGGCGAGCCTGCTAATCACCAATCATGATGCCCGCCCTCACCTTAGACTCTCTTGAGCTCAATACAAAGTAGGTGTCCTACAGTGTCTGCTGACAAGTCAATATTATCACCCGCAGAGTCTAAGCCTACTTATTATCATCAGTCTACTGGCTAATTTACAAAGCAGAGGTGGCAGCAAAAGGTGACAGCTTAATGCTATATGCGAGTGGGAGGAGCAGTTGATGACATTAACTGCCCCTTAGGTATGCCTAGGCACTTGGCACCCTACAGAGCGTCCCCGTGCCTTGATGAGGTAATAACAATGCCTCAGCATTGTATGGGGTTTACACAACAGGTCCTCGGCGTGCAATGACCGACGCTTACTCAATTTCTCAATGTCCCTTGCTTACAGCCGCAGAAATGTTGAAAGTGGAAAGGGTATTGGTTGATAGCCAAGCCTGATTCCGTAATTTAGTCAAATAAGCACCAAGATTGGATGATTTAGGATATATTTAAACTTGGAAATATCCGGCTCAAGAGTGCTAGGCAGGGGGGTCTTTCAATTAGAAACTGCCAAAATCGCAATCATATCGCTCACTCAGTGAGTGAGCGATACCTGCTAGGGGTCTCGCTTTCAGATCGCTCAGTCACTTGATGGAACTATATACATTCTGAGTGAGCGAATTGGGAGCGATCTTCTCTAATTGAAACACTAAGTGAGTGATCATTTTGAGCGATGTGATAGTGATAACTTGCTTTAGTAAAGGATCACTCTTTCTAATTGAAAGACCCCCCTGGATTGGTTATCGCGTTCAGCAATATTTTTTTTCTTTCATGATATGCCAAGGCAGGGGTCAATGATATTTTTATTCCAACTGAAATTGTTTATTCCATCTCTCTGCCAAAAATCTTATTTTTTTGGAAACTAGTTAAATAATTGATATGATTCATAACTTTATTTTTATAGATATAGGCATGTTGCCAACCAAGAATTTTGAGGCTCTATATCGAGTGACAACACTGTGGTTTTTAAAGGATGAGATCGCATGGCTTGTGAGATCACAATGCCATCTGAGTCTTCAGAAAGTAAAGCTGCAGCAATGCTCCTTAATATGTTTTACATGAAGCTTGAGCATCTTCATAAGTTTGTAAGCCTACGTTGACTGACCACCTACGCACTCTTTTTCAATCTACCCGAAGCAATGATTCAAAAATATACTGAACGGTGGAGCTTAATCTTTGAACCTATTGTTGTCCAAACTGCTGACAAGTTGAACTGATGATCTCTATTTCTCTGGACAAGACCAATTTTACTCTGTTAACATGGCATAAGACCGGTCCGTATCAAGGAACTCGCAACTCCTAAATCAAAATATATAAGATTGACTTTGCTTGCTGTTGTCCAACAGCCACGCATCGCTAATGTTACGGAATTCACGCTCTGGGTTGGAATCTATTCTCAAAGATACTACTGACCTATCCCAATGGAAAAAATGTTTCATTGGATTTTGAAATTTAACCTCTCATGAGATTTTTACATAATATAAAAAAAAAGGAATTTAAAAAGGCTCAATAATCTGCACTATTTAATGAAATTTTAAAGACCTCTGTAAAAACCAAATAAATACCAATGAATACTCTTGAAAAGCTGTTTGAGCTACTGAATGTGACAAAATGAATTAATGTCATTGACTGAGGTTAAAAGGCTTGTTTGTCAAAGCTATGACACTGGTAAATCGCTTACAAGAAGTTTTAAAACAGGTGAACTGTATTCTTAAATATCAGTTTGATTCAACTTTTTTTTCCCATGCTATAATATATACACTTGACGAAAATAAATGAAATACTGTGAAATCATGAAGCTATAATTCTCAACAGACTAAAGATGTTGAAGCAAATAATATAGTTCATAATTGCTTATCACCGTTGGCAATCAAAGGCGCATACATTTTGTGCCACTTCGGCAGAACGTCCAACATGCTATCAGAAGGACCAATATTTGCCTTCAATGGTCAATGATATGCAAGCTATATTTGTCAATAGTTAGTGTGTATATCATTGAGAGGAAGAGGTAAATATACACCAACACCGATGATCTGTTCTGTAATTTTGCTCAAGCCTAGAAAATTTCATCAATTCCCCTTATGCATAATAAATTTTATATAATAAGACGTGGCGTAAATCGTTGCTATATACCGTTGGATATCCTCCATGATCAACTAATCTACAAGAATACGTTTCACCTGTTTTGAAATTTTGTGCATTTCTTTGTCTTCATCCACATGGATAAAAACAGCCTCTTCTACCCCAAGTCTTTGATAATACAACGCTATGTCACCATATCAAACTCTGTTGAGCTGTTCACATACAGTGAATTCAGTTATTACGACCAGGTCGATAAATCAGTTCCTGCGAATATTCTCATTCTGTAGGTGGTACAAGCATCAGTAATGATGTCTAGACAAGTTATGTGTCCAGTCGGATAAATTGAAATACAATTGCTTTTGTTTCCCTACAGGCAGAAAAGTTCCACTGGGATTCTAAATTAACTACTGTCTTATACTAATTTTTTATCCAGTCAGGTATTTCTTTTGCGCTCGATAGCAGAACAGGTGATACTCCAACTAAGCAGAAACCTCAGCAAACCTTTAAACTATGCCAGCTAAAATGCTAACTCAAATATTTTGTTCAAATTTTAGGCAACCGTGTTTACCCAACTTCACGCAACTTTATTTGGCCCACTGTGGTGATTTACCATTTAAAGAGACATGTTTTTGAAAAAAAAAGACTTTCTGCGGACATATGAACTGTTCCAAGGTCGAAAATGCAGACACAAGTCTTTATTTGAAGTTACAGATTAAACAACATTAAATTGAATTAAATTGAATTTAGTTGAGAGTATGAATTATGTTATACCTAATGAAAGGGTTTGCAGAACAATGTTCTATGTGTACTTTTAAGGAGAAGAATTCAGCTGAGTGGACAGTTTACATCGATGGCATTTTATGCCAGTCACGTTTGATGTCAATGGTATTATCGCAATATTTTATAATAGTTTTTCCAAGTGCAACGAAGTCAATTTGATGAAATTGCAATGGTTCCTCAGATTCCTGACATATAAATATTGAAGAGCCAGTTCAATATTTAAAAAAAAAATTTTATTCATGCTGAAGCATGAATTATCAAAGCAAACAGTGAAAAAAAGCATTTAGACAGTTAAAGATTGAGTCAATGGCGTTAATGCAATATCTTATATTGGCTTCAACAGACAAAACCAATTCCATTTTGATAAAATTGCAACGATTCCCAAGATGTATCATACTTTGGAAGTGGAGAATTTAGTTCTGTAGGCTAAAACACAATTTTATTGAATCTGATGCATGACTTTTCTACTTCGCTGTATGATGAATTGGCAAAACAAAAAGAAAAATTTGCATGTGCATAAACAAAGTTAATTCCTAGCCAAGGAACAGATTATCAAACGACAAGCGCAACTTTTACCAAATTACCTGCATTATTACAGTTGAGACAGACTTAAAGCTCACAATACACAAGTTTGAAACATAACCAGACATGAGAACTGGACGATTCCATTAATAATTTCTCATCATTAGTGATGGTATTAGCTTGTTTTCCATTCAGACTTATAATTGGCTGTCATATGAATGAAAGCGTAAAGCGATATACCAGTATTCATTTCTTTATATTAGTGAGATTTTGCAGTCAACGGTTTGAAAACACTCGGAAGACGTCTGCATGCACAATTGCACGAGCATCGATCTGAGCCGTTAGAAAAAAAGAAACTCTTTGCAATACTTCCCATTAACGATAGACACCGCTACTTAAATTTAGGATTGAAATGCTTAGAAGAGCTGGAAACTACAAGCTAGGTTGGCTAATTCAATTGAATACAACTAATGTCAAATGAGAAAGTGCAAAATCTTACACTCATTCTTACACCTATGCATGTAAAGCATATGTGTTAAATTGTATCCTATGAGTGAGTAAACTGTTTCGAATTGAGTCAATCGAGACATTGCAATAATTTCTATAGGCTATTCCTAACAAAGTCAATTTCAGGAAAACGCAATGACTTTTTTGAAATCCTGATGTTTAACATACTCTGTGCATTTAATGAGTAATTGTATTTATTTAAAACCCTTCTGGGCAGTTCCAGATTGAAAGCTGGATAATTTAAGAAACTTAATTCACATATCATTTGTACAAGCAGGGTACAAGTCATCAGTTGAATACACAATGGCAATTCAATGCGAGCCAATTTCTTGGAAGAGCCTTCAAAATCATCTGTAGACATTGGCAAGCGAATAAACTTTATCACAAGATGGTGAAACATTGTCCCCTATGTTGGTGGTTTATCTTTAATAGCATTGACATGAGCGCTAAATCAGGGAACTACTGAAGGTTAATTTTTTTCAATTAAACTTGTTAATTCTGATAAGCCGCCGCAGCTAATACTAATCCAACGGGTTAATTGAATTATATACTCGCCAGGATAAACAAAAACCATAGACTTAATAATAATTAATAGTAGTCTATGGCAGAGACAGTTTGGTTAGATATACTTTACCGATAAAACACGTGAGATGCTCCATACTTTCAGACACTTGTCCATTGCTATTTCGCTGTCCAAAATACTTCAATCCAGAAAAAGATGTTTTCAACATGCCAGCCTTAAAAATTGCCTAAAACGAAAAAAAACCACACATATTGTCCAATGAAGGATACAAAGCTATGATTAGCAATCTAAAGGCAGACCAAGAGTGATGCCAAAAGATGGCTGGTCTAAAGAGAAATTAAAATTTTTAATCTCTTAACCCTTGTTCGAGGGCCACGCGTACTTTTTGTACTTTTAAGATCTTATACCCTGAGACCGGAATTTTTAAATATTTAGCTGACCTTGACAATGACGATGACTGAGCAAATTTTCTGATTGAAAATTGCGGATTAACCGAGTCATAACTGAACATTCCGGAAAGCTATACATTTAAGTTCTTTTTCTCTAGCTCAGAGCAAATAATTCCTTGTAAGCAAGAAGAAGAAAGTTAATCCCTCAATTTATAAATGAATGGAGTTTTGTCAAATCAAATTCAACCGTTAATCAACTCATACCCAAAAACTACAACATAAAAATGTCAAGATTTTTCTTATCCTACCACGGAAATAAAGTTTTTCAATCCAATATGTTGCGATTACGTTCTCAAAAACTGATGCTAATGCAGTTTTCAATAGCTAGCCATGATAAAGATATTTATAAATATATATATCTCAACTGGTTTAAACAATATGTTTGGTCATGCATTGGTTGGTGTAACAGTTTAGAGCTTTACTGTGGAAGGGCTCATTTTAGATTATTTGCCATATTAGTTGACTTGTGGATGTCTCATATCATTATGGTTTGTTTAGCCAGCTGTTCGTCTTGGAAGATATTAATTAATTGAAACATGAATGGGATGTATCATCAGGCGGGCGAGGGGGGGGGGGCTATTAAGCTAAAAAGTGTGTAGTCACTGTTGTTAATCCGCCTCAAATAGGTAAAAACAACCGTCCTAGCTGTGGGACATTTGGATATGGATTAGTGGTGGTTATTTTTAATACGGCACTTGGAACATAATAATATTTTCCGTGAATCTTTTGCAGTATACAGTATTGTATGTAATATGTAATTTTGTTTTTCTCAATAATATAGCACAACTTCAAGCCCTGTCCAAACGACCGTTTCAGTGAATCATCTATAGGCATATCCATATTAAACATTGTGCCAGGCTATTACAAAATTTCAAATCTGACCTCCGGTACTATATAAAAAGCTCAAGTTGACACGAGCTTTTCTGTGAGCCAACTACACCACTGACTTTGGTTGTGAAAGAAAGAATTGACGTTGTCTGGCTGACCAAATAAGGAAACAATCAGGATCAGTCGCTTCCGATATGGCTTTTAAACAATCCCTTTTGGCATAATTACATTCCACGGCGACATAATGCTATGTCATGCTGTGGCCACAGTGTCCTTCCAATATCGTAGCCAGCTGGATTGCAAAAAATTAAATATGAGTTCAGAGCCTATCAACGACACTGTCAAGTCTATTAGGTTAAATGAATCACTATAAATATCAGCAACATTAATGGACCTGTCGTTCATCCCCTTTATTTTTGATCGAGAGCTGACCTTAATACTTAGGCTAAAATTCAGTCTTAAAAGACATCAAAATGCAATAAATTAATAAAAACCCATGACTTTTTGTAATCAAAGTAAAACGAGTGGTTTTCTTGGAACACAATAATAATCGCCTAATCATATCATCCGCGCTCAATCGTATTGTTGGATTCCCATGAATAAAACTAACGATTCAGTGAACAATTATTATCAATGGTACATTATCATTATTTCAATTATTATGATATGATATATATATATATATATATACTATATATATATATCATATAATAATAATAAATATTATATATTTCATTTGAATTGCTCAGCTTTATCTGTTATATTTGTTTAGGAGTAGGTTATATTGTCGAGTTCCAGAGTTGTTTAGTGGGGACAAGTCTATATTAATAGCTCTGCCTAGTTGTTGGAAAATATGCACTTTTTTGCTTGGTGATTATATAGAAACACCAAGGCAAATGGTGACCTTGTCCTCATTAAATTATGTACAACTGAAAGGTCACTGTTCGAGATGTCAATCATAGAATCACATCTCATGGCTAAAGTATAATTGGAAAATATGGGAGTGAAATTATTAGTACGCTTTTATTAGTACGCTTTTATTAGTGGTACTAATCAACACTAACATTAGTGTCAAGACGGAGTTTACTCCCTCGAATTTGAGAGCTGCGAGTTCAATGTTTTGCCATTTCAGACATGGCAAACCTGCAAAATTTCAAGTTGTTGGATACACAATAATCCATTTCAGTACAAAATCCATTTCAGTACAAAACCCATCACATACAGCACTTCTGCTCAAGTGAAATTTAAAGAGTGTGTAATTGAACATTACATTTTAAAACCGTGATGACGATGACTGAATTTAAAAAGCCTAAAGTACATGTATGCTGCAGTCACAGAGTTTCACATGATCCGAGACATCTGGCCTTCGTCGCATAGATTTGGGGTCAACGCCTGACGACGAAGACCTGTCCCAGACTTGCCCAGACTATCGAGAAAAACCGCATATTATTTATGTAATGGATTTCCTCACCGCAATGTCATGTCATAGACAAGAACCGTATTATCAATTCTTATCTCAGACTTTATATCATAATAAACATTATTAATAATATATTATTATTAAGTCTAAACTTAGTATGGGTGTAGACAGCTGTACCCAGCTTTGAAATAAAATAACCGATTTTTATGAGTGGGCCTAACTTGAAAATAACTATTTTAATTTACTTTTAAAGACAACGCCTACTCAAAAAACCTTGCAGGCATCCTGCTCGGAAGATCCCCAGTTAATTATTTATATATCAATCATTGTTGTTTGTGCATTTCGATTGTGAAAACATTGAACAACAGTCAATTAACTGTATTATTTATGTCTCAAATGACATTGAATAAAATTCGCTTATGAAACTGCAAAACAGATTTAGCTGTTTGCATTGAAGTGAAGAAACAATTTTGTTTACATCTCATGCCCAACATGTGATTTGTTGTTTACATACACAGACATATATTTCCAGTTATTTCTGGAGGAGAATAAATAAAAAGATGCAAACATTAATCAATTGTAATGGTAAAGGGAGCCCTTAACAATTGAATATGATTGGCGTTAATATTTGTTGTGTCTTGCCGTTGCCCTTAGTAGTAACTTTCCGCCAATTTGTAATCCATGTGCTCCAAGATGCCGATTCATTGAGGAAAATGTTTTGCACTTTACTGCACTGAAGTATATATTTTGCCATGTTCCTTTTCAATATTCAGTTAGATTTCATGGGCTTATCACGAGTAAATGCATTGCCCAGCTCATGGCAAGTTCTTCAATGGTGTTGTATCTATATATATTTTGTTATAGTAGCCCAATCTTGCACATTGGGAAGAACTATCTTTGGGATTCCCAAGCTAGATAATGTCTGCATATCAGGTAGCATACTAATCAGCTATAGCTTCAGTAAGTATATTTTATCCTATTGTTTTCTTTAGTTTCTTGATGCATATTCATTACAACTATTGTCAGTTTCATCGTTCTGTGGTGGATAATAGTTTCTTAGAAAAATTCTAAACCCTAGTGCTTTTTCCCGCTCAACCATATTGTGGATGTTACAAGTTGTGAAAAACTCAAAACAATACCCCCATAGGACAGGCTAAAGCCTGGTTTGGCGCTCCCATGATGCGTAATTTTTGTTATGTCGCCATGGAGCAGAACTAGGGCCTGAATTGCGGCGTGTGCAATCCCAAACTCCAATAACATCAGTACAAGATGATATAGTGATGCAAATACAGAAGACAGCCAACCGGTTTGCAACTGCTGGACACCTCAAACCAGGACGAGCTGCAATATAACTCAATTTTGACATAACATAAAAAGTGTTGGTAGATTGCGTGATACACACCTGCATGGCATCAAAGTATAGCTGTTTAGCCCGAATATCAGTTCCACCAGACTGCAGGTAAGCTTTATATAGATATTCATAAAAACTGTCACCTGCACCGCCCAATGACACATGTACTGCAACAAGAAGTAAATAACCATACGAGTAATTATAAGAGAGACATCTTTCACTATATATATTTGGTTGAATATCACATTGATTGCACCTTTCTCATAACTGGCACACCGTTTCTCGACCTTGACTAGGATTATACCGACACAAACAGAGAAAATCTAAGAGATAAATAGCATCCAAATTTCATTTGGATACACATCTGCTCGTGCTGTAAAAATAACAGGTGAGTCTCTCATGACAACAGATATGTGCTGGGAATCCCCAAAACTACACTGTGGGATCATTGTTGGGAATTCCCAGAATTGCATTGTGGGATTATTGTCATCAAAATTTCATACTAAATAAAGAAGCTTTTTCACTTACGATCCTCCTTAAGAAAGTGCTGTCCCTGTATGTGGACAGTATTACTGTATAATCCCGATACAAGCTCGCTAGCCTTCGCCAATCTCTCCCGTAAATTGTCAACCAGCTTCTTGTATTTTATGTTACCTGTAAATGAGGAAACAATTGCCAACAAATCACACAAAAACAACACAAACTTGTGCCAAATTTTCCTATTTGTTTACTGATGACAGAAAATGACACACACGACATTGTTATAAAATTGGTGGATAATCAGTTATGAAATATGTCATCAGGGTGTCACAGATGGGACAAGATTGTAGTCGTTGAAGTTTGTCATATCATCAGGTATGCAGTATGGTATATTTTAAGATCTAACCTAATCTATAGATTAATTATCAATTAAAAGATTTGCAGCTGAATGCAGCAAAAAATTGGCTTCATCATTAAGCTATCATTTTCTACTAGTTTTTTGCTGTTATAGCCATGTATAATTACTTGGACACTAAGTGTTACAAGGTGGAGAATGGCTGATAAATACTGGTGCATATATTTCCTTACTTTTCAATTCCTGCTCCTAGCTAGTGACAAAGACGTCAGGTATGTTGTGCCAGAAGCCACTCACCCACACCCCCTACCCCCTCATATCACAAACTGGATGCTAACTTTTTTGAACACAGGGAATTAAAAACCCATGACCTAATAAGCGCAAATCCTGAAGGACCACCTTGAGCTACAATGGTGGACAATGATCTTTGTTGAAATTGAATAATGGGATAAAGGTCGGCTTTGGTCAAGAGTTGCTACAAACTACCTAGTATATCGAGGAGATCCCTTTGGTCAAATGCCAAATTATACACGTAACAATTTAATATGTTTGACAAAGTTAGAGAGTAGATAACTTGCTAACCTGATATGTGTGAGGCATATACAAACTCCAGGTGAAGGGTTCCAACTTCAGCCAGAACAGAAGTATCATAGCCAGTGAAGCCCAGGCTCTCTCCGCTACAACAAAAACAAAAGGACTTGGGTTATGCATTTATTTCAAACATGGGGAGTAGGTATTAGCTTTTTCGGTTTTCTCGGTATGATAATGACTAAATGTTAGCAAGCACCAATTTTCATTAGCTGAGGTGGGATATCATAACATATGAATGCTTAGCTTCTAGCTATCTCAATATGTCAATATTCAAAGCCTGTACAAATTGGCAAACTTTTCCTCCTGCAAATGTTTTATTATTCAAAGGAAGGTGAGGTAAGCGTCCTCCAGATTTCCCGGAAGCAAGATTATGCTTAATTCTGCAACTCTCATTTGATATGTGAACAGAAAAGGGTATATGATTTTCTCTCTCTGCTTTTTTCTTTGATGTAGCAAAGGAATAATTGCTTCCTGTCTTGCACCAAAGCATATCTTCACCGAATTGGTTCAGTTTGATTCGATAAAATTCCCTCACTGATAGCCACTGTATTCCCCGTAAGAGATTTGAGGAGGTCTCACTGATTTTCCCCTATTTTTTGCAGAATCAAAGAGCTACATTGCTATAGCAGCATTCATTGAACACGTCATTGTATAGCTTGGGATCAGCATTATGGGTAAACATTTTTCCTATTTCTCGGTCAAGTTCCCACATCATGTGTCGAGCTGTAAAATAATGCTTCATTTTTATGAAGAAGCAATCAGGTTGTAATTAAATTTGCTTAGTAAATTCAAAAATATGTTTCTTATTAAATTTAATGTTATGCGGTCAAGCTGAGTTTCCTTATAGCTGACAGGGAAATCATAAGGAAGTGATTTTGCAAAAAACGGAAGCAAAGAGTTGCTGGCATTTGTGTCCAGTTTTGTCACTTGGGAGCGTTTGCTGAATAATAATAAAGCAAGTAGGAAGCAGGAAAAAGATTGCTTTATGCTGACTTTTTGGCCTTACGCTGGGCTCTAAGACAAGCTGGGATGAACTCGGCCTCAAGCTTGTCAAGGGACCAAACACCCAACATTTTCTTAATTTTTTAATGATTCATCAAGGTCTAGAATCTTGTTCATGGTTCAGCTTGCCCAGATTTTGTGCAAAAATGGCGTAGGAAGAGGCACTATATGACAGACAGCAAATTTGCAATCCCCAGTGGATTGTTAGCGTTTGAGACCTAGCGGTTATGCCCTGTGATGACATTTCTGTCATATGTTGCAATCAAAATATTTGTAAGATGATGTCTGCGTACATTTTTGTCCTTATATACTTCAAGGCAAGAATCTAAATTCCTATTGCGATCAAATATTCTCGGAAATAACCTGACCTCCTAATGATCAGAATCAGCTCACTAGCTCAGTAACCAAACCTGTTCTTGGGAAACAAGCCTCAACAGATAGTGTCTATCACACTTCTAAAAGTGAAACGTTTAGTAGTGAGCCCCGTTTATGACATGGACATTCTCCTTTGCCTACATAAAATAGATGCTTTATTTAATCTAGAAATTTCGGGACGTTTACAAGGCTGATTTCTCGAGGCTAAATGGACGTTACTTTCAAATCTCTTTCCTACTTTAAGAACACCAAGGAGGAGTTGCCAAACTTAAATTTGAATTTTTGAATTTTTTCTTCTTTTGCATCACAACATACCACTAAATTTCTCCATCTACATCATCAGAGTTTAGGATTTATCTCCACATAAATATAACCTTTAGAGTAAATATTGCCTCGTCACTCTTGCACACGACATATCCAGGAAATTAAAAATAGGCATAAGCCATGCTGAATCCAAATAAAGTAGTAATAAAGTAGCTTGGCCGCCCATTGTCCAAAAGGTGGCGAGTGATATGACCCCTTGGTTGTAACCAACATTTCAATCAACAGAACGGTGAAAATTGTGTTTTTGCATATTTCTGCGCATCCTGTTTCCTTGGCAGATAATCCTCCGTTTATAGAAGGTCAAATTAACCTAGGTCCCATTACACACCATAGTAAAAATATGTGATAAATAAAAAAACTAGGCTGAAGGTGTAAGTGGGGGTCAAAAAATGAGACTCAAGAAAGGGGAACTTCAATCTTACCTCTTCCTATACAATACCTCGCTGCAGTCAGTGAGGGTAGGATATACCCCCATCCTCACTGCTGCAGTCATTACTGTTATAAGAAGACAACCGATTTCAAGATATATTTCTAGATTGTCTAGATTTCCATTTTATTTGTCTGATTCTGATTTTCAAGCTTTGCAATGAAAGAGGGATATATCACAGCAGCCCAATATCTGAGAACTTGAAATACCACCTTATCAAACATTCTAACAACAAATTTGTTGACATTCACTGTTTCCAAGGTTTGATTTTGTAAGGATTTCGGGAGTAATCGCCCCATGGAAATGGCATTAAAATCAAATTCCGATTGTGACGAATGACTTTTTGGACACGAATATCCATACCGTGTTTCCTAATTGGTTAGCGCCATAGACTTAATATACTTAATATATTAAGTCTATGGCGCGCTTGCACACAATGCCTTCAAAGAGATTACACGTGGGAGGCGGGGGTTCAAGTCCCCGCCGCGGCGGATTCTTTTCATGTTTTTCCCATCATGGGAATGGTTAGATTTCACTGGATTCTAACCATTCGAAATAGGAGTTAACCACAAAATCGAACCTTGGAAACATAGTGATTGTATAGTTTTGAAGAAACAGCCCTTGAATCAAAGAACTCTCTGGCCAAATAGGTAATAAAAATTGTTTTGGAGCTATCCTACATCCTTGATATATTGGTGTTTTAGGAGTAACTAAGTTAGACCCATGCAGGACCAATGTTTTCCACATTGATGACAAACTAATGTCAAAGTGTCATAACACTATTTTTCTATACTTTTGGGATCTTTTAGGGCCCCTACAGTGATAAATGCACAGTATGTCTGGGGGAAATTTATGAAACGCAATGAGTAGCATTGATCTAGGCATTGCTGGTGGGTTTCGCATAAAAATTTGCAACATGCAACATCATTACTACTTTCAGTGCTCAAACTTCGCCCAGGTTGCTAGTGGTAGCATTCAATTATCAGGGAGGTAGGATGAGTGGTTAATAATGACATGACACTAAAAGCAATTGAGCACTAAAAATACATCATAACTCATCATTGTCCAACCCTCTCTGATCACTCACTGTTTAAGGTTGACCATTCTTGTAGGGATGCCACTGGAGGTATTGAAAGCTGGCACCAATCGATTCACACAATCCAGGGCTAGCTGCTTGTACTCACACTCATTAGTGAGCGCATACATGGAGAGCAGACCTCCAACATATCGGATATTAAACTCGAATACTGATACTGGGAAATTCTACAAAATTGAGAAGACAAATAGAGATTGTCATCGAATTTATAGAAACACTGTTGTGTTTGCGTAACTAATCAATTTTCATAATAAAAATATAATGAATACTTAGCACAACATATCAATTCTTGTGTAGTCTGTGAGATCTAATAATGTCTCAGTTTTAGATAACAAGCAAGCTACTCTGTGTCATAAAATGATAAGAGATTGGGAGTTGTTTACCCAATGTGAACAAAGGCACAACTCCAAATAATTTGGTCAGCATAATTCATGTCAATAAAGACAATCAATTTCAAACAAGCAAAGGCTCATAATATATCCCTGCTTTCCAAAAACCTTAACAGTTACCTGGTCATCACCATTAACATAATAATAGTTTGGCTGGAATAAATGTTAATCATAACTTGCTCAATAGTGTATTTATTAAACGCAGTGAAAATAATCTTTGTTCATGCTAACTTGAACTCTGTATCATAACAGAAATGTTAAGGCCGCGCAGGAAGCCCCCCCTACAGGAAGAGTCATCATAGACTTAATAATAAACTCAATTATTAAGTCTATGATGAATAAATTAATGATCCTGAGTTTATAAGGTACCATCTTTAGATACAATATGATGTTTGCTTGTGCCATTTTAAGATTTACCAACAAAAAAGGATATTCAATAATGTACTCACAGAGTAACTGTTTGGAAATTGATCTTCCTGTACAAATATTATGGGTAATAAGTGAGGTAATTCATGGCTCATAGCGACTTTATTTCTGAGGTGGACATAGTTGCAATTTTCGAAACGACAGACCGTAAAAATGGCAGCAAGGTAAGACTAGTCGGTAAGTGATATCTTCTCTTGCCGGACCCATACACCTACCTTTTCCATTTCCTTGGTTAGGTTAGCCTTCATCCACTGTTTTCCTGCTTCTACTTCCTCAAACAGACCCATCATCCACAGCGTGTCCAGACTATCGACTATGGTAAGACCCATATGACTACCAGAGAATATACCATCTGTAGCTCTCTTCACCTCGGTATCTAACTCATTACCTCCCCATGCGTACTTACGGTAATTGCTCCATGCGTGGATCATCATCTGCAATACAATATTTTATCAAAAAATATAATTTAATAATTACATATGAAAAGGCATAATAACAAATTAGTTGAAAGTGTACTTGTTTATAATCGATTTAATCAGGACATGTGCATGAAGAGGGAGTAGCTTCCCATCCAAGAGAACACGACAGGCCAAGATTCTTTTGTAGCGGTCTTATCAATGAAGGTGAAGCGAAGCGCAGTCAACTTTGATAAAACTATCATTTTCCCAATAGACACAGATTCCTTAGGATTATATTTACTTTATAAAGAGGCAGTTAAACATGGTAGTACTCTGCCCATGGCATTTTCAGGTGTAATGAGCAGATAAATCTGAAATTGGGATGTGTTTATTGAATTCTCATCATGTTGCCACGAAATAGAGTGATAGCAACATTCATGCAATGTATTCACGGGAAGTTTTATCTCATACACATCACTAGAGCAGCTACGGATAAATGGCAGATGTCATTAAATCTGGCACGTAAGCCAGCAAACATGGGCATCATTTGAAATAACCAACCCCCTCTCAAATTTTGATACTTTAGTCTAGTCTTTAGCCTATGTGTCCAGTATGATGACCATATTACATATCAGATATTTTGATTAAAACAGCAGGTCTTTTTCACCTAACTAGTGATCAAAATGGTCTATCTGACAGTGTAACTTATCTAACAATACCACTATCTTGGCAGTGGTTACGCCAAGGTATTGCGCTGTGGTATGTACTTATACACTTATGTGGGAGAGGCCTAAGTAATAATTTGCTAATACTATTGAAACCCTCAAAAGAGGCCACCGCAGAAATATGTAGGACAATTTGAAGGCAATTCGCAATGCAGAAAGTTACGACGAAGCAGCTAACAACTAATTAATAATCTTGCTAATACTGTAACCCTCAAAAAGAGGTCACTAAATATTGGAATGCAACTCAAAATGAAGAAAGTTTTTATGCAGTAGTTAACAACTAATTCTACTTCTGAGAGATGTACTACAAGTTGAGTAACATTATGTGCAGATTATCTGCATGTAAGCAAGATTTTTAACAGAAACATCTGTTGTCTGTAGTTCAACTAGTCGCTCAGGATTAAACAAAACACTATTGGGAGTTAGTATGGAATAATTTGTTTGCGATGATTCAATTGCTTAATCCCATCCTATGAGCCTATGTTATAAACTCCCCTGATCATAAGCAAATTCTGTCACAATTCTATCCTTCCTCACTGATTTGGTGAATCACCTGTAATGTTGGCGGACTGCCAAAGCAGGGATAAGCCAACCTGTACAGATCAACTAGCATACCAATAACTGAAACCAGATCCCCGAACACCTTTCCTAGACCAATCTCTATTATGTGGCATCAGCCATCCTAAAGAACTTACCTCTTTAACTTTATCAGCTCTTTGAGTGTCTTCCGGTGAAGACTGGCTGCTCGTATCTTTGGACTTCTTGATCCATTCTTCTTCCTTAGCTCGATTCCTACCCATATAACACTGAGCCTCTGTACCAGGGACGGGTGGTGGCATTTCCTGGAAGGACACAGAGGAGTAAATGTTAGTTGAGTTTAGTTTAGCTTGTTTGTACTAATTGTTGGCTACTTGACATGGAAGCCTTGATCAAATTGCCAATAGTTGATATCTTCCACTAGTCACGCAGAAGGCCTTTGCCTCCGGCATCAACTCCGGATGCAGGCGAATTGACCAAACTTTGCCTATGGGAGCCTATACCAAGTAGTGAGGTTGAGTAGATATTAGCTAGCCTTAAAGTTAGCTATTTCAAGCATGTGTAATGTGGCAAACTTTGCCTATTGCGAATACTTCACTCATCTAGGGTAATAAAAAATTGGTATGATGTAGCAGAAAGTATCAAACAGAAATAGTAAATCAGTAGCTAAGATACGTCAGGCTTTCCCATCAATCCATCTCACATCAGTTTTTTGAGAATAGCATATGTAATGATAGTTTTATGTTAATTCAGGTTGCAATATCACCTGAGCAAAATTGAATTGATAATCTTGTAATTGAAAATAAATCAGAAAATCAACCTACTGCATTGTTCGTCAGAATTGGAAGAGGGAGGGGAATGGCATATGACAGTGAGTGATTAACAACCAACCATTACAGACTGATCATTCTCCAGCAAAGGCATTCATGGACTACTTTTTCTCTTCTGTTAGGTTCATGAATGCTCTTACATAAAGCATTTGGTACCGGAATGGGAATTAATATTAAGACTTCATATCCTGTCAAAACTAATAATTAATACTATGTTGCTGGATTGACCTACTGGAAATCATCACCACAACTAGATTAGTCAGATAATTAAGATGAAGAAGAAAAACCGAAGCAATGAACTTTGTATGCATCAAGATTAAGTTTCCTAGAAATCATGTAGGCGTGTAGTATAGTCTTATCTAAAACAATTGAGCAGCTGAATGGGTTGATGGTATAAAACAGTGCAACACCTGACTAGGTGAAACTGATTCAGACTAAGATAGTTCATTGATAACGGCCCAGCGAACAGTAAAAAGAGACCGATGATGCTACAGTTGGGAAGGCCAACACTAGCCTAACATCAGCGACGGTTAGGTATATGAGAGGATTTTAAAACCAGAAGGGCCTACCTGATTTCAATGGTGATTGGAAAAGGCAATATACCCAAAACACCACCTTGAAAAAAAGAGTCAGATGCTTACAATATACAACCATCAAGAAGAATTAGTCTTTGATATTCCGCAGGGCTTTTCCTGCATTTTTTTCGGAGCCAACCATACATACCTTTTTAGGTTGTGTATCAACTCTGGGTAGCATTATATTACTCATATCCGGTGGTTTGTGTTGTGATGGTTTTATACTATCTCTGGCTTCCTGTTCAGCATCACGAGGTATAGTCTCCATCTCCCTCGCATCAGGCACTGCCCCTTTAGGGTTCACAACATCCTTTCCTTTAGCCTCAGCACCCTGCCTGTCTATCTCTCTAGCGTCCTGGGGTTCACCTTGTTCCCGCCTGTAACCTGGAGGTACCTGTTTATTGTCATAGTCTAGATGAGGCTGATTCTGATTGGATAGCAAACCTGGAGCTTCATCGCCGCCGTTGATTGGGCCAATCTTACCGGCTAGACCAGGGGCGGGTTGCGGATCTTCCTCTATCGATAGGGGAACAGGGGTGATTAAAATTGGTTTGTGATGCTCCTTGTGTGCTCCATGTTTATGACTGTCTGGTTTTCTTGCAGAAAGCTGACTGTCTTTGGATCTCTTAATATTCAATCTAGAAAATGAAATCATAATTTACTTCACAAGGTTAGGCCTACTGATATAAATATAGCGTTCAATACAAAGCAGTATTTGAAACCTTATTTTACAAATTCGAAAGTGACAATAAAGGTGCATGGAGTAACCAAGGAGTTAGAGGGAACTCCTTGGAGTAACCTGATCTGCAACTTTGCTCACAATTTCCTTACTATTTAACTCATATTTGATAATTGAAAGAAACTAAAGTTTCTATGTTGACAAAACAAACAAAACTCATATATGTAAAATCTTTTCAATTGGCTAGTCAAAGCTTGGGCCAACTAATTACTCTGAATTGCTTTAATTGAACAACTTTCAGCGCAGAACACAATAGTGTAGTTAAATTCTGTATTGCTCATGACAGCACATGGTTATGATGAGCTGGAACCTACAAGGCGTTTTGTTAGCCAAAGTAAAGAAACATCAGTTTAAGCACCCTCCTAGCTTTGAAGTTTCGAACGAAGTATTAGTTTGCATTTTTGTGGTGTGGCCTAATAGCCTAAGCCAAAGCACACTGCCTTCTTTGACAAAGTGACCATGTGAAAAATTGATCAAATGAGGCGCCTCGATACCAGACTTTTGCAATGTAACTCCGCCGCCGCAGAGGGAACAAACTTGTTCTAGATCACTTACTGTTCTAGAAATTCTTTAGATGGTTTGTACTGATTGAGCTGTTGGGTATAGTGATAGAACTTGAATAACATTAAGATGAGCACAGCTGCAAAGAGAAGCGCGCCAGCTTTCCGTAACGCTGCACCACGGAAAATATACATCCTTTTTCTTTGACCTAAGAAGCAAAAACATGACATTGCTGATCAGCTGATCGATGAAACTGAAAATCATTCCCAAGGCTTTGAACAGGCTTCGAGCAATGAGTGCATTGCTTTGAGTTAATCAAGAGGTAACAATATCATTTGTAACTTACTCAGTTGATTATTAGACATTATGTGCGAGCAGAGCAGACTACTGTTACCTCAATCACAATGAACTAGTTCATTGGTCACCAGGCCATTCTGGTTGTTCGTAGGTCTTATTGTATTGAACTTAACCAGAATGGCTATGTCTGGAATGAACATGCAATGATTTATAATTTAGGAATTACTTTGCACTACTTTTAGACTCCGATGATTCCTTCACTACATTGATTGAAGTTGAGCATTCTATCAAATAATAGCCTATTATAATTATCTTTGATCAGCATGAGCATGAAGAACATAGATTAGATAGAAGATGCATGATGATAGTGAATAAAAGTTAAGGTAAGTTAATTGTGGGTAGTATCACAGGAAATGCCAAAGTCATATGAGTTGTAGAGTGAGTTGAATCAATGAGCTGAGCTGAGAGTGAGTTTACATTGGTTACATGTCATTGTCATTCATAATAATAATGGAATTGCACTCTATCTAAAAGCTCCCTTCAAGCAAGATGTACTCCTTGCCTCAAGCTTCTAGATAATACTCACTGTTCCAAAGATGATAAGTGACACTACATCAAAGTGAGACAGGGGGAGTGTAGTCCAGACACTCTCAATATGAGTCAGACTATCAATGAATGTGTGAATGACTCATTTCAGATTTTTGTGTCCACATCAGTCAAATTTAGACCAAACTTCTTTAAATCTAAGTTTTATCTATGTCGGGGTATTCTATGAAGCCCAATGATTAAGTATAGACTGAGAACGTGGAAAATCTTAATTGATGTGTGAATTCAGAAAGATAACTTAGATGATGTTTATAAATTTGTCAATGGTTCAAGGTCATATCAACTGAACAAGGGATTGTGAAAACTTTTTAGAGAGAACTCTACTGAAATAAAGCAGTGTAAACCACTCCCTGCCTACCAACATTCTACAAAGAATAGGACAAAAAAGCACTATGGCATCCGTGAGTAATTTCATGATTCATTTAAATGTAATTTATCCTCTTTCCTATGGCCGAATTGAGGTAGAAGATCAAGTCCAATAAATAAACACAGAGCTTGTAGTTGTATATATATATATATTATATATATATGTATAATAAAATAATATTACTGAAAAAGTATGTATAATATATGGGGGGTATATGTTCCCTTGAGCTTGAGTAATAAGTTTGTCAAGACATGCCAGGTCAAAACTCATTCTTATTCTATCTCTACTGTGCCTAAGTTAGATCCAAGTAGCTTGTTCGTTGTATCCTAATATACCCTAGTCTTGTCTCCATCATCAGATCTCGGGTACCAATATGGGTTGGTAGAGTTATGGATACACCACCATATGTTATGCTCAAATAGTGTCGGAAAAAACGGCCATCCGCCACTCATTTCTGTAAAAGGGCCGTCCGCTTATGAGAAATACCCATCCAGCAGTGCCAACTGGTCATCCATTTCACCTTGTAATCTCAAAATGTGACTGTCTCAAACCCATCCGCATGCCTATTAGGCAACCACTGGATGTCCGCGTGGCATCCGGTGGTTGCCTAATAGGCATCCGGTTGGCACTCGGGCATCCAGATGGGTTTGTAGATCTGATGATGAGTGTCTCCAACCCATACTTCTCTGTTACATACCCAGCTGCCTCTGTCAAATTAGTGTCTGGATTCCTTTTATACAACCGGATGCCTATCTTGCATTCGGCGGTTGTCCGAGTGCCAACCGAATGCCTTATGGCAACCACTGGATGGTATGTGGACATCCGGTGGTTGCCAAATAGGCATCCGGTTGGGTTCTTAGCGCAACACCATTATCACCTACAAATGACAATTAATTAATTAATAATTACCAAACAGAAGTATGTCAAAGGCCCGTCAGTTAAAATTCATAGGCTTAAAAATGTTCTTTTGAATATTTTCTCAATCAGCTGATTCTATTGTAAATGAATTTCACATTTCAGACTTCCTCAACTGCTACTCCAGCTGAAAAGTTTGCTGCAGATCTAAAAAAAGAAGACAGGCTCAAGAGATTGAGAGAACTACAAATGAAAAGGGTGAGCTCGAAACAAAATAAACAAATCGCTGACCAAATTTTATATTCTACTGTTGAGTTGATCAAACTGTAAAATTGTAAAATCAAGAATGTTCCCACAATCACAATGAGTATTTATGATATCATACCTATAAATACTAACCAGTCGTCACTTGAAGTTTATATCCAAAAAAAGAGAATATGGTGATAGTTTGTTAGTGGTAGCTCTGTTTTTACCCTCGGTTTGTATTGCTGGCATTTTCTGATCGCTATAAATTAGCTTATTATTCTGCATCAAGCGTGACTTTAATTGTGTCATTTCGTTTCAGAATGAGGCCCGTAAGTTGAATCACAGCGAGGTTGTAGAGGAAGATAAGAGAAATAAGGAGCCGGCCAACATTGAGGCTAAAAGGAAAAGACTGGAGTGGGAAGAGTTAGAGGCTAAACGAAAAAAAGAATGTAAAGAACAAGGTACAGTGATAATCAGTCTAACAGATATGGTCGTCAAAAATATAAGTAACCAATGGTTGCCTCGGGTTGAGGCGACTGCATTAACAACAGTTTAACGCCTAAGATGGTGATAATGAGCTTAAATTTGTAATCTCTCACTCATTTTAGCGGATGATTACCTGTCTGTATCATAAGGACATTATGTTTTTAGTAAATTATTCTATTTTACCATTGTGCAAAATTCTACTAGACAACAGTATATGAGATGCATACACTGGGTTACAGAGACCAACTCTAAACTTGATATAATTTGGCATGTCTTGATAGAGCATATAATAAATGAACGACCATACAAACAATGACAATTATATCAACTCTTTGTATGAGATAATTGTAGCCAGTAAATTGTCTCTCTCTCTCTCAGGTCAGGACTATGACAGAATGAAGTTACTGGATATACAGGCAGATGAGGCTGAGAGAATGTCACATAAGAAGAAGAAACCAAACACAGATACAGGATTCTCCAGTATGTACTTGATATTTACATCACTCTATTATAAAGTCTTTGAAGAAAGGAGGCCATTTTATCAAAGTGATTAACTATCGGAAACAGTTTGATAATTATATAGAAAATCAACATTTTTTATTACAGTTTTCTCAGCATTGTTGTTATTGAACCAGAATGTGAAACAAAAAAACTAACTGAGTGTGTTTTAACAGCCAATCATAGTCTTATATGAACTATAGAAGATGATATGAGGGTCTCCATAAGCATTATTTGGTATCATTGCCTATGTTGTTCACGTGCTCAAAGAATATCAGGGTTGTCAATTTTTTTGTCAACCACACTTCCATCTTTCCACCACATGTTGCTGGGAAAGTGGTTGATAATGAAAAGCTACTACCATCCTCCCTGCTACCATCAAGCTTGGTTTCGTTTGTGCACTTAAACTATATCATAAGTTGTCTTCTCATGTCTTCTGAGATTGATCCCATCAAGAGCGCAATTTTACTCCTTTGCACATTTCTACTGATCCCAACTCGTTCTTCATATTAAGTAGAGCCAATCAATGTAATACTCTGTAATGAAGAGGTGTCATGATACTAAGTCAATGTTATTGTCACGTTGCCATTTATTTTACACATAAAACTTTATACATTCATTATGTATACTTGTAGCATATGAGGAAATGAGTGCCAGACAAAACACAAGACTGACAAAATCAATGAAACCGAACATGAAGGAATATAATGAAAAAAAGGAGAAAATGTAAGTACACACAATAAACTTGCAGTGTTATAATCACTACTGACTTTTCATCCAACATTAAATAAAACGACATCGATCTGTTGGAGGAAAACTTCGGCCATAAATATTCTACGTCATTGGTTAGATAGATAGTACAGATATTGCCCGTAGAATGAATATTATATGATAATGTCAGCTGAGTTGTATTTAGTCCAAAGAATTAACCTGGTTACTGACCCTGTGATGTGAAAATACCCTTATGTTTTCTGGCGTTGACCAATGTAATGATAACACAGCCATTTCACACATCAATTAGTACGTTGTCTAATGATTTTCTTCATACGTTATGGTTTGGTGTGAATATTCCTTTAATTGAATGTGTATGATATACACCCGAACGGGATGATGGGTAATGACAATAGTGTTTGAGAATGTTTAATTTAACCTGCTTGTAGGGGTGATGCATTTTACGCTGATGTGAACACACTAGGTCTGGAGGAAATGCATAAAGACACTGAAGAAGGAATCGACAAAATGTGTACTGATCTCGAAAAACAGTAAGTTAGATGTGTTATATTCGTATTTTCCCTGATCAATGAAATTCGTGGCCTATAGCTAGAGCCCAAGTCCAAATACATAGCTAAGGTGGTAATAATAGTAAAGTCCAAAATTGATCACACAAAATTATGTTAATCTGAAATCTTCAAGATTATATGTGTATAAAATTATGCAGATATGATACCCAAGATATGATACCCAGTAGAAAGTTAATTTAAATCAGGTTTCCAGCACTAGGTGACCAGTTGATCCCCAGCAGGATGACGGCCAGCATCGTCTTACAAATCAATATTTGTTTTGTGACATAACGATAGAAAACAAATATATCAGTATCTCCATAAAAATAATGAGAATAAATTGCGCTGTATTTCGGAGTAGTTTTTTCATTGTATGTGGTGTAGGCAACTCCCAATTACAACCATTTTATCTATTTTGTTGACCAATATGGTTACTCTATTTTTAAATGACAGACAAGGTTCTCCCATTTCGCCCATCCTTTATTTATAATAGGATTGAGAAGCGAGCCAAATACACCAGAAGGAGAACTCATGATGAAGAAGCAGACATTGACTATATTAACACAAGAAACGCTAAATTCAACCAGAAACTCGAGAGGTTCTACGGAAAATATACTACAGAGATCAAACAGAACCTGGAGCGTGGTACTGCTCTCTAGTCGTGGTGTTTTAGTAAGGAAAGCTTGTGTTCATATATACTACCTCTTTTACACTGGTACACATAGTTATGATGCTTGGTAGTCAAAAGTCAGTATATTTAGTTCAGTTTGTGAAAGAGGATGTAAGCGGTTTCACTGACGTGTATTACTAATGTAAAACACTGATGAGTCAGATTACTGAAATGTATGTAAGAGCGAATAACATTGTGTCATTGATGATCAAAATGATCTAATGGCCCAAATTTGTACCGATTTCGTTTCAAGGGCCAACTAACTCATGTTTTGTGGCGTTTTGTCATCTTACTGGTATCATTAGGCGGTAATATAGCCATATAGCCCATATCATTTTTCATCTGATATGTGAGATTTTTCTGTACATAAATCCAACACTGAAACAAACACATCAGTTACAATGGTATATTTTATCAAAGAATGGGAGTCTTATTTTATGTAAAAGGTAAATCAAATTACAAGGGAATATAACTTGTGTGATGTGCAAATAGTATATACATTTGAGCAGCACATGGAAATATTTAAATACCAAGGAGCGATGCTATAAAAATAAAAACTCAGATAAAAATAAATTTGTGGCATCTTGGGAAAATATATCACATGGTTGTATTTAGCATGTCATTATAGGGCGTGCTGATCTGTATATACATAGAATAAATAAAAATATGCACACACTTACGTTACAAATATAATTTATTCTGGTGTAGGCCTACTAAGATTCCGATAATGGTTTCGAGCGCTCTCCTCTAAGTTTTAGACTTCCAATCATGCGATGATTGTTATTGGAGTCATAGAAGACAGGATTATTGTCTGTTGATTTCCGCTGTTTGAATTTGGCAGGATGTGGCGTAACTTTGCGTGCGATGGTCGGCGAATCACAAACTGTAACCCTTCTCTGCGGTTGTGGCGATGCAATGTCAGGGTCATCAAATATTATCTGTTCTCCGATAAACGTGTGATTGTCATCAGGGGAACTGGAGTAAGTTGAACTGGTACTGTTCTCCGCCAGTCGTCTGAAAGTAGCTGGAGAATATTTTGTACCATACTCGTCGATCGGTGTTGTGGCAGCTTCTAGAACTGTACGACTTCGGCCCCGTTGCTGAGCTGCTAATATACGATCACTTTCATTCTGCTGGTCTTCTTTTTTCTCGATGATGATTGGTGGAGACATTCTGTGATAGAGTATACTGCTGCCTGAGGGCTTAGATGGAGATTTGGTTGTATACGCTCGATAGAGATTATCAAATAATGTCTTTACGCTGTCGTAGGACTCTCGTGTAGACAGTTCAAAGTTGAATGTGCACTGGTGTGTCTACAATAGATAATGATAACATTACGTGAGCTGTCAGCATAGTGATCCATGGTTTTGTCATCAATTTTTTTGCCAAAATGATGAATAGTGGGTGACACACCAAATCATGAATACATATAAACGAGCTCAAAATCCTAGCCTATTTGTCATCAGGTTAGCATGGGTATTTTGTCTATGTTTGTTTTTCTTGTGTATGTATATGTATGTGGTTAAACAAGTCTATGAAGTTTATCAGTCATATACTCTCTAATTCTCAATTTTAGACAGACCCACAGGACTAATAGATTCAGAAAGACATTCAGTTTTTATACATGTGATGTTTAGTTTTGAACCTTATGTTTCATAACTGGTCATACTAGTAAACTATCTGCCATTTGTCTATACTCACTCTAGCAAAGTTTCTCGCATCCTCGACATCAACCATACGTTCATGTTCGAGATCATTCTTATTTCCGACCAGGGCTATCACAGCCTCATTTCCTCCTGTCAGAAGCCCTGATTTCCTCTTCCTCTTGGCGTATAAGTTTATCAGTAGCTTGGATGCTGCAATATAGAGTTTTAGGATTAATGTCAGCACAACGCAATAATGAGGAAGTTATTTTCTCGTTATCAATGGGTACACCACAAGTTCAGATCTCCTTAATCATGAGGGATACTTATCCTGGGTGGGCTGTTGGAAGTGGGTGTGGGAGAGGGACACCTACCCCGACAGCCTGCCCAGACTTAGGGATATTGAGGTTGAATTCTAGTCCAAAACTTTGGGACTAAAGTACAGACGAAGCTAGCAAAATTATATTATGTGATATTGGCCGTAAATGAATCCTAGTGATTATTATATTACACTTGATGTGATATATATAATAAACCAAGTGATTTCTTGTTTTATTGGCCGTATAAACCTGTATGAATCTCAACTAGTAACTCACCAACTAAATCTGCCAGGCTCGCACTATCAGTGACTGAGTACATAAGTATGAATGCATCAGCCCATTTAATTTTCTCTTCGATTTTTGCATTTTCTGCAGTTTGCAATGTTGCCATGTCTAGTACTTCTATATTGACACTGTCTTCATCCACGGCTGTACTGAATTGAACCTTACTCTCCATATTTGGTGCATAGTTGTGTATGAACTTTCTCGTTTTTATCCTGACTGTCATCGCTGTGGGAAAAGAGAAAATATTAGACAGATAAACAATTAATTATGTACCAAAGAAACTCATAAGAAAGTCTGATCTAGAATTTAAATTGCATTTTGAGGTTCAAAAGCCATTCGTGGAATGGGTAACAAAGGTCTTTGAAGTATTGTTTTGATACATATCAGATTCATGACTGACTCGCCTCCGCCCACAAAATTACAAATTGAGGAGAGGCCATCTGCATCATAAAATCAAAACATAAGGGTAATTTGGACAGGCAATGTAGGAAATTTATTGCCCTATAAAATTGACAAAGCATGTATGTTTATCAATACTAGTAATACCTAACTGCGCAAGCAGCATCTGTGAAAAATGCGGAAATTACTCAGTCCAAGAGGGTTTGGTATGCAAAGTGCATTCTTTTGTTTTAGTATGACCTATAAGAATCTATTTGTTACAACTCATTGAGATAAGGACAATTTTTTCCGTTATCTACATGATCCATACAACTAAATTTTGTTACGCTTCTACCTCCTCAAACATTATGGATATATGTATTATAGTTATTATAGATGTATTGTATGTAATATATTAAATATGTTTATGGTTAGGCCTACTACTCTTCGTACCTCTCAAACTTCCATTTCTAATCCACAATAAAATCATATAAATAGACAGTGTCAACATAATAAATGGTGATACTATATCGTCAAAAGTTAAACCCTAGAACATGAAAGGTTGAATATAAGCTGTCTTTAGAGACTATTTTTGATTTGGTATCTACATCAAGGAACAGCACAGCTATTGTGGGACATGGTAGAATTTGATTTAGTAGGAGTTTCAAATAACTACGCAATCTTTTGAATTTTCAGATCATTTTAAAGTAATTGACTTCAATTGCTCAAGTATTGTCCATACAGTCTCAACAGTACTCGCTACCCTCTGGACCTTGCTACGTGTTCACATGAAAAAAAAACTTGGACATGAGAATAAACACACTTGGCTTGAGAGTCATCAAAACCGCTTGAAGCCCTTCAAAAGTGGTGCAATTCACAAGTTTTCTGGGAGTCAGTTTAGATCAGAATGGCCCAGTTCCACTGTCGGATGATGAGACTGTAAGGATATAGCGAGGGGCACACTTGGAAAGAATCGCCAATAGCTAAACACTTGAAATCTTTATAAGAGCCCAATAAAGCCCCTGTATAGGGCAATCTTATGCAATGTCAAGATGGTTATAAAGATAAAAATCTGCAACTGGGATGGCTGTCTATAGCAAGATACTCCTGTATCAATCCAGCCGAGAGGAACACTTGAGCCATGTGCCCCTAAATTGACATTTTCAGCATTATTTTGCGACTAGGTCACAGATATTTTGAAATATCACCGATTACTTCAAAAGCTCTTGAAACTAATATACTTTTATCTGGATATCAGACAAGAAGCTACTTCAAGAAATTGATATGCACACATGACAGCCTATGTGGATCAACAAGACTTTACACAACACCATGAGAGAAGAGTAACTCCGACTATCATGAAATAAGGGGACAAACTTGAGCACTTAGCACAGGAAATCTGAAGTGTGTACCATCTCAGCCCAAAATACCAGAAACTCAATCAGACATATTTGATTTCAAAATTCGAAGTATGATCAAAAAACGAGATTTTGTTGCTATATTGCGCCTCAAATACTTGGAAGCTATATCATAAATATATCATTGTTGGTGCTAGGCACATCAGGGAGATTCAAACTCCTTGGGCACATACTTCTTAATCTTCCACAACATGGCATGACAGAAATGGGCAACGGTAAGTCTGAGCCGCACTTTAGCGACTTCAAATCAAACATTTTGAAAGTGTTACAGTTCGTCAAGAGTTTCATGTTTTTAAACATGAAAAATATTTCTGAATCATCCAAATTAGCTATTGATGTTCAACATTGTCTCTTGTAATTACCTGTATTATACTTAATGCAGGAACCGCATTTTTGATTCACCAAAATAGTGAAGAGCAATGTGATAGACTTGATTCTTACTGGTACAAATCAAAATGGATCCTAGAGGATTTGTTTAAATGTAACACTGTTGGCCTGGAAAAATCTTGATTTTTCTATCACATTTAATTCAAGCAAGGGCTAAATGAGAAGACATTGTTTGGGGTGTTGGCCTTATCAAAATACATAAAATACGTCTTGAGAAATTGAGAAAGCGGAAAAACGATTAAAGAGTTTTCAAGTTTTGCCTTTTTATCAGGCTGCGAAATCAATTTTATACAATTGAGTTATTCAAGTAGATAAAATATGGAACATCTAATTTAGATTTTGCTACTCACCACTTTTGCCGACGCCCTTTGAGCCGATGATAGCCACTTTAAATGTCCGCTTCGCCTCACGTATTGTGATCTTTCTCATTATCGTACTTGTCATGGCTTGTGTCTAAATTCACCAAAATAGAGAAGAGAGACGACTTCAATTATGATGGATATACTATCTGGTATCGAGTACTGAAAATCATAGTAACAGCACGGATTGTAATGAGGCAGCCTTGTTAATATATATTTGGTCAGTCTGTCGCCTTGCTGTTTGATATATCCAGGTGAGAAACCAAAGTAAGGCGCTTCCTCTGTGATGTATTAATTATGTGAAACTAACACGTGTTTTTTCAGTTCCTTCACTCCGTTGCCTTCTTATCAAATGGGGAGTTAAAGCAATTTGATGGTGTTTATATGCCCATCATGTGTCATTATATAAACACCAGGCTTATCAATATTATTATGATGCTAGGCATCCTAACTAGCACATTTAAACAATTTCAGCTAGAGATTAGACTAAAATGTGTGATTGCTGGGACAACTGCTCAACCAGGCAATGTTCCATATGCTACTGTGCTGTTCCATCAAAGTGGAAAAATAACTGTAGAGTTATGAATAGTTCCTACACAAAGTTATGGAAAGAAACAATTTCACGTCAATGTCATCATGTAAGATAACTAACAAGGCTCCACGCAGTAACGTTGATGTTGGTGACGAATGTCACTAAAATACCTGGTGGTGCCGAGAGTTTGGGAAAGCTCCTTGAGGGCTGTAGGGATTTTTTCTTATTATCACATGTATCACAGGGGAGGCAAATGTAACATTCCATTTGGTTTCTGGCCCTTGGTTATGCAGGAGAATTCCAAGTTAACCTAATTTAGCCGCTATTTTAAGAAGGTTTATTTTCTTGTTAATTTAACCAACGGCCCTTGCTTTTACAGGAGAAATCAAAGTTACTTTATAATTTGCGGCTCTTTTAAGGCGAGGGACCATTATTCAATGACTACCTCCAAACCTCTGTGCTATAGCTACCCGTTATTTACAGCGAAAATATTGCACCTAACTAGATGGGTTTAACTTTTGTGTTGAGTCTCAGAGCTAGTGATGGTTATAGTCATAGCCACATTGCAGTTCAGATATCAGATACAAAACTCAGTTTTCATATACAAATAAAAACTTGATGTTTAGGAAGCAAAAACAACCACTGTTCATAAAAAAGTAATCTCAGAGCGATGAACAAAAAAACTAAATTCACTCTCACAAGGATGTTGTTGAATGATGATAATTGATTTAAGTCCAAAAACCCAGGGTGTTAATGGTCAAGCGTATAAGAGTATAAGGGTATAAGGGTATAACAGTAAGCCTGGCCCTAGCTTGCCTAGAACAGTTACAATGCTGCTATTACACCAGAAATGATCACAAAACATTATCGGTCAAAGGTAGCCTAGTCAAAGATTTTTAGTGCAAATCTGTAACAGGGGAGATAACATACTCTAGATCTTTTTTGACCCTGGGTTTATGCACATGGAAATCAGTTATATCATTCAACAGTGTCCTTGTGTGAGTAAACTTATTTTTTTGTTCATTGCTATGAGAATACTTTGATATGAGCAGCGGTTGTTTTTTGCTTTCCTAAACACTTTAAAACCATGGGCTGACCTTTCATTAGCAAAAGTATACACAGTTTTTGCCTGGATAGAAAATAGCCAACTAGTAATATAAAATCAACAATTCACAACATTTTTTGCGCCCCTGGTGCTTATTTTCAAAGAAATCAGTCAGTTAAAAATAGCTCATGAGATTCTATTTGCAGTTGTGCCCAAATAATATGTCACAGCAAAACAAAACAGTGGTCTGCTGCTTTATGAACTAGTAGACAAAACGATTGACAATTTGATTGATTTTGTTACGATTAACCTAGTAATTAGGAAGGATTTTTAAGAAATGATAATAAAGTTAATGGTAATGGAAATGGTATTGAACAAACTTAAAACTTCAACTTCATTGCTCTGCAGAGAGGGGCTGGGATGGCAGTGCTTATACATTTATGAGAACAATGCTGGGCTGTGTCAGCTATTCACATATACATGAGGGTTAGTGATTATTGTCTAACATCTGGGGAATATTGGATATTGTGACACATATCAGACCTAATCGGTGGCCGACCCTCACCCACTGGTGTGTTTGAATCATGTTTATGAATGACACAATGACATTCATACTGACAAATCATCTAATTGATGCAATTCAGGTGCTGTGTAGAGTATTCTGTGGCTTCTATTGAGCAATATAGATTTATACACACTCAGCAGGAACCTGACAGGCGGTCTGGGCAGCCAATGCAGAAACTGGTGATGTAAGTATGAGGAAAGTTCTGTTTGATAACCTTAAGATTTCCTTTCCCTTGCATCCACGAACATTTATGCAATGAGCCAAAGAATGCAGCTTTCCAATAGGCATGATGATGACAGTGCCGAAAATTGTGACGTCTTTGCTCGAAATAAGCGGATTCAGTTCTATTTGCAATACTTGATACAGATATCATCCGTGTATCAGTTTTCACTGTTTGTCTAAAGTATCAAATATGTTTTCATCGTCTCAAATTTGTATATTTTCGTGACAAGAAGGGACAGGAAAAGTTTGAAGATGTACAATAATTTTATCTTAATGCGATTTAAATTGTTTGAACTGTCAATCATACAAATATCTAAACGTATGTTTGAGCAATTTGATAAGGCTAACCACAGTTATGTCATGTCTGCATGCTTTCTGAGCGGTTATCAAGGCCAGATGGGTTAACCCGGCATATCAGAATGCTGAGGTAATGCGCAGCTAAAGGCTAAATCCGCATCCAATCAAAATGTATGCGATGTCGGTCCTACAGTCCCTGAGTAATATTAAATTTTTTTTTAAATTGATCTTTTTAAATATTCCTAGTTTTTACTGAGGAATCGACAGGGAAAAAGCAATTTTCATTATACATTAAATTGTAAAGTGATCAATTGTTGGTGATCATTAAACTTTGTTTAGTGAATTTGAGAGAAATTTATGGTGAAGACTTCTCCTTGGTTAAGATGGGTCGGTTAAATAAACCTCTCAATCACCCCTGGAGTGTGAACTATTTCAAAACCAACAAGTTCTGATGATAAAAAGTGCTAATGGCTAATGGAGAGTTGATGATAACAAAAGATTACAACCTATATTGACACCAAGCAATGATAAAAATCATGTGAGAAGGTTGCTAAAATGGAAGATGCCAGTATTGACTCTGACTGGGGAAGAAAAAGTCCCCACCAAAAATAGTTTTTGTTATCAGTAAAGAATAAACATATAAATTTGTTTAAGCCCAGCGTAATCGTGCAAGATACTGTTTTGAATTCCAGAACCATGAACATATAAAGCACATTGTATAGGGGTGATTCTGAAATGACGTTACTAAAACTTGCTATTTTTGTCACACCATGTCTCACCTTAGCTCAACCAAGAACCCCACAGGCTGCAAAACGGAACTGGCATACAACACACCTAGAAGGGAAAGTGCTCGTTGTTGTACATATAAATAGACGGGGTCGTATGAAAGGTTCTATTTCAGAAGTGTCAAAACTGTGTAAAGGCTCTCAGTAGGTCATAATCGGCGATAAAAACTACCTTGTTCAACTATATATAGAACACGACTTTGGTAAATTATCTTTGGTTTTCTCACGTCACCCGCACATGGTGAATGGATTGCACTGTGGTAGAACGTCAGTGGTGTGAAATCTGTGTACCAACCGGGAGCAGAGGACACACTGGGTTACATAACGTAGCTGATTAGAGATAATTGAGGAATGTGTCACACTTACAAATGTCTTGCGACATGAAAATATTTACAAATATTGATAATGTGAGTCTCGAGTTATCTGGCTGCTTGTGGAAGCAGCTGCTCCTAGGTTGTGTAGTCCGGCCTTGGTCTGTGCTGGGTATGGCTAAGATCTATGCTAGTTTGCATTGAACGTATATACACATGTCTTTGCTAGGTTTGCATTAAACAATATACACTAGGCTACTCAGCAGGTCTAATATGGGTCTCTATCTTTTATCACAGCTGTGTATCTTGACCTATATTGCCCTAGCCCGACTGGCGTATGTGGGTTAATTTCAGGTATAAATAACGCCTAGCCCAATTCTGACTTTACCACTTGCCACCTACTATAACATAATATCAAGTCACAGCTAAGCCTTCCGCTCTGCCATGGAGATGGCATCAGAATAATGAAATCTCGCTTTGTTGGGCTTCTTGTGGCATGTTCCAGTATCGTTTGATGAGATACAAGAGGCAAGGGACACATGTCAAGGTGCAGGATAGGTGTCTATTTTTGGATGGTCATTTACACAGCTGATATCAGTCATTGAACTTGCGCTGTTAATCTTTCATTCCATGTTGCTGTTTGAATTATCGGTTCAGATATTGAAGAAACCACAAATACTGACCGATAAGGGTTTGTATCCACTGTCAAACACTCCTTATCACTGAGCACTGACCAGAAGGCACATATTTTATGTATGTATATAATATGTCATCGACAAACAATATTTAGGCAGTATTTAGGCGAAGCATCAGTTTTTGAAAATAAGGAGTTATCTACTTTTTAAATAGGGGAGGACAATAATTTCTTTGTATTTGTGAGCCATAATTAGCTAAATTTTGTCTGGCAACTTTTATTGCTTTACGATTCTAAGATTTGTTTTCATGTTACGCAAATTCAAACACACTTTTTTTAGACTCAAATTTAATAGATTTGCCATACAGTGGTGGAGACTTTGTGTTTCTCTAACTTTTAAAACTCACATAATCTATAGGATGTAAATTCACAGTGAGTTTGCTTAGCGTCTATTTAAAGAGTTACTTGGCAAACTGAACTGTTAATAATTCAATTTTTTTTTCCCTTGAATAGATACGCAATATGATAAAGGCTATTGCAATTAGCAGTAAGAGCCATCAACAAAAAGTTAAACCAACAAAAATCACATACACATCCAAATACACTCTTTCATACATAAATTTAGTGAGTTGTCTTGTTGTTGATTAGAATGAACGGAATGATTCATAATATTAATGTTTCAATAATGTATTGTTATGCACTGTGTCACCACGCCCTGATACAGACCAAAATGTATAACACAACAGGAGCCTGCCTGACAATGTTTTGCATCATTGGGAACATGATGAGTTAAATTTATGATAAAAGGCTACCATTTTTTTCTGTCATACCTAGACATGCCTTCATATACCAACTATATTTCATTCACGTTGTATAACATTCATATAGGATAGTATTCTGTCATGATTGTTCACCTGAAAACCTACAGGAGAATATTTCCCCAAAAGCTCGTTTGTGGTTTTGTTTTAGGTGAACACAATTGAGGTTATAAATTGTTATAACATCTAGTACACATTTAACATGTATATGAATAATCGGCACCGATCATTGTTGATCCTGAGGACTACTATGACTTCGGTACCCAATAAATCGATTCTTTTTTACGGAAACGCGTATATTGGAGTTGTGGTCGATCGCAGAAATAGCAAACAGTTACCCTACCGTTCATGTATAATGTACGTCATATTAGTTATGTGTAATACATGTTAAATCTAATGAGGGATTTAATCAACAAAATACAATATTTTGGAGGGAATTGAAAATGTTGTTTAATTGAACATTTTGCCAAGTACATTTTGAAGGATCATGTTCCTCGATAGAACTCAGAATGATCTTTCACGAAAAACATTCCATGCGACATGGAAAAGATCGAGGCGGAAATTGGTATGGCCAAAAAAAGAAATGAGCTTTCCTTCACAAGTGTACCTCAATATTATGTCTATAGCAGTCTGTCTATGGCGAGCATGTTTCAAAAACAGCGAAAAATTCCTGACCAAAAAAGCTTTCCAATGATGTTTGTTTTTAAATAACTAAAATATGTGTTAAAATTTCCGCAGAAATATTTCGCTTCTACAACACCTTTAAAGAATACTACTAAATGTATTAAATTATTTCACAATTAGGATTTTGAAAATTTCACTTACCAGGCTGGATATGCTAGAGTAGATGGACTCTAGATCTGATGTGCTCTCTGTAGAAGAAGGAGTAGAAGATTTACGTCGATCCATTCCTTAGAATTGTGCATTTAGGTCTTCTCAGTGGCTCAGTGGAAAGCAGTAACTTAGAAAGTCCACTCTTCGATGGAGTACCAAGTATGTACTCAAAAAGAGCTATCTCCGGTGCAAACTTAGCTGAAGTCAGAATGTCATTTATTAATATACTCCTTTAGGTCACTTGGTTAAAAGCCTCTATCATTCTTTCATCTCTTATTTGTCTAGCAAATTAAAGATATAAGTGAATGCTGTCAAATCTTCAAGAAGCGCAAAAGCTTTGTCAAAGAATCGGCTGTTTCCAAGAGCCGTACAATGATGTCACTACAAGTTTGCACTGAAAGTGGCCGAGTGAAAATAAACAGGTACTCAAAACTATGAGAGCAAAATTAGACTTCGATATTACAGCAGATTAAGTGGGAGGGATTTCTATAGGCTAAATACACTTACTATAATTTACTATAGTTTAGTGACAAAAGAATAGCGTGCACAGTATTGCATAGGTAGCGGAGTCAAGTTTTTATTTTAGGATGCTGCCATGAGATTGAATATTTGATAGCAAGAACACATCACGCCAAGGCATTTTAAAACAAGGTAGATGTGCTGGCCAGACAAGGCATTCGCCATCACTACAATACATGCCAAGTATAGCCAGGGTTGATGTACCAGCCAATAAATTCCAGTTAGAAAGAAATATAGAAGGTTTTTTACATGTAATTTCAAAAGCATATTGCATTACAATCACGGGTATTCGTAGCATTTAGTATATTAACAAACCTGAAGAATTGCACATAAGAAGATTTAACAATATTCACCAAAATGATAGTTTGATAGAAGCTGACACTGGTAGAAGCTGTCACATCCAGAGAGGTTGATGACTAAGTTGTCACTAATGGTTTACAAATTATACAGCAGTTAAATGATTTCTGCCTTTATTTATAGAGCAGGTGTAACCTTCACAGTTCAATGCAGAAAAAATGGATTCATAATAATGCCTCAAGCTCACAAAGTGGACGAGATATCAAACTTGGTTGTTTGCATGTGTTTTATTGGGATCACAAAAGTAAGTGTGAAACGCTTGTGCAGCATACATTATACTCATTACTCATACTAAAAAATTAGTGTCATTCATTCAATCAATAGTAGTACACAATCAAATCAAATCACACTCACCCACTCACACAAAAGACTAGCAAACCTCTCACATTTTAACTGCCAAAAACACATGCAATGTAAAACTGTAGTCTTGGCAACATGTGAAGGCTAGTAAAATTGACAAAAAATAGCTGCAGCTGAATAGATGAATCCTGCAGATGATGCAATGTTTGTAACTAAAACTTGCACATAACACATCCAGGGTTGGCCTAGGAACGAACGAGGTTAGTTTGACTGCCTCATTGTAAGAAGATGCCACATCTATTCTTTTCAGATCTGTGGAGCAAACGTGAAAGGCAGGATATAGAAAAAAAAGGAAGAATGATTTTCTTATATAGAATGACTACTATTCATACTTGATAGATTGCACTGCCTCACAAATTTTCACTGTTAGTACATGTCATTCTACTGCCTTCTATACTCTAGCCATGCCTGACTAGCACGCTGGACTTTATATTGGAATTTCTCGTTTGAAAAATATCATCCATTTAAGAAATCTCAGTTTAAAAATCTGCTGCACTGCCAATGATGGCATCAGCAGAGCACAGATATTCGTTCACATTCTGTTCTCTCAGTTGGAAGAAATGCGTAGTGTTCTTGTTCATGCTATTTTACAGAGAGTGAAAACGTTTGGTCATATAATGAGATGTGCAGGATGTACGCCTGGAGGAGAGGGGGAGGAGTATCACTCTACTCCGTGAGCAAATATCATCACCAGTCCCGGCTCCATGATCATATCATCGGCTACGTGCTGATTCTCACAAGCCATCACTACAACAGCCTGTAAAAAGAAAAATTTTTATTTTCAACCCACTCATTGACACCGGAAAAAAATTGCAAACGTGATATATAGGAATCGATTGGTCTATGTCTTGATGCTGTTGAATATCACAGCTTTATACATTACCACATTTTTAGCTTAGCTCAAGTTTTTGAGGTGGTGGGGGCTACACTACTTATCATCCCAACCCTGAAAAACAGCTTAGACACTAGACAGTAACAAAATAAGTATGTAGGCTGGGTTAACCATGTTTTGGAAGGTAGATAGCGTTCTGACACACTGGGGACCATCCTTATTTCTCCACGGTACTTGGAGAAGTGTGAAATGTTATCAGAAAAATTGATGTGGAAATGGCTAAGTGAAGCTAAGTTTCAACCAAGTGAATAAGAATTACTTGTTTCCCCACGATGTGTGTAGTTTGGTAATTTGATCTCAACCTAAAAGGTTCAGTAGTACAGACACTTTGGTCATGGCCAAAACTCTTGCAGCAAATGCCCGCTCGTTCCCGCATGAAAGCAAAAGTACATCATTGTTTCTTTATCGACAACATTTACACTCATATGTGTCAAAAGTTTCACCCTTGTCACAGTGATTATCTGTATTATAATAGCTGTTTTATTCTCACTATTAGAGCACATTGTATTTACTCTCAGTAATTCTGTCACATCCAGCTCTTTTCACTAAGGGGATTAAGGGCACCATCTTCAGTCAAGTCAGAGAATTGTTTTATCTAATTTGACGAATTTTATCTTCAGGTTCAGCATGATAGCAAGAAGAACCCTCTCCCCCCAAACTATTCAAATGGCCTGGCGATGGTACCTTCTCTATCAAAGAATTTATGTTCTTCACATCGAACATTCTAGATTGCAGCCTTTTGCAGGCCCTCGTATGCCTAAGATCATACCTGTTTTCCTGGTATACGTTTGGTGATGTAATTCTCATACTGTCTGCGGTGTAGTTGTCTTGTTTCTAGAGTAGATAGACCGGGAGGCCATCGCCTCTCATGAGCGTTCTCCATTAGCTCCTGTATGATATGATCGGGACATCCGGAGTCGATAAGGGCTCTCTTAATTACTGCCTGAAGTACGGCGTCAGGAGTAGAGATCATACCGCCCCATCTGAAAGAAACGAAAGTGAGAATATTATGGTATATTATATCACTCATAGGAACTTCAACAACATGTTTGCCTTTAGTCTGAGCAAGGAGTTTGAGACAAATCCTCCAACTCCCCTCTAAAAACTCCTCTCTAACTCCTTAGTCTGTATGAACCCTTATTGGAATCATGGAGACTACAGTTCCCAGTCACAATACTGAGAAAGTAGGTGGCGGTAGAGTTTGGCTATTAACGGAATTCAGAACTTAAATCGGATTCAGACGCAGTCGAGGCATAGAAGTCCTGTATGTGAACACAGACAAAGCTAAAGAGAGTAGTTATTACTAAATGTGTAATCGACTTGGAATCGTCTGGTCTGGGTGGCAAATTGTAAGTCTGTCCATGAATTAGACAGTTTCCATACAAAAAATATCAGCATATTCTGTATTTTGACTTAATTGAAGCTTGGCCAAAGAAATACACAACACCAGCCAGCCATGTTTGCAATTATGAATGGCTATAAAATTATTGCCCTTCCTTCGGAATTCAAAATGACTTGACTAAGTATGCCTATATGGTGCTTTAGTAGCTAATGACTCTGAATTGTATCAGTTTCAAAGGATAAGCTGTATTTAAATTTAAGAAGTTGATTGGATTACAGGAAATACCTGTTCTCTTATTAACTTATTATTCATAATAAGGAAAGTGATCAAGTGCATGGATTTGAGCTGCTTATATGTTTCGACATTGAGTGGGTGTCCACAAGATTAAAGGGAGCAGTCATTGACAATTAATGTATTATAATTATAATATACTTTTACTGCCAACCTATAACAATCATGTTGCTACCTCATGATGTGGGAGGGGGAACAACTCTAGTTTTCCTCTTAGTCATATAATCTTATTATGTAAATGGATCTGATCGGGGAGACAATACTTCATGTTCTTTAGAATTACACATTGACTTAGAGTATAGAGTAACCAGCCGAGTAATTGTATTTTTCACTGGTTATATTTAGCGGCCCTATGATCCAGATAAATCCTTACATCTCACAATACACCCAAAGACCTAGTGTATATCAGTTAATACCTGGTGACTCTGGCAGTCTGCAGCGTGCCGACCCATCTGAGAATCTCATCGTTCTCCACATCAGCGTGAATCTCTCTTATCCGAGGATTACTGTTCCTCATGGCTCTCATAAACTCCTTCAGCATTCGAATCTAAAACACAAAATATATATATGATATATCATTCTTATATCATTCTTACACAAAGACTAATGCATGTTATAGTCGGGCAGTTACTAATGATGAAGTGTTGTCAGATTTTTATGGTGAAAAATTAGAATGGGAGGCATTTTTTTCACCATCAGTAATTCGTGCCAAGTAGAGCATTGAATTTTTTTAACATGCAAATCTGGCAAAAGTTTATCATAAGTAACAGCCTGACTATAACACGCATTAATATTTGTGTAGTCTCTAACTCTGGTATGCTCCTCTTATTTCAACTACCACCATAGTCAATTTATGGTTATCGCATATATTGAGAGTAGGTGTGCAGAGATGGTGCAGGTTCCTTTCAGATGATTGCTAACGAAAGAATTTTTTAGTGGGTTAGCCAATCATGGAAAAAAGATCACAAAGGAAGTAGGATATCGGAGGTGTGCGAGGGTTGTTCAATATCACATTGGGGTCCACTTACTGTGAGCATACATTGATCAATTGAAAAAGTGTGCCATAAAAGCTCCAGGCCATATTCCTAATCAGATGAAAAGCTGAAACTGCAGTAATAGCATGCTCTTATCAAGGAGTTTCTCTTAATTAAGATCTTCAAGACAATCAATAAGAGCGGTCACATTGCACTGTAGTTGATAGCGTTAGATAAAGACAGTTCAAGATGGAGAGTAAGTAACAATGGATCAATTGACAGGTGGTTATACCAAAAAGGCACCATATAGAAAATGGAGAATGTTTTTTGACAATGGTAAACAAGTGATCCATCATCAAGTACCACTACCAACCTACTAACTTAGCATATTTATGTTCAGAAGCCAAATAACACCAAGCTTAGGAAACATAAATATGGATGGGATGTGAGAAGAACGACAGGAAACCAACTATATGATTTCCATCATGAATAATGAGTTTAATCCTACGATCAGTCTTGATTTATGAATCACTATCATGTCATTATTAATTGCTATTACTAAAATACTAATTACTAAAATATGAAACTATCCTATCTAGAATATCTAAAGAAGTGCCAAACTGGACTTTTGGGAATTGGAGAGCATCACTACCACCAAAAGTCCCAAACCGCCAGTCAACAAAGCACCAAACCATATTGGGGGGGGGGATGTCAAAGAGTCATATTATAAGTTAAACGACTTACTCGATACCCTAGAGGAGAATGGTTTTGGCAAGAGGAAATGTTCTCCATTTTTTCGCAGACTTGAAATAGCTTCATAGCTAGCTAACATTTGCTCACAGCTAGCTAAAATTAAGTCATCAAACTCCGGCTAATATTTATTCCTCTAGGGCATCACATCAGTTAATGGTGACCTACCTCTCGTTCCTGCTCCTTGAGCTGGTTTTTAAGCTCAGTGACTTGTATCTGTGTGTTAGTGAGCTTATTATTAGTGGTCTGTAAAGCTCCTCTCAACTCCTTAACACAGTTGTGTGTTGTCATTTCATCCTAAACAAAGGAACAAAGTCGGGTAGGTATCATCAATCGGAGCCTGTATTAAAGTTTCAGTGTTTCGGGATTGGACAACCCTGATCAGTAAAAAACTGGGATTTGGAAATACTAACAAACTTTTACTAAAACAACTAGATTGATGGCTTGCATTACCGTGTACACATATTTAGTTTGGGAGCTCCACTGAGTAATATGTATCCTATGAGAAATCAATGCGAACCAACACATAGAAACTATGATAACAGGATAATATATCAGGTCTTGAAGCACCAGAGTGTCAAAAGCTACATTAGACGATTGAAAGATGATACCTTTGGAATGGTGAGACCACA
The DNA here is from genome assembly GCA_914767715.1 of Membranipora membranacea. NCBI lineage: Eukaryota > Metazoa > Bryozoa > Gymnolaemata > Cheilostomatida > Membraniporidae > Membranipora > Membranipora membranacea. The sequence goes on along the minus strand of OU612073.1, from coordinate 11,876,338 downwards.
TCCCTGTTCACATGCGACAGGTTTCTTGGGGTTATATTCGCACTCATTGAGATGTGCTGATAGGCTATCCAACTTGGTCACTGCTGTACAGCCCTGTGTGGCATTGTCACATTTTATAGACAGTCGTGATAGAAGGTTTCTTAAGATTCTTGGCACAGGCTGAAAAACAAATGAACGTAGAGAAATCATTGATTGATAAAAGTCAATGTTCATTCAAATACCGAGAGTAGAAGGAGATAGCACACCACTGCAGTGTGAAGTCGATAACACAGGATGTAAAGTAACTGTTCACCATTAATACAATATGTCACAAACATTCAGACACACTTGTCAGGAATGAAGCCATGTCTTTGACGCCTTGAGTCAAGTGATAAAGTGAGACTGGCGTCTCGTTCAGAGTCAAAATGGTACATGGCGGCATTGGCCAAGCTAGCTACGAAATATTTCAACCACTTTAACCTTCATGGAAGCCCTAAGGAATGAAGTCATTGTGGTGATGTGAAACAGGTTATTTTATATCACCATGATGTCATACCTTTAGGTCAGTAGGACTGATGGCGGCTCTATCTACTGGACATGTAGGTTGTCTAGTGAGCCATTCATTGATACAGGCAGAGCAGAAGGCGTGCTCACACTGTGGGGCCTGTAGAGGATCCTCGAGCACACAGCTACAAATCGTACATATCAGCTCTTCATCCACTTCCCCTTGGAATCTGTTCACATCGTACCCCATGATGAGCAGTTACTGCCAACAGCTTTGTATTGTTGTGTGATGAAGAGAGCGGAGATCAAGCTGGGCTCTCGGCTACTACAATGGGAACAAGAAGGGACATCAGCATAAATAAGGCATGAGCAATCGATGTTAGAACCTGATAACCATTCTCAGTAGTTTTGGATAGGATCTCTATCTTGTTTCAATACCATGATTGAATTTAATCTTGATTTTTATCCTAACCAATGAATACTGAGATGCTTCAACAACAAGGCCCTAAAGTTAACTTTTATGGGAATAGCTCACCTGTAGCTTGTCTAGTGACCTCAATAATCTTGGCGTACCAGTTGATTCGTAATAGATAATACAATTCACATGTGAGAAGAGATCCAAGTCTTGGTTTGTTCCACGGTGAAGAAAGATACTGCCGTGAGAATGCAATTCACCTCATCAACCAGTCATCTGTAAAAAAATATTAAGCAGTGAAGAAGACGCTTTGTCCCAAGTGTTTGCTCAAATACATGTTTTTCTAATTCATTGACATACATACGGCCTCTGTGAATGTCCAAGTTGAAACGAATTGTGAGTTGCTATCAAAATAAGACCAATAGATAGGTTACTCCTTCTACCCATATTTTGAAACATACCAAATACTGGGGACTACAAGTAAAGACTTGTAAGAGACTAGAGTCAGAGTGTAAGTAAGTTCCTTATTCTATCTTTGTTGTCTCACATGATGATGATGATAGTTCAACATATTTATATTGTTTCCTCTAATTTCTTTAATCTTAATCTTTTTATGAATTGATTGTTCCTTACCTAATACTCAGCACTGAAAAGATAAATTAGCTTCAGATTTCTGCTTTAGTCTTACCTATTCATGAATGATGTTATCATTATCAATAAGGGTCCTATGTGGAGGAAACAAGCCAACACACTGCCAGTGACAAAGCCAGCCCAGTCTCACTCATTAGTAGTTACTAAGTAATCAGTCAATCAGTGTAAAACAGATCTCAACTTTGATACCAAGTACTGCTCCCATTTCATTGACCAATCCTCGACAGTTTAAGACACCACGTCAATAATCTGCCCAACCACCGATTCTATAACAACTTTTAGCCTGGATAAAATTCCAACCGGAAGTTTATTATGTAGTTTCACTTTGGTAATTTCTCCACAAAACTACAAAATATGGTGTGAGTTGTGGGGAAGATTGAGCTCCTTGGAATTACACTGTGTATATCACAACCTAAGCCCCTTCACTAGCCAGAGTCCTATAAACCTTTCGGATACATGTGGTAAGTTACTTTCAGGGGGATGTTTGCTGCCACAGACATTATCCAATCCAGTGACATAGCTATATATATCATATATATATATAGATAGGCCATACTAGGCTATAGGATAGCAAGCAACTGTCACAGTACTCAGGTCTAGTCTAGTAGTAAGTAGTTGAGTTCAGTTAAAAGAATATATGTTTTATGAGCATAAATGTATATACATATAGAGAAGCCTGCCTTGACAGCTTTGTTGGCCAAAACCACTTCAGGTTATCATGTTAATATTGCTCAACAGTGTGATGCCCTGTTCTGTTGATAAGTCTTGTAATGGTGGGCTGAGCTTAGAATACCTACATGTACTTCACAACTTACTTATATTATTGTATTCTTTGAAATGTATGACACTGCAGGTCAAAGTTTGGTAAGCATGGATTTGCTTTTGGTCTTCTGACAATATCCCTATCTCATCGCTGTTACTAAGTACTTCAACACTAACCGCAAAATCAATTCATTGACAGCTGGAAATCAATTGTAGATAAAATATTTTGGAAACTCTTGTTTTTTATTTTGCCGATTGTGTTTTTTGTTTCAGACTGGGGTGCGGTTCAAATTCAAGGATGCCAGGATTAGTGGTGTTTGGCAGACGCTGGTCGATCGGTTCGGATGATCTAATTCTACCCGCAAGTGGTCTGGCATTTCTCAACAGTGTATGGTGAGTACCACAATTTTTTCTTTCACTCTACAGCTCACAGGGTAAGACCGAGACCGTGTCAACTTTTTTATCCACTTAAGCAAGGACTATAGGATATAACAAGCACAATGTATAAAATACTAAGAAATGCAGGAAATACAGGTACCCACATGAATATGGGCATGATAAATATCCTACCAACACAGTATTTGACTTTATTAACATTCCATTGGTGCAGACGTTAAATAGTAAATTATACACTTCAGCAAATAGTGTAGACTGAAGATGAAGCTATCCACGCTGATTGGATTGGTTACAGTCATTGACATGACATTACATTATCTGACTTAGCCTAATAGAAGTTCTATTGAGGGTTCAGGTAATAAATACCCTTTGGCCCTACGGGTATGTTGGTAAAAAATTACAACGTGCGTTCCGAAGAATTGGTGTGGGATTAGGGTGTACGTAAAGGGCAAGGCAAGGAAGTTTGCGGGCAGGTTGGAACACACCTGGGGGTCCAACAAACCTCGGTAGACAATGGTCGGTGGAGAGGATTGGGATAGAACCAATGACCTTCAACATTTGCGCGCTGAATTTAGCAGCTATAGCCAACTGAGCCACCTCCTGCTCCTACGAATATTATTCCTCGGCAAGAACTTTCTCTGGCTCAGCACCAAGCTAGAAAGGCACTGAATTGTTTTCTTTTCAGAAAAACCTTTGCAACAGAAATAGAAAAAAAAACCAAAATGAAGGTAATCATCTTGTAGCATAGCACTAGTGTAATACCCATGTGTTTTTACGGAAGTTTTGATTGTCAATGAGTGAAATTGGCTGATTGGGATGATGATCACAACACAGTAATTGTAAACCTTCGGTTGTTGTGTATTTGGTAATATGAGGCTGGCATGTGTCAACATCAGCCTACGGTGCAGTCATTCTTTCACAAGAAAAATCAGAAGGAAGTAAACAGGTTACCCTGTTTCATCAATCTATAGATACGAAAGTCCTATCATCTTAGTCACTCTTTATCACGAGTAGCCTCCGTCACCCTGAGAAAATCATGATCTGGTATCAGTGGTGCTGTTGAGAAATATTGATGATGATTATGTGTTACAAAAATGTAGGCCTATGTGGTTTAGATGGACCAGATTCATTATATTTGGTAATATTGTCAGGACATATCAAAGTGTGCTACCAAAATTATGCTTATCAGTAAAACACTGTAGAAAAATACACAGCAAACAAATGTTATCTTAGAATTGATGTGATATGTCTTGACAAGCACTGTCATGCGAAAATCAAAGCCCTTTGTAGAAACCAAAACATGCTGTCTTTGATTAACTGATAGGAATTGTAGCATCTGTAGGGGGCAATGATAAGACAACAATCATGGGTCGTGTCATTCTTGAAACTTGAGTAAACTGGAAGCTTGGGTCCAAATGCATGCGTCACTCAATCCTCCATAAATTTAAGGGAAAGAATTCATGCGGTATGATTAACAGAGGGCTCCCTTGGGATATTACCCACATATGAATAATTATTGTGTTTTATAGCAGCAACGCTATCCGCTGCTGATGCTTGTTAAAATTACGAAATCAATACTAAGCAATCATTCTATGATTGAATGGTAGTTTAGGGTGCTATGCTAAGCAGTCCCTAAATCCAGCTTGTTATACTGAGTTTATAATTTATGGTTAAAAATCAAATATTGAGTCATCATGTGATAGAATGCAATTAAATGTAAGGTTTCCTTTGATTGGATTAAGCTTATTAGAAGATTGCTGACTTTCTCCCTAAGTATGGCTAGAAGGTCCATCAACTCTGTCTGTCTGACCAAGGAGTTAAAGACTCCTTGGTCTGACGAGTAATGTTATGAGATTTTAAGAAAAAATACTGCACTCAATTGTATACCCTTGTGTGTATTCTCCCAGGTGAAATGAAAAATTCACAGAATATTATTCAGCAAATTTAGCTCGGAATTGTTGAATTTACACATAGGCCTACAAATAAATTCTTAATTTTATAAAAAAAACCGCTCATTGGATATGTTGCTAATGTTAGGTAAAAGTTGAGTTTGTCGAGTGAATTTTAATCATAGAGCTATATAGTAACTCTATGATTTTAGTAGTGAAATTAAATGAAATGGAAGATTTCTACATGTTTTTACAATTCAGATAATAAACCCATCTGTATTTTGCGTTCTGATACAACACAACCCATTGGTATTTTGAAAACTGATTCAACACAATACAGAATATTACTTTCAAAAGCCAATATCATATACAGTTTCTTTAAGCTGTAGGCACTGATATATATTCTTATCACAATATCATATAAGTGGCTGTAGGTAGGGTCTCCATATACAGCCCCTAGAACCAATGAAAAAGTGTGGGTATTTCGCTTTGCTTTTGTTGCCTGATGAGCAGCCTACTTGGGTTGTTAAATTTCTGCACTGCAGGCACAGTTATGTGGGGATCAATAACGTAATAATAATGTTATAGACAAGCTGGACTTCTCCTTGCAAATCTCAGTGTTACATCCTGATGCGTTTTGATTTTGCTATTAGATATTGCATTATGACAGCAGGCCATTGGCTTTTAGTGCTGACACTAATTGGGTTTTCATCGAGTTTTACCAACTTTACTTTTGATCTACACACTTCACACTCTAATAAATCTAAAATGGATGTCAGATTCAACTGTTTGAAACAACTTTGAAAATGTAGCCTTAATTAAAAGTGCCACTCCAGAGATGTTGATATTCCCTGCCGATCTCTTTGCATCATGGGAAAGTTAGAATAAGCTGGCTAAAGATTATTCGAAATTAAGATTAGTGTGATAAAACTCACAGCAAGACTCTTGAAACAACATTTAGTATCTTGGCTTGAAATGTACACCTCTTGCAGTGAACAGCCAACGAAGAGCACCATCCCCTGAATTCTCAAATTAAAGTAAATCATAGACTTAATAATAAGTCTATGAAGTAAATACAAACAGAAAATCTGATGAATACCAAGTGTAGAACCACCAAGAGACAAAACACCTTTTTTGAATTTTATATGGGATTTAACTAATGCAGCTCAGACTCTTTTTAATTTTATTTTGCGCTGTTCTTTCAATGCTATTAACCTATTGTAGGATGGATATTAGTATTAGGCAATAAACATACTTCAATCATCTGCTTTGAAAGAAGAAAAAAAGCCTATCAGGAATTTGAGACGTTTTTATTATGTATGATGATGTCACTTTTTGGTATTTTGTAGGATTGTTTCGCTGACGAGTATTGTAGTACATACATTTATACACAGAGATAAACATGAGCTGTGCGCCCAAAACTTCATATGGTACCCTACCACTACTATAGCTGTTTTTGTTGTCATGTTAGCTTTACATATAGCTCTAGCTGTTGTGTCAGGCAGCGGAGGTGTGTTTGAGAAAAAAGCACGACAAAACCTACCTACACTCTGCTACATTAGAACTAGTAAGTATAATCGCAGAGCATATCAAAGGCACCAAAGTCAAATGTTGTTTTAATTCACTATATGATAAGACATAGTGCGAACTTCAGTTTGAAAATATTTTGATGTCATGTTCAAAAGGTCTTCGAATCTTTTCTGTATACAAGGTTTGCTGCTTATGTGGAATTTATGGTGAAAAAATATTAGAACAGTTATGTAATGATTGTTAATATTTTTCACAATAAATTCCACCAAGGCAACAAACCTTGTACACCGACAAAAATTAAATACCTTTTGAACGTGACATCAAAATACTTTCAAACTGAAGTTCGCACTATATCTAATCATTTAGTGGATTGAAATAACATTTTTAGTTAGTGCTCAGGTGTGAATCCAGGCACCTAGTAGTTATTTTCATAGGCATGAGGTATCATGGTTATGATATGACACAGCAATTTGATATTGACACTCATAGATAGTCAAACCAATGACTATCTATGAGTCTTTGGTATATTATAAGTATTTATAATTTTTGGTCAAACTCTGCTCATGTTGCTAGTAGGGGCATTTCATTATCAACCGAATGCAGTTGGAGATGTGGTTAAAAATGGAATGCCACAACTGGCTAACCAAACACAGTTTGAGTATCGATCTACAATATATCTTCATTTCTTGGGGTAATATGGTCAACATAAATATCCCTGGAATTAAATTTCCATCTGACAGACTTGTGGAAGTCCCTCAGTTGCCATTAACATCTATCACATTCTCAAATTGACATGTATAAATAGCCTAAGTTAGAAATAGGCCTACCTGAGTAAATAGTAAATGAAGTACTACTGACTTGTTCACTGAGATTTATTTAAATATCAGTGATCTAGTTATATAAAACCCTGGAAATGCCAGGGTAAATGATCACACTGTTTGTCGCCTAGCCCAGGTTGGAAATATCAATTTGTGTTTATTGACGCCTGAATTTCTAAAGGCCATCCTCCTCCGCATGGTGCTATTTGTTTTCTTGTTGTCACTATCCAGGCACACTTAATCATATAGTAAGGTATGCAAGTAGGCGCTGGCTGTGAACTCTCAAATGTAGCAATATACAAGCCAGAAATGACAAATTGCCGGTTGCAATTTGCTGGTTGCAAGTTGCTGGTTGCAAGTTGTTGGTTGCAAGTTGCTGGTTGCCAGTTGCTGGTTGCCGGTTGCTGGTTGTAAGTTTATTAACTATTATACGTTGTAAATTATTACCCTATAATAATATATTGTGCCACTATCACTATTTCTTCTCTGGTTTTTTTTGCAGCACTATTTGTGTTCGAGGTAGTGTGGTCTAGTGTTGGATGTGTACTCATACACTGGAAGAGGTCACGAGGAGAATGCACTGCTTCAGATCAGCTATATATCCTCATGTGTGGTATGTGGTTATCACTGAATTAATCTTAATGAAACTTATTTTACACCTGCCATAATCTACCATATCCAACTACCCTAGTTGAGTAAATAGAAGCTTAGGGACTTTTTCAACTGTGATTACTTTACTCCTATTAGGGTAAATATGGTTCTTCCTCTGTTCAATTGGGGATGGGGTCCATAGGGACACTTAACAAAGTTCTAGTTCTCTGATTGTAAGCTACACGACTATTTCATATTTTCGTGATTAAACATTTCGAAATTGGTTGATGCATTCCCATTCTAATTGAAACCCTCTCCCACTACGAGTTGTCTCCTCATGGTTGAATAAGACAATCCCATAGTATTACTCCGTATATAGAAAAATATAATTTTGTTACACTCCACTAAATTTTCCTTTACAGTCGTTGTTGGTACAAATATGGTGGCGTTATTTCTTACACTCCTGACGATGTATTTCTGCTTCGATTCTGCTGGCCGAACGTTTGCCAAACTTCAGTATCTACACAAAGTCAAACAGAAGACTGCTGCCGTAGGTTCTCCGTCGGACAGTGGCGGAGGACAGCCGGGGGAGGGGGATACTGAGAATGCAGAAATGATAGCAAGGTAGGTGTAGTCAGTGAAATGGGTAGATAACTGATGTTTTGTGGCATTTAATCACGATAGATTTTTGCTTTATCATTTCAAAGCTAATTGCATTCCATGTCAGTGACTCCTTTCTCAACATTGAAGTTGTTAACGGAATTGATTGTGGTATAACAATACTGTATGTTGGCCTATGTTGAAAATAAGTTCCAAACCTGATGGATGCTCCCGTGTACAGCCCGCGACATTCTGTTGCACGTCTTCATTTTGAAGTCTCTATTGCCCTCAAACAAATAGCCAGTCATTGGAACCGGTATATTGTCCTCTGCAGTCTGCATAATAAGTTGACTGCTTATTCCAGTATTCACATATAGTAGTTATCCCTCCTTGTTGCACATATCAAGTTCAATAGATTACCATCCAATGTGACCTACCCAGCCCAAGTACTCTAATTTATCCCTGATTATAGTCCCAGTACACAGACTCCATTAACAGTCTGTTCTCAGGCTACTCCTAACCATTAACAGTCTGTTCTCAGGCTACTCCTAATGTTGAATATCCTTGGTATAAGCTTCATATTTTATACTTTGACACCATATGTATACATACCGCATATCGATTTTAGTTTGGAGTCGCACCACCAACGGATACACATGCTAGCTAGGTAACGTGGTGCTTTGAGTCGAACATGCTAAAGAGCTTCCCTTTTACACGCTTATGTTAGTTGGGAGAAATCCTCTTTTTCATAAGCTCGGTTCATAGACCTTATAATTAATATGAATCAATATAGTAATATATAATAAATAATATTAAGTCTATGGCTCGGTTATATCTGCAAAATTCAGATGACCACGTTGCTGGAATCTCTTTATCATGTTCTCATTTCGTGTAGTATAACGCTAACTCAAATTTTGTTTCTAAGTTATGAGCAACTTCTGGGGCACTGCTTGACTGATTCCTACAAACATGACCCACATTTAATGGTAGATCACACAAAATTTCGCAAAATTTGTGATCGCTTCATAGTTTAGGCCAGTGAACCAAATAATTGAATCATATCAAGACAAACACACCCCCGATTATAACGGAGTGCGTGAAAATGCTGTTCTAGTTTGCTTTAAGACTTCATGATGACCCATAACTCTATACTTACTTACAATTATTCACTATCCTGTGTGAAGTTTCTGCAAAAAAAACTGTCACAAATATCCTTTTGACACGGCTTTCCACTACTCTCTTCCACAACTCCTCTCAAAATTCCCCATCCCTTATCAACAATGAGGATCACACAGGAAGAAATGACCTTATGTAACGCTTGTTAACCAATGGTGATGGTAAATCCTGCTGTAGTGTTCTAACGGAGACGGCTCTCAGATAATGGCCCGTCCCAGGCCAAGGTTACAGGCTAACCAACAAATGTTATAATCTGTTTGATGATGGGATAATAAATGTAACATTTTGTTTCGTGTCACCAAAAGTTTGGACAGGACTTCTATGTATTATATATGTCAATGGTGTATGGTATAGCTGGTTTAAAGACCTGTGATATCATGGTATCTGCTCAGCGTACCTCTGAAAAACCATTGTTGTATTGTCGGAGATGGTATGTTGTCCTATTCCACTATATTTAGTTAAAGTTATGGTCAACACATTCTTATATCACCCTTTCAAAACTATGGCAATCGGCTAGGGAGTTTCCATTTTTAACATTAATTTTGTCAATCCCTACTGTAATATTTTATAGTAAACTTCAAATCAAATATCAGGAGAAATGGCGACAGAGGGTGAAGTCAACATTCTGCTGTGAGAGAAAATCAAATGATGTAAGTGCTTCGCATTACTGCCACTTAATCTAGTCCGAACTTACTCCATGTTCTGGAGGGGTAACTCCTACATTAGTATTGATTAATATGATAAGTGCAGGCAACTCTCAAAATTAAACTTCACCTTAGTTTGCTCAGGTAGTCCCAAACTCCCTGGTTTGCTTGCTAGAGCTCTTGCTTACCTAACTATAGGCTTTTGTGAAGCAATAAGAATTAATCATTCCTGCCATTCAAGAGGTGGTAGGTACAGCTGATCATACCCACACCAATATCATCAAATGATTTCACAAATACCTTATTACCCATTCATATCCCTGCCATGGCTTTGGGGTGCAGATGCTTTTGTACCTTTCCTTTAACATACCAACAAGAAACAAACCATCTCAATCTTTTCACTTTGTAGAAACAAGCCTTTCAACAGATAGGATTATTACTGGCTGGATATTTAGATCACTTAGACTTGGTACTCTCAGATTTCATTGCTGGTATGATGTTACTCAGAAAACACCAGAGGGCAGTATTCACCGACACTATAAAGCAGGTTAGTTTTAAACATTATCCCCCAATGCAATTTTCCTGGAATTCCTAGTGGGATCTGGTCAAATGTGACAATCATTTTGTAAAAATACATGCCCTTTTGGTTTGAATGTTAGCAGAATACCACTAACAGATCCCGATTTCCAAATCTCCAATTGCCTTATAACCATATATGTAAAATAATATTTTATACTTATACAACATTTATACGATGTTATGATGATAGTATGTATGATGTGTTTATGTATATACATATTCATATACATATATAATATGTATGTTTCTGTTAGATAATGATTCATATTCTTAGTACAGTATATGTGTGTATCAAATATTCACAGATACCGCAAATGTACAGCCACGAGTCCACTTCATGATACTTCATTGCATTTATTTAGAAAACGGTTAGTTGATCTTTCCAAAACACATTCGAGGTAATTTTGATTAACAAATGATCGTTCAATTTTGCAGTGATTGTCGGGATCTTTTAAATTGTCCCAAAATTCCAAAACTAACATCTTGGTGTGCTTCAATCATGATTCCTTCCAGTAACCTCTCACAGTGTTGATAATGTCTCCCATGGTAAAAAATTTGTGCTAGGGTATTCGAAAAAAACTTCGGTCTCAAACTGCCAGGGTTTTTATGTCGCTGCTCTGTTTAACAGTTGAATTATTAAGTTGCCCTTTGTTTAACTTTCCTGTTCATGCAATCGAACACGCACGGAAGGGGCACTTGCTGGGATGATTTGATGGTTTGCAGGCTTGGGAAATTTGCTGGGGAAATTTGTTTACCCTATTATCATGTGGCGTTATGATGTGACGTTATGATGTGACGTTATGATGTGACGTTATGATGTGACGTTATGATGTGACGTTATGATGTGACGTTATGATGTGACTTTATGCTGTGACGTTAAGATGAACGTTATGACGTGACGTTATGACGTGACGTTATGACGTGGCGTTATGATGTGGCGTTATGATGTGACGTTATGATGTGACGTTATGATGTGACGTTATGATGTGACGTTATGATGTGACGTTATGATGTGACGTTATGATGTGACGTTATGATGTGACGTTATGATGTGACGTTATGATGTGACGTTATGATGTGACGTTATGATGTGACGTAATGATGTGACGTTATGAGGGTAAGAAAACCAAATAGCTACAACAACCGTTACCCATCAACTTAATAAAAATAATTTGCTTGCTATTTTATTAAATAGGGTATGTCATGCTGAATAATGAAGGCTTTTTCACGTTGCTTCAACTTCACCTGGTGTTATTTAGGTACAATCAGAGTATACCTGGCTGTATTAAAGGTTGTGGCGGATCTCCCTCCCTCAAACTCGAACTTTATCCAATTCAATTGAATTTTAAATTGCCCGCAAAAAATTTGCACAAACAGGATAGTAGAGTCTCAAAAAATTTGTGATCATACTACAATGGTTAGGATTGTACTCAAGCCCTTTCTGCTAAAAAAATTCAATGTTTTAATTGAGCAGCCGCTTCACAGTACATGAATTTGATGAATTTTAGCCGACTAACGATGTGTATCAGTACCTATCAGGGGCGGCTATATCCCCTCGTACAAAGTTTCTCACCCTGAAGGATGATAACCTGCAGTGTGAGTTTCAGTGTATGGTTCACTTTATGGAGTATGCCACAGCCGCCTACGGCTGGGCCGGTCAGTGTTACTTCTACCCTGGTCAAGCCTGCTGTAAAGTCAACCTATGTGGAAGGTATGTGCGCAGGTTTTTCATTGACGTATGCTCGCTAAATCTTGTCTGACTTGTAATTTTTTTGAAATCTAATCACAGCTGATGACTTTCTTCCATTGACTCATGGCGGATGAGTCACAAATCAATTCAGAGTTGATGGAAGGGGGTCATTATTCAATCTCCAGCAAGTAGTGAGTCAATCAAAAATTTGCAATTTAGGTATAAGTCCAAATTTAGCGAGTGATTCTTTTTTTAATCGTCTTGACACTCAACCACAAATCTGCTTTGTATACCTGTAAACCTAAAGACTACAAAAAATTAAATTCCCTTTAGCCATAGTTGCTACACATATCTTTGCATTGTCTTAGAGTTCAACGTAACTCCCGATGCTTTTTTAAATTTCATTTAATAGTATGAATTTTAACAACGACATTAAAGATCTGTTGTTGATGGATGACTTTGCTTTTATAATTCACAGATGGTTCAAATTCAAGGTCTGAACACAGTTGGAGAAAATTTTAAAAACCTTTTTCTGCTTCTCCCTAGCTTCACTTTTTTTCGAAAGTTGCACTGTCAACTCTGAGAACAACAACATGTGACTAGAAAAGATTTAGGGGCGTCTTAAACAGCCTGACATAATAATTAGTCTGACATAATAATAAGCCTGCTTTTTGGCGAACTGTAGTTGTGGCCAGCTTCTCCCCTCCATCCATATCAACTCCTGCCATTCAACCAACTATATCTTCTCCTTATCTGCTTATTATCCACTATGTAAAGTGGCAAAATGCATGCGTTGCTCCTCCTACCCTCTGGGGATGATAGCTGCTGATCATAACAGAGCCTACAGCTTATGAAATACAGCAACAATTTTTGCAGTTATCCTGAGTTTGCCTCACTAGGGCTTTGCCTGGAAATTGTCTACCAGTGAATGTCAAGCATTCTAATCGATTTCACCTTCTCCTTCATTCTTGATGAGGTGACACGAGTTGTTCCAAGCTCTTGCTGTTAGTTACTCCTAGCATTACTCCAGGGCAGGCCTTTCACTTCATAAACACTCGTTCAAATCTCGCATATAAATGTGAAAACATTTACAGTCTAAATAAAGATTGAATCGGTGGATTGAAATGATTTGCTATATTACAGATGTCGATGCTGTCCCTCTCACAATCCTGACATAACGTTACAAGGAGACAACTGCTGTCAATGTGAATACATGTCTATAAAAGCCGGCTCCCCTATGGTAGACGAGGATGACTTTATATATGGAAACTATGAGAACGAGGTAAGTAAGCTGTTTAGTTCTTTCTTTCTTCATTTAAATGAATTAGTAAATACCATTACTAACCCTTCGACCAAAACGCTCAATGCTAGAAGATGGCTTTGGAAGTGTGCTCAAACTGTTTAGTTTAGTTCTACCTTTTTGTTATAATTTTTCGTTTCCTTCCTGTTGATCAATTTCATTTTGGATTTTCCAGACTGCATAGTAATGATAACAATTCACATGACTGCAATGACATGATATTATCGCTCTTCAAGTTGATGAGAAATTATAATGTTACATGATATGAATATGATATGTAAATAATATCATATCATATATCATGTATCATATATCATATTATTATAATAGTCCTTGATGTACTAACTAAATGTATTTTTGCAGTGTGGGATGCCGAGTTATTATGTATGCCTAGATCATAAACATAAAAAAGTATTACTATGTGTAAGAGGTACAATGAGCTTCTCTGATACACTAATCGACCTTCAGGGAGATTCTGAAGAGATCAAAGTCAATCCAGCTCAACCCACATGGCATGGGCATATGGTGAGACATGGATTAACTGCAAACAAAATCATGATGTTGCCATAATGTGTCCACTAAATTATGTTACAAACTTTGCATCATCTGGAAGCCATTGTGAAGCTCAGCAGTCCGACGGGGTTCCAATATGGAACACTGAGCCCCCTTGTAAACGAGTGACTTGTTGACTAGTTTGTGTTTTACAAGGGAGGCAATCCCAAGCAGGAAATAATCTGCTTCCCCACAAAAAAAGGTAAATAAATTTGAAATACATCATTGGGCCTTTGCTGTCTTATCCTTGTGAATTGATTCCTTAAAATTGATACTAGAATACACAACAATGTCATTCTATATTTCAGGGAATGATAACTGCAGCTCAGAATATATTAGATGAATTAGAGCAGACTAAAGCCTTAGAGACAGCATTTTCTCGCTGCCCTGTAAGTTACTACACTGTAATGCTATTTTACCTGTTCTACACCCTGTGATGTGCATTCTGCAATAAATTTTGAGTCGTGATCAATTTGATTTATCAGCATAAATAGAATTGTCTAGAATATGTACCAACAACTCCAAAATTAATTGATGTATTACAAATGAGCCTTTTTCATAATAAGTATGGGCTGCTGCTGCTTGGAGCTATGGAAACCTCGTTTGGAAATGTTGTGGCTCTCGACTATCATTACATTGCATGGCTTCCGGAAAGGTCCAACCCAATACAACTAGATGGCTCAATTGTTTATGTTTCTCTTTTACAGACAATGGGCTACAATTTATTAATAATAGGCCATTCCCTTGGAGCAGGAGTTGCCGCTCTTATTGCCTTCTTGTTAAGAGAACAGTATCCTCAATTATATTGCTATTCATACTCACCTCCTGGAGGCTTACTCAGGTCAGTTAACTCTAATTGAAGTTTCAATTTTTTTAAGTTGATAATCGGAGCTTAGGTTATCAGGTTTGATTCAACTTCTCTACATTTGGATTTGCTCCCCCTCGAGCTGATGGTGACCTATTAGTAGATTATGTGTGACCTTAAATGCAGCAAATTGGATCACAATTGATCTAGTCCTAGAGCATGTCAACTGCTTTAGTAACTTGATGATGCTAGCTTGCTTTCATGCACAGAATATTGTGTTTGTAGCATATTGGATGTTTTTCCTAACTATGACGCAGCCTGCCATCCATCTTAAGTTAGTCCTGTCAACATAAATATATTACATTAAAATACAAAGCCGTGCACTCGCAAGTACTTACCAACATGCTCATCACTACTCATAACTGTCCAATTGATCATCTGTAATATAGACAGTTTTCTGAGCTCTGATTTAGACCTCAATTCGGAGTTGTCCTCTCTCCAGTTTGGTACTGTTAACCCAGGCCGCATAGAAAAAACGTGCTGAAAAGAGGGTTATCTTGATAACCGCTTATAATAGGATAAGAATTATTTTTGATTCAGAATCTGCAACATTGAAAACTCATGTGGACATAGTTTGGGAAATAATTTTAGTATTTGGATAGTCAATTATAGCATTTTCTGCCTGATTTGCGGACAATTTGGCAGAATTTTCCATGAGTTTCGTCACTAAAAGTAAGATTGATCAACGTTCAAGCCTCCAATGATTTGGAAACCCTGTCTCACAGGGTTTTCAATGGTGCAGACTCTGAATCAAAAATCATTTTTATCCTAACATTAGCGATTTTCAAGATAACCCTCTTTCAGCAGGTTTTTCCTATGCGGCGTGGGTTAAAGGTACCAAACTGGAGAGAGGACAACTCCGAATGGAGGCATAAATAAGAGCTCAGAAAACTGTCTATTCCACACCAGTCATTTAGCTAAATTTTTATAATTTTTATTTTTATTTTAATACTGCAAGTTATATAGTCATTCATAATATGCCTGCAAACAGACAAACTAACTTGCTCCAACATTATGCCTTCAAATATAGGCAATTTTATTTTTCTTTGTTTAATCTCGAATAATGATTTGACTAACTAACTCCTAACTTTCTTAACGGCAGCAAACCAGTTATTTAGCCATTGTGGCATTTCAGGCTCAAATGAGAGCAAAATAATCTATCATATTATGGAGTTGACCTGATTTTTTCCATATTGTAGCCCTGAAGCAATGGAGGAGAGTAAAAAGTTTATCACATCAGTAGTGTTAGGTAAAGATGTGATACCTCGTCTAGGGTTAGCTCAACTAGAATACCTCAGATCAGATCTATTATCACTGCTGGAGACATCATCTACTCCTAAGGTATGTTTGCTCCTCACTAGACCAAGTTTGACCCATTTCCTCACATTGACGTGATATACTATTGTAGGTATGTCTCTGATCGATGGAACAAGAGTTCATTGACGCCTAAGTTCCCTAGGAAAATTAGCTGTGATGACCCAAGATCAACTTCTAGCATTAGGGGTGGGCACATGTTAGGGACTCAGACTAAATTGACCCTTACATTCAGAGATTCACAATTATGGTAATAGTGTGATCTCAATATCAGTTTTGGTCTGCTCATATTGAACGTCAGTGTTATCCAACAAACCAGAGGCGCTGACAACCAACTACCAATAAATCAGGTCATTCAACCATTCGACCAATCCAAGTGCTCGTTCAATCAACATATGACACCTATTTACTGTTACAAGTCACTCCTCAAATTAACATTCTTTAACTCCTGTTTACAGTGGAGAATTTTAGCCTCTACTCTGCCGTTATTGCGTCGATGTTTGAGGCTGGGAGCAGAAGGCGCCCTACCTAGAAGCAGATCTCAGAATTACAATCCTTTCCAATCTCGAGCTCTCAGTTCATCACATAAAGCCATGTTCATGCCTGGTAAAGTTGTACATATCGTCAAAAATTATCCTCAAGGTAAGTGCAGTATGTACCAGTGTATTATTGTATTCATTATAATTATTTACTTGACCTCGATCAATAAGTTTGCCTGCAATTCATGACAATCCCAGTCTGTTTGCGTGAGAGGGAACAACTCCAAAACCCAGAAAATTGGATGATAGATTGGTTGCTTGTTAAATTCATTTCAAATTTTTTAAAATTTGGAGCTGATATCTTGTGATTCGTTTTCAAGCGATGTTAGAATATGAGGTAACCATTGCCCCATATGTTTCTGATCTAATTAAACCCTCACAACTTATACAACACGCACACATACACATACAGTTACACATACCGATCTTCTCTGTACTTTTGACAAGTGATTCTTTTCTAACGCATGAACCCGTTGCTCATTGGTCAAGAACTACTTCTTTCTTGGTCTCATATAGAGCCAGGGAAATAGCAGATGATATTCACTTTGTGCAACCTGGCGTTGGGTTGCATTCTACATTTGCCCATCCTATATGGCTTCTACAAAAATCTGCCTGTTATCAGAAGTTTTACCAGCTTTAACAGTTATATAAATATTGTTGCAAGCCAGACAACAATGTTTTACATAACATCATTTTAGTTTTGTGTCATCGAAAGCCTATTGAAATGTGTGGATCTTTAATAAATGTGTGGATACTTAATTTGTTCACAGGTAAGAAGTCCAAGGAGCTGTTATATCAGGCCATCTGGGCAGATAACGGCATGTTTGATGAGATTATAGTATCACCCAGTATGTTTGATGATCATATGCCTAATAATGTACTCAAGGCCATGCAAGAGGTTAGTAGTGTAAGATGATAAATGATTGATCAATTGTTTGATTTGGTGCTTTATTTGTAGTGTTTTGTTTCAGCTGTCATATTTCTAAATAAATATTTTCAAATTTTATGAAAATCCCATGAGGTGCTCAAAAGATCAGACTACATAGGATAGCTAGACCCAAGTGGAAACACACTGACTTTGCTTAGTAGCAAATGCATCACATAGATTGGTCCATGAACATCAGTTAGATTGATTCCTGCTTTGATATCTATGCAAAAAACGGGTATTTATTAAAGATAACAGGCTGCTCCTCCGTAGTATTATCAGTCTTATATTGTATACATTTACAATTGACATGAATTCAGAAGTGTCAGATTAGTCACATAGCCTTACTATTTACTCGGCCCATGCTGGGAACCAGATTATACGAAAACTGTAGCAAACTGCGCCTCAAAAGAATTTACAATGCCAGTTCACAGTTTTGCTTTATAAAAGACACCGGATGCAAACTTAAGTCTTTTGAATTGTGGTACTCTACTTTCTCTCTTCATTAAATTCATATTGATTACATCCTTTCTTCAGGTGATGGCAAATCATGGTCCAAAGAAGCCATGTAAGATGTTGACTGAAGAAGAGAGGCAAGCTATACTTCTCACAGACGAGGAAAATCCTCCAGATAGACATTCCAACGGCTCTGGTAAGTTTCTACAATTTTATATACACAATTAGTTTTATTATATATTTCAATAGCGCTGTGTTTCATTTTGTTTATTTCTGTGTGTAGTAATTGCGTCGTTGAGATCAACAGCAAATTACAGCCTGTAATTCTACCAAACCCACATGTAGCCCATATGGTATCTTAAGGTACTGCTGGTCCACAGGCATGCAGCGTTCCCGGAAGCAACTCAATACACAGGAAAATGAATCAAATTTTATCTAGCTCTACTTGCTAAGTTTTTATAACTTTGCTTAAACTTGGAGTTTAGTCAATGTATTGTTGATAAGAATACTGAAAATGTAAGAAATGGAGACTGTTAGAATTTTAAGCTGGTTCTTATCTGTCCTAGCTCTCCCTTCCCGTTGTGTCGTTGCATGTAGCCTGTATTTTCCCTGCCATCGCATTGCTAATAGCCCTAGATCAAATTCCCTCCATGATCATTGCTGCAAGGCAGGTTACAAAAGCACCAAGTTTATCGGCCTCTCCATAACAATCTGTTGTTTTTGCCATGGCCGGTGAGTGGAGTTTGAGTGGAACTGATCCGGTCCAATGTTAGAATTTTCTTTTTGATGTCAGTTGTCCGCTCATACATACAAGGAGAGAAGACAACTTTTTAAACTGATAAGATTTCGTTATGAATAATATCGCGTGTGATCCTTTGTTGTATCGATGTTGTCATAACCGTGTTTGCATGTCGTTTTATGATTTTATATTTTAGTAGAGGATTCCAATGTTTGATAGTTGTGGGTAATGTTATTGCTCTATCTCAACAGGGAGGGTGGGATATACCTCCCACCCTCCCTGTTCTCAAGCACTGTGGTGGTGTAGACACCTAACCCAGTATCATAAATCGCCTGACACTAGCTTTCCCCGCAATCAAAATATGTACATTCCTACAGCAATATTTTTGTGCAATAATTTTTACACTAGATTCTGACGACCCCTTAGATTCCAGCTAAAGGAAAGCTGCAAGCTCATTTTATTGAAGAAGTACCGTTTGCAAAACGCAAAAGATCTTAGAAAACAATTCAATTTAGAGTTGTGCCCCAAACTATTGAGAATATTTAAGTTATTATTAAGTCAGATTATATTCAGTGTACCTGCTGAATAAAGCATAATATATCCTCCCTGTCTTGACTGACATTGATTCTGGTGAACCAGAAATAGTTATATTTATCCGGCTACAAATTTCTCTTGCATGTTTTATATTCCATTTTCCGCAAATATCTGTTTCTTTTCATTATCAAAAGGTTTCAAACAGCTGTAAGCACATCAGAATCATAAATGTCGCCATACATACCTTCCTTGGCAAATTACTTTGCAAAGCAAAGTATGTTGTATTTTGTTATCTATACATTTTTTAATTTATATTTTTAATGTACTAATCTTTTTGTACTTAGTTGCATAGTGAAATTGTTATGCAGAGGTTCCATTTTTAATTGCTAATAAAAATTTAAATACGCCCCTCAAATCAAAGTTCTATGTATGTTTTGTACTATATCGTGAAATAAGAAGATGACTTATCTTATTTCTCAGTAAGTATAGAACGTCATGCGCTTCTTCTACACCGAGACAGCCATATTCGTTGCTTCATGGTTTTGGTGATTATTCAGCTTCTAACAAAACTCTGATACATTGCAGGTGCTGGCTGGACAATAACTCACTTTATGGTTTCTTCACTTACTTCCAATAACATTTTGTTTTGATTTTGATTTTCTAATCATCTACTAATAATCTTGGCTGACTGGGCTCATGTAAATCTTATTCAGAAGGTTAGGGAATGTCACCTTTTGCTACTATATGGTGGAAAAGTCAAAATTGGTTTCATCTCACTGCTAGTGATCTGATGTCAATAATGGGAGCTAAGAGATGCATCAGGTTTTTTGTAGATATCATATCAGCATTTCCATACATATTCCATACCTGTAACTCCATCAAAAAATATATCACTTCTATATGATTGAGCCCTACCGCCTGGGTAGTTAAAGTTTAATATCTTCTTGGATTGCTGGTAGTGGCATACTAAGATTAGCCAATGCAAAATGCTGTTGATAAAGGAATGCCACTACCAGCAACCTTGTCGAGTGAAATCACTTAAACTACCGCACGGATCAATATTAACAAAATATCAGTGTTTGTATTACATTCATTGACAGGACTAAGTTGGGAGTACACCTGTCAATTAGAAGCAGATGTGGCTGTCAAGACTCCTACTGCAGCAGCTGAACAGACAGTCACAGACACATCAAAGACAAAGCCCGCCCATCTACTTCCTGTTTCCTGTAATGGAGGCATAGACACACCCACTCAATGGCTGCCTGCACCACTTGCATCACAGGAAGATCTACTGTCGATGAGACAGAGTACGCCAAGCCTCTCTTCACAGCGTGGGTAGGTGTTGGGTTTTGTTTTTGTGTTAATGAAAACTAGGACATGATTACAGAACCTTCAAAATTCAATATTATGACTTGTATTCTGGAGGATCAATACAAAAATAATGTCATAAGACAGATCTGATTGGTCTGAATTGTCGAGGAATGTGGAACATTGCATGATGGGATACTCTTTAGCATTTGCCAAATGTCAGTTTTGTCATAAGTATTAGCCTGGGCAAGTTTTTTGTTTGGCAGGAGGGTTGGGAATGGCACCCAAACCACCTTCCCCAAATGGAAACCAGGCTATAATAATGGTTATTTAAACGTTAGTTATTTACTTCCTGCATGGTATCGTGGTTGATTCCTCAGTTTTTTTTGTTTTCTGGTATGACGACTCCAAGTATGAACACACAAAGCATTAATATGCTTTGGTGCGTGTAACAGTTTATTTTATGTTTGTCTGTTAAGTTTTTATGGTGTGGAATGCTGCCTGCACAGGTAAGGTCTGACTTCTGCCTGGAATGTTAATATGGCTAACATGTGGCTAACATTGTATCCAAGTCTCTACTATGTTCCATTACTTGTTTGAGTTTTCAGTTCAGACTGCTGTCTGCCGGGATTTTAACGCTCTCTGAAAGCTGAACAAAATCCCTGACGACAGCATGTTGCCTGATCACTTGACCTCAGGTTTAACTGTTGGCCGGAGTAGCTACATGTTACTCTCACCATTCTGACTGTTCTGTGCGCACACTTTTCCTGCTAACACTCAAAATTCATCATATTTGGACAATTCAATTTGTTATCTGTTCACACTTCATAATGTCTCAGTTTTATGCATGCCTTTCTGGGTTTCTGTCCACCAACTAAAATGATGATGAAAATGCATATAAATATGCATGGCTCACATTCTTTGCTATTTGTATGAACAGCTTACACAAATTTTCACCTATTGCTATAAATTTTGAATAGACCATCGTTTGTATCCTATGAGAAAGGTGGTAAAATGAACAAATTTTACCAAGCTAGTTATTGAATTTGAGGTGTTAGGGCACCTGTGTCCAGAAACAAACCTTCTCAGCTATTCGGCTAGCAGCGAATCAATATTTTGGCTTGCATGAAAATTTGCAAGTCATTCTGATGCGTCTTTGACTTCAAGTGCTGCTCTTTTTTGGAAGCCAGTCACAATAAACATGTTTTACTCTTTATTTTAGTATAGTTATATTGAAATGCTAGGTCATTCAAGATTCATGCAAATGACTGAATATTTTTATATATTCATCAATATTGTTATATATTAGATATTATTATATATTTATTAATTTTATTACCTATTGTTTCAGCTTGTCTGAGTCTCCCGATAGTAACACATTACCTAAGAGAAGTAAATCTCTCGGGTCTGGTCAGAACTCACTGATGAGAGTCCGACGTAAACACAGTCGTAACAAGAAAACTGCTGCTGAATTACTACTGACTAACGACAGCAGCGCTCAACCTAGAACTACTGAAAGCAACATCAGGTAAGCTTCACCGCCCATTTAGTGATCGGTGGTGGCCATCGATATGAATTTATGGATCAGTTGTAAAATACATAGTATGGCTATTTGTGGAGATATTCCATCAGTATATAAGTTTGTGTCAGGAACTGGATCTAGCTAGAAATCTGGCAGTTTTTACTTTATGCATTGACTGACATCCCCATGGATTAAAAAACTCCCTTTTTTTACCTTTGGACGTCCCAGTATTAACCTTCAAAAACTCAGGTAAACTGCTTGACAAATGTGTAGAAGTGGTCTGCTATAGCACATTACTGAACTTGTGCACTAATCAAAGATGAGTAATTCGTTCCAGCGACCATACATAAATAGCTAGATCAAGTTTGATCCATTTGCCTGCGTTTTGGAGTTTCCCCCCTCTACTGCAAAACGCAGGCAAATGGATCAAACTTGATCTAGCTATTTATGTATGGTCGCTGGAACGCATTACTCATCTTTGATTAATGCACAATAAATACCCGTATGACCATAGGCTTACAAAGTAGAATGGGAGCGACCCAATATGAAAAACTGAATAAGATTTGATATAATGGCCCACCTTATATATTCTATCAATTATACATGTTTCTATTTTGGCAGACAATCTCACAGTATTAATTCTCCTATCGTGTCCACTCTAGTAACAGACACGTGCTCACCTAATGAGTTATCTGTCAGCGCTCCAGACCATGTCGCGCCAGACCATATCACGCCATACATCGCACATCTAGGATCGGGAAATCAGGTAGGTTAGGTCACATAGTCCTAGGCTGTACTGGAGACCTTGTCAAGACAGCTGAATATACTTGTGGTCTAGCTGCTGATACACTGAAATCGAGGACGGGAGAGAAAGTGGTTGTCTATTAACAATCACATCTATCCTCTGTTTGATTAACCCAGTGCTTACCACTTTTTAAGTACCAAGTTAGATATCTATCAATTTCCAGATTACACTCTCAGCGTTGTATAATAGAATAACAAAAAACTTAATTCAGTTAATTAAGAACTCCTGAATTCGATCATAACACATCTTGAACTTTCTGTCCCTCGATAAAATTTTCAATGCAGTGCAACGTATATGATACTGAATAAAATATAAAATATGCTAGAACTTGTAATATTGTGTATTAAATATTTGTAGGTTGAGTACACGAGTACTAACGGTCACTCACCACAGTCAAGTAGTGGAGGATGTTTACATATTGTCTTCCCTGACACGGCTTTACTGCCTACCTAGCTGTCCAACTGACATAGACAGATTAAATTTTCTAATATTTTTAGCATTTGAGTTAGTTTATAATAAATTATTTGGCCCTATACCCTTATAGCCCTTTATACCTCCGTAAATATGGAATAAGTGAGTAGTTATTAATACACTTTGCCTACTACTTTACAAATTTTTCAGTTCTATTTCCAAGTTTATTATTATTTCGGTTTTACTATTGATGGTTGTGTTTTTACCCTCAATTTATAGAGGTTAATTTTTAATCCTACACATATCTTATCGTTATCAGGACTTCTCATGAATCGCCTAATCTGAATCCTCTTTTTAATGAGTCTAATTTTTGCTTGTGACTCAGTGACCCAAATAAGACACAATTCCAAATTCTATCTGGAGACAGCGATGTGGTAGATTTGTATTCCACGGTTATTTTACAATTTTATTTGTGTTTTCAATTCGCATTTACTACATGAATTGGTTATTTTACAAGGTTATAAAGAATTATCAACAGAATAATTTGCGAATTTTATTTCGGTAATACATGAAATAATTATATCAAACGAAGGAATTGGGGAAAATATCACAAATTTTGAATTTAATCTCTCTGCTGGTTTGAATTTACAAAACTGTGCTTCTTGAAAATCGGGGCAGCAGTGAGTTTATCCGAATCCAAATGGCTGCTTTCACAATGGGAGCAGGCAACATTGACTTCAGTGTACTTGAAGCCGAATGATCAACAATGCGCTGACTCCTCATACAAACTTATGTTACTCCATATCAGTCTTCAATCTTAGTACAACCGCCAGCGTGTCTTTAACCTTTGGGTGATCAAACCCAAGTTTCTGCTGTCGGATATCAAGAGCTTTCTGGCAATTTTCTGATGCTGCATTGGGATCTCCTTCTACTTCACTAAGTAATACAATGTGGGTGAAGGTATCTGCTACCTTGGGTCTTGGGATGAGCGTCGCCATGTGCTCTCAGTCTCATAGCGATTGCTTTATTGAAATAATCCCTCGCTTTATCTCGCTCACCTTTGAGGATGCACACTTCACTGATGTTATTGTAAGACTCTGCTACACCGAAATGGTTCTCACCATAAGTATCCAGTCTCAAAGTAAGAGCGTTATTGTGATGTCTCGGTGCCTCATCAAGCCGTCTTTGTCTTTGCACAGAACCCCTCTATTGTTATAATCCTTGGCCAAAATAGACTTATTGTCACCCACGAAGTGTACATTCTGACCAAGGAGTCTTTAACTCCTTGCTCTGACAGATGGTGAGCGATTTGTTAAGATTTTCCTGAGCTTTGTCTTGATCCCCGTGGACGCGGTAGGACTCACCCATGTTGCAGTAAGATTCAGCTAAATCAGGATGATCCTCGCCTTCCGTAGTCAATCTGACCGTGAGCGACTTATTGTGATAATCCAGGGCTTTCGTATAATCACTCTTGTCAGTATACAAGCATCCTAAACTGTTGTAAGTGAGTGCAACATGGGGATGATCCACACCCAACAGCTCAACTATGATCGGAAGGGGTTAATTGTAGTATTCCAGGGCTAGATCATATTCACCTTTAGCGTAGTATACTAGAGCAAGATTGTTGTAAGAGGCAGCGACGATGATATCCTTTTCACCTTCTGTCTCTAGATAGCTTTTGAGCGCTTTACGGTGGTATTCTAGAGCTTTGTCATTTTCACTTTTCTTGCCATGCACTAGTCCCAAGTTAGTGTAACATAAAGCGACATCTGGATGATTTTCACCTAGAGTGTCCTGTCTAATCTTTAGCATTTTCTGGTAATATTCCAGTGCTTTTTCGAGTGCACCCTTATGTTCATAGCCTAGTCCCATACTGCTGTAGGTGGTTGCAACATCAGGATGATTATCTCCTAAAGTCTCTCTCCTTATTTTGAGGGACTTCTGATAATATTCAGTGGCTTTATCAAATTCTGCTTTATTACCGTACGTATTTCTATTAGCTACATCGGGATGATTCTCACCCAAGGAGTCTAATCTGATTTCAAAAGACTTCTGATAACAATCCAGAGCTTTATCTAGTTCATTGGTGTATTCATTACCCTTGGTTTCATGGCTGGTAGCAATGACTGGATGATTTTCACCATGAACTTGGAGATCTATACCAAGTTTCTGATCTGAAATTCGCAAATACATGAGTATGAGTAGCGAGATGTATGCAACTCTTGGATCTGCCCACAGCTGAAAGCTTATTCAAAGCCAGTCAAAAAAGGTGAAGGCTGCACCAACACCCCTAGCCCTCAAACCACAATGAGTGCCTTGGACCATTACCAATGGTATCGCCCCTTCCTTTTTTGAAGTCTTACTTTGGAAAGAAATTTCAACATGTGGAATATCTCAAAACAATTGGAGAACGATCCCGAGTCCTGAGATTTCGTTTCAATACTGTGCAGGACTATGAAAGTTTTAAACAAATACACATATATAATTTGTATAAATACTTGTTGGTTTTGTTGTCTGTACATGAGCTTTAGAAGGCTGATATCCGGTGGTGCTAGATTCTGTAGCATTTGAACTGGAGCCGCACCTCATTTTTGATACAAATTAGAAGTATTTCCTACCTAAAAAAAGATTTAAAAAAAAACAGTTTACTCGACCATTCACTCATGAGGTAGGTAATCTTGTTGTAAAATACTAATCAATGAATATTTATATTGAGTTATTGATTTAGGTTTTTTGCCTATGGTCACATATAATTAAAATTTGCTAAGTGTCATGGCATTCTCTTTTATGTCCCCACAGTTTCTAGAGTTTTTGAAACCGCCTATAACACTCTATTATTCCCTTAGCTACCTCGAGGTTATCTCAATGTGAACGAACCAGAGAACCATTAGGGTTTGATAATTACACTGTCCTGCCAACTGACTGGTGAATTCTCATTGCCTTTTGTGTCATATGGCAAGCTGCTATAATTACATCAACAAGCAATTGATTTTACGGCACTTCTGACTCCAGAGACCTAACTCATGTACCCAGATTTTGCAGATATCAATTGATAGACCCCTATTGTTTGGTTGTGTACTCTGATTGGGCTAGTGAGAGAGGGAATTGTAAGAGGTATTATATCAAAATCAGAGAACAGTAAATCTACCTTGTCCTTGTTGATTCTCACTTGGCTTTTCAAATTCCATTTTGCCGATTTAGAGGTTGTAATGAGCCTGGAACATTTTTGAGATGGCAGCTGAATGGTCAATTTTGTGTGAGACAAAGTGCAGTATGAGTTTTTTCTATGCTATTGCTACTTGTCTGTGAAAATATACAGTTTTACTAACCTCTCACTAGAGGTAATCTTAATTGGGAACTTGGGAAAATATTGAGTCTCTGAGGTGGTCAAACTGTGCATTATGCATATTATGAGTTATCTTCTCCTTAGAGCTGAGTAGATAATTTCTACTTCAGACACATTTCCTCAGTCAGGAAATACAAATACAGTAAAGGAGGCTAGTCTGGGGGAGAGAGGAGGCCACCCTTCCAGATGCCCTGCTCAAGGAGGGGCCAAGTGGAATTAGGCATCTTTTGTATGTTACTCATTACAAGTGA
Organism: Membranipora membranacea; assembly: GCA_914767715.1. Taxonomy (NCBI): domain Eukaryota; kingdom Metazoa; phylum Bryozoa; class Gymnolaemata; order Cheilostomatida; family Membraniporidae; genus Membranipora; species Membranipora membranacea. The sequence goes on along the minus strand of OU612073.1, from coordinate 11,849,247 downwards.
ATTAAAAAGTGCCTCAATACTCTTCAATAAGTATGAGTAAGACAACATCATATAATATATAATATTATATATAATATATAATATATAATATATAATATACATAATAATATCTTGGACAACATCAATCAGATTGATCAGTTCGGAGAGGTGTATGATGTTATACCAAGGAGTAACAGGTTGTTACTCCTTGGTTATACTAATATTTATTTCATGGCAAAAACTGTAGCACCACATAAGCGAGGGACTACATGGTTGATGAGAAAGTTTACATTGTGCGTTCTTCAAGTTCATTAGATAATCAACATGAATATACAAGGAAATTTTTGAGCATTGCAATAATGGAGACTTGGAACATTATTGGAGACACTCTAAGAAGATAAAACATTTTACTTATCAGAAAGCAGGAATGGCACAGTGGTTAATTATGTTAATGCTAAGGAGGGAACTTGAATTGTATATTGCCATCAGCAAGAAATTGATCGAGACAGGAATGATGGCCTGGTGTTCCACACTCAGTGAACTGGCCGGGCTCATAGAATTGCCAGCCAGAGCTAGCTGATATCGTCATCCAGTGCTGAGCATGCTGGTATATTTCATGTCCGTACCTTTCAAACAGAAACAAACACCGATTTTCAGCTAACTATTCTAATGTTTCATGTTGACATAAACTGGTGAAATTTATAGCTAGCTAACATTTACTGAAAAAATTTATTTACCCATATAACCTAGTGAAAATTAAATCACATCCAAACTAGCTAAACTGTACTCTAGCTAATAAATTTACTCCTATAAGGCAGATCACATTCAAAGTGTTGAGACAAAGTTATACCAAGTTATACCTTGGCCCTCAGCACGCTGCCTAAAATGCACATTACATTTAGAACATGCCCACTTCAATCGTCTTTGATCAATAGCCAGCTCTTGGTGCATATTATGTTTCTATTTGGTTTTAGTGAAAAACACAATCAGATCACAAAGGATTGTCCAACACGTTAACAGTACATTTCGATACAAACACTTGGTCCATGGTTCATGGTCCATGGCTCACCTGTTACGGGCAAATAAACCCGGACTGGCAGGTGTAGCAACCAACTGTCCATCAAAATGGACTAATGTTGGTGATATATTTTCTTTACGTAACTTCTCACTATCCATAAGGTGCTGTCCGTAAATTTCAATATGCCAACTGTCACTGGTCAGCATAAATATTCCACCAGCAACCACGCCATCCACGCAACACCAAGTTTCCTAAGGAATAAAAATTTTAAAATAGGTAAACCAAATTGACATATACAGGATTGCATGGAACGTCTGAAATAACAAGAAGCCAAAAAAACTCCTCAACACCAAACATTATATATATATTATTTCTTAGGAATATAGTAGTACTCAATGCTGCAGCTCGTAGGGAAGAGATAACATGATCTGACCGGGAAGAATTGTACCTTACTTAAAGGTACCTGGACCAAACGAACAAGGATATAAAAACAAACGAAGATGTGCTTTCATTTGTAAAAGATGGCAGAATTCACATGTAGAAGAAGAAGACATTGGTAATTTTATCGATTTGATAATTAAGCTACACATGTTCATGTTCCCTCTGTAGGTATTCTTTGTATTAAAATCAGACAGTTTCGCAATCTGATTGCTCACTCATTGATGAAACTATTTTCATTCTGAGTGAGCGATTTGGGTACGAATTTGTCTGATTGAAGGACCAAGTGAGCCATAATTATGATAATTTGCTTTAGTAAAGCATCGCTCATTCTAATTGAAAGACTCCCCTCATCCAGATTTTTTTCTTGTGAAAACCACAGCCGGATCACCACCGTAAGCTTACCTTGTTGACAGTTAGCCTATAGCCAGCTTCGGAGAGTTCTGCTTTGAGATCTGATATCGCTGAGAAGTTAGAGGAATGGAATGTTATGTCTGCGTCTCTCTCCCATGGTAGAACACCACCGAACTTTACAGCTCCTAACAGTGTACCCTCCTGTAATTCACACATGCTCCCAGATTTCTGAAGAGTAGCCAGATAGTCAAGATAGATAAGAAAAGCAGTTAAAAGTTCATAAATTTTTCGTTTATCTCTATAATATCAAATCAAATCAAATTGTTGTGGAAGGTGCTATGTAATTTAATTAACATTGTTATCCAATATATGGTCTGCCAATTTTTATTGGTAATCTTCTGTTTTGGTCGACCAATCAATCGAGTGAACGTTGAATTCTAAATGAACAAATTTTTTTTTTATTCAACATCAGTGCGGGTCATGAAACAGCAGCAGAAAAACTGACTGATAATAAAATGTTAATATCAATGTTGAATAAATGCTATCTCATGTCTCGATCGTTACCTACCTTGCATAAATTCAGGAAGGTCTTTATCATACTGCTAAGCTCATTCATACAGCAGTGACTGAGAGCAAAGCCCCTAGACTGAGAACAGTCAACATTAGCTTCCTTGCAGGTAAAATAGAGATCCTTTTGGCTGGATAGTCTGATACGCTCAACCTGGATAACAACCAAAAAATTGTGTAAATTTCAAAACTTTCTCAAATTTTCTGTATTTACTTGTATTATGAAAGTAATAGTTCAAGGTATGCAATTTTCAGCCCAAAAACCGGACACAACTCAGCTACCACAGACCTGAAGGTTATTTGCTAACTGCATCCAGTCATGTTTTTCACCCTCTGCCTGTTTACTAGTAAATAGCATAGAGTCAGGACAGGATACCACAGTGTGCTCCGAGGTATTCAGCTTGAGGAACCAGGTCTCAAACCCGCTTACATCATTCATACCATCCGGCAGCGGCATCTGTGGAGAGGAAAGGGGGATTAGTTGAATGTTGTTCTGGCTGGTATTTCACTTTGCTCAAATCCAGACTCAATTAAGCAGATTCTTCCAAAATAACTCAATCGGATGATGTTTAGCTCTATCAAGATTTTTTAGGAAGAACACCTCTGGCAGGGTTTGCTCACTAAGCAAATGCGATCAGATAGTGATTGTGGCAGTTTGTTATTTAAACAAGTCCCAAGTCACACCAAAGCCATACAAAGAAAAATGGGTGAACAATTCTATCGATGATCTTAATTTAAAAAAAAATTACATTGATAGTAATTTTCCTTTTACTCCAAAGCTTTGCATTGATATATTCTTTTAGAATTATGCTTTAATTAAGGTTTGAATCCAGTGCCCTAAAACACCTCTGTAATATTGAACCACATATCGGCAATTTTTCTCGCCGTTCAGATTAAAACTAACCTTTTTGAAGAGATCACTAGGCGCTACAAAAGGACCTTTAACTGTATCACAGACCATACATTCATGTGCAGACCAGTCATAACCTCCCTGATAGGCAAGTGTGTAGTTCTGTAGCTGTGACTGCTCGCAACCTGCACTCCACTGAAATCAGAAGGATTGAGAGAAATAGAGAATATAATTTCACTGATTGTCAATGTATGTCCTCTGATTTGAGAGGTTAGCTGCCTAACTGGCCAGGTGCCCAGTTGGTGGATTTTGCGTATTTTTATGTAAGAATTTGCTGTCAAATTCCCTTAACCTCCGGCTTTGAAGGTTGTATTCCTTTACACAGATTTGTCTTGTTTATATTACAGCTATCCTTTGAGCTCGTCATAGAGTTTGTCTTTTGCTATATTACAATAATCAGGGCCAAACAGTTAAAATATAAATGCTGGTAATACAATATTATAAGTATTATTCTATAATCGTATTATATTTTGTATTTTATTAAAAAAAATATTATACTGGTAATGTACTTACCACACCAGATGTAAGATCTCTGTGAGCGGCAGCGACTACCGATGCCTTGAGTTCACTGACTTCTCTGACTAACCTCTCCAGTCTGCTATGCCATGTGAAGTGTGTGACATCACGGGCTATAAGTACATATCGTGTGTTGACACTTTGTACTAAATAGTTCCAGATACCTGTGCTGTTCTGACTGATGGAGAAGAAAAAACAAACTAAAATAGAATGGTATAGTTAAAAGTGAGACTAATGTTGGTGTAGCTGGCAGTGCTGCTCTGGAGGTGGTGGTTGCTTAAATCATTTTGCTTAGATAATATGGTCCAATTTGATATCTAGATAAACATGGCTAGTGGTATTATATTTTACAACAGGTATAGCTGTGATTCAGCCAGCCAAAGTGTTCTATAATCAGAAATTTAGTTCAGGCCATATACACTTAATAATCATCATAAAGTCTATGGTTCACGCACGCTTACTAATTGAAAAAAACCTGGTGTATTACCTTTCTTTGAATTCTACAAAACTGACTGTTGGGGTTGTTTTTGACTTCATAAGTTTCTGCGCTTGATTACGAGTGACACCAATAATCACATTGGTGTTCGGATGTAGAGTGTGAATATTTTTCAACATCCTTTGCAGATTCAGATCCTTGTTGATATTAAGGTGAACAAAGTTGAAGACTATCGAGAGGATTGTGTGGAATGGTGGTTTCCCTTTGCAGTCCATCATATTAAAGCCTACAACAGGACACAATAACATTGAGATCATCAAAGCTGAGAAATACAATTAATACAATCTTTGCAGTAAATGAAAGCTCTTCCAAGATAAATGGTGGATATTTGTCATGACTATCTGACTGGCTTACTGGAATACAGGTCCCAAGCCAGTTGGTTGTATGAAAATATAACATCCACTGAGAAATGACTTGAATACTCAGTTTTGATTAGGTTCATTGTTAGTGAGGTTACCCCAGGCCAATACTTGACCTTGAATAATTATACGTGAAATATGCATATGAAATATGCATCTTTAGCAAAAACCGAACCCAACCAGGTTTGAATTTTATTAATTACACTGCATACGACTATAAATGGAAACTACAGGTTTTGGGTCGAGGAGAATCACCTTTGTAGAAAAATGGGTAGCCAGCTGACAGATCACTACTGTTGTATTTCTCTGGACAAACATCTGTTTGAATATCTTTGGGAAATACATTCTTTTCCTTGGAGTTGTCCCCTTCTGAGGTACGCTGAGATAACTCCAATTTATCCATTATTTTACTAACCTGACCAACAGAATGATAATTAGCACAGAGGTTGAAGCCTTTGGGTTAGTTAACAGCGGAACATTAACATATTGAGTGAATGAAACAAAGAGGTTTTTACTCCTTGATTGAAATAAGAGTGAAGTAAAGTAAGCCAACTTTGTGAGAAGAGTTATTGTTGCAAGAGCAGTCTGCCCGAACCAATTACCAAACCTTCACTCTCTCTTAACCCCATAATTAAAAAAACTATGAGCCAATCTACAGAAAGTAATCACATACCACCCTAAACCAGCTAGGAGCTAACTATTATTATAAACAATGAATTTACCTTAATTATAGAAGATTGAAGTTGATGTTTCACAGCAGAAGATCGACTTGTCCGATGATTCTTCACCAAATCGGACATCAGATTGTGTAGATCGTTGCTAACATCGCTGATATCTGGCGAAGGGTTTTGCTTGTCGATATCCTGTGGAGGTTTCTGATTATTTATATTCTCAGTGCGTTCATTTCTGGGCAAAGTGCAGGCGGGACAAGGAGGGCAAGTGATTGAGGGTCTACCGCTTGTTGTAGTTGTGAGAACTGAAGGCTTCTGGAGGGGTTCCCTAGATAACAGATAGTTTGACTGTCGAAGTTAATTTCAGCCTCACAAATCAAACACAAAAAGTTTTAATAAACACATAATAACTTTTTGGGAAAGGTAAATTATGATAGAAGAAACAATCTAAAGGAAACAAACCTTTCAAACAAGAAGACTGATTTAGTACTCAGATTTCTGATATATAATTTGCCGCTGACTGTAGCATTGCCAGCTTGCCACATTATAAAACAGCACCACAATAAACATATCGACAGCAAAGCCAGAGAGGCAGCCGCACACAACCTGAGCCCGAACTTCATTATAAAAGGTCCATAGGAAAAACCCACAAGCCTCTACACTCCGAGGGACAGTGATTTACTAATAATTGGATAAAATAACCACGTATCATATTAATAGCAATTAGTTTTTAGGTTATCATCTGCCAAAAGGCTATAATGGTGTGACCAGCTTGGGTTTATATGCTCATTGGCTGTTATATTGGAAGTTCGGTTGTGGATACTTGGATTGGAGTTTAGTTTGACAGGGGTGTATGTGGATATGCTCAGCGGGATCGGGGAACATATAAACAAATTCAAATCTGTTGATTTTCAAAAAGGAGATGCTGGCATATGATATGGCAAATGTCTAGATGGTCCTGGCACATGATGATTATCAATCAAACACTGTCCCTTCCTTTTGCATAATACTGTCCAATAAGGGGGAAAAGAAGCGTTGGTGACAACACAAACAGCTTAAATTGGTAGCAGCAATTCTCTGGATTATAAAGCCACAATAGTATTTACAGATATTGGAATGACAGGGGCAGTAGTAGGCTGCTAAGCTTAATTTTCAAAAGCTCAAAATTTAATCATTGGCATTGGCACACAGTTATTTGGGATTATGTTGGGATCGAGTTGCAACATTTTTTGAAACATGCGTGAACTTCATTCACATCCTGAGTGTAGCATGGCAAGTCAGCATTCAAATTGTTTTTATCAAAAGGTGAATAAGTAAATGTTATCCTCCAAGTGACCCCCTGCATGGTGAATCTGTTGTAAAACGACTGCTGTATCTCATCTTTGGGGTATCATATTCAAATTATAGTAAATTAGCTGACTTTTAGAGTGTCATATCTCAAATTTGGCGAAGGGGATGCTTGTGACCTTCCATGAGAATGAAAATGAGATGTGGATGCAAAGGGTCACAGTGGAAGATCAAAATCTTCACCATGGATAGCATTGTTTGTTTTGATTTTGCAATGGCCGATCACTCAGACAGAGCGGTGACGTCACCAAACGATAGCCTGGCTTGATGTGAGCATTTTTGGGAAGGCCGCGCTAGCGATAGATATATAATGCACCAATATTTTAAAAAAGCACATCATAACGGAGCCAAGAAATCAGGGAATAGTGTGATGCATAAATAATTTTGATCCACCTAGTTGTTTAAAGATACGCAGAAGTGCTTAATTGCACCTGCGATGCACAATGCCATATGGTTACATGAGGGGACCTAACAGCCCGAGTGTGAGTGTATGAAAGAAAAAGGTTTTTATTTTGAACGATAATGAAATGAGAGCAGTGATAAACTATTGACGAACCATGTAAATGAGATGATGGAGACCAAATCACTATCATTGTATCTTCAAATGAGAATTAATGCTAGGAAACTAGCTCAATAGGTTACTGCGGATGAAAACTAGATTAAGTTTTATCCAATTGCCTGTATTCCAGTTGCTCCCCATCCACTGGTCACGCTTCTCTGAATGCAGGCAAATGGACCAAACTTGGTCTTAATGAGAACCCACACCGCTAGGCCTATCAGCAGGCAGGGTTAACCGAAAGAGCTAGGTCAGGCGCATCTCTGTACTAAGCACTCATCTCTATGATGAAAATTGTATGGTGTTTGGTCCCAGTATACTATAAACCTTTAAATGAACTCATAACTATATTATACATATCAATTTTATTAACTTATTAAGTCATAATTGACACATAGACCATGCATAAAACAAATATCGTAGTGCATCAGGCGAATTTATTATATATATGGCAAATTATCTGCTCACAGCTCATATGTACTCAACTTCATTACTTTGTGCAAGCTCCCACCTTGGCTAGCTTCTATTGGAGCTAACTAACATTAAGTTGCTAGCTTAGTTACAGGCTTGCAAATCTACACACTAGCTAATATTATTTACATCACTAATGAATTTGACCAATTCAAAGATATCTGCAAAAGTGAATTTTGCACTCACCTTTTTGCGATGTGTTCAGAACTGTCTATATCCATGACCTTGACATGCTGGGCAGGCGATATTAGCCATGTGATAAACCACGCAAGTAGTAATAGAAGTATCAAACCTGTCACCACTGCGAACCTCACCATAAACCTCATTTTGAACAGTTAGGATCGCTCAACTTACAAAAACAAGGATTAGGTTTAAGACCAGTATCTTTTTTCGACCTGAGTTTCAGAATTAAAGCATGATGCAATCAAAAAATTCTGATCTTTTCATAGATTATTAGTACAACTAAAACTTTCACTCCTTGACAATGTTATCACTAACAACACACTGATCGACGGGACTTCCTTATCTCTTATTTGGTAGTTAAGCGTCCTACCATTGGTACAAAGTTAAATACAGACACATCCATATTTACCAATCCAACTTTTATCACTCTGAGGTGTAGGGTGAAAGTACTAGCCTGTGTAAACAGAATTTGAGGTACTAACAACTTAGAAATCTATGTAAATTTAAAGCATGATATGTTTGTTTTTACAATGTCCCAAATTTAATACCCTCCTAATCCAGTGTGTGGGATCAGGGTGGGATTTTGTAGAAAGTATGTTGTGCATACGTCATACTATATAGTACACTGCAAACTGATATCTTTTGAAACCACCCATATCTAGTATTTCAAATCTCGACACATGAATTTTTGGATTTTATCCGATAACAAAATTTGCAGCAATATTTTACATCTGATATGTAAGTATCATAGAAGCGATTTCTGATACAGAAGTCGATATAAAGACCTTTTACCCCATTCCAAGGTCAGACACCATTAGGTCAAGTTTTGTTCGATATGCCAGCAATTTGGGTTGTTCGCATTCTAAGGGTTAGCCGACTAGAGCAACTCTAAATACAGGCAAATGGGACATAAAGCTAAGATAAGAAATGCTGAGCAGTATTGGTTTTTTCAGCCTACATTGGCTTATTTAAAACTAAACACTTCGGCAACGGCTCGTCAAGAGGTACCATCAAATCAAAACCACAATGCCAATAAAAGTATATATATGCAAGCCAGGCGTTCCCTCTACCTCTCAATGCTACTTTTTGGATGACATGAAAATTGTTCACTAGTTTTAATGGCTATTGATACAAAAACCCAATTGTAGTTACTTTTGATGATTGTTTGGTGCAGCGTTGAATCAAATAACACGAAGGCTCACTTAATTCATCACTATTTTTTATTAATTTTTATTGACGTCAGGAAAAACCCTTCGATGTCATAAACTGGTAACACATGGTGTAACTTTGGCGATAAACAGATTTATTGGTGAGCATACACAGACTCAAACTAATAGAACTGAAGTAAAAATATAGAACAGGTTATAATAATTCTACATTCATATTAAGACCAAGAATATCTTGCCCTGTTGGATGAAACACAAGCAGGGCTTTTTGTGTGTGCAAGCCATAGACAAATGTCTATGGTGCAAGCATTCAACAGAGAAAGAGAGAGAAAAGTTTCTTTTGGCCCGGACAAGAATACATTTCGATTCATTACAATTGAACTAATTGCCTCATTTTGGAGTTCATCTGCCTCAAAACTGAAGGGCATGCCGTGTCCAGGATTTATTATCTTACATCCTGATAACATGTAAACACAATTAACAAGTATTCAATATGTGATAGTTTTCACCAACATAATACAAATGTGCAAATTTGATAACGAACATTCTGGTTAAGGGAAAAATTCAATGTATGACAAATTGGATCAGGGGGCGTAGAAATAGTCCATAAAGCAAGGGGGTTGGTATGATAAGCATTCTTATCACGCATACAAATGTTCGTTCCTGATTCCATACACAAATGCCACACAATAGCAACATGCTTCAACCACAATGTCGCTCAGGCTGGACTTCAAACTCTTCTCGTTGGATATTTATTAAGCAGTTTCCCGGTGGTCTACTGTTCATCTATTTCAGAATTCCCATCCACCATGTGGAGGATTACCATCCCCTGCTGGTCCCGGCACTCCGAACGCAAACTGACCTTGCTGGTTTTGCTGCGGGGCCAGAGTATTATCCTCATCGGCCTCGTCGTGAGAGAAATATTTATCTATCATAGTGTAAGCTTTCTGATAAATGTCTTGATTAGTATGTGACTGTAAATATTCTATCTTATCTAAACCTGTAAAATGACAAAAATTGAGACAATCGATGATGCATGGACTGCAGAGGAACATAAGTCATACTTGTTCAAGGCCTCAAAAACCCAGGAAATGTTTTGATAGCTTTGAGAAACGTATTCTTAGGAGGAAAATTCGCTAATATAGAAAGTTGAAGTACAAGCAAGCTAAAATGTACACAACCCCTTGAAAAAAATTAAAATTGATGCTAGTTAACAAAAAACAAACTGATCCCTGCTAATATTTACTCTTTTAGGGGATACATATACTTGTTTTCGTACTTACCGTAGCACTCTTCTATCATGATAGCGTAAGGATTATGACCGAGTGACTTAGATTCATGCTCTCCTAGTTTTAGTATATTATCTAATGCGCTCATAGAGACTGATATTATCTTGGTGTCCATGACGGTAAGTAGCTCACATAAAGGTGGTATACAGTTCTGTGAAACTAAGTATCTACAGCAGAAAAAGGTGAATTATGACGTAGACACCTATGATTTGATGTAAGGAGAGGATAGGCTTTATTCTTTCCTCAATATATCAGAAACTTTAATGCCCTGGAGTGAAAACAATTGTAACAAATGTGGTACAATATAGAAATAAATTGAAAAGAAAAATTAGACTGGAGCTCTATCTGAATATGAGGCAAAAAAATTATCTCAAAAGGAATAAGTTATTGGACGTCTATTTTTTGTTTCAAAGCGAGGGTTTCCAAATAGGCTAATGCTCTGATTCAGGCTTAGTTGCCTATTTTGGAGTAACTCTTTCATGCGAGCACATGTCTCGGCGAGTGTTTGGCTGTTATAGCTTGGACGGACAGAAACAGATTGCTTATCATCACAATTGTTTGATACAGCTGTGTTTTATTACAAGAGTTGAGAAAAGCTTTGGGCCATAGTTCGCTTGCTGTGTAATTCATCAAACAAGTCAAATTTAATCTGTAAAGCCTACTCTGTGGTCGGTGTCTAGAAAATTCATAATATTGGATAATTGACACACGGAAGACAGATACTTTGAGGTAAATACCATACCTTATTTGATCGGAGGTACCACCGGATGTGGCGTTAGTAATTGCCCAGGCTGCTTCTTTTCTAGTTTTGAACTCAGCTTTACTAAGTACATCTATGAGTGTAGGTATTATATTTGCATCGATGATATACTGTGCGAGAAAGAAAAAAAAAACAGCAGATATTATGACTCCTCCTTGGAAGTCCATTGAATATGGCACCATAACTACTGTAAGTTGCTATGCTGTTCTAAAACAATATCAGTAGAAATTTGAAGTTTTTTTATTGCCTGATTTCTAATATCCATCCTGTAATATGTTGATAGCATCGAAAGTATGGCACATATATAAAGCAAAATAAAAGGTCCGAGCTGCATAATTTGATAAATTCATGTTTGACAGAATAGTAGTCAATGTTTAGATGAAGATTTATAGTTGGAAAATAGTAGTCCATGTTTGACTACAAGGTGATCAATCAATCAGACACTTTAAATTTAGCCATCATAGTCCCCGTATGCATTGTTCCCTTCACAATCTGACACTAAATAAACACACCTGTATTTGACCTCTGTTTCCTGCAGTAACATTAGAGATTGTCCAGCAAGCTTCCTTCCTTATTGATTCTTTGGCGTTACTCAATAAGTGCAGCAAGCAAGGCAGTGCTGAGCAATTAATAATAATCTAGAAATAAAACAAAAATCACATGAAAGTTGGAGTTTTGTCCCCTCGTATATATGCAAAGACAACTACCAATTGTATATCAATAACTGAAATTAATGAAGCCATGACGAAGATAGACTACTCTTGAACACCAGGTACCTTTCTGATTTAAAATTTACAATTGGATATTCCCCGCTGTTACATATGACATCGAAGCATCTGACAAGCATTATTTAAGTTATTATGACCATCATGACAAAGGTCAAACCTACAGAGGATGAATTTTTAGCCTTTCTTTTTAACCTGCTAAAACTCGCATGCATTCAATACCGTCTATTTCAATGTTTGAATGAATATAAACAAAATTTATCAAAACCTCGTAGTGAAAGATAATTAGCCAATCACATGCGTTACATTTACCAAGATGGCCGCTCACCTGAGTTTGTACATCGTCTCCTGTAACGATATTACCGACAGCTCTAAGAGCTGCCGACACAACGTTTACTTTATCATGCATAAGCAGTTCAACAAGTCTACGAGCCACTCCGGCCTCAAGTACGGTCTGTATACGAGAGTTCGGCCCATCTGAGAGATAGGATATGGCCCAGCATGCATCAGCAAGTGTATCCGGATCCTCTGTGTATATAAGGCTGGCTAATGTTGGTAGTACTACTCGTGTCTGTAAAAAAAACAGGTTAGTCATATAGCAAATATAATGTAGCCTGTGATGCTTATACATGTAGACTAATTTCCAACATTGACTGAGTCAGTTATTCTGCGTCAGAAACTCAAGGAGTAAGCGCAATGGCATTGTGTATCAAAGGGTTTAATTTTGATCAATTTACATACATTTTCTTTTTAAAAGTTGGGACAATACACAAAATGTAGTTTTATAAAAATGCCAAGTAAAGCATTGATTATTTCAGCCGATAACTTCACTATATAAATATGAAAAATAGATACCTTATTAAAGTCAGGTGGTGGATTCTTTCCTCTGCACAGATTACTGATACACCATACAGCATTTCTAACCATGGACACTTTAGATGGAGGTGCTTTGAGTATTTCTAGTAATGGATCTATTATTCCCAGGTTTATAACCATATCTCTATATGAGGGGCTATCACCGGCTATATTGCCTGCAAGGAAATTATGTAACACAAGATAAGCACAACTGATCATCACAGTCCATTATAGACTAAGATCTCTCCACCAGCGTGCTAAAGTCTAGCCTGTCTTGACAAGCATTGTTTATAAGAGTGGGTGGACATTAGGGTTGCTCCCCCTCCACCGAAAATCTTGTCAAAAGCGCTAGTTAAGTTTTGGTTTGGTTTGATTGAATGTAATTCAAATGCAAATTTCCAATTCTTGATTCAAGCCAAACACATAAACCAACAAATCTTACCTAAGGCCCAGACAGCTTGTTCTTGTACTTCATCAGAGGGTGAGACCAGAAGTTGTATGAATACGGGCACCGCCCCGCACTCTATGACTTTAGCTGTTTGTACTGATGTTCCTGAGGCTATATTTGTCAGAGCCCAAGCTGCTTCAAACTAAAAGAATAATGAGAGATGAAGCCAAATTTTTTACTATTATAGACCTGCGCTTTTGTAAATTGCAATTCTTAACATTTTTCTCTGATGGCTAATGCTTGAACCAGATGTAATGGCATAGAGTTATTGAGTACTGATATCTTGTTTTGATAACAAAATAGATGATATACCATCGTCCAAAGGTCTATACCCAAGTAATATTTAAGGATGATTATGAAAACGAGGCAACGAGTCATCAGGTTAGATGATTCATGATGATAAAAGTGCATTCCTTTATTGAAGAGAGGGGAGTATGCGCATTAAATGGCCAGCAACTCCGTAGTATGAAGCAAAAAGATGGGATTGGAATCACCAAATCATCAGCATATTCTTGACAACATGGACATATAGACTGGTATACCGGCGATGCCTAAACCATCTAAACAAGTACTGAAGAATAAAATATTTGAGAGCTATGACCAGAGTTGGTACACTCAGTAGTTACCTGTAAAGTGGTGTTCTGCACTTCCTGCAGGAACTGTATGAATCGAGGGATAACTCCAGCACTGATCACCTCATTTATAGGAGGGTTAGGTTCTGTAACAGATCATCAAAGAAGAATTTCAGTTCTTCATTCAATTTCACATACTCAAATAGTATGTTTTTTGTTAGAGGCTGTTATATACAACATCTGAAATTCTGCTAGAGCTTAGGCATCCATTTTTAATCCTATCAAACAAACTCCATCACCATTGTTATACTTCTGGCAATGTCTTCTTCACACTATACAGTGAAACTAACATATCATAGATTGCAGCCTTGTGAAATGAAATTCGACCATATCTTTGCATGAAGCAAGTCACATGACACTGCCTCATGGACTGGCTGAAGATGCACCAATATTGGTAATTCAACATTAATTGTTATATATATATATGTATATATTTTATATTATATTGTACCTTTAGATAATAGTTTCCTGAATCTCTCCGTGGCTTGTAGCATTATCTCCACACTATCCGAGTAGAGAGCCTCAATGAGATCTTGTGTGATCATAGAACCAACGCTGCCGGCACCTGTGGTGGAGCTGACCTCTGAGTTCATACCGGCACCAGAAAGGTCAAGAGGTGAATCCTCGTCTCCATCCGTCTGCTGAACGTTACGTCGCTTACTCAACTGTAAATCAGATGGTCTGGAATGTGGTCCTTTGCAAAGTGAACTTCCACACCTAGTGTTGTGAAACCTCAAGCATCTATAGAAGCTTGAGCAAAACATATCTCCAATCATGGTTTATCAAAACTTGAAAGGACTGCTCTATACAGGAATATTTCGATTTTCTCACCTGTTCATCTCGTTTTTGTTTCCTGAGAGACACACCCTCTTCTTCTCGCCGCCTTCTCATCTCATCGGTGTTCAGGGCTGTGTTCTTATACAGATTTTTACGACTGTCCTCCGCCATCCTGTCTAAGACGGGCTTTCGAATCTGGGATTAATTGTTGATGTCTGTATTGATATTGACTAAAATGAAAATTTATGTATATTTGATTTATTATATGGCATTGACAATAGTATGGGAAAATTCAGTCACAGATTAATGGTTGGTTCACATTGTCCCAGACAGCCATCGCAGTCAATGTGAACGTGGAAATGACAAAATCCCAGTCTGTCTGGGAAGATCCTAAGAAAAGTTGATCACATTTATTATAATTATTCCAGAACTATCACAGACAAACACCTATTTGCAAATCTGGGACGAATTTTACAATGTGAACATAAGATGGGGACCATATGGGATAAGCAATGGGATGGAATTCCATTGTCATCTGGGACAATGTGGACCACGCTTAGGACTATTACTAGCGTAGTATTGTTTTGAACAATGGCCAACTCGACTCGAAAATGACCATGACAATGTCCATTTTACCAATTACGCTGAGTTCACTGATATAGTAACAGATAACAGCTTTGGGATTGTTGATACGGTGTTTTAAAAAAACTTACCGACTAGACCTAGACACAACTCAGTAGTTCGCTGTGTTCAAGGTACACTCTATCTCATATCATCTATTGGTAACTTATTCTGACAATCCACTATTCCCTGTTAAGTGTAGAGTAGCAACTGTGGAATATGATAAATAAAATGATTAAAAATGGTTAATAAACTAACAACAACAACGACTTTCAGACACACAGCACAGTCTTCTTACTTATGATATACCAGATCTTATACCAATCCAATAGAATTACCATCATGTCCTTGAAGTATCATCAACATCACCATGTCAATAGTCATATATAAATCAACACTTATTCTTCACCATGATATTTTTTTGCTCCCACTTGCAATTGAATTTGAACTTCCTGGCCTATCATCAACATGAACATAATTTTGTTTGTCTTTGAATTTACACAATACTTTGTTGACTATACAGTGATATTGATAATTCTTACCTGCTCATCTACAGCCTGCCTTTTCCTCTTAGTGGTAGTGGTGTTGGAATATTGATAACTTAGCCGATATGAAAGGGGGCTTCAGCAAAATGCAGCATGAGACTTATTTCATTCTTCTTTTTCTATTTATCACAGCGAGGCAAACAAATAGGTCTATAAAATCTCAAAAGAAGGCTAAGCTGAGATGGGAAAATATTTGAATTTAGAGTGTGCAGCAGCTGTTGCCAGCCTACATCAGTTTCTGAAAGGAAAATTGAAACATTTTCGAAATTAGTGCCACAGCAAAACAGAAGTCTGAACAGAAGTAAGTAGTGTTTTTCATGAGTTTGATAGCATGTCAATAGGTAAAACTTGAATCAAACCTCAGCTAAAAGAGTACATGATGTGTAAGTCATTACTTGAGTTGACAGTAGCAGTAGACTGTCCTTAGCAATTGTGTTAGCTCTGATGATTAGCTGGTGGGTGGGAAAGAGCCAGCCCAATGCCAGGACAGATGGTTACCATCAGTCCTGGCATTGGGCTGGCTCTACTGAGAGTACCCATATACTATATACATTGAGTGACACTGCACCCAATCAGAGCCAACACTATAGATGCAGAGGTTTGTCTCTCTTCAACAACCTGAAGGCAGTTTGGTCACAACACATGTGGTGAATGAGGTGCCCAAATCTAATCAATCATCAGAGCCTTAACCGTTCGCCTCAAAAATCATACAACAACCATTATTAGAAGAAATCTGACCCACAAAGATACTATCCTGGTTAGGATTGGCATTGAGTGCTTCAATGAACTATGCTTCCTTGACGCATTACAAAATAAAGTACCGTTGTAAAATACCCTTTACCTGTGGTCCCTATACCTATTGTAGCAGCGGATGGATTGTGTATACCCACAAATGAGTGTAGCAAAAGTGGAGAACTGAGGCTATCATACAGGTCCCCAACCATCAATCACACACATCCAACATGTATTCAGACAAGCAAACTTTGCCCGCCATTGTACCCCTTTGTTCACCAAACAAAAGACCTTTTGTTATACAAATCTCATAGGTGTCTTGGGACATGTCTCCCAGACATCGGCCCCAGGGCCTATCCAACATACTACAGCATAACTGTACTTTATTTTGTATTGTACTTGTGGTGACTGAGGTACTCAAATCTAATTTAATCAGTCATCAGAGCCTTAACCGTCCGCCTTAAAATTATATGACAACCTTTATTAGAAGAAATCTGACCCACAAAGATACCATCCTGATTTAGGATTGACATTGGATGCTTCAATAAAATATGCTTCCTTGACAGTATTTTATTGATCTGAATGCAGTTTGGTCACTCGTATATGAGGTTCCCATCTCTAAATATAATATACAAGTAAACATTTCCCTTCATGTCACAGTGCTGTCACTTGGCATCGTGTGCCTTATCCATTCGCCTACAAATGATTATTTTAACGGTATTTTGTAGGTTGGCCATCATGTCAGAAGAGGAAGATGAGGTTGACGAGTTTGAGGCACAGCTGAGACAAGAGAAAGCATCTAAGGCAGAGACTAATGAGATCATCGAACACGGAAGGGTGAGGAAGGATGAAGATGGCACCGAGTATGAATGGGATGCTCAGAAGAAAGCATGGTTCCCAAAGGTAAATCTGTTTTCAAGGTAGTAGTTTCATGGTGTCTGCTGTATTGGACAGCTCCTCCAAGTTCAATATCTTATCAGATCCCCATTGCACCCTTCGGTCTTCAGTTTTGAGCTTTCCCCTTAGTAGGCGGTCTAGGTTTTTTGCCTATCAATCATTTACTGAATTTTAAAATCGTGTATAAGGTTAGTGTTGTCACTGCCCATAGACTATATTCCTTCTCTCTGAGTGTGTCATTCGCATTTTTAACCATTTTGTTTCTCTCCATTCTAGATAAACGAAGATTTCTTAGCCAATTACCAGATGAACTATGGCTCGATTCCCTTGAAGCTTGAGGACCCAAAAGCAGGGCCTCCACCAGATGTAGATACTAACCCATCAGCTTATTGGAAATATTACTACAGCAACGGACCACCATCTTCAGATGACCCTAACTATCCTGCTTGGTATTCCTACTTTTACGGAGGTATGATGATACATACATGAAATTTTTAGTAATCTGTGCCTGTACTAGTGTTCCAAATGGTAAGAAACGGACCATTACAAAACACTAATATTTAATTATAACATATGATATCTTATATTTATTCCAACCTAAGATAGTGAGCGTTTGTGCTAGCTAAAATTAAGTCACCCCAAAACTAACTATATACTCCAGTTCATATTTACTCGTTTAGGGTATAGAACTAAATATGTTGCAAAGCTTGTTACAAATCAGTAAATCTCTCATTCATACAACTCGTGACAGAGTGTGTAGCCCTCAGCCTAGCATACTCGAGCTCACGTCTAACAATCCAGTTTCATTGCTAGTTCATTGCTTAATCAATATAAATAGTCCAGAAAAGCCAGTAACATGCTGAATCATGGAGAAAACCTGGAGTTGTGTGCTACTATAAAAATTTTAAGAATGAGAGGCCAGCTCTTTATTTCATATACATGTACATTGTTTCAATGTTATATAATTCTGTATGGGGCTATTTCTGCTTTATCTCCAGACCCAGATGTGCAGTCAGAACCAGAGCCCAGGCTGTTGGACCCTGAGTACCCCGTCTGGTATTATAAGCAGTGTTATGGTGTCGAACCCGATACAGAGGATAGTAATTATATCACATGGGCGCAGCAGCTGGTCGAAGCCAACAAGCTGGCCAAAGCAGAAAACCCTACAGCAGACAAGGGTGGCAAGAAGAAGAAAGGAGAAGAAGGGTCTGGGCCTGCAGCCAAGGTCCCAAAACCTGAACCCAGTAAGTTGTACGCTCTCACTATAAACATCATTCACAAATGGTTATCACTCATTTTAGGAATACAATTAAAGAGGAACTTAACTTGAAATCCATATTTGCCCAAATTTGCCCAAATGCTCACAGTCATATAGAGTGTCATGTTCCAACTTTGGTCATGTGTGAAATTTCCCGCCTAGTGACATCACTCACCTCATACCTAGCAATTCATCAGAGCTGTGACATCACTCACCTGATCCTCATAGTATTGATTGTATCATGTGAATGATTCATAGATATTCATATAATATTTTCTCAGTAAACATAGTATTTTTTATTTTGATTTAAAAACTCTGCCATAATAGTGAGTATTTTAAATATAATTAAACTAATAATTACTGAAATATCTCAATAATAATACTATTTTGAATTTTGGTGGGCGGAGCTTGGAGTATGAATACTAAGCAGATTTAGTATGTGAACTGTTTAGATGAGCAATAGAATGCATACTGACTCATGCTGGGGATATAATGCCCATTAAATTAGTGTGTGCGGTGAGCCATAAATAAATTGCCATACTGCTGCGAAATTATACTGCCTGCTTTGAATGAGACAGTACATATGCACCAGCAATATTTACTATCTTTGTACTGGAGTTGTCTGCTTTTTCCAATGATGTCACTAATTATTGCTAATTTTAATTCTCCAAAAAAGAAACTTCACATTGCACGGATTGAATTTTTAATTTTCATAACATTCCTCCCCCATGTCCTAAGTATAGTGTGCAGTAAAATGAAGGTCCAAGGTTGATGCGTTCAATCTATGTTAAGTTCCTCTTTAAGAGTAACCCCATTTGTGAGAAATTTTTTGATAATCTCCACTTTATACTGCATTTGATTTTAACAAATTACGCTTGGGAACCAAAGATGTTTTAGTGACTAGCAGCACTAAATACAAATATTAGACGGCCATGTCACTAAGGATGCTTATATTCTGTTTGCCTGAGTAAGTCAATGCATATTCTGACCACTGACTCTTCTTCTCTGGTCTTAAATATGCTCCAAGTTCTTACTTTTTTTTTACCTCCTCTGGTTTTGACATTTTCAAAAAAAACACGTCAAAGTTATCTCCATTGTCTTTTGGACATATTTAGACAATAGCTGGCGATTCTATCTGTAGAATTGTTTGAGCTTCTTTTACCACCTCTGGTTGTGACGTTTAAAAAAAATCATCACAACCCTCTCTTTAGTCTTTTGGCAAAATTAGTCAGTAGCTTGCAACGCTGATCACTGTGACCCTATATATCTGTAGAATGGTTTGAGCAGGACGATGAACATAACACATCGGTGTACGTCCAGGGTCTGCCTGATGACATCACTGAGGAGGAGTTTAAGGAGATCATGACTAAATGTGGTATTATAGCCTTCGACTACGAGAAAAAGAAACTCAAACTGAAACTATATATGGATAAGGAGACTGGGAAACCCAAAGGCGACGGACTATGTACTTATATTAAGGTATTATGATGCAACATGTGAAGATGGTTTAGCAAAATATATTGGCCGGATGCTTGTGGGATTGTTCATAGAGGTTAACTTGATACTTAATTGAATTTGGCTAAACCCAGGCAAGGATACTGAATAGAGTTCACAATGATTGGCCAAAATTTTAGGAACCCACATTTTATATGTACAAGTTAAAACTTTCATACCATAACTACTGTCCACTTCCTAACTGAATCGTAGTGAGTAAATTGTGTGAATTTGATGTTTCCCTGGTCCTTGTGTGGTTTCAGTTTGCCTGCATGTTGAGTTGCTTCTCCTTATTGTAAGATCGTTTTTTTTTTTGTGATTCAGGCAAAACTGGATTGAACTTAATCATGAGATGGTTGCCTTGGGGAAATGAGATGTTACCTTGTACCCTTGTTGCCATTGTTACATATAAATTGGGCTGCCTTGATAAGATTCACCCACCTCTCAAAGCTTATCGAGGCTACATATAGGCCTAATATAAAATCAGAAAAAAAAGTTGATTCATTTATAATTTTATATTTTTACAGCGTGAGTCGATAGATTTAGTCTTCCAGCTGCTGGATGAGTCAGATCTCAGAGGTAGCAAACTGGACATCAGTTTAGCAGAGTTTAAAATGAAGGGAAACTTTGATCCAAAAATGAGACGGAAACCAAAAAATAACAAGGCAAAGAGGAAAGAAAAAGAAAAACAATCCAAGTTAGTTTAAGTGAATATTACTTTTGCCAACAGTGCACCTAGCTTTAATTTTCCAACGTAATAGTTTTTCAAAAAAAAAACTTCAACTCCTAGAATGGGTCTTCAAGTTGATAAATGCTCCCTGAAACCTTCCTTAAAATGTTGCTTGTCGACAAGTGAACTCAATAACTTTATTATTTGTGAGCTCATATCATCTATACATGTTACTCTAGCATCTGTACTGTACTGTGGTATCCAGTAACACTGACACGGTGTTATGTTCTGCTAGTTTTGAGCGCTCAAACTCTGATCAAGTTGCTTGTAGCGGCATTCCATTACCAGGAAGGTGGTCTGTTGGTTAAAAAAATGTTGGTTGAAATCGCGAGGTTTCATCAGTCACAATTTGCTCTCAGTTTCAAGGCAGTTCGGAGCACACCTGGAGGTCCAACAATCCCCGATAGTCAGTGGACTACAGTGGGACTCGAACCAACGGCTTTCAACACTTGCGTGCTGAAGTCCGACGCTCTTACCAACTGAGCCACCTCCTACTACTCTGGAAGGGAATGCCATTACCAGCACCCTATCCGAGTTTGGAGCGCTTGCCCTAATGTTCTGATATCTTGTAGGTTATTAGACTGGAGACCAGACAAACTACCAGATGAGAGATTTCAGTCTGAGAAAACTGCCGTACTCAAGAACGTCTTTGACCCTGCAGAGTTTGACGTGAGTCTGATTTATTTCACGTAACACTCTTTTTTTCCTGTTTTGGCTTACTATCATCAGTCAAATTAGTATCAGCTGCTATTTATATTCAGCGTACCCCTTAGGCTTGTCAACCGGCTACTTTCTTTGTTTAGCCACGTGACAAGGCTATTCCCCCCAAAGAAATAATGTACAGTAGTATGTGTAATTACCATGAACCAAATTAGTTTCAATATAAATTATTTATGAAGCTTACTGCATAGTGATGATAATGTCCTTGTTCATTTTATATTCTGCAAGCACTGTATAATAATATTCTTTCCTTCTGGCCATGTTTAACAGAAGAATCCAGCTGCTATACAGGAGATCAGATCTGATATGAGACAAGAATGTGGTAAATTTGGTGAAATCAAGAAAATCACCATACACGATGTAAGTAGCCTATATAACCATATAATCAGATAAAGGAAAATATTCAGCTATTTACTTGCCTCTCTTGTGTGATCAATGTTGACGAAGGCATTTGCTGTGAGCACACTATGGGATGGAAACAAATAGGAAATCAATGTTGTCAATTTGGTTAATTCTTGGAATCGAATACCAGCAATTAATGTTTCTTTTTTTTGAGAAATCATTGTTTAAAGAGCTTCATGGCATTTAACAGTGAGCAGATGTCAATTTTAGCAAAACTGACTAGAGCTTGATAACAGAATAAGATTTCAAATGTAAATTTTTTCTTGTAATGTTACTTGATCAACTCCTACCTGTAGACCTACTACTCCTTTAAAATGATTGTGCATGAATCTGGTTTTTGGTATCATTCTAGAGTTCGCAGCCTAATTTAGAAAACTGCTATTAGGTTCATTAACACCAAATGGCCCATTTTCAACTCATTTTCACTCAAAGTTGAAATTTGAATGTACTCAAAAGGTACTTTTTCCATGATGATATATACATAGCTGCTATACTGTTTTTAGCGTAATGCTGATGGGGTGATTGTGGTGGTCTACAAAGAGTTTGAGGACGCTGACGCTTGTGTAGCCGCTCTCAACAACAGGTATAGACTGAGACCTAGAATATTTTATATGCTTATGGACATTATTGTGTTGATGAATGAAAGCCAGTGTTATACGGTGGGTAGCAGTAAGAACAAATCTACATGTGCTCTTTGTTAGCGATAGCTAGAAGTTTCTGAAATGTTATGGCAGTAAAAGGTGACCATTCAGTGTTATGGTTATATCATCTCTTGATCAAACAGTTACTTCTTTTAAGTTCAACAGCCACGCCGCGGGCCACAACTCTGAATTCAGTCAACTTTGATGCAACTTTACTCAGGGAGTTTGGGACATACTACCCTAAACTCCCTGCTTTATGATAAGTGGTTGGAGTTGATGTATACCATGAATCGCCACAGTTTAAGACACATTAAACACCTAAGACTGTGGCTAGATATTACTACATTGCAATCTACAGCTTAGGCTAACTCGAAAAAGTTTACCTACGTAATGACTTGGTCTTTCAGAGATTTACATGTTCTTTTCTGAATGTATAATTATAGATGGTTCGGTGGCAGGCGAATAGCTGTAACTAATTGGGATGGAAAGGAGAAGTTTGTAATTAAAGAGACGCCTGAACAAGAAGCTGAGAGATTGAGAAAGTGGGATGAATATCTCGAATCCGGGGGAGAAAACTCCAAAACTGATGAAACTAACACTGAAAACGCTAGTAATAAGAGTGACAACTCTTCAACCGAGGCAGCAATAACAACCGAATCTCCTATGGAGACAAAAGATTTGTGAATCTATGCCCATGGTCCCTCGTTATGGACCCATCTTTGCAATGTACATAGTTAATAAATTTTCCTAATGATTTTTCTACGATTTACCAATAATGGAACCAAATCCGATCTTTATTGGCATACGTCATATGAAATATACCACATTTATTATGTCAAACTTGAGCTTAGTAAAGAAATGATTGAAAATTTGTGTATTGTGCCTTATTATCTGCTTCTCAATCGATTTTTTATTTCAATTTTAAACAATGGGACAAATTAAGATTATAAAATGGCTGGGTAGTTATGGTTGATATTTTTGTTTGAAACAGGAGAACCTAATTAATCTGTGCTGTAGAATGAAATCAAACAAACAGGTTTATGTTATAGAACAGAATATGTGCATTGATCACCCAAGACAGCAAACATAGGTCCAATTGAGACAGGTAGCGTCATTAATATGCATGCTGTGTTCATGTTAGATGAAGGGGTCAAGGGTCAGAGGTCAGGGGAATAATGTTTTCTTATGAGTTCAACAATATTGAATCGGGATTATTATTATGCTATACTTCATCTATATCATTTCAAGAGCAGAGATTTGGCACAATTCAATGGTTTTTATATTCTAAATCTCAAATGTATCCTTTTTAACAGTTTGGGCAACTTGGACCTGTCGGTGTATGTTGGTGTGTATCTTTGTGTGTTTATCAGTCATTCATATTTTGTCTCCAGTTCCTTCATAGGAGAATCATATTTGTTGAGATCACAGGCTATCATAGTATCAGTTCTATCAGCTATCTCATCAACATTAGACTCCTTTCTCTTCATCTCCTTATCTGATGAAGGGGTGGTCTTTGTACCGCCCGACTTTGTTGATTTGGCGGTGGGTGAGGTAGATTTCTTGTCTTGAGATGCTGTTTTCGTTAGCGCTGTTTTGCCTTTTCCTGCGTTGCGTTTGTGGCCGAGAGCTCTGTTCAATGGGTTTGAGTAGAGATTCAAGTCCGCAGCTATGAACTGCTCTGCATCTAAAACATGGCCGATGCTCTCGTTAGACATAAAGTGCTGAAAATATGAAGCACTACTAAATCTCAGATGAAGTACCAATTCAAATCAGAAATCTGTCATAAATAATTTTGTGTTTCAATTCATAGGGTTTCTCGTCCATTTTAAGCAGCAAAATGATCTTCACACAGAAATGAACTTCCAGTTGGAGTTGTTGACACGAGGGCAAAGCAACACTCATCACCACCAATAATACTGGTGATCCTGACAGAGGTTATCGGATCACTGAGAAATTAGGCTAGAACTACTGCTGCTCTGAAATTGATTAACTTTTTTTCACACTGCTACACTTAACAATGCTGTCCAGGGTCTGGGCAAAATTGACGCACTTCAGAATCCTGAAGCCTACTTTGTTCAAAATCAGCTCTGAGACATCAGCATAAGCATGAGAAACCCTTTGGCTCATTGTAAAAGCAATGTATAATTCCGGAACCATTTATGGGTGGCCTAAAAATATATCCAAATCAGTTAAGATCTACTCAAAAACTAATTTCTAGTAGGCTTACCATCCGAAAAGCTCATTGTAATTCCGTCAAATATTATTAGAGAGATGCTCTTTCCTGGTGCTCGCTTTGTTATGGTGGGTGATGTGTGCTTGTCTGAGAGCGATCACATCTAAGTGAGCGTGTCTTATAGTGGGCACAGTTGTGTCAAAGAGTGAGCATGTCTGTGACCAACCTGTTTGTGCAGTGCAAACATAAGGCTGGTAATCTAAGCCTATTCAGTTTGTTGACAATAATTAAGATTACGTCTGGGGAACTGACACCTGCCTTCGTCCTGCTGTCAATAATGGTATGATTGCCTCCTCCACCAAACCTAATAACTTATCAGTTGTTGATCCTGAGGCTTTGTTGGACTTTATTGATTTCCTAGAACTCTCTAGAGGTTGAACTGCATGACTTGTGTTGGATTTATATTAAAGCTATGTCATACCATGTCATCTTCATTAATTTTAAACAACATCAATAATTAAAACCTGGTGGTTGAGACGTTGGTTTTAGAGCCTTATTAAATCTTTATAAATATATAAAATATTGATCAATAATTTGTCATAGCATGCCTGCTGTTTTTATCTTTGCTTAGTTGGATCTATTTTTATTATGATAACAGCCAAATGAGTGTGTTTATCTTTAAACAAGTGGGTAGACAATGAAAGATATTCCCACTGTTTCGATGCCAAATTCAATTCACCTGAACTACCCAACTGACTGTCAGACAAATAACATTGGTTTTCTTTCTCTAAGTATCGTTACCATCATTGTGTTGAGGCAAAACTGTTATCCCATTCAACATTGTCAGCAATCAGTGAAACATCTCCACAGAAATGGAATGACGGAAACCAGAGACAAGGAAAACCTTGTATAGAAAGAACAGCTAAAGAGGAAAAGGTATTAATATGATGTCCCTTCAGATCCTTCGAGGAGTGCGGAACTCTGCGTATAACTCTGTGCTAGACCGGGGAGGGTGGGATCAGGGAGAATTCTGGTGGGATATACCACCCACACTCACTGGCTAGACCATGTGCCATCCAGTTCCTGTATTGGGAGTTGCTCTTTCTCTACTGAGATGGTGCTGCTTAGCAGTAGAGAGTAAGCAACTCCAAATGCGAGAACGAGATCAAGCTTCATCAATAATAGAATTCTGACCTTAAAATCCCTCCCGGATCATATCTCACTATCTGCATTTATCATCAGAATTTATTGATGTAGGATATGGGTGAACCACACCTCGGTTTTTCCTTGGTCAATTGTTGCCCTGCAGAATCTGGTAATGTAATTTGAGATGCTACAAAATGGGTGTTTTGTTTTGAGTATTTCGTTATTTATGTGGTCTGGATATAAATAGGTCAGGTCGTGACAAAATAATCTTCTATATGAGGTCGATAATAAGGAAGTCTAATGTGCAGTGTTTTATAAGCACACATGCTTTTCATTATAGTTCACCCAGTAGAGTTTGCATAATAACACATCACCACAACAAGTCTTGGAGAAAAGGTTGCAAGTCATGGCTGAACTAAAAAGACAGAGATGTCTGATTGGTGTGCTTATTGTTATGGGGATAATCATAGTTGCGCTGCTGGCAGCTGTCATACATTTAGCGCTGAAAACTGAGGCAGCAAAATCTAAAGTCGGTAAGTAGTCTATCCTGCTTGAACAGTAGACCAATATCCTCATTCACAAACTGATCATCTAGAGTTGAATGACGAAATGTCTGTGGAGGCAGTAATCATCAAGCCAGTATTACTATTATTTAAACAAATTTTGCACGCTGTAATTGTATATCCCAGAAGCATTCATCGTAAGGATTCAAAGCATCTTGGATCAGTTTCCTGGGTGCAATCGTCAGTAAAAAATATATTAAGGAGTATATGATATTGATTCAATGGGATGGTTACAGCCAAAACAGGTCCATGGTTTCTTTTTTAGTACTCCTACTCTGTCTACCAGCATACAGTCTTCTGAGGCGTCTTTTATTGTCAGCCATATCACAAATGCTGTTATACCTTAAAACATTTAATTTATTTTGCATCATAGCGTGATTGCGATTGGAGTTATAGTACCAGATCAAGTTTTTGTTTTTAACATTTATTGACAACAATCTTCATCATTTAAGCAGAGATGGTCACCAGTATATCAATTTAAACAGCTCAAAAAGTTAAGTTACACGACCTTGTATGTACTTAAGATGCTGACAAATTCTGTAATTTTAAGAACTTTTTGAAAAATTAACTTTTGATTTTGAAGTTGCCCTATAACCATAGGCTCCAGGTATGCAGTAAGCTTAAAGATCATATCCAACCTCGAGTGACCTACTATTATAAGGCAGTTTTTTGTTGCACATGCCTCATAGCCATACCTCCTTTGCTCTTATTCTTCCACATTCTGCAGGGGAGATAAACCCTGGATTTACCCCGTGGTCACCCCAAAAACTCCAGAATTCCTTAGTTTATGGCTGGTTTTGTGCACTAAAAGTCCCTTTGGTTCCCTTAGTCTGATTAAGAGCCATACAATGGTATATGAAAATATATAGGTGTCACAGTTGAGGATTGCCCTTGCCTTTATTGCGGCACCTTATATTTAGGTCTGTCAATGCATTACTCAGTGATTGATCAATATAAGTGACTACAAAGGCCTGTATCGATGTGACCGACATCATAGGTTGTAGTTTCATTCTCACAAGCAATCGATTTTTAAACTTGTCAGCCATGTAATAGTATCTGTGATGCTAATAGCAAATAAAGATTAATCTTAATATCTACCTAGGAAAAATATCTATGGCGAGAGGTGATGGTCTCTATCTAGTCTAGTGTAAGTGCTCAGACGTTTGCAATGTGAGTTAGCGGTATTACATTCTCAAACACATTGCAGCCGTCGGAGGACTAAGAGTACTTTTAGTCATTGTCTTGTTATGATTTGGGTTATAATGCCAACAGATTTATGTTTTATGTTTCTTTCTTATTGAGTGATTGCCAATAATTGGCAATCACTACTGTGAAAAAAAAACCAGCAGAAGTTGATTACGGCACATGTAAATCCAGCTCACGTGCGTGCCAGACAAATACCAGCCTAGGTTGTCTGTATCATACTCAGCTCAATTGTTATTGTAAAGCATGAACTTATGATAGTAAAGTACATTGTTGATTTCAAAGAACTTATACTGGTATTCAGCTAATCGCACTGGTACTTGTGCAGGGGTGATCACCCAAAAGGCCTTGGGTCAGTTGGGTTTGTTGGTCATCAAAAATAAAAAAACATTCAATGGGTGCACAGATAGATTTCTGTAGAGGCTTGTATTGTTCACAAGAGTGTTTAGTTATTGTTAAGTATCATAATGGATCACAGGGTGCATCGGGTAAAAATTAGACTAAAAACCTTTCCGATAGTGTATATAAATTATTGTCACATTACGAACAAAACAATCAAAAGGACTGTCTCTTCTGTACCGCATTGCTTCGATCTAAAAGTGCTGACTGTTTGTTTGTGATGACTTTAATTTGTCCATCAAGGTACATTTTAATGCATAAATTGGATAGATAGAATGTGTGAGAAGATGTCCGAGTGGAGTCTTTTATTATTATTTGCAATGGGTGGGTGAGATATTTTCTAACTTTACTACAATGGGAATCAGTGAGTAGAAATAAAAAAATCATTGGTAGATGGCATATCAAGAGCTAGAATTTTGTTTTATGGGCCCAAAAACATGTCAATAGAAAGTTGATATCAGACTTCTATTATTTTATCCATCGGACCAGTGGCTTTATGAACCGTGGATTTTTGGCCAGTGGCCTTATGGGTATTGGCCTTTTAGCCAGTGGCCTTATGATCAATAACCTTTTGGCCAGTGGCCTTATGACCACTACCAGTGACATTTTGGCCCGTGGCCTTATGACCAGTGGCCTTATGACCAGTGGCCTTTTGGCCAGTGGCTTTATGGCCAGTGGCTTTTTGGCCAGTGGCATTGTGGCAGTGGCCTTTTGACCCGAATCTGTGCAGATTGTAGCATATGAGGGCAGAATTGTATTTATTTTGTGGTTGAGGTGGCATCTGAATGTTTTTAAAAAGAGAGCGAAATATTTTTTCTGCTTGCCTTAGCTGTGATAATGTGTTGTTGCTAGATTCGTTTAGTGCATCAGGTTACCGGTAAAATTAAAAAAATATGTTGATTAGATTTGCGGCCTTGCTCAAAAGAATTGGTTGGTTGCTCAAAAGAATTTTGAGCAACCAATCACTTTTTTTTTGAGCAACCAATCACATTTTACCTCAACTATCACTGTGCCGGTTAAGGTAAAATGAACCTAGAAATAGAGAGATTCAGAGTCAGCTGAACATGCGTATTGCTTGCAAAGAAGCGTGATAGCAAATTCCTATCCGTCTGTAGCTGACAGCATTGTTTATGTTATTCATTAATTATGAGATCAAATTTTGATCCCTTGGAGGCTTTTTATGAATGCTTAGCTTGCCCTATACTAATCAAAAAGTACATCTGATTCATGGCACAAAGGTCAAATTGAGATATGTTAAAAAAAAACTTTAAGACAAGGAAGTAACAGAAGTATACGAGCGAGCGAATACCAGCGTCTGATCAACGGGCAAAAATTGAGTAACTGTCCACCAACTTTGAGGTGGATGATGGAATCTATGTACTACATACATAAAAATATTAACACGGATTAAATGCTAGCAGCACACCTGTCAGTAAAAAAATTTATGAACAGGTCGTCCTCCCAAATAGGCATTCGAGGCAACTCAAGACGAAAGTTAGGATTGTTTCTCCATTGAACAAAGCTTGTCAAGATAGGCTAGTTAAATGTGTGTTTGTTTAGACTTTCAGGGTGTTGGGGCCATCGGAATAACTGACTACTTAAAATTGGATTTATTTTGATATCCGCCTTATAAAACCTCTTCTCATCACCATCATTATAAGATGATGCATTCATATAACGAAATGTATGAATGTCCTTAATAAAACTACATTGCATATCAGGTTGTTGGCTCTCTTTTCTGCTCTGATTGAATTATGTGGTTGATGATTTCTTTAACTTCACATGTTCTTCTAGAAGCAACGAGCCAGGCAACAACCCCAACCCGCAGCGATCGAGAAGTATATGAGTTTAACTGGGAGCTTACATGGGAGACTTCCATGCTTTACACTGACACCGATGATGTGACATGGGTGAGTATAGTTAGGTCAGGGCGTCTCAGAACCCTAAAGATCTGAACGGCTTGGGCACATGACTCTTTCATAGGTGCCAAGGTAAACGTCTCGAATAAAACAATATTTTAAATTCCTGCTATTTCTATAATGATTTTTATAGTAACTACCATAGTTTTAAAGAATTTTTTCGACCTTTTATCGAAAACGCAATATCTTAGCACAGCACCAAGACTTTTATTGAGAAATCGAATAAATCCATCCATCCATAACCAACAAGACCAGTCTTAGTTTTGAATGAAAGTTCATGTTAAGCCATCGACTGTTTGATTAATTGATTGATAGATTTATTACATATCACTGATAAAAATAAATGTTGTGAATTCGAAGTAGATACCAGCCTCAAGAAGTAAACATTAAAAAAATACAGAATTATGAGCGTTTGCTTATAGAATATAATATTTAATTCCAACTGTGTACAAGGTGTTGTAAAAAAATTATCTCTGTCCCATGCCAGACAATAGTAACAATGACATCCTAACCCCCCTCTTTTGTGTAACTAATCCAGTTTTATACAGGTATTTCTCTTGTTCAAGTTAGATCTAATTTACCTAATTTGAGTTGTTTCCCCTTTAACTTCTGATGCATCAAGAGAAAGAGGGTGCAACTCGCAATTCAAACATTTTGTTGTCGATCTGTATCCTATTGTTCTACCAATTTTCTCAATTCTCACACTAAATCTATGTCCTCATTGCGGAGAGGGTTACCCCTCTAGAGTACAGGTACAGGGGCCCATGGTACTCAAGCCGCACCCTATACCCTTGTCGCCGGAATTCTAGCTACTCTTAGGGGCAGAGGGGATCTTTTTACTGCATGTGGGGTGGGCAAACACACAGTGGACCTCCGATATGTTAAGTCCCCTTCCGCAAAGACCTCGCTAGGATGAATGGCGCGCCAGTACCAAATAAGAAATGACTGCATGCGCCAGTAATTGAACCCTCACAGATCACAAGTCCGCACCCTTAACCATCAGACCATTCCTGACTTCTCTCTCTAACTGTTGTAGAATGTCACAATGGGAGATACTGGTGTCTTGACATATGATGATGGGACAGTTCATACAATTGACCCAGCAGACGTTATCACACTTGATGGCTTCCAAACCAAGTATATTGCTGTCAATGGTCAGTTCCCTGGGCCGACAATAGAAGTACCTCTAGGTGCTGAGGTGAGGCGGTTGTAGATCAACTATGATCAAATTTACTTGCATATGGAGTTGGTCCACCTTGGATCGCTGTCACAGGATCAGTAATATTGAATCAACGGAAATTGTAAGCAAACTGTATGGTACTCTACTCAAGCCAGGAGTAGAGTATTTTACTGTAATTCCACAGTTTATCCTGCAGGCCTTGAGTATAAGTTTTAGCGTTGGAACTAAGAGCCAATAAAGCAAACGAAGAGCAGCATGTATTTTTGAAATCTTCTAGTATTTTCTTACCAGATAAAGTTCTACTCCTCTCTGTACACAGGTTTACGTGCATGTGACAAACAAGCTGCTGACTGATTCCGCGGCAGTACACTGGCATGGGTTAGCACAGCGTGACACAGTCTACTCTGATGGTGTACCATACATCACACAGTGTCCCATATCGCCTGGAAACACCTTCACTTACAAGTAAGCTGCACTGTGATGAGTCACTTACTCATTCCTTGTCAACCCTTAACCAAAGTCACAGCTGTAAACAACTCCAAACTGCTTTTCTACACCCCAACTTTTATTCTACACACACATCACATACTGTTTTTCAAACATCTAACAATGAAAGCATTCAAGCTATTCAAATAGGAGGAATATGAAAAAGAACATTGTTTTATGACGCAAATAAAAGAGAGATAACCTAAAATGATAACTCAACACTTTCAAGCAACAACCAAATTTCAGTATTCTCTCTCAAAAAATCTAAAAATTGTTTACCATCAAAAGAACAAAGATAACCCTTGATTAAGTGATGGTACTTGTTAAAAAAATCTGTAGCGTTTTTTCTCCAGTGTAATTCCCATCTCTTCTTTTTGATAGATTCTATGCTGAAGAGGCAGGTACTTTCTGGTATCACTCTCATCTGGGTCCTCAGAGGATGGACGGTTTATTCGGAGCGCTTATCATACGTGATCCTGAGCAGGATTCATATTCAGAGTTTACAGTTCTCGTTAATGACTGGCTGCATATGGATAGTAATGAGTTCTTCTCTCAAGCAGGTGTCGGGCCAGGAGGACCTGATAGTGCCATGTATGATCGTGAGTTGAGTTATTTTGTTTTTATGGTCTTAGCTGCTGATGTACGGCAGTATAGGCTTAGAATCTGAATTCATTTTCCAATTACCATACATCAAAAGTTGGTAGGCTGTATAGCTTAGAAATTTCAATTTCACTCTTGTTACACTCGCCATAAAAATACAAAAATACTCGAAATTTGATAAAAAGGAAATATCATTCTTTGCAATCATTGTGTGGATAATGGTTGAAGTTTATACACTTAAACCATTGCTGACACAGCTGGGCTTTGCCCAGCAGTGCCACCAGTCAAAAATTTAAATAGAGAGTTGTGGCATCAAAACATCTAGTTGGTGGTCATACAGAGAGGGCAACTCCTTATTGTTATTTCTGTACTGTGCTGTAAAGAGTAGAGCTCATGGTTTTGAAAAAAAAGTGTGGTGGAACTGATGTAACACCCTGTTGCTGTTGGTATGTGATCATCTCACTAGCAACTGCTGGCTAAAACATTACGATGATCTATTAACCATACTATGGCACATTCTTAACCCTGTTTACCTCGACATTACAGAGATCCCAGACCGGTATGATGACTTGGCTGATGAGGATGTGGGTGACTTAGCTTCTGACTCCTTCTTGATTAATGGTAGAGGTCGGTTCAGTAACAACAAAACACCTCTGACTATCCACAAAGTGCAATCAGGAGACACATATATGTTCAGGATTATGAACGTCGGATTTGACAACATGTTTGAGGTGAGGAGATTTGCGATTCATATTTGGAACTTTTCAAATTAAAAATTTATTTAATAATTTATCATCCAGTCATGTCTTAGACTTTCTTCCTCTGTATACTGTACCTGTTGCATATGAACCGAGATGAAGTAGTCAGCGAGCCATAAATTTGTAAATGCAATGCATGTGTTATGGGCCATAGGTCACGTGAGTCTAGGACATCAAATGAACGGGGTCTGACATCCAGCGATACACAGTGAATTTATGTAAAACATTCAAATTTGATGTTGCAGAAAACCTCCTCTGTGAGGCGGTGTTATTGACAGCATGCTTGATGAGAAGGATGGTTGGCATTTGTGGCTATATTCGTTTTCTAGCTGAGAACCAGGACCGAAAACCAAAACCAAAGAAAGGTTTTTCTGTGCTGCGGTTCATACCAAGTAAAATGGAATTCTCTTTGGTTCATACTGAGATTAAAATGTACTCCTTACACAGAGCTTGTTGATCCATCTGGTTCATGTTTTTAGGTTTCAATAGACGGACATCGCATGACAGTGGTTGGTACAGACAGTTGTGAAGTTGAGCCTCTTGAGGTAGATTCTGTTTTCCTGGCTATTGGAGAGCGGGTGAATGTCCTTGTTAAGGCTAATCAAACTTCAGGTAAACACGCCACTTAGAGCAATCACATTCATATGACTATAGAGTGTCTATATTAAATAAGGACTGTTACAGCTTTCATCCACGCTTAAACAGTTACCCATGTCACAACAGCATCTCTCTTTTAACCAGAAAACTTTGTCTCACTCACCAGCCTTAGCAGAAAGTGACATAAAGAGTCACAGGAAAAATAATTGGAAATGTATTTTACCTCAACCATCAACTATAAGTATGGAGAGCTGTAGGTGACTGATTAATACTGAAAATATAAACTTTTTGACCTCTTGAAAAGAAATGTATAAATGCGCAAAAAATAATTATAATTAAATATTTAGTGCACAAAACTTAAAATATTTAAATGAAGTATTAAATAAATGAGTAAAATATTAAATGAAATATTAAATAATTAAATGAAATACTAGATAATATTGAATAAATATTACAGAATAATTATCAAAAAAACAATAATCATAGTTGCTGAGTAAATAATCTAGCTTAAAAAAACACTTCTGTTTGTAGGCAGCTATTGGGTTAGGTACAGAGCCCCCCACAAGAATCAGACACATCTCGGTAAATCTATTCTCTCCTATACTGACTCTACTGATGATCCTACCAGCTCAGCTAAAACCTGCACTGATAATGACCCATGTGTAGCCCTGAGCTGCCCATTCCAGAGTGCGCCTGGGTATCGATGCATTCCGATACATCGGCTGAAATCCACTGAATACCATGAAACTGAGGTCGCAAAATTAAGGTACCACTTACTTTTATTTTTCTCTTTGAATTACATCTCAAAGCAGTTGTTGAGAAAAGTGACAAGATGAGAATGCATGAACTGCCGTGCAGCAATCACACTCCCCTGTAACTGGCTATCTGGTTGTCCCTTTGCCTTTTTTTAAACACACATATTTCCATGTAGACATCTTAGTAGATTAATTTAGTACAAAAAAACCTTCGATTATCAATCTATGTACTGACAACTGGCTACTGACTTCTAGTAATACTTTTAATTTCCTATTTCAGAGATGGTACCGATTTGACTGAGCATTTCTTTGCCTACAGTTACATGGCTGGTGATTCAATCAATGGTAAAACTCTTTCCCTTCCATCCTCCCCATTCTATCAGGAACACTACACTAACTCAGGAGTGAGCTGTGACTCAGACGACTGCCTAACTGATGGATGTTCATGCACCCATGTAAAGACACTACCAAAGGATGTAAGTTTTCATCAAGGATTGTTAAAGTTCACCCATTGTAATCTAGCTCAACTTGAATGTAGTGGTTTAGATGTAAATATGTTTGAGGAATCCTGGCGATGTTACATCAAAACAAACATTTACCATACTATCGGCAATTAAATAGCTTTAACGCTCCTGGATAGCACTTTGGAAAAATCAGTAATACAATCTGAATGCAATTCCTTGTATGTTGCATTAATAACAGAAATAAAAAACAATTCATTTCGCGAACATACTCCACAGAGGTGACTATCCGGCTTGCAAGCTCTCTCTGTATGCAACGTTATTATGTTATGTTACAGAGCGTTGTGCAGATCATAGTGATGCATCATGTACTGAAGCACTTTGTTCACACCTGGCATCAGCATGGATACAGATTTGCTGTCATCAGAGTTGTCTACCCACCTAAGGACCCACAAACTGGTCTCATCATGTCCACAAGTAAGTTCCTGTTGCAGGGATTGCTTCAGATGGATCAGTGATTATTCTGGCTCACATATCTGCAGCACAAAAATTCAGCAGCAATTAAAACTGCAGATTCCATTACAGCTTTTTGTGTCAATATTTGCTCATTGTTGATAGTTCAGATACCAGATAATAGTTACCTGGTTTTAGTCATCCAACCTTTTGCGATACTGTAATGATAGCCTGAGAGTTCTACTGACGATAGCAACTAAGTTGAAACTAGAGTTGCATTTCCACCCCGAAGTGATATAGGTATTGATTAAAAATTCTTGTTTTGAACTGTTCCGTGGAAAGTGAAACGCAATGCTTGGAAGACGAAGATGTAGCTCTGATAACATTGGGCTGCAATTTGATTGTAACCTATTTTATTTTATAAATGCAAAATTATCTTTGTAGCTTAAGTTTGACAGGTTTTACTGACATATACCAACATTTACTGACATGTACATACGCCTATCGCTTGATGTTTCATTATTTTCCTACAGTGGATGTAGACATTTATTGCTCCAACGATTTCTGTCATGACGCTGGATGGATCAACACAACAAGTGGACAAGTGACTGTTGACAGGCCTCCTCTGAAGGACACAGTATCCATACCAGTTGGAGGATATGTGATAGTGAGGATATACACAGATAATCCTGGTTACTGGATGGCACATTGCCACCAAACTGAACATCTACATGAAGGTAATCCCATTTGCTGATGTGAAGCTAAATCATTTGTCATCTATTGTAAGTAAAGAATTGTCTTCTCCTATGCCACGAGTAGGCAACAGCCATATTGTATCCGGCTGACATCAGTATGAATCTCTCACATATTGTACCTAAATTTTCCATTTTACTACCAGTTGTCAACAAGAAACACGTGGTTGCAATAAAATAATCTGCCATACAATGTAGCAATTTTGAGAATAATAGTGTATTGCAAGTATAATATGACAATGTTTTCATCATTTGGTTTCAGGAATGGCCTTGGTGTTTGACGTTGATGGTGAAAGTATGAAGGGAAGTATTCCAGATGGTTTTCCAACTTGTGGTGACTTTGTGATGAAGTCCTGATGATTGATTCTTGGAAGCAAATGTCTTTAACAGTGCTGCGCAGAATCTATAAAATAATAATCTTAGTACATATATATACATACATACATACATTTACATATACATAAACATATACATATGCATAATATGCATATGCATATACATATACACATACATATACATATACATATACATATACATATACATATACATATACATATACATATAACTAAACATATACATAAACATATGCATATACATATACATATACATTATTAAATTATAAAACAATACTTTATCCAGACGGTTATTTTGGCAAGTGTAATGCTGGAGCCAAGGGTAATAATGTTTTAATAGAAAGTACATCTGAGCACAGCATTCTCCTAATAAGCAAATCAAACCCCATTCATATCAAAACTAGGCAGATCATAATTCTTAAATATGAAATTAATTTAAATTATATTTATTTTTTTGTTAATTTGTTTTAGGGTCAACAACTTATTTTTCATTTGCATTAATTATAAACTTTTGTTTCAAACCTCAATAAATAAATGATAATTTAATCTTTGATAAGAAACACGTCCCTTTCTTAACCTGGATCTAAATTTACGCTCTAGGAATTTAAACAGAAAAATTTAGGCTAGTTATTGATGAGATTTCAATGGAGGATTCAACGCCCACACCCTATGCGCTGGTTAGTGGTCCTTTATCTCCAGCGTTTACCATTCCTCAGTGCATTGATAGGTTGATCAAACATTGAATGTTTGTCTTGCCATAATGGATCAAATACTGTGAAAACATTGCCCCTTGGTCTAGTGGAAGTTATTCTATTGTTGATTCCGATGATACGTTGAACTTTATGCTTTCCTCTCTGTGCATCTTGACTCTTGCCCTGTTACGATGTTGATGCTTTATTCTCAGCTCTGAGGCAAGGAATTGAGACTGTTGTTTTCATCACAACTAGCAAAGGTTAGTTTGAGATATCTAAGCTTACTTCAGAAATTTTCTAAAAGTTTATGGGTACTAGACCTGTATCTTTTGCATCCCTCCTCTGCTCATCCATCAGAAGACGATTTGGTGTATGGGTTATATATAGCTGTACCTCATATTCAGTGTTCTAGTCTTCAAAGTTCTGAACTCTTTTAATCAATAAATTGACTGAGAATTTCGTTTGAGGCTGCCAAGCAGAAAAATATGCAAGCAGATTCATAAGCTTGTTTAGAGCACTTCAGAATCAGGTTAGGTCATTTCAGTTTAGGTTACGCTCAAGAGGTCAGTTGCAACAAATAATTGTCAAGATGGCACCAAGAAGAAAAGGAGGTGATGGTATTGAGGAATTACAAACGGAGGTTGAGGAAGTACAGGCTACAACTCAAATACTCACCGACAAGGTCAGACAACTTGATGATCAGGTCACGTCAAGGCTACCGACAAGAATTCAAAAGTATGTTCATGCAGCCACTTTAGTTTTCTCCTTCTCATGGTTAATATTTCTTAAAGGGCTGAACTTCAAGTTGTTTCTTTCACGCATGTGAGTCATTTTTTTCCGCTGAAAACTCAATTTTACTTATGGAACATACCAATCAATGTAGGGTTGTTGTGACTCTCATATTTCCCTAGCAGACTTATCCAAGTTAGTCAGAAAGGGGCATAATCTCCAATTTTGAAAAGTTTCACAAGTACAAGAGTGAGCACATAATCAAATGTGGATCAAATTCCTGGTGAAAACCTTGTATATGTTTGATACGACATTGAGTAGCGGCTAGTTGAATGTTGATGCATAACAGATTTTTGACTGCAATAAAGGTTGCAAAAGGAAGTTGATGATCATAGAAAAAAGATAGAAGTTCTACAGAATAAGGTCGAACACATGGAGGAGAATATGGTTACTAAGAAAGAATTTGATCAGCTTATGCAAATGGTCAAGGTGAAAGTCATTATCAAAAATTACCGCTCGATAATCAACCATCAGGCTGACATTCTATTTGGAGTTGTACATTCATGTTTCGTGAGAACACTTACTCCGTTCTGTTGAAGATATTACATTCTGGTAGATAAAAAATGGGACAATATCCTGCAATTGCGAGTCAAATACTCTGGCTCAAGTGTTATTATACATTTGTTGGCCCTAGTGGATAAATATATTTGTCGGCTTTGCGATCCATTTATCCAATTCTACCCAGACTGACCTGTTTATCGTTTGTGCTCCAAAGTTTTCCACATCCACTGTATTTTTAAACAAATTGTTGTTTGATGTTGCTTACTCTGTCAGTCAATGAAGGGCACAACATATCAGGAATTTAAGACAATGGAAAAAGTACATGGCAGTTCCTTGCAACATATGAAGAAAACTGGTAAAGATGTGGACAAACTGAAGGAAATAGCAAGGCAGCAAGGTATGGATGATTTCTCATTTTGTGCTGTCAATTCTAGCCCTCAGAATAATTATCTTTTACAGTGCATGTAATTCAGACATTATAATTCAGAACTCCAGTTAATTCGGACAAGGAGAATCGGTCACTTCAGCCAGATATCAGTGCATTCTAATCACTATGTTTCCATTTTGTGGTCCCCTGAGGTTGCTGCTCTATACCAATATGTTATCGCTACATCTCCAGCCAGTACAGTCAGTGAAGGTCGCAAAACCTGGCATTGCCATTGTACCGCATAGGTATGTTTTTCATTTGAAGGAAGGCAAGTGGACACAATATTCAAAGATAACAAAAACATGAGAGGGTCAGTTAATGATGTCATGGAGGACATTAATCTTCTCGATGATGTTACAAAGAAGGCAGTCAGTGTAAGTATGGATTTTGGAGCAGCAGGCTTTGACCTTAAACCACTGCTGATTAGGGGTGGAACGGATCAGGGTTAGGCAACCTCGGATTGGATATCGGATCGGTCGATAAATTCAACCTCGGATCGGATCCGGATCCGGATAACGCATACAAACGCCAAGTCCAAACAGCTGTACTCTTGCACCATAATATACAGTTAAGGTCATTGAATACATGGATAAACAGCGTCAACAATCTTTTCCCTGAACCATTACCCTTATTTAAATGCGCATGTATCTGCTTGGATATAATACTTTACAAGGACCAACTTATCACTCAAACAGCCACGGTGCAAGGATCACACAAACAGTTTATTTGAAAGTATCATTTAATGAGTACAAAGATCTCTTGACTCAATATGCCAGGATCACTCAAACCAATGAGGTTTAGTTCATTGCTCAAACCCCGATGTTTGTAATCACTGAGTTTGAACAAACTCCCTGCACATAGGATAGGAATTGTCCTCCTACTTTGAAGAAGAGGATAACCTTGTACATTAAAGGGCAACCAAGGTTTCAAACAACTTCTCATTGATGGCCATTGATTAATTGCAGATTGCACCTTCTGCATGGGGAAAAAGACAAAATATAATTCGGATGATTATTCAGCCAGAATTCTTGTGAAACATTTCTTCCATCAGGTACTCAAACTCAGCTAAAAGAGAAAACCACATAGCAGTTTCCTGTTCCTGTTATAATTTAGCCTGTGCTCTATAATTATTACAGCAAAGTCTTGGAACCTCCCCTAAACTGAAGTGTTACCCAGCTTAGAGTCAGCAACTACTTTGAGTTTTGCATCGCGTAATGCACAAAGCTGAT
Source organism: Membranipora membranacea (assembly GCA_914767715.1). Classification (NCBI taxonomy): domain Eukaryota; kingdom Metazoa; phylum Bryozoa; class Gymnolaemata; order Cheilostomatida; family Membraniporidae; genus Membranipora; species Membranipora membranacea. Next base: position 11,809,254 of record OU612073.1, on the reverse strand, counting down.
GCTGCTCAGCACATTATTTGCTACCCATTAATGCATTGCTGCGAAACCTTGGTTGCCCTTTAAACTAGATAGTTTGTTACAGGGAACATCATTGGACAAAAATTATGTCCTTATTCACAACAATCTGAGTAAAAATGCTTCTCTCAATTTCAGCAGAAAAACACATCCGTCAAATTTAATCAGCAACAATATAATTAGCTATGAAAATAAGATAGGTATTGATTGCCTATTGATCACCACTGAGTGCTTTCAGCCAAACTCCATTATCTAATCTGAACCACAAATTAATGACTATCATACTTCTTTCCTTGTCATTTTTAGTGAGATAAATGATGATTAGTAAGTGTTGATTAAAAACGTATCATCTCGGATCAGACATAACACATATCCGATCCGGTTTGTGGTTGAATCCGAGGTCAAATATCCGAAATTCAACTCCAACCTCAAGAGGTCGTTCCACCCCTACTGCTGATACTCAGGGAAATGTGGGCTCATCGAATTCTGTATTTCTTTGAGTGGCAGTAGTAGTTTAAGTGCAAGGCATCACCTTGTTTGCTATGTTACAGTATTAAATCTACATTTAATTGTTGCCGCATCCCAAAAATGATGATGTTCACTGGCTGTGTTCCTACACTTTGATAATTGCAAGTCAATTAAAAAAATAACTGTTCATCTGCAACCCCAATGTGGAACTTTTGTTTTGCTTCCACAGGAATTAGATAGTTTATATGAGCAGGATCATAGAACTCAGAAACACCTCAACGAATTAGAAGACAGTGTAGAGCAAATAAAGAGTGTTCTTGAGAGAGAAGAAAATGATCGAGAGTCTCGGCTTGGTCTAAAATTGGAGTAAGTTAAAAGTTAATAAGCTTGATTGCTGAGCCAGTAAGGTCATGGGCTCACTTACCAATTTTTTCTCTCAGAATCTGAGATCGTTCTCCATCTTATATAAGTCAAATTTTGACCATATACTAACCATATTCAACTCAAGTATGTACAAAAAAGATGTAACACCTAGAAGACCCGCCTCACATTTCCAATCAGTCAAACTCAACAACATTTGTATTCGATCACCCAACGATGATTCATAGTTTTTACATTTCTCATCTTCATACAGAATGGTGGAGAAGGAGGTTACCAAGCTTTTCAAGTTCATGTGTCTGGTAATACTAGCTATGGGTGTGGTTACCTTCTGGTGTATATGGTGGCAATTTAGACTCTACAGTCAAGATCCCAGAAAACAGCTACTTCATCATAGATACCATAGTGAACTGTGAAGGGTGGATATATGCACATCCATAAATTCAGAGCTTATCACAACTGTTCACAAGCCAGTCAGCCATCGCAACTGTGGACAATTGTTCACAGACGACAACCTGGAGGATGATTGATACTGGCTGTAATGATAAACTAGAAAAAAACCATATATAACAAATAAATATATGATTGATAATTTTTCGAGATAACACGGGTGTGAGCTTTCCATTGTATATTTATACATATATGACTGATAATAATTAATGCCTATATCAAAACTAAAAATAAAAAAAGAAAATGTGCGCAGCATGTTTAATCATACAACATCCCTTCTCCCTTCCTTCAAAGCAAGCAAAGTTGGTAACCGGTGACAGATATTAGAAATATAAAATCAAAAGAAATGAAAAGACAAGCAATCGACCGAAATGTATCACATAATGCTTGCAAGTTATGTTAGTTATGAAATAATTTTCTATCTTCATTTTACTATAAGCAAAGGGCGCTCATAGATCAATGATATGTACCAGCCTGTTATGGCAGCAATATGTTGTTATGTATCCACATTATTGTGAATGGTTCCAGGATTTTCCTGTTCATTTTGGTGCGACCAAGATTCAATGTAGACCTCTATCATTAGATGAACTGAGTGAAACCGGTAAAAGAGGGTAACAGGCAGAGTAAATATTGCTATGCCTGTCCATACTTTCTTCCCAAAAATGAGATCATTCCACGGAATCTCCTGCACGATTTCAAATTCGAGAAAACTTCCGTCCATCCACGCCATGAAATTACTCATTGCCAAAAATTGAAGAGACAGCTTCAGTACATGTTTCCATTTACCTTCTATCTCATTCAAGTTGAACTGTTCGTTGTTGATAACAAGGATGAGATAAGTCTGCATCGGGACTTGTATTAAGTCTAGTAAATTGCTTGTGAGCTTCAAACTTGCATCATTTAAAAGTGTCTGATTTGTCTCATGGAAGGGACTATGAGTTTTATTTAGATTGTCCAGCATCTTGTTGCGAAGATAAGGCTTGTATGCTGCAAATGTTGCCACCAACAGCATACATATCCTGAACAGTATTATTGTAGTTGCCGATTTCAGCAGGATGTTTGATATTCTAAGTACTAGTGGCTGTAAAAGAAGAGGAAATAAATATGCAACATAGAGAAAGTAGGATCAAATTTACATTAAAGGTCTCTGTTGTTGTTTGAAAGTTTAAAATACCAGTATGGTCCGTTCAGATATTATCGGGATTGACTTACTCAATTGGTAAGCCCTCAGCCCACAAAGACCGCTAATAATTGGTATGATCAAGGAGTTAAAGTCTTTAACTCCTTGGTATGATTTAACACCGCACTCACCGTTTCTGGTATTCTATCATAGATGATAAAGATACAGAGGAAGGTTAGACAGAAATCACATATACAAGTCATCATCTCTGTTCCTCTCATCACTGTGTAGCAGGATAATAGTTTGTCAGAGGTGATCAGTCCTTCGACAAAGACGTAGGCTATCCAAACACTAAAACTTAAAACGATCCCCCCGATGTTGTAGCCAACATTTCCTGATCTACCGGATGGTGTAGGTTGTATGGTTTCTTCTTCCCTTCTTTGGCAGCACTGACAACAACAAAACAAACTTAGTCCGCAGCCTCCCTCAGCATGATCGCTAAAAATGATCCAAAAAAAGTCCAATAAAAGACTTCGCAATGCCATGAGATATGTTATTTTCAAAACAAAAATACTTATAGATAATGCTATTTGATTACAAATAAAGAATGGTGTTTTAGTGTGTTTCCTGCATTACTGCCCGAGTTTAGGGATCTTACAATTAATCGAGAAAAGATCTGTTGGAATTTTCAATGAAGTTAGCAAAGTTTGATTCCTGAAAAATTTACTGTTTTCTGCAATACGACTTTCCAAGTTTTTGGTTGTGAAACATACCTGCCTTGGTTACTTCCAACGTGTCCACTATTCTCAATTGGATTGCTGCCAGATGGTGGTTCCAGATCCTCTGTCTTCTGACAGCAAGATAATAAAAGTCTTCCACAGCCTTTCTTAGCGCGATTACTGGAAGGAATCGATAAAAATCTTCACATTTCCATAATTGATGCATAAAAGACCCGTTTGCTGGGCAGTAGTGTAGCAATATTTCCAATTTTGAAACAGTCAGTCCAATGATGAGAATGTTTTGAAACATGAGTTTAAGGTCTTTATTGACGGTACATACCACAATTAGATTATTATATATCACACAATTTAATTGGCTTTCCATTGCGACCAGAATTTAGGCATCTATTGAATCACTTAATCCATCATTTGTTGCTAATTGAGATACCACTCAACAATTTGAAAAGTTGAGGGTTCTGTTTGAAACACACCTGCCTACATTGCTCGCACCCTGAATGCCTCTAGATCCAGCAGGGTTATCACTTATTTCTCCTCTCCTACGCAACGACAAACAAATTGTTTTTCATATTATAGTACACATTTTTAACCTGTTTCAATGACTGATTTTGTTTTGGTTTAATCCCTTCCGAGGTTTTGGTAACTTATTGGCTTAAACTTGGTGTTCACCAGTGCCAGAATAATATTATTTTTTTGTGCCTTGCATCCCTTGATCTCAACTGCACAATCAATCATACAGCTATGGCTCAGTAAGATGATAATTTTTGACAACATAAAACTGAAATCATCATTCATCAAACATAAGTGTGATGATTCAATTTTACCGATCCGATCTAATTGGCAGGGAATCTGTTGATCCATATCCTTGAGTGCTGCCAGCTCCTGTTAAGTTTCTTCTTTCCTCAGATTCCTTCTCTGCTGGAGTGTCTAAGGGAAGAATAAGGTAAGTCTCAGTTAAACTAAATATTCCCAGAGCTATTTTAATCCTTATGATCTAAACACGCTTAAGCGGATTTAAGGCGGGTGCACCTGCAAACCATATGGTGCATCTATTCATTGGCGCGAACTGTTAAATATTCATCAGATGCTTCACTGGTCAGTAGTCACATGACTCCATCAAGTGTGTTTAGACTATTACTCTACCTAATTCCTTACTGTTTTGGGTATCAGGAGTGGGATAAGATGTTGATGGGTCGCTTCTCATATCAACATTAGGTTGGCGTTCACTCGGTCCAGGTTGAGAAACGATGGCACTGTCATCTTCCTCTGCCTTTTTGCTGCTTTTAACATTCTTGCCACCGTTCTTAGTAGTCATCTGCGGTGCTTCTGCTACTTGACGTGTTTTCCCATTCTGATCATCCAAGTCATCTTCCTGGTCAACATGGGCAGTCGGGATGTTTCTGACATCACCATAACGCCCTGTATAAATATGTCAATAGTATTAATGTCAAACTTTTCGCTGTTTATTTGGACAGCAGGGTCATGCTTGGCAATAATAGAAAAGCCACGCCACGCTTGAAGCAGGTAATCATACATCAACATCAACTTTCTTTTTCAAGGCTGCTTTTCCTGAAAATTGAACAATCCGTTAAAAGCTGCATTACTGTTTAGCACTCAAAAGCTTTTCCCTGCCCTAGTCATATGACCCGCTCCTTTAATCACAACGTGCTTGTCTTGAACAATTTAGAGGGTAATGTGAGTTTGACCTTCCTGTTAAGTTAAAAAATTCAGCAAAGCTAGGTTGTGGTTAGCGGGCATCGAAAGGGTGCAAATATTCTGTCTTGTGTTGAACAGTGTGAGTTTACTGTTCTTGTTAAGTTTGAACAATTCAGTAATGTCAGTAACGTGGGGAGTTGGTAAGCAGAAATGCATGAAATGAAATATATACCTTCTTTAGTTAAACTGAACAAAAGCCCAACAGCGGAGAGGCAGAACTCTAGTTCAAATGGATAAAAATATTGTCCAGCATCATTCATGTGGTTTTGCAGAGTTGTGTTTCCAAGAAGACACAATCTAACATCTGAACCATTTGGAAGGAGGGATAGAACGCTTGTATCGATGTCTGTTTCATCTCCATATCTGTCCTGCAATTTGACATGGATTATTTTTGTTGAAGTTTTCAAATAGATATAGAGTATCAACAGTAAATTTTTCGTGTTACCAAAGTAACTCTCTGATACCCAAGAACCGATAACTTCAATATTGCTAACCTTATCAAATTCAACCAAGCCAATACTGATTTCAACATCGACCTAAATGTCCTAAATATTGTGAGTGATGACTGATGATTCTGTTTTACTATGACTGCATAAATGTCTGGAAGCCACGATGCTTCTAATTCACATGTACAAAATAAAGAAAACATGCTGGAGACTACAGATCCGAGTAATACAAGTGACAATGTAGTAAAAGGAGAGGAGTATTAGAATTCACAACCGTATCCATGAACACTTTCTGAGAATTTGAGCCTGTATATTGAGTTGTCCTTTCTCACTTTAGCTCACGCAGCATAGGAAAAAGTTGTCGATATGCTTTATCTGGAGAAAATCATAAGGTATACTAAATATTCTTTTAGATTTAACATCAGCATCATTGATAACTTAGAGGGACTAGTTTTCAAATCATCATCATCATCATCAGATTTTATAGCTGATTAATCTCAATTTTAGTGTTCAAACCCATGGGAAATCCCGGAAATTTGTCAACAAAACAGGCAAAATTTGATTAAATGATTATATAATATACAAACACCAACATTATACCACCAAACTATGTCTCTGTGAGTTATCTTATTTTTAGCAGGTTTCAAGATAAGACAAGTTCAGCTCCTTTTTCCTATGCTGTGTTGGTTAGAGAGTAGTCAAATAGAGAGAGAACCACTCCCAACATAGACTCAATTTTGAGCTCAGAAAACTATCTATAGTGATTATTGAATTTCTCAGGGAGAAAAATCACGTATTCCTGACCTACCTTAGTCTCTCTGAAGAATGTGAAGAAGAAAATTGCGATATTGGCCGTCAATACCGTAGACACTACTGCTCTGATGGCCCATATGCTCCCTCCGATCTTTACAGAATGTTTTGCAAACTGTGCAAGGAAGACAACCTGAAATAAGTATGATTATATAAAATTTATTTCAAACTTAACCGAACAATGCTCTAGGCAAATCAGATCATGTTTTACATTAGGTCCTGAACAGATGGCCTGGTTATTGTCACACTAAAATTGACAATTGAATTGATCTCTGAGCTGGGTTTTTTCCCAGTTCCAAATTGCCAGTTCTTAGTTATGAGAGAGTGCTGGCCTGTTTATAGGTAACAAAGATGGAGGATTGAACTCTGGCTCTGGCCCATTTGCATCTATTCAAATGTTCTGCTAACCTGAAGAGCGATATAACAGCCTTTGATGATAGCATACGCCTCCATCAACGTATAGTCTGTGTTAACTTGCTTCCATGTGTCGTTGAGCCGTTGGTTATGATATATGTGGGTGTTGTTCTGGAGCACAGCTTTGCACTCACTAGCTCCAGGAATTGCAAATAGATCAAGAATTATTGCTCCGAACCCGAACAACACTAACGGTGGTAGCTGGATGATCAGGGAGTGATGATCGACTTGTGGAAGTGTCTCTATCCGACACTTGTCACTGTCAATCCAGTCTGCAATGTGAAATGAGAATGACAATAAATGATATGCAATGTAGTGCAATCACCAGGGTCCCAAACAGTAGAAAGTTAATTTTATAATTTGTCATTCAGGAGAGTGGACTTGCGGTAGCAAGTGCATAGGTAATCCATCATCAGTGTAATGCCATTAGCAGGATCCCAAACAAAGCGACTAGCGTCATCTAACTGTAAATTTTTGTTGTGGGTTCATATTTAGAAAATCGAGTAAATTGAGTCAACGACAGTTGAAAGGGAGGTCACTGATTTAATTACAATGAGGAAGTTTTGACACTTTTTTTTGTCCTTACAAATGTAACAGTTTGGATACAGCTTGTGATTAATCAGACAAAGGCCTAGCCTTGTCATGCAGCCACTGGCCGCCCACATGACAAGGCTAGACAAAGGCCTCTATGTCAATATCATATCGTATAAGATGTTGTCCTCTTTCAACAAAGCTCAGACGAAGCTAGACCCGGAATTTCAATATAATTGTGCTTGCTGAGTTGTTCATATTGAACGATCACATGATAAATCTTTTGCATGATAAGATAATGAAAAAGGTGTATCAGGTACACGTGTAAGTTATTATCTTATGCACATGAATATGAGTTAGCTTTAAACATTCATGCATGATGTAATGAAATCGAATGAACTCAAAAAATTATTCAACAGTTCTTCTTGAAAGTAATGCATATGGGATGACAGCGGACATTACCAACCTGGACATCAAACTGTCTAAAGAAGACTGACTTTATACTACCAATAGATACTCCCTGTTCAGGCATCCTATTGAACCTGCTTTTGAAAATTGTTCATGCTTCATTTGACAGAATACTCTGAGAATGTATGTTTGCACAAGAAAAAATTGCTTTGAAGACACACTTACACAAAATATAGACGATCAACATTGATGACATGGCTATAGATACCAAAGCAATGATGACGATGTCCACGGGTGTGTTTGTGATGACCTGTTTGTCGCCATTGTTCAGCCATTGGGTTAAAATGAGGCCCAGGAGTATAACTATGACTGTCATTAGTCCAAGCACCACACCAATGGTGCAGCTGCGCATCTGACAATTGACCATCCTGCTGTTCTCTACAAACCAGAAACACTTTGTTGTATTTTAACTCTGTTTGCACAACAAATAGTAATGATTTGACATTATATCATCTTATCCGATTCCCAATATATAACTTGTTTTGCTTCAATACTGAGAACAGGATAACCCCTCTTTTTTATTAATATAATCGTTGAATTGAGATTTTTCTTTGTTGGTGTGTCTCTTAAGATGGCCTGCCTCATTCCTCAAGTCATACTCATACTCCAAATCTCAGTTACACTCTGATCACTTAGGTGTCGCCAGGATTATCGATTAAAAGACTTACCTTATGCAACTAAGATTTCAAACAGTCGCTTTGCTAGCCATTAAGCATGCATATCATGCATACTCTACCTAATCAGAAGGATATATCAGAGTAGCTGTTGGTACACGAGAGCAGAACATGACCTCTCCTGTCTTCCCATTGTCTACCTATGTTTCATTTTGTTGTAATTTCATGTCATGAGACAATTTTCTCAACATCCAGATGACTCATCTAAGATTATCATGATATATGACACCACTTCGGACGTGACTTTAAGTGGGGTGTGGCAAAATTTTATTGGCAGCTTACGTTGAACATTTTAGTCAAGGCAGTCTTAAACTTTACTGCACTCATGAGAACTAAATGATAATAACTGCACCAACCATCCACAAAGCCTTTGGAGTAATTACGTTGTTTGCTCAAGTGGTTGACTATAATTATGTCATTTAATTTTTGAAGATTTTATGGTTAGATGATTTTGCTATTCTATTGCCCAATAAAACAATAAACTTCAGTTTGCACCATCATCCAAGTACCACAAGAAAAGTTACTGTTTTATGATCCAACTTGATTCGGACCTGAAAGTTAGCCTAAACCGAAAAGTCTGACCTGGTCCTGATTTCTGGTACCCGTTCCAACCCTACCAAACGAATCCGCGACAACTTGGCCCGAGCCAAACTTGGCCCCAAATATAAAACTTGGCCCGATGCAATGAAACTTGGCCCCAATTAGTAAAGCTTGGCCCCAATTAGTAAAACTTGGCCCCATGCAATGAAACTTGGCCCAATTAGTAAAACTTGGCCCCAAGTACTGAAACTTGGCCCCAATTGGTAAAAATTTGCCCCAAATATGAAACTTGGCCCAATGCAATGAAACTTGGCCCAAAATATAAAACTTGGCCCCATGTACTGAAAATTGGCCCAATCTAATGAAACCTTACCCCAATCAGTAAAACTTGGCCCCAAATAAAAAACTTGGCCCACATGATGATGAGCGTTTATTACAGTCTCATTTTTGAGAAATATTTTGTTTTCGCTGAGCAACAAAAGTTATGGTGTAAACATTAAAAAATTTTGGTCTGGTTGGTTTTAAAAATTGAAAAAAAATAAATAAACAGTAAGAATTATCACTAGTTGGCAAAAAAAAGTATACTATTTAACTTCCGCCCACAGAGGGATCGGAAACAGTCAGTTCGTATGTTTACCCTCGCTTTGATTGCTCTGTATCGACCAGACGGAAGTTTATCGAATATATATACTGGGTCAGCGTTGTCAGTAGCTACGAGTCTGAGGCATCTTGTTCTCATCACTCTTTCGTATATTGCCTTGATGTTGTCAAACTTGCAGCTACCTAGATAGCCTGCGAGGCTTATAACTCTTTTGAGCGATTTCCTAGATGACGAGGATAAGTGGCTATATAGAGTGCTAAGGTGGTACAAAAATATACATTCAATAAAAGTAGTATAGCATTGCATTCTAAGAGGCACAGCTATACACATAGTAAAATTAGTAAAATACCAAAGTCAATTACCTTATCTGGTCGTTAAGACATATGCTATTATTTTTGTCATGCGTTTAGATTATGAAATGAACGTGTGTGTAGCTGCAATATACTTTTATTTAATACAATTAATTATTAGAAGCATCGATTTAAAAAAATGAAAGAGAATTATGCATGTGTAGTAATAGTTACCTAATTATTGAATATAAAACTACAGAAGAACACAAAAGCCACTGTATGCAGGCAAAAATGATAATCCGTTCTTGCAAAATTAAACATTGATTCCATTATAGATACATAATGAATTTTTTGAGATTGAATGTGTGATTAAAAATGATATGTTTATAAAGTTTGATGCAAAATATAAAATAGAGTAAGCAGCTAGAGTATTTATGTAATATCTAAACCTGAGCTAAAACCAATAGTTCTTTGAGTTTTATGCGACACAAAAATTTGGCTTTCATGTGATAATACTTCGGTACTACCATGTACTAAGATGAAAACTATTGAGAGACAAAATAAAATTTCTTCTGAGATTAGAAATGAGGTAACAATAAGACAATTTACAATGGTTGTTGCAAAATATAAATGAAACAGTATGGGCAGTTAGATTGTTAGCTATTTACAAAACTTAGTTTCACAGTCTCCTAAGAGATAATTAATACATACCATATAGGAGTTTAGTTTTCGCGGCATTTAGGATTTTCCGTTGTTGCCTAGGTTGCGAAATTTAGTGCATCTTAAACTAAACTCACTCACCATAGTTTCATAAACAATGTAGAATTATCCAGATATACACCTTACCTAATCATGCAAGCTAGCGAGGTGTAGTGGACTAAGTGTCTGCATTGCAATCAGATGAAGATTTATGCCCTGGGTTCGAATACCATCTTGGACATTTTTTAAAAATTTTCACTAGTAAGCCTACTAGCGAAATTTAGTACTAGTGAAATTTAGTACCAGGTCCAGATAGCGAAATTAAACTCTAGCTAAATTAAACTCCTATAGGGTAGGTACCACCATGTAAAATGATGAAAAAAAATGTGAGATTAAATATAAATTTCTGGGATAAGAAATGACATGAAAATCTGAGAATTTATAATGATGATGCAGCAAACTAAATGAAACATAATTGGCAGTAAGATTCTAAGTCTATCAATGCCATGAACTATTTACAATGCATGTGTATGATAATAATAATATATGCCACATTGAAGCTCATTTGATCAAGATAAAAATATAGAAATATAAATATAAAATATAGTGTCAATGACATGGATGGATGGATGGATTTTATTACTATCACTGACAGCATTATTAAAAGAAAAAATGAGTCGCGAAATACAGTGTAATTGCTGGCACTTTGAATCAGCAAGAAAAAAGCGAAGACACTTGGAATAAAAAATCAAATCTCTGTCTAAAAAAGTATTTCGTTTAAAATAAGAGTGATATGACGCGGAAAACAGTCTCTCCCCAGTGAGCTTCTATGTTTTACTGTACGGTATCTGCCAGATGGACATTTACTCAACAAATCATTGATGAAATGATCCTCATCGTGAATATAGCGTAAGGCCAGTGTTCGTGTCTGATTGTCCATCATGGTATAAATATCGGGATGTTCAATGCCTAACATAATAGCGTCCTTGAAAATTTTACACAGGCGTTGCTTGTCAGCAGCATACAAGCTTTTAAAAATAATGGGTAAGCAATAGGAGATTCGTGATACAATAAAACTTTTAAAAAGCATATTTGATAGTGATTTAGAGCTTAAAAATACAAAATTCCTGACTACATACATCCTTTGAGAGGCGGTTGAAACTATACCATGCGCATGATCATTAAAACGCAGCTTATCGTCAACTAATACACCAAGATAATTAACTTTATCACTAAAAGCAATAGCAGTATCATTTAAAACAAGTGTAGGGGTAGAACTAGCTGCATCGCCAGGTCATATTGTAGAACGGTCTTTCATAGTAGGAACTGGGCAGGTGAACATTTGCACAAGAAACTCCTACACTATAGTCCACTTGCGGCAAGACAATGTTCAACAGATTGGCACCTTATGAGAGTAGAAGATACTGCGGTATCACATATTGCAGATTGGCTTACCGAGGATCTACATCCATCAATCTGGATATAACCCTATGTGTTTGGAAGATACTATGGTATCACATATAGCTGATAAGCTGATAGCTAGTCAGATCCCCATAACTGATGTAATGTGTCATTCATAGCAATTTGGCTCATAGTCTGTCAGGACTGACTATTCTCCGACCTCAGGAGTGGAAGATATTAGATATCTAGTTGAGCATATATCAGATTTGGATGACCAATCACTAAATACCGCCTAAATAGTGGATGATAATGCACTGTCATATTATAACAGATTTGCAGATCAATTTCCCCAGTCTTCGTACAACAAGAGAGGTAACAAATATTTTGATATCACATATATAAAAGATCAGCCCATTCTTCATTACCCAGAGTTATCACTCACAATTACAGGTGGAGTTACCATCACGTCTCCTTGATATCATGCAAGATGTAAAATGGAATTGCTGCGCACATATGATGCAGTGGCGTATATTAGCACTCACGGCCCACGGATATCCTTGAGTGGCTGAATAGCTCAGTGTGTAGAGTGTCTGCCTAATAATCACTGTTAATAAGATTATTGTGGGTTCGAATCCCATCAAGGTCAGTTTTTTTTCAAATGGGTGCTTTATAACTGGAGCATTTTTACCGTAATCTTCTACTGCTATTGAGTTGTTTTCTGAAAGCACCCAACAGCTCAGTGAGCTATTGAAATACCTCTCTGCTTGCACTATTTTGCTACCGATATGCAAAAATTTCCGTGGTGGAAGGGCGCTTAAGCGCCCCTCCCACACCCTCCCCGCCACGCCTATGGCATGTGGATCGGGCTGTGCCCGATCATTATGCTCATCTCTAAAAAGTCAGTGAGTGAAATTTTTTAGAATATACGCCCCTGATATGATGTCAACGTAATTTACTTTGGTTGAATCCTGGTTTTATAAAGTGTTTCCATCTCTTCTAACTGTGAAAGAGGAACAAAGAAGTCCCGGGCCTGTACACAGAGTTTGATAATACAGATGAAAATAGTGCTTATTATATTCATTTATTATATTATAACATTTTGTTGTCTCGATGTGAAATTGTAATGAAACATTGTTATGTTTGTTTCCTTTAATTGAAAGTACAACACCTTGGGCTAGGTTTCATATTATGGGCCAAGTTTTACTAATTGGGGCCAAGTTTCATTCCATGGGGCCAAGTTTTATATTTGGGGCCAAGATTTCATAATCGAGACCAATTTTCATTCCATGGGGCCAAGTTTTATATGAGGGGCCAAGTTTAACTAATTGGGGCCAAGTTTCAGTACATGGGGCCAAGTTTTATATTTGGGGCCTAGTTTTACTAATTGAGGCCAAGTTTCAGTACTTGGGGCCAAGTTTTATATTTGAGGCCAAGTTTTACTACTTGGGGCCAAGTTTCATTGCATGGGGCCAAGTTTTACTAATTGGGGCCAAGTTTCAGTACTGAGGGCCAAGTTTTACTACTTGGGGCCAAGTTTCAGTATATGGGGCCAAGTTTTATATTTGGGGCCAAGTTTCATATCTGGGGCCAAGTTTTACAAACCGGGGCCAAGCTTTACTAATTGGGGCCAAGTTTCATTCCATGGGGCCAAGTTTTATATGAGGGGCCAAGGTTTACTAATTTGGGCCAATTTTCAGTACATGGGGCCAAGTTTTATATTTAGGGCCTAGTTTTACTAATTGGGGCCAAGTTTCAGTACTTGGGCCAAGTTTTATATTTGGGGCCAAGTTTTACTACTTTGGGCCAAGGTTCATTGCATGGGGCCAAGTTTTACTAATTTGGCCAAGTTCCAGTACTTGGAGGCCAATTTTTACTAATTTGGGCCAAGTTTCAGTACTTGGGGCCAAGTTTTACTAATTGGGGCCAAGTTTCATTGCATGAGGCCAAGTATTATATTTGGGGCCAAGTTTGGCACGGACCAAGTTTCGTTCGGGCCAAATTTGGCTCCGGCCAAGTTTGGCTCCGGCAAAGTTTGGCTCCGGCCAAGTTTGACTCCGGCCAAGTTTGGCTCCGGCCAAGTTTGGCTCCGGCCAAGTTGTCGCGCTTCCCTACCAAACAGCTCAAAAACTCCAAATACTATCAGTTTCTCCATTCTGTTGGTCTAAGAACGAATGAAAATTGTCCCTTTATTCTTCTCATGTCAATTATTGCTACACAATCAAATGTCCATAACTAGACCTCAGGTATTAAAGGGCAACCAAGGTTTCGCAGCAATGCATTAATGGGTAGCAAATAATGTGCTGGGCAGCATCAGCTTTGTGCATTACGCGATGCAAAACTCAAAGTAGTTGCTGACTCTAAGCTGGGTAACACTTCAGTTTAGGGGAGGTTCCAAGACTTTGCTGTAATAATAATAGAGCACAGGCTAAATAATAACAGGAACAGGAAACTGCTATGTGGTATTCTCTTTTAGCTAAGTTTGAGTACCTGATGGAAGAAATGTTTCACAAGAATTCTGGCTGAATAATCATCTGAATTATATTTTGTCTTTTTCCCCATGCAGAAGGTGCAATCTGCTATTAATCAATGGCCATCAATGAGAAGTTGTTTGAAACCTTGGTTGCCCTTTAAGAACAAATGATATTCATGGCAATGACAGATTATTTCAAAGAATAGGAGGCCAATAGGTTGGTGAATAAACACAAAACGCAAACAGATGTCTACAGATTTTGAGCATGATCGGACTATAACGTATCATATGTGGGTAAGGAAAAGGGTTTAGACACTCCCCGGAGAGTTAATTGTAACCTCAGCGAGTCAAATCTTTAAGCCGATTCATTTGCATCGAAATCAAATTGAATGGCTGAAAGGCCGGATCTGAGAGCATTAGCTGCAAAGGCCACAGTTTCTCTGCTGTTTTACAAATAGTGTAATAGTGAGAGATCTTAATTTATCTTCAAAATTATGTAGGCAACTGAACTTTTCTAATCGGACCACCAGTCTGTAGTAGGCTCTTCTAGATCTAATGGAAGCTATAATCAAGGGCTGGAATTTCTGCAAAGAAAAGATACACAATATATATTTTTACTTCGCTAACACAATGAAAAACCATTTATTTTTCAACCATGTCCTATTACTTGACAATCTAATATTATTCAGAGTCATACAAAGTCAACTCCCCATTCACTGGGATGCAAAGAGTCAAGCAAATATCAGTGACTTTCATGTCTATACCTTAAATCTGTAACACCCTGCTTAAAGTGCAACCAAGGTTTCAAACAACTTCTCATTGATGGCCATTGATTAATAGCAGATTGCAACTTCTGCATGGGGAAAAAGACAAAATATAATTCGGATGATTATTCAGTCAGAATTCTTGTGAAACATTTCTCCCATCAGGCACTCAAACTCAGCTAAAAGAGAATACAACATAGCAGTTTCCTGTTCCTGTTATTATTTAGCATGTGCTCTATAATTATTACAGCAAAGTCTTGGAACCTCCCCTAAACTGAAGTGTTACCCAGCTTAGAGTCAGCAACTACATTGAGTTTTGCATCGTGTAATGCACAAAGCTGATGCTGCCCAGCACATTATTTCCTACCCATTAATGCATTGCTGCGAAACCTTGGTTGCCCTTTAAATTATCCATGTAGAAGCTTTCAAATCAAGTAAGTTGAAATTCTGATGTCTGAGTCGGGCACCCTTGCAAAGGGGCAACAATTCCAAAAAATAGGTAAATTTGATAAAACTTCAAATATTTAATGCTGCTGTAGTTAGATTGGATGTGTCCATATATAAATGAATCCCTCAACACAAGTGAAGTGAGGTAACCAAGCCTTGATAATAGTTTAAGACTTATTATGAACCTCAGTGCTACAAAGTCAGGGAGATTAAGTGGTGATAATAAGGAAAACATCTGGCTTCCCTTTGATTATTCAAAACATAATTTCAATGTTAATGTCCACAGCTTGATTTCGATTTAGTTGGATCATTACGCGAGGTGATAAAACGTACTCCAATAGCTTTGGAGTAGTGGCAATCCCAAGGATGTATGCACCCTGGATCTGAGTTATTCTGAAGCCTAGTACCAAATGCCAGGCAGGGTAAAAGTAGCAATCAGATCCGAAAGCCCGCAACAATAGTTCAAATGTGGAGAAACAACACTATAGAAAATGTTTTTAGCAATCAACAAAAAATAAAAATACCGTTTAAATAATTGGCAATAAAACTCCTCATGCTCATTAATCAAGGACCAGGATGTATTTTTGGTGTATTTTTTGCAATTTCTCACAGTGACATCAATCGATCAGTGGTAACAGATTAATCTCTCCACCAAAAGATAAAAATCCTATTTGCTTTATTACCATTCTCTGGCAACAGATCAAATCTACCTAGCAGTTTCCTGGTACATGGTAGAGTCGATTGATCCCCTGTCGCAGCATTCCTCATAACTGAAAAGAGATAGTAAATCTACAAAACCGGATTGTACTGTATAACTCCATCGATATGAGTCAGTTTTAGTTTGGTCGAAGAGATCGTACTGGTTGTTACAACAGAACTTTTCCCAAATGGGATCACCGATATCCCAACCTCTGGCAACATTATTTTGGACAATTGAACTTTTTCCGCGTTTGTCATAACAACGATTTCTTGAGCTATTAACCGTTCGGTATGTGCTTTAATAGGACATTTATTACACTTTTGTCTATGATGTTTTTTCTTTTCGCTATATTTTTTCACCATTTCTCATTTGTATGCCAACACAATATGAGTTTAATAGAAGATTAACAGTAACCTCAGTTTATACAAGATTTATGTGTCATAGCCTTAATTCTAGCTTACCAACCATAAAGCTGGTATCGGGTACAGATTAACATACCGACATATACTGAATTAAATGTTCATCATCAAAGCATGCACATATAAAAGTCAGTAGCTGAGCAGGGTTGTCACATTATTAGTAAAGATCTAGATTGCAGTAGATGATCAACAGTGGAAGATGAATCAGAGATCACTTTTGCAGCTCAGCATTCTGCTAGGATTTTTTTTAGCAGTAGCCTCACAGTATTGTAAGTACAACTATATTTACTTTCGCTTGGAAGGATGAAGTCTTAGATTTCTTGATATTATGCAAGGGATTTTTTATATTCTGTATAGCAGTGAGTTGAAGCCTACATTAGTATTTTTCTCTCTGGTAATGACCAAATTTTGGATTGCTGACAAAATACTCTTTCTCGTTAATGTCTTCTCAATCATCCCTGTCAACTAAACACCACTTTACAAGTCAGGCAGGATTGAATGTCCTAGCAATTGTGATTTTGAATGATATTGTTAGCTGTTCTCATTAATTTCTCTTTATTATAGCTCCTCCAGTGAATGTGCCTAATGATTGCACTATCAGATGCATCACAACACCTTGCCCATGTGGGACATCCTGCCCAAGACTGAACTGTCCCAGAGACTGCTCTGCTATTGGTTGGGCACTTGACAAGAGAAACTGCAATACGTGCCAATGTGGTGAGTAGTACCCTAATAACTCGAAACCAATCCACCAAATATAGTCTTTAAAGTTTAGTCTTCCAATTGATAGCGATCTCTTTTCTCTTGTGAGGGTGGTGCCGTGTTGGTGGAAAATGTACAAATTGTCCTAGTGAAGTCATGTCTAATACAACCTGAGACTTATACACACATGAAATTGTTGAAAGCTTAAATTGTGGAATGCTTAAATTCGAGCCCAGATTTTATGCCGTTATTCTGCACTTGGGCTTTCCCTGATTCAGACCTGACTTGATTGCTACGATCACAGACAGTTTGAGACTATTTTTGGACTCCTTCATTTGGGAATAAGAAGTACACTCTCACACATTTATTAGCCAGGAAGAATTAGCTTCCTAATTAGATTAAGATTTAGAGTCAACCAAAATAAATGATTAAATGTACTGAGCATATAGCCACAATAAATCTTCCAACTAAATTAAATCAATCTAAAGAATTTATTATTTTTATTTAATGAGCTACTCTAAGTTTATGGGTTTTAGGGAGGGAAGAAGAGGTAGGTGGTGGTACAATTCATTTGCAAGGAAGGCTTAAGTGGGAAGTGATATCTTGATGATGAATGTCTGCTAAACGGTGTGGAGATAATTAGAAGTCCCTTCACACACTAATGGTTCTGTGTCATTAATAATCTCATCTTCTTAGAGTAATTGGAAAACCAAATCATTTTGCACCTTTGATTGCTCATAGTAAATTGTAGATCAAGCATGATAACAATTTGCCTGCATTTAGGGTTTAAGCCGCTGTCGGCTCACCAATAGAGTGGGGATAACCGGACTGTTTGCAATTTTGATCAAACTTGTTCTTAGTTCTAAGTAAATTCCAACCTAATAACATCATGGTGGAATGAGAATATAATACTTCATGTTTATGAGTCCTTTGACATTACGGTAGATATTACTTACTTTCTTTTCAAGATTTGGTGAAACATGAAACAAAATTTGGTTCTTGACTCTTCAATATAATAACTGAAACGACGACTATAACCCTATTTAGTCTGTGACTGTAAGTGACTGTCTATAACTGTGTATCTCAGTCTATTACTGTTTATAACTTTCTATTACTGTTTATAACTTTCTATTGCTGTCTATTACTGTTTAAAACTTTCTATGACAGGTTGTTCTCCACTTGAGTCGCTGCTCAGTTAATCCTCAGATATTGGAGGTGTGATGACATTGTGTCTTTTGTTTATACTGGTGTTGATTCATCAGTGAGCTTTTGTCTGAAACACCTTGTAATTAACTTCCTGCAGGCGTTGCAGAAATCACCATAGCAACAATAAATTATTGCAGAACCCATAAATTAGACGTTTCCTTGTTTGGCGATTTTAAGTGTGGTTTCGAAGCCATAATTATAGGCTATGGTATTTTTTAACCCATAATGATGTGATTCATGTCATAGATGGGGTATGTCAATCACACGAAAAATTTGGCATTCTGTGCACAATTAATATCAGCCATATCACCCAAATGTAGGTGAAAATGTAGGCTTAACAAAAATAGCTTATAAAATCACTCCTTTGTGCAAGTTCTCAGTCAATTGTATATTATATTATTATATTATGATCAATCTATCACCAATGGTGCGTACACCTTGCGTTTCAACCATTTGGAGGTGGAAGCGATGACGTTATGTTAGTTACTAGGGTTCCTGCTTTCAAGTTAATTGGTCAAACTGGAAACAAAAGTACATCTTATTTCGTTGAGTGGTGTCGAAAATAACATTATTGTAGGGCGTAACCCAAGTTTGGGTGGAGTCTGCTTGAATAATACAGACGCCAAACTTTTGGTTATACAACCACCAGGAACTAATATGCCCTTTGAAATTCTGACAACGCATGGTCACAATAAATCATGGTCGTGATTGATAAAGCCGATTACCATTCCATGTGAACATTTTCAAGAATGTATCAACTGCCAGAAACTAGAACTGTCTCCATAGATAATTGTATTAGATATGTTTTACAGGAGTCACTAGATACCCTTACATTTAATTAAATAGTAATTGCAATTCAAACTTTATTTCCAGAGACACCACCCTGTCCAGTACCATCATGTAGTAATTTCTGCCCAAATGGCTATAACAAGAATTCAAGAGGTTGTCAAACATGTAGCTGCAGTAAGTAAAATCTAGTAAATTATTGTTGAGCTCAATGCTGTGGGAAGGCGTTTGGATTGGATTTTTCATTCACTATTGTACTTTGCTTAGATACATCGCTCAATTAAGGGACAAAAATCATCTGGCTGTGTACAGCATAGCATTGATTGTCTAGCAAATGTTTCCATGAGTGTCAACATGCTCTACACTCACATTTGACGGATTGATCAAGCTAGCATACATTTTTGTATATTTTAGTCACAATGACAAACCTGATTTTGTGTGGAATACGAGGCAAAAAAGACATTGGGTCACAACCAGAATCTTGCAGGTCAAATTTTAACTGACTTATTGTCCGTTTGATATTAGGAGTGGGGGTGGGTTGCTCAGTTGTTTAGATCTCAAGCCCGGTATGAGACCCTTGGTTCAAACGCCACTGAAATCTGCCTGCAACTGAGAGCAACTTGGGGAGAATAAAAAGTCTGTGCCCTAAATACACCTCTATTTATCAGTCATTATATTGAGCAAGGAGTTGAAGACTCTAACTCATTGGATTGAGACAGCCCTTCCAATTTCAACCAGCAAGATTTCTATGAGACGTTGTAAAGAATTCTCAAGGCCTAATGCGCATGTCATCTCAGACAAAAAACAGAGGACCTTTTGGTAATCAATACACTATGAACCTTTGATTTTCATTTCTGTATTGGCTGACTAAAACATTGACCAAATAACTGCTTATATGTTTTATAGTTGAAGACCCTGTCTACTGTAACGGTAGATCGGGATGTAGTAATGCCTGCCCATATGGATTTGAGAGAGACCCAACGACTGACTGTGTAACCTGTGCATGCAGTAAGTTAATCACAAACTTGTTCACAATAGTAACATTTACCTTCAATGTTTGCTAGCAATAGTTCATGTATATTGTTCTCCTTTGCTACCAGTAAAGCCCATGATATGTATACAATTATTATGATGATGATCATGCCTCTATGTTCTAAAGGGCTCAGGTAATAATGAATCCTTTAAATTCTTCTGCTTAGTGCAACTGCACTTGTTACTTTCAGAGGACATTCCTGATTTTAGTGACTAGACAATCAATCATAGATAATAAAATCAATGTCTTTATCGAAAGTAACAACAACTTTTGTGTGAGTTGTGCTTCCATACAATAAGGGGACATAACTCACATTACCTGTTCCCGTAACAAATAGTACTTTTTTGGGCAGTGAATGTTAGAACAAGTTTGTTCCCTCTGTGTGGGATACAGCAAATAATTGGTATCGATACCAAACATCTGCAATGTCCCTCCGCCATCACAGAGGGAACAAACTTGTTCTAAGTAAATGTACCACATATAACATTGTTTGTTTTTATGATAGAGCCGGACCCTAGAATATGCAGAGCTCCCCGCTGTCTCGCAACCTGTCAGTATGGAAGTAGAGTAGATAGCAGAGGCTGTGCAACCTGTGATTGCTGTGAGTATTCAAACATAGTATTCATAATTTTAAATCCTCCTCATTCCCTAAAACATAATCACCTGCTAATGAAAGTTATGAAGGATCAGCCAAAAACCAGAGAGAATTCCACATTGTAGAAGTTATCAGTTAACTCGAATACGTCCATACAAAGAGTCGTCAGAAGAAGAGGCTTTCTTCTTATATATTTATATATATATGTATATATATATATAGTTTTGAGGCTCCACCACTGTTTTGTTTTTCTATTTGTAAGTTTTAAGGTTTAATACATTTTGTTGCAGCACATTCATATCATAGATTGCCTCTATGGCACTGTACTCAATGCTGCTGAAAAAATTCAAAAAGCTTGTAGCTGATTCAAACTCAGAATTCAACCAAATCTCAATGCATTCTAATGGCTCTCAATTCAGGGTTTCTTGAATAAGGAAAACATTTGGTCGCCCTAGAGGTCAAGATAAAGTGTGGTGCACTGTATAGGCCTACCTATCAAAGGCAGTTCCTTTAAGCTGGCCTTTATCATGGTTTCTTAAAGTATTTCTTTTGTAAACTGTTGACAAGCCATCTCATCTTTACAGTGGATTGTCCTGCCCAAGCACCTTGCCCACGTCTTATTTGTCCCTCAGGAGAGACTCTCACTCAGATTCCTCAACCTGGAGCATGTCCTATATGTAGATGTGGTATGTGGGAAAAAAAAACAGATTCTGCCTTCCATAAAGCTTATATTACTTTAGCTGTTACCGCAAAATATTCATTCTTGAGTTTGGATCTTGTGTTGCAAATTAGCCTAGTTGCGAATAGTCATTTTAAGCTTTTCTCTTAACTCAATATGAGACATTTTACTTTGCAATTTGACAAAAAAAATTTATGAGTGTGTCAGAGTGGTTGAAGTGTATCATAAAGATTTGTATGTAGGCTATCTGGTTGATAGTCTTGTTATAAATCGTGTCTGATCAATGAAAGTCATTGATTCATAATGAGAGAGATATTCTGGAAAATTCTCGGCAAACAGTTTCAACAACTAAAAATGCTCATCGATGGGCTCAGCCATTTGTCATATTTTATTTTTTTAAATTGATTTAATTTTCTTATAGCAAGATGTCCTGAATTATCACCATGTGCGCTAGTGGTTTGCGCCGTAGGAGCAACTGCGACAGAGACCTCACGACCTGGACAATGTCCCACATGCACTTGTGGTATGTATATGTATGATGGGAATGCTGATCAGTTCATTGTTACTGTTTTTGTCTTGTGGAGAGTATATTTTTTCTTTGAGCAGTTACTCTGTCTGAAGTTTATAGCCTTGCACTTTTAGGCCAATGCCGTATCATTTGTCACTTCATTTATACTGATCACAGAATCATTAATGCAGTGATAATATTGTTTTAGTGCCAAATGACCCTGCCCCGAAGCCAGGAGCATGCCCTGTCCTTCCACCAGATTTTTTCGGAGTATGCGTAGCTCTATGTGGCAGAGATAATGAGTGCCCTGGTGCACAGAAATGCTGCGGAAGCTGCCCAAGAGAGTGCACAGCGCCTGTCACTAGTCCACCTCCGTCGCCACCACCTCCTCATCCAGCTACTAAACCAGGAACATGCCCTGTCCCTCCACCAGGATTTGTTGGAGCATGCGTTGTCCGATGCGGCTCGGATTTTGAGTGTCCTGGTAAGCAGAAATGTTGCGGAAACTGCCCAAGAGAGTGCACAGCACCTGTGACTAGTCCACCTGTAACTCCTCCACCAGTTCCTAAGCCAGGAACATGCCCAAGAAGGCAACAAGGTTTTGGTACATGCGACGTCAGATGTTCCGGTGATTCTTCTTGTCCAGGAAAGCAGAAGTGCTGCGGGGGCTGCCCAAAAAAGTGCGAAGAGCCAGCAAGAACTGTCCCACCACAGAGGTAACTTCACTTTATGTATCGCTCTTAGATTTAAAGCTGCAAGCACCGTTTCCCCTTTTCCTTCACTTGAATCATCACTGCTGTTGAATTAACTTTAAATATGCAAAGACAACTCCCGCGCTCAAAATCCATACTCTCAAACATGCCTTGTCAAGTTACAGTGTAGTCAAAGTGGTCAAACCCTGCACAAATTTCTTGTGGTGTCATTCAATGATCAACCAGGACATAATCGATGATGTTAGGGATGCTGTTGATAAAATGGCGGAATACCACTAACAACAGCCTGTACAGAGATTGAGCCCTCAAACTAGTTACATTGTTGTCCAGCACAATTACCACAAATGTATTTATTTGATATTGTCATACCTTTAACAGGTATCATACCATATTTAATAAGATAATGATAATACTCCCCTCTTATTGTGTTTTTGACAGATGCCCACGTAGATTCCTGAGAAGGCGTGCTTGTCGAATAGTAAGACGAGATAGATGTGTCACAAACAGTAATTGTAGAAATGGTAGAATATGTTGTGGCAATTGTGGAAAACGTTGTGTCCGACCTGCTGGATTTCGCAGAGGTTAACAACAGAAAGCAGATCTGATACCTGTGTTTCTTTGACCAAGTT
This sequence comes from Membranipora membranacea, assembly GCA_914767715.1. Classification (NCBI taxonomy): domain Eukaryota; kingdom Metazoa; phylum Bryozoa; class Gymnolaemata; order Cheilostomatida; family Membraniporidae; genus Membranipora; species Membranipora membranacea. The sequence continues at coordinate 11,785,845 of OU612073.1, read as the reverse complement.
TGCCTTATTTTTCAGTTCAATATAGGATAAGACAATAATATCTAGACATCTTTTCTGTTCTGAATAGGCATCATCAATATTTTTAGTATTAACATAATGTTACTTTTGATCTTTGCTCACTTCGTTGACCAGTCTATCTATGTGATCCATATTGATTTTAATGCTCTATAAGTGAATAAACTGTGATGTCAATACATAATCAAGATTCGCAACTCATAGCTAAGAATTTTGTGAGAACTTCTTTAATTGGAAGTTTAGCTCAGAAGCAAAAACCTTTCCCATTAAACATTTAATTATGGCTGTGGATGTGTCACTCAGCATAAATTGATACTTAGGTTAGTGGAGTGGAGTGGAGAGGCCTTAGATTGGGCTAAAATCAAGGCGTCGCCCTAAAACCAGGGAGACTTGTCGCATATGGTCTGTTTAAGGGAGGGGCTCAGTCCAAGCAACATTACCGCTTTTATGCAAATTTTAAAATGTTTAATAAGTCACTATCATGCTAGCAAAACATCATAAAGGCACAGGCAGTAACTGCAGAAATGGTAGAATATATTGTGACAATTGTGAAAAACGGTCGCCTTATTTAACAGTGGGTTGATAAATTTTCTACAATGAATTGGTAATGTAAGATAAAGATTATGAGCTTTAGTATAAATGTTATATACATTATGACATGTGCTCAGTTTGTTGTCAAGTATATATCTTAGAGATAGCGGTTGTCATTGATACCCAATTTCTCAATGAACTGGCTTCCGAACTCTTCTATCTTTTTGAAACATCGTAATTGTAGGGAAGTAGCAGGAGTAAACACTCATAGTTTTGCATGACGGCATCAATTATAAAATTTGACTAGATTGTCACTCTAAAATCATTTTGAAGGTAATCACGCTGTAAATAGTTAGTTGATGTGTTGCCTGATCAGTTTCCACCATGTTGTAAGATGAGCTGCTTCATAAGAGTATCTCTGCATTCAGGGGTCTGTTGGTATCCTAACCTTCGTACTTCATTAGCTGCATTAGTGTGCATCGCTCTTATCTCAATCCTTCCGTTGGCTTTCCTTAGCTCTGCAGCTAAGGCCCCTATGTAAGCTCCTCTTTTAGCAGTACCACCTATAAATCGAAGCAAGGAACAATGATAAATGTTGGTGTGCGAGTGAGTCAGAGTAGGGTCAGTTGATGTCCAAGTCTTCAGGCGTATCTCATGAAGCTTACAGAACATTATCCAAGGAGGCTGGGAACCAGAGTTAGTCATGTCCAAGTTATTTGAACATTGTTCATAAAACACTCCTTTATAATATTGGTTGTAATAATTGACCAATAGAAGTACTGGTTAATGCAAAAGACAAAAATATTGAGCGTGTCAACATCACACAGCATGACTCGCCATAGCTGATTATATCGATATAAGAGAGGACAACTGCAATCTTTGCTTAACTCTTGATATGATTATTAAAGGGGAAATAATTTATAACAGTTGGACGTCGCTACTAACCTGCTACAGTAGCCATTAGAAGAGCTGTGTGGGGTCTGATTAAGAGAACATGGTTATCTGCAGTAGCAGGCAGAGCCATATCAGAACTTTCATCATAAAACACAGAAAGGTCGGCAAAGTTCTGACATGCTTGAACGACTATCACCTAAAACAAGATTCCAAATTTTTAAACATTATTCTTTGCTTATCATTCACATTGTCCCTGATCTCTCTGTTTAAATTGATATCAATTTCACAAGCACGAGATAATCATCAACTTACATAATGAGACAGTACACAAAGCAACCACATAGAAAGTCAGGAAGAAAGCAAAGACCGGCAATACTTGTTTGTCTTCAAGGATTGACTATTTGAGTTAAAAGTTCAGGTTACAGTATCATGAACTTTATGGACAAGTTTGCAAACAAAAAGGGCTGTAGCAGGCTCATAGAATTTTTTGAAAATAAAGAAAAGGCTGATTTGATATTGGCTGTATTGGATGTTGTATAGTATAACAGTATACCAACTTTTAGGACGTGCCGAAAGACATCTAATGGGATGCTGCTAAATTCAGTACAGAGGATCCATTTTACCAATTTTTTTGTTATGCTATTTTTTTGCGGAAACTGTGATAAAAATAATTCCAACAAGCTCACCAATGGAATCTCCTCTGGAATCACACCTTTGAGCTGGAACAATATGTAGTTAAGGGGTATCTGTAAACCATGGCTGTCGCTGAGGGTTCCATGTTTCCCATGTGACATGATGGACACCATCACTAACGAAGCTGTGCTCGAAACTACAGCAACCTTTTGATTGATCACCCTTGGCAGGCATCCAATATCATCCCACTCAGTTAATGTAGAGGTGAAGCCAACATCAGTCAAAGCACTGTGGAGGTTGGTAGCCTCTTCTTCAGCCCCATTCCGGTCTTGAGTGTTGTAGAAGATGAAAGCAAACTGATTTTGAGATGAATCAATTTTGTACCGCTCTACAAAAGTCATAGTTTCATAATTATCGGTTCACTCTGAATTCTTGGATTAAAGATTGGTCTATAATAATTTTCATTATACTCAAGTATATCTCACATTTATCGATTCCCTACGGATTACAATTTTAATCTACACAGCAGTGTCGTAACCTTTCTCTTAGTATTAACGTAAAGAATTTTTAACAATCTGATAAATTAAGGAGCACAATACCCACTACCACGACTAATAACTCAGTTTGTGCGCTAGATATATATTATCTCTTCTAAATTCTAGCAAGCAAAATGGCAGAAAGGGTAAATTAGTTCCTGTTAAGGTGCTCTGATGGGTAAAGGATATCCAATTTTTTTGGCAATCTACCTTTTTTTACACTTTTTGGCCAATTTTTCCTCGTAGTTTGCAACTAACTTCACCTTGTTTCTCCCTAGCTATTACAATCACAAAAGATGTATGTTAATAGTAATCAATTCAGTAGGAGCAAGACAGAACACATGACTCGTCTCATGTGGGGGGAGGGTAGTGGTATGAGTCCATACTCTCCAGATAACAGGTGATTGACTCACCTAGTGCTCAAAGACCCCGGACAATTTTTATTACTGATAGAAAACATCCTTGATGCTGGAATGACGCGAAGTTCAATCAGTCGGTTTTGTGATTATGAACGTTGTCCGAGTTTGAGATGTGTGTGATTTGTGAGAGTTGTTTGTTGAAGTTGATTTCGAGTTTTGTGGTATGTGGGTAGGGAGAAGCCAGGGTAATCTTTCGGATTGATCCCAAGACCTCTCGCTTGATAGCAAAAAGATGTTATCATTTGAGCTATCAAAGCTCTAGAACGTGTGAAAGAAAGAAAGGTCGTATATCACAGACCCAAGGCTCTGTGGAATCAAGCATCCAATAAAAAAAACTGCCAACTATTAAACGGACAAAAATCTTTGTAGGTGAAGCTTTTTGAATTTACCTTCTATCAACTGTAATTGTGCTTGTTTTACAAAACTGTTATACATATATACATACATAGACTTAATCATAAACCAATCCCAGTTATCATCATGATGGGCACCAAAACATAGTGTGCCTGTAATGAACCGGGCAGAGGGTCTTGTCTATCATTCATCAGAAATATAAATGAGTGCAGGAAGACCAATCACCTTATTTCATTATTAGCCATAAGGTTGGTGTGAGATGCAGGCCTCATATAGGCCTTCCTTTGATCTTCATTCTACTTTTTATGACATCCAACAAAATCATGATCAGGAGAAAGGGTCTGACACTGAGGATCTGAGGCACTGAGGTATATATAAATTATTTATATATCAATTCAATCAAATTATATCAATCAAATTATTTTTATAATTTATTCCATATTAATGATCTGAGGCTTTGTTTGTAAAGTCTATAGTTTTAATAAGCTCTTCTAATATGAGCCCTTTTTTAGTCTTATGTCATAAAATATTGGAATTGTCTCCAGTTCACAGCCACCTTGTGCTCTAGATCGGCATGCCAGGATAACAACAGTACCATTATATGACATCCGAGACATTTAGATAGTACTCCAGAGAAGACCTGCTGAACTTACGACATGTCAAACAAAGCAGGGATGGCTTTGACTGGTGCCATATTGATTCAATAGTTGGCGGCTCAGCCTCAGACCAACAAAACCGGAGGTTTACAAGCTATTATAAGTAACAGGTGATCCTGGATCAACCACAATTACATCAACAAAGAACATAAAATAAGCACCCCATTCATTTATCTTGAAATTATCTGCATCCATCAAGCATTTGCCAGTGAGTAATGACAGTCAATCACATATGTCACTAGGCGGAGTGATAACATCTGAGCTTAGTGTATTGGACGCCTTGGTATTGCACTAAAAATCATTGCTTGCATACAGTTGCTAACATTATATTTATGTTCAAAGCTTACCAGTGGGATCTTATGTTTTTAATACGGCCATAGTTCAAGTGTCGTGATAATAATAGTTAGCAATTTTCAGATGTACAAATGATATGTCCTTACAGAAGTGCTAAGAGCCACGGGAAAGCATCCAACTCCTATACAATAGGGCTAATATGAAACACATAATTGTTGTCCAAGTAAAGCATGTATTCAAAACCACATCAAAAGCAACTTTTTCACTGGGTAAACGTATCTGGGGAGTGGGTAATAAATTAAACAGCATGGAGCCAAAGAGATGATAATTAACATCAACTTACAGTTGGATAGTAGATTTGACGGACCCAGTCCTCATAAAGTCCTTGAATCGCAATTGATGAACAAATAAATACAACCAAGGCTGCGAGAATGTCCATCACTTCAAACCCAATGAAAGCTAAAAACTGAAAAACAAGAAAAATAAATTCCTTTATAGTTATAGTTATAAAATCCTCATTAGTATTTGTTTGATAACCATGTATGTTTGACTACTCCAGTTCAAGCAAATTTCACAAATTGAAACAAAATCGATCCATTTCTAGATCAATTCCCCAATTCATGTGTTCCTTTCGTTGATTGAAATGAAAGAAGTCAGGATTTGTTTAAATTTTGGTTTAAATGATGCTACGCATATTTTGTCTTATTTGAGCGGTAAAAGAATTGATAGTACATTGCTGCAATGGCAAAAGAAAGCTAAAATTAAATTTGTTTGTGACACAGGACCACATAAGACGACAACATTGGATTTGGCTATAAGACAACTATGTATATTTATCATTATACTATATGGTATTTACCACTCACCCACTGAGTAGTCTGCTTTTTTATTGCGACTAATCCCACACATCCTGCAAGATAGGACCATAAACTTCCAACCAAAGCTACAAGAACTAGTGGCAAATATTCCCCAGAACCACCATAACAATATACCCGGACCCCAATCACTTGGCATATTACTCCAAACAGCAACTTTATAATCGTAATCCTAGAAAATACATATAGAATCAAATTTTCAATTTCAGTAAAAGATGATTGGTCTAAACTGTAATGTATTGGTTTAGCTTGCAAACATTTCATCGTTCCAAAAGAATAACAATATGAGTATAAAAAAATATTAGAATGGAACCAGACTGTGATTAGTTGGGCAGTGTCAGAGCCTATTGGTATGGTACACAATGCTCATCTGAACCCCCGTTGCCTTGTGGGATAGGGAGTCAACCCCAACAAAAAATGAAGTTGGTCCTCTTAGTCTTCAATGTGTGTTGTAGTCCTATTACTCTATCAAATAGCCTAACCTGTATGAATGGGGGCCAAGCAATGCTCATAGATATTCTTACATAGGGCATCACTGGCAAGTTCAAGACTTTTTGAAGGGCACTTAAATAGACTCAAAGAGGAAGAAACCAATGCATGCTGGGCCTTCTGAACCCCAATCAAGTGCTTGGAAATGAGCATGATTATCAGGTCAAATCCCAGATTAATGTGTTTTGTTTCATGAACTGTATTTATCTCCTGTTTCATGAGAGGGTGTCTGTCTTGATCCCCATCTGCTGCTAAAGGTTTGTTACCTTACTCACCATAATAATAGTCTCATTGGTTTTGGAGAGATGATTCTAGGCAGCACTGGTGCTTGTGGCAGTAGAGGTTGTCGCTCAGGATCTGCTGGTGTCACCACAAATTGATCGCCTGCTATGTTTTCCATTTTATTCCCTTATTGAGTTCTAATTACAAAAATTAAATATTCATGTGATCCAAAGCTGTCTAGTTTCATTCTGTTTGTTCTACAAAGCCTTAAAACGTTAGTATTACGTGCTGCAGTGACCCATAGCTTATATGGAGGTCACGTCATATCACTCATATGACTATTAGCATGACAAGGAAGATGTTATTTCCTGTTAAATTCCTACAGCATGACATGTCTTGTGATGATTCAATAGATCACAACTAAAAATGCTGTATACCAAATTTGACAGCACTTCCCCAATTCTAAGAACTTTTTAGATAAGTCGTAGATAAACATCATCTTATTATTTTGAAAGGAAAACTTTGAGAGTGATACAAAAAGGACATCAGAGGCCATAATATAGCATTTGAACTTGTCGGTTTCTCCAACCACCACAGATATAATAAGACACTAATGCAGTGTATTTGTGTCTGACATAGTCATGTACAGTGTGAGTAGAGAAGAGCGCCCCGGGTAGAGCAACTATAAAAATGTCAAGGTCCCCAATTCATAATATCAATAATCAGTTTCAATTCACAATAAGAAAATACGTAGAGATTTTTACTATCTACCAGCAGTAAATAGAACTACAACAAGAATTGAACGTCAGCGGTGAGTAAATTTGGTTTAATGACAACAAAAAGGTAAACACATTTATATGATGCAAGATCAAACAATCGGTTGCTATGAATTTTATTGAGTTCACATAACAGCATTATAACTTCAAAAACCATAATATGTAGTGATGAATTATTCACAGTAACTGAAATACTTCAATCTATGATTTACACATATATATACCTCCCTGTATATACTTAGTCGTGAATAATGAAAACTCACCATAGATATAAAAATGTCGTTTCATAGAGAGCTAGTGATGTTATAAGATAAAGAATGTTTCGTCATTTCAAAAGACTTCATAACTTAATAAGGTAAGTAGTGACCTAAAAGTATGAATTTCTGTGATGTCCAACGGCCGAAAGTCACTGCATGTAACTGCTGTTCACATTTCATGCACAGCCAGCCCTTAATGGGCTGGCTGTGATTTCATGGAGCTATAGACTACTCAAAAATATGATATTAACATAATATATAATATATATATATGTATGTGTATAGTTGCATGTAATGATGGATTTGAAGTAAAAACCTCTTCTGTCATTATTTTTTACTTCCTGATGATGATACATGCCATCTGGCCTTCTTCTTGTATTACGCCTCCAGTTTCAGCTTCAGTTGCAAATTTCTGGTCGACAATAAATTATGAGTTTTAACAATGCTGTAAGGCGAGCTGCTTCATAAGCGCCAACCTTTGTACTTCATTAGCTGCATTAGTGTGCATCACTCTTATCTTAATCCTACCGTTGGCTTTCCTTAGCTCTGCAGCCAAGGCCCCTGTGTAAGCTCCTCTTTTAGCAGTACAACCTATACATTAAAGGGACAGGCAAGTTTTTTTGTCAGCTAATGTACTTGCCAAGAAGTTGGAAAATAAACAACAGAAGATTATTTCGAATAGGGAGGAGGCCCACTGGTTTATTTGAATTGTATGTATGTTAATGGTTGTTCGATTATTCACCTTCCTTGACAAAGGTTGCGATATTAAGAGATGTATTCAAAGTTTTTTGTAAGACAATGCAGAGCTGTACGAAGAAACATTTTGCCTGAGAGAGTCAGACCTAATCTCTGATATATGTGTACATACATTAAACCAAAGAAATTTTAATAAAATGCTCTCAGCGGTTAGCTGAAACAAATTTTCAAAACAGGTATAAAAGGCATACCATTGTCGGCAATTCCTGATCATCTTTTCAAGGAAAGAGATAAATAACAGAGTGATTGCAAAATCTTGTGTTTGTTTTTTCCCTGTACGTAGAATTGTTGCCGTGTATACATTACTGGAAACTTTTGACATTGACGTGATTCGGAGCTACACGTTCACGACAATAGCAACGACAATCTCATATAGTGAATTATAATGATACCCAAACATATAGAAGTCGTCGCACCATATTGAACGAGAAATAAGATGGATTCCTGTGACCGTGAAGTTGTCATATCTTGTATCGTTTTACGTTCTGGGGGCCTGACAGATTTCGCATCCTCTTTAGTAAAGGAACACTCCACATGTGCATTTCGAGAAAACAACTTTATCCAGGTTGATGATGCCACTAACCTGCTACTGTTGCCATAAGAAGAGCTGTGTGCGGTCTGATTAAGAGAACAATGGTTATCTGCAGTAGCAGGCAGAGCCATATCAGAACTTTCTTCATAAAACACAGGAAGGTAGGCAAAATCCGCATTATCCTGCATTATACTTGTGTACACCTGGGGACTGCATCGCTACATTGATAGCTATATTATTATTGTTATTTTGAGTGATGTGATAGCGATAAATTGCTTTAGAAAAACATCGCTCTTTCTTATTGAAACCCCCTCCCCCCCCCCCCCCAGCTTACACAACAAAAGAAAAACATAAGCGAAGGATCACTGTTCTGGCTAGCCAGTACCAATCAACATGTCAAATCAACATGTCATGCCTGCACAAGTAGCACCAAACATGTAGCCTGGGCAGGCTGTCGGGTATGGCACCCCTCCCCACCAACCCCAAACAGCTTGCCCAGGCTACCATACCTGGGCTAGACAAACTTGGCGTCTGCTGTTGTCCATGTTGGTTTCCTCCTAGAATTCTGCAGGATGTCACACAAGAGGTAATAGTCAGCCCTATCTGTATGACTCCTATGACTTATAGTGTTTTTGGTTTGGTTTGGTTTAATTCGTTGTCACATATATACATGTACATACATAATATAGTGAAATGATATATGGATTTGCCGCTGATGACTAAAAAACTAAAAGGTTCAAATGATAAAAAGTAATTGAAAATACAAAAAATAGCACAGATACAAACTAAAATAGAACATTGTATTAGCGTTTACTGGAATTGTTGCAGACATCTATAAAATGCCGTATAAAGCTGTCGCTACCGATTGCTGCTCGATGTTTGTATGATTGCAGCCTTCCAGATCGGAGTTTAGTCAAGAATGAGTGGAAAGGGTGGTGTTCATCCTTCTGTATGTGGCTAATAAAGGAGTTCATTCTATCTTTGACAATGCAGTCAAAACCACAGTTCTCTAGGCCATAGCTGCTTGCAGTTTTGTATACTTTATGGATTGACTTGATGTCTCTATCATATAAATTGGTAAAAATGACTAGTGAACAATAGAAAAAACAGGATTCAACGAAACTACTAAAATTCTGATTGAGAAACTGATTGCTGGCCCCTAAAAACTTAAACTGCTTGGCTAGATACCGGCGTTGTTTAGCACTGCGATGTGAGTCTCAAAACACAGTTTATTGTCCATTGTTACGCCAAGATAATTGACACTGGTGCTGGGAGTAATCACTGTGCCATCCAGGGAGAGATCTGGGCAAGACTCTAACTCCTTGGATTGAGACAGTCCTTCCAATTTAAACCAGCAAGATTTCTATGAGACGTTGTAAAGAATTCTCAAGGCCTAATGCGCATGTCATCTCAGACATAAAACAGAGGACCTTTTGGTAATCAATACACCTTTGATTTTCATTTCTGTATTGGCTGACTAAAACATTGACCAAATAACTGCTTATATGTTTTATAGTTGAAGACCCTGTCTACTGTAACGGTAGATCGGGATGTAGTAATGCCTGCCCATATGGATTTGAGAGAGACCCAACGACTGACTGTGTAACCTGTGCATGCAGTAAGTTAATCACAAACTTGTTCACAATAATAACATTTACCTTTAATGTTTGCTAGCAATAGTTCATGTATGTTGTTCTCCTTTGCTACCAGTAAAGCCCATGATATGTATAAAATTATTATGATGATGATCATGCCTCTACGTTCTAAAGGGCTCAGGTAATAATGAATCCTTTAAATTCCTCTGCTTAGTGCAACTGCACTTGTTACTTTCAGAGGACATTCCTGATTTTAGTGACTAGACAATCAATCATAGATAATAAAATTAATGTCTTTATCGAAAGTAACAACAACTTTTGTGTGAGTTGTGCTTCCATACAATAAGGGGACATAACTAACATTACCTGTTGCCGTAACAAATAGTACTTTTTTGGGCAGTGAATGTTAGAACAAGTTTGTTCCCTCTGTGTGGGATACAGCAAATAATTGGTATCGATACCAAACATCTGCAATGTCCCTCCGCCATCACAGAGGGAACAAACTTGTTCTAAGTAAATGTACCACATATAACATTGTTTGTTTTTATGATAGAGCCGGACCCTAGAATATGCAGAGCTCCCCGCTGTCTCGTAACCTGTCAGTATGGAAGTAGAGTAGATAGCAGAGGATGTGCAACCTGTGATTGCTGTGAGTATTCAAACATAGTATTCATAATTTTAAATCCTCCTCTTTCCCTAAAACATAATCACCTGCTAATGAAAGTTATGAAGGATCAGCCAAAAACCAGAGAGAATTCCACATTGTAGAAGTTATCAGTTAACTCGAATACGTCCATACAAAGAGTCGTTAGAAGAAGAGGCTTTCTTCTTATATATATAGTTTTGAGGCTCCACCACCATTTTGTTTTTCTATTTGTAAGTTTTAAGGTTTAATACGTTTTGTTGCAGCACATTCATATCATAAATTGCCTGTACGGCACTGTACTCAATGCTGCTGAAAAAATTCACAAAGCTTGTAGTTGATTCAAACTCAGAATTCAGCCAAATCTCAATGCATTCTAATGGCTCTCAATTCAGGGTTTCTTGAATAAGGATAACATTTGGTCGCCCTAGAGGTCAAGATTAAGTGTGGTGCACTGTATAGGCCTACCTATCAAAGGCAGTTCCTTTAAGCTGGCCTTTATCATAGTTTCTTAAAGTATTTCTTTTGTAAACTGTTGACAAGCCATCTCATCTTTACAGTGGATTGTCCTGCCCAAGCACCTTGCCCACGTCTTATTTGTCCCTCAGGAGAGACTCTCACTCAGATTCCTCAACCTGGAGCATGTCCTATATGTAGATGTGGTATGTGGGGATAAAAAAAACAGATTCTGCCTTCCATAAAGCTTATATTACTTTAGCTGTTACCGCAAAATAATCATTCTTGAGTTTGGATCTTGTGTTGCAAATTAGCCTAGTTGCGAATAGTCATTTTAAGCTTTTCTCTTAACTCAATATGAGACATTTTACTTTGCAAATTGACAAAAAAAATTTATGAGTGTGTCAGAGTGGTTGAAGTGTATCATAAAGATTTGTATGTAGGCTATCTGGTTGATAGTCTTGTTATAAATCTTGTCTGATCAATGAAAGTCATTGATTCATAATGAGAGAGATATTCTGGAAAATTCTCGGCAAACAGTTTCAACAACTAAAAATGCTCATCGATGGGCTCAGCCATTTGTCATATTTTATTTTTTTAAATTGATTTAATTTTCTTATAGCAAGATGTCCTGAATTTTCACCATGTGCGCTAGTGGTTTGCGCCGTAGGAGCAACTGCGACAGAGACCTCACGACCTGGACAATGTCCCACATGCACTTGTGGTATGTATATGTATGATGGGAATGCTGATCAGTTCATTGTTACTGTTTTTGTCTTGTGGAGAGTATATTTTTTCTTTGAGCAGTTACTCTGTCTGAAGTTTATAGCCTTGCACTTTTAGGCCAAAGCCGTATCATTTGTCGCTTCATTTATACTGATCACAGAATCATTAATGCAGTGACAATATTGTTTTAGTGCCAAATGATCCTGCCCCGAAGCCAGGAGCATGCCCTGTCCTTCCACCAGATTTTTTCGGAGTATGCGTAGCTCTATGTGGCAGAGATAATGAGTGCCCTGGTGCACAGAAATGCTGCGGAAGCTGCCCAAGAGAGTGCACAGCGCCTGTCACTAGTCCACCTCCACCGCCACCACCTCCTCATCCAGCTACTAAACCAGGAACATGCCCTGTCCCTCCACCAGGATTTGTTGGAGCATGCGTTGTCCGATGCGGCTCGGATTTTGAGTGTCCTGGTAAGCAGAAATGTTGCGGAAACTGCCCAAGAGAGTGCACAGCACCTGTGACTAGTCCACCTGTCACTCCTCCACCAGTTTCTAAGCCAGGAACATGCCCAAGAAGGCAACAAGGTTTTGGTACATGCGACGTCAGATGTTCCGGTGATTCTTCTTGTCCAGGAAAGCAGAAGTGCTGCGGGGGCTGCCCAAAAAAGTGCGAAGAGCCAGCAAGAACTGTCCCACCACAGAGGTAACTTCACGTTATGTATCGCTCTTAGATTTAAAACTGCAAGCACCGTTTCCCCTTTTCCCTCACTTGAATCATCACTGCGGTTGAATTAACTTTAAATATGCAAAGACAACTCCCGCGCTCAAAATCCATACTCTCAAACATGCCTTGTCAAGTTACAGTGTAGTCAAAGTGGTCAAACCCTGCACAAATTTCTTGTGGTGTCATTCAATGATCAACCAGGACATATTCTATGATGTTAGGGATGCTGTTGATAAAATGGTGGAATACCACTGTAACATTTACTGTGTGAGGTTTATTAGGTGTAGTTTTACAGGATCATGTCGATTCTTAATCACTTATTAGCCTTATTTGCACACAGTACGTTACGTCAGCTGAGTTAAAGTAAAGGTTAAATGTTTTGTATGTGACAATCTGCCATGAGCTAATAGCTGGGTGATGATCTGCTCCGAAGGAGCTCATGGCAAAGAGTGAAATCATTATGGTACATGTAGTCAATGTACAAATGAACAATGAAGAAAGCTTTCACTATGCTATAATGGGAGGTTTTACATGAGATAGCTTTAGGATTTGTGTACGCGTTTAGTCATAATTATCAGTCATGATATGGTATTCGCTGACCGTTACAACCACTAACAACAGCCTGTACAGAGATTGAGCCCTCAAGCTAGTTACATTGTTGCCCATCACAATTACCACAAATGTATTTATTTGATATTGTCATACCTTTAACAGGTATCATACCATATTTAATAAGATAATGATAATACTCCCCTCTTATTGTGTTTTTGACAGATGCCCACGTAGATTCCTGAGAAGGCGTGCTTGTCGAATAGTAAGACGAGATAGATGTGTCACAGACAGTAATTGTAGAAATGGTAGAATATGTTGTGGCAATTGTGGTAAACGTTGTGTCCGACCTGCTGGATTTCGCAGAGGTTAACAACAGAAAGCAGATCTGATACCTGTGTTTCTTTGACCAAGTTTGCCTTATTTTTCAGTTCAATATAGGATAAGACAATATCTAGACATCTTTTCTGTTCTGAATTGGCATCATCAATATTTTTAGTATTAACATAATGTTACTTTTGATCTTTGCTCACTTCGTTGACCAGTCTATCTATGTGATCCATATTGATTTTAATGCTCTATAAGTGAATAAACTGTGATGTCAATACATAATCAAGATTCGCAACTCATAGCTAAGAATTTTGTGAGAAATTCTTTAATTGGAAGTTTAGCTCAGAAGCAAAAACCTTTCCCATTAAACATTTAATTATGGCTGTGGATGTGTCACTCAGCATAAATTGATACTTAGGTTAGTGGAGTGGAGTGGAGAGGCCTTAGATTGGGCTAAAATCAAGGCGTCGCCCTAAAACCAGGGAGACTTGTCGCATATGGTCTGTTTAAGGGAGGGGCTCAGTCCAAGCAACATTACCGCTTTTATGCAAATTTTAAAATGTTTAATAAGTCACTATCATGCTAGCAAAACATCATAAAGGCACAGGCAGTAACTGCAGAAATGGTAGAATATATTGTGACAATTGTGAAAAACGGTCGCCTTATTTAACAGTGGGTTGATAAATTTTCTACAATGAATTGGTAACGTAAGATAAAGATTATGAGCTTTAGTATAAATGTTATATATACATTATGACATGTGCTCAGTTTGTTGTCAAGTATATATCTTAGAGATAGCGGTTGTCATTGATACCCAATTTCTCAATGAACTGGCTTCCGAACTCTTCTATCTTTTTGAAACATCGTACTTGTAGGGAAGTAGCAGGAGTAAACACTCATAGTTTTGCATGACGGCATCAGTTATAAAATTTGAGTAGATTGTCACTCTAAAATCATTTTGAAGGTAATCACGCTGTAGTTAGTTAGTTGATGTGTTGCCTGATCAGTTTCCACCATGTTGTAAGATGAGCTGCTTCATAAGAGTATCTCTACATTCAGGAACCTGTTGGTATCCCAACCTTCGTACTTCATTAGCTGCATTAGTATGCATCGCTCTTATCTCAATCCTTCCGTTGGCTTTCCTTAGCTCTGCAGCTAAGGCCCCTATGTAAGCTCCTCTTTTAGCAGTACCACCTATAGATCGAAGCAACGAACAATGATATGTTGGTGTGCGAGTGAGTCAGAGTAGGGTCAGTTGTTGTCCAAGTCTTCAGGCGTATCCCATGAAGCTTACAGAACATTATCCAAGGAGGCTGGGGACCAGAGCTAGTCATGTCCAAGTTATTTGAACATTGTTCATAAAACACTCCTTTATAATATTGGTTGTAATGATTGACCAATAGAAGTATCGGTTAATGCAATAATCAAAAATATTGAGCGTGTCAACATCACAGCATGACTCGTCATAGCTGATTATAATGATATAAGAGAGGACAACTGCAATCTTTGCTTAACTCTTGATATGGCGCTATATTATTGATGCGTTTTATTAATGGGGAAATAATTTATAACAGTTGGACGGTACTACTAACCTGCTACAGTAGCCATGAGAAGAGCTGTGTGGGGTCTGATTAAGAGAACATGGTTATCCGCAGTAGCAGGCAGAGCCATATCAGAACTTTCTTCATAAAACACAGAAAGGTCGGCAAAGTTCTGACATGCTTGAACGACTACCACCTAAAACAAGATTACAAATTTTTAAACATTATTCTTTGCTGATCATTCACATTGTCCCTAATCTCTCTGTTTAAATTGATATCAATTTCACAAGCACGAGATAATCATCAACTTACATAATGAAACAATACACAAAGCAACCGCATAGAAAGTCAGGAAGAAAGCAAAGACCGGCAATCCTTGTCTGTCTTCAAGGATTGACTATTTGAGTTAAAAGTTCAGGTTACAGTATCATGAACTTTATGGACAAGTTTGCAAACAAAAAGGGCTGTAGTAGGCTCATAGATTTTTTTTAAAATAAAGAAAAGGCTGATTTGATATTGGCTGTATTGGATGTGGTATAGTATAACAGTATACCAACTTTGAGGACGTGTCGAAAGACATCTAATGGGATGCTGCTAAATTCAGTACAGAGGAGTTATCAAATAAAAACCTGGTATATGAGCTGCAAGTCAATGATAACA
The DNA here is from genome assembly GCA_914767715.1 of Membranipora membranacea. NCBI lineage: Eukaryota > Metazoa > Bryozoa > Gymnolaemata > Cheilostomatida > Membraniporidae > Membranipora > Membranipora membranacea. Next base: position 11,770,386 of record OU612073.1, on the reverse strand, counting down.
CCAAATCTACTTCACCTTCCAATGTCGTTACGCTGCCCAAAATCAAATGATTCAGTGCCTCAATGCTAATGCTCTTTATAATGTCCTGTCTAGGTTTATTATTAAGTCTATGGTCCCATCTGAAGTATTTGATATAATTAAAGATAAAAAATGACTGCTTTACCAGTCAGTCTCCCAGATATCGAATTGTTCAGAATCCTATGAATATTATCAAAAAGATGAGTCACAGCAGTTACATAGATTCTTACCATGATTCGGTGCTGGAGGCAGCTCCTGTTTTGTTACAATTACTTTAGTCAACACAACCAAGTCTGTGATTGTCAAGATCAACTGTCCAATCCCAGTTATCATCATGATGGTCACCAAAACATAGTTTGCTCTTCGGTTTGCCTATAATGAACCGGGCAGAGGGTCTTGTCTATCATTCATCAGAAATATAAATGAGTGCAGGAAGACCAATCACCTTATTTCATTATTAGCCATAAGGTTGTTGTGAGATGCAGGCCTTCCTTTGATCTTCATTCTACTTTTTATGACATCCAACAAAATCATGATCAGGAGAAAGGGTCTGACACTGAGGATCTGAGGCACTGAGATATATATGAATTATTTATGTATCAATTCAATCAAATTATATCAATAAAATTATTTATATAATTTATTCCAACCTAATGATCTGAGGCTTTGTTTGTAAAGTCTTGTTTTAATAAGCTCTTCTAATATGAGCCTTTTTTAGTCTTATGTCATAAAATATTGTCTCCAGTTCACAGCCACCTCGTGCTCTAGATCGGCATGCCAGGATAACAACAGTACCATTATATGACATCCGAGACATTTAGATAGTACTCCAGAGAAGACCTGCTGAACTTACGACATGTTCAAACAAAGCAGGGATGGCTTTGACTGGTGCCATATTGATTCAATAGTTGGCGGCTCAGCCTCAGACCAACAAAACCGAGGTTTACAAGCTATTATAAGTAACAGGTGATCCTGGATCAACCACAATTACATCAACAAAGAACATAAAATAACCACCCCATTCATTTATCTTGAAATTATCTGCATCCATCAAGCATTTGCCAGTGAGTAATGACAGTCAATCACAAATGAGAGTAGGAGGAGTAATAACTTCTGAGCTTAGTGTATTTGGCGCCTGGTATTGCACTAAAAATCATTGCTTGCATACAGTTGCTTATATTATATTTATGTTCAAGTTCATAGTTCAAGTGTCGTGATAATAATAGTTAGCAATTTTCAGATGTACAAATGATATGTCCTTAACAGAAGTGCTAAGAGCCACGGGAAAGCATCCAACTGCTCTACAATAGGGCTAATATGAAACACATAATTGTTGCCCAAGTAAAGCATGTACTCAAAACCACATCGAAAGCAACTTTTTCACTGGGTAAACGTATCTGGGGAGTGGGTAATAAATTAAACAGCATGGAGCCAAAGAGATGATAATTAACATCAACTTACAGTTGAACAGTAGATTTGATGGGAGTCGTACATGTTGACACAAAGTGCTCCAATATCAATTGATGAGAAAATGAATACATCCAAGGCTGCAAGAAGGTCCATCACTTCAAACCCGATAAAAGCTAAAAACTGAAAAACAAGAAAAATAAATTCCTTTATAGCTATAGTTATAAAATCCTCATTGGTATTTGTTTGATAACCATGTATGTTTGACTTCGCAAGTTCAAGCAAATTTCACAAATTGAAACAAAATCGATCCATTTCTAGATCAATTCCCCAGTTCATGTGTTCCTTTCGTTGATTGAAATGAAAGAAGTCAGGATTTGTAATGGTTTAAATGATGCTACGCATATTTTGTCTTATTTGAGCGGTAAAAGAATTGATAGTACATTGCTGCAATGGCAAAAGAAAGCTAAAATCAAATCTGTTTGTGACACAGGACCACATAAGACGATAACATTGGAATTGGCTATAAGACAACTATGTATATTTATCATTATACTATATGGTATTTACCACTCACCCACTGAGTAGTCCGCTTTTTTATTGCGACTAATCCCACACATCCTGCAGGATAGGACCATAAACTTCCAACTAAAGCTACAAGAACTAGTGAAAAATTTTCCCCAGAACCAACATAACAATATACCCGGACCCCAATCACTTGGCATATTACTCCAAACAGCAACTTCATAATCGTAATCCTGGGAAAATACATATAGAATCAAATTTTCAATTTCAGTAAAAGATGATTGGTCTAAACTGTAATGTACTGGTTTAGCTTGCAAACATTTCATCATTCCAAAAGAATAATAATATGAGTATAAAAAAAAGATTAGAATGGCACCAGACTTTGATTAGTTGGGCAGTGTCAGAGCCTATCGGTATGGTACACAATGCTCATCTGAACCCCCGTTGCCTTGTGGGATATAGGGAGTCAACCCCAACAAAAAATGAAGTTGGTCCTCTTAGTCTTCAATGTGTGTTGTAGTCCTATTACTCTATCAAATAGCCTAACCTGTATGAATGGGGGCCAAGCAATGCTCATAGATATTCTTACATAGGGCATCACTGGCAAGTTCAAGACTTTTTGAAGGGCACTTAAATAGACTCAAAGAGGAAGAAACCAATGCATGCTGGGCCTTCTGAACCCCAATCAAGTGCTTGGAAATGAGCATGATTATCAGGTCAAATCCCAGATTAATGTGTTTTGTTTCATGAACTGTATTTATCTCCTGTTTCATGAGAGGGTGTCTGTCTTGATCCCCATCTGCTGCTAAAGGTTTGCTACCTTACTCACCATAATAATAGTCTCATTGGTTTTGGAGAGTTGATTCTAGGCAGCACTGGTGCTTGTGGCAGTAGAGGTTGTCGCTCAGGATCTGCTGGTATCACCACAAATTGATCGCCTGCTATGTTTTCCATTTTATTCCCTTATTGAGTTCTAATTACAAAAATTAAATATTCATGTGATCCAAAGCTGTCTAGCTTCATTCTGTTTGTTCTACAAAGCCTTAAAACGTTAGTATTACGTGCTGCAGTGACCCATAGCTTATATGGAGGTCACGTCATATCACTCATATGACTATTAGCATGACAAGGAAGATGTTATTTCCAGTTAAATTCCTACAGCATGACATGTCTTGTGATGATTCAATAGATCACGACTAAAAATGCTGTATACCAAATTTGACAGCACTTCCCCAATTCTAAGAACTTTTTAGATAAGTCGTAGATAAACATCATCTTATTATTTTGAAAGGAAAACTTTGAGAGTGATAAAAAAAGGACATCAGAGGCCATAATATAGCATTTGAACTTGTCGGTTTCTCCAACCACCACAGATATAATAAGACACTAATGCAGTGTATTTGTGTCTGACATAGTCATGTACAGTGTGAGTAGAGAAGAGCGCCCCGGGTATAGCAACTATAAAAATGTCAAGGTCCCCAATTCATAATATCAATAATCAGTTTCAATTCACAATAAGAAAATACGTAGAGATTTTTACTATCTACCAGCAGTAAATAGAACGACAACAAGAATTAAACGTCAGCGGTGAGTAAATTTGGTTTAATGACAACAAAAAGATAAACACATTTATATGATGCAAGATCAAACAATCGGTTGCTATGAATTTTATTGAATTCACATAACAGCATTATAACTTCAAAAACCATAATATGTAGTGATGAATTATTCACAGTAACTGAAATACTTCAATCTATGATTTACACATATATATACCTCCCTGTATATACTTAGTCGTGAATAATGAAAACTCACCATAGATATAAAAATGTCGTTTCATAGAGAGCTAGTGATGTTATAAGATAAAGAATGTTTCGTCATTTCAAAAGACTTCATAACTTAATAAGGTAAGTAGTGACCTAAAAGTATGAATTTCTGTGATGTCCAACGGCCGAAAGTCACTGCATGTAACTGCTGTTCACATTTCATGCACAGCCAGCCCTTAATGGGCTGGCTGTGATTTCATGGAGCTATAGACTGCTCAAAAATATGATATTAACATAATATATAATATATATATATGTATGTGTATAGTTGCATGTAATGATGGATTTGAAGTAAAAACCTCTTCTGTCATTATTTTTTACTTCCTGATGATGATACATGCCATCTGGCCTTCTTCTTGTATTACGCCTCCAGTTTCAGCTTCAGTTGCAAATTTCTGGTCGACAATAAATTATGAGTTTTAACAATGCTGTAAGGCGAGCTGCTTCATAAGCCCCAACCTTCGTACTTCATTAGCTGCATTAGTGTGCATCACTCTTATCTTAATCCTACCGTTGGCTTTCCTTAGCTCTGCAGCCAAGGCCCCTGTGTAAGCTCCTCTTTTAGCAGTACAACCTATACATTAAAGGGACAGGCAAGTTTTTTTGTCAGCTAATGTACTTGCCAAGAAGTTGGAAAATAAACAACAGAAGATTATTTCGAATAGGGAGGAGGCCCACTGGTTTATTTGAATTGTATGTATGTTAATGGTTGTTCGATGATTCACCTTCCTTGACAAAGGTTGCGATATTAAGAGATGTATTCAAAGTTTTTTGTAAGACAATGCAGAGCTGTACGAAGAAACATTTTGCCTGAGAGAGTCAGACCTAATCTCTGATATATGTGTACATACATTAAACCAAAGAAATTTTAATAAAATGCTCACAGCGGTTAGCTGAAACTAATTTTCAAAACAGGTATAAAAGGCATACCATTGTCGGCAATTCCTGATCATCTTTTCAAGGAAAGAGATAAATAACAGAGTGATTGCAAAATCTTGTGTTTGTTTTTTCCCTGTACGTAGAATTGTTGCCGTGTATACATTACTGGAAACTTTTGACATTGACGTGATTCGGAGCTACACGTTCACGACAATAGCAACGACAATCTCATATAGTGAATTATAATGATACCCAAACATATAGAAGTTGTCGCACCATATTGAACGAGAAATAAGATGGATTCCTGTGACCGTGAAGTTGTCATATCTTGTATCGTTTTACGTTCTCGGGGCCTGACAGATTTCGCATCATCTTTAGTAAAGGAACACTCCACATGTGCATTTCGAGAAAACAACTTTATCCAGGTTGATGATGACACTAACCTGCTACTGTTGCCATAAGAAGAGCTGTGTGCGTCTGATTAAGAGAACAATGGTTATCTGCAGTAGCAGGCAGAGCCATATCAGAACTTTCTTCATAAAACACAGGAAGGTCGGCAAAATTCTACCTAAAACAACACACAATCTTTTGTGAACAACACATCCGCTTCTGTTTGAAATTAGTCGCAGTGCTCAGAGGGCTGCGATGTAAGATAGTGGCATTACATTATCATCCACTTTATAATGGAATGCCGCCATCTGAGCACTTAGACTAGTTTGAAATTCACTTGATATGCAGACTTTGCACAAAACTGACCCTCTTTGACCAATAGCACTATTCTCAATCACATCTTCTGCTATCTTCTATACAGAAAAAGTGACAACACATGGTGGAGTGCTGATTGGGCATTAGGAACCGGCTGAGCTTACCAATGGAGTCTCCTCCGGAATCACTTGTGAAAACTGGAACAATATGTAGTTAAGGGGTATCTGTAAACCTTGGCTGTCGCTGAGGTTTCCATGTTTCCCATGTGACATAATGCACATTATTACTAAAGAAGCTGCGCTAGGGAACGCAGAAAGTTTCTGTTTTATTAACGTTGGCAGGAATCCAATATCCTCCCACTCAGTTAATGTAGAGGTGAAGCCGACATCAGTCAAAGCACTGTGGAGGTTAGTAGCCTCTTCTTCAGCCCCATTTCGGTCATGAGTGTTGTAAAAGATGAAGGCAAACTGATTCGTAGCAGAGGCTGTATTGCTCTAAAAAATCATTATTTTCAGCCAATTAAATTACCCTTGGAGTCGTTAATTTGGTGAACTCAGTTCCTCGCCTGCTGGGGCCTGCATTATACTTGTGTACACCTGCTGACTGCATCGCTACATTGATGATAGCTATATTATTATTGTTATTTTGAGCGATGTGATAGCAATAAATTGCTTTAGAAAAACATCGCTCTTTCTTATTGAACCCCCCCCCCCCCCCAGCTTACACAACAAAAGAAAAACATAAGCGAAAGATCACTGTTCTGGCTAGCCAGTACCAATCAACATGCCATGCCTGCACAAGTAGCACCAAACATGTAGCCTGGGCAGGCTGTCGGGTATGGCACTCCCTCCCCACCAACCCCAAACAGCTTGCCCAGGCTACCATACCTGGGCTAGACAAACTTGGCGTCTGCTGTTGTCCATGTTGGTTTCCTCCTAGAATTCTGCAGGATGTCACACAAGAGGTAATAGTCAGCCCTATCTGTATGACTCCTATAACTTATAGTGTTTTTGGTTTGGTTTGGTTTAATTAGTTGTCACATATATACATGTACATACATAATATAGTGAAATGATATATGGATTTGCCGCTGATGACTAAAAAACTAAAAGGTTCAAATGATAAAAAGTAATTGAAAATAAAAAAAAAACACAGATACAAACTAAAATAGAACATTGTATTAGCGTTTACTAGAATTGTTGCAGACATTTATAAAATGCCGTATAAAGCTGTCGCTACCGATTGCGGCTCGATGTTTGTGTGATTGCAGCCTTCCAGATCGGAGTTTAGTCAAGAATGAGTGGAAAGGATGGTGTTCATCCTTCTGTATGTGGCTAATAAAGGAGTTCATTCTATCTTTGACAATGCAGTCAAAACCACAGCTCTCTAGGCCATAGCTGCTTGCAGTTTTGTATACTTTACGGATTGACTTGATGTCTCTATCATATAAATTGGTAAAAATGACTAGTAAACAATAGAAAAAAACAGGATTCAACGAAACTACTAAAAATCTGACTGAGAAACTGATTGCTGGCCCCTAAAGACTTAAACTGCTTGACTAGATACAGGCATTGTTTAGCACTCGATATTTTATCTGCGATGTGAGTCTCAAAACACAGTTTATTGTCCATTGTTACGCCAAGATATTTGACACTCGTGGTGGGAGCAATCACTGTGCCATCCAGGGAGAGCTGTTCAAAATCTGGGGGGTTACGCTGGGTAGTGAAAAGCATTTCATTTGTCTTGGTTGGGTTTAGCAGTAAATCACTGAATTTGCACAAAAGACTTATCCTACTGATCTCATCTAAACAGTTTGCAAAATCTGCATCAGCGGCTATGTTTCCAATTATAACAGTATCATCTGCGTATTTCAAAATTGTGACATTTTGTTTTTCTGATCTGATACCATCTGTGTAGATTGAAAACAAAAGGGGGCTTAAAACTGACTGTGCCCTGTGGTGTTCCAGTGTTTGTGACTAATTTTTCAGATAATTTGCCATCTACTTGTGTGTATTGAATTTTGTTAGATAAAAAACTGGATACCCACTTTGTAACTCTTAAATCCAAATGTTGTAGCTTATCGATCAAAAGACTCACGTTTATGGTATTAAAAGCAGAGGAAAAATATAAGAACAAACATCAAGATAAATTAGTAGCCTTGGCGTCAATACACGTAGTCACAGTGGTGATCAGCTGTAGAACAGCATCTTGTGTGGATCTACCGGATCTGTAAGCAAACTGTAACGGATCTAGCTCTGTGTGTTGGCATACATACCACTTGATCAGTTTTTCGAGTATTTTGCCCAAAACACTGGTGACGGCTATCGGGCGATAATCTTTAGGCTGACTTGATGATTGTACTTTCAGCAGGGGTTTGATGATGGCAGACTTCCATTGATTTGGTGTAGTTGTCTGCTTAATGCTGGTGTTAAAGACCTGTGTGATAATTGGTGCAAGCTGGCTTGAGCATATTTTGATGACTCTGGGAGTGTTTTTCAACAGTTTCTGCACGGTCGGGACTTGAAAGTCTGCTATGAGTGGTTTGATGTGGTTTTCGTCTGCTTTATTATTCGATGCTCACTTATGTGGAGTCCTTTTCAAATCTCGAGAAGGTGTTCAGCTGATCTGCAGAGCATAATGGTATAGGTGAGGTTGTTGGTGGATCGGTTGTCAGCCATCCCATGTTCTTAACATCACGCCAAGCTTTAGCTGGGTTTTTGATAATTGTTCTTCTATATTCGGAGTGTATTGTTTTTAAGATTTGATGAGCTCTTTAGAAACGGATCGTTGTAGATATCTAGCAGTTTTGGTGTCACCATTCCGTGTTGCTGCAAGCTTGTCATGCAGAAGTTTTGAAACGTGTTCACTAACCCAATGTTTGCTGTTCTGATATAGCTTTTTCTTTACACAAATCGGTGCAGAAATTAATATATCCGTTAAGAACTTCAACTTGCTGATTGATATTGTCATTGGCATCGATCAACACATCCCAATCTGTGCAATCGAAGCAGCCTTGTAATATCTCACAGTTGTCATCTGAGAATACACGTTTGTCAATCACTTTAGGTTTGTACAGTGGTTTCGGCTTGTAAGACGGAAACAGATGAATAATATTGTGATCCGACTTACCCAAGCTGCTCAGCTTCTGGCAGTATTTGTAGGCATTCTTGACATTTACAAAACATTTGTCTAGCGTTTTTCCGGCTCAAGTCGTTTTAGTCACTACTTGTTGATACTTTGACAGTTTTAGTGGTAATGTGTTAAAATCGCCCATCACGAGGATTGCAGCATTTGGATATTTAACCTCTAATTCTTGTATGTGTTGAGGAACGTAACTTTTGGTGCTTTTAGTGTTGGCAGCAGTTTTTGATTGTCCCGTTTGAGGGCAGTAGCTAGCAACTGTAATGATATTCTGAATTTCTCTTGGTAGCCAGAACGGTCGAGATTTGATTGTCATGACTTCCAGATGTGGTGTTCTCTTTTGGTGAATAACTTTATTGTCGGCTGACCATCTGTCACTTATATATACTAATATTCCACCACCTTGTGTAACATTCATCACCTGCTGAAAGACCTGAAAGCAAAGCAATAAATAGATGCAAGTTAAAATATGTTCCATATTATTAACAGGGGTCACTTCAGGACAATATAAGGGCCACCACCACCTGACCGCCTGCCCCCCCCATAGTTGGCGAAGTTAACAATTGTTATTGCAATGGTTAATGATTAATTACGGCTGTCAAGTGTCTCATGCAGATAAAATTTGTTAAAGCATATCAAAGTAAGGATTCGGATTAACATAAACACCTCAGCATATCTTCAGCAGAATGATTTGTATATGAAAATGGTTTTGGGATCCGCTGAGGCTGAGTATTCTTGGATCTCTAGATCCAGCAGGAAGTATGGGATGGAAATCCTTGGATACAATACGCCTGTAATTGGAAATGCTCCCCCTCTGATTAAGTTTGCTGATTAACAGAAGAGGGGTGCAACTCTGAATGCAAGCAAACTGGATCAAACTCTATGATAATTTTGAGTAATCTACTCAGGTTGGGTTGGGTCACCCACAGTGAACAGACAACCCCACACAGCAGCAAACTAAAACCCATTAGCCAATCAAAACAAAACCACAGTACAAGCACATGAGTCTATTCAGAAAAGCATGTAGTGATACATATGTGTAGATAACACCACAGAAGCAATATCTGACACAACCCATACTACAGGCCCCATTGGTGGCCTGAGTATCATACCTTGTTATGGCAGTCTAGCTCATCATACCTACTGCTGCAGTCAATCTCAAGCACAATATATTCTGCCACAGACAAACCAATCAGAATCATGGATATCAATGTGCCAACAACTTCTGTTGCAATGTATGACACAATCTGAGAAATAAGGAGAATTCGGAATCAGTATTTATAATGATAATTTTTGCTCTCTTTAAATTTAATGACATTATTTGGTTGAAATGTTGGTTAAAATCGCAAGGTTTCATAACTCACCACATCCCGGAGAATGGGTGGCGAGATAGGAGTTGCCTTGAGGGCGAGGCGGCAATCTCTGCGCCAAGATGCTCTCAGTTTATAGGCAGGTTGGAGCACACCTCGGAGTCCAACAATCCCCAGTAGTCAGTGGACTGTAGTGGGACTCGCATGTTGAAGTCCGGCGCTCTAACCAACTGGGCCACCTCCGCCTATTTAGATCAATTCAAGTAATTTATATTAATGGGAGGTAGTAGTTCTACATTTGAAGGAGTTTCTCCACAATACCAAGTGTAACATGTTTGTTCTCAGCAAGATCCACAGAGCTATTGCAAAGAAAAATGGGTTACCAATGTTGAGTGAAACTCTTTTACAATCTTTGAACAAAACTCTCTATGTTATTCATTGATGTGTGGAGAAAGTCACTCAAATGTGAAGGATTAATGGTTTTGTGGATTTTGCTAAAATCAGTGGAAGCATATGCGAAATTAGTCAACCGGATGGTTGAGAAACTCCTACAAATGTGGAAAGTTTATCTTTGACGAACATCCAGACAATAGAATTCCCAATTGAGATCAATTTCAGTGGGTCTCAGTTATGTAAAAATATTACACCTCATGAATAAATCTATATGTTACATACTGGTTGCTTAGTTGGATTTTGAATTTGAAGAAAGTGCCGAAATCCTCCTACTGAACACATTTTTGTAACCAGTTAGTGAACATTAAACCGATCTCTTTCAGTTGTATATATGGGTTCGCCCTAGCATGTATGAACTGCATGAGGAGTTACTTCCTCTCCACTCGTCCCTTCGCGCCGCTTATGACCGGTGGATGGGAGCAACTTGAGTGCAGGCAATTGGATTCAGCTTGATCTAGTATGACTCAAACTCTGCCAAATATATATCGCTAAATTTAATATCATAAGCTTCTTTTTCCTTACAAGGCAAACAGTCCTTCTCCTTGAAGCAGTAATACCAAGAAAAGTAGTCAGAAATCCCCAAATTACTCCTGTGCCGGCTGCCAGATAGGAACCACTGAGCACCTGCACATGTCGTGTAATCATAATCGTAATGCAGCTGACTCCTCGTAACATTTTGATTATTGATGTCCTGTAAAAGCTTTGAATATTTAGGAAGAAATTGTGTTTGTTAAATGAACATTTAAGATGATCATTCTTTATGAATCTATATACAGTGTCACTTAATTCAGACACATGGGGACCCAAAAAATGTGTTCTGATGATTATGGATTGATTGTATTACAAAATTGGCAACTTAAGGCATTTTCAATGAATGTGGGGTGCATTTCAGAGATTTGACAAACAGACTAACGTTTCAACAAAGAGACATTTGGTTTATTGTAATGTACTATGTGAGTGGTGATAGAAATAACCATAGTTTTGTCTATGGAAATAACACTGATAAACTCAGTTCACCGTTGTAACCCAGGGCCGTAGGTTAGAAAAAATGGTAGAGGGGGGGGGGGGGTCAAAAGTCCGAGGCGAGTCCGAAGCATCACCAGCAATTTAAGGCATATACTAAGCAAAAGGAAATTTCAGACTGGAGGAACTGATTCTGACATGGATTATTCAATTATAGTGTTTATAGGCCACTGTATTTTGCTTTCTAAGGGAGGCAGCTCGTCACTGCCTCCCCTAGAGCTACGGTTCTGCAACCACTAAATTGGATTAGCAGGGTTGCAGGTTTGTTGATGTGTGGTAGATTAAAAACAATCATTTGAACAAGGAGTTTCTTTCTTCCTTGATCTGAGAAGACAGCTTCGAATCCTGATCACTTTTATTCAGGGGGAGAGTACATAATTATACATATTAATGTATTTGCTGAAAAGTCACTTGGTCATATTGTCATATGAAACCATAGACAAACAAAAATTAACTAGTAAAACCAATAAAGTGGTCCGTTGAAAATATTGTTGTCAATGAGGGTTTTTATATTCAAAGTTTTGATATCTGGCATATCTGTATTTGAACTGCACCATCTCTACTGAGGTGGGGCGATTCCAATGAGCGAAAAACGATCAAACTTGATCTAGTATATGTGCAAGTACATGCCATAGTCGAAAGATAACTGGCGTCAAGGATAACATAATAGTCCTCAATTTTCAGACATGGGCAACATTTTATAGTACACCATCCAAAGTGTAGATGTCTGGGTTCAGAGTGAGTACTTCGACCCGCCTAGCTGTGTCATGGGATAATCTTTATCAGCTCCTGTTTCGTCAGGGGGGGGGGGGGGGTGGAAGCTCTTGAAGAGACAGTTACCAACAAAATATAAAAGTCTCCAGTATATATCCATTTCTACCATTGGAAACAACTTCTATTTGGACAACAAATTATTGAATTTATTTAAAATTTTATAATTTATGTACAGATAAGAACATTGGAACACAAAATGAAACAAAATATCATAATAACTGGGTAAGAAAAAGGAAAGAGAAAAACTCGAATGTGACGTGGTGTTGCAAAGTTATCTTCAAATCCGATAAGCAAGATTCATTACGATAGTGTCATAATTACCATAGTGTCATAATGGACTAACAATAAAAGAATCGATGCCAAAGGGATTGATAACATCTGAAATCAAATTTAATCTGGACAAAATAAAACGTTGAGGTAAAGCAGAAATAATCAGTAGGGTATTGTTTGGTTTTCAAGTCAATAAAATTGTCGTTAAAAATTCAGCATCACTTGCAATTTCATCCATATTATTTCAATGAGACCAGCATAGTTGAGCAGCCCTTAGTTTGCCATAAGTGCAGTTATAGAATTATTGGTCATCCAGTATGGCGCTATCTGATTTAAAATACTTTAGTTAGGTGTTTAAAAAAATTTTTCTGCTGCGGCGTGTTTTATAATGGAGGGAATAGTTGATTTCAATCTTAGCACAACTTGTTGAGTGTATCAGGTAGGGTTACATAGATACGGAGTTGATCTTTCGATGAGATGTTCTAGGGAACTCTAATGAATGAGCATGTATGAGGTGAATATATTAGCTTTGAGGGATATGGATAGGATTGTCTATTGTATAGCTTAACAGTATCTAGTTGTTCTCTACGGCGTTCTCTTCTGCAGGAGGTTCAAACTGTGCCATCTACAAACAAACACATATTCCCATAATGAGAGTACAATTTTTCATGTTCTCTCTTTTTTATTCAGCACACAGCAAACATGTTTGAGATAAACCAGATCTCAGCATGATTGATGACTTGAACTTCCTAAACCTTTGAGAGTCAACCAATGTAACAAAGTTTTGAATCGACAATTTACAAGTCATTCGAGACGCTCTCTCCAAATGGCAGACAACTCCAAAACAAACTCCCAGGCGAGTTCATCCAATTTTAAAATAAATGTTTTATAACGGTGTGAAAGCAAACTAGCTAAGGAATAACTCTCATCACAATCATGAGCGGGTGGCTTAGTTGATACTGCAAATTTTCAACTTATATAGACAAAAAGGCAACAGGTGGTAACCGCTTAAGAAAATTTCGTGTAGGTTTCCATCACCACCATCATTTAGATCTAACGCATTACTAGATTGTTCTTATCATTCTTATCATATCTAAGGTCAGACCTATATTGAATTTATCTGCTCAGTGGTACCCATGAGTGAGGACTAAGGTAAACCTTACAAGTCATGCTAGTCTTATCACACAATGCTCTACGACAATCGCAAGCTTTGCAGCCTGTTATCAGTCTTATAAAAAATGTTTAACTGTACAGACAGCCAAACTACAAAGGATAACCTACTTTTGCTTTGAGTTCTGCATTTTCTTCGGACAGCTCTTCGACTTTTTTCCTCAGTTCTGTGACCTCTAGTTTGAGTGATTCTACGTCAGCGGTCTCGGGACCGTCTGATCCCATGTGCTGTCGTAGAAAGTCTAGAGCATTGTTTGGCTTCTCCGGCTCTTCATACAGACCAACCAACACTGCAATATTAGAACGTACATGATCAAACTCAGTAACTTACGAACTGTCAACAAATATGTGAGGTTGTACCTGACTTTTCTTGCTGTTTAGTAAGAAAATGAAGATTGGGCTGCCCCTAGAGAGGGACGCAAGGTGCTCCAAATCCTCATACTGAGAATGTGATAAATCCTAGAAAACTAGAATGCATCCTAGATGTAAAGCCATAAAAGACCTACTGAACTGGGTGTGCAGCAAGCTGCCAAAACTAGAACTTGTACTAATCAGCCATTAGCAGTGACACTTTAATCTTAGTTTTGTTATGTTTCAACTGCAATGGAATTGTTTCAGAAATACATTATAGTTTCAGACCTATTGCCGTTTCATTGCACAGCATATGTGACCGATTGAAGCCAAAATACCACATGTCGGCCTAGGCTTAGCGAGTACAGCGCTTGCATCCATTCTCCTGTTTTGATTTCATCAAGACAGAACTTTTTCAACTTCTGCTTAGTCTAACTTAACCAGTAGGCCTACAATATTGGACCGGGAATAAGGGTTAAAATTCGATATAGTTTACCACTCACCTTTTGTCAATGCATCAACAACTCCAGCCTTCTCCAAGTACTTCCTGAACTCTTCTCTCTTCGAATCGGCAGCCTGCATAAATAAACATAAATTTGGTCAAAAAATGGTGGCTGAAGTAAGATCATTGAGAACAGGGATTGCCTATAGGACAGTAGATAGAGCAGTACGGGGAACTAGTTTGATGATAATTTGTTTTTAAATTTTTCAAGCAAGCAAATATAAATTGAAACAACTTCAAGGCTGAGAGCTGATGAAAAAGACAGTCTTTCTAATTACTTGTCGTAAGGTGAGTAAGGAGGGCAACTGCAACAAAGTACAACAAAACAATTTTGGCATTACAGGCATAACATGATCAGAAAAAGGCAATAGCAACGCTCTAACAACTAAATGGTGGCCTAAAGATCCTGCAACTTGATTATTTGACCACAAATACTAGACATTGTTTGACAGCAGCCCTCTTTTCAGGTTGAGGCTTTTGGTAAATTCTCTAAATGACTTGAGGTACAGTATGTTTGCATGTGTAATACGTTGAAAATCAAATAATTTTGTATGACTAATTTTGTATGACTAATTTTGTATAATAATTTTGTATTATAATTTTGTATCAACTAATTTTGTATTTCTTTTTCAACAGACCGTCGATTTGGAAATCTAAAGAATCAATAGTCCCAGCTAGGCCTTATAAAAGACATATAAATTGTCGCAAATACAGTTACCAGGGAAAATATGCTAACGTTAATGTATCATTTACTCAACAGATACGATTGTACCTAATTTTTTTTAATCAGCCTGTGAAAACCATACTGCAAATCCAATATATGTTGATTAACAATTTAGATATACACCTAGTTGTAGGTTACGTATTAGTTTTAACTGCTTTGGAGGCATCATGATCCTGGTTCTTGTTCAGATCCAGGCTACCACTAATCTAACTAGGATATAATACCTACAATTAAGCCTCAATCGAGATGAGTCTTACCAGGGAGTAGGCCTACCCCGAGTTACTCATGTT
The DNA here is from genome assembly GCA_914767715.1 of Membranipora membranacea. NCBI lineage: Eukaryota > Metazoa > Bryozoa > Gymnolaemata > Cheilostomatida > Membraniporidae > Membranipora > Membranipora membranacea. Next base: position 11,755,018 of record OU612073.1, on the reverse strand, counting down.
GTTTGGTAATTAATGAATTTAATAATGAGGAAAGTGAGAAGGGGAGGACATAACTTGACTCATTCTTATGGATTGAAATGAATATTCGCTAAAAAGGGCTGTATCGATTAGCAACACAGGTTGTAGCATATATGCTGTTTTTATTTCTCTGGTAGGTGCAGGTAGGTGTAACTCTAGTCCTCCGTCACGAGGGGTTGCCCTACTACACTCTAATTCCAGTTCAATGCTAAGTTTTGTATGTTTCAAGCACTAGCTACATTTATAAATAAATGAAAACTTTACTCCAAGATTACCACTTACTAGAACTAGAAGAAAGCACGGGCTATTTTCTGGGAATACTCCCATCTTTAACGGATTAATTCAGAATTATCACTGTTACCCAATCAATTGAATAACAGTTTTTTTAGGCATGTCCCGCTCCATGCCTTTCAATTTCAACATATAACATCATCTTCTTAGATTTAGAAGTTGGCCCACTCCAGTGACTCAACTAACTTAGTAGTCACTCAGTCTCTCACTCGAGTGTAAAACTATGAAGCAAAAGTTTAGTCATTCCGATATACAATGGCCAAAGAACCGTCTTATATCAACTCTCAAAATGGTATATTTACCCTGTATGTAGTCATTTTTGTAGATCTTAGTATGAATGAAATCTGTAGAGAGGAATAAGTCTGTTAAAATTTAATTCTGTTGCTAACTATGCTGAATCAGATGAAATCTCGTGGCAACAACACTGACCAATGGAATCTGACTGATTATTTGTTGCTGGACTGTGGTCTGAGTATGTCAACAAAACACATGAGGATATTTTCGCGCCAGATTTGACCAATTGTGATAGAGAATTATGTAGTTTCACTTTAGATAAGAAATCTATTTACTGTATGCAAAAAAATAAAAAGCATGCATGGTTATGGTAGGCTCAACTCCTTGGTGGTCTGCTACAAGTAAAGAGAGTTCAGTGCAGTAGTGCTCATGTTCATTTGCAGGAGTATGCCTGCAAAAATATCCAACTCTCTCAGATTGTGTAGACTAATGCCTTGTTTGATGTTGTTTTTTGTTAGTAAAGTAATCAACACAGACAGTCACACTGTCTGTGACTAGTCTAGTACTCTCTGTCTGTTTTAGACTGCCTGTACTACAGTACAGGAAATGACTTATTTGAAGTATAAACAAGCAATAAGGAGGTCCATGAAGTGTGCACCTACCAACCTGCTGCCCACATAGTCTTTAATTCTTGGAGGGTAATCCAATCTTGTACTAGTGATGCACACAACACAACTAAAAAAACTCAATGAAATATCTAGGCTGAACTCCAGTCACATCTATCTATTGATTAATATGTCATTTTAGCCAAACGGCAAATGGTACAAAGATTTGATCTCTATTCTGCTAATGACAATTCGGTCTTACTGGTCGATCGGTCAAGGTGACTTGAATTCACGAACGGCTTACAAAGTTGTACTCCTGAACTTTACACTCTTGCGTGCACCGACTACAGTTTTCTTTGACGCTGGCTGGTGCCTTTACAGTTGCTATTACCTGTGCTTTCATCTTTATATTATGCAACCATCAGTGAGAATGTAATGATCATGAGAAACTTGCGGTTTGATGAATACTAATGAGAATTCAAACAAGTACTGAACCTTTCTATTTTTAGATATGAGTTAGAATGCCGTCAAAGTCAGCTGAATTGAGAACATATTGTGATAAGCTGGGAAGCAGCCGGATCACAGATAGGAAAGTAAGCCTAGACATATTGATAAAATTCAGATTATTTATTTAATCAGTGATTAATGCATCTGATGTCACCATTTAAATGCGGATCTGTAGAAGCGAGCAAGCTTACATAAGGTCCCAAAATACATTAGGGCTTCAAAATTCTAATAACAGCCCCCACCCTTAAGGCAGGTCCCTAGAGATAAGTGTGTATTAGATATCATATCCATATCATGCAGAAAATTATATTTCGAGTGTACTCCAATAATGATGCCTACTATGGTAACTCTTAACACATATCGAATATGTGTTCCTTTGACTGCAGACAGCATCTGATTTAAAATTTTGCAGATCTTTCATGTTAAAAGTTGTATTGTATTGTTTGCAATCTATGCAGTTAAAAATTCGTTCTTTCAGTATTGAGCATTTTGGTGTTGAACTAAAAAACTCGCGAGCATTTATAGTCTCGATACCCTATGATACCAGTGTGAGACACCATGATGTCGCTTGGTTTTTTTCATTGCCGTAACACTGTAAACTTATGTGGCACAGAAGCATTCGAGGTCGGATGCCCTTCCTGACACCACCATGATCAGCCGGGAATTGAACGCAGGACCTCTTGACAAAAAGACCCAAGCCCCATCCATTGTACTACGGCCACTCCCTTTAGTATTGAATGTGGTGCACTATATTACTGAAGTATGTATTAATAATCTTCAGTCTGCACCATCCTTTAAAGCTAGACAATGTGTCACATTGCTATTTACTTACAGAAAGGTGCTGAACGACTGAAGTGTATGTTGAGTTCCTCAGACTATCTGAAGTATATAGATAGATCGAGCACAAGTAGACCTACTGATGATAACTTCAGTGATGAGCTTGTCACATGGAACAATCTTCTCGAGGTAACACCATGATAATATAATATATAACATAAAATTATAATACATCTCTAAGACATAATTTTAGACACCATATATTATATATGAGCAGAAAAATGCTATTATTTAGGTTTACAGCTAACACAACACTATAGCATTGTTACACAGTGGTCTGATGTAATATCAAACTTGAAAATCTAAGAACATCCGAATAAAAGTCCACTTGATTTCGACTTAATATTTTGAAACTCTAGTTTTTGCAGACATTTCGGAGATATGTCTTAATTCAGGCTTCTCTTACTTCAGACAAATTTAGTTGTCACCAGAGGTTTGAATTATGTATGTTCGGTTGACAAACATGCCAAGTCGAATGAACGTCTTCATGAAGTCAACCTCACTAAGACTGATGTAATTCATTTCTAAAGCTTTTGTACCATGCTTTCTTTTGGATGTAATTTTTTATTCTGGTTCCTGTTTTGTCATTTCATACATGTCACTAGGCCTATTGGCATATCTATTTATGATGATAACATAAAAGCTAGTAAAATGAATTGTAGAATGATCTTCCTTTTTATAGTAACCAACTCGGTGCATTATGCAGCAGATTCTGACAGGTGATATGACATTTACAATGCTATAATTTTAGGGAGCCGAGTCTGCGTTGTTACAAGAGCTAAAGGGATGGAAATCCACTGCTGCGGCTACCAAAAAACCTGAATTTTACACTCTTGTCAAAACTATACTTATCAAAGCTAGAGGAAGAAAACTTTCAGGTATCACAATTTGATCTTTACCGGTTTCGGTCCTTTCTCAATTACATGATTGACCTGTGCAATTGTGTATATATACCTGGAAAATGGCGTCTGCTACAAGCAAGTGTTTTAACAAACCTAGACTGTTGGTTTAATTCAGACATTATTGGTGATACATACGTTCTGATATAAATAAAGTTCAACATTGGAACCTGACCTGAATTCAAAATTAACCAGGAGATAACTGCAGTTTATTGCCCAACCATGTATTTTAATAAATAATAAAAAAAAGAATTATATTACAAATGGTAATCTTAATTACCCAGCTATCTGAATATATATTAAAGTTTCTTACTAACAATGTGCTCCTCTGTCTAGTTCACTAGTCTGATTTGATTCTCATACAGATGGACAAGGAGCGCTCAGTCCTGATGCTATCACAGAGCATATCTCTGTTATACTGAGTGAATATCCACATCTTCTAGCCTCAGAATACGCCGGACTTGTGAAAGATTGTCTTATATCACCTCAACTATGGACAGAATGGATAACTCCTGATCTCAGTCTACTTAGCAGTGAGTTACACTATAAGATCAAATTTATTTTAACCCTCACAAAGCATTGAATTTTGGTTTTAATTGAAATATATAATTATATGTGGTATTATCTATGTTAGATTTGGACTAGGTGGGCGGCGGTGCCGGTAAGTACAGCTGCTTTCTCACCCAGACTTAAAAGTCAAGGGTGCTGTTGCAGCAGTCTATTGGCTACTGGGCCTTTGTGGTATGGTTAACCCGAAAGCTTATGAGAGTTAGTGCAGTGCAAGCATCTGTCAATCTTCTACTTCATACTTATAAATGGAATTCAGTCTCATTCAAATAGCTTGTGGCAAATAATATATTGTTTAGGTTTAATAGGTAGGCTTTTGCCAAAGAGTAAAGAAATATAGGTGGAATAGATTTCGAGACTTTGCTGCTGACGGATACTTGGGATAGTCAACTGCCATGACAAAGAATTATCAATAATTGTCATTCTATTGATGAAAAGAGAAGACAACTTGTTTGCTATCCACATGACATAGTTTCATTTTACTTTCATACATGGAACTTAGATCGACTTTTCAGGTCTAAGAAATAAACAATATATGTAGGCCTAGGCCTAACCACCAAATTTATGAAGGTAAGACAACTTCTCTATGCTCACAAGAAAGGTTTCATTTAGTCTAAGAATGCTTGGAATTTTAGAGATACTAATAAAGTTTCTGAAGGGATTAGCCAAGTCACAGTCGGGGTTCAATGCCGGACCAGTATCACAGGCAATCAAACTGATAACCTCCGCATTGTGTGAGAGGATTGATGTGAAACCTGCTCGCTACATGGCACTACACAAAGAATTCTTTCTCAATACTAAAGAGTCTAATTCTCAGGTAAGTACCTTCACCACTATATTAAGATTGCTTTCATTGTTCATGTTTGTCATAGTCTAGATACAATAGCGATGAAGAAGCTCTGTTGACGTTCATGTTATATCCATTTGAAATCTGGATAACCATTAAAAAGATGTCACAAACATCAATCTGGCTCAGATAAATTGACAGCTCTGTATAAATGTATGGGTACAACAGACTGTACACTGTTGTTTTTGTTGTTGTTGGCTTCTCCCCAAAATTCCATGCCTGAAACTATGTCAATGATAAGCCTGCATAAGGCAAATGGCTTTACCTTCCCTTGCTGCCAAGATGCGTTGCATCGATTCCTTTGTCCGGCTCCACCCCTGTCATCAAAGTATCTCATGTTGTATTCAGTAAGGTACAAATAGAAAGCTTATATGTCACTAGTCATCTCTCCTAAGGCAATTGACTTTGTTTGTCTCCGTGTACAGTGTCGCAGGTTTCACAGCCCAAGTGTAAGCCTGTAAACTATTTCTCAGCAGTGCCCTACGGGTAAATAGCTGGTATAGTAGGTGGTGCCCTGGTGACAGGGGACACCGGGACTGGATGAAGAATGCAGAGTTGACAAACTCCATGTTGCAATCTAGCCTGTCTTGATAAGCTCCTCAACAAAAGCTTGGCAGGACAGGCTTATAGCCATGCTTACATGGAATATAATATAGATTATAAGTGACTTAATGTTTATTGGAATTTCACATTTATGTTTTAGACGTTGGAGAGTATGTTGAACTCAGTGAACACATTTGGCGAGACGTGCGCCATTGCCTGCCGACTTCAACTCTCACAGTTTGGAGATGATGTGGCTCTGAGGCTATTACAGCTGTGGCAGTGTAATGTTAAGGAGGGGTGTAAGCTCGAGATTGTGAGGTTCTTCAGTCTACAGGTCGTGTTACATCAGGGTACGGATAGAGAGGCCAGTGAGATCTGGCAGGTAAGATATTGAAAACAAAGGTAACGGATGCATTACAGATATGACGCGTTGTGAATCTAGAATTGATGAGGAATACAGAAGAAATAGTGCATGAAATGACGGACACATTAAACTGGCATCGTCGTTTGAATATTGTATTTCATTCTATGACCCTTGTCCGTCAATTTAATGAACAAAAGTCTCAGTTATTTCTTCTTGCGTTGGTTTTACTCTGAACGTTTTAATTTGCTAGCTTTGAATAAACTAGAAAATGAAGGCCCTGAGTATAAACCATGACATAAAGATTATTCACTGCAATGTATTTACTTTATTTTTAAATTCTGTAATTAGACTGTTCTGTGGAAGCTGTATGAGTTAATGTATCAGGAGGTGGTCAGTACTAAAACTAAACTTCAACTGGCTAGGTATGTGGGATCAGTGAACCTTACTGTGTCAGAGGAATAAATGTCTTGCTCATTTCAATTTAAATACTTCCCCTGTGATGTTTGCTATTTATTTCTTTATTTATTGAGGTTTTCTAAAAGCTTTTAATCAAAGTAAATTAAAAATGACTTGTTGACCTCACATACATTGACATAGATATAGGAAAACGACTTGAATAAAAAGATAATGAAAGCATGTCAGCTTAAGTTACGTGGAAATAATGATGAATTGAAATTACTCTTATACTGTTCTCATACTCAATACTCATACTCATACTCAATGTTCACCAAATGAAATATCCAGAGTGTTCAAGATAGCAGTTACTACCTTTTTCCTTCCATTAAACTCTATAAAAATGCTTGAAAAGTAGTTGAGATTCTGCTTAAATGTTCTTTTTTTTCCAACAGGAATAAACTACCTGGGTTATGGACTGAAGGTTTCATCAAACTGCTGGCAGATGTTTGCTTACTGGTAAGAATTTTACAGATGACAGTTAGATATTTAGTGTCATTATATTGTTGTTATTTGCACCAATTGAAAACTGAACAAATTGCCCACTGATTGATTGAGCTATGTACATTTTGTAAAAGATTTGTAATGTATTTACATGATTGAAAGGGAAGCGAGCAATAATGAGGCTAAAATAAAGCCTTGCTTATATTCATTGATTGAAAGACCCGAGATGGGTTTCCATGTTTGCTTCTGTGTAGATTGTTGGTTGTTTCTGAAATAAAGCAAATGATTTCTCAGTTTGGCCATGGCCCAGCGCTGAGTTTGATCGAATCTGCCTGCATTTTGAATTACTCCAATTCTCTGATAAACTGCTGCTGCTCATCAGTAGAGGGGTAGGAATTCCAAATGCAGGCAGATTTGTTCAAACTTGATCTAAACATTGAGTATGTCTCATGTCACATGGTTTGACGCCATTATTATATCCTATGCATTATGTAGTCAGTGAAATCGAAGGTTCCTTTCCTAATATCAAATGTCCTTGGATCTTACATAAACAACTTGTAAAAACAAGCAGTGCATATTAGGAGCATATATAACTTAATGGTTTTTGTCAATGTTGTAGCTGCTGCCCGAAGGAGAGAGGATGTATGAAGTATCACAGCTTGCCTCGCAGAGTCAGATGGGATCAGCTAAACCAGCGAAACGTCGGAGAATCACTTCTGGCTGGGAATCTCTACAGTCTAATATTACAGAATGTCAGGACCACCACACACAGATAGCCTGGTAAGATGTAGGGCAAGTTTCAATTGATTTGACTGTATTCTGAGTGCTCTCTCTACTGATAAGCGGCAATAGAATAGCCTTGTCACGCAGACACAGGTCTTGGTTTGTTTGACCAAATACTAAAACCCATGGCCGCGTGACAACGCTAGCAATAGAGGGGGAGCAAACTTGAATGCAGGCAAACTGAAGCAAACTTGACCTAGGCTAGGAGTTGGAAGTTGCTCATCCAAGTAACTCCTTGATCTAGGTAACATGTCACTGTTAGCATATGAATAGCTTGGGTATACAGTGACATAGTGACATAGTGCTACCACAATACAGCTCCCCTGCGACAAATCATAGGCACTGGTGCTTCAGCATGGCGGAATCGTTTCGCTTAGGAGATATCATGTCAAAATCTGGTATTATGTCAAGAATGTTCAGTTTCTTATGAGCCCCAAATGTTGTACGCGGTAATTGCTAGACCAGAATATTTATCACCGGTTCATTTTATGTGAATCCCTGATTTCATTCTTTGTTTCATGTTTCATGTTTTTGACTGAAGAGAATATTGAAGTGTTGCTGTTCGATATGGAATTAGTAACCTGCAAAAAAAAATCATTTAAATCTTAAAGTTGACGATTCAAACTGATTGACCAGTGTTTGGTTCTGTCAACCGAATTTTCGACAATCGAGAAATAAATTGTCAATGCATCATTATAAACAGGTTGTAAATATGCTGCTACGATTTTATTTATCAGGATTCGAGTGAAGAAGTGTATCATAGAAAACAAAGACACACCAGCCCTCGATGTCGAGAAGCTGACTGATATATTAGATGTTATGATCCAGCTCCTATCTACCATCAAGAGGTGGGTATGAAGTTTGGAACTGACTGGAGGTTTTGAGAAATTGCAGTACATTCCTCTCTTTTATCAAATTTATGAACCAATTCAATCTACTTTTCATAATCAAGAGACAATTCTGATTGTAAAAATTGTGTTAATTGTTGGTACCCTCAAAAATTGAATGCTCCGCATGGTCATGCCAGCAGAGACTACTATCCTTTGTTCTTACTATTGCACTCATACCCTTGAGGATTTTTTTTACATTCATGGCTGTGAAATTTGCAAATCCGTCAGTTAACACTACAGCCATCAATTTAATTGTCTATGTGCCAAAAATCAAGAAGACCTGGCACAGTGGTCTGTATAAAGTTTTTGTCTACAGAAAATTAAAAGGTTTCCTCACTTCCAAGTCACTATACTTATATGTTTAGATTGAACGAGTAACTGTGTACCAATATGCTAGTGTCCATATTCATTGTACATACTTACATGCAGAAAAAAAGGTATACGCAGCGACCACATGTACCACATGTACATGTCACATTCCAAAGAACAGTGATTTAAAATTAATGTATTGCCAAAGATTGATGCAATGCTGAAAAATATAATATTTTATTTATTTTATTTGTTTAGCATTACATCGATCCTTGTATGTCAACTGTCTCCTTTTAATGACAACTTACACTTTCTCTCTTTTACAGAGTGTTTGTTCTATCTGAAATACAGTTATGCTTCGCTGCTCTAGCATCAAGAGTAGAGCTGACATCCAGTTCTGAGTGTGAAGTAAGGTGGAAACGAGTCATTGCACTGTCTGTCAAGTAAGTGGGTCAAAACAACTAAATAAGAGTAAAGCTGTGTTTACATTAGGCCGTCTCCGTCAGCTGGCCACCAACTCAAGACTGAGCAGTCTTTAACCCCAAGTCTGAGTCAGAGTCTGAGACTGGCATGTGTTTACATAGCACCGGCTTAGCCAATGTCAGTCTCAGAGTAATGTAAACAGAAAATAAATGTGAGTGATAGAACAAAGGGCAGTATTGTGATCGCTAAATTAGGAATTTGTGTTAAGACGGGCAGTCTTGAGACTGCAAAACGAGCACTGCTCGAATTGCCAGACAACGTCTTAAAAGCCGGTCAGACAAGGTCAGTCAACCGTTTTTTTCATTCACACTACACAGTCTCAGCCTCCGTCTTAAGTAATTTGTCGGTCAGACTCAAGACTGGGCCAAAAGACGGCCCAATGTAAACGCAGCTGGAATAAATGCACCCTGTAGTCATTCAAAGTCAAGTTGCAAGTCAAGGCTTGACTTTCCTTTGTGAAATTGGCTTGACCTTGGTGAACATGTGACATGGCTTGTCTAAGCTGCATAGAAAATAGCCATGACTTGTCTCGGCAAGATTTATGACTTCGTTCTATGTCGTTTCGTCCTGGCGCTGCAAAGTAAGAATACCAGAATGTCTGATGTTACAAGTATCAGGATAATACTCATTTTGGCTCCTTGTAACAAATCTTTCCATAATTAACATGAGCATCACTTCAACCATAGTCTGAGCCCCCCAGACTTTTGCCCCTCGCCCGATGGCCCCCCGACGAGGGAAACCATAGTGATTGTTCACAATTAATATAGATAGAGCAAGATTGTCTTTTAATGTAATCGTTTTGATAAAGAGAGAGAAGTACAAATCATGACTTTCAGCATTCATATTCAACTCTGAAACCTGCTCAATAGACAACTTGTAAAAGATCACAACAGCAAATCAAAACAACAAATTCCATACTTAGCATCTTTTTCATTTACCAACTTTTTATTGTTGCCTTGATTTTTTCTAGTATGGTGGAGCGGAATCAAACAGATTACTTTGGTCTACTAACACATCTACTGAAGATGGGAAAACTCACAGATAAATCACTGCTAGTCAGGTAATAATCTTTAGTTATGGGACGGGTGATCTCCACCCCCCTCTTCCTCGGTCCCTCTTTTGGGAAGGATTTCAGACACATCCTTTCATATATAATTGATTGTGGCACATTAGATAGGTCTTTATCAAATGTACTGGCCCGTGCCTAATCAAAAGCCATGACTTAATGATCATAGTGAATACTGATCATAGCTGATACTGATAACCATCACGATTTTTAGCTGCATTGAAGCTTTCAAATTCTGAAAGATAGCAAACATTACCAGGCATACATGGTAGTCCTGGCCATTGATACTTGTTAACAATCTGTCCTTTCATTCTTTTATGATTATTTAACAGACTTGTACGGCAGAGTGTTAAGTCTCCTGTATCCTCTCACTCTCTAACATGGTTACAGCACTTCCTTTCGATGCACCAGCTTGGAATGTTCCCTGTCCTCACTCAGACAGAACTGGAGTTTTCGCCATCAGCTAAAACTTACCAGGTATCTTCAAATTACCAAGTAAATCGTGTACCTAGCCTGGTTTATATGGTGTATGCCAAAATCGACCCTTAACTTGCACGAAACTCACCCAGCCTGTTACCAATAGTTCAATTTCTCATCTGTACTTCTAGGTGTTTGTTTGATCATGCATTTTACAAGCTATCACACTATCTGAGTATTTTTCTACGACACATATACTCATAAATGTTTCATAAAATTGATAATTTAATCGACTATTGCGTCTTTAATCCACGCACTACAAGTTATTAATCCAAGTGGACCTATGGGCCACTCCTGTTAAGTGTCCCAATAATTGTCAGAACAGGTGGCATTCCAGAGGGATTGATATTGGGAACGACCTCAGCAAAACTGATTATTATTAGTCTATTGTCTCTTGTATACCACTCATTGTGTCCTGTTTATATATAGAGTACAGAATTATGGCAGCACTTATGGGTATGTGACCAGCTTGTGGAGTCACTTAGTGATGATGAGGGTTACTGTAAGGTAATATCAGCATGTAGTGATGTCACACCTGATCTATATGGAGGTATAATAGCTGCTCTCATCTGTAAAGGTAAGATAAAGATCTCCCAAGCCTTGGTATGGTTTTAGATTTTGAGAGTACAGGGCTCTATTCATGAGTTTTCGAGGCCTTCTAGGGTCAAGAGGTTGCGAGTGTTGAGGTGCTACTGCAGCACCTTCCCACACTCCTACAAGAGAGTTGGTTTATAATCAGAGAGGAAATCTCTGTATTCGAACTTAATGCTGGAGGGATTGTATTCTGGACACATTTTGTCTTGAAATCTCGGATTGTACATTGGAAATACCTTTTATATCATGTTTGAGACGAACCTGTTTTATAAACCACCTGGTATTTTATGGCATCAAAAGAAGGCTATTCATAACAGAATACTTATGGCATTTAATACAGAAAGAAAGATTCAGAGAAATTATTGTTTATCATTCTTTTAAGCTGATTGAGGTGTAATCTTTGACACTGTTAAGTTAAACCGCTTTGTGGTACCGAAATACCTCTTCCAACCTCGATGAAAGATCCAGTTAAAAAAGTATACCTGGCGACTCACACTGAGGGTAGGGGGAGATTAATAAGCTAAATGAATATACTATGGCCATGGGAAACTTATATCATATATCAATGTAGACTTTCCATGTTCTCAATAATTCAATGGGGATTTGGTCATGTGTTTTCTAGGTGATAGGCTTTTACCTTTTACCAAGTCTGCTTGTTTTCCAATTCTCATAAGTTTTAAGCATAGACTATGGTCTATGGTTTAAAGACTGAAATCTCCCTCAAAGCCTCTATTTATACCATATGAATGATCAACTGATTCTGAATTTAGAGTTGGCCCCTTCAAGCCGACGGAGACTCAAGGGTAGAATGGGAATTACCCAGAGTGCTAGCAAGTTTGATCAATCCTGATCTAATCTTCATTGCTTACAACACGCTTTTTTAAATCCATTCCCATTCAAACAATATTATCACTTCAACGTATATTTTCCTATATTCTGGATTCCTATGATAATCGTGTCTGCTTCGTAATACAATTATTTACTTACTCAGAAGTTATCTCATTATATTTTGTAGAACCACTCCATCCAACTGATCCCACAGCAGCAAAGTGTAATGATGTGGAGAAGATCAAGGCAGCGTACAATTCTATGATGTTCCTTGCCCAACCCGAAGCGGGCCCTTCCTATGAGTCAAAACAAGCCCTCTCCCTTCTCAAGCAGATACTAGGCAAGGTAGAGCTAAGTCTACAAGACAGATTGGACATGAGTAGAAGTCTCCTCAACACTGACACAGAATTCAAGGTTTGTTTAGAGAGTGTTTTATTTTTATATGGAGTATATTAAAATATAGCTATATTAAAATATACTACTAAAAATATATGTAGTATATAAAAAATCTGTATGGATTGGCGAGAGATTCAATTGCCTTTATCAAGATTCTATTCCATGTCATACTGATGAGCTGTTTATAAAGGCCGGTGACTTGTTTCATAAATAAGTATCCCGGAGACTTGTTAATAAGTATCCCACAATGCAATTTATCGGAATTCCCAATGAGATCAGACCCATCTGTTTTGTGTATTCGAGTCCGCTTAGGCCCCTATTCTTAATATTGATTCAATAGGGCATGTCAATAAGTTACCCACAATGCAGTTTGTGGGAATCCCCAATAAGAGCGGACCCATCTGTTTTATGTATCCGAGACTGGGTGTGGCAGTGTGATTGTGTTCAGCATGCATTACCTTCTTGTTTGTGGTGACTTGGAGCCAATACTTTCCACTGTCAGTGATTAGATTTGATGTGTTAGATTTGAAGCATGCTTCACATAGTGATAATTTATAACTGTTATTGTAGATGAACTATATCCAGGACAGTTTGTGGATAGTAGAAATGACCGACTGCTTTTTTGTGAAAACTCAGCCGGCATCTGATAAATCTATTCTCCTATCCAGTGCAATAGTATGTAGTTAGATATGAGACTTGTTTCAATATAAGACAGTATAATGTGGTGGAAATGTTCACACTCTCGAGGATTCATAATATTAGTTGGAATTTAATTTAATTTTGGGATGGTTTGATATTTGCTAGGGCCAATTGTCATTGGCCTAGGTAGGAGTACATGCAAAAATGATGAGTAAATGTTGGCTAATGATAAAATTCGCTACTTTTAAGCTTAAGCATGCGTGAGTACTTCTCTTCTCTAGAGTATGACATATGTATGTATGCACTGCTGACTTTGATTACGAATTTGGTCTAATTGAATACATTTATGGAGCATGGTGGTCATACTGAGACGCTGTGAGGGCCAAAGCAGAAAATTTACACCCCTGATACCCACTCTGCGCCAGGAGATGTACTAGACCAAGTATGATCCAGTTTCTTTGTATTTGAGTCGCTCCCCCTTTACTGTAAGCTGATAAGCTAAGACGGAGCGAAACCGAATGCAGGAAACTGGGTCAAATTTTATTTAGATATGCATGAAGGAGTTGGATGTACCAGTGCAGTTTTTGTAATGTTCTAACTCTTCTTTTTTTGTAATACAGGCATTGTGCAATGATTTGATGGCTAAGATCATTGGGAGTCTAAGCCTGTGCTCCCTGTCAGCTGAGAGACCCTACTTATCAAGGCTGGTGGATATCTTATCTAACATGAGTTCAGTGGTTTACTTGTGTGAGAAGGTACCAAGTCTACGCCTTGCACTCATTGCATTCATCAACAAGGTATGTGGTCTGGTGATTTGGTTGTTCAATGTTTTATTCTTCGTCCAGATGCAAACATTTTCTCATAGCCGTATTAAAGTTGCTATTATTTGCATCAATAGGTAACTTCGCGACCTTGGTATCTATATTAAATAATCATTAATTATAATCATTTTCATGGGGAAATCCAACTGAATCCAACTTGAATTCAAGTTGTCTCCCTTGCACCAATGACGAGATAATTCTAAGTTTCATGTCAATATCATTGAAAAACCGTATACCTAATCATAAAATCTATTCAGTTGGATTTCCCCATGAAAATGATTATAATTAATTATTATTTAATATTGATACCAAGGGCGCGAAGTTACCTATTATGATTGGCAAGAGTTATAACTCAATGCCGTGCAACTCAACTTTGTGATGAGCAAAGTCTTGTCAGGAAGAGGAGGGTAATATGATGATAAAATTTGGCCCTTGCCTAGGTTACGTTTTTACTTTATTTAAATTAAAACAATTTAGATTTATATTAAATGTAACACGGCCACACCATGATGGCAAATGATCCATCTGGACATAATTAGTGAGTAGTCCCTCTAAGTTTTGTCATGTACATAGTTGTCCGCTCATATAGTCGCTGTTAAAATATGCAGGTTCAATGCCATCATTTCTCACAGCAATCCTTTTTCCTTGTATTGTAGGTGCTAGATGGAAGCTCTAGTCAGTCCTCTAATAGCACTAGTAATGGTCGTACCTCTGTGTCCTCATCGAAAAGTGGTTCTATGTTTGATGAGGATGATGATTTTGTAGTACCTGATGTACCAGATGTCAACGGCAGTGGGGAAAGTCAAGGTGAGTGCAAATATGAATTAGTCAACTTGATGCTCATAATCAAGAAATGTTATTATTTTATGTTTGATTTTAATTTTATTTATTTGATTTTTATTTGAATTGATTTAATTTGATTTTTTTATTGTTTTTTTTATTATCATAATTATTATTATTTTTTTTTCATTCTATTTGATTATAGTCATAAAATTTGACTATCATAAAATTTGAATAAGGAAATTTTTGTACAAAATTGATTTTGAGATAATGAGGAATTTACGATGTTGAATATTCATTCCATCCCAAAAAACCTGTTAATGCAAATACTTTCAACCCATTAGCTGTCAAGGCTGACCAAAGATAAATATGCGACTCGCAGAAGTATGTTAGGTTCTGGTGATCTGCAACGCTTATCTGGTTTCCAGATTAAAAGATCATCTTATCACTTCCTGGCTTGTGAAACAGTGCAATGAGAGGCCTGTCAAGGTGCATTAATTGATTAAAATTATTTACTACATTTATATTTCATAGATACATTCCAATCATCAAGCACACTAAAGCCCTCGGAACAGGATATGCTTTACTCATTGAAGTGCTTAGTATACACCTCCACAGTGGCTTCATACAGTGACATCACCGACCTGTTACCAAGACTGGGTATAGGAGGCTCTCTATCCAGCTCCCTCATAGCTCAGGAGGTTATCAGCACAGTAGTGGAGCGATGGACATCTGCTAATCATGTGACATTTACTCACCTGTTATTCTACTCAAGGTAAGCTACAAAGAAAACTATCAGGGAGATATTAACCAACGTAGAGGGAAGGTGCTCAAACTTGCATGAATTTGGAGGACACTGCTTATGCCTTATACTATATTATTAGTAGTTATGATAGTATTCAAAGTCGCATGGGCAGAATCTAAGATCGTTCTACTATATTACCAAACAGGTACTGTTCTATATCTCACAAGAGTACAGAGTACAGGTGAGAGAAAATAACTCCCTTGCACTTTTTTTCTCTTAGTATAATTACACTTCTTCACATATAAAATAATGCAGATTGTCTTAGCTCATACTTTTACTATCTGACAGAGAGTTGATAGAGAAATATCACAGTGATCCTCAGATGGGCGTGGCTAGTCTTGACATGCTGACCAAGCTTATACCCAAAGTCAGCGACTCTACGGAATTATCTGATGATGATAGAGATGATCTAGGCTCTAAGATTTTCTACATCATCAATGGGCTTGTGTGAGTTACCATGAATCCCGTACTATGTGTCAACACTGTTTGCTCCGGAATTCGAATCTCATTTCTGTTTCAAGAACATTACATCACCATCTTTACCTCATCATGACTAAGAGCTCAAACAGTCCCAATTGGGCTTTTGCTGTACTGCATAATCCATCATATCATGAATTCCGATTGGCGCTGTTGGAACAAAACAGAGCTGAGTTTATAAAAAAATATTATGGCTTGGTCAGCTTTCTTGGATGTTGTGAGGCTTATGATTGCCTGAGATATGTAGCCAGTGTTTATACTCAAAAAATAAATGATATCTTGTGTGTATATGAATATAACTATGGTTTTACTGTGATTACTTGGTGCAATATTAATGTTGAATTCCCACTCGGTAGTAGATTGAGACACACACATACAATAGTAATCATGTATCTTTTTTAACTTTTGCCTAAGTCTTCAGTTCTGTCTTCGCACAGGAGTCAGTTGTTTGATAAGATGGAAGAAGATGATGGGAGTTTTACCCTGATTCCTCTCTGTGATGTAAACTATAGAATATCTCTGATCACATGTCTATCCCAGCTTATCCAGGTGAGTAAAATTTCTATTGAAAAGGCTCACACAATCTTCCACCACAATCTTCCACCACAATCTTCCACCACAATCTTCCACCACAATCTTCCACCACAACTTTGATTGAAATAACATTGGTCCTTTTGATATACAGCTAAAATAATGCTGCAATGAAAAGACTATTTCCATTCCAATAGCAGTTATACCTTTCTTTCATTAACCACATTATTTTGTTGGAAACCTATGGAAAACATTTCATTATTGAAAGTATAATAGACTAGTCTATAAGTGCATTGAAAAAGAAAAAAAGGACAATTGGACAATGGTTATAAATGTATGCTGTTTGTTGTGCTGGCAGCGATGTTCGAAGCAACGCTCAGTAAAAGATCATTCCTCATCATTGCCACTCAGACAGTCATCATTATGATCATCATAATGATCATTTCAATATTTATCGTTAATGTAGACTGGTAAAGAGGAGGCTTGGAGACTAGCAGCAGGTCGAATGGGGACTGTTAGTTTAGATCCCTATCTGTATCTGACCAAATCTTTACTTGATAGGCATTACTCTGTAAGGCAGCACGCTGTAAAACATATCCATGTGTAAGTACCACCTTATGTCATGTCCATGTGTAAGTACATCAAAGTACTACCTCTTGTCTCGTCCTGTCTTCAACGTGGAATAATACAACATGATTGTATTATCAGAGTACAGGTACGGGTACCCATAGTACTCAGAGGCCTCATATCATGCCCATGTGTTAGTGCATCCTTTAATCATGTCTGCATCCTTTTTCTTGGTGGTATTTTGGGAGTCAAGATAAGGCAATCCTAACAACTTCAATGTCTTTGTATTATGTACATGCATGTAGATCCATCTATTGAGAATGCTGCAGGTCCGATGAGACAATAAAAATGCATTTTGATTGTGTATTGTTATTTTGTCTATTGAAAAGAAATTCTTGCTTCAAAAACAGGCTATTTACGCGACTAAGCCACGGAAATCAAGAACCTGCATCGAGCAATGAACAGCAAGCTAGCTTCAACAAAGTCTATTCTGAGATACAAAAGATGTCCAAAGTACCTGTAAGTAACAATGCTTGGTCTAGTTTTTCGGAATTTTTGTGTCGCTCCTGTCCTGCTAGTACGCCACCTAGGGAGCAACTCCAAATTATAGCAAATTGAATCCAACTCCAGTATGCGGGATGTTATAATTATCATAGAAGATTTTTCCTAAATGAAGGCCAATACGGTCCATAGTCGTGAGGTGCAGCATTGTAACATATCAATCTTGCACGTCACACAAAGCTAATAACAAACTTGACCATTTACATACGCTTATATTATTCTTCGATAATTAGGTCTTTGAATCACCAGTTACCGTATTGTTATTTTCAGGAATGGATGGCTGATTTGGAGCAGTTTGATGAGCAGGCGACCAGAACAGCCACGATAATGTCCCTGTTCAGTTCTATTATAACCTGCAGTCCAGCGTGCTCTAAGAAATCACTGTGTGCTCTTTTCTTGTTCCTAGATGATGCAAACCAACACATCAACTTATCCCACATCAAGAACGTAAGTAGTAGTTAGTAGATGTCTAATAATTTGAGAAAAACCAGGTATCCAATGATGCATTACTCTATGAGTTATCATTCCCTGTTAGCTCATGTCAATATTAACCGTGGTCTGAGCCCTCCAGACCTTTGCCCCCGACAGCCCCACAGTGAGATGATGACTTGATATATCTGGAAGTTCTTGCATTGCATTGCATCGGGAGTGTTGTTAACATGATGTACTTCGAATGCCCATCAATATGCATGTTGCCATTTCCTCAAAAAAAACACTCTAACACATTATTGAATGTAAATGTACTGAATATAAATATTGTCTACCTTCATGTGCATTGATGCACATAATATTGCGAAATCCAACCGCTGGCTTTAAAAGATTTAGGTTTGTCTGTGTTCTCATTTACTTACGATCCCCAAGTTTTATATGATTTTGACATACAGACAATCTACAAAGCGCCCATAGCTCAACTATTTTTATCCCTCTTAGGTTTTGACAAGTATAGTGACAAGAACAGTTTACAGTTCAGTAGCTGAGATGTGTATGCTGAACCTGGAGTTTATTGTACATGAGTGGGTGAACATGGATTATAAACTATCTACATTCCCTATAGAGCTAGTTGGCTACAAGGATCTTACCAAGTTCTACAGGTTTGTACTTTCCATTTCTAATAGCTGCCTTCACCAGCGCTCATGATTTCATTGGATCAATCAAACAACAAAAAAACAACAAATTGCCAATAAGACCATGCTTGAGAAAATAAAACAATCTAGCATGCTCCTTTGGTAGGTTTTAGTCTCAGTCCCTTTGCTGATTGGTGTTTGTATGTTGAAGCAGATTGAAGTTCCTATAGACATTCTGGCTAAATTGATCATAGAGCTTGATCTCAAGCACTCGATATTCAATGCTGATGTAATAGTTGACAATTATTCTTTCTTCAACAGAGATAACATGGATATGTTTGTTGCGCGTGTGATTTCTAAAGACCTCTTATGGGCGGAGCTTTGTGACATCACTGGAGAAGAGCCACATGTTATCCTTACTACTCATATGCATACAATACTACTACACCTTCTCCCTGCTATAGCTAACAGCTCTCCCGCTCTGAGAGATAATAAGAGAATACTGGAGAAATGTACTAATATCCTCTCTGAACAAAATATTCTGGTGAGTTGTTTCTCTTTCCCTGACACAATGATGATGATGACAGAATTTTATTGATCTCTGAGTAGGAGTAAGAGCTTGCCATTGAAACTATGTTTAGGAGGTGTCAGAATACATTTTGTCAAATTCGATTTCCTGTAACTAATTTGTGTTCTCCTCAACATCACATACCGACAACAGGATGAAATTGCCGCAAAAAATTAAGGCTAACTATATATCCGAACCAACTCTGGTTTTTATGCTGCCCTCATAAATCTCCATAGTGCTAATTGTAAACAAACTTGTGAATCTGAAAGATAAATAAAAAGTTGTGCTCTCTTATTGATAATTTAACCACAATATTTTAGAGTTGTCCCATCTTTGACCTGCCTTGATCAGGCTTATCCAGTTGAATCCAGTATGATCTTATAACACAACAGAGTTTTGATTGTAGATCATTCAGTCATTCAGGGAGAAGCTAGCTGAAACCCTGTACTCTATGTACTCTTCCACATGGGATTACTCAGATGAATATCCCAGGTATGTTTGCACCAACTCATATATACTCAAAATATTATAGGAACATTTCTGCCCCTTGACATGTATGTTCAATTAGGTATGTCTGTAGGATTACTCCTAATCATAACTATTCAACTTAAATTCATGCCCATTTGATTTTCCATTAGTCTTATATTTTATTGTTATTATTGTTCGTTATGCCCAGGTAAGTCATGCTCATGGATGATTATACTTGATTGCTTATGAGGATATACTGTTTTGAAATATATTTGTCACCTGCATAGGCAAAGGGCTGGAAACACACAAACTCACAAATCCCACGGTGACGCAATGAAATATCTTACTGGCCTACTGATCTTATTCCTAAGATTTTCTATTTTAGTGAACCACAGCCAAGTCCTCCTTTTTACCAGAAGTCAAATGTCACGACAACACTGGATTATCTACTGAAAATGTTCAATAAGAAGGGTATAACCGGTACCTCACTCATAGCCATGTTAGCTACTGACCCTGTGAGTTAATTATAATCCTTAAAATTCGTTTTCCACATGGTTTTCTAATGCGGTATTTTTTTAAATGATTCATGCTGCAATCATCCTGACCAGCAAAGACATTGTAGGTCTTGTTTAACCCAGTCCATCACTAGAACAAGTATGATCCCTTTGTGGTGGCGGAGGGATATTGCAAATGGTTGGTATCGATACCAACCATTTGCAATATCCCTCCGCCACCACAGAGGGATCATACTTGTTCTAGTCAATCACTCCTTATGCACCAAATTGTAGTTGTGCCACCATGATATATATACATATATCCTAAGCTGGCTTACAAGTTGGCTAGATTTACAAAGTATTTGCAGGAGTGAAGACTCACTATTTCACACATGTTAGATATATTGTAAATATTGGCTTGCTAACCTTTATTCGACATCCAAACCCCTGAGCTCTAGCTAATATTAGATCCTCCCACATAATAGATAATGGTTACTCCTCTAAGCAGGGGCGTATATTCTAAAAATTTTCACTCACTGACTTTTTAGAGATGAGCATAATGATCGGGCGCAGCCCGATCCACACGCCGTAGGCGTGGCGGGGAGGGTGTGTGAGGGGCGCTTAAGCGCCCTCCCACCACGGAAATTTTTGCATATCGGTAGCAAAATAGTGCAAGCAGAGAGGTATTTCAATAGCTCACTGAGCTGTTGGGTACTTTCAGAAAACAACTCAATAGCAGTAGAAGATAGCGGAAAAATTTTGAAAAAAACCAGACCTAAATGGGATTCGAACCCACAACATTCTGATTTACAGTGATTATAAAGCAGACACTCTACACACTGAGCTATTCAGTCACTCACGGAAATCCGTGGGCCGTGAGTGCTAATATACGCCACTGCCTCTAAGTTATCATAGACACCCATTATTTTATTTTACAGTCAGCAGTTACTGCTCTCCACTGTCGCCTGGCTGCTTATCTTACATCAGGTAAACATGTATACCAGCTGAGACAGCGATGTGTGAGTTATCTCCACTTCATCGCTGACCTGCTGCCGGAGATGATGTCATCATTACATTGCTGTCAGCTTCATCTCACAGAGACCATCAGCTCTGTCATCATCAACACTGTCAACTGGTTACTAATCAGGTACATAAAAATTTTGAGAAATCTGACAAACTGAAAAAAAAAAGTTATGTTGTATACCTATAGTAGTTATATACCTATAGAGGCAATTTGCTGCAAATATTTTCCGAATCTTATTCTGTGACAATCATTGATAGATTTTATTAGAACCTCTTTAACAAATTAATGTGGCAATATTTGTGCTCAATCAACGCAAGAGCCACTTTATCCAACATTGAGCAAAACTAGTATAGGTCACTTTCTCCCTCTCAAGAATTCAAGTTCAATAAAACCTTATGCTTTATGAGATGAGCTATGAAATAGACAAGCATGTTATACGTTTTATTTTGATCTGGTTTTGCACAGTGAGAAATCCAGCAAATGTGATTTCCTGTTTGGTACCAACGTGTTATGTAGCATTGCAAGTTGACATCCCTAGTCGAAATCCCAAAAATGAAAGAGTGTTAAAAGGAGAGGATAGGTTACTTTTCACTATCATCATGACGAATCATACACTCACAAATCTGTTAGTTTAAATAAAGGTAAATCATGTATACGCCAAAGTTATGTTATAGTTTCACATTATCAGATCAAAATTGTCCCGACAATTCCTGAGATAAAGTGAATAATGTTATTAAAGATTTTTTACTCTATTTTGTAGCAAGGATAATGCCAGCAGTAGTAACTTTCAATACAAGATAACAATGGTTAGTGATTTACTGGAATGTTTTCAGTCTTTGTTCTGCCTTCTTGTAGAAGATTGTTCAGAGGTATGTACAACAAAACTACTGGTCCGTGATGGCTTCCATGAATTGCTTTGTGTGTCGTTGAGCTGCTTCATAAAAATAAAAAGTTGTTGAAGAACAGAGAAATCACCATGTAGTTTCCACCTGAGAGTTTCAGACAGAACTTACACTTTACCGACATTATTCACAGAGACTTTAGAGTTGTCTTCTGCTTGACTTTTTCTTCATTTATATTTGTTTATAATTATTTTAAGTCTTGGTTATAAGTGTTTGGTTCTCAACTTTTTTACAATATGAGCGGATTTGATTGATTTGACCATCAATGAAAGATATTGACTGATCTGCTTTTGATGAACCCACCAAGATTGAATACTTATTAGGCGCAACAAATATTCCATTGTTGCCGCAATGCAGCATATTCATTTTTTTTCCCAGTATCACATTAATCACAATGAGACTTATATCTTCTGACTGAAGTTTTTACTATCTCCCATAGGTGCTTCTAGAGATAGTCCCACGTATGACGTATAGTCTTGCGACACTGACAGCACATGACAATACTAGTGTAAGAAATACAGCGCGCAACCTGCTGACCTTAATGTGGACTACTAACGGTGTAAAGTTTGACCATCTGCTGACGGATATCGAGCCGCTTCCTTCGGATGTACTAAGAATCATGTCTAAGGATATGGAGCTACCGAGTCTAAGCAAGGTATTTCCAAATATTTATTATCATTGCATACTTTATAGCTTAAGTTTGGTTCAGGTCTGTTTGAGATTCCTGAAATTGTTTGACCTTTTTAAAAAAACCACTTCAACTATAAAAGATAAGAAGATATTTTGGCATGAAAAAACTACAATAACAGCTATCATAAAGCCAAAATTACAAGCATTTGAGTCCATTACATCTTGTCATACAAGGCCTTTCAAAACAAAAATGGTAGTATCAGGTTTTTCACAGCTTAGTAAAGCATTATAATCTGTCAACAAAATCTAAGTGCTGAGTGAAAATGTATCACTTATTGTCTCTGCTAGGAATCCAAGTAAGAATAACAAAATATACCACCTGTTTAATAAACTAAAGAAGTCCCCCTTGTTAACAGTCATCATTATCATATTTCGCTTGGGATTAGTCAGGTTTTCAGTGGGACTATACAAGCCTATCCCTGAATGCAATATTGACACAAAGTCCTATTACGTGTGATTTCTATTCAAACTTTGAGATTTGAAAAGAGTTTCTCCATCTAGTCAGCATGATGCGATCAAACCTATTCTTTGTTCAAAAGAAGCTAACAATTTTGTTTTCACTTTTTGCTGGGGATTTCACTTGGACTGTACTAGCTTATCCTAATTGCAATATTGACATGTTTAAAAGTCCCAAAAACTTTTATGGTGACTGTTTCAAACTTAACAGTTTGGGAAGTAAGGCCTAGTCAGCATGGTGCAATCAAGTATTGACGTAAATCTTTGTGTACAATAGAGCTAATCACAGTGTACTAATACTAGCACTATATTATAGTCATCAAGTTATGGAATGGAAACAAAGAGGCTCATGATGAAAATATCTGCTGATGTTATGGGAGGAAGGGAAACAAAACAACAAATGTTTTTTTTCACAAACACATGTTTTCCTCTTTCATGGTAAATTTGTTATTCAAGAATCATAGGGCTGTTTGCTTGCTGCTAAGGTAGTGTACAGGCTTTAATATTTAGCATTGTCTTTCGGTGCTGTTGGTTAGGAGGGGGGAGGGGGGAGGAACAGTGGTGTCTTGTTTGTGTGGTATAACGCAGAGTACAGCAATACATTACAAGAGTTTTATTGGTTGGTCGGTTTCATCGAGAATTTATGAATATGTCGTCATTCTTTCAAACATTGCCAATCCACCTTGCCAGTCCAAATAAAGTATTTACTTGTATGCCACCAGAAGCAGGTTGTGGAATTCTATCACTGAATCCTGGGGAAGTTTAAGCGCCTAAAACCATTGTCTGTTGTCTTAACATTCAATAGATCCTACATAAGACTACAGGCCCTAAGTGTTTTCAAGCGCTTTGACACCATACAGTTCATCTGGATTGCTCCCCGTTGTCTGCAGTCCAGATTTTTAATTCCGATGACTTTGTTGGTGTGGTAGACAGGACAAAAGTATGGGTATATCGATAAGATTAGAAAATAGTTTCTGTATGTTGAGTATTTTACATGTAGCAACTGAGAACCGTTATTGAGAATGGCCAAACCTCAACTATTATATGGCGAAGGAACGTATTGTCATTATTTTTATCATAAACTGGGTATATTAGTATATTGAGCCTAAGTATTGAGTTATCAATGGGATAGCCTCAGATGATAGGTGAGTTCCACATAATTGCCCTCTATGACAAATAGGTAAATGCTAACTGGATTTTCCAATTGAATAGGAAATTCCAAAACTAATATCCCTAGAATTTGATTGGCCAGTCTATTGAGATAGTCGACATCTTAGTCATAGCTATTGGATTGATGCCAATTCTAAAGTTAAAGAATCATAAAGTGCATTCAAAACAATAATCAAACACAATCAAGGCAGAGATTAACTCATTGTGTTCATATTATGAGGTGGGCAAACCTCACATGGCAGGTGATCACAAGGCTGGTGACCTATTCCACTAGACCCAGGCCGAGTGTTTGATCTTGGTTGAGTGAACATACAGCCAAAAAACAAATCATTTTACCCCCATAAAGCACAGCAGGGTGTCATAATATCAATAATACTATTTGAACAAAAGAGCAGGAGACTTGTGATGACAACAATTCACTCATGTGAGCTCACCATGAAGTTTATTGACTCATTTTTCATAATAGGAATGGACACAACAATGATAAAAAGTAGATTGCCACACTTCACATACGCTAATTGAAAAGCTTGAAAGTCACAATATTGGGTATTTAAAAACAGCTAAGGTGTGCGCTCTGAGGCCATATGGCTGCTGACAAAATCAGCAAAACTATTCAAAACCATTGCGTTACAAGATTTTGAGATCTGTGTAATAGGAAACTGGTTGCCACTGTTTAGGGCTAGTTGCATCTCACTAGACAATTGCGTGTTCAAATCATTATTGCTATCTAGGTTTCTTATCTTATCTAACACACGGCATAGAAAACTACGGAACAGAATTTGCTCTGGATAACAAAAATCTTGATGATAATACATAATATGCTGCACTGCTTTGACCGCTTCAATGAAATCTTCGTCTTGTTCCATCACCTTTAAGATGAGCGCCGCATCTGGTCTGTCCTGGACATCATTCTGTACACATTGGACTATAAGTTCTCTTACCGAAGCGTGTTCATCAGGCAAATTGTTGTAGAGGAAAACACGCATTTCATCGTATCGTCGCTCTCGTACTAGTGGCTTGAATTTGTTGCTGAAATGTGCAAGCGGCACAGTCTTTCTATAAGCTATGAACAGCTTGCAATGACATAGAAGGTGTCCATATGACCAGGTGTCAGACTTCGGAGTATAATATTTTGCAGGATCATCGCAAAACAGTCTATTACCTCGGTCAGTTATGGGCAGTAGCACACCCCTGGTGTACTTGGTCAAGCCAAAGTCACAAATCGCTACATTGGGTTCCTCTGTAAATTGATCCAGATAAATAAGGAGATTGTCTGGTTTAAGATCTCCGTAAACCAAGTCTTTGCTATGAATGAAACCAAGTGCTATGGCTACTTGAATGAGTAGTCTCTGAATGAATGTTTTACACTGTTCCAGTTGTTTCTCGTCTGTTATTTGAGTGGGAAGAAAGCTTGTCAGATCATCCGGGTACCAGTTGAATACCAAGAATATCTTGGTTCCTGCAACAACAAGAACCATTGTTTATTTTACATTGATTTAGGCTAATCTGGATAGGTGTTTCAATTTAGAAAGAGCGATGCTTTTTTAACCAAATAATCACTATTGCTTAGTTTGCTTAGAATGAGACTCCAAGCAGGTCTTGCTAACGGAGTGTCTGTGATTTTAGTGTTTTTAATTGAAAGAGGACATTGAGTTAGAGTTGACTCTCAACCTGACTCATTCGAAATTCCACTGAAAGCAGTGTATGAGTACCATTGAGGGAAAAAAACGAGTGGCAACCTCCATTTCAAAAATGTTGTCTCAACTTACCGATCAGCGCTTGCAGAAGGTCTAGATCGATGGAATCGTTGCCATCAAGGAAATCGGTCAGTTCAAACGCGAATTCTTCAGTTACAATGTCCGGAAGAACGACCCAGTTCCTCCCAGTATGGGCCTTGCTGATATGCGGATGATGCAGGCCATACCGATCGGAGATCCCTGCTTCTAGGAGGGCTCGAATGAAACTTTGCCTGATTCTCTCAACACCTCTTTGCTCTTGTCTTGAGCTGTCTCTTGTAGGATCTTTGATCTCAATGATCTTTACTGCGAATTCTTGATCCGTATCTCGGGATATGACTCTCTTCACATGCCCGTAGGAGCCTTTCATCGGCCTGATGGTTTGAGGCAGAATTTCCTCATAGTTCTCTTCGAAAAAGCTTCCACTTCTAGCTTGGTACTGCAACAAGAAATAATCAGTCAATCAAAAGAAGGTTGATAATTGACCAAGCTCCTACTGGAACCTTGGTTACGATTATCAAACCAAAAGGTCCAAGTTAGGTCAGCTCATCTAAATTCCCTGTTCCAAATTCAACATAAGAGCTAAGTGTCAATACGCAACCTAGATCATCAGAGAAACAGTAAATCTTTTCAGGGAATTCAGGGTATGAGCTTGACACTACTTTTTTGGTACCTAGTCAAGACTGACAATAAATTTTTTTTATTATCACTGCTAAGGATGGTTATCATAGAAAGCATGAGACAGTTACCAAAATCTCTTACCCTCAGGAACTCTCGTATGTCGTTAAGCTCCTCTTTAGTTACTCCCAATACATCTGCCATATTTTTCTCTTGTGTCGCTGCTCTTTGTCAACAGACTGTAAAACTCTTCTATTGTAGGAAGCCCATTTTCATTGCAATGAGTGTTCCTGTACATGGTGTTAGTTGTTTAGCTTTAGTCACCAAACTGAGGTGGCTCACGAAAATACCAGCAGTTCCATTGATGTATACTCAGTAGATTTATCAGGGGATTTCCCTAGCTTGAGTTCCTGTATATTTTTGAATCAAATTTGGGCTTAACCTTTGACCGTATCCAACCATATAGATCAACTTTAAACAGTTGATGTAAGCACGGCTAAAACTCATTGGCCATTGGCTGGGTCATTCATCCAATGAAAAATGAATTTTAATTCTTATCTTTTACATCAGCTGATTCCATATTCCACAGGTTTTGCATGTTGCCAGGTTGGCCCATAATTTTGATGTTGCTTTGTTTGTCTCAGTATTATCACCTGCAGTGATGTCATTTGATTTTATAAATAGATATATGTTAATTGGATACTTACAATTAACAAAGTGGAAATTCCAGAAGTGGAAATTCTATAATCTCAATTCCTATCAAGGTCCTGTGTTCAATCTAACATTGTGAAGTAGTAACTAGGAAGCACGTGAACAAGCATGGTTATTGCCATGTGATAGCAGGCTTTCATTGATGAGTAATGCAAATAATCCAAAATTATCCTGAAACTCTCAAGGGCCACTAATCTTACTCCTAGTGTACTGGATTAGGCAAGTTAATTTTTCCAACCAACTACCTTCTCTCTCTGAAAATATATATCATTGAAGCTTGCAAGAGTCCTTGATGGTATGTTTTAGGGTCACTGAAGATGACATCCCTTTCTCACAGCTAATTCAATACACCAACACATAGAATTTTTTAAAAGTGCGTAGGTTCCATCCATATTTTTATGGCACGATTCTGTTATCAAGTTTTTTTGGCAGTTTCTGGGATATACATGTTTCGAGGAATGTCAGAGCAAACCTACCTGTGTTTTAGTTAGACCTTATTGGCCAATCTGTCTGTGGAGTACTGACTGATGACAATATAAAATGTGGTGCATCAGTAATTAGATGCAGTGTATAGAAGATGGCATTTTTGGGTGGTAAAACTTGTGCCATTGTTAGATTTTACTTTCTTGAGCATCGATGTTTATCCAGTTTGATCGTCAATATCGATGGGCTCCGGTAATATCGATTAAAACATGGTCATGGGAAACGTCAAGGCATAAGGAGTGTTGTTTTTCTTGGTGTGATCATTGGAGCTTGCAAAAGGAATGGGACAATATTGTGTTTGATCATCATGGTGGTCAATGATGCTTTGGCATCTGGTAATGTGCTCCGAAGCATGGTAAATTGATGAATGGCACTTGCATGTATTTTCTGGTAATATCGGATATTGGGCACAGTTGGAATCTTCAACCTATTTGTTACTCCAATCACTGTGGTCAATCTTGGAAAACTCGTATAATTAGCTTTCTAATACTCTTAGATCTATATATGGTAATATGTGGCAATTCAATGCATGGAAGCATCAAAATATCATCTATGGAGGTTGCATGTTTTGAATTCACTTTAAATAATTACTCTAGTTGTTACATTGGGGACTTATCATAGGAACTTAATTTTACACTTTTCATCATTTACACAAAAATTCATAGCTTCCTAGTAGGTGGGTAAGCTTGTCCATGAGGAAGGAATTCATGTTTGTTTTGTCTTTTTATTTTTCAAAATAAAGTAAAACAAGGAAGGTAGTAAAAAAATTGTCAACATCAATATTACTTCTTGTCAGAATATGGACGTAATAATAATATAAATAAATAAAAACTATCAATCTAGCCACGTAGATCAGCATTAGTAATAAACTCTGCAAATTCATTCAATAACCTTGCATCGCAATTGGCAAATAAATCTATTATTGGAAAATTGTCCCCACGCGATAAGGAAAGTCTTATTCGATCACTCAACTCAGGATGAAGAGTTTGCACAATGGAAGGATCGTCATGAATTGCCAGCAAGTTTCGAATGCAATTTGGGAATATTATTTGCTCTGAATGTTCGAAACCATCATGATGAACCATGATGTGGTTTGCCACTATGCAAGCGTTTTTAACATCGTCATCTTGGTCCAATATTTTGCGTAATGTTTTGCAGTCAGGCCTGTTTGAAGGTTCCCATTGTAGACATTGAACTATCAGCTCTCTTACGGCCCTATGCTCATCGGGTAAATTATCATACAAGAACTGTCTCAGTTCAATATACCTTTTCTCATTAACCATTGCTTGAAATACCTCCCATTTACTGCCCAAAACAATCCTTCCAGTTGCACAGAACATGACGCAATAAAATATAAAGTGGCCGACAGACCATATGTCGAACTTGGTGGTTAGGAGCCTGTCTGGGGCAACCCAGAACAACCTGTGACCATCCACAGGGTTATCAAAACTCATATTTTTGATGCATTTGTTCAGGCCCAAATCACCTATAACGGCTCTGACATGGCCTGTGTCTTGTTGCTCGTTCACATACACATTGTCGATCTTTAAATCTCCATGGACTATGCACTTCTCATGTAGAAATCCAAGTCCTCTGACCACCTGCAGTATGATAGACTGTACATGTTGTTTTAGTGTGACCAGTCGGCGTTCATCTTGAATTCTGGCTTTGGGAAGCAGACTCCTCATATCGTGATCGAACCATTCAAACACCATGTATAGCTTTGTGCCTGCAAAACAGGGTAGAGTCCGTCAAGTTGTTTGTATTTATAAAACAAGGATCTTGCACTAAGGTGTATTTGACCCTGAGTTCTAAACCCTTTCGTTGGCTAATGGTCTCTGTTTTACCCAATGTTTGCGATGCTGAATAGAAAGTCTTTGCATGCAAAGGGCTAACCACAATTTGGTTCATCATGATGGGTTACAACATTCAAAAAAACAAGTACTCGTGAATTGCATTTGAAACTTGCTCATAATACACAACGATATGTTCTTTGTGCAAACTCTGCAAACTTACCTATCAATGCTTCTAGTAGGCACACTGGAATATTGCTATCACCATCCAAAAACTCCATGAGCTCGAGTCCCAAATCTTCTGTCACCACCTTGGGTAAAACGATCCAGTGTCTCTCAGGGTATGCTTGTGCGACATATGGGTGAACCAGATTGTACAGCTGAAAGACAACAGCTTCGTAGCAGGCCTGGTAGAAATGCCGCATGTGTTGGCCCACACCTTGCTCCTGACGATTGTCTATTCTCCTCCAGTCTGAGATTGTCACTGTCTTGATGGCGAACTCTTGGCTTTCTGGCAGAACCTCATCTGGTTCTGGATATCTTAACCTCACTCTCTTCACATAACCACAGGAGCCTCTCATCTCTCTGTCATCTTGCAAAGGCTGTTCTTCATAAGTATTAGTAAAGTAGTCTTCATCTTTGCTACTGTTCCTGATGAACTCCCTGATGGCATTAAGTTGCTCTGCAGTAAAACTATCACTCATCTCTAATTCTCGTTGTAATTCTTGTTGCTAGTAGTGTTTTGATCATGAGTTGGGAATTCCAGAGGCGGTCGATACAAGCTATGTTGACTTTGACCAATGATATGTTGTGCTTTTAGCCAGGTCAATACATTTTTAACCGACATCGACCAATGATATGTAGAGGTCCTAGCTCTTAGCTCCTCCCAGTTCGGAGTCCTGGTCTATAATGACGATTACAGTCATAAAAACACAGCTGATATGATTGTAAATATGATTGATGAATGTTAGCCTCAAAGTCTCAGATATGTATATATCTGTAAGACGAGACGGTTATGACTGTGATTGCAACCTAAGTTCTATGGAGCATTCTAGAACAATGTACTTTTACCAAGAGACTTCCGTGTTTTGTTTCAGTACATCGTCTTATCATAACATTGCGCAAGTCATCTGTAAGGCAAATTTAATGCAATTTGATAAGAACCCACATTACTCATGATTGATCTCACAAAGGTTATTGATTATGAATTTTTTATCACCATATATATAACATTTAACCCATAAACTGAACAGCATGCAAAAACCCTAGTTGGAAGCGCATAAATTATATTGAACTCAATATTAATCCCAAGTGAGGATTTAATAGGTTTAAAAACCTGCAAATTTTGATCATGTCAGGTCAGGTCAAATAAAGTTTCGATCTCTGACTTATGTAATGATCCATGACCACAAGTATTTGGTTTTGCTAGAAACTTGTGTTGTAACACTCCAATATTCCCTTGTTTTTTAGATGATTGACCGATATTGTTCCAGGGGGGATAGAAGAGATAGATCATATTTACTGAATCTGATAAACGACCAATTGAGAAAGGCTGATGTATATAATGATGATTTGAAAGGTTTGTTCTCATTCATTCAAGTGATTGATGATCGCTGCTTGACTTTCGGACAGGGGATGAGGGAAATAATTTTAGGGAGGTCAAACTGCTTGCTCATTGCGAGCGATACATCCGAAAGTCGTGGATGGAGCTCTTTGAGTTGGTGGAGATAAAAGAGTTTGTACAGTAAGTACAATCCGCGCCATAGAAACCACATGCTCCTCATTAATCGGTCAAACCACCACTAGGAAACCAGGGAATAGGTACTCTGTGATAATGTCGCTAGTGATCTGAAACCTACATTTTAATTATTTGGCTTTGTTGGAACCAGTGCCTCAAATTACTTATTGCTGCAACCTTGAAAGTCTGAGAGTTTGGAAGCAATTTGAAAATTGGTTAGCCACGACCTAAGAATGTTGTGTTGGTCCAAACAAACTCAAGACGATATATTCTCATGCGGAAAGTTGATCATGTGCCGCAATTCTTTATGGTATCACCAGTTTTAAGAATAAAATTGGTCATGATATAGCCTTGATTGTAATATCCCATTCCCCCCCCCTCCTTCTGATGACAGACCTTAGTTGAACTGATAGCTGATTTAGCTGAGCAAGACCTGATCATTTATTCTTTCAGATTCCACTCTTTTGGGGAGGTTTACTCATAGCTTAGTGAAATGTGCTGACAAGGAAAGAACTGCTGCTGTAAACTGCCTTCTAGCATTAGGAGCGCATCAGGTGTCTTCTACAGTACGATCCCGTATGATGGCTGAGGATGAGATATCCAAAATGATCAAACAGAATGGAGATGACAATGATAGCAGGGATTATACAGTAGTGTCGACACTTCTCAGATACATGTTGCAGGAAGGGTAAGTAACATGATAGATAGAGGAATAAACTCAAACCCATAAAGTTGTTACTCTTTAAAACTCAGTTGTAGGTTTTTGTCACATTTACTTTTTCAGTGTGTGACCAGGGAGAATTCTCCCTGGTGTGAGCTTTTGACTTTGTTCTACTGTTCCATGACTTTGCTGGCGCTGTCTGCCAAAACCAGTATCAACTGGATTCAACTGGATTCAACTGGTTTTTAATGAGATATTTGACACCTGATTAAACCCATCCTATGGGAAACAGGGACATTCTGCAAACGCACTCAGGCAGAACTAAAATGATTATAGTTATCATCATTGTTTGTAAGATTATTGTGTGGTAATGCGTAATGTGATGTAATGTGTGCTATGGGAAACCAAAGAACTTATGTTATTTCGTAATTTTCACATCTATGTGATCCCAGTCAATAGGTCAGATGTACTCTGCTCCGCTGCTGGTAGTGGCGTTGCATTATCGACTACAACAAAGTTTCCCCTATAGTTTTTTGCCACATTTTCAAATGCGAAGTTTATTCCAATACTGAGTTTTAGTTCAATAGCTGTTTTTAATATTGACTTTGACTTTGAATTAATTCTTACAGAAAAATGTATGTAATAGTATGTTTATGCAGTGTTTAATTTTTGCTGCCATTTGCGATCCACCAAATATCACTTTCGCTGAACAATACATTGTGCGCGCAAATTCTGTAACAGGCCAAAGAGACACCAAAAATCATGCAAAGAGGCATTGTGTCTCTAGGCATGACTGGTAGTGTGTTATCACTTATCAGGGCCAACAATACAAATGTGATAGCTTATGGTATCATAAATCAAAACCTAGCTTTCAGCAGTGTGATTGTTTTCCTTGCAGTGATAGCGTGATGAGTATATGTGACTCTGTGTTAGCCAGTGTGCTGGGATCTAAAGCTGGTAACAATCTCATAAAATGTCTGACAAGGATTGGAGATATTACTGCTCATACGATACAGCTACTTACTCCATATACACTGAGTAAAAAGGTATGATAGTGTATTAAATGGATGACAGTTATAGTATGAGTTGTAGGCCTAGTTATATTCTAGTATGAGTGCTAGTGATAGTATAAGCTGTAGTAATATTGCTTACATCAGAAGGCTGCTGTGTTTCCATGGAACAAAAAAAGCGATTCACGAGTATTTTCACGTTTTAAAACATGGTGAACGTCAAACTTGTTGTTGTTGAAACATCCATCATTGACTAGTTGACTTCTTGTTTGCTACTAGGATAATTTGTACCATGAAATAATTACGGTATGATAAGGGAAAACGAGAGATAAGAAAGGGACTTTCTCTTCCTCCGCCCTTCAGGCATTTTAGAGCTAGCTTCAAGCACCTAGCTTCTATCTGTTATGGATGAGGAGAAGCTTGTATAATTTTTCCGGTACTTTTGAGGAATTTGCAAAAGTGAGATAGTGAAAATGAATATAATATTTCTCTGCCCTAAAGATGGATTAACCCACACCTCTCCTCCATGTTTCACATGTATTGGAAAAACCCCATACCCCAAATTTGATTTACTTATAACTGACGCGGTTCAACCCAAGATGAATTATTTAAAAAAACTAATTATGATTGATATACATCGAGAACTTCAAAGTTTGATTTTTCATTTACCTACAGAGTAAGTCTCAGACTAAGCCGACACACTCCAAACATGAGATGACATCAGCAGACCTATGGATGAGTTACACGCATAAGACCTATGATGAGTGGTTACATGACGTCACATGTATATTAACTTCCTCTTGTAACTCTGAGATATTACGTCTACTTACTCCCATCTGTCTAGTCAAGGTCAGACCAGACAACTCTACAACTCTTGTAGTTTTTTTGCTATTTTATCTTGTATCATTTAGCATTCTGCGTGAAATATATTTCAAATCACCCACAAAAGTGAACGAAGTCAAGGTTGTTAAAGTAATTCATCTGATTGGTTGGGCTATAACCAGTAACCAGCACTAGATTGGGACCAGATTGATCGAATGATCATATTAACCATACTAGACGCAACACGTTAAAAATCATCATCACTAGGTTTGCAATAATGATGAGTAATATAACATAATATTTACATCTATATTTTTTCTTGCACTAAACGCAATGAAAAACACAATAACTATCGCATTATGACTGCATTCTTTTTCGTTGGTT
This sequence comes from Membranipora membranacea, assembly GCA_914767715.1. Classification (NCBI taxonomy): domain Eukaryota; kingdom Metazoa; phylum Bryozoa; class Gymnolaemata; order Cheilostomatida; family Membraniporidae; genus Membranipora; species Membranipora membranacea. The sequence continues at coordinate 11,720,610 of OU612073.1, read as the reverse complement.
ACAACACTTGGTCTCATTCTGTTATACAGACATCCTTCTGTGACCTGGTGCTACCCTATGTTATACATGACCTACTTGAATCAGGTGATCAGTCACTAAGAGCTCATCTATCTAGTCTGATCACCGCCATACTCAATCATACCAAGAACAAACTACAACACCAGGTACAGTGAACCAACATTTGTCATTGCTGTATTGGTAAAGATGACTGAAGTTGTCTTACACGATAAAAAAGAAGAAAACTCCTAAAAAAGGGGAATTATATTTGACCCATGGTTAATTACATTCAGACTTGAAAAATCACTGAATTATGGGCATCTCGATGACTTGTCAATTCTTACAGGAAAATTCTGAGGATCATTCAAAGTTTCTGAGAGTGACCACGACAATTCTCTCCATCATCCAGTACCTGAGAACAAAGAAATACTCCAAATACCAAAGTCCTGATGGTAGCAGGTAAGTTTTAAATATCCTAGAAAAGGAGTGGATATTGGGTAGAGTTCATTTAATTCGTTGGGGGTGACTAAATGTTAGCTAGCACATATTCTTGCTAGCCAAGTGGGAGGAGGTTATATCATACTGTAAAGGGAGGAATTAAATTTTAGCTACTCATGAGTTACGCCATATCTGGCCTGTGCGAGCAGAAAACATTTATCTCCTTTGTATACCTTACTCCTCTAGGGTTAGTTAAACGTTTGAGTAAATCTAGTAAAACAATTTGGAGCAAACCTGGCTGCCAAAATACTTTGACTTGGCATTGTCAAGTATTAGTTTAATGCCTAACTTGCCACTTGATGTATCAATTTGATGTCTGCCTACCTTTAATGAAGAGAACAAATGCAATCATAATAACCGGGAAACTCAAGAGTACTTCCCTTCAGTGCAGTTTTATCTCAATAGTAGCATATTTAGAATTCCCTGATCCGCATATTTATATTATGATAACTTGACAACTATACATTTTGGATGTACAATTCATCAGTTTATCCATATATATACTTTGCAGACTGAAGCACACTTCATGGCACGATAACTTCTGGTTAGATGTGGATTATTTTCTCCTAGCTGAGTCAGCTGTCGCCATTAAGGATTATCCTATGGCTGGGCTCTTTGCTGAAATCAAATTCTACCATCGATTGTAAGTTAAAGAAGAGAGTTCTCTACTTATTTGTTACTGAGGTTCTAACTTTTGATACTGGTTTGCAATAGTTTACACTGTTGTTGACCTCTTTTTGAGAGACAGAGCATCCTGAGCCAATTTGTCTACCCGAAACATCATCCTGCATTGATATTGACATCATACTTAGAAATTCTGTTTCACTATGCTATTTTTCTAGAATACTTTCTGATTGAAGTTTGTTTGTTTGATGGCTTCAGAATCGGGCAGGTTATTTGAGTGTAAGTTATCAAATCCTAGACTTGAGTAACAGTTTAAGTTCATTGTTTATTTTATTGTTTACAGAGATAGGAGTTCGTCCGCCAAGTTTGACATACAGCCGCTGATGTTACAAGTGTACAGTGCACTAGATAACACAGACATGCTATACGGATGGGGAGTCAATCAACTCACTGATAATCAGTCCCGGTTAGTTGGAATTTTATCCATATTTTATCTTACCTCAATGGTTAAAAAGACAACTTGGGGTGCCCCTTTAAGAGGGCAAATAATAAGCCATTTCCTGTTAAACCCCGAATAAGTTACAAAGAAGTTGTATGAATTGAATACAGTAAGTGTTTTTGTCATGCTACTTTGCCTAATATTCAGAGCCAAGATGTAACTCTCTCAAGATTTTGCCTTCAAATGCATCGGATCAGACAAATTTACTTATCGATGAGGAGGGGTGCATAGAAATATATAATGTGATGGGGAAGAATTGTATTGGCCCCACCTACAGGAACCACTATCCACAAGGGTGTGAATTTCAAATTTATTTATTAGTAAATGTTCATTGGTTGTTGCCTAGCTTTTACCATATGAAAGGGGGAAACACATACTCAGCTGCAACAGACAATGCACATGGCTTCTTGCTTAGACCTGAAAAGAAATGAATCTGTGGATGTCTATTTTGTCTGCTGGGTTTACACTTTACACAGTACAATTTTAATGTTTGCAGTTAACAATTTATGGTTGGTGTTTATAGGTTGGCTCACTATGCAAAGGAGAATGACTGGAGCAAGGAGCTCAGTGTTCGAGATACAATGATGTCTTCTAAAACAAGACCAGGTAGGTGGTTAGATTGAGGGCTCAACAGGCTACAGGTAGGATTTTGTGCCTTTGTTCTGAAATGATGATGGATGCCACAAAATATCGCTTGCGGCTGATTTTTCATGATCAAGGCTATTGTGTGAATGTTGCAATTATTGACGCCCAGTAACAACCTTTAAAAACTCAGGCAAGCTGCTTGTCAAAAGTTTACAAGGGTCAGCTATATTAGATTCTGAACTTATGGACCAATCAAAGATGAGAAATGCGGTCCAACAACCATACATCAAGTCATAGGTATGTTCAAGGTCAGATATGTTCTCCAGCGCTCTTAGATGTAAATTGTCATATCAAATCCGAGATTTACCCTAGAATTACAAAGAACATTTCCAACCTGATAACATTTTCATTGGGACTACAGAAACCATTGTTGAAATCATTTCTATTGTGACAAAAAATTCTGCTTCCAATAAGATTCAGGTATCGGTGAAGGGTTAACCTGTTTGCGCTCTAGTGGGCTTACTCACCTGTTGGATACATTCTTGGCGCAAATCCCAAGTGAGGACAACTCACAGTGCAGAGAAATGAGATACGAGCAAGCCTGGAGATACACCCAGTGGGGCAATATGCCTACTGTTACAAGGTAAACGATAAGCTTTGTCAATTTCATGATGAGAACTGGACTAGAAATGCAATGAACAAAGATGTTGTTAGATCAAGCATGATCCAATTTGATTTGGGCATGATCATTGGTATGAGTTAAGTAATTATTTATTGTAAAATTATGACTTGGCGGTATATTCAACACTCAAAGAAGTACTCATTCAATTTCAGACTTCATGATTCTCTTGGAATCAATGAGTGTCTGTACATGACAGGTAAATCTGTTCATAACTCAGACTACTCACAGACCTCTACACTACTCGACTATATGAAGGATAAATGTGAGAGATCTTTGGTTATGTGTGGTACATCTCAGCTAGCATCAGACCAGATGAGGGAGTCACTAAGCCACCTAAAACTAGGCTGTGTATTAAAACAAATCAGTCAAGCGAAGCAAGAAAGGTAACACATTGTTTTTCCTTCAATATTGCATTCAATGCGAAGCCATCACTCACCACTCAAGCTTACAGTTGCGCTTTTTCTTAGTGGTTTAGGGTTCAGTATGGCCATTTTTTAGTTATCCCTAAAATTCACCAACAGTAATAATCCATCTTAAACACTTTAGAGCCTCAAATGCAAGGCATCAGTATTACCAATTTTTTCTGGATAGGAACGTATGTATCATCTTTAGTTTGCCAGCTGTTACTATGTTACATTTCAGCTCAGCAGCAGATGCAATATCAAATCTAGTCACCGAATGGAAACAGGAATCTCAAAGACAGGAAATTATGTCACCAGACATCAGCCAATCAGCACTGAGGACTGAGGAGTCCAGACTCACCCTCTGTAGTTTATTGTTATCTGATAAAACGCCTGAGCAAAATCAAACTGGATTAGGAGAGTATATAACAGAAACAGCTGTATCTTTGAGTGAGAAGGCCCGACTGTCAACATTATACTCGGTGAGACTGGCTCAAAGTATCTCATTCCTAATGCAGTTATTGGATTGTGCAAGGAAAATTTTGTATAGATGAGAGAGATTATGAAGAGGCGTTAAATTAGTTTTTGAATCTTTGAACTGAAAATTTTTCGTTTTCATTTTCCTGATTTTATTATTTACACAGTTTGCAAATATGTGTTTTTGTAATTATTGTGATTAATTTGCGTTATTACATTAGCTGAGTGAGCAGATGATGGACAGGTTTAGATCCAGACATCCAGATTTATGGGACACGAGATGTGATCTGGAACAAGCTAACATATTCTGGTGCTCAAACGAACCTGATAGGGCCATGTATATCGTCAAGGAATCTATGATTACCCTGAAAGAAAAAACCCAGGTATGCAGTTTTGGCAGCTAAAATATATGCATCCGAAAAACAAACACCTTCTTAGGAAGCAGTACACAGTCTTTATCATAGAAATAATTTTCATTGGAACGCTGTAATTTGGTACCAGTCTCATAGAAATTCTGGGTATTGTGAATTAATAGTGATCATCTCCTGTTTACAAAACTAGGCATATCTCTGACATGAATCTATTATTCGCTGCTTTTCAAAAATAATCCACATAATATTAAACAGCCGGTGAAATGACATGTAATGGAACAAGTTTAAAAATGCAAACATACTAACCTATATTCATATTTTGACAGTCCGACGGAGTGAAGGTATCAGACTATCAGCACTACTCTCAGGCTCTCAGGACATACGGTAGCTGGCTAAGTGAGACTAAATCAGAACGTCCTGATACTATAACTACTCAATATCTAATACCAGCTGTCGACATGGCCGAGCGCTCCAAAAATGGCCAAGGTGAGCATTTCAATTTATTACTACTGCTCCTGCATAAGCTACCGAGGGATTGTTACGGTGTGTTGTCGTCTTGCTGTCTTGCTTTGACAATGATTGCCATGCTTTCTCAATCATCCGAGTTTTCACTGATCTCACCGTCACAATATGAATTGGCGTTGATTTTTGCTGGTGCACTGGCAAAACTTTAGCTCACTGTTATCATACTATATCGCAAGTCGCCACCTTCTAAGGATTGTTATGGTCGGTAGGTAGGGTTGCTATGAACATTATCATTGTGTAGTAGTATTCTGTTTTATGCAAGCTACGCCTTGCTCTGCGTTGAACATTCTGTAAAACAATGTTTAGCTGCATCAACAATCATATAGCGGTGAGTCATAAGCCACGATGTGAAATTTGGGACGAACACTTCTTACTATCAAAACATTGTCTGACAACACCACACTTACAGTCTTTTAAAAACAAGGAACATGTATTGGTGATATAAACTGAAAGCTAACATCATTATCGTCATCCGATTTCTCATCTATGTAGAATTGGAGGCAGCATATCACACACTAGCTGACTTTGCTGACAGCGAGTATGAGAGACTGAAAGCTCATATGAAGAGTCCAGAGTTTCAGAATAAACTTACACTTCAGAAGATTCAGCAGGAACAGGCCGGGGAGCTAGATAAATCTGGTGCTAAACAGGCGTTCTCTTCCAGGTATGGGCTGACCAGTTAAATTAATTGATTAAATGTTTGGGAAAGCAAAAAACAACCACTGTTCATATCAAAGTAATCTCATAGTAATGAACAAAAAACTAAAAATACTCGCGCAAGGACATTATTGATCAAAATAACGGATTTCAAAGTTCAAAAACTCAGGGTCCCGAAGGATCTAGAGTATGTTATCTCCCCTGTTACCGATTAACATTTAAATGTCTTTGACTAGGCTACCTTTGATCGATACTGTTTTTAGATATTTTTTGGTGTAAGTTTAGCAGCCTGGTAACTGTCCCTGGCAAGTCAGGGCTAGTCTTACTGTTAAATAGTGTTAGTGAATTATCATTTTAGTGTTAATCCGTTGCAGGAGAGATAACACACTCTAGACCCTGGTTTCGTACTGTGAAATCGGTTACATCATTCAATAATGTCCTTGTGCGAGTTTGGTTATTTTGTTGTTCATTCCTATGAGGTTGCTATGATAAGAACAGTGGTTGTTTTTTGCTTTCCTAGACACTTCAAGCATGAACAGTATATAAGAAGTACCTTTCAACAATTTTTTTTTAGCTTTGCAGGCGCTAAAGAGGATGCATAATAAGCGATGGAAAAATGAATTCAAGTAATTTTCCTGTCATGTAACAACACCAGTGGGAGTGGTAGTTTACGATGAACCTCAAATTTCTAAACACCTGAATAATAGCACACTTCAATGAACCTTCCTTCCCTAAATGCAACACTTTTTTCATTTTTTTAATATGTATATTTGGTACCAATGCAAGAATTGAAAGCAACATGTTATTTAGGTTATACTTTATGTGTCTTTGCTGCAAATCTACTTTGATATATGGGTCACAAACTTCATTACTCATAATTTATAGTAAGAGCAGTGTTGTGACAAGATTTACTTTATTCTAGCTTTACTGCCTTAGCTGATTAGGTTATTTTTGCTTTAGATACAGGAGAGCATTGCGTACAAACAAGGAGTTAAACGAGGGGGAGATAAATTCTATACGAGATGGATTTGTAGATAACATGAGACGAGCTATCTACAATCATATACAGACTGTTAAATCTGGGAGTCAGCATGATGTTCTCTCTGTCAGTAGGCTGGTAGCCATCTGGTTTGAGAACGAGACGAGATCTGATATCAGGGATCAAGTCAAGGTGTGTTGAGTTTACATGCTCAAGATCTGTCCAGGTTACTGGTAGTGGCATTTCATTATCCACATAGCAAACCATATTGAATGCCACCACCAGCAGTCTTGAGAGAGTGTGGTTAGGTATATCCGTTAAGAAAAAGCCGTGCTTTGATTGAGAGGCTGTTGCCAATATTGGTTCAGCTGAGTCTAATGAGCCTTTATTTGGCATGGACATAAGTTATGCAACGACCATTCTACTTTAATTTTCATCAGTTTGAAAAGAGGTCACACATTTGTTGCGAGTGGAATCGTATTTTGGTCAAATCGCATCATCATCAAAGTTGTGATAGGTTCTTATCTTTGTGAACATAACGTTATGGCGCCAGAGATTTGAGCTAGATTACCAAGCACGGCCTCTTTCTTGCAGACTGTTGTCTTGTTCTGTAAAATTCACGCAATCTGTCAGTTTGAGTACGAGGTAGCTAAGATGGTTAGGGTGCCTGCCCTCTAACAGGTCCAGAGTTTGAATCCCACTGCTGTATAATGACAACTGGGCTCTGTGACCTAGATGTGGTCCGAACTGCCAACAAATTAAGAGCAACTTGATGACTAATAGAAATATCCGAATCTTTGGACTGTGACAGACATTGCGATGTTCACCAACCACATTTGACCAATCTCTGTTATCTATCATTTCACAACCAGGAGTCCATTCCGGGAGACGTACCGACTCACAAGTTTATACCTCTGATGATTCAGTTATCAGCGAGACTCTCAGATGAGAGCAGTGAACTTCAGACCGTACTATCTAAACTTATACTGAAGGCAGCTAAAGAGCATCCACATCATGTCATACCCATACTGTTCTCACTTAAATGTGCTTCTACTGATGTCAGCAGAAATCAGCCTGTTCCCGCTGAGACAAAGGTATGTTGAGTGGTACAGTCGCACAATATGTCATTAACAGAAAGAAGATAACTTGTCCTGCCCTTGATCAATCAGCCAGTTCAGGGAGATTTTTATTCTAGAAAATCGCATTATGAAATTTAACTTGCTGATGATAAAGAATGGAAATCGATAAAACATAATCACAGATGGGACATCAAGTCCAAAAGTGTTTGAGGGTCCCATTTTCAAATTTGGGTAGATGTTAGTATGGTGATCTGAAAACACTGATGTGCTTGCAACGTCTCCAATTGTTCATGATACACTTGAGTTCTGTTCTCTATTATTTTAATTTTCACTGATTCCATGATGGTTCAATATTGGAATTCCCGGCTTCCAGCTGAAATTTGGAAAATCCATATCAATTGGAAAATCCCAAACATTTCTCATCATTGTGCAATACAAGATAGCCTGAAAACAGAATAGAAAAGTGTCATGAAATGTCCCAGGCCCAGTTTTTGAAGCTTTGAATGGTCATCAATCATCAAATCTTACAGCATGCAATGCAATACCGGTCAGCCCTTTATAAAGGGAAGTATAAAGGGAAGAACTATCACTGTATTTTTCATAACCCGTTGTCATTTTCAGTCAAGAGCCGCTGCTGCCGTAATCATTCTCAAACAGGTAATATCGGGAGGACTTTCCCACCTCATCAAGCAGTATAACCAGCTATCAGAGGCGCTGATAGAATTAGCTTATGCTAAAATAGACGGTAAACTTCCTCCTTCATGCAAACTCGCCAAACTCACCGCGCTGACGAATACTCATGTACAAACACACAATCTGAAGGTAGGACTCAACCTCATGTGTAAATTAGCCAACATGTAGTCTAAGTGCTCAGACTGTAATGGCACACTCTGCCTGCAGGATAGCCTTGTGACATAGTCTATCTCTGCAGCACAGCGGTGGTGGCGCTGCCTTCCATCAAGAAAGGCATCTCCCAGGGTTCAAGGTTATGAGATATCAAAACCAGTGTTCAAATTAGGCCCAAATATTTCTAAATTTTGGGTTTCCATTGTTTTCCTAATTTTGGTACTCAGACTATGTGAATTAGTTCAAGCCCTATGCTGCAGAGACGAACGTATGTCTCAACAGTTCGCACATGCGCAGAGTGCTGTTATGGTCTGAACACACTGACAGAGGTTGCAACTTGAATCCTCAATGAGTTTTTTTATACACATTAATCCTATTATATGTTAGTAATGTGACGTCATGCAAACTGCACTGCACTTTGAGCTTGCAAACGCTGATCAAAACCTCTGATGATCAGCTGAGGCTGCTGTCAGCATATACCTCAACAATGGTGATGTTGTGCATACCTTTAAGGTTACAACCGCTTAGTGAGTTTTACCAAAATTCTGGGTAGTTTGTAGTACTAAGGATCGATAGTGGACTACCACTAACTTCACCCAAGTCAATCAATCAGGTAGACTAAACCCTCACTGACTAAGAAAAAACTCATTTTAGGATGTATAATAAATATATATTATTGTTTTATTAATCGTGACAAAAATTCTTACAAAAGCTCCAACATTTGATCGAAAATGCCATCATAGCCTGTAAAAGGTGACACCTATAATCCAAAATTTTTTTTTTTAAAACTTAATAAAAATAATAGTTCAGCATCTCACTAATTTTAAATGCAGACGGATAAATGAAAAAAGAAAACATATAACTAGAATGAATAGGCTATGGAAAAATATTAAGGTTATTAGTATAATACAAATATAATATTAAAATGTTAATTATGGTAAGTGTTGGTTGTTAAATGCAAAGAGAAGGTGTTTACTAAGGATCAATGCAATGAAAAATACTAAAATGGGTAAGAAGTGTAGCATGAGACTTAAATAAGTGTTGTAATATATATTATTGTAGTATATAACATATTAATATGAATTCAGTTAAATTGTAAATCGCTTACAGGCAATTTTTTTAAGCGATAAAACAATACCATCAAAAGCCATTTAAATAGAAAAATAGGCACTGATAAAAAATGTTATTAATAAAATGATGATATATATTATTGTGATATTAATTAAATTAAACAGTAAAATGCTAGTACCAAACCATACTATGCTGAATATTATAAGTATTGGTCTTATAAATTTATATTTATTACATATACTTCTTTAGAAATCTCACAAATTCGTCCTTCATCAGAACATCCCAATCATAATAGACATCTACTACTTTATCATCACCTTCCATGGTCAAAAATCTTTCAAGAGCTTTTATCCACTCTGGGTCCTGATTTAGTCTAATTCTTCTGTATGTTTTGAGCACATTCCTCACAAAACTAGGGTATATCATTTGTTCAAGTTGAAATCCTTGTCTAAACTCAAATTTTTGGGCAAAAAAAAGTTCAACAGAATTCTTTGCACTTCCAAACTTGTCATCATTGTCAATAACACTAGCGATGATTTTACAACTTGGACGATCACTTGGATCTAGCTGGAGACATTGGATGGTCAGCTCAATGAGATGCTTGGATTGATCAATGAGATAGCCATATAAAAGACTTCGCAGCTGCGAGGAATCCCCATCTAAGGTACATCTACGCAATTTTTGTAGTGTTATACGTCTGACAATGATATTAGTTTGCATAAATACGAGTGCTGAAAATAACACTACACCATACGAAAAGATGTCATATTTCACACTCAAATAAGCTTCTGGAGCAAAGCCAAAATACCGGTAGCGACTTTCAGTCTTCACATTTGCAACATTGGAAGCGACATCAGTTGTAAGGCCAAAGTCACCTAACTTGACATTGTTGTGATCATCTTGGCTCAGAAGGATGTTGTTTGGTTTTACATCTCCGTGTATTAGGCCCTTATCATGCATTGAAGCCAGGCCTTGATTGACTTGGCTTAGTATTGGCATCATCCTTTTTTTTCTATCGGCAGTTGCAAGAATGCCTTTAGCCATGATTGACATCATTGTTGTATCCATCAGCTCAAAGACCATGTACAATTTAACTCCTGTTAAATCAGAAAATCAACAACATTATGTACTAAGTGATTCCGTCTGCATAAATATTAAGCCAAAATTCTCACAGAGTATGGGGTATACTTAATCAAGCCTTCATTTGGAGAAACTACTGATCAGCAGCTGAAGAGGGATAGCAGCTATGAAGAGCTATCTTGGATAAATTTCTAATCCCAACCAAAACATCAAGATTTTTTGATAGTGAGTTTTACCCGCAAGAATGGTCATAGTCAGTATGTGGACTCCATTTTTCTGTTGCATCTATCTAGATTTCCTTCTTACCTGAGAATTTTTCAAGTAGTTCTGGAGTTAATCCATTGTCTGAATCAACAAAGTCGATTAAGTCATCAGCCGTCACTGCTGGTGGCAATACACACCAACTTTTGTGGAAATGGTGCTGCATTAGATGAGCGCTGACATCATTCAATCCATAGCATTTATGTACCACTGCCTCAGAGAACATTTGAGAGAGCTGTGTTATTCTTTCTTCAATTTCTTCCTCTTGTCCTGGATGTCGGCTACAAAACCAAAACCAGTAGCACTTTACAAGTTTGACACTAATTTGCAGTGCACTCTTTCATGCATCTACTAGTATTAGAAATAAATCTTTCAATAGATATCACCAAACAAAGCCACATCTAATTCGGTGGTGCAAGTGAGGAGAGGAAGCCCGACAGAAGTTTTCCAACCGCATTATATCATGCTTAAAGGTTAACAAACCCACCCTCTCAGATTGGAAATGATAATTCTCATCCAGTTGACTGTCATACTTGCTAAGTCTGCCCATTTTTCAGGAGGCTGCTGTGTTTGGGGCTGGATTTTGACCAAACACATATCATCTATCAATTCAGTCAATCAGGGAGTTTGAGGAAATCATTTAACAAAGCCATACTAAGGAGACCAATTTCGTTTTTGGTTATTGTCCATTACGAATCCTGGCCAGTATTGGCATCAATAATACCAAATTCTCCCTCATTTTGTCCCAACTCCATTGACATGCATGGCAGCTTCGTAGGACTGAAGAGTTACACTCTTAATGTTCACCTCAATGTCCGGAGGAATCATTGTTAAAGAGGTGGTTTATATGTACTAATTACTACTCTGGATTGGGAAGGGCACCAAAACAATATATAAAAGTGGAAAGGCCTTCTGACAACCAATCACATCGTGCCAGTATCCTAACTTTGGGCTGTTTGCTGAGCATGAAACCCAGGGCATGGCACTTGTCTCACCTTGAATAAGCAAACAAGCAGATTACCAACATTGTTCTGTTTGAACCAAATCATCCTCTTGTCATTTAACTTTTCACTCCTCTCTCAATACTTGACTTGATAAACTGGAGCTTGAGTTTACTACCAGATGAGCTTACCTTCTCCTTGGATTGATCCTGTTAGTCCATGTGACTTTTTTAATGGCATATAGATTCTCACTATCTCTGCACCTAACTTCGAAAACAATACCATAACTACCTCTAGGTTCTCCTCTATCGTCTTGTATAATAATATTATAATTATCATATAGGTAGTCATTATCTTGGATTTTATGTTTTAAAAATAATTTTATATCAGCAGTTTCCATTCCCTCTGACATCGTGGCTGCTTGATGAAATGAAATGACGTCAATGGGATACTTCCTTTCCCTTTGTACTAACAAATCGAAAAAACTAATGCATAGCAAAGTTGTATGGGTACCTTTGTAAGTTTCTTTTTGATAAGGATAATTGTAAATATTGATATAACTTCAACAACTGCTGAATGCTAACAAAATATGTATATCAGAATATAATTGTGTAATATGATCACATAAACATTCAGCATCGAAAAGATGCGGAAGCGCTCGACAAATTCTTTTGAGGGAGCACAACTCTCAACAATATATTGGAAGTGAGCACTTAGGCCTGGTACCCTATATGCTGGCCCAAAGAAAGGAGCATTATGGGAGCAAATAAGTTTTTCCTGTTTTGATTAGACAAAAAAGGGTGTTGCTTCACATATTTGAGCGGTTTTGTTGGTATTAAGGATGGCATTTTTCTATGCGCTTTACATATCCTCGAGGAAAAAGTTAGTCAGTTTTCTTCTGAGCATTATATCCATTTGGTTGTAGCCTAATCCGTCAGGTGAATACAGCGATATACCAACAGTGTACAAATATGAAAACATATGTAAGAATGCTGGTGGTGTCAACCAACCTAAGATCATTGCTTGTATCGGATCTGATGGCAAGAGATATAAGCAACTGTGCAAGGTGAGTTCTATGATGCCTTTGGAGCAAATGGGGGAGGGGGTCTGGAGGGTTCAGACTACTAGTGTTTTTAGTGTTTAGATGCTGGTGGAGAGATCGATATATGCAAAAAAAGGACTATAGAAATAAGTTACCTACAAGACATCATTTGAATTTGGCATCGGGGTCACCCCATGTTCACCCCATTGTAGGATATTTACTTTATTGTGTGATCTAACATAATTCTGAGCACACAAATTCAGGTCAAACCCATAGCAAGACGGTGACTGCAAAACAAGGCCGCAAAGCTACGGAAATTCAAGATGGTCGCCAGAGAAGAGCAAAGATGGTTTTGCTCAGATGTTGTATGGAATGTCGTCTGAAGCTAAAAGTGTCCTCTAAGATGCATGCTAGCTATTGAAGTCCTACCTATCTTTTTTCTCCATCAAGTTTTGTTTATTTTTACAGGGCAGAGACGATACAAGGCAGGACGCGGTCATGCAACAAGTCTTTTCATTGGTCAATGAGTTACTGAGAAGTGACCAATCAGCTCGGTTGCTCAGTATAAGAACATATAAGATTATACCACTTAGTCAGAGGTCTGGACTACTGGAATGGTGTGAAGGGACAATGCCTATTGGTAGGTTTGAGGAGCAATTTTCAAACAACATGTTCTCTCTGAATACTGTATATTTTATTGCACATGGACCACATGTGTAGGGTAGGACGGGGTATACTTACAAGATTTATCCAAATATATACGGGGTATATCAGTTATGATGTTTTGTGGTTTTTCTCTAGGAGCATGGCTCGGAGCCACTAGTAATGATGGAACAGGAGCCCATCCCAGATATAATAGTTACCCTAAAGGATGGTCTGTTCTGGATTGTAGATCTAAACTGGTAAGTTTCTCATATCGTTATTGAAAATAGTCACAGGACTTGCTAAATCCACCAGCATTCATATATATTGTGTAATAAATAGTAAATTGCTCAAAACGAATAATAACGCTATAAGAATGATATCTGCTCTTACTCCCAATGCCCTAAGAATCGAGAGGAGTCAAAAAGCTGAAAATCTAAACAATACCAGGGATTCAGTTATCATTGATATGTTCTGAATCTTTATTTTGTATTTACATCTTGTATCCTGTCGTGTTCAGGGCCAAGTTTTCCTACATAATGTCGCGTCAAAGGTTTGTAGACAGCTTTTTGAAACAGAAACACAATCCCATGACTTCCAATGCCAATAAGATAGGGCTGTATAATAAAAGCTCACATCTTTTTTTTATGGTTTTCGAAGCTATAAAGCTACTAGTTGTGATCTTGCCCGCTACTCTTTTACTTTTTATTGCCAACTTTATAATTTCTAACAGAAGTGTTGTCCCTACAGTGACCAAAATAAAGTAAAGTACTTGTGTACTGCATTTACCATAAGTACGAGTACAATTACAATGTACACTCCTCTCATAATAATGAAAGTCTATTCTCAACATATTGCCTTAATTTTTGTGGCACGTTATGTAAAACATCCTACCGGGATGATATTGTCTACCGAATAAGAAAGTTTTGAATTTTGCATTTACAGGGTAAGTTAGCTAAGCGCGACCGACCTGTATCAGACAAAGAATACCTGTCTACCTACAATCAGATCTGTGAGAACCTAAAGCCTGTGATGAGACATTTCTTCTTAGAGAAGTTTAGAGAACCACATCTATGCTTACAAGCTCGGGAGAACTACAGCAAAAGTGTGGCTGTCACATCTATGGGTACGTGAATTATATGTTAACCCAATGACATTGTCCTTGATGGTGCTACAAAATTTTATGATATCCAAATTTATTTTTAACCGGAGCTCACCAACTGTTTTATTTAATACCGCAGGGTATTTCAACAGTGGATTATAAATAAATCTTTAGTCTGTAGTCTGTCACAATGCAACATCAACTTTGAAATCTCAGAAGGATCAGGTCAACGTTGTCTAAGGTTATCAATAAACTGATCAAACTGGGAATTCCAAAATATTGCATTATGGGATACTTTTAAACATGGCATTTTTTTCATCATTGAATTTTGTATTTAAAATACCTGCAACATTGTCTTATATAGACGAATTGACAACAGCACAGCAGCAATGTAATTTGTAGACATTCTACCTTACAATGGTAAGGGGTTGCTTTCTGCCGACATCATACATGACGTTACAGTCAGAGCCTGCATACACAATATGGATACTCATACTTGTAATTTCTTTTATCAAGTTTTATGAAAAGGCAAACATTTGAATGAGCTAATCGATCGGTTGGAAAGTTGTGAGTGCTGCAGAGCTATGACTATGCAGTTGTGGTGCAATGGATAGGGCATGGGTCTTTCATTCAAAGAGGCCCCGTGTTTGATTCCTGGTGGACCACAGTGGTGTCAGGAAGGGCATCTGACCTTAAATGTTCCTGTGCCATATATATATATATGTATAGACAGTCCGTTGACCCAGACTGATGATACCATAAACAAATAATTTGAATAGCATCTAGGTTTCTCACACGGTATCACAGGGTATCGAGACTATAAATGAACATGAGTTTATCTATAATTATGCAGATCTCTGACGATACTATTTGTGATCTTTATTCCTTGTGTTTCAGTGGGGTACATACTTGGTATAGGGGACAGACACACTAATAACATACTGATAGATCAACAAACAGGAGAACTGGTACATATTGATTTTGGGGTGGCCTTCGAACAAGGCAAAGCACTAGGTGCCCCTGAGATTATACCTTTCAGGCTTACGAGGGATATCGTAGATGGGTTCGGACCTACTGGAGTCAATGGTACATTCAAAAGGTGAGATAGAAAAAGAAGTCTGCTCAGGATTCTAAATGGATAAAGCAATCACAAAGCTAGCAATAATCGATAAAAAGCTAATATTGAAACAATCACAAGACAATAATATTCGTCACCTGCCTTCTTCATCAGTCAATGGCACATTGGAAAGATGAGATGTATCTGCAAGATTGGCTATGATTGATATGCTCAAAACAACCAAAAATAGTGTGCTGATAAGCTTAAGTTGTCCCACTTGAAGTATTCAGCAACTCATTACATTGTTGCCCCCAGCCCCCACTAAGGTTGGATGTTTCCTCTAACACACTTTTAGCCAGGCCAATTGTTGGGAGTCACAACATCAACAATCACACTGTCTCAGCAGCATGTAGTAACTGAAAGTAAGGATTGTTTGAAGTAAGGGTATCAAGTCAGTTTCAAAATAGTAATTTGAGCGCTGAGTTTTGTCCATAGATTGAATTACCTTTATTAATCAAGAAAAATCGTAACTTTATGCCACACTCTAGTCTTCTACCATCTGATCATGTCACCTATGTTTCGTTCGCTGGCTGCCTGGAACCATATTTGTAGACACAAAACTAAATAAAACTACTTTTAGTACATTTAGAACACCGGTATAATATTACTCCAAAATACATTTGAAGGTCATGTGAGAAAACTCTGCGGGTTCTGAGAGGCTCCGAAAAAGTGATCAACACGATACTACAAGTCCTGATAGACGACCCCTTGTTAGACTGGACACTATCTGCTGAGAAACAAGACCAAATACAGAAGAACCAGGCACGTGGTCTGGATAATACAGTACAATCGGCTGTGGTCAATGAGAGTAATATACCAGGTAAGTGTTCTGGGAAGACAAAGCAAAGTGTTTGGATACTATGGTTACTGCAATATCCCCACAGTACCATCAACAATAAATGTAAATAGTCTCATATATTGAGCACTTTTCTTACATTTGGTAGGAATAGTTGCTACAAGCTGGTCATATTTATATAAGTCATTTACCGTGAGGAACACAATCATTTCAACTGAATACCATCCAGACAAAAAGTGTATCGGTTAAAAAAATTTGGTTTAAAAATCAGAATTCTCAATCCAAAAACTGGGCAGCAACAGTTACAGGTCTTAGCTCACCTTGTAATTCACAGAGCCCAGTTATCCGTGGGCTGCGTGTGGTATGAACTTGGTACCTTCACCAATAACAGGTTCAAAGTTAGGTACTATAACCAACTGTGCATGTCCTCGGAAACACCCATACTGCTGACGTGATGACATAATGGATATGTTTGCTTGTGGTGTGCGAAGGATATTTGCTATTGGTGAAAATGATAAAAAAAATACAAATGAAATCAATGTATCATGTTCTAAAATGCCGTGATTATATCAATTTTAGGAACCCAGCCAGGAACTTTAGCTGGAGGAGATGTGTCTATAATAGAGCGAGAGAATCACGACACAAACAAACATCAGCAGGCAGAGTCAGCGCTTCTAACGATCAGACATAAGCTGAGAGGTTACGAGTTAAACTCTCAGCTAAGTATCAGCGGACAGGTGGAATATCTAATACAGCAGGCTACAGACCATCAGAATCTGTGTAAAATGTTTGTTGGCTGGCAGCCATATCTGTGATATATCAGCTTGCACGAGCTAATTGGCTAGTCATACAGTAATGTAGTTGATGATGTGGATTGTGAGGCACAATTGACACATTAGCATCCATGAGGTGGCGGGCAGCGTCATCGTTTATTTCCATTATTATCGGCTTACTTGAGTTCTATTGCACTACTGGAAAATAGGTGACAGTCTGTTGTGAGGTAAAACCTCAAACAGTTACTGCCATAGTAGGAGTATACCATAGACTTAATGTTAGAATTATTCTCAAGTCTCTGGAGTATACCCATAATCAAAAGATTTTATGGCCTGTTGAGTAGAAAAAACACAGGTAGAATGGTACTAGAGCTTCTGGATTCATCAGGAAAAGGGTATGTTACTGCAATTTTCTCTAACTCAATGGTTCCTGTTTCTTGGAGTAATTTTTTGCATGGATTTTTTTGTAAAATACCTAATTTTATTTGCCATCTTATACCAAATGGATTTCTATTACAGCCCAAAATATTATATTATGTAAATACAAACCTTTATTATGACAAAGGCTACTCAGAACAATTGTTGTGTGCAAGTCTACCCACTGTATATATATGTCAGATTTAGATTCCTCAATTTGTTACAAGTTACAAGTGTAATACATTGTCATATAAATCCATTGTTATCAGGTATTTTAAATGAATAACGCTATCCGCTTTCTTTTTATCAAGAAGCCCGCAACTCACCGGTCTCTTAGAAGTAAGTGAATGCTTTCCGTGGTTTTCAGGTTAGTGATCTGATGAACAACGAAGACAATCAAAACATTAGGTAGGAAAAAATCCCTCCCATTCCAATGAGCTAGATCAGAAAATGATTTCTGACTTGATACAAATAAACAAGTTCACTCCAACCTTAATGAAGAACTGGGAGTGTATTTTGTAAAAGCCACTCCTTCACATGACCAGGGCCTACATTGGCCTATCTTGAAAAGCTTTGTTCAGTGGGGAACATAGCTTGTCAAGACTCCCCCATCCATTATAAGTATAGCATGGCCAGGGAGCAGGGACTAGGATCTGTCAATAGCACAATAAGAGGCTTTATGGCATTCAATTGGGGAAAACTTAAATGCCACAACTTTGTTTGCATTTAATGCGAGGTACTACAGCTGAGATTTCCACAAGAAATACTAATTTAACTTCTCAGGCCCCCAATTTGCAACAGCGTTGTTACTCCCATTTTATTACATTCAGGTATCGGTGAAGGATTTGACTGTTTGCGCTCTAGTGGGTTAACTCACCTGTTGGATACATTCTTGGAGCAAATCCCAAGCGAGGACAACTCACAGTGCAGAGAAATGAGATATGAGCAAGCTTGGAGATTCACCCAGTGGGGCAATATGCCTACTGTTACAAGGTAAACAATAAAGTTCACTACAGCTACAAGTCCGTATGTTTCGGTTGAGTTTATTATTATTTCAAGTTGTTATAGCTCTACATTGCACCTAAGCTTTAACGTTTCCCCCAATATTGTGGATTTCATGATGTTTACTGGATTTGAAATTCAGTGAGTAAGTAGGCAGTATTTCTAATCGTGTGTTGCTTTTGGGTTGTTGGGTTTGAGAATTTTTTGTAAAACAATAACTTGATGATAATATTCAAAGAAGTACTCATTATATTTCAGACTTCATGATTCTCTTGGAATTAATGAGTGTCTGTACATGACAGGTAAATCTGTTCATAACTCAGACTACTCACAGACCTCTACATTACTCGACTATATGAAGGATAAATGTGAGAGATCATTGGTTATGTGTGCTACATCTCCACTAGCATCAGACCAGATGAGGGAGTCGCTAAGCAACCTACAGCTAGCCCGAGTTCTCAAACAAATCAGTCAAGCGAAGCAAGAAAGGTAACACACTGCTTTTCTTCAATATTGCATTTAGGGCAATTCCATCGCCTACCACTCAAGCTCTCAGTTGCGCGGTTGCGGAGTGGCTTAGGGTTCACTATGGCCATTTTTAGTTAACCCTAAAACTTACCAAGAGTTAAAAATTTGAGACATTTCAGACCCTGAAATTCAAGACTTTATTATCAACAAAAGTTTTTTTTCTGGATGGGACCCCATGTATCATCTTAGTTTTACAGCTATTCTTGAAAATTAAAACGGGATGTTTTTCTTTTGATCACAGTACTTTTTACAAAAATGTTACTTGGTTTCAGCCCAGCGGCAAATGCGATTTTAAATGTAGTCACCGAATGGAAACAAGAATCTCAAAGACAGGAACTGATGTCACCAGACATCAGCCAATCAGCACTGAGGACTGAGGAGTCCAGACTCACTCTCTGTAGTTTATTGTTATCTGATGAAACGCCTGAGGAAAATCAAACTGGATTAGGAGAGTATGTAACAGAAACAGCTGTATCTTTGAGTGAGAAGGCCCGCCTGTCGACATTATACTCGGTGAGGATGGCTCAAAGTATTTCATACCTGACATGATGATTTATTTGATTTTGGAAGGAAAATTTTGTATAGATGAGAGAGATTATGAAGAGGCGTTAAATTGTTTTTTGAATCTTTGAACTGAAAATTTTTCGTTTTCATTTTCTTGATTTTATTATTTACATAGTTTGCAAATATGTTTTTGTAATTATTGTGATTAATTTGCGTTATTACATTAGCTGAGTGAGCAGATGATGGACAGGTTTAGATCCAGACATCCAGATTTATGGGACACGAGATGTGATCTGGAACAAGCTAACATATTCTGGTGCTCAAACGAACCTGACAGGGCCATGTACATCGTCAAAGAGTCTATGATTACCCTGAAAGAAAAAACCCAGGTATGCAGTTTTGGCAGCTAAAATATATGCATCCGAAAAACAAACACCTTCTTAGGAAGCAGTACACAGTCTTTATCATAGAAATAATTTTCATTGGAACGCTGTAATTTGGTACCAGTCTCATAGAAATTCTGGGTATTGTGAATTAATAGTGATCATCTCCTGTTTACAAAACTAGGCATATCTCTGACATGAATCTATTATTCGCTGCTTTTCAAAAATAATCCACATAATATTAAACAGCCGGTGAAATGACATGTAATGGAACAAGTTTAAAAATGCAAACATACTAACCTATATTCATATTTTGACAGTCCGACGGAGTGAAGGTATCAGACTATCAGCACTACTCTCAGGCCCTCAGGACATACGGTAGCTGGCTAAGTGAGACTAAATCAGAACGACCTGATACTATAACTACTAAATATCTAATACCAGCTGTCGATATGGCTGAGCGCTCCAAAAATGGCCAAGGTGAGCATTTCAATTTATTACTACTGCTCCTGCATAAGCTACCGAGGGATTGTTACGGTGTGTTGTCGTCTTGCTGTCTTGCTTTGACAATGATTGCCATGCTTTCTCAATCATCCGAGTTTTCACTGATCTCACCGTCACAATATGAATTGGCGTTGATTTTTGCTGGTGCACTGGCAAAACTTTAGCTCACTGTTATCATACTATATCGCAAGTCGCCACCTTCTAAGGATTGTTATGGTCGGTAGGTAGGGTTGCTATGAACATTATCATTGTGTAGTAGTATTCTGTTTTATGCAAGCTATGCCTTGCTCTGCGTTGAACATTCTGTAAAACAATGTTTAGCTGCATCAACAATCATATAGCGGTGAGTCATAAGCCACGATGTGAAATTTGGGACGAACACTTTTTACTATCAAAACATTGTCTGACAACACCACACTTACAGTCTTTTAAAAACAAGGAACATGTATTGGTGATATAAACTGAAAGCTAACATCATTATCGTCATCCGATTTCTCATCTATGTAGAATTGGAGGCAGCATATCACACACTAGCTGACTTTGCTGACAGCGAGTATGAGAGACTGAAAGCTCATATGAAGAGTCCAGAGTTTCAGAATAAACTTACACTTCAGAAGATTCAGCAGGAACAGGCCGGGGAGCTAGATAAATCTGGTGCTAAACAGGCGTTCTCTTCCAGGTATGGGCTGACCAGTTAAATTAATTGATTAAATGTTTGGGAAAGCAAAAAACAACCACTGTTCATATCAAAGTAATCTCATAGTAATGAACAAAAAACTAAAAATACTCGCGCAAGGACATTATTGATCAAAATAACGGATTTCAAAGTTCAAAAACTCAGGGTCCCGAAGGATCTAGAGTATGTTATCTCCCCTGTTACCGATTAACATTTAAATGTCTTTGACTAGGCTACCTTTGATCGATACTGTTTTTAGATATTTTTTGGTGTAAGTTTAGCAGCCTGGTAACTTTCCCTGGCAAGTCAGGGCTAGTCTTACTGTTAAATAGTGTTAGTGAATTATCATTTTGTTAATCCGTTGCAGGAGAGATAACACACTCTAGACCCTGGGTTTTCGTACTCTGAAATCGGTTACATCATTCAATAATGTCCTTGTGCGAGTTTGGTTATTTTGTTGTTCGTTCCTATGAGGTTGCTATGATAAGAGCAGTGGTTGTTTTTTGCTTTTCTAGACACTTTAAGCATGAACAGTATATAAGAAGTACCTTTCATCATCAAAAGGAAAAAAAAAATTTACTGGTGGGTGGAACAATTTTTTTTTTAGCTTTGCAGGCGCTAAGGAGGATGCATAATAAGCGATGGAAAAATGAATTCAAGTAATTTTCCTGTCATGTAACACCAGTGGGAGTGGTAGTTTACGATGAACCTCAAATTTCTAAATACCTGAATGATAGCACACTTCAATGAACCCTCCTTCCCTAAATGCAACACTTTTTTTCATTTTTTTATTATGTATATTTGGTACCATTGCAAGAATTGAAAGCAACATGTTATTTAGGTTATACTTTATGTGTCTTTGCTGCAAATCTACTTTGATATATGGGTCACAAACTTCATTACTCATAATTTATAGTAAGAACAGTGTTGTGATAAGATTTACTTTATTCTAGCTTTACTGCCTTAGCTGATTAGGTTATTTTTGCTTTAGATACAGGAGAGCATTGCGTACAAACAAGGAGTTAAACGAGGGGGAGATAAATTCTATACGAGATGGATTTGTAGATAACATGAGACGAGCTATGTACAATCATATACAGACTGTTAAATCTGGGAGTCAGCATGATGTTCTCTCTGTCTGTAGGCTGGTAGAAATCTGGTTTGAGAATGAGACGAGATCTGATATCAGGGATCAAGTCAAGGTGTGTTGAGTTTACATACTCAAGATCTGTCCAGGTTACTGGTAGTGGCATTCCATTATCCACAGAGCAAACTATATTGAATGCCACCACCAGCAATCTTGAGAGTGTGGTTAGGTATATCCGTTAAGAAAAAGCCGTGCTTTGATTGAGAGGCTGTTGCCAATATTGGTTCAGCTGAGTCTAATGAGCCTTTATTTGGCATGGATATAACTTCTGCAACGACCATTCTACTTTAATTTTCATCCGTTTGAAAAGAGGTCACACATTTGTTGCGAGTGGAATCGTATTTTTGTCAAATCGCATCATCATCAAAGTTGTGATAGGTTCTTATCTTTGTGAACATAACGTTATGGCGCCAGAGATCTGAGCTAGATTACCAAGCACGGCCTCTTTCTTGCAGACGGTTGTCTTGTTCTGTAAAATTCTCGCTATCTGTCAGTTTGAGTACGAGGTAGCTAAGATGGTTAGGGTGCCTGCCCTCTAACAGGTCCAGAGTTTGAATCCCACTGCTGTATAATGACAACTGGGCTCTGTGACCTAGATGTGGTCCGAACTGCCAACAAATTAAGAGCAACTTGATGACTAATAGAAATTTCCGAATCTTTGGACTGTGACAGACATTGCGATGTTCACCAACCACATTTGACCAATCTCTGTTATCTATCATTTCACAACCAGGAGTCCATTCCGGGAGACGTACCGACTCACAAGTTTATACCTCTGATGATTCAGTTATCAGCGAGACTCTCAGATGAGAGCAGTGAACTTCAGACCGTACTATCTAAACTTATACTGAAGGCAGCTAAAGAGCATCCACATCATGTCATACCCATACTGTTCTCACTTAAATGTGCTTCTACTGATGTCAGCAGAAATCAGCCTGTTCCCGCTGAGACAAAGGTATGTTGAGTGGTACAGTCGCACAATATGTCATTAACAGAAAGAAGATAACTTGTCCTGCCCTCGATCGATCAGCCAGTTCAGGGAGATTTTTAATCTAGAAAATCGCATTATGAAATTTAACTTGTTGATGATAAAGAATGGAAATCGATAAAACATAATCACAGATGGGACATCAAGTCCAAAAGTGTTTGAGGGTCCCATTTTCAAATTTGGGTAGATGTTAGTATGGTGATCTGAAAACATTGATGTGCTTGCAACGTCTCCAATTGTTCATGATACACTTGAGTTCTGTTCTCTATTATTTTAATTTTCACTGATTCCATGATGGTTCAATATTGGAATTCCCGGCTTCCAGCTGAAATTTGGAAAATCCATATCAATTGGAAAATCCCAAACATTTCTCATCATTGTGCAATACAAGATAGCCTGAAAACAGAATAGAAAAGTGTCATGAAATGTCCCAGGCCCAGTCTTTGAAGCTCTGAATGGTCATCAATCATCAAATCTTACAGCATGCAATGCAATACCGGTCAGCCCTTTATAAAGGGAAGTTCCAAAACTATCACTGTATTTTTCATAACCCGTTGTCATTTTCAGTCAAGAGCCGCTGCTGCCGTAATCATTCTCAAGCAGGTAATATCGGGAGGACTTTCCCACCTCATCAAGCAGTCTAACCAGCTATCAGAGGCGCTGATAGAATTAGCTTATGCTAAAGTAGACGGTAAACTTCCTCCTTCATGCAAACTCGCCAAACTCACCGCGCTGACGCATACTCATGTACAAACACACAATCTGAAGGTAGGACTCAACCTCATGTGTAAATTAGCCAACATGTAGTCTAAGTGCTCAGACTGTAATGGCACACTCTGCCTGCAGGATAGCCTTGTGACATAGTCTATCTCTGCAGCACAGCCGTGGTGGCGCTGCCTTCCATCAAGAAAGGCATCTCCCAGGGTTCAAGGTTATGAGATATCAAAACCAGTGTTCAAATTAGGCCGCAATATTTCTAAATTTTGGGTTTCCATTGTTTTCCTAATTTTGGTACTCAGACTATGTGAATTAGTTCGAGCCCTATGCTGCAGAGACGAACGTATGTCTCAACAGTTCGCACATGCGCAGAGTGCTGTTATGGTCTGAACACACTGACAGAGGTTGCAACTTGAATCCTCAATGAGTTTTTATATACACATTAATCCTATTATATGTTAGTAATGTGACGTCATGCAAACTGCACTGCACTTTGAGCTTGCAAACGCTGATCAAAACCTCTGATGATCAGCTGAGGCTGCTGTCAGCATATACCTCAACAATGGTGATGTTGTGCATACCTTTAAGGTTACAACCGCTTAGTGAGTTTTACCAAAATTCTGGGTAGTTTGTAGTACTAAGGATCGATAGTGGACTACCACTAACTTCACCAAAGTCAATCAATCAGGTAGACTAAACCCTCACTGACTAAGAAAAAACTCATTTTAGGATGTATAATAAATATATATTATTGTTTTATTAATCGTGACAACAATTCTTACAAAAGCTCCAACATTTGATTGAAAATGCCATCATAGCCTGTAAATGGTGACACCTATAATCCAAAATCTTTTTTTTTGAAACTAATATTTAAAAAAATAATAGTTCAGCATCTAACTAATTTTAAATGCAGACGGATAAATGAAAAAATAAAACATATAACTAGAATGAATAGGCTATGGAAAAATATTAAGGTTATTAGTATAATACAAATATAATATTAAAATGTTAATTGTGGTAAGTGTTGGTTGTTAAATGCAAAGAGAAGGTGTTTACTAAGGATCAATACAATGAAAATCACTAAAATGGGTAAGAGGTGTAGCATGAGACTTAAATAAGTGTTGTAATATATATTATTATAGTATATAACATATTAATATGAATTCAGTTAAATTGTAAATCGCTTACAGGAAATTTTTTTAAGCGATAAAACAATACCATCAAAAGCCATTTAAATAGAAAAATAGGCACTGATAAAAAATGTTATTAATAAAATGATGATATATATTATTGTGATATTAATTAAATTAAACAGTAAGATGCTAGTACCAAACCATTTAGGATTCGCTTTTCGTTGTTGCCTAGGTTGCGAAATTTAGTGTATCTTAAATTAAACTCACTCACCATAGTTTCATAAACAATGTACAATTATACAGGAATACACCATGCCTAATCATGCAAGCACGTGTAGTGTAGTGGTCTAAGTGTCTGCTTAGCAAACAGATGGAGATTTCTGCCCTGAGATCGAATTTAGAACTAGTGAAATTAAGTACCAGGTCCAGATAGCGAAATTAAATTCCTATAGGGTAAGTGTTGTAATATATATCATTATAGTATATAACATATTAATATGAATTCAGTTAAATTATAAATCACTTACAGGCAATTTTTTAAGCGATAAAACAATACCATCAAAAGCCATTTAAATAGAAAAATAGGCAGTGATAAAATGTTATTAATAAAATGATGATATATATTATTGTGATTTTAATTAAATTAAACAGTAAGATGCTAGTACCATACTATGCTGAATATTATAAGTATTGGTCTAATAAATTTATATATTTATTACATATACTTCTTTAGAAATCTCACAAATTCGTCCTTCATCAGAACATTCCAATCATAATAGACATCTACTACTTTATCATCACCTTCCATGGTCAAAAATCTTTCAAGAGCTTTTATCCACTCTGGGTCCTGATTTAGCGCAACTCTTCTGTATGTTTTGACCACATTCCTCACAAAACTAGGGTATATCATTTGTTGAAATCCTTGTTTATACTTAAATTTTTGGGCAACAAATAGTTCAACAGAATTCTTTGCACTTACAAACTTGTCATCATTGTCAATAACACTAGCGATGATTTTACAATTTGGACGATCACTTGGATCTAGCTGGAGACATTGGATGGTCAGCTCAATGAGATGCTTGGATTGATCAATGAGATAGCGATATAAAAGACTTCGCAGCTGCGAGGAATCCTCATCTAAGGTACATCTACGCAATTTTTGTAGTGTTATACGTCTGACAATGATATTAGTTTGCATAAATACGAGTGCTGAAAATAACACTACACCATATGAAAAGATGTCGTATTTCACACTCAAATAAGCTTCTGGAGCAAAGCCAAAATACCGGTAGTGACTTTCAGTCTTCTCATTTGCAACACTGACGGAAGTGACATCAGTTGTAAGGCCAAAGTCGCCTAACTTGACATTGTTGTGATCATCTTTTCTCAGAAGGATGTTGTCCGGTTTGATGTCTCCGTGAACCAGGCCCTTCTCATGCAGTGAAGCCAGGCCTTGATTAGTTTGGCTTAGTATTGGCATCATCTCTTGTTTTCTACTGGCAGGTTGAGGAATCCCTTTACGCATGATTGACATCATTGTTGTATCCATCAGCTCAAAGACCATATACAATTCAGCACCTGTCAAAACAACAAATCAAATATCATGTGAATCAGTTACAGCAACAAGGTGAATTCACTATTGGTTTCTGCTAGATCAAGCCCATAACCAATTCTGTTCCATCTCTGCTGATGGGTAGCAGCTCTGTATGTTGACAAATTGGGTCAGGCCTGATCAGGGTCTATGCAAATTCAGCATGGCGATATGCAAAAGACTATCATTTGCGCATAATATGATCATGAGTGTGGTCACAGGCAATAACCAACCCAGGTTATTCTGGCGGTGATATGATCTATATTTCCTTCTTACCTGTGAATTTACCAAGTAGCTCTGGAGTCAATTGATTGTCTGAATCAACAAAGTCGATTAAGTCATCAGCCGTCACTGCTGGTGGCAATACACACCAACTCTTGTGGAAATGGTGCTGCATTAGATGAGCGCTGACATCGTTCAATTCGTAGCGTTGATGTACCACTGCCTCAGAGAACATTTGATAGAACTGTGTTATTCTTTCTTCAATTTCTTCCTCTTGTCCTGGATGTTGACTAAAAAACCAAAAACCAGTGGCACTTTACAAGTTTGCTGGCCAAACCGCTAACTTGTGGTGCACTCTTTCATGCATCTCGTACTATTATTAGGAAGAAATCTTTCAATAGATATCGCCAAACAAAGCCACATCTAATTTGGTGGTGCAAGTGAGGAGAGGAAGCCCGACAGAAGTTTTCTAACCGCATTATATCACGCTTAAAGGTTAACAAACCCACCCTCTCAGATTGGAAATGATAATTCTCATCCAGTTGACTGTCATACTTGCTAAGTCTGCCCATTTTTCAGGAGGCTGCTGTGTTTGGGGCTGGATTTTGACCAAACACATATCATCTATCAATTCAGTCAATCAGGGAGTTTAAGGAAATCATTTAACAAAGCCATACTAAGGAGACCAAATTCGTTTTTGGTTATTGTCCATTACGAATCCTGGCCAGTATTGGCATCAATAATACCAAATTCTCCCTCATTTTGTCCCAACTCCATTGACATGCATGGCAGCTTCGTAGGACTGAAGAGTTACACTCTTAATGTTCACCTCAATGTCCGGAGGAATCATTGTTAAAGAGGTGGTTTATATGTACTAATTACTACTCTGGATTGGGAAGGGCACCAAAACAATATATAAAAGTGGAAAGGCCTTCTGACAACCAATCACATCGTGCCAGTATCCTAACTTTGGGCTGTTTGCTGAGCATGAAACCCAGGGCATGGCACTTGTCTCACCTTGAATAAGCAAACAAGCAGATTACCAACATTGTTCTGTTTGAACCAAATCATCCTCTTGTCATTTAACTTTTCACTCCTCTCTCAATACTTGACTTAATAAACTGGAGCTTGAGTTTACTACCAGATGAGCTTACCTTCTCCTTGGATTGATCCTGTTAGTCCATGTGACTTTTTTAATGGCATATAGATTCTCACTATCTCTGCACCTAACTTCGAAAACAATACCATAACTACCTCTAGGTTCTCCTCTATCCTCTTGTATAATATACTTATCAGTTAAGTAGTCATAGTCTTTAATTTTATGCTTTAAAAATAATTTCATATCAGCAGTTTCAATTCTCTCCGACATTGTGTGATGCATAAGGCCACGTGACTTTGATATAGCCTGTGATTTCTGACACAAATCACAGACTATATCAAAGTCACGTGGCCTTATGCATCACACAATGTCGGAGAGAATTCTCTCTGACATTGTGGCTGCTTGATGAAATGAAATGACGTCAATGGGATACTTCCTTTCCCTTTGTACTAACAAATCGAAAAAAACTAATGCATAGCAAATTTGTATTGGTACCTTTGTAAGTTTCTTTTTAATAAGGATAATTGTAAATATTGATATAACTTTAACAACTGCTGAATGCTAACAAAATATGTCGTTATTTTGCAAGATCAGAATATAATTGTGAAACATGATTACATGAACATTCAGCATCGAAAAGATGCGGAAGCGCTCAACAAATTCTTTTGAGGGAGCACAACTCTCAACAATATATTGGAAGTCAGCACTTAGGCCTGGTACCCTATATGCTGGCTCAAAGAAAAGAGCATTTTGGGAGCAAATAAGTTTTTTCTGTTTTGATTAGACAAAAAAGGGTGTTGCTTCACATATTTGAGCGGTTTTGTTGGTATTAAGGATGGCATTTTTCTATGCACGTTACATATTCTCGAGGAAAAAGTTAGTCAGTTTTCTTCTAAACATTATATCCATTTGGTTGTAGCCTAATCCGTCAGGTGAATACAGCGATATACCAACAGTGTACAAATATGAAAACATATGTAAGAATGCTGGTGGTGTCAACCAGCCTAAGATCATTGTCTGTATCGGATCTGATGGCAAGAGATACAAGCAACTGTGCAAGGTGAGTTCTATGATGCCTTTGGAGCAAATGGGGGAGGGGGTCTGGAGGGTTCAGACTACTAGTGTTTTTAGTGTTTAGATGGTGGAGAGCTCGATATATGCAAAAAAAGAACTATAGAAATGAGTTACCTACAAGACATCATTTGAATTTGGCATCGGGATCACCCCATGTTCACCCCATTGTAGGATATTTACTTTATTGTGTGATCTAACATAATTCTGAGCACACAAATTCAGGTCAAACCCATAGCAAGACGGTGACTGCAAAACAAGGCCGCAAAGCTACGGAAATTCATGATGGTCGCCAGAGAAGAGCAAAGATGATTTTGCTCAGATGTTGTATGAAATGTCATCTGAAGCTAAAAGTGTCCTCTAAGATGCATGCTAGCTATTGAAGTCCTACCATCTTTTCTCTCCATCAAGTTTTGTTTATTTTTACAGGGCAGAGACGATACAAGGCAGGACGCGGTCATGCAACAAGTCTTTTCATTGGTCAATGAGTTACTGAGAAGTGACCAATCAGCTCGGTTGCTCAGTATAAGAACATATAAGATTATACCACTTAGTCAGAGGTCTGGACTACTGGAATGGTGTGAAGGGACAATGCCTATTGGTAGGTTTGAGGAGCAATTTTCAAACAACATGTTCTCTCTGAATACTGTATATTTTATTGCACATGGACCACATGTGTAGGGTAGGACGGGGTATACTTACAAGATTTATCCAAATATATACGGGGTATATCAGTTATGATGTTTTGTGGTTTTTCTCTAGGAGCATGGCTCGGAGCCACTAGTAATGATGGAACAGGAGCCCATCCCAGATATAATAGTTACCCTAAAGGATGGTCTGTTCTGGATTGTAGATCTAAACTGGTAAGTTTCTCATATCGTTATTGAAAATAGTCACAGGACTTGCTAAATCCACCAGCATTCATATATATTGTGTAATAAATAGTAAATTGCTCAAAACGAATAATAACGCTATAAGAATGATATCTGCTCTTACTCCCAATGCCCTAAGAATCGAGAGGAGTCAAAAAGCTGAAAATCTAAACAATACCAGGGATTCAGTTATCATTGATATGTTCTGAATCTTTATTTTGTATTTACATCTTGTATCCTGTCGTGTTCAGGGCCAAGTTTTTCTACATATTGTCGCGTCAAAGGTTTGTAGACAGCTGTTTGAAACAGAAACACAATCCCTTGACTTCCAATGCCAATAAGATAGGGCTGTATAATAAAAGCTCACATCTTTTTTTTATTGTTTTCGAAGCTACAAAGCTACTAGTTGTGATCTTGCCCGTTACTCTTTTACTTTTTATTGCCAACTTTATAATTTCTAACAGAAGAGTTGTCCCTACAGTGACCAAAATAAAGTAAAGTACTTGTGTACTGCATTTACCATAAGTACGAGTACGATTATAGTGTACACTCCTCTGATAATAATGAATGTCTATGCTCAACATATTGCCTTAATTTTTGTGGCACGTTATGTAAAACATCCTACCGCGATGATATTGTCTACCGAATAAGAAAATGTTTTGAATTTTGCATTTACAGGGTAAGTTAGCTAAGCGCGACCGACCTGTATCAGACAAAGAATACCTGTCTACATACAATCAGATCTGTGAGAACCTAAAGCCTGTGATGAGACATTTCTTCTTAGAGAAGTTTAGAGAACCACATCTATGGTTACAAGCTCGGGAGAACTACAGCAAAAGTGTGGCTGTCACATCTATGGGTACGTGAATTATATGTTAACCCAATGACATTGTCCTTGATGGTGCTACAAAATTTTATGATATCCAAATTTATTTTTAACCGGAGCTCACCAACTGTTTTATTTAATACCGCAGGGTATTTCAACAGTGGATTATAAATAAATCTTTAATCTGTAGTCTGTAGTCTGTCACAATGCAACATCAACTTTGAAATCTCAGAAGGATCAGGTCAACGTTGTCTAAGGTTATCAATAAACTTATCAAACTGGGAATTCCAAAATATTGCATTATGGGATACTTTTAAACATTGCATTTTTTTCATCATTGAATTTTGTATTTAAAATACCTGCAACATTGTCTTATATAGACGAATTGACAACAGCACAGCAGCAATGTAATTTGTAGACATTCTACCTTACAATGGTAAGGGGTTGCTTTCTGCCGACATCATACATGACGTTACAGTCAGAGCCTGCATACACAATATGGATACTCATACTTGTAATTTCTTTTATCAAGTTTTATGAAAAGGCAAACATTTGAATGAGCCAATCGATCGGTTGGAAAGTTGTGAGTGCTGCAGAGCTATGACTATGCAGTTGTGGTGCAATGGATAGGGCGTGGGTCTTTCATTCAAAGAGGCCCCGTGTTTGATTCCTGGTGGACCACAGTGGTGTCAGGAAGGGCATCTGACCTTAAATGTTCCTGTGCCATATATATATATATATATATATATGTATAGACAGTCCGTTGACCCAGACTGATGATACCATAAACAAATAATTTGAATAGCATCTAGGTTTCTCACACGGTATCACAGGGTATCGAGACTATAAATGAACATGAGTTTATCTATAATTATGCAGATCTCTGACGATGCTATTTGTGATCTTTATTCCTTGTGTTTCAGTGGGGTACATACTTGGTATAGGGGACAGACACACTAATAACATACTGATAGATCAACAAACAGGAGAACTGGTACATATTGATTTTGGGGTGGCCTTCGAACAAGGCAAAGCACTAGGTGCCCCTGAGATTATACCTTTCAGGCTTACGAGGGATATCGTAGATGGGTTCGGACCTACTGGAGTCAATGGTACATTCAAAAGGTGAGATAGAAAAAGAAGTCTGCTCAGGATTCTAAATGGATAAAGCAATCACAAAGCTAGCAATAATCGATAAAAAGCTAATATTGAAACAATCACAAGACAATAATATTCGTCACCTGCCTTCTTCATCAGTCAATGGCACATTGGAAAGATGAGATGTATCAGCAAGATTGGCTATGATTGATATGCTCAAAACAACCAAAAATGGTGTGCTGATAAGCTAAAGTTGTCCCACTTGAAGTATTCAGCAACTCATTACATTGTTGCCCCCAGCCCCCACTTAAGTTTGGATGTTTCCTCTAACACACTTTTAGACAGGCCCATTGTTAGGAGTCACAACACCAACAATCACACTTTCTCAGCAGCATGTAGTAACTGAAAGTAAGGATTGTTTGAAGTAAGGGTATCAAGTCAGTTTCAAAATAGTAATTTGAGCGCTAAGTTTTGTCCATAGATTGAATTACCTTTATTAATCAAGAAAAATCTTAACTTTGTGCCACACTCTAGTCTTCTACCATCTGATCATGTCACCTATGTTTCGTTCGCTGGCTGCCTGGGACCATATTTGTAGACACAAAACTAAATAAAACTACTTTTAGTACATTTATAACACCGGTATAATATTACTCCAAAATACATTTGAAGGTCATGCGAGAAAACTCTGCGGGTTCTTAGAGGCTCAGAAAAAGTGATCAACACGATACTACAAGTCCTGATAGACGACCCCTTGTTAGACTGGACACTATCTGCTGAGAAACAAGACCAAATACAGAAGAACCAGGCACGTGGTCTGGATAATACAGTACAATCGGCTGCTGTCAATGAGAGTAATATACCAGGTTAGTGTTCTGGGAATATGAGGCACAATATGTAGATTTTACAGTACCATCAATCTCAAATTTCCATCATAGTTTCATCAATGAACTAAACCTCCAGGAAGAACAACTGCAGTCACATGACCAATTGAGGTGTGTGCAGTTGGTTCAGAGTTGTCCTCTCAAAAACACACTAAATTGGAAACATAACTCCATGATAGCCCAAGTTCTTTTGTAGCAATTAGGGGTGGGTTACACTGAATACACTGACTCACTAGAAAATAACCGCAATTCTGTGAATATGCTTAGTGATGAGGCTTGATGGCCATGGTGTTGACACCAAATATTCTCATAACTGATGGTTTATTTCACTAAACTGAGACATGGAACTATAGAGAAGATGCTCATTGACATTTGAGGTGCCATCCTTTGCAGATATACAATGCTTAAACCTCAAAAATAATGCAGAGAAAAGTCATTAAAATGTTAATTTTCCACTCTATAAATCCTGGAATCTCTATGCAGAACCCATAATTGATCAATGTAAAAACATGTGGCTATGGGCTATATTGCAAAGAACATATACCTTGCAGGTAAATACATTGAACATTCACATTTTGATTGTAAAATGATGAAAAACTCATTAAATCAGCATATACAAGCAAGATATGCTGAGGAATGTGTCATCTGACTCTAAATCATGGAATGTTGGACAGGCAGTTGAAGGTATGACTCCTATTATCCCTCATAACCATGTTTCATCATAAACAATTACTCCTAGTGATTGCAATTTCATTTTGTACTGATCACTCTCTAATTTCAAGTGACCATTATTTATGCATGCACATCATTTTTCAATTTTTCGGAATTAGCCAATCAGCAGCCAGCTTAACTATGAGTTGTTCTTCCTGGAGGTTTAGTTCATTGGTTTCATTAGCTACTATCATTCTGTAAACCAGGTGGGAATGGTTGATACAAGCTCATTTTATTTGTATGAAATTATATATTATTCATTTTCGGCGTAACAATAATTACATATTAATGCCTCCCAGTTGACACGGCCAGACGATTCAAAATACCTTTCTTCATAATGCTTCTATCACTCACAATATCCTAAAAACTTGGCAGCAGCATATGTGTACATAGAAAGTCAGCAATATATGTGTGCCTTACCTTGAGCAGTCATTGCAAACCGGTTTGCAATGACTGCTTAAGTTGCTCTCAGATGCAGGCAAGTATAAGCTCACCGCTTGGATTCACCAAGCTCAGATGACAGTGGGCTGCGTGTGGTGCAAACTCGTTAACCTTCAACAAATACGTGTTTGAAGACAGGCACTCTAACCGTCTGAGCCGAGTCGCTCATACTGCTGACACAATGACTAGGTGTATGTTTACTTGTGGTTGGTACAGTACAAAATGGTAAAAAATTACAAATGAATTCATTTTATCTTGTTCTAAAGTGCCATGATTATATCAATTTTAGGAACCCAGCCAGGAACTTTAGCTGGAGGAGATGTGTCTATAATAGAGCGAGAGAATCACGACACAAACAAACATCAGCAGGCAGAGTCAGCGCTTCTAACAATCAGACATAAGCTGAGAGGTTACGAGTTAAACTCTCAGCTAAGTA
Organism: Membranipora membranacea; assembly: GCA_914767715.1. NCBI lineage: Eukaryota > Metazoa > Bryozoa > Gymnolaemata > Cheilostomatida > Membraniporidae > Membranipora > Membranipora membranacea. The sequence goes on along the minus strand of OU612073.1, from coordinate 11,686,315 downwards.
TCAGCGGACAGGTGGAATACCTCATGCAGCAGGCTACAGACCATCAGAATCTGTGTAAGATGTTTGTTGGCTGGCAGCCATATCTGTGATATATCGGGTTGCACGAGTTGGCTGGCTACTCTTACAATAATGTAGATGTTAATGTGTCAGTTGTGAGGTACAAACAAATACTGCAGCTATATACAGCACCTTATTTAGAATATGGCAGTTATCATAAGACATGGTCCAATAAGCCACAAAAAACCTCAAGGAAGAAACAGTACTAGAAACTGCTTATTATACAACTCAATGGTAAAGTTTTAAACTACATTTGTACAAAGTTTTATATGAGTTTGATAAGTTTTTCTAAATCTTGTGACATTTGATTTTTATTTTGCATGAAAACAGCAAGGAGGAACTCCTTGATAACAGCTGCCCTTCAGCTGGCCTTAGTTAGTGAGAGATCGCCTTCATAAAGTTTGTTTCATGAACAAAAAGTCGACTACATGCCATAAATGTGCTTTCTTTGACAATTGTTAGCTCCCTAACAATGGACACACGGTAATGCCAGGAAGTTTTAAAAACTGCTCAGCAAACAGATGCTTTTTTTTTCTAATTGCAAACAATGGACAACAAACAAAACAAGTTATTCACAATAATATAATATTATTTCACATTATCTGTATGCTCGATGCCCATGAGTTGAATGCCTCAAAGAATGCTTCATCATGGTATCTACTACTGAATTTGGTAGCTATATGTGCAGCAGGAAACAGAATCTTCAAATAATTCAAACATTTGATCAACCACGAGGAAGATCAATTGTTTGGTTTGTTTTATTTGGTCAGTTTTTTGCGCTAGTTAGTTATACTAAATAATATAAGAACATGAAATAAATAAAAACAATGTAGGATGACAAGTCAAAAAGACTTCCAGAAAAAAAGCTGTTAAAGGCCTAATACACACACAACTCATGCAAAACTGTCCATGCCCCCCCCCCAAATTCTAGTTATGTCAGCGCATTATAACAAAACAACATTATTTGTTCATAGAATCCATATCAATGGAGTAATTATGATCATTTTTTAATACATGGAGCTGCATCTGAGGCAGCAAACCGCAAAGCAATGAATATTACCAGTAGAACTCAACAACAATTCTCTTGCCAATGAAACTCATTGAGGATCTTCTATACACATATGTAGTGAACTAGCCACTATATGCACCATGAATCACCACTCTAATCACTGATGGGGGGGCTAAATCACACCTGCCCCCAAGGGAAGTAAACAAACAGAAAAACCTAGATTAGCTACAACTCCCAAAGACTCTCAAATAAAAACTAATAGAGTTCTTAATTATTTCACTTAGATCTCTTCAGGGTTATTATTATTTATATTTTCTCACACATTTATATTTATCTAAACTTCAAAGTGATTATTTATCAAAAAAGAAAACATGAAAATCTAAAAATCAGTTTATTTGAGATTATACACTTCCCTTTCAAATCAGCCATCGTCCATGTGGAAACTGCTTTTGTATTGCTCCATAAATCATTGACTATTTCAACTACTCTACTGCTCCAACTTCAATACAAGATGTCTGAACCAGTACCATATGCCTTTGAGCCAAGAAGGAAACGCTCTTTGGATGGTGATAGGGCTCAAGAAGAAGAATTTCATGCAGATAGTGACTGCTCTGATCTCGAGCCGATGGATAATAATAATAGAAATTATGCTGCTTCATCAGAAACATCCTTACCTCATCATGCTGCTACTATTGTGCACTATTGCTCAAGAGACATAAAGCTTATTGAACCTAACTCTACCAGTAAATGTATTCTCCAGCTGGAAATGATCCATGATGCAATTACTGACTCCTCAATTAAACTTGCTTGGAGAAAGGCTCAGAGAGATTTCTGGCACAAAAGATCTGACATGCTAGCTTTCTCAAGGATGACTCCGGAGAATCATCGTTTTCATGGCTACCAGAACTATGTAGAGTTTGTCCATGGTCATCTGGGCAAGGGCTGTAGAAGGGCGATCCCACTATGTGTAGTAAAACATCTCAGGAGGCGTTACCAGAGTGCGAATGAGAATTACAGAGGCTTTCAACCTAGCGTTGCTGGAGATTTGACTGATGTTGTATGCGCGCTTGCTGATCTCCAAGATTAAGAAGAATATCACAAAATGCAACCATGCATGTAAGTGTTACCAAAACCATCCACAAATGGCTCTTACAATCCGACCCACCACTCTACTACAAAGATGATAGTTTAATCGTAATCGGTACAGACATGGAAGTTGTTTGGGTAGTTAACTGATAATCAAAAGTTTAAATCGGAAGTTAAATGATCTCTTCTGTCCACAAGCTTTTTGAATCATTTGTCTGTCCAATATTGTGCATCAGAATAACAATTTTGTGACACATTTACACTACGGTCATGGTTGGACTCAATTTATTTATTTTCATTTCTCATAAAAACAGAATTTCTTAACTCAAACAATACGTAACTATATAGTAGTGCCATGTAATTCAGTTGTAAAATGTCATCTTATCACTGCAATTTACTCATTGCTTTACTATTGTATGTTTGTAGGTGATGACGACAGGATAGCGATCCCACTATGTGTAATAAAACATCTCAGGAGGCGGTACCAGAGTGCGGATGAGAATTACAGATGATTTCAACATATCGTTGCTGACGTTGTACGTGCGCTTGTTGATCTCCAAGATTGAGAAGAATACCTTTAACCACAAAACGCAACTATGCATGTTAGTGTAACCAAACCCATCCACAGATGGCTCTTACAATGTGATAGTGAAAATTTGCTTTGAAAAGCAATGTTCATTATAGTTGAAAGACCCCACTATATATCCTGAGGAGATGTAATCCATGTAACTCTTTGATTTATTTATCAGTTTTCCCCCACCAAGTAAAGCCAAAACTCTGGTCCATCTGAGTTTTGGCCAGCCCTAGAGAGTGTTGTGAGCTCCCACCACACTACTACAAAGATGATTGTGTAATCGGTACTGACATTGAAGCTGTTTGGGTAGTGAACTGAAAATCAATAGTTTTAATCGGAAGTTAAATGCTCTCTTCTGTCCACAAGCTTTTGGATCATTTGTCTGTCCAATATTGTGCATCAGAATAACAATTTTGTGACATATTTACACTACGGTCAAAGTTGGACCGAAGTTATTTAATTTTTTATCTCATATAAACAGAATACGTAACTATATAAGAAACAGTATTAGGTATAGTCTGAAACCATATAGTAATATGACAAAAATTATAATGTAGTGTCATGTAATTTAGTTGTAAAATCATCTCACTACAATTTACTCTGTGTTTTCTACTATTGTATGTTTGTAGGTGATGGTTATAACAACAGACAAAGTAAAATGAGGTGAGTACTGCTCTATAATATATTTCTGTCAACAATACAAACGCAGCACTGTACAGGCAAAGACGCTGTTGCTATTTAGTTTCCTGAATGATGGATGGCTGGCTTCACTTTTTAGTCAACCTAGTAATGTGTCGATCCTTCAACTCCTGGTTTGAGGGTTTGGGTACTCTAGTTGGGTGTGCGCTCTGTGTGTCCTGTAATAAAGTTGTGAATACATATTATGTATTGGGTATTGTTAGGCCATAGGGATGGCGCTGCACCAAGTTGAACTGTGATAAAAGTTCATGGCTAAAATATTAAAGCTACAATTCATTATTTTGAATTCAACCTACTGGTCTTTTTTTGACAGTTGGCGCTACTGAAGCTTGTAGTACTGCTGCTTTTACGACGTCCCTAAACTCCTGTGTCTTCTTTGCATACTTAGCAGCACACCTCCACTCTTTCGACATTTTCGACCAGTATCCTTTCACCTTTTCCTGATTGTTCTCATCTAAAGTGAAGTAATAAGAAAGAATGCTATGTGTGTTTTTATTGAACTCATATTTTTATTGATGTTTGGTGGCAGATGCCATGCACATACACTGCAGTCTTATTTGATTTCAATCCTTTTTAATTCATAGGATTGTTCTCTCACCTAGAAGTACTGGTCTGCCGACATTCTCATTGTGATCCATCACCGCTAATCTGACTCTGCCCTGAAACGACGGGAGCTCAAAATCCAATCTCTTAGGTGCGTATTTGTTTGTCACGCTATTTATATTCTCTAGAGAACCTGTGTAGAGAATATAACAAAGTGTAACATAAATGTTAAAACTCCTAGGTATGAGAGTCAAATGCCAGAAAGCAGGTTATTGACAAATTTAAGCACATAGAGCTGTGGGATTGTCTGCTTGCCTTTGATCACAAATTTATATCCTGCCGACAGAAGATGTACTGTTTAGTGCTTTGTTACCTGTATGGATTGATCTCTCCAGCTTTCTTAAAGATTTGGTGAAGCCATCTCTCTCCAGATTTTTAACAAGAACTTTGTGTGCTTCGCTGCCCTTATGTAACCATTGTCTATCTTGTTGCTCCTCCCTGTAATATAATTATTTTATTTTTAATTTAAAATGGCTTCTTGAGGACTACTACATCTGACAAAGTAGACTAGCCATGGTAAGGACTATTGACACAGTGAATTGGATTGAATTGGGGTAGGAGGCAACGTTCAATGTTCTTAGTTGCATTATTGCTTATTTGTTGACTTACTTGTCATATGGTTCATGTAGGCATCGAGCAATTGTATCATAGCATCCTTCAAAATCATGAGTGTTGGTCAAATGGAATTTGACCGAGTCGAACATGTCAACCAGCAGCTGTATGTCCCCACCACAATGTGATGCCACGTACCATAGGTGATTCTTAATGTGTTTTAGCCATGGCAGTAGTTTTTTCTTCTCCTGATGAAAGAAATTATACTTTTATTTTTAGGTAAATTGGAGTTGTCTGCCTGTCAAGGTACATGTTCAAGGAGGAGAAAACTCTGAACTGGGTGAGAAGGGCTGGCAATAAAATGGAAATATACTTACATTGGTAGTACATTCATTTGTCAGGCGCTTGATGAAATTCTTTGCGACATGCCACACATCTAGCTGGTGATTAATGAGACTGTGTTCCTTTTTAAGATAACTCGCTATTCCTGTAGGAAAATATTTTGATTTTAACAGTCATTGCTGGTGTGTAAAGGTCCCTCCCTACAACTTATGAAAGCCTGTCATTTAGCAATGAATATAATACCTGTATGGCCATCTGTGGCTATACACTCCACGATTATTCCTTCGTTCAGTACTTCCTCTAGTCCCTGTATGAAGCCAGCTTTTTCCGCCGTGACAGCGCTGCCTACAACCGCACTCTGTACAACCACCGATTTACATACTTTTCCTGTTTCCTGCAAAAAAAAAATACAATTAACTCTCATAATCAATCTATGCTGTTGTAGATGAAGAAAAAGGCTACGTAGCCGTTGTCTGAATACATTTGCTCTTCGCAGTGATCGAACTACGCTGAGGTTTTCAAGTTAATGAGGGTATGTACTAACATTGTATCATAACTTTCATATTCAATGTAGAATGTCTTACATAGTCAATTAGCAGATAATGGCAGTATCTGGCAGAATGCCCTGGTGAGTCGAATCTGCCATCTCCTGTCAGAATCACCGGCTTATCTGAAACAACAACATGGCTATTATCATCATGATCATATATAAATTAGTATACATGATAGCACAGCACCTCACTCCTTAAAAAAACAAATAATGTTTACCTCTTCTCTTCATATCACTCAGTATAGCCTGCTCCTGCTCCTCATATAGTCTGTTAATTGAAGGAATCACGAACTGACTTTGGAACCTGTAGAAAGTCTCACTACTGATGTTGGCGATGCCAAAGCATTTCATAAAGCTGTTTGTAACCCCATATGTACTGCCACTGAAATATCATGATAATAAAGTTTTGATATATGATGTATGATGATTTTGCTATACATGGTACCAAGAACAGGACAATAATTCAGAGAGGAAGAGCTGAAACTAAACAATAAGTAATTTGTATTATTTTTGTTATTCCAGGTATGGTGAAGATTATGATCTAGTTTGGCTGGGAATGTACGATCAGAAACCACAAAGTTGATTTTGCTCACTTCAAAAATGTGCAGGTAACAGACAGCACGTTGCCTGCAAATTTCCCAGACCTGCCACCCACTCGAGGTTGGCTTTCCCAATGACTAGAGCCACCACAGCTGGGGCAGCGGTAGCTCACAACCAAAGCTGAGCCAACCTCTCGTGGAGTGGCCACCATAGGTCCCACACACACGGGACACCGTCTTTGCATGAGCAGCTCCTGTAACTGATCATAGAAAACAATATAGGCTGTGGAGTTTCCAAATTCATTCATTAATGGTATAGATTTGTTGCTCATCGTCTCGTCACTCTCAGCATCAGATGGCTTGTAAGCTGAAAAACACAGAATAAATTACATTCTCACAATATCAAGATAGAAATACACTGTATATTTATTATTGTACTGTAATCCGACCACCGATATATTCATTGTTAAATAGGCATGAGCCGTCATTTTCTCAATAGACCCGAGTCTGTTCCCAATACAAACCAATAGGCTATATTCATTGACATTTTGTTGTTAGCTTTTATAACAAATCACAGGTTTGTTTTTCAGTGAAATGTAACTCACAGGAGTCTAATGTGGTTCTTGAATCATACAACAAGTTTGATATAGATGACACAGAGGCTGGTGTTGAAGTAGAGGGAGGAAAGACTGGTGGCAGAGGTAGATCTGCGCAGTACTCATGGTCTTCCCCACGATCCATCAGTAACTCGCAGGATACTGCTTTATCCTACACAAAGAATTACCTCAGGAAATTATTATCATAAATTAGCGTTAAAAAACCAAAGCCTTCTCTTTGGCATACAGGGAAGGCTTCTGTTTATGTATTTTATAAAGTATTGATTGTTTGATATACAATTTTGAACTTCATGCCTCCCATCTTCATTTCTTTATATGGAACCAATACAGCACACATACAGCTCGAGTTGCTAAGAGGAAAAGAAACTCAACAAAGTTGCAAGGAGGAAAACATAGCAAAAACAAGCTGAGTTTACAGAACAAAAACCAAGTATCACAGTGCCACTGGTTTATGCCACAAATTCCCTTGTCCCAAACTCCCTTCTTCAGCCACTGATATCATAGGAGTTGGCTTACCTTTTTGGTCAGGTAAAACAACTCCCAAGATTTGATAGCATGGCATTTACATATCTGTATCACTCAAACCAGGGAGTTTGGGACCTATATCCCAAACTCCCTGCTCAAACAAAGCCAGTAGAGGCACAGCTCAAGATCTTATAACATTATTGGAACATTATAACACAGCTACTTACAATACACCCAGGAGGTTTTGTAGGCTGAGAAGAGAATATATAACCATATATCTTTTAGTATCAAGACACCTGCCAGAGCCACCCAGAGCGCACCGGGCTAAATCGTACTGTGAGCATAATTGCGTTTCTGATTTAGAAGATGGGCACATACACCTTGTTCTTTTTGTTTGCATCCATAGATTCGAGTGTAAATAGCGAGGATTACAGCAGAACATTCTTGGTGGTATCAGTTTGATTCTCAAGGCATCTCAGTTCTAAAGCACTTGGAGATGTAATGATCATAAATAATGTTAGGAATTCAAGAAACATACATACCTCTTCCGTAACTATGCTTTCACTTGGCAGGGCTTTGGCAAGCAAAGCAAAATTTATGTGGCTGCCAGCCCTCACAGCAACAACCGAACCGTGGTGGAAATGTCTCCCACATATCAACGGTTTGGTACTCAATTTATGTTGGAAATTTGGCAGCGCTTGTGACCACGCTGTGTGGTCACTACCCATATCCGGACAAGTGAAGAGGGGAATCTGATGACTATGCACAACACGGCATATAAAACATCGTGGTGGCATGTCGGTTTGTTCTACAGAAAAAAGTTACATGTTTTTTTGTTTCATGGAGTCCATGATACACCACTAGCAAGCAGAACTCCTCTACCTACTCAACCCTAGTCTGTGTCTGAGAGAAGCACAGCATTGATTGGGAAAACAATCCTGAAGAGAATATATGCTACAAATCAGTTGATCAACTCCTTGAATAATCTATGCAATGAGAAAGTTGATTGAATTTTTTGGTGGAAATCTTGTATCTCAGCTTGATCATTACTTTCCTTTTTTGTTAGCAGCTGTGGTTAGTTAGAATTTACAACATCAACTCATACATCAATCAGCTAGGCCAACTATGACTGATCATTCAATGGAGTCTATTACTCCCAAGTAAACAGCTGTCTTATACCAGGGGGAATGTAACCTGCCTGCTTTTACAACGAGTGAACTAGGACTAGTTTGTTTAACAATTATCAATACAATGAACTCCCACTCAGCTCTTTGTTCAATTCTCTCTTCAATTATTATGTGTGGGATTAACAGATGCAATCAATATTCCTAAGCTGAATTATACAATGTGCATCATAGATATGGGATAGCAAAGAGCTTGGGAACCCTGGAGTTCTAGGATCATGCTCTGATTGTAGATAAGTACAACTACTTCCTCAATCGTGGGCTAGTAATTGTAAACAAAGATTTTCCCGCCTTTTTTCAACTGACCAATCAGAACAGAGTGGATAGCTATAACGGAAGTGAGCTTTTCTTATTAGTTTTATTTTATTATTTATATATAATACCACACAGAAAAATGAAAAAATACAATTAAGAGTTATATAACTTGTCATTTAAGAATAACTCATAACTAGTGGTTGATTTCCACTTTAACACTTCTCTTATAGATGCTGGATATATTTTGTACTCCAACCTGCTTGTTGTTATCATGACTATTAGTACATCCTTTATAAAATTAAGTATGTGCATCCCCCTCTTTCTCTCATATTATGTTTTCTTCTGCCAAGAGCTGATCCTTGTTTCACTCTATATCATCATCATATAATTTTTTTTATCATATTGCACATTTCCGCACATGTGATTACTTTGTAAGTTGTTATTGTATAATTATCAAATTAAGAGACATCCAATTTTTTAAAAAATAGGGAGGGGAAAGCTTGTTCTGACTGCTAATTGCGTGTCATTGAATGATTTTTTGTGAGGTCTCAGTAGTTCATAAGCAACATGAAAGGCGAAATACGATGTTGAGTAAATAAGTCTGGCTTGGCTATTGAAGTCGGCTATTGAAGTCGGCTATCGATTGGACTGTAGATATAAAAAGGGACAATGCAGATGGAGACATATAATAGTGCAAGCTTACTGAGGCGTAACGTCCTTTTTATGCTGTTTTTATATCGCTATGTAAAGTACTCATGTAGCATTTGCTTCTTATTATAACCTGTACAAGTTTAACAAAGGAACGAAGAGTGGTTATTGATTTTTCATTGCCTTACTTTTTACAAATACTGTGTTGGGGTTCAAATGATCATTACAGTCATTTCTATTAAGTGACTGCAAGTTGTACATATAGGTTGCTGCATTAGCTGATATTGAGGTCTCTGCTGTGAGTCAAGTTCACGATATTATATAACAATGGCAGATATTCAACGCATCACCCGTGAACTAAACCAGCGTTTCTTTGGAGAGAGACGAGCAAATGAAGATGATGATGAGAACTATCCGGATCACCCACCTGTGGCAGACCTACTAAATGGGATGCTTAGGCTAACGGGACGGGAACCTGGGGAATATTATATCGAGTGGGTTCCAGTGGGGGTAAGTAAATTGTGATTGCCTTTGCCATGAAATGATTCTAAATGCTAAATCTTTCTGGCTAATAAAATCACAGCGTAGTTACTCATTGGACATTGGACAAACTGAACTTTGCTCGGATTGATATTTTATCTCAGTTTTGCTTGCCCATAGCCTTAGAACAATGTAACAAATTGTGTTCAAGAGTTTGTTCCCTTCTACTTCCCGTTTTTACTCCTTCCTTCTACGGTCTCTCACTGGCAGAATAAAAGATCGACCAGAAAAACGGCGCAGCCCTTGAGCCACCAGATATGGATGTAATGTTTTACTTGGGTAGAATTGAAGATGAGGCTTTACTCCTATCAAAATTCTCCCTGCTCTTATACATTAGACATCGGATATTGGAGCATTTTGCTATTTTTTCATTGCGAAGGAGTTGCGTGATATCTCTATCAGTATTCCAGCCTAAACTCAGGTCCTAATGCGATTCCGTGTCAAAATGCCATTGGGACAAAATGCCAGTGACAAAATGCCATTGCCATAATGCCATGGCCATAATGCCATAGGTGATAACACCACTGCACACTATACCAGTGCCAAAATACCAGTTGTACAAAATGCCAAAATACCAGTTGTACAAAATGCCAGTTGTGTCAAAATATCAGTGGATATAAAGCCAGATTTGACATAATACCATTTGGGACAACATACCATATCCCAAAATACCATCGCCATAATGCAAAAATATGTAACAAAAGGAGATCAAGCAACACTGTATTTTTATGGGGTGTTAGTTGTATTACAGCTGTGAGTTGCACGTTGAGAGCAGGAGGTGGCTAAGATGTTTAGAGCCGTTTCCTACACTGTGCAGGTCATAAAATTTCTTCGTTTAACTTTGATGATATCTGGGGTTTGTTGGGGTTCACAAACTGAGAGCTAGTGACTTGTAACAAATTTATTTCCCAATTAATCTCTAGAATAATGTGACAATAAATTTGGATTATTACCAACTTTTTTTTGATAGCCATGTCTTGACTCATCGCTGCCCTAGAGACTCCTGCTACTAATGACATTGAAAAGACTACAAATGATTGAACATAGAGCAGGTTAACTCTGTATTTATGTGTTGTATAAAAAGTTACAGATACAACTAACAAGAAAAGAAAGATTTTTTCAATGACGGAAGAATCACCCAGGGTTTGTGTTTAGATTTTTCAAAAGCTTTTGATACAATAAATCACGGCATTCTTATAAGTAAACAGATATTTTTTCAGATATTTTCCCCCTATATATATCGACTGTTAGAAAATTATCTTTTAAATAGAAAACAGTTTGTCTTGGTAAATGAATTAAGTCGGTTTTACTGCCTGTCAAGATCGGTGCTCCCCAAGGTTCGCTTCTCGGGCCAGAACTATTTATAATTTATAATATTGACCTTTTAAATGCATCACCAGATCTTAATTGAATACTTTTTGCTGACAGTACTTATATTTTTAGTACTGAACCTGAAATCACGAAAAGAAATTTACTCTGATAAACAATGGTGTATCACCAACTGTCTTGTGATGAACTATGAGAAAATCTTTTTGAAACCCAAAACAAAGTTTTTAACCAGAAGATTGAAAGCTCATATTCGGGGACTATTTTAGAAGAAAAGGAACAACATAGCTTTCCATGAACATTTTAGAAGCCTGAAAAAGGAATTGAATTTAACCCTGATGATGATACGAGCACTTGGTCCGGCCATTGAGCAGAATCTAGAATAAGAGTTCTGGGGCCACGCAAGTGATAGTCAGATAAGACTCTACAAAAATATGCTCTGCCTGCCATCAAGGGAATTAGACCAGGGGTCACATTTCTAATAATTTTGAAAAACTAAAAATCAAGCTTTTACAAATGCTTTTTGAATACAGAATTTTGAAACTTCTATTAAAATCATACTCGATTCAAAATGTTTTGAATATGATAACAAACCATGAATACAAAGCTTGATCCAACAAACTTGAATTTATTAAAACCACTAACAAGCGAGGTGAGAGGTCCTTGTTAAGCAATGGCATAGCCTTGTTCAACAAGTTCATTTTTGGAGTTTGGGCAGGGCCAGGGTGCACTCTCACAGTCGGGCTGGAGGGGCATCTCTGGTCAAGTGGTGCTTAGCGGGTACGGTGAGCATGAAGTGATAAAACATATCAGAAAAGTTTATACTTGTTGCGATTAAAAAGAAAAACTACGCATTTTAATACGTTGCCAAATGTCTCGGTATCATGTTGAAAGCTATGAACAACATATAAAAAAGTATCCAAACTCAAAGATAATCTTTATGACTGTTCTAGAAATGGTCTTGCCTCAGATGTTTGTGTAGGTTAAATAAAATTTGTCACTTTTTCAGTGTCTTGGCTCATGATCAGAATTTTGTTCTACACTATGTTCAATCATGCTAGCCTTCATAACGCTGGTAATAGAAATAGACAAGACCAGTCAAAACCCTTCAAGCCAAGACATAAACATGGTCAATTTAGAGAGTCAATTAATTTGCCATAACCCACAGAGTTGGCGGCCCAATATTTGGCTGCAATTTCTGCAACACACACTAGTCTTCAGTACAATGGGGCCCAGCAAACCCAAGAGAAAAAATTCAAACGTAGAAACTTCAAGACTTGAACAGTGAAGGAGATGGCTCTAACCAGCTGAACCACCTCCTACTCTGACTGAGCAACTTGCCGCTGTTATATGACTAACAAAAAAAAGACAGAGTGGCTTTATCTGCTTCGGTTACATATCTTGGCATTATGGCAATGGTATTTTGGGATATGGTATGTTGTCCCAAATGGTATTATGTCCAATCTGGCTTTATATCCACTGGTTTTTGACACAACTGGCGTTTTGTACAACTGGTATTTTGGCATTGGTATAGTGGGCAGTGGTGTTATCAACTATGGCAATATGGCAATGGCATTATATCACTGGCATTTTGTCCCAATGGCATTTTGACCATGGCATTATGGGGGGGGGGGGGTGCCTCTAATGCTCATAGCAAAAACTCCGGACGGATAGATATTATTGTGTCATGATCTCACACATAACATGTATAGACTTATGCATCAGTAACTAGCATCTAGTCACATAATAGAACCTAGGTAGTAGTACCTGATACAAAGGACTACTTTGTAGGTTCCAGGTACCATGATAATAATAATTCCTAGCTACATTTCTTTGTCCCATTACCACAGTCACCGAACTTATACCTACTCATTCCATTTAATTTGCCACCTGATCTTTTCTTTTTGCAAGGAGTATTTGAGATATATGCATTACATCATATACCGGGAGGAGAGGGAGCTCGGATTTCCCCTTGAGCCAAACCATGATTGGTTCACCTCTACTGTGACTTTGGGTGATGATGATGATGATGATGATTTCTGGATGGGATACGCGTTGTTTCTGTTTGCCATGCTTATATATGAATTACATCACGGCCAGACTGAATGGAGACAGCTTCCTTATGGTATAAGGAGTTTAAGAGAGACAGTAAGAACTGATCATATTAGATTCGCAATTGAATTAATAGCTGAGTGCGTTCCAAATGATAATATTATGTATAATCTGCCAGCTTACCTGCCAACCAGCCAGCCAACTAGCCAGCTTATTAGCCTAGTCCTCAAAAATGAAGATGGAATATTCACCAGAGCCATAAAATCAGTAACAAAAATGAGACAAAGGCTCCCAGACAATCCATTCGGGGAAGATTTTGTTATTGAGCAGTTGATTTACCCGATGTTCGCATCTTATGTAATTAAAATCAATAATGATGATGATGAATTGGACTCCCTCCCGACTGCCGTAGAAAGAGATCTGTATAATTGTACAGACAATGATCGTCTTGTGGATGTCTACAACAATTGGGGTGATGGTGACCTCAATAAGTTTGTGGCTTTCGTGAAAGCAGCCAATGCTTATTATTTTGAATGAGCTTGATAGAATGAATGATGATAGCTAAGTCTCTCATTGGAATGACGCTGTTGACACCATATGTCACAATATGTCAGAAATAGATTTTATCATTGTTTCTTTACCGAACAGTTTTTTTCACATTTTCCGATTCAGCTACTAGGCTTATAAGCTTGCTTTGTAAGGAATCTCACAGTATTGAATTCTATGCCTGTGATGGTTTAGACCTTATTTACAGGCTCAAATTTCATAATAATATCAAGCCTATATTAGTCATTTAGTTTTTCTATTCTTAGCTAAGCACTTAAATTATTTATGATGTTCATATTATCATTATAATTTGTAAATACTATATAATGTTTTATGTTGAACAAGTTTTATTCTGCATTGTTTTAAAATACATTATACCCCTATTTAGCTCATCTCTAGAGATGTTTTAACAGAAAGTGAAGAGATAAATTTAGAACAAAGTTTCACTGGATAATACCCAGAGGAATAACCAAGAGCTGACCAATTAAAGCCAACAAATTTGATAAAGATACACCCGAAAAGAAGGTATTATATAGTCAAATTAAATAGTCTACTTATTTGCCAATAATCAAAACAAACAGTAACAAACAAATTCATGTGAGCACTTCTCCTCATAATATGTATACTTCTTGGTTCTCCCACCCATCAATCAGATCCAACACACTGGCAACACAACTCCACATCTCCACCAACTACCTCATAATTTGTTTTTGATAACATCATCGATTCAAAACTTGTACATTTTAACCAGTCAAATGGCAGACTAATCCCCTTTCGAAAGAAAGTGCAGCTATTGGGACGCTGTTTTAACCCCTCGTACACTAGCCAGTGTCTGTGTCCACACGGCTTTAGTGTCAGCGAGCTTAGACTTGTCAACTTGTTAGACTTGTTGCTTTTAGTCTGGAAAGGGGCAGATAATTCCATTTGTTAGATACTCGGAGAAAATAAATGGTGTGAAATATAAGGAAGTAATGTTTTGTTTGACACATTGGGTATAAATGATACAGTTTAGGCTTTAAAACTCAACAAAAGTAAAATAAGAAGTTCAGGAATTACCACTCACCTACTGTAGAGTATAACAAAAACAAGTTTAAGAATCGAAACTGAATCTTGATCGCAGCACAACAATCTCATTACTGTTTTTCAAACATAGGAAGAAGACTTGTAGACGCAGACTATTGAGTATTATCTCAGTTTAGAAAGTCATCATCTCTGATACGGGGAGCCGGGACCCATGATAGTACTCATGCCCGCCCTATAACCATGCCCTCCAGCAGTTTTTAAATAACTTCATCTTCCAAATTTATCATCCAATTCATGGTTATACAGTTATTGAATCAATATTGCAGACGCATGCTTTGGGGAACGCCATAACATCCACTGGTGGGTATTTCAGGGGTAGGTATGAAAAACCGAACCACGAACTCACGAACTACGAACCCTCTAAAAACCGAACTCAGGATTATCCTCTCCTGCTTAAATCAATTTGCTCAAAGTTTAAATTGTCAGTAGCCAATGAAATGTCATGTTTTTGATAAGTGACCAATAATATAACAGACATCAAACTTTGACTTTTAATAGAGCTCATTGCACCCTAACTAGGTGCACTAGCTCAAGGTCACTTGATGAAAAATTATGGAGAGCAAGATTGCACAGTTTGGTACACACCAAGTAGATGCCATTGTCAAATTAGTCATCATGAATCCAAATGAACTTTTGCATTGGAGAGAGGAATGGTTTGACTATATATATATATTCCTGCAAGTTTGAAAATGATGGAAGTAGGTGGAGCTACTACAGAAGGCTGTAATGGAGGACACACCACACTTATTTATTTATTAGAAATGGTCACAGTTTAGTAAATTGGAGCCCCTTTGACTCGTCACAGGAGGAGCAGAAGGCTCCCTCCTGAATCATCACCTCTCAACAGAGCCCTCTCTGAAATTTACATTAGCTTGATCAGGCTTCATCAAATTATGAAATGATCCTACTAGTATGAAAGTGGTTAGGCAAATACTATATATTAACTGCATATTCTGTAATAACTAACAAAGAAATCTTGTGTTTGTAGATATCCATGCGGGCCCTTACTCATTACAACCTCAGCTATTGATTTCTCTGACTCGTACCACAGAATACAAAATTATTTTGGTCCGATGGTCAGACTAACATGCTGTACTATAGCTGTGTAACGAAGTCAGGTTCAAGCTGTGGTGGCCCGGACTAAACTGATAATGATAATATCCTAGTCTTCTGAAACGGCCTCGTGTAAAACAACTACATAGTAATTAAGCTGCAAGTTGGGTCAGGTATGTACCAAAATTAATTGGTGTATTATTCATTTTATCCCAGTCGAGCATGATTGATAATGTAATGTGGTGTGAGCTTCACCAGTCACCATCTAGCCATAAAAAAAGCAAATAATATTAACCGGCAATGAAGAAACAGGGAGCTTGCCTCATGCTGCCCTAAAGCTATGAGTAGAGCGCAGTGAGCAAAAAGTGAGTTTTAGATTTTAACTGATAATATCATGACATATGATATCATATGACATACTTCTCTTTGAATTTGAATATGATATTTTCTGTTTTTTTAGTTACGCAGTACCAGAAGTCACAGCACAATCCTAGTGATAGCTGTTATGCATCAGTGATGGCTTGATAGTTAGCTTACTGTCATTAACAACGTACATTGCCACTACGATTGGATAGGAACTGCTTTATGTCCCCGATGGTCTACCATCACACGTGTATTCACAGCCATGAATGCTCACACTTCAGTATTAATCCACCTGAGCCATTACTATTCTCTCAGGCCTTTTTTTCTGCCTCTCATTTTGCCGCTTTTTCAGGCACCATAATATACAAATAAGTTCATTGAATACACGTGTAAACACCATCAACAGTCTCTTCTCTGAACCATTACCTTTATTTGAATGCGCATATAATAAATGTTATCTGATTGGATCACCTTATCACTCAAACAGTGCAATGATCACATAAACAGAGTATTTGCAAGCATCATTTAGTAAGTAAAAGCATCACTGCGTGCATTTGTGCATAATCACTCAATTATCCAGGATCAGTCGCACCACCATGGTAATAATCACTAAGTTTGAACTTGGTGGCTCCCAGCTCTCCGGAACCTCTGTCTCAATCTGGAAATCGTTCAGGCCATGATCTAGCCTGGTGTCTCTTCTAGAACAAAATCCCCTTCTTTTTTCAGTCGGGGGAAAACTCCCTGCTCCCCTCCCTGTTCCCTTCCCACTCTCCCTGCTCATATGTCCCAAACTCTCTGCTTGGATTGGAGTTGTCCTCTACCACTTGCCAAAGTGCAAGAGAGGATAACTGTTCATCAAAGTTTTGACTTTTTGTTACAAAGAACATCATTGGCCGAAATTATGTTATCAGACACATTGAAGGTTCGGTTTTTTAAAGGTTCGTAGCTTGTGAGTTCGTGGTTCGGTTTTTCGTACCTACCGGTATTTCAGTGTGACTACACTGTTTACATGCGAGTCCTATCTGGGGCATGTTTGGGCATGTGCAACCTATGAGAAAACTGATAGCATTGCGCTCAGTGCACAGGCTGAGCTCGAACCATAGACTTAATAATAATAATATAATAATAACAATTAAGTCTATGGCTCGAACTCATTAGTGCGTAGCTGTGAGTAGCCTGTGAGTTCTTTTTTAAATAGAATTATTGAGCGGCCTTGTTTTCCATTAGATGTCAAAATAGTAATGAATGCGGGAGCCAGTTGTTAAGGACCCGCCAACAGAAGCTTGTTTTGAGGTTCAAGGTCGATATCTAACCATAGCAACAGTATCAGGTTCCTATGGCAAGCTGTGAGTTGACAACCCACAGCTTGGTAATGGTAATGGTAATGGTAATGGACACATATTGCTAGTGTCCCGGTGGGGAGGGGGAAGGGTGGGGAGAGGGAAGGGTGGGACCGGTTTCGAAATTTATTGAATATTGTTTTAATACTATATTTGGACACTGGTTAACATTTATGAGTAGCTGGTAAATAAATAATGTACATTGTAGACGATGGCCTATCACATCGGGATCGCAGGTTGTTTGTCTGTATAGTTTGTTTAACACATCAATTCACTTGTTGGACTTGTTTTATGACCTGATGTTGGAGAAATGAAGATGGGACAAGGACAACGTTATGAAAAACCATGTCTCTGTTCAATTTGCAGAACTATCTTCTTGATTTATAGTTGTGATGCAAAAGATTTTGGTAAAATTGTATAAACAATTTAGCAGTTGTCTTCTTATCATGCATGAGAAGATAGCCTTTCAAGATTATGTCATCAAATCTGTTGAGTATACTCGATTATCTATAAATGAATGTGAGACAGCAAGAGCTATTTTGATATGAATACATTTCACTTGGAAATACACCTTGTCCATCAGTGAAAGTAGTTAAGGCACACAGTTCACTTATTGTTGAGAGCTGCGTTTATCAGTGATGGAGGCATTAATTGTAGAGTTCCACACGAAGTGTATCAATAGAACTAAGATGTTGAAGGGTGTTAGAAAAGGAATGAAAACTTTGGAGCAATCTGCTCATACATTGCAAGTGCTGGCAGCTGATAACCAGGTATACACAAAGTTACCCACAGGGATAATTTAGCAATCGCTGAGATAACAAATCATAACTTTTACGGCTGAAATCGAATTCTCTACTGCCATCATTGACCATTTCGGTAAGGGGTTTTGATTTATTTAGCCTCAGCTTTAGCAATGTGAAGTCGGACATAGACAGACACCAACCACAAATTTACTACTTGATTTGGCATGCGCATATTAGAACAATGATATCACTGATTTAATCAAGCATTTTTGTGTGAAAATGTGAATTCGGTGTAACATTAGTTCTTATGCCATAACAATAAATGCATTTATTACTCCACTTCAAAAGTTATGGGCACATGGGAATTTCCCCCTTCTCCTGACATGAAACATTTATCAACGTAATCAAATGCATTTAAAATACTGATGGTGACTTAGATACCCTACCGTTACCAATTGCATGCATAGAGATCTACGTTCTTCTCCTTCTGAGAATCAATTGATGGGTGTGTGGTCATTTCTTTCAAAGGAGTAGCTAACAATTATTACATATTAGTCTGAGCCCCCCAGACTTTTGCCCTCGGCCGACAGCCTATCGGCGAGGGAATCATCACATATATTCTTAGATAAATTTTTCTATCAAACCCTATCCACTCCGACCAGGACTGACCATTAAAACAGTCATTTTTAGTTCCTTGAAATCATCAAAAACCTGCTGTCAACAACACCATAAAAGCACACCATAATTACAACAATCTTATTTGTTTTTAGATCTAAATCTATTTCTCATTTTTTATTGAGTTTTCCATACAAGTAACATACATGGGCGTCTATGTTTGTGTTGTAACAGTATGTAACAGTATGTAGGTGCTAAATTAAATTCCTCATGGAATTTAAAACCTCACACACATTTTTTGCGCCTGGTTTTTGGCGCTTGTTATAAATGATTCTCCTGGTATTCCACATAGTGTTGGAGCAAGGTCATTGCTTCCTAGGCTGTCTTGACAAGCGTTGTTCGGTGGGGTGGGGAGGAACACCACCCACCCACCCACCCACCCCTAACCGAACAAAGCTTCTCAAGACAGGCTAATTGCTTCCCTACGTTACTTTGCTTAGATCAAGTTTGATTCAATCTGCCTGTATTTTAGATGCTGTCATTCTACTGTTGATCAACTGACAGCCATTTGAGGAGGACAACTCCGAAATCAGGAAAATTTGATCAAACTTGTTCCACCTATCGATCACTGGTACAGTAGTATAAGCCTCCCTATTTCCTAGTTATGAGCTGTGAGAATTAATGAAAGATTTTCCAATTAAGGTAAACAGCTTAGCTGCCTAAAATAAAACATGTATACCCAGAGTGTTTACTCGTAATCACACTATTGTTTTAAACTGAATTGTTGCCAAGCTGCTAATGCATAACTGTATGTGGAATTCAGGTTCAAGACCAAAATTAGTTTGATTTCACAAAGTAAATAAGTTCTTTGTTAACGGAGTGAGAATGTATTTGAGGAAAAATTATCTAAAGAGCTGAGTTGAATAATGCAATTCGAGCGTAGATAAACAAAAATATTTTAATAATCCAATTCCTAACTGCTGTGAACTGTTCTTTAGCTAGAATGGCCTTGAATTTAAACCAATGTCAAACTATGAGTGCATAGTACTTTAACATAGATTAATGTTGGTTTCTGGCCACATATAATTATGTTCCAACTTATGAAAATGGATTTTTTGTCTACCCAGAATGATGGCTAGTATAGGTGCCTAACAATGAACACAAATAGCAACAACAGCCACTTGGCAATAATATTCATTTATCTTTATGTAGCGCGCTTTTTGTATCTGTACTTTTGTTGGTGACCGATTCAACCACTGTCTAACATGAGAGTTGAGATCGATGATACAATCATAACACACAGAATGACCCTTACCAGTTGAAATTAAATTTAACTGTTAACTAAGGGGTCATTAATAGTTCTCCTCCTATAACCTGGTTCATTTTCTCCATGCAGGCCCAATAATATTATAATTGGTTTTAAAATATAAGTATGCGTCCGATTTGATTAGCATCATTATTGTGTATTGCATCAATTTTATAATTTCATTTATTATTTTGGGAGCAAGTTTGCAATAGGAGAATTTTTCATAGCTTAAGAATGCTTATGTAGAGAGCATTTACAAAGGTGTCGAGCAACTATCCTTCAAAAGTACCAGTCAATGCAGTGCAGTGCAATGCAATGCAGTATTTTCTATTGTAATGAAATATTGTTCATGGATTCCGCTGCAAAGTGCACATGAGGTTATTTCGACCATGGGTAGCTTTCACTTTATAGGTCAGCGTCGCAATCAAAAGCTCTTTGAAATGCGTACATACACATTTATTCGCATAACCAATGACTGTAAAATAGACACAAACTGTTAAGTCTTTTGTTTTAAGGTTCACAATAAGTTCCTGTGTTATAAAATTAAACGTTGTGTTCCAGACACAGGATTGAGTAGACTTCTAATCAAATCAGAAATTGCACAGCAACTTCAAATAAACCACAGTTATTGATAAGGATTCAGATTTTAAGCACAAATGAAAGCTGACCAACAATTCACTTTAGCTGCTATTTTCTCAGAAAGATTACCGCAAGACTGTGAGACACGGTACACTCTATAGATAATATCTTAAAAAGTGATGAGTTTTGAAACAAGTGGAATGAAGATTAATTCACACAAACAAACGAAATGGTCTCAGCCTTGATAAAAAAAAGGTATTGATTTATATTTTCCAATATTGGATGCAACCTTTGATGTTTGTTTATTTAACGTCCGATGGCCATCACGAGCCACGATATCAGGCCAAGCGCTAGCAGAGTGTCAGCCTGAAGCTTGGGAGCACTGCTCGTAGTCGTGGCTAGTGTCGTCTCTGTTGGCACAGGACATGTGATACCTGCAGGCGCATTTGTGAGGTAAATGTGTAAGGTTGTGACTGGTCCATCAGCTCCAAAACATGTCGGAACTGTTTGCATGAAATACTGTAATAGAGAGAAAAACATAATTTTGAGACAGCTAGGCAAGATACATCTTTATTTACATGGTTATTATATATATGTGTGCCCCCAGACTTTGGCACCCCAAGAGGCCAGGTGTATCTATTCCTTTTAGCAACACATGAACCTCAACTGCTTCTAAAACATTTTCGACTCACTGAAAATAGAGGTCGTACGGGGTGTTCCCATCTGTCACTATTGGAGTAGAGCTCGTTGAACGACCAACCAAAGGCCACCATAGTGTCATCCTGGTACAGAGCAAATATGGGAAACACATCCTTACAATCCATCCCTTCTGACAAATCATACCAGTAGTGATAACCTGAAATTTATGAGAGAAGGCTAGTTTATGAGTATTCCACAATGCAATTTTCTGGAATTCCCAATGAAATTGATCTAGTTTTTTAGATAATATGCAGTTTAAGAATATGTGTTTCAAGATTTTATTCGGTTTCTTTGTGATTCTGGCATATCAATCCAAAGAAACTTAAACATAGAGGCCAGTAAGATATTCATAGCAATCATTGCTCATACTAGGCCTATGGTATTTGATAATTGGTGGCATTTCTACTTTGGATAACAATTCGGAGCAGCGTCTGATTGGATAATAATGTGGCATTCAAGCTTTAGGTATTTTGTATGATCCAACAAGTGACAGCTGCCATAAAGTAGATCAAATGTAGAATAAACCCAGCTGTGGTTTTTATTGTACATGTTAACTGGACAATCTATTGGCTAGCGGTGTTATCTGAAAAAGGCTCTTAACATTTTGCAACAAGATATCGAGTTTGACGCCTTTCTTGAATTTAAATTCTCGCCATAGACTTAATAATATTATTAAGTGTATGATTCTCACAGCTCTTACCCATAGCGGTAACGCAGAAACCCTTCTCGTATGATGTGTTTTCGCTTGCCTCGGTGGCATCTCTGGGAATAGTCATTACACTGCTCGGTGTCTGTCCTGTCTGCAGATACAATTCTGTACCCGTCCCTTCATCAGTATACTCCTGCAAAGTTCTTCCAGTGTTGCAGATCTTAGCTACCAAAGAAAAGTTGATGCAATATCAGGTTGATCAACCATGGCAGCTTGGCCGTCTCTAGAACATTTTGAACTGTGTCCATAAACAGAAAGCGCAATTATTTTAGCTTTCAAGGATGCTCTGAAAATAACTCTCGGCACCTTCAAAGAAGTGGAACATTGATACTCATATTATTAGCTTGGATAAAATGTTGGTGGTTTTTGCCCCAGCCATTACAAGGTCAATCAAGCTTGACCCAGAGGGGTCATAGCTTATATTTTCTCCCTTTCCATTACTTTACATTAATTAAGTTTTGCATTGCTAGCATCGTAAGGTGCTCAGTTTTGCGATTTTTATGAATGGTTCCACGTAGCAAACGGCTCTGATTTATTGGGTTTGGATTGGGAGAGATTCAATGCCAGGTCACAGTACTTTCAAGAAAGAACCATACAGGCTCGTAGTTCTAGGGGAGGAAGGGACGCTCTGCCTCTCCGAATGCTCGATTGAGTGGCCTAAAAATGCTATAATTGAATATTCCAAGTCAGAACCAGGTAATTTGGGACTTCCATTTGCTATTTTTAATATTAAAATGCTTTGGAGGTTGGGGATTAACCCCAGACTACACAGGAGGGGCTTACAATATGCAGCCTGGTGCTACTTCCCACCTTCAAGGTTTTTTGCGCCTCCCCTACCTTTTTACCTGAACTCCGGCCCTGCCATATTACCTGATCGTTGCTGTCACTCCACTATACCAATCAGAGCTGACACATTGGCTAGTACCATGGGAGGAAGGCTAAATTTCTTACAAGCAAATTTCAGATTTTAACTGCATGGCATTGACTTGACAATTCTTTTGGTTTATTTAAGAATGCCTAAATATTTTATTTAAGTTGGAAATTTAAATTTGATGAAAGGGTGCAAGTGCCAGTAAATAACTGCGTTGCCAGGTTTTTCCACTGATTTATATGCATCTTTTTAAGTTTCAACTTCATGGCTAAGGATTGGAATTTTCCTCGGGTTCCTCTAAACACAGCATTGTAGAAGTATTTGCCCCAGATTGGATTATGTTCCTATTCAAGAAAATATTTAATGTCAACATATTACACCACTCCAATCTGTTGTCTCATTTCATATTAAGGGCGAGGCTACTCGTGTATTGAGCCTCAGAGGAAGTGATTACTGAGGATTTAATTCTTACAAACAGAGTATTACTCTAGGAAATCAAGTGGCCAATATCAGGAAAAGTCTCTCGTAAGAACAAACGCAAACATGTATGTACTTGCATCACATGATTAATCTTGGAGTTAATTTGGCATCCTGAACTCGGATTTGTTTGCTAAGACATTGCCAGCTATAGCCTAGCCTAGCCTAGCCTATCCTATCCTAGCCTAGCCTAGCCTAGCCTAGCCTAGCCTAGCCATAGGCCAGGGAATAGAAATTCTAGGGAAGACTTGCTAGGGCTAGGCTAGGCTAGGCTAGGCTAGCCTAGCCTAGCCTAGCCTAGCCTAGCCTAGCCTAGCCTAGCCCTAGCAAGTCTTCCCTGGAATTTCTATTCCCTGGCCTATGGTATTGTACTAAACTGATGGATTCAAACTAGCTCAAGTTTAATCCAATTGCCCGCGTTCCAGTTGCTTCTTTCTACTGGTCAAGCAGCAGTGGATTGGAAGCAACTCCAAAAGCAGGCAAATGGACCACCTTGGTCCAGATTCAAACTAACACCCATTGCAGCGTTGAGTCTTTACATCTGGCTGTTCTGTCACTAAAAAGCTAAACTGCCCTTTGGTCTCTTTATTTATCTTCTGAAATAAGTAATCTTGCTTTTTGAAGGCTTACCTGTCGCATTTAACATGTTAGTTTTGAATTGCCATCAATTTTAACTGAGCTCTCCATTTTTGTTAGAAAATGGCATGTAAAATGGTGAAACTTAGAGATCAATGAAAATATTGTGAAATATAGGAGTGAGGGAATAAGTATTTTCACTTTTGGCATTTATAACAAATGGCTCTTAGATTTTAAACAAGATGACAAGGGATACTTACTTGGATCAATGAAGTAGACAGTAGAAACCCACTGGTCTGTCTCATTGTAGTAATAATCAGCATGGACAGAATTCGCAGGGAATTCACCTCCCGATGGTAACTACAACACAAGATATTTCTAAAGTCACCGATAACCTAGCCAATGTGTTGGCTCTGATTGGTGGGTGGGGAAATGCCTGCCAATCAGAGCCAACTCATTGGAGAAACTACGATAGGTTAACAATTATGGGCAATCATTTCATGAGACAAAGAAAGACTGGATATCGAGTCACTGATATTAAAAAAGGCTATTGCTCATAGGGTCGAAGCTGGCCCGCCAGCCATATTGGTTATCCAAAGTGTTTGTCCCAATAATCTTGAATAATTTAGCCTTACCGCGACTTGCATACCAGCTATATAACCATTGACACCATATAGCAGCATAGCTGCAGGGTCATCATTCAGTGTGTATCTGTTACCACGGAAATATGAACTGCCATCATCACCTGTAGTCAACAGTTGAAGTTAAGACATCAAAATGGCATGGGTATCCCACAATTCATTTTTATTGTCCATATCTCCTATGCACATTATCATTGGTAGATGAATTGCAGAGTAGAAATTGCATTGTGGGAATGTTGAAAAATTGTGAAACTACTTTCAGGTGAGTAGCCAAATTATCACCAGTCCTTACTAGTTTTACGTTAATGAAAATAACAACAACAACAAAAATTATATTATAATGGCCTATGAATTGTGAGTTGCGAATTGAGAGCATTTAACTTACAGGAGCCCGTAGAGGTGTCTTGTTCCCATCCTGCTGCCTCAGCATCAGCCACAGTTCTTGGCAGACCATTAAATGCAAAGGGGTTTGACAGATTTTGATCAAAGGTTGCTGAAAAAATAATGTTGAAAATCAGCAACAGAAAGTGATTTGGGACGCTTGTCTTTCTTTGCTGCCGCTTATTTTTGTTGGTTTGAGTTTTTGTAGATGTTTAAAAGAAAATTAAAATTTTTTATTCAAACATGAATTTAAATTAGAATGTGATAAAGGAGCAAAAGTCTACTCAGAGTAACACATTTTGTCTTTTTCGCTCTTGGTAATCTCAAACTGTATCCCAAGATCATGACGGGCAGTTAGAACCACTAACTGGAAAGAACTGAAAGTTGAGAGATTCGTCATCGATTTCAACCCTACTGTCCTTCAAAGTTAAGTTATCCAACAAGACTATTTGTAGATTGCTTCTTGATGGTACTTGCCTATGAGGCCATTCCAGTCTTTATCTACAAAACAAATAAGCAAGTTTAAAACACTCTTGAGACACTCTTGAGGTTTGACATTCGTTCCCTGATACCCCTCCTCCCTTTCCCATACCGCATCCACCATCTTAGTTTCTCAATACTATTCCGCTACCCATCAACGGCTGTATTCATAACAGTAAAGGTTGCCTGTTGAGAGATTTAAATACATCTAGTTATTGTCACAATACCAAGTTCTGATGAACATGTCACAGGGCTGTAGCTTAGGAAACATGGTAGGGGAGGAGACAATCCTTAAGGGTGTGAAGTTACATCAGGTCGGGTATTGTAAGCTTCTCCTGAGTCCCTAGTCCTCTGCCTCCAAAGCGTTTTAATGATATGAATAGTGAATAGAAATCCCACAGGAGCTAATTCTGACTTGGATTTTTCAACTATTATATTTTTATGCCACTGTATTTAGCTTTTGAGGGGAGGCAGTGCCTCTCTGCCTCCCCTAGAACTACAGGCCTGTATCATTGTTCCTCTAAATGTACACAAATTGGACAGAGGAACTAAATAAAAAGCACAGTGATAATTCAGATTCAAATGTGATAACATGCCTTCATGATTGCAGTTTTAGGGAAATTTGAATATTCACAACACGATTACCATTCTAACAACTTACTGGGAGCTGTCGCGGAGAGGTAGGTAAATCCTAAAGCTAGAAAAGTCAGCGTAACCACAAGTCCGTTCAGTGAATCCATGCTGATGTGTTTATAGTGATCCCAGTATATTCCCTGTGAGCCAGGATTACTATGCCGTGTTAACAGGTCACAGCTCTAAAATAATATCTTAGCAATTTTATTTCCAGTTGATTTATTTCTCTGTATGGGTATTAGCACATACAGTATACAGTAATGTACATTTATAATGTGAAGAATATAATAGCCTTATAGAAGAAAAATTCTCTTATTACAATCAACTTTAATGTTTACACCTAGAACCAACAACTTGAATGAGCCTATATTTATTCTGAATAATTATACACGTAATCTTGTTTGCCATTATGAATACCCTAGCTGGTATGAAAGAACGGAGCTTAATACAAGGCCCAATAGGTCAGTAAGCGCTCAGTAGGACAATAAGCGCCCAACGCTGCAAGAGAGTGAGATATTGTAAGAAGTAGTTCAAGGTCATAGCTGCTGGTAAAGCTGTTGCTCTTTATGCCCCAGATGACATTGAGTGTCCAGTGTTTACAGCGATGTATAGGATCGCTTACAAAATGGCAGGGCTGCTAACTATTTTTTGTGTGGTTTTTGTGGAAAAAAGTAGATTTTGTATTTTATTGATTTTAGGATATTGATGGCTTGATGGTTGTTAGGGCCGTAGGCACGTGGTGCGCAGGAAGATTGCCACTTTTGCTGGGTTTTACAGCATCATGTCCTATGCAGCAAATTTTACAGGAGTGTCCAGTTGTTTGGACTTGTGTGTTTTTATACAGTAATGGCCATTCAGAAGTGAATGAAGCTTGGACTAGGAGTTGGCTTCTCTTTGCAAAAGAGGAATTAACTCCTCTTTCATTATAATTTTGTAATAAATACATAATACAAACTTTATTTGCAAGTCAAGGCCCCTTTTGGGCAAATGAGAACAAATGCTTATAGTATGTGGAATAAATTTGTAAATATATTTATATAAATGCCCTTAATAGATATTTCACCACGGTCGCTGGACAATCGGTTTTTATTCCTAAGATCGATCCACAACCTGACCTTTTCCATGGTCCAAGTTTCTCTTTCACATATGTTGAGAGCGAAACAATCTACAAACTGATAAAGTCCCTCAAACCAACTAAACGTGGTGGCTTGACCATGTTTCCAGCTTCCTTGTACCAAATTGTTGCAGCCAGTCTGCCAATCATATCAAAGGTGTTTGAGCTAGATATGAAAAATCATGACCTTTATCGAAACACATGGAATACTCTCAGATCGACAATTCGGTTTTCGTAAGCACCATTCCAGTGAACAGTTACTACTTTCTCTTTTACAAAATTTGAGAACAACGCTAGACAACCCTCAACCGAATTTCATAGGTGCACTCTCTTTGGACGTACGTAAAGCATTTGACACTATAAATCATGGACAACTCATCCACACTCTAAAGCGACTAAATTTCGCAAATAACAAAAAAATTATTTACATCCTATCTTTCACATCGAACCCAAATCATAAAAGTTGATCATGATCAGTCCAGTGCACTACCGATTACATGTGGAGTACCCCAAGGAAGTGTTCTAGGTCCAATCTTATTCGATCTTGCTATCAATGATCTCCTTAACAAGCACAAAACTGCATTCGCTTACGCTGATGACACCGTTATTTACTGCACAGCAACAGATATCCCTACCTTAATGGATAAATCTGAGTCATTGATGAGAGAAGTATCGAATTGGTATTCAAACAATCTCCTTCAACTCAACTTATCCAAAACCCAATACTGTATTTTCTCAAATAGGAAAGTAGTAGATTTTTACCAAATCCAAATAAACAATTTGAAAATAGAATCCAAGCATTCGCTCAATCTTCTTGGAGTTATTCTTGATTCAGAACTTAGTTTAACCCCTCAGGCTAATGCCACCGCCTCTAAAGCAAACTGGTCTACTTGTTATCAAAACTACAAAAATACATGACAGTAGAAAACTCATTGAAGACTTACAAATCACTGATCAGACCTATAGTAGAATACTGCTCATCATTGTACCTTGATGGTTTAGCCAAAAATTCAGATACATTAGAAAAAGTACAAAATAAAGCAATCAGAATCATAACTTCAGCCCCCAAACAATTTTCTGTCACATCTGGCCGCTTGCTCCTAAATTTACATACTCTCCACAGTAGAAGGAATTTTCTTTCTCATAATTTTGTCAAATCGAGGGTCCATAAAGGCGGTGCATCCAAGCACCTACTTCATCTCGTTAGCAAATCAAACAGACATACACGATCACTTCGTAGCAACTGTGCAGTAATTAAACCTAGGCAAATCAGCCTTTTTAAATATTTTTCATACATTTTTAACTAAATCAACCAAGCCTCATGAATCATTATCATTTAATCCTACCTTATGTTGTTAACTTGTATTTTCGTTTGCCACTCTCTGTTTCTTCTTTTCTTTTTTCATCTTATTCATGCAATTTATGATACCATGCTTTCATTATCCTACACACTATATAGTATGTAACACCCTACCACTTATATCTTTTTATTCAAGTCATTTTTTGTATCTATGTTAATATGTGTGAGGTCAACAAGTTATTTTTAATTTGCTTTAATTATAAACTTTTAGAAAACCTCAATAAATAAATAAATAAATAAATATTTAGCACACCCCTGTACAAGGTAAGGATAGGCAAGCTAGGGTTATATATATGAAGAGCTCGCATCTATTATAACCAGGAGTTGGTCCTGCAACTCTCAGATTGTGGGGCTCGCGAATCCTAACCACAACCAGTTCAAACATTTGTGATAAACAACAGTTTCCCCTTAGATGATGACATCATTTAGTTAACTGAAACCATAAAAATTGGGTACTACATCAGCAAATCATTAAAAAAAGTTTCTCATTATTATAACACAAACGACGAAAAAGGTTTCAGCCTACTATGGTAAACAAAATATCGGCTGATAACTATTTTTAAACATTAATGCAGCTTTCAATTTTCATTGGCATCTATATCAATTTTTGAGAAAATTTTTTCAAATGTGCCATAAAAGCAAAAAGAATACAGGTGAAACAAAAACATTAGATTGAATGGATATAGATTATTATTGTGTAGTATGTAACATTGAAATGAGGCTTTCTTGGAAGGAATTCGTTTATATTATATATAATATGAGCCACGATATCAAGCCAAGTGTTAGCAGAGTGTCAGCCTGGAGCTTGGGAGCACTGCTCGTAGTCGTGGCTAGTGTCGTCTCTGTTGGCCCAGGACATGTGATACCTGCAGGCGAATCGATGAGGTAAATGTGTAAGGCTGTGGCAGGTCCATCAGCTCCGAGACATGGTGGAACGGTTTGCTGCAATAGACAGAAAATCATAATTTTGAGATAGCTAGGCAATATAATCTTGTTTTTGCATGGTTTTGCATGGTGATGGAGAACATCAGCCTAGGATAATATTGTCTGCCAAATAAAAAAGTCTATAATTATATAATAAATCATTAGCCTGAGCCCCCAAGATTATGCCCTCACAGACTGATGGGAGTTGTTTGCCCAAAAAATTTGCACAGGAGGACTACATGTTATGCGATCAATCACTCTGCACTCATAGTCTTTACTTGAAATATGGATACTTAGTCACTGAATACCACAGCGGAGTTTTTTTTTAATGTTCTCGTACATGATGAGATGGTGCAAATAATATGAGAACATGCTTGTTGTTCACTATAAACTTTCCTCAAAATGATTTAGACTGCCAAATAGAGAATTGAAACAAAAATAAGGGCATCAGTGCGTTGGGGTTGTTGTTTAGAGTTCAAGTGAGGGAATTATGCTCAGATGATTAATCCAGCGCCAAATGACCAGGTGTATTTATTCTTTGTAGCATGATATGAATTTACATCTACTTCAACTACTTCTAACGCACTTGTCATTCACTGAAAATAGAGTACTTACGGGGTGTTCCCATCTGTCACTATTGGTGTAGAGCTCGGCGAAAAACCAGCCAAAGGCCACCATAGTGTCATCCTGGTACAGAGAAAATACGGGAAACATATCCTCACAATTCATCCCTTCTGACATATCATACCAATAATGTGTACCTGAAAATATGAGGCCTTTTGATGAGTATCCCACAATGCAGTGTTCTAGAATTTCCAATGAAGGGTCAACAATAGCATGAAAATTCACCTGGTCTTCGAGGAATTACCATTTGGTTGAGATAATCTGCAGTTTTAGCATATCAATTTTTCAAGCCTTATTCAGTTTCTTTGTCAATCTGGCATGCTAGTTCAACAAAACTTAAACACAGAGCATAGTAAATATTCATAGGAATTAAATTCCTGAGCAAACAGTCAGTGCTCGCACGAGACCTGGATGTATTGGATAGATTTGGTGTCCTTCCTAGTTTTGGATAGCAATTTGTCAATTCTCTTACAGAGCATGTGTTTGCTTGGATAATATCTTACATTAGTCAACAAGTGGCAGCTGCCATAAAGTAGATCAAAATGTAGATCAAACATTTTCTATCTCAAACTATTAGAGTTGCCCACGTTCAATCAAACATTTATCGGTGAGAGGTACTTTTTTATACCAAAAAAGCTCTCAATTTTTGCAAAAAGAAATTGAGTTCAAGGCCTCTCCTCGAATTAAATTCTCACAGCTCTTACCCATAGCGGGGACGCAGAGACCCTTATCATATAGTGTGTCCTCAATTGCCTCCCCAGCATCTCTGGGAATAGTCATTACACTGCTCGGTGTCTGTCCTGTCTGCATATAAAGCTCCGTACCGGTTCCCTCATCAGTAAACTCCTGCAAAGTTCTTCCAGTGCTGCAGATTTTAGCTACCAAAGAAAATTTAAAGCAATATCAGTTTGATTAACACCTCAGCAATCTCGAGAAGAGTTTAAACTATGCCAACCACAGCAACGTTACTGTAATTATTTTAGCTTTCAACGAAACTCTACAATTATGGCCACCTGGCTAGCTAACACCAAAAGTGTCGAAACCTTGTGAGGTGGTTTTCGCTCCAGCCATTACAAGGAACTCTCATTTAAGATGTAAGTTCAGAATTGCCATCAATTATACCTTAGCTCTCCATTTAAAAAAATGACATGAGAAATTGTGAACGTTGTTGATGGCCAACAAAAGAAAGTGAATACATGACTTTATTTTTGGCTTTATAACAAATGTCTTTTAGATCTTAAACAATATGACAAGCGATACTGACATGGATTGATGAAGTAGACAGTAGAAACCCACTTGTCTGTCTAATTGTAGTAAAAATCAGCATGGACAGAATTAGCAGGAAATTCACCTCCCTCTGGTATCTAAATTACAGGTTATGAACGTCACAATAAGTGATAGTGGGTTAAAAACAATCTCTGAATAAGCTAACGGTTTCTGGACAGTTTCTTGACATAACAAGATGAATATCAAGTCACTGAAAATGAAAAAGGCTTTTGCACAAAGGGTCAAAGCTGGCCATCCAGCCATATTGGTCATCAATAGTGATTGTTTAAATAATCTTGATTAAAGGTTGATTAAAATCCGAT
Organism: Membranipora membranacea; assembly: GCA_914767715.1. Classification (NCBI taxonomy): domain Eukaryota; kingdom Metazoa; phylum Bryozoa; class Gymnolaemata; order Cheilostomatida; family Membraniporidae; genus Membranipora; species Membranipora membranacea. The sequence continues at coordinate 11,654,511 of OU612073.1, read as the reverse complement.
GTCTTATCACTCGCCCATCCCGAGGCATGGGCGGCGAAATATTATTGCCTTGTTGGCGAGGCCGCAATATCTGCGCCAATTTTGCTCTCTGTTTGCAGGTAGGTCGGAGCACACCTGGGGGACCAACCAATCCCCAGTAGAAGATGGACTGCAGTGGGACTGCAGTATATTAATCTTGACTAATTTAGCCTTACCCCGACTTGCATACCAGCTATATATCCATTGGCACCATATAGCAGCATAGCTGCAGGGTCATCATTCAGTGTGTATCTGTTACCACGGAAATATGAACTGCCATCATCACCTGTAGTCAACAGTGGATGTTAAATGCAACCTGGTATTAGATTAAATAGTAAGACTTCAAATCAACATGAGATTGCCGCAATTAATTATTTGTATTGCCCAATTCTCCTTTGTGCATTTTCAAAGAACTGATGATTTGTGGAATAAAAGTTGCATTGTTAGATTGTTGAATGATTGTGAAATTACTTTCAGGTGAGCAGGCAAATTATTTGGTCGGAGATCCTGGGGTCAAAAAGCTGATTTTCATATAATATTGAGTAGGGGTGTTATATTTTTGTATTCTGCCCTCAAATCAGCAATCATAAGGTTTTTTTTCAAAGTCAACCTTTCAGTATATATTATCTTAAACTTGTGGTAAAAAGTTGTCAATATTTAGAAATAAAACTTTTGAAAACTTATCCTAATACCATCAAAATCAAAAAAATTGGCTTCCCACATTGTTAATGAGCTGCAACAGCGCAATGTCATGACATCGCATTCGTTTTTTTGTGTCTTTCAACTTAAAAGTTTTTTTTGCAATTATCTATGGGCTTATAGGGCAAACTGAATCAGCAGAAATTCTCCTTCCTGTCTAGAGAATGATCCTTGAAAAATTAGGTATAAATAGCTCTGATCAGTTAAAAATTAAAATAAATTGAAGTATATCCTTTTATAAGTGTGGTATAATGACATATATGAGTGATGAGTTATGACTTGAGAACTTCTTACTTACAGAAACCGGTTGAGATGTCCAGTTCCCATCCTGCTGCCTCAGCATCAGCCACAGTTCTTGGCAGGCCATTAAATGTCCCAAAGGTTGCTAGAAAAGTGATGTACAAAATCAACAACAGAAAGTGATTAGGGGCACTTGCTTTGACGGTGAAGGTTGAAGTTTTTGTAGAAAAGACATTACAATATCATAATATTAAGAATTCACATGAATTCAATTCAAATGGAATAAAGGATCGAAGCGTCCACTGAAAGAACAAAGTATCTAAGAAAGGGACACATTTGTCCGTTTCGTTCTTGGTATTCTCAAACTGTATCCCAAAGTTCCAAATTCGATCTTCTTGTAGGAGAGAGAGAGGCCAAAAGAAGTCTGGAATACAAGACTGCCAAAATACAGAACAGCCTCTCTGATACTGTGATGGCGGTTGGTCGCGCAGGAAAGTTCCGAGTGACCTTAAAACAGCACCTGCTGGACTCACTAGAGTTGCCAACAAAAGTATAATCTCTCAATGACTTCATTCATCAAAACCAATTAGACTGGTAAAAGACGCGCGGCCCCTCGATTAGCTGTGCTTCTGCGCTCATGGGCCTCATTTGCAAATTTTCATGTGTTTTTATATTAAAACATATAATTGAATAAAAAATAAAACAATGCAGAGTTAGGCTGTTAAAACCACTTACTTAAAAATAACTGAAGAGATTGAATGATTATCTCTAATTGTTATTTCTAGATGGTACTTACCTCTGAGGCCGTTCCATTCTTTATCTACAAAACAAAGTTCAACAAGTTCTAGACACTTTTAATGCACTCAGGATTGATATTCATATACTGCAACCCCGATTCCCCTGTACCCACCATCTTTTTTTATCAATACTACTGTGTACCCTTTGATGTATGTATCATAACGCCTAAGGTTGCCTGTTGAGAGCCTTGTTTATGACAAAACAGAGGGTGGGCTGCCCCTAAAGAGGGACGCAAGTTGCCCGAAGTCCTCGTACTGAGAGTGTGATACATCCCATGGGGGACCTCCTTAATCGTGAGTGTGCAGCAAGCTGCCAGAAACTGAAACAGGCACTAATCGGCCGTTGGCAGTGATACTTTGATCTTAGCTAATAGGCAGAGAGGTTTGGTAATGTTTTGTTAGAGTTGGAAAACTTTCAACATCTGTTTATGGTCACAATACCGAGTTCTGATTAGAACAGATATGCCACAATTAATTTTTTCTCTACGCAGACAGAAATCGGACAGCAGAGCTGCAGAAGTAAGTAAAGCCGTACAAAGTGACAATTATTCAGAATCAAATGTAATAGCATCCCTGCACAATTAGGATAGGTTGGGATAGAGTTTATTACAGTCTCTGAAAAGAGAAATATGGTGTTTCGACAGAGCTAAAACTTGATCCAATGTAAAATTGCTGATGTTTCATAGATAAAAATGAAAATAAAACAAATAATATTACTCATATCACACAGTTCATAAACTTCATAGCCTTCTAATCAGCGATTGCAGTATTCACTACACTATAACCATTCAAGCAACTTACTGGGAGCTGTCGCAGAGAGGTACGTGAATCTTAAAGCTAGAAAAGTCAGCGTAACCACAAGTCCTTTCAGTGAATCCATGCTGATGTGCTCGATGTGATGTGATGTTGTTATTCAAACCCAGATGATGTTGAGTGTCCGGTGTTCACAGTTATGTACAGAATTTCTTACAAATTGGTCTTCAAATGGTAATGTTTACCTCTCCTCACCCCCTCTAATTTATATGTCTCTACCTGTATAATTAGCTTTCATCCCTCCAGCTGTTTTTTTCTACCCTTTCCCCAGGTATGCTGATGCTATTGAGGAAGCACAACTCCTTGGTATTCACCAACCTGCCAGACGTGGTATATAATTTCTGTGCAATTCTGGCTTTTCAAGAACTGATTAAAATCTATTTCCAGAACCAGAGAAAACACTGTCTCGTTTTATTGTTGCATAACTTTTGCTTGTTACCAGCATCCTTAGAAATCAGCATGCCATAAACTATTTCACCTCATTGTATCGTTTGCCTATTTTTGCCATTTATGACTATATGGCATGTTCTGTTGCCCCCTTATCCTGTATCCTGGGACCTGTCTTACTGATGTACCACCCTCGACCTCAATAAATATTATACCTTTTTCATATTAAAGACTACCCATTGACCAATGTATATTATAGTCAGTCTTATGATAAAGGTTGTCAGGTTTGCATGGTAGGCTTGGTAACAAGATTCAATGTTCTACTTTACATGAATTATTTAGGTGGAAAAAATGCCTCCCATAAGGATGGGTAACTCCCGTTCTCTGCATTATGGTGTCACAGTCTTCTGGAAGTATAATACAAATAACAAGCACTAGACTAGAGACTGAGACTCGTCGTACCTATTCTGAAGAAAACTGTGAAAATCTGCAAGCTGCTCTTGACATCACTATTTGGGACAATTTAATTTCTGACAATGATGACCTTGATAAACAAACGGATATTATCACTGACTATATTAACTTTTGTACCGATCTGTGTATACCAGAGAAGAGCGTCAGAGTTTGCACAAATCAAAAACCCTGGATCAATAAACAAATATCGGAGATGATCGATGAGAAACAACAAGCCCACAAAACTGGTAACTGTAAACTCTACAACAAACTCAAACGCGACATCACTAAATCTATTAAACAAGCCAAACAAGAATACTCTCGGAAAATACAGCATAACCTAGCGGAAGAACCTGCTAAAGCCTGGACTGACATTAAAAAGATTAGTGGATTACCTACTAGCCCCAAACCAACTCAACAAAATCCATTCAACTCAGATGAACTAAACACCTTCTTCACAAGATTTGAGAAGCCTCTCGCTGACCGTCCCGACATCAATAACAACGCCACCATAGCACCACCTTTAGAAGTAGAAGAGGCTACTGTCTTAAAGCAGTTGAAATCGTTGAACTCGAGGAAAGGTCCAGGCCCTGATGGCCTCATCCCCAAAGTACTTAAGCTATGTGCCTATCAACTGGCGCCTGTCATAACGAAACTGTTCAATTTATCTATCACGTCTAAGTCAACCCCTACTTCCTGGAAATCGGCCATTATCAAACCCCTACCCAAAGTTAAGAATCCCGATCAACTTAAACAATACAGACCAATAGCGCTCACCAGTTGCCTGTGCAAAATGATTGAGAGACTTGTTACATTACATTATTACTCATACAGCTATGGACCACCTTCAGTTTGCTTATCGTGCAAACCGCTCAACTCAAGATGCCCTTTTATGCCTCACTACTACCATCACAGATTTCATTGACAAGAAAGCTTAAAATTATGCCAGGTGTCTGTTCCTTGACTTTTCTTCTGCATTCAACACAATACATGTTCCAGACTTAATCTCGCAACTATCACATCTCGACTCCAATGTCACTGAATGGATATACAGCTTCCTAACGAATCGCACCCAAAGAACAATAGTAGATGGCAATATCTCAAAACCCATCATAACCAACACTGGCACTCCCCAGGGTTGCTGTTTATCTCCACTTTTGTTTTCAATATATACCAATAGGATTACCTCAGACTTAAGTAATAATATTACTGTCATTAAATACGCAGACGACACCTGTATAATTGGATGCATATCAAATCAATCAGATCTTAGTGCCTATCTTGATGAGATTAGTAGAATTTCAAAGCAATGTTGTGATTTAAACCTATTGTTAAACGCCTCCAAGACTCAAGAAATGATGTTTTCTACTCAGCTTGTTAGGCCCATTACCCCTACTCTTATCCTTAATGGCACGGAAGTTGATTTTTGTGACAAAGTAAAATACCTTGGTGTTACTGTTGACGATAAATTCCGCTATCATGATCATGTGCAATCCATAGTGACTACTGCATCTCAACGCATGTATATTGTGAAAAATTTTGTATACTATAGCTCAAAGCCCCTTTCTCATATGTTATTCAAGAGTCTTATTGTATCCCTCATCACTTACTGTCTCCCCATACTTTTTACAAGCATCCATGCAAGCGACAAGAAGTCCTTACGCAAAATATTTAAAGATGCCGCCAAGTTAGGGATTGAGCACCCCGATATAGATGCTCTGGTGGCCAACCAGATCAAGACACTTGGACTACGGTACATACACGATGAAGAGCACTTTAGCAATGACTTTCTAACTAAATGCCCCTCAGGTCGCTACCGCACCGTTAAATATCGGGGTACATGGGGTAGAGACAGCTTTTTAAGACATCTCATACATACACTTAATAATATACTATTCTAAAAAACTCTTTATACAACAGAGATCTGATTTTTTCCATGTTTTTCTTTCTTGTCAGTATTAACAACGTATTTCGTGACAAATTTTTGTCTATGATAGTAATAAATCCATCCATCCATCCAGACTGAGACTATAACATCTTCATGCCGAGAATAAGAGTTACCTTCCCATATGGGAGGTACTTTTTCAACACCAATAATTCATGCCAAGTAGAGCATTGAATTTTCTTACCATGCAAATCCTACAAAACTTAATGAAAATTAACTGCCTGACTATAACATACACTAGTCTTTTGGCAGTCTTTAGCTCTCTTGAATATAAACCGATGTGCGGACTTATTTTCAGGTCTCAGGAGTCCGCTGGCTGTGCATCGTGAGCAAAGGTGGAGCGGATTCACTCAGGTTGCCAACCCACTATAACAGAGATATAGAGAATCGCTTGCAAAATGGACTTTGAATGATGATATTTACCTCTTCTCACCTCCTCTAAGTTATAGGTGTCCTTACCTGTATTATTATATTTCAGATTGACAAGTTGTTTGATTTACTCTTTCATCTAGGAATTCCATACAACTGTATATTTACCATTGTAGTGTTTTACAACATTATCTCATTGTGCAGCAAATTGTACAGGATCTCTGTTTGTTACTAAGTTGACCCAAAAACACTCCTGTACAATTTGCTGCACACTTCAGGGGTAAAAACACAGCGGTATTGAACTCCTACTAGATGAAAGAGTGTACTGTACAATAGGCAAATCCGAAAGTAAATTATACATGTAAGGACACCAATAATTTAGAGGGGGTGAAGAGAGGTCAACGTAATCATTTAGAGTCTATTTTGTATGCGGTTTTATACATTCCTGTGAACAGGGACATTTGGCTATCTGGGACCTAGGTAACCTGGGTCATAGGAATCAAATCACATTGAGCACATCAGCATGGATTCACTGAAAGGACTTGTGGTTACGCTGACTTTTCTCGTTTTAGGATTCACCTATCTCTCTGCCACAGCTCCCAGTAAGTTGTTTGAATGGTTACAGTCTAGTGTATACTGCAATCGTGCAGGGATGTTATCATATTTGAATATGACTTGTCTTTTAGTTCCAAGTTACTTAGTTCCGTTTCTTGATTTGTGTGTGTGTCAAGGGACAATTAAATGCACATATGTTCCGATCAGAACATGTTATTATGACCATGAACAGATGTTGAAAGTTTTCCAACCCCAACAAAACAGAGCCGAAATTCTCAACGTATGTTATGATCCTTGCATCACAGGCTAGCACAACAGTATTGAGAAACAAAGATGGTGGGTAAAAGGGAATCAAGGTTGCAGTTAATGGATATCAAACCTGAGTGTTTTGAACTCGTTTATTTGTTTTGTAGATAAAGACTGGAACGGACTCATAGGTGAGTACCATCTAGAAGTAACAATTAGAAATAATCGATGATGAATCACACCCTTCAGTTATTTTTAGATAGTTGTTCTAATGCAATGCAATGCTTCTGCAATGATGTAGGGCTACAGTTTGAGAATACCAAGAGCGAAAAGTACAAAATGTGTCCCTTCCGTCGATCCAGACACATCACTTGGGTTAAATAGAAAGCCATGGGCAATAACTATCTACTGTCCAACCCTTGGTACATGGAATTTCTGACGCAACGGTTCCTTTAATCAATGAATTATTTTATTTTCCTTAAATCATCTACAAAAACTCAAACCACCAAAAATAAGCGGCAGCAAAAAAAAAGTGTTCTGAATTTCTTTCTGTCGATGATTCTCCAAATCACTTTTTCAGCAACCTTTGATCAAAAAATGTCAAATCCCTTCGCATTTAATGGTCTGCCAAGAACTTTGGCTGATGCTGAGGCAACAGGATGGGAACTGGACACCTCAACTGGTTCCTGTAAGTAAAATGCTCTCAAGTCGCAACGCATCACCCATATATGTCATCATATTATGTATTACTTTTGTTGTTATTTTCATTAAAGCTATAGCTTCGCCTCCCCATACTGGGTATGATATTGAAGGTCTCAGTCTGATTAAGAGCACTGTGGCAACCTTTTGAATCGCCTTTTAGTAAGTTTTTAGAGCTTATGGTTTCAACTGTATCTATGATGGACACAGTTGAAACCATTAGCTTTGTTAAATATAGAAAAACAAGTTTCAACCACTTAGGTTGTCCCCTCTTTACCGCTCTTTAACATGAAAAGATAAAGGGGGACAACTTTTGTTGTTATTGTTGTTGAGAAAAATTTTCATTTAAGTAAAGTTAATAGTTTCAACTGTGTCCATAGGCTATTAAAAATGTTGCTATGGTGCTCTTAGCTAGACTGAGACCTTCAATATGATACCAAATATAGGGAGGCGCATCTGAAGCTTTAAAGTGTAACTAGCAGAGATTGGTAATAAATTGCCGGTTGTTTGTTGAAAATGCTCATAGGAGTTTTGGGCCAATACAAATGAATTGTGGGAATCTAATGCTGATTTGATGCCTCACTATTTCAACTATGCCCAGTGGCATTTAACATCCACCAGGTACTACAGGTGATGATGGCAGTTCGTATTTCCGTGGTAACAGATACACACTGAACGATGACCCTGCAGCTATGCTCCTCTATGGTGCCAATGGATATATAGCTGGTATGCAAGTGGCGGTAAGGCTAAATTATTCAAGATTATTGAAACAATCACTATTGATGACCAATACGGCTGGATGGCCTGCTTTGACCCTTTGTGCAAAAGCTTTTTTCATTATCAGTGACTTAATATTCATCTTGTTATGTCAAGTAACTGTCCAGAAACCGTTAGCTTATTGTGAGATTGTTTTTAACCCACCATCACTCATTGTTGCGTTCATAACCTGTAATTTAGATACCATCGGGAGGTGCATTTCCTGCTAACTCTGTTCATGCTGATTTTTACTACAATGAGACAGACAAGTGGGTTTCTACTGTCTACTTCATTGATCCAAGTAAGTATCAGTTGTCATATTATTAAAAATATTACCCAAAGACCAATGCATGTCATAGTCGGGCAGTAAGCTACTTATGATAATGTTAAGTTAGATTTGCATGGTAAAAAAACTCAATGCTCTACTTGGCATGAATTTTTGATGGTGGAAAGAGTGCCTCCTATAAGGGAAGGTAACTCTCATTCTCTGTATTATGATGTCACAATGAACAGGATGTGCAATACAAGAAACAAAGACACCATAAGTAACTGCTTGACTAAAACGATTTAAATTTTATAAATTACATCTTTCAAATTTTGAGAGATCTCACACATTATATTTCTAATCAATTTTGCATTTAACATCGTTGTGACTTAATCTTTTTCTTCCTATTTTAATTGGGTATTCTGTAAACATTCTCAACAAATGAGTTCTATCCAAAATGCATCAAGTTTTATCAAATCCGCAGTGCAAAGTGAATGAAATCATGTGTCGGGGAAATTTCCAAGCCTAAGTGTAAGTCATGAAATCATGAATAAAAATCAGAGCAAAACCTGGCACCGCAGTTATTTACTGGCACTTACACTCAGTTACCAAATTCAAATTTTCATCCTTAATATGATCAAATATTTTGGCATTCTTAAATCTTAACACACCACAAGAATGTTCAAGCCGATGCCATGCAGTTAAAATCGAAAAAAATTTGCTTGTAAGAAATTTAGCCTTCTTCCCATGTTGCCTCTGTTTAGTTGGGTGGAGTGAGAGAGCAAAATGCCAGGTCATATTGTACTTTCCTGAAAGTACCTATCGGGTTGTTCTTGATCTGTTTATTGATTGAGCACTTTTACAACGCTTGTTTTGATTGCGCTTGTGTATTTGAACCTAAAACAGATCACCAAGTCTTCTTATCTGATGCATCAGTATGATATCAATACCATAATGACCTGTCATTGGCTCTCTCCCTAACCCATCAGGGCCGTCGGGCGCATGGCAAAAGTCTGGGGGGCTCAAACTACATCAGACCAGACATATTGGCTACATGGAAACCTTCATAATAATGGCAAAACTGGTACTCATATGAAACTTGAGAGGAAGATTGGCCTACAATCCTAGCACTGCCTACAACCTATTCGATTCAAGCTTGGGTTACCAAACCCAGCTACTTCCACTCCTCAGAAAGTTTCGACACTATTGATGTTATTCAGCCATCATTAAGAGAAAAATTTCCTTGAAAGCTTAAATAATAGCAGTTGCTGTTTGTTGACACAGTTTAAAATCTTCCAGAGACGGCTTAACTATTGATCAATCTGATATTGCATTTATCCTTTCTTTGGTAGCTAAAATCTGCAGCACTGGACGAACTTTGCAGGAGTATACTGATGAAGGAACGGGTACAGAACTGTATCTGCAGACTGGACAGACACCATACCACACCATGACCATACCCAGAGATGCAGGGGAGGCAAGCGAGGCCACACTATATGATAAGGGTCTCTGCATCCCCGAAATGGGTAAGAGCTGTGAGAATTTTATTCAAGATAATAAAGTACCACTCACCGGTAGATGGTTGTTTGAAGGTGGGCAAGTCGCATACCTGGAGACACATCCAAACTAGGAAGGAAACCAAATCAATCCAATACATCCAGGTCTTATGCAAGCACTGACTGTTTGTTCAAGAGTTTGATTCCTATGAATATCTTCTTTCCTCTGTGTTCAAGTTTCTTTGAAGTAGACAAAGAAACCGAATAAAACCCGAAAAAAAAGATATGCTAAAGTTGCAGATTATCTCAACCAAATGACAGGCCCTCAGAGACCAGGTTTGTCGACCTTTTATTTTGAATTCTAGAACACTGCATTGTGGGATACTTATTAAAAGGCGTTTCTCATAAATTTCAGGTTATCACTACTGGTATGATTTTTCAGAGGGGATGGATTGTGAGGATGTTTTTCCCATATTTGCTCTGTACCAGGATGACACTATGGTGGCCTTTGGCTGGTTTTTTGCCGAGCTCTACACCAATAGTGACAGATGGGAACACCCCGTACGACCTCTATTTCCAGTGAGTTGACAAATGTTTTAGAAGCAGTTGACTTTCATGTGATGTTCCAAGGAATAAAAAACACCTGGTGACATGATAGGGGAGGGGGTCATGAGTCTGGGGGGAGGGGGGTTCACACCTATGGTAATCATGTAAATCAAGATGTATCTTGCCTAGCTGTCTCAAAATTATGCTTTTCTCTCTATTACAGTATTTTATGCCAATAGTTCCAACATGTCTCGGAGCTGATGGACCAATCACAACCTTACACATTTACCTCACAAATTCACCTTCAGGTATCACATGTCCTGCTCCACCAACCACCCCAATAGCTACAAGTCAGGTGACCTGCCCCACTGGATGTCATAGTACCACACCACTCCCTCCACCCGCCTGTATGTCACAAGATATGATGTCGAAAATTTTAAACTGGCAGCTACATTGGAGCAAAGAAATTTGTTTTTGATTAAGCTCAGTTTTATCAAGCTGAATGAGTTGGTTGATGTTCAGAGTGAATTGGCAGCCGCTGGGAAATCATAGAACAATGTTATAAAAAGTGTTGCATAATGTCAAACCTCTGTGGAAAGTCTCACTATTCCACAACAGAATGATGTTGTTGTTGACAGGAATTGATTTATAGTTTTTGCTTACTCTTGTTTGCAGGTCACGGCTCTAGCCATGACTCTACATATGCCCCCGTACCAGGGACTGCTTGTGCCTATTTCACACAGGCTACGGCTGTTCTCCCCCCAGAGACCCACAGATGCCCTGCTGGTCTGGCTTTCGATGTCGGTGCCTGTGTCTGTAACTGGCCTTCTGATTTCACCTGCACTGTATAAGTCTGGCTGAAACAGGGATCAGGGATAGTTCAGTGCTAGAGGCGTCTGTTTTGGGATCATAAGGTCCTGGGTTTCGAGGCCCTTCTGGTGCACTGTTTGTCTAGCTGACCTGGAACGATCAACGGATAATGGGTGTGCCATATTGCTAGTACCTTCAAAAATGAAAACTAAAACAGTTCACTGCAATTGATGTTAAAGTAACTAACATCGGCAACATTTGCTTTCAGATCAATTTATGGACATTGAGGCCTGTTCTTTTGGTTTAGCGTTGTATTGCACTTTGCAACGTGGAAAATGTGTTTTTTCTAGTAACAATGTAGATCTGTTAATGCTGACACTTGTTGATTGTGTAACATATAATCAGATGACCTCACCAAAGATACAACTACTGGCTGCTCAATATGTAAAAACAGCTGTACTTTGAATAATCCATAAATCCCAAATGTGTAGGCCCTTGTTGTCTTGACATAAATAAAGAATAAAGTGAAGTGAGTTGTCTGCCTACTGGCAATGAGGGCACAACTCTGACCTTACATCAACTATTTATTTGTGGGTGTGTTTTTTCTTATGAACAAACAGATGGAACAATGAACTCCCTCTCATTCATTGGATGGAATAACCCTGGATACACCTTAGAAAATTATTCATACCTATGATCAGATAAATAGCATTAAAGGGCAACCAGGGTTTCAAACAACTTCTTATTGATTAATAGCAGATTGCACCTTCTGCATAGGGAAAAAAACAAAATCTAATTCGGATGATTATTCAGCCAGAATTCTTGTGAAATATTTCTTCCATCAGGTACTCAAACTCAGCTAAAATAGAATAGCACAGAGCAGTTCCCAGTTCCTGTTTTTATTTAGCCTGTGCTCTATCATCATTACAGCAATGTCTTGGAACCTCCCCTAAACTGAAGTGTTACCCAGCTTAGAGTCAGCAACTACTTTGAGTTTTGCATGGCATAATGCACACAGCTGATGCTGCCCAGTACATTATTTACTACACATAAATGCATTGCTGCAAAACCTTGGTTGCCTTTTAACATACAATTGCAGTTTTGTCATAGATTGGTTGTAGAAACCAGCAACTTCTCATCGTTGTCTGAGTGTGTAATAGATGAACTCCCTCTCCCTCTCTCACCACTAAGCCATGCCAACAATTCATATGGGTTGTTCCTCGTAGGGGAGAGGGAGTTCATTGGTGTAATGCGATGATATCATAAAATGTGCGCTAGGTAAGCAATGCGGTTGTACTACAAAGCATAACGTAGAGAGTAGGTGATATTGAAGCATAAAACTTTCTATATTTGAGATTGAAATATTCAAAGCAGATTTAAACTTTATTTAACATACTGTAGGTCAGAGTTGTTATTCCATTTTGTAAAAATCTGACATCGGTAAGCAGATAAAGATATTTTTGAGAGTTACCCTTTCTTTGTACAAGGGGACATAATGCCTAAATTATTTTAATCATATTGTGTAAAGGAGCATTCTCATCACTATAAAGATTGAACCTAGATTTATGTCAGAAGCACAAAAATCTACATTACAGTCTGCTACATAAAAATGATTTCACCCATCCAGCATAACCATCACCACATTTTGCCGAATCATTCATCATGTTGACAGTGTATTTATTTATGTACGACCGCATTCAGACAGTTCACCCAACTTCTTTGCTCCCGATTAGTGCAAGTCTTAGAATTTTTTTTTTACCCTTAATCTTAAATACGGCAACCATTGAAGTTTCCTATCATACTGACTCTGATCATAATAAGTGAGAGCATGAATCAAGGACATATACCACAAATACCACCAATACCACAAAGTACATATTGTACTATAGCAAAGCTCCTTACCTAATTTTAATGTTTGTTATGGAGTGGTGCAAAGGGATCATATGCGGATGATTCCACATGAGTGTTACCAGATCCCGGGATCGCCTTGTTAAAGGTCCATTGAAAGTTATAGTATGGACTTGACATACCCTATCGAAGATTCACCATGCACCCTGGTAAAATTATTTCTTGACATGAATCATGACATTGCTGTCTATGCATACCGGAACTCGGCAAGCTTGAGCAAACAAATTGGAGGTTTATTAAGTACACATTATATTTCTATGCATGGCAGCAACTATTCATAAAGATCAAAATTTTGGGTTACACCCAATGGCGCACGATGGTAAAGTTGAATCAAACCCTAAAATAAATTAAGATTTAAAACCTCAAATTAGGCATTAGGGCTTTAATAACAGTCTGTACCATCAAATACCAGGTTCTTTAGCAAGAAATTTGAATGATAGTCCTATATGGTGTTGGTGGATTAGCAAAACACTACTATAATAAGATTAATACGATCTTGAACTGTTTTCCGCTTCTGCCACAATTTAAATGCCTAACCAAGCAGTAATTCCAAGTACTAAGTACTTTGATTACTTTAATCCACAACCATAGCCGAGCAGTTTCATGAGAGGGTTTAGCACTTAGCTCAGCTCCTCCACACTTTCGCCAGTCACTATAACTGTAAACAATCTGCAGAAAAGAACTATATCAATCAACTAAGAGAAATTTATCATAACTAACTAGAGATCAACAAGAAGCATTGATTCTTGAAGAAAAAAAAGCAGCGAATTTGTATATAGCAAGGTAAGTTTTATCAAACCATGGTGTCTCTAACTTATCGAACAAATCACCCACAAACTGTGTTGGGATGCTGTGGAGCTTGAGTAAGGTGAAGGTAGATGATGTGAGCTGTTAAGTCACTCGAAATTAGCCATGCAAACATAACAAGCGGAGTTTGTGCCAAATGTTGACAAATTGTTGGCTAGTGTACCAATCAGATTTTTTTTTTATGTCTAAATCCATTTTTAGACTCTCAGAGTTGCCAGCTTCGCTAGGTTAAACATGCGTGATATGGCCGAATGGCATTCGAAGTATTCCACTTTCGCAGCAACACCTAGAAACACCGCCTTTGTGAATTCAATTGATTGTGACTGTCAATAAGCCTATTTATAAGCTGACCTCAGTTGATAGACATGTGCTGGAGGCTATAATCTGAAGTTTTTATTTATTTTTGTCAAACTGAAACTTGGGATATTTGATGACTTTATCACATTTTCTCTTCTTTGCCAAGATTTGGCGTTGAACCTTACTTAATGCAGGAAGCGCTTGAATCGGTACCTGAATGCTGGAGAGGAGTTAGATTCTGAAGAGGAACATATTTAATAAGAACTGTTCATCTTTTCATTCCAGACCAAACCTGAAACCAAGACTGGCACAAAACTCTGAGCCTGGAGTAAATTTATCATTCAGCCGGAGAAAAAACTCAGGAATACGAACAATGCACACCTTACATTACATCACATATATTTATTGCTGTATGCTGACATGGAGTCATCTTCAAACATTGATCACAGCACAGCTGGAACTGACTGTCGCACAGCACAAGTTCCTACGACGAGGAGCGTTCAAAAGAATGGAGGAGCGGGTGAGTTACACCATAGACAAAACACACATGGTATACACGGTATATATATGGTATTACATGGTATTACATGGTATACATTAGGTATACATGGTTTACACTAGTATATCACTATCCAAGTAAAATTATGAATATATGAGACGTGAGGAAGGTATATATCTTGTCTTGTTATAACTTGTCATAATAGGGGTACTTTGAAGTGGCGTTGCAGCTTGGTCAGAATTTAGCTGTAAACACCTATTATTTAATAGTCTCCCAGAGCCCCTCAGACTTTTGCCCACCGGGAATTATTCAAAGGCTTTTTCTAGTAAATCCTTCTGAGGATTTGATAAAGCAAGCAGAACCGCATACATCAGTATAAAGTTGGAAATTGATTTCAATAGGTTTTGAGTCTATTTTGAGCTTTCTGTATTTTGTATGGTGAGTGCTGCCAGAGATAAATGAAATGTATGCTCAAATCAAAGATTGTCCCGCTTCTTTTACCTGTAATTTTCATTTGATTGGGTTTTCTTGGAAAACCCATACCCTATGATAATGATGTTGACATTAGGTAAATCATATTTTTCTGAGCTGCAATAGGTGTGTTGTGAGTTTCTCTCAAATGCGTTTGATTATTTTCTGGACGCATAACATTTCTCATCTACAATTGGAGGATGTCCATTCTGTGTTTTTTTTTTCAAGTTTTCATCGCTGTATTGCAGTCTGCATCTTATGGTTGGTATTTATACCCAGGCTTGACTGGCATTTCACATCATTGCTATGTAGGAGTTCTGAAGGGTGGCAGAAATATAGCGGATTCGTTCTGAAAGGTTCTGATATTGTTTGTGAACTGTGTTTATGTTTCGGATAGAGCAATGCAGGCAGTCGTCGTTAAGCACAACAAAAGCCTGGGCATATTTTGTGTATCATTAGCTACCTACTCCTACCCCACACCTTTCCCTCCTACCCTTCCCCAAAAGCATTTGATCAGCCTTTGGCTGTAGGTTAGTATCTGTCAGGTTTACGAATATGACTTGGCAAAAGCGGCAATATCGACTTGTCAAAATATTAACTCATGAGATTAAGATTAATTACTTCTCATTAGGTGACTCATCCTGATAATAACATTACAAATAAATCATTAAATTTATCTCTTAAACCCAGCTGATAACCTTTAATGAGCGCAGGAGGTGCTTCAAAATGGCTGAGCCATCAGAAGCTGGTTCTTCCAGATCATATACAACTATTAGAGTGTAGGAAAACCGCCCACATGTCAATGTCTGGGAAAGGAAATCATGCACACCACCAATTAATTAAGCCATTCTTAAATTCAATATGACATTTCAAGATTATTATGATGTAACCATTTAGACAATGAAGGTTTACTCCTCAGATTAAGAGGTATGCACTGGTAAAACAATGTTGGCTAGAATGTTGGTTAAACTCACAAAGTTTGGTCAAAAGACCACATCCCAAAGAATGGGCGGCAATATAGGGTGTGCCTAAAGGATGGATGGATGGATTTATTACTATCATAGACAAAAATTTGTCACGAAATACGTTGTTAATACTGACAAGAAAGAAAAACATGGAAAAATCAGATGGCCGTAATGGCCGAGGCCGTAATGTCTGCACCAATATGCTCTCAGATTGTAGGCAGGTCGGAGCACACCATGGGGGTCCAACAGTCCCAAGTAGTCATTGGCCTGCAGTTGGGAATCGCACCCATGACCATCATCGCTTGCCGCAGAAGTCCGGCGTGCTAACCAACTGGGCCATCTCTTACTCCTAAGTCACCCGAATCGCAGCTGTATCACACATTCAATGCTGGTGCCTTTTTGAGTTCTGAATTCGCTGTTATTGCATTTGTTGGCCTCGTATAACTTATTTTGATCGGGGATTGCTCTTTATCAGATAATCTCTCTTTATTCTGGTGCGATTTGTATCTTAGTCCAGCTCTTTCATAATTAAGGCGGCTAGAGCTTTGTAAGCTCAGCCACTAGGGCAGGGGTGCTCAAACTTTTCTGCCAGTGGGTCACTTTTGAAAATTAACATATTGAAGTGGGTCAGACTTTTTTTGCGCCAAGCAAGCAGGCTATCTGTGGATAGCCTTGATGCGTGTATTGGTCATGAGTAAACTTTCAGCCTAAATAAACCAGTCGCAACGTGAGTTTTAATATGGGCAGGCGGGCCACCTAAAAATGGCATGTGGGCCAAATTTGGCCCACGGACCATAGTTTGAGCACCCCTGCAC
This sequence comes from Membranipora membranacea, assembly GCA_914767715.1. Taxonomy (NCBI): domain Eukaryota; kingdom Metazoa; phylum Bryozoa; class Gymnolaemata; order Cheilostomatida; family Membraniporidae; genus Membranipora; species Membranipora membranacea. Next base: position 11,637,655 of record OU612073.1, on the reverse strand, counting down.
TATGGGATGGTTCTGTTTTGATGAAAGGAATAACTAGGGCTGCTAACTATATAGTACCCAAGATGACACCACCACCAGTTACGACAGGTCTGACCAATTTTACTTTTGTGCCCTGGTTAATCTCAATAATTTAGAATTCAAGTTATGGAAATTCTTTCCTAAAGTTTGCTCATTTTGGTTTCAGCTAGCACACAGTGTTGTTTGAATGAGGCTTCTTACTATTAATAATTCAAATGAGTCTGAATGAAAGGTCGAAGTGTTCTTTGGTTTGTGACCCAAAACTTTTTCCCCCCTCTCCCTGAATCAATGGCCCTCAAACGAGTTAAAGTGGGGATTACAGATTACAGCAAATAATAGCGGGATGTTTTTGTTCTATTTTAGCCTGACTTTATACCCAGATTAGTACAGATGACCTTCCATGATTGCGTTGGAGGCTGCGATGGCTGTATTAACTTGGCTCACCATGGCAACTTAGGTAAGACAACTCCTAAGTATAGTAACAAGTTAATTTTTAGCCAGTAGATAATTGTGATCCAAAGAGCACTTTGGCGTGATGTTGCAACAGACTTTCCAATAAAAAAAGATGTATTGAGGTCCATGTGCGTATCCCCAAGATCAGTCAAGGAGTTTAATTCAACCCATACCAAGATATTAAATTCTGCTTCCTCTCTCTCCTTGTCTGTAACTCATACCTTCGACACAACCTTGCTATGGTAAACAATATATCCTGTTGTATACCCTGACCTGTATAAGTAAAATCTGATCAAGTCTGAATCAAAATTATTTCATACCATGTCAAAAGGTTAGATAAGGCTGTTTAGCTATGTGCATGAGCCACAGCACCTGCATCATATGTCAGTGTCAGTGGTTTTTCCCTATGTATGAGTCTTTAATGCTTCAAAGTCAGTTTAGGGTGCGAGGTTAGCCCTATAACAACCTCATTTTAGGTTATGGTTGATATCGACATCAATGTTGTTGCAGGACTTGATGAGACATATCAATGGGTACAGAGTTTCAGAAATGACTACGCTCCGTATCTATCTCTAGCAGATGTCATAGCATTCTGTGGTATTGAAGCTCTTAAAATTGGAGCAGCTAAATCAGGTTAGTGCAAAAATACGCCGAGCAATGGCGTTTGTCTAGAATATGTTCCTCATTTATAATGCTGGTATTCGCATTAGACAGATAAGAGTAAAGAAAACTGGAAAGACACCAAAAATGTTGTACGCAACTTTATTTATTACTTGATGAGCTGAATATTCACCTACAGCTCATATGTTTTGGTTTTGTATCTAAAGTTTCTTCCGATGACAATCACCTATCTATGCCATCACTACCTTAATACTGAGAACAAAACTTTCAAAAGAACAGCCCTCCTTCTCCTTGATAATAATATTTTTAATATTCCGCTTGACTGTTTTACTATTATAATTGCTGTGCAGTGCAAGGGCTCATATGTCTTAGTAACTTGATCGAGGCAATAAAATTGGTATATATTTCTATATATATGTATTGGGTAAGATATGATCTTCGATCTTAGCACCGCTTGGCAAACTTCAAAAGGATTATCAAAAGATAAGCTGTTTTGCGGTTTGTAATGTATGAAAAAACCAGATCAACGCAGGACATTCATGTTCTATTGGGATATCTTCATGGTAAGACGCGCAGGTGTTAATGGTTATGTGTAAGATTGCAGCTGCAGCTCACACAAAAACTGAGAATGCTATTTGGGGCGTCAGCTCCTTAGTGCCACTATTTCTCAATCTCTGAACAGAGGCTATATTTTACTATTCTAACCATAGACTTAATATACTACCTAGACAGGCCAATAGCATTCAATACTGTCCCACTTAAATAGCACGACATGACGTAATTAGTTTGTGCTGTGAGCCACAGTTTATTATATATCCATCAATGTAATAATGTGTAAAATCAAGGGACGCTGGGCATGATATCAGCCGCTGTCCAGCCCCTTATCATTCAAACACAAAGAAAATTGGTGAGTGTATGCAAAAGACCTTTCCGCACGAGATGGTATACATAATTTGTCTCCAGAGCCGGAACTTTTTATGATAAGAGACAATCATTAGCCAATAAACACAGCCATTTACCCTCAGCACTTCCTTCACTACTATAAAAATGTAAAGAACACCTACAACACAAGATCACAAATATTTTGTTGGAAGAGCCAGATCTAAGCACCAGCAACACCACCATGATCATTTTTTTCCTTAAAACTATTCGTAGTTGTGACTGAACACAACCAGTGTGCTCAAATTGGATTGCTAATTTTATTGTCGCTTCACAAGGAAGAATAGATAGCTGTTGTTCCTGAGTATGTATGATGAATCTAGAGCAGGGGTGCCCAACCTATGGCTCATGAGCCACCTCGGCTCATTTTGGCTTTTTGGGTGGCTCATTTTAATATTTGCAAATTTCACGCGCTTTTTGGCGCGAATTTCATGCATTCAATTCATGCATGTACAATGTGCATTAAATGTATGTATAGTGTATACTAGTTCATTGTACTGGGTGCCTGCATTGTACATATGTGTGTAGAGTTGTCTTCTTGCAGACTTGCCAACCTAAATTTTCCAAAATGCTTATAAAAATTTGCAAAATGCTTAAAATACTTACAAAAGTCCGGGGCGCCTCATATGACCAGAAATTGCCTCAAAAAATTTTTCGCGCTACGCGCATAATCTCACGCAGTGACTTTGCTTTGGTCATTTTGCCAGCACTTATACATGAATGAATATTATACATATATCACTGACTGTTTCCATGTTGTCTACACGTGATGCGACGTGGTCAGCTCATTTAGTGTGATTGATTTTTTAAATGGCTCATGTGAGAGAAAAGGTTGGGCACCCCTGATCTAGAGTATGTGACAATAACTTAAAATTATTATACTTCAGTACTGTAGTCAAAATCTAATGGCCTTTACCCTGGCCAAACTTAATTTTGCCGATGCCGGTAAGGTTCTTTGAGTTTATAAATGTGATATCGGCGTCAACAGTGAATGTCTTTTGCTTCCCCGACCTATACACAGAAACAGCAGCGTGAAAAAAAAAGTTATTACTGAGTTGTCTAAAATTGCGTCCGATGAAGACCATCCTCTTTTTAGTCGTGTTGTTTTCAACTGTGCAAAGGTATCCTCTCGCCTACATACCATCTATTGCCCACCAAAGTGCAGGACAGGAAAGATAATACAATGATTGTTATAATAAGCCAAACCAAACCAGAACACGTCATCATCTGAGCAAATGGTACTATGAAACTACAGAGGAAAAAGGATGGAACCATGTGACTCTAATAATTTCCAAAACTGGAAAATGAAATACTGTGGCCAAACTTATTTTTGCCGATGCCGGTAAGGTTCTTGGAGTTTTTGAGTTTATCAATGTGATATCCGCGTCAACAGTGAATGTCAATTAGAGTGATATTTGAAAAGTACAATTCCTGTAATGATCATTATTATTTTTCTTATCGTTACATTCACATTATTCTTATTCAATAGTTGATAATTCCCATAAAAACTGCTTCTGCTTCGATCTAGGTGGAGCCCTGCAGACATCTCTATACTTCTCAAGATAGTGCAGCACACTCAACAGTGATTACTGTATAATTGACAATGTCTCCTTACAGAGGGATTTTTTAGTCATTGTAGAAGGGATTGTTGCTGCTCATTAATTCAAAAACTTCTCTGGCTGTCTATATAAAGGGTTCAGAAGCTTATTTTATGGCTCAGACTGGTTTCTATATTAATAGCCATTATTCATACTAAACCTTAGCTCATACCAACAAAAAATTATTGCAGGCTGCGGAGGTTTGTGCTTGTAAGCAGCCGTGATGCATATGAGCACGCAATTCTCGACTGAGTCAAGCAATAATGCTGGTGATCGTTTGGCCGGCATTTATTTTTCAGTCATGGAAATTATTAGAATCACTGCTTCCGTCCTTTTTCTGTAGTTTCATCATTACATATAGTTCCATTTTCTCAGATGATGACGTGTCCTGTTGTAATAACTACTTTTCCACACTGCTGTGTTTGTGAATAGGTCAAGGAAGCAGTTGTCATTCACTGTTGATGCCGATATCTTATTGATAAACTCAAACAACCTTACCGGCATCGGCACTGGCATCGGTCACAGTAAAGGCCATTAGATTTTAACTACAGTACTGAAGTATAACAATTTTAAGTTATTGTCATACGTACTCAGGAACAACAGCTATCTGTAGTTTGCATACTCAATTTACAGCACAGATCCATTCTTCCTTGTGAAGCAACAATAAAAGTGGCAATCCAATTTGAGCTGACTGGTCGTGTGCAATTTTGAAGAAAAAAACGATGATGGTGGTGATAAGATCCGGCTCATCCATCAAAATATTTTTGATATTGTGTTATATGTATTCTTTACATTTTTATAGAAGTGATGGACTGATGGAAGTGCTGAGGGTAAATGGCTGTGTTTATTTCAGTGTTTATTGGCCAATGATTGTATCTTATCATAAAAAGTTCTGGTTCTGGGGACAAATTATTAATACCATCTCGTGCGATAAGGTCTTTTACATACACTCACCAATTTTCTTCGTGTTTGAATAATAAGGGGCTGGACAGGGGCCGATATCATGCCCAGCGTCCCTTGATTTTTCACATTATTTCATTGAATTGTATATAGTAAACTATGGCTCACAGCACAAACTAATTACGTCATGTCGTGCTATTTAAGTGGGACATATTAAGATCAGTGAAGCATAAGCATTGTCCTGTCTAGGTAGTATATTAAGTCTATGATTCTAACCGATATGGTATCATGTATTGTATTACTTAATCACAAATTGTTCGTCTTTTCTCAGGTAACGCACTATTTGTGCCTTTCTCGATTGGCAGAAAGGATTGTGACTCTAGTCAAGGAATGCCTGTACGTAACCTTCCTGACCATGGCATGGTTGAGGGTGTTGGCCTTCTCAAAGACATGTTCAATCTCAATGATAAAGAAGCGGTTGCTTTACTTGGTAGGTTTCATTCCCTGCCTTTGTGCAATCATTTTGTTACTGGTTGTAAATCTCTGTTAAGGTTGTTCCCCTCTGATGTAAGGGACCTTCAAACAAAAGCCTCAGATCTTAATTGTTTGTCACGTGTTTGAAGTTTGTTTATTGCCCTTTCATAATTCCATCCTAATAACTAGGTTAATTGTATGGAAATGAAAGTGAAAAAATCAAGATAATCATTAAAAAATCTGATATTATATTCAAAAAAATCATTCTGTCATTTTGCTGTCCTGCACTTATTTGGGGGGGGGGGGGGGGTTGGGGGTAGAATCTGTAATTTTTAGATTGGAACTTAATTTATAAAACTTCCAAGAGAATGAGTGGGAGCAGGTTGAGCTTGTTTTCTATTTTTGAGAAATCATAAACATTTTGATTCCAGCTGGTATCTCAGGAATGTTGATTATTGATGCCCCATTGATATGGTGCAAGTATTAAAAGTGTAGGGCATCTATTTGGCAAAAATTAAGGCAAATAATATGTGAAGGTTTGGCGAAAATTGATCTTGAGTTCCCACTTTTGTTACCCTTACTCGCCTACTTGCCAGTCCAGGTTTGATTGACCATTCCTGAGGATGAGGCACTGTAGCCAGCTTAATAATCACGGAGTTGTCGCGTTTTTGTGTATGTGGGGAGAACTCCCATATGTATAATAAGATATATTACATGAATGAATCTGGTTTTGTGTAGGATGCCATTCATTGGGAGCATGTCACAGAAACAGATCTGGATTTGATGGAGACTGGGATGCCAGTCCAAACAACTTAGACAATGGATTCTTCCTCAACCTGGCTTCTAATGACTGGACAATTCAGAACGTCTCTAATGACCTGATAAAGTAAGTGTTGGCCAACAGTAATGGCCACAAACCTCTCGCTAGATTTCGGCTTAGATTCAGGGTTTGAATTCTGCTGATACTTTATAGAAAAGCAAAAATATAGCTTGGTAAGATAGTGTTATGTTAGGGGAAGGCAACATAGGCAACTATGGTAGGTGCATAAGCAAGGAAAATCCAATGAGAAACTGTGCAAGGCCTGCTCCATAAAAACTAAATCTGCATGTTCTCCGTTCACACAATGATACTATAGCATGCTACTACTAGAACAAGTTTGTTCCTTCTGTTCTGATGGAAGAAAAATATTGCAAAATTCTGGTTTTGTAAAAATAAATATCCCTCCTCTGATAGTGCACACATAGCTTGGCCCCGTCAAGTGTAATCCATGTGGGTGGCATTCTGCGCATGCTCAGATCTGGGCATGAGCTGATCTCTGCAAAATTGAGTCTCGGAATTCCGAAGCCATCTGATTGGCTACCTGCTCTGGTGGCACACTCACAAATGCGTGCGGAATTGTTAGAAAGAGTTATCTTCTATTGTCACTATTAGCTAAATTTGACTGGCAATTCATGCAGGGGGTGTCCTATCTCCCCAGACCAAAATTGCAATTAGAACCCAGACTAAACTCATTGTTCTTGCACATGCGCAAATTCAATTCACGCATGATACATACTTAGCATTACGACATTCTCTTTGTGGTAATGATAGTTTATCAGTGATCTACATGCCCAGTCAGATCACGAGAGTCAGTATGTGTGAGTGGTTCACAGTCTACCTGCAATCGGTTAGTAGTTAAACTCATAACACATCCATTCAGTTACTAACAATTGATTCTTTCCTTGTAGTTCTTCTTCCTGGACTCGACCTCACTCTAACTTTATAATGCTCCACTCTGATATGTCTATGATGAAAAAGTTTACGACGTCAGGAGATCTAGACACCCCTTCGTGTAATGATATGAATGAATGCCCAGATTCAAACACAGCGAGTATAGTAAGTATTATCGTAAAAGCAAATAGTTTATGTCAATTGCAATATATGTAGTTTGAGTGCTTCAATACCGCTTGAGTTGCTGGTAGTGGGATATTATTATTGACCGTTTCTGACTAGTTGGTCTTGTTAAGAGGTATCTGAGGTTAAAGCAAGGCAGGGTATATAAATGCCCAGATTCCAACACAGCAAATATTGTAAGTATTATTGTAAAACAAATGATTGATTTCAGTTACAATGGAAATAGTTTGACTGCTCCAACACCGCTTGAGTTGCTGGTAGTTGGAAACCATTATCAACTGTTCCCAACTGGTTGGTCTGGTTGAGATGTGTCTGAGGATAGTGTATGGCAGGGTATGAGCATTTAGTTTACAGAACGAGTAGTCTAAGTGCTCAGACAGCTCAAATATGAGTTATTAGTATCACATTATCAACCATTCATTTGAAATTAGTGGTTGATAGTGTAATACCACAAACTCTCATTAGATACATTAGAGGACATTGGAAATTAGAGCATTAGACTACAGTAGAAGGGGAAAAAAGATGATTTGATTACCTGGCAACTGTCAACTTGACAGTTGACCTACGTTGAATGACAAGGATTTGAATCCTAGTTCAGCTAACTGGCAGATGGGCATTGTGTGACATGATTTTTTTTTACCAATATTGATTGGTTCAGATTATCTTATCCTGAAACCAATAAACCTATGTTGCAGCAGAATTCTTGAGCTGAGCTCTGCATAACAAATCCACAAGCAGTCAGGCGCTTGTGTCACTCATATGAAGTAATTTCCATTAAAGTATCATCCATAGTTTTCTATGTATGTTTGTATTAATGTCATTCAATTCACTTTCTATATTACAGGTATTGCTATTCGCCAGAAATAACACTGAGTTCATGGAAAATATCGGTGTTGCGTTCCAAAAAATGCTCGACTTTGGTCAAAAAGACCTCAAAGTTATAACTCTCGGGTGATGAGAATGAGGAGACTTTGGTTTGGGAATCCCAGGTGACTTGGGAATCCCAGGTGACATCTGATTAACACAAAACTCTTATGTTTTATTTACTTCGTTTTTTTGGTGAAATTGCTCTCTTATTTTTATACATTATTATGATATATTTGTGTCATTAACACCGTGCGTTTTATTCCTTTCTGACTATGCGTGATCAAAATAGAAAACCAACATATCATAGTAAACATAAGTCCAAGTAACATTGTTGTAAATTCTACACAAATATTGAGCAAAGAAGATTATTGATGTGAAAAAGTGTTGACTCGTTTTTTGCACTTATAAAATATAAGACTTGAAACTCGCGATAATAACTCAAAAACATGCTTTTGAAATGGTAAAGTTAATACTAAAGGTAAAAAAATAACTTGTGCTGCTCGACTACTTTGTTCAGCCTGAATAGTCAGGCGCTGTTCCTATAGAGAACATACCAGCTTTGTTTCCATTGATCATCTTACCAAAGGCAGTGCTGAGTGTCTGTAGAAATACATCCTCATCTCTAGCAAATGCCAATACCTGAAGAAAAGAAATACGCAATACATGAATATGAACATGGATTTGTCTTCTCTTGAAGTTACTGGCATAGTTTTGGCGCACAATGCATAAGGGTTGCTCACACAAATGACTATTTGGGAAAACATGAGTATGAATTTAACAAAGAGATTACCGAAGAGCTGTCTGATGGTAGCCGTTCCAAGGGCTTGTCTCAAATGATATTGAGCATAATAACAGTAGTGTCCCACAATGCAACTTCAACCATGTATCCCCTGGAAGACCAAGTCAATCTTATCTGCCATTAACTTGGTTACACTGGAATTGAATTTCCCGATGGTCATTTTCATATCCTATCATGATATGGTATAATAGGACATTACGGAATTACCAAGTTCTGAACGGTACAGGGATTAGGGTGTATTGACTCCAGCAAGTCTTGTGCTTCTTGTGTGAGATAATTCGGGTCTATGTGCTAGTCATCATGACTGCTCGCAACACCCCAAGATGCTTCACAATGACCAAGACAGATCTTGCGCCAGCCACTGGTCATTGTATCTTTTCAGGAGTGAAAAATGTAAAAATGTACAGTTGTGACTGCTGATTGGGTAGTGTAGATGTGCCAAATGTTAATATGACAGATTTAACTCACATGGTCAAAGTCATTTGATTGGACAGGGCAGGAGGTGAAGTTGATCTCAGTACAGCTTGGAGTGTCCATCTCTCCGGAGACAGTAAAGTTCTTAAACAGAGCCATGTCAGCGTTTAGCATCATCAGCTGTTCTACTGGTCCCTTAGTCCAAAATGTTGAGCTGGAAATACAAATGTGAAAATAACTTTTCCAAAATGGTCTTGATACTGAATTATGGCTATTTACTAAAATTGTTAGAATATTTACTATTTAGCAGTTTCATTGATAGAAGGCAAAACAAAAACACTTTTATTATAAACTTGAAAGAACATCTGTAGGGCCTAATAAAATACTTCCTAGTAAATATTTATGATCATATATCGTCAGTAATTGATCAAGATAAGATAAGATATGAGATTGATTTATTTTAGATAATAAGATAAGAGTCAAAGCTTGGAAATACTCAAATGATGACACTCAAAAATATTGTTTCTCCAGCTGTCATAAGATTTTCTGTCAGAATTTCCCCCATCAGATTTTGTTTTTATCTAAGCTTTCAATGGAAGCAAGCAAGCAACTGAGAATCTGGAATTTTTAGCAAGATCACTAAACGTAAACCTTTCGGTCGTTTCCGGTGATAACTTAAATATATTCAAAATCTGATAGGAGAATTCGCAGTGTAAATGCAGGGTAATAAACTTGTGGGCATTAACACATGATTTCACGTACTTCACAATCTCATTGGACATCGGTTTTGGGACCCAATCTCCCGAGAGCATTTCTCCATAATACTGGTTGTCCAGGCCGAGGGGAGTTCTGTCCCATGGTATTCTACCTCTGAAAGTAATAGGCATGGTGAAACCTGAGTTCTCTCTCTGCATTCCTCCGAGTGAGTGACAGCCTGAAACACGGAGACTATAAATCAGACTGCATATATATTACCTATATATTTATATTACCTTTTGTTTTGTCATGAACAATTAACATATGAATATTGCAAGAGCCTGATTTTGAAAAAAAATGAGCAGTGATGCTGCTTCACAATGTAAGAGGTAGATCATTTATTTCTGTTGCAATTTTATGATAAAGATCTACTATGTGGTATTTTGAGAAAAATGTGTCTCACTTAGGGGATAACTAGCTAGTTAGGCTAAGTATTGGTATATGTCACAAATAACCCCTAATTGTGTTTGTAAAGCCAATCGCTAGGTAACAAACTAACTCGCCTGACCCACACATTGACCGTCTATGGTCGCAAATAGCTTCCTGCGCACCATTAAAGTCTAGCTGTGGTCTCATTATTTGGTTTTTTGTTGAGTAATGTAGGGAACCGAAGTATTACAAAATATTAGGGCTGTGCAAGATTAAAGAAAATTGATCTTAATCTTGACATGTTCAGTTAATCTGCGATTACTGTTACTTTTAATCTTCCCATCTGGTTGATTACAGGACCACTCACCGAAGAAGAAATCAAGCAATATCTTTTTTATAGATATGGACTTATGATAGGCTTTCCTTCCAAATATGAAACTTTTGTTGAGTGATTGAGTTATTAATTTATAGCTACATGTAAATGTAATCACCTTTAGTTTTGTTTTTGGAAAACTTGACCAGACTTTCAAACATTTTTCTTACAATCAGCATAGTCCTATACTTTTCATCTCGATATTGCATGTTCTCAGTGGCCTCAACAGCCAATAAAATCAAAAAGAAAAAATCATAAAAAAGAAAAAAAACTGGTTTTTTTTAAGATTAAAATTAATCTTTGAGTTAATCAGATTAATCTCAATATGGATTAATCGCGTTAATCTTATAAATAACGCAATTTTTTTCCCAGCCCTACAAAATATTAATCTTTGAACTATCGTATTGGCCAGCAAGCACCACCAGTACATTTATTGTGTAATGTCTGGTCTAACTCTGCCTGCTCCTCAGCTTTTGCATTGTAGAAGAATTGGATTGATCAATCATAATCAATTCATACTGAAAATACTATAAAATACGTGTATTACTCTAAGAGCCGTTCTATCTATGAGTGGTGTGATGTTGGCCTGTGCCACCCCCCACCCCCCTCCCAGACTCTTGCCCCCACCAACAGCCTGCCAGTTGAAGACGTATGTTGAAGCAAAAGTGCTCAAACTTTGCCGTTGTTGCTCCTAGTGGGATTCTATTATCGACCACTGCCGTTGGTTGATGGTGATGAGCAAGCCATTCCAGGCCAAATCTAACCACTCTAACTGGGAGATATGTGGAGCTTGTATGCTTAAATCCAGTACTTACCCATAAGAGCTACACATTCCTCTGGTGTTAGTCCGAACAGATCAGAGAGCCTCTTCATACCGTCCATCTCATGATGCTGAATAAAAGTTCGCTTTGGCATACCTTTGCTTGAGTCACAGTCTTTCCTTCCAACCCAGAAATCTATGTTTATCGTGTTATCTGTCAAAATAGTCTCGATGAGTTCAATGGGAAGCATTTAACCTTATCAGGTCATAGAATTATGGCTCAGATTAAAAGTTGAATAGGGTTATTTTACGAAGATCAATGAGAAATTTGATACATTTCTTATATTTTACGTCAGTATTGTGTGATGTAATGGTAACAGTCCGCATCACACATTTGTGACCGCAAAAAAAGATGTGAAGTTACATTACTAACATATAAGCCTCAGAGTATTAATGTGTATAAAAACATTGAGAATCTGCTGAGGTTGCAACCACTGTCAGTGTGTTTAAGCCATAAGGATATAGACGCGGATGTGCAGGCATTTGGGTGTGTTACGATCATTGACATTGATCAATGATGAATTGTTATGGGTCGGTGAGACTCTGTGACATATAAATTAAAGAGCTGGCTGTTGTTGATCTTTGCCAGTTTATTAACATTTTGACATTAGAAAATAATTAGTGTTGTTACTAGGCCATTGTGCCAAATCCACAACCTGACAAACCAGTTCAGAATAGAAAGGATAATCAGGGCAGGTAGGTGTAACCATGGGAACGGAATTAAATGATTACAAAAGCACAAATCAAAAACACCTACCAAGAAAGAATCGACCGAAGCTGAAATATTTCTGAATGCTTGCAGGGGAAATTTTTTGCACTGTTTTGTGGTAACCATTGGTATATGCAGGGATATCATGCTCAATTGGTTGGAAACCATGTAGATGTCTTATCTCATCTCACCTTACTAATGTATTTATGTAAATCATAAATATTGCTGGAATATTCTATGAATTCCATTCCAAAATGTTGTAGTCATGCATGCGATAGGATGCAAATAAAAAACGCCTTGGAATGGAATCTCTGGCCATTTTTTCTACATAGCGCTTTCCAGGACAAACATATGCGTGGAATGTTATTATATAACTATATAATATATATGTAATTTATATTACTTGTATTCAGACTATACTTTGTGTGTATTTGATCACTTACTGCTCTGACTTGCTCCTAATTTCAGTGCTTCTATACCAAGAAAAGCAATGGTGTCTGCCATGGATAGCTGAGGTGCAAAGTCATTTTTGAAATCAAGAGTCCAGTCCCATGCAGCCTGTAATCCTACAATCAGATCCAAAAAGAAATGCTGATACTCATGTTTCATTAAGGATGGAATCAACGTGTGGCACACAAGCAGTACTAGAACAAGTTAGTTCCATTTGAAGTAGCGAATTGCTATTGCAAAAGTCGGCTTGATAAACAGCTTTTTAGGTATGCATCCCCATTCACAGAGGGAACTAACTTGTTCTAAAGGAAGAAAGCTTAACAAAGTAGAGAGTAAAAAGTGAAGCTTAAATATAATCTGTCATTCTCAGTCCTCTTTGTATGTAAGAAAGCCTTCAGACTGTTTTTTACATAACATGACTTTTGTTGTTTAACATCATCGCCACAAAAACCCCAATTTAAATCTCCAAAGATTTACTCTAGGACAGATTGGTACCATGCATCTTCATTATATCTATAATCCACTTCCATGAAATGAGTAGAATAAATATATATCAGCTTTTAATATTCAGCCTGTGATGACATGACATGGTCTTGAGGGTCTTAAAAAAACAAGGGATACCTAAGACGGATGGTGCCTAGAAAACAGAGAGGAAAGGGTCTGGTTGTTAATGCTTGTACTTCTAGGGAAGACAGGGCGGGCTAGAATGTTTAAAAATATGATTTTAAAACCCTGTTTAATGAATAATCAATATAAAGATCAGATCAGCTCAAGTGTATGAATATGAGCATTAGGTACTACCGCTGAAGATAAATGGGTACTACTACTACTATTATTAAGAGTCCTTGGTGGTTCATACCTGTGTTACTAGGATTGGTCATATCCACACAACCATCACACCCCCCTACACAGTCATGGTAGGCCATCCTTACTAGCTGAGGCATACCAAACAGCTAGAAAACAAAAATAATCACAACTTCACGGACAGCAAATGATTGCGCTGTTTCAATGTAGTTTGACATATCTTAAATGAATCATAGTCAGGTATGGATTATGTTGTTATGTTGGATTTTAGGGGAATGGCCAATGATGATATAAGATTAGTAGTCATGTTAAGAAAGTGTTTCACCGGGAACTAATCTTTTCTACAAGTTCTGTGTTACATCACTAACAGCACCACATATTCAACAAAGCCCTACGCCTAATAACCACCGCAAAAAGCTTAGCGCTAGTTGGTGCTTATCAATGTACTTTGTCGGTCGTAGGTGGCTCAGTAGGTTAAAGCACCTGACCTGTAGTAGCACACAAGTGTTGGAGGCCGAATATGGCGACCGCGTCCCTAAGACACCTTTAATTCTCTGTCTTTGGACTGAGATAGAACCTTGCAAATTTAACTAATACAAAGGAAAAAAGAAGGATTTACTTACATCATATCTGTCCTGAAATCCCATCTGCATAAATTTGTACTGAGATGGAGTGAGCTTTCTGTTCTGAGCGAGAGCGATACATACCACCGAGAGAGTCACCACAAGTCTGAGCGCCAGCATGATGATTGTCCAGAGTATAAACTTGTGCTGACAGGAGAAAGTTTAGTTCCACCGATCCAAAGTTCAGGGTCTATCTGCTAATTCTTTTTATTTCAAATGAGAAAACATCAAAAGCATGAGCTGTACGCAAATTGAGTTTCACACTGGTAATGTCGCGAAACATCCAGACAATTAACTATATCTCTGCGATAGATCTAATGATCCTAAACACGCATTGTTCACAGAACCGAGTGTAGGGTTTTGACAATCAAATAATTAATTATGGATTGAATCCACACGCTTGGTTGTCAAAACAACCTACATGTTACCATAGCAAACTAAAATTTTGAATATTTAGTTGACAAAAAGCATTCAGATAGCATTCAGATAACACTGAACATGGGATGGTAAAAAGTACTTACCTATGCGACCGAGGTATGTGGAAATAAGCTGCTCAATGCTAACCGTCTCAAAATGACGAGCGGTTCTCGAACTAAACTGAAGCGAGAACCTCTGGCCTTAGCCCTCTCAAAACATTGTGATAAAAAATTAAAAATGTCAAATCAATCATTCTTAATGAAGCAACATAATTTATGGCAGTAATGTTGTGGAGGATTCGAGCATTTATATGGGTGTGACTTGGAGATTAACATAAAGCTTAATTTCTTGTTGCCAACTCGGGATAACATATTAGGATGTGAGGTATGGTAAACCGGACACATAAAATGGCTCCCATACTTTGATCCAAAAATTATCATCTACCGATGATAACCCATCCATTACAATATCCGATTACTGATGACTTAACCAAGAAGACTTTAACTCCTTGGCTAAACATCAAAAGAAAGCACTAATTTGGTTGTGAACGTCATGAGTATTGATCCGATCTGTGCTCTACGGGTTTAAATGAAGCAGGTTCTCAAAAGAAATTCATCTGTTTTTTATCCTTATGAACAGAGATATGTGCTCAGATAAGCATGTGATGTGTGATGTATGCGAAAGGTTTGATAATTTGAAACTATGATAAGTAATATATTGGAGTCCTCTTTAACGGAGTTGACTTCTCATTTCATATGGTGGAATAACTTCCAGTGAAATCGATTGCAAATCTCTATGCCCCAGTGGGATTGAGTTTCTATCATTATTATACATTTTATTGGCATGCTACTTGTCCACACTACTCTATCTTTTGTTAAAAATAAAGTTAGGCTCAGTCGCCTCCGCTTTCCCACACAATGAAACAACCAAGGCAGGCTAGGCTGTCAAAAGTTGTATTCTTACTTTCTCATTTATCAACAATTTAAAAAAAGCTTATTAGGTAATATGTATTTGAAGAAAAATCCTATGACAAAATAAAGTTTTATCTCTGATATAAAATTAGCTTATACCCAAATGGATGATACCTGAATCTGATTCTGCTCATGAATAATAGTAATACTGGTAATGCGGTCTCACAGACACACCCTGTAAGGGAGTTAGAGACACAATCATTGTCACATGTATGGGGTGCATATGGGTGCATATGGGGTGCATATAAACAAATTGTAATGAAAATATTTAACAATTGTTCAATACTCGATCTGAAAGCATGACAATAATATAACTATATTTAATGTTGGTGATCCCTCATTGACGAGCAGACTGCATGAGTATTATAAAACTAGGGTTATCATGTGTGTAAAAATACTATTATGGGTTGCACAAAAAAACTAGAGAGTTTGATTAAAATATTAAATCAGGGGAATTAGCCACAGAGTACATCCCTTCTCCATTCCCGTTGATCATTTTAGCGAACGCGACACCGAGTGTCTCAAGAAATGCGAGCTCATCTCCTGCAAACTCCAGCACCTGAAGAAGTAATATGAACAATAAGGAAACAATGCAAAAAGGTTGACGGTTTGTTAGCAGAAAATTTGTGATGTTTGATGTGTAGCCTATTAACAAACATATCATGGTATTTGTGTCCTGGTATCAAGATACGCAGCTGATCAGGGTACAATAATTTCTTGTTTGCCTATGTCCTTACATTCTCTCTGAAGCAGGTTTTTTGTCATTTGAGTGCAAACCCTTCAGTCTGCAATTAAAACGTAAGTTTGAAGGGGTGGCTAATTTCTTTGATTGTAATTGTCAACATGTGCAATGGAGTTCTAATGACCAACTTCTCACAAAAATCCACTGGATTTAAATTGTTCATGTAAAAAGTAAAAGGTTATCATGCTAAAATTACATTGTCTAC
Organism: Membranipora membranacea; assembly: GCA_914767715.1. Lineage (NCBI taxonomy): Eukaryota > Metazoa > Bryozoa > Gymnolaemata > Cheilostomatida > Membraniporidae > Membranipora > Membranipora membranacea. The sequence continues at coordinate 11,621,439 of OU612073.1, read as the reverse complement.
AATTGCATTTGGTTGATTTACATTACATGTTGCTTGCAATTCACGAAAGATAAATAATCATGCATATCACGAGGGATATACTAATGCTGACTGTACGTGAAAACCCATCGCTGACTTTCAAAGTTTGTTTTAAAAATAGTTGAACTTATTCCAATCACAATTACTACCATGTCAAAAGACATGTCAATAAAGTGAAAAAAAAAAGAAGATAGTCACTCACATGATTGTGTGAAGAAGCCATCGGACACGACGTTCTATTAATCACATCACAGCTAGGAGTATCAAAGTCTCCAGTTAATGTATAGTTTTTAAACATTGCCATGTCAGCATTTAACATCATTAGATTTTCTTCTCCCTTTGTATTTGTCCAAAAGGAAGCGCTGAAAAAGGATCAATGTATTCGTTTTAGAGTGTTAAATCTTCACGACTATAGTATTTATCTATATATTTATATAACAACATAACATATATGATAATATACAACTTCATTTGCCGATCAAGCCACTCGGACACATGAAAACATGCACAAGCAATCAAAAAGTAAACGGTAAAGTTTATCATATGAATTTGTTAAAACTATTACTGTCAAGGAGCGCTGTACTATTTAAATTTTGGAGAATGGGTTATCAACGTGGGATGAAACTTTAGCATGAGCCTTTTTGTGAGGCGTCCCTATAATCACAAGAAAGGAGCTTATAGATGCAGAGCTTTCAAATTTATATTCCTATATCTGACTTTAAAAGTAGAGCCAACCCACCCCCCCCCCCCCCTACTCACTTGACAAACTCATTAGAGATGCTCCTAGATACCCAGTTTTCATTGACAATTTCACGGAAGAACTCAGCATCCAGACCGATGGGTGTTAAGTCCCAGGCCGATCTGTCTGAACTTGTTGGATCAAGGGTGAAGCCAGAGTTCCTACGATGCATTCCACCCAGCGAGTGGCAACCTGCAAATGTCAGCAAACAAAAAGTCAGCAACAGTATTTGAAATCTGTCTCTCGAGATAAAGTATTAATGATAAAAAACTCACTGCTGTCTAAAAGGAAAGCATGTTATTCAGTTTCTCTCTCCAAATACGTTATGGAATTCGCGGCGACACGTTCGGTCCCTCAAGAGACAGACAGATCATAAGGAGATTGTGCCTCAATATCTGACTTCCGCATATCACTCCGCCATCAAAGGGAATAAAATTGTTCTAGGAATTGGTAACACAGAAATCTTTTTGTCCTGTGATAGCGATCCGTTTGAATATTTGGGAGTGCCTCAATTGTTTACTGATCAACACAGGTTGGGAACTTAAAGTAGCCTTTTATCTCACATACCCATAAGAGCGACAGCTTCTCTTGTGGTTAAGCTGAATTCATTTCCGAGTTTTTCAATTCCATCCATTGCATCATGACCTATAAATGTGCGCTTTGGGAGGCCTTTACTGGAGTTACAGTCTTTTCTGCCTACCCAGTAATCTACTTCAACTGTGTTATCTGTGGAAAACACCAAGAAAACAGTCACAATAAAACCAATGGTTCAGATAAATCTTACTAAAATTGTTCGTTCAACAGTTATTGCAATTACCAGAGAGATGGAGCAAAGATTACAGAAATAAGTGAATATAATTATTGTTTTATGTTGAATAACATCAATTAAATATCACCATTGTGAGCTTCAAATGGGACCACATCTGATTTATCTGTGCTCCATTCGTAGGGATCAAATAAAACCAGACTTAAACCTGTTAGAGTCTAGATATTATTGCTCACCACATAATAGCGCAATGAATCAGCAATCACACCCTGGTGGGGTATCAAGGCTACAGGTTCCTCATAATAAGATATTATCAGGTATAAACAATTCAGCTCAAGTGCCTTAGGCTTGGTTCACATTGTCCCGGATGACAATAGGGTGCCATCCCAGATGCCTATCCCAGTCACATTATAACATTCATCCCAGATAGCCATCCCAGTCAATGTGAACCAGAAAATGTCAGACTGTCCCAGACTGTCTGGGTCCGTCTGGAATAGCATCGGGAAAGTTCGTAAGCGTCAAACTTTCCCGATGCTATCCCGGACGGACCCAGACAGTCTGGGATTGTGTCATTTTCTGGTTCACATTGACTGGGATGGCTATCTGGGATGGCTATCTGGGATGAATGTTATAATATGACTGGGATAAGCATTCTGGGATGGCATAGTGTCATCTGGGACAATGTGAACTAGATGAATTAGATGACTTCACGGGGAGCGTAAGTAGCCCCTAACAATCAAATGCTTTATAGGGGGTCAACCTGAAGCAATGTACGCTCAAAATTACACAATTTAAGACATTTTGTTCTATATCAGCTAAAATTTGAGCTGATTTATAATGTTTGCTGTGTTTCACTAAGTAAGTTACCACATCATAGTATTGGTACCATTTTAATAGGTATAAAGGACCGGAACATCAAACCAAGGAATTGGATGTGAGCCCTTGGTTTAACTCACTGTGATGCAGTGCAAGGTAGTTAACTGAAATGTATCCTGCCAAAATTCAACATGTTATTGCTATTTATTTGTGCATTCTCACGTTGCCTTGGGAGCACAATTAAGATATTCCAGATTTTGAATCATAATGAGCAGATTGACAAGAAATTTGAAATTGCCAAACATTTTATTAATATGCTAATAGCTATTAAGTATGATCATAGCCTGTAACAAATAATCAGTGTGAGATATTGTGGTGGGGGGGGGGGGTTGAGCGTGTGTTGTGCAGCCATCAGAAAGTAAGATCGCAGACTTTATCCCAAGAGTAGGTGATTGTGCTGGCCAAAACTTACTTATAAGATCAGCTCCAGTTTTAAGTGCCTCGGTACCAAGAAAGGCAACAACATCAGCCATAGACAACATCTGTGCGAATTGAGCTCTAAAGTCGACAGCCCAATCCCATACTGTCTCTAACCCTATACAGAAAGAGGATACATTATAATGTTTAGCATCAATGGTTGATGATGAAGGGTAGTTTAAGCACTCAAACTGTACCGAGATAGCTGGTAGTAGTAGCATTAAAGTGGTTGATAATGTTATGCCACTACCAGCTATCCTGGCGCAGTTTCAGTGCTTAAACATGATGAAGGGTGGTTGCATAGGATAGTACAAGTTACATGCGAGGTTTAGTTCGAGTACCCAACCATCGGCAGACAAACAGAAACCAGGTAATTGCGCTTCGATTTGTTTGGTAGCATGAGGTACCAGTGCCGGGCACAAGGGGGTCAGATTTGATGGTATTATGTTCTATGAGTTCTCCATTCTTGGGTAGATCCAGTTCACCATTGATCAATAACTAACCCCTATAACACTAGACATCCCCCAGACATAAAATACACCTGATTTTTTACGTTGCATGGATGGTTATTGCATGGATGGCAATTCTCAAACTACTCGATCAATACCAACTACTGCTTCATCAGTGCATTATAACCATTAGTACAACTAAAGAATTACTAAAAATCTAGATGAGTCATGTGTTCAGGGGGTCTTCTAATCAAAAACAGCCAAAATCGCATGTTAGGGTCTCGCTCCTAAATCACTCACTCATTGATGGAGCTATAGGACTTTTTCTAAATTAAAGACCAAGTGTGCGATCACTTTCAGGGATGCGATAATTTGCATTAGTAAAGCAGCTCTCATTCTAATTGAAAAACCCGCTGAATGACATATGGTTTGATGAATTTCCTCACCCCTATTGCTTGGATTATCCAGATCCACACAGCCATCACAGCCTCCAACGCAGTCATGAAACGCCAACCTCACAACTTTGGGTATGTCGAAAAACTAAAAACAGAGATCAATTCAATGTTGCAGGGTTTGTGACAAAGCTTGGGTGGATGACTTGAACTTTCAACAGTATAGTAGTTAGACAATGATATTTCACATTGTTCATCTTTCTGCCAACGGAAGTAACACCCTCCCTGGGAAAACGCCACATGGGTTAAGTGAAAAAGGTGAGGATTTTCAAGAATTGCGATACAGATTCGGTCTGGCCTAAATATTTTTCCACACAGGCTGCTGACCAGATGATTTAGAATGTACAGAACATTATCAACACTCTATGATTCATAAATTATGTTATTCCAGTCTAGAAATTTTAGTCCTTTCAGCCCAAGTCTCAAAGTTTTCTTATGTCCACTCTGACTTAGCCTAATTAATCCGCATTAATATTGCCAATAACACAGCTCCAAAGCACTGAGAGAACCTTGCTTTCAGTGATAGCATATCTCATCAATGAAAATTGTTTGTTATTGGTAGGGGAGACGGGGGGGGGGGGGGTGGTGTGGGTGTAGACAATCCAGGCAGCTTGCCAGGCTTAAATTAGCTCTCAGATCGATATAAACTTCTGTCACTTGAGCCACCTTGATAAAGGACATTTCAAAGACTAAAAACTCATATGCAATCTCTCTCATCCTAATTCCAACTTGACAACCTGACGCCCACTGCAGTTTATGCCTCTGCTTGTCCTGTAGGGTTTGAGATAACTGGATAACATGGTATGATAGTCTTTTGCAGCAGGCCTGTGAGTAGTAGGGATGTGCATGAGTAATGTCAAAACATATAGGATTAAGTCCTCAAAACGAAATGACGGAATACCCTAGGGAGGTAAATGTTAGCTAGATTTTACTTTAAGTCTAGCAGCTAAGGTATAGGGTGAGGTCTACATAAAATAAAGTGCTGGAGTAAATGTAAACTGGCTTCAAAGTTAGCTCTTTCAATCATGTGCCAAATAGCAAATTTTTACTCCTGTGAATACTTTACTCCTCTATATGGTATGCTGACATGAACATGAGAAGAATATAAAGTACTTACATCAATTCTGTCCTGAAATGCTCGCTGTAGAAATCTGTATTGAGTTGGTGTCATAGGAAGCTCCGCAGGAAATACAGGCGCCGAGACAAGGAGAATCAAGCTAAATGTGAAGACTATCATCTTTGTTGCTGCTGTGGTTTTAAATCCTGAGAGTATAGAGAACATGACAAAGTAGAATCTTCAGAGGCTGGGAAGGTAAACCATCAGCAGTGGTCAATGGAAGAAATTCCAGATCGGTATGATGGATGCCGAAAGAATGAGCAGCACTTGCTGATGGAGAAAAAATAGTTACTCAACTAATTCTTACGCTCGCACGTTTTGTTCGACAACTTTCAATGTTCATTGTTAAGTTACTGGAACAGTCCTCAACTCTGACATAAGTGTTTTGAAATACTCGACACAAATTATTACAAAACACCCAGCAATCAATCATAATATTTGTGACTGAGTTGACATCAGGGAAAGCCCACCCACCATGACAAGTGGTACAGAAAAGGGATGGTTCCTATGTGTTACCGTTGGTGACCAAGGCTGATAATGAGTCTGCAGCATGAATCGTTGTCTACTGAAGCACATGTCAACACGTTTCTCAACTTCAGCATAAATTTTATTCATCGCCTAGATCAAAATATGCAATGTAACTTACCTTCTAATATTTAGTTCCTTGAAGATCAACTTGGAGGTAGTAGATATCTTTCCTTTGTGTCCTCAGAGTCATGCGGGCACTTGTTAGATGTTCCATCATTACCGATTGAAACATTCGATTAATCATCATTAAAAACGCTATTAAATTCCTCAACGTACTCAACAGAATGTTAAGCTGTGATCTGGTCAGACTTGCGGATTATGTTAGTTCATCTCATGGATCAACGCTTACGCCCAGTCACACAATGGGCGATATTTTATTGAAACAAAAAATGGTGTGGAGAATACAACATAGGAACTATGGCTTCAGACTAAAGTCAATGGAGATATCAAGCAATGGTGCAACCAGTTAGCATTTTTGAGTGATTAACAATCTCCAAACTGCAGTCCTGGGTGTGTACGTGTAGCTATCCCAAAAACATCAGATTGAAGAAACAAATTATTCGGACAAAAGAAGCAGTATCTATAGGATTCTTTACCGAACACAGCTATACTGCAGGGCAGGGCGTGTCTTGAAAATGAGATTTATAAAAAGCTACTGCTAGGATTAAAATGTATAAGAGGCCTGCCGTAACCCTATGAAACCAAAACCTCACCATACTACATATCTCATCCGTGTTATTCATTTCATAAGAAAACGGGGGGGGGGGGTATATCTGGAAAGGTGCACCAAGACACAATAGGCAATAATTTGTTTTTCTTTTAGTCAGAAAACAGATTGGTGTCTGATGGTGTTTTCCATAAAAGAAAAGAAAACCTTGTCAAAATATATGTAGTAACATGTTATCAATCATGGGATAGACAGAAAACACTGGAAAATTTTATGGTGTTGATGTAGAAAAAAGGATTGAAGATCATTGTAGGTCATTGCAGAGCGCACTCAAGAGCCGTCAAAAATTAAAACATTCTCACTGGATTCTTATCTGTTATAATCAATTGAGAAGTAACAATTATATACCAAACAAAATCATAAACACAAAACTGCTCAGTAAATTACAGACATCATAGCATTCACAGTATGTGCAGATGTGTGTTCACAATTTTGTGAGTGAGCTGTTGACTCAGCAGAGCTTGCCAAATGAAGATGAGTAGGAAATTCCTTGAGAAAATTTGAGGTATCTGACAAAATTAAGTCCACTAGAAATTTGTCCGGTTTGCATAATGGGTCAGTCTTTGAAAGTCTTTTTCCAATACTTTCTATCTCAGAGATTTGAGAGACAGTTGAATGAGTTTCTATTTATTAAAGCTAAAATACAGCATAGACTTTTTTGTTTGCCATATTGATGGTGATTAGAGAGTATTATATCAATATATATATATCATGTTAGTGATTGAAATAAAATCAATCAATTAATCAATCAATACATTACATGTTAGAATCGAATCGAATGTGGTAGTTTTGGTATTTGAAGCACTGACTTGAAGGATGCAAAAATTGACATCATGGGTTTTTGAAATATTGTTCAAGTTCTAGGGCTATATAGCTGGTTAAACACTTACAGAAGCTCTCAATTAAACCATGTAGAGTTATCAAGGACGAGTGGAAGTTGTCTGCTGCTAAGACGAGGGACGACAACTAAGATGAAAGCTGGCGATTTATATCATCATAATCTACCATTACAATAATTACAAAGCAATGTAAAACATTATTGTGAATGGGCATCAATCAGTCATTTATTTCTATTATCAAAGGTGTGGAGGCTGCTTTACAGAAATGTTATTTTTTGGTCGTCTGTTTTTTAGATTTTTTTATCTATGATCGATCCTAATATCAATAAAAACATTGAATGTGAAAAGTTCAACTAAAACTTGCTATGATGATGTGTGCCGTTTCTCTTTAATGTGCAGTTTTTAGCATTATGCTGTCTCAAATGAAGGGAATTAGTATATGCTGCACAGAATGGTGTAGATGCATGAATACATGCATACCCAATAGCTTTCCGTGAAGTACAGTACATATATAACAGGAATCACATAAGTGAGAGTGCATCACCAACAAACTAAACTTCAAACTTAAATCATCACGATGTATGCGAAACCTTCATATCTTTGTCTATCAGTCATAGTTTTTTTATGTTCAGCCTCAAAACTTTAATGAAAATAACAAGCTATAATTATTTGTCATTGTCACAACCAGGGTACCCTCACCGTAAAAAAAATTTGGCAATAACTATGAGATGACCCTATTAAGGTCATAACATAATGATTTAACAGCTACTCCTCCATAATTGGCAACTCAGATGATCAAAAAGTAAAAATATACGGGGATTTCCCTAAAAGCAGTATTAACGTGATATATCGCCTTTTCGGTTTCTCAGGAACTACTTGTCCCATTTCAAAAATTCCTTCACTGACACGTTGCTAGTAGTCTGACTTGTGTTTAATATCGCAAATTTTTTCAAGCCGCATGTTCCTAACTTGATTAATTGTACATTAACTAAAATACATTGAATGCATATAGGCAGCAATGGGTAAATTACGTTATGCAAAAGAGTGATGAAAATCTAAGCAGTATTACATGCAAAGCACATTGTGTACAACAATGGATCACCATTTTTGGGTGATTGTTTAGCATGGAAAGAGAAATGGTTATGCTCATAACTTCTCTACTACTGAATTTATCATTAAACGCCACGATCAAAACCTCGGAAATACTCTCTAGTTTAATGGAAGCTAGTGTGTATAACATGTTGTTTAACCTATTTTCAGTTTTTTGGCTGGAAAAAAGTGCATGTTTTGGACCAAATAAAGCTGGTTTAGCCACAAAAATCCAAATATCTCAAGATGTAAAGCCATAATTAACAATTGCTTCGATCAAAACCTAGACAATCTCCTGTTGTTCATCATGCTGACAACAAATTTGACTGACATCTTTCTGAATTTCTGATTTTTGGCTGGAAAACTTTGACCTAAATTAGTTAAAATTTGGGTTATTATCTGTTACAGTTGTGACAACCAGGAACAGTAAGCTGGTAAGATTATTGATTGAAGTGACAGTACAAGACCATAATGGTATAATGAATTGGAAATTTTAGTTTCTTCATTATTGGGGTCGCATGTAATGAGGGGTCAGAAATGGCCCTATTACCATTGCAAAAACCAATATCAAGTCTCGAAGACAGGAGGCCTAAAATCATAAAGTTTCACCAAAATATCACTCCTCCAGTTAGTGCCATGCCTCCTCTATTATGGTGAAAGCATAAACTAATCAAATACCTCAAAAACAAGGCACATAGAGCACAATTTAAAAAGGGCACTTTTTGCCCCTAAATGAACTTCCAGAGGTCACTGCGACTCAACGTCAAATATTTGGGAGGTTTAAACTGTGAAAATAACTATTAGACATAATCACCAATACAGTATAAAAAAGTTTTAAAAAGCGATATATCACGTTAAAGGGCAACCAAGGTTTCGCAGCAATGCATTAGTGGGTAATACATAATGTGCTAGGCAGCATCAGCTTTGTGCATGACGCGGTGCAAAACTCAAAGTAGTTGCTGACTCTAAGCTGGGTAACACTTCAGTTTAGGGGAGGTTTCAAGACATTGCTGTAATAATGATAGAGCACAGGCTAAATAATAACATGAACAGGAAACTGCTCGGTTGTATTCGATTTTAGCTGAGTTTGAGTACCTGAAAGATGAATCGTTTCACAAGAATTCTGGCTGAATAATCATCCGAACTAGAATTTTTCCGTTTCCCTATGCAGAAGGTGCAATCTGCTATTAATCGATGAGAACTTGTTTGAAACCTTGGTTGCCCTTTAAGCATGAGATGAGAATAACTTACACTGCGCACACACTTCTGCAACTACAGCATTGTAATAGACTTGAAAGAGACTCATAAGACTAACTGTGCGACACAGCAGTAGACAATAAAATATCACAAAATAAAGAAGAATCCACCTCAGAACAATGGCTGAAAAGAAATGCAAACCAATGTCTTGCGCTCCATACTCGAAAAAAAGATGATCTGACCACTGGGATACTAGTTGTTGAAGGTCAGACACTATATGTCTCTAAGGAGGTAAGTCGCTTTGAATAACTTGTCTCGAGTTATATTGTAAAGGCTATAAGCGCTAATCGCAAGTAAAACCTGCAACCCCTACTAGACGGCCTCGGGCTTCTCATAGCAAAACTGACATGACGGTATGGTACGGTGCCACAAGTTAGTTAGTATGCTGAGGAACCTCTAGCAAGATAGGTCAAGTTAAAATCAAATGATTTTATCGAGTCTGATACCGTGTTCCGATATTATGCTGCCAATGATAACTGATTTTTTTTTGACAGCATCTCTCTTTGTACTCACCTGAACTAAAGAAGCGATTTGCGAATACTGACAAAGGAGTTGTTGAGGAGATACCAGTTGTTAAACTTGAGGATGAGTCTGCTATAGATGTTATAACATTGCTCAACTTGATTTACCAGGACGCCAACCAAGCTATCAATGGTAAAATAACATACAGAGGTGGTTTTAACAGTGATAACATAGGGACCTTTCCAAAGATTACGAGATGCTTGTCCCACCTACCTATTTCGAATGGCGCAGTAGGCTTATATATATCTTCTCCCTTAAACAAGAACTAAAAAAAGCATTAGGTATGCGTATGGTTTACCTTGTTGTAAAAACTTGACCCCTTGAATACAGACAGTTGAACTGTTACCTTCTGATAGAAACCCCTATGTTGATGGAATCAGATAGCAGTTGTGTCAGTTGAGATTCAAACGAGGTTTGTGCTCTTTTTAGATCATAATATATATGCTGTTGTGCGCCTATCTAAAAAGTTTAACATCAAGCGCATTAGACTTGACAGCATCAAATACATCAAGGGGAGACCTAAACCTAAATTACTGTACAGGCAGCTGACACATAATTTTGGACTACATGAGCTTGACAGATGACAGATGAGAAGTTAGCAACCCAGGTGTCTACTGCAGATATTGAGAGAGAAGTTGCAGATTGTGCTCAGCTAGACCCAAAAATTCCAATGAGAGTGTGCCTGTGAGTGGACCAACTTTCTTAGAGCATATATCTTTCTAAATATACTCATGTAGAAATCAAAAGCGTGCTCCGGTCCAACTTTGACAATATTAGACTTATTGACACGCAATTCACTGGACCATATCACGTTTTTTGAAGATGTTATGTAATTTAATGCAATGCAGAACAGTGCAATACAATGCAATGTAATGCAATATAATGTAATTTATACACTGATAACAACAGAAATGACCCTCCAACCATAAAACAAAGACTAGCCTACCAGCTAGGAGGTCCGTTATTGCCTCATCAACCCTTGTATTAATGTACACTAACTGTAGCAAATACATTAATTTCTTTGTAGGATCAAACTGAAAGCGACAAAAAGGTCTGTGGTCCTTCTGTGTAATAGCATGGGCGAGGTCAAGTCTCGCTGCAGACTTTGTAAAAGCGAATGGACATTTGGGAAAAACACATGTCCACATTATGATAGCGAAAACTCAGGAATAATAAGTGAAGGAAGCTATTATGAACTCTGCTCAACAATTGAAAAATATCCATGATTTAAATTTATGTTCTTGAAAGCTACTAGAGAATAGCCTGATTGGTCGATACAACTTTAAAATAGATTCAAACATACAAAAACCTTCCAGTCAAGGAACAGTGTAACTTGCAGTTTGAATTTGTTGACAGCATATCATAATTAGACAGTAAGGGGTTATCAGGTACATACACCACATGACTACATAGGCACACATACATTATGACTTTTCTTTAACTCATTTAATATACTTTATTCCATCTTCTTTTATATGATGTTGCTCATAATAGGTTTGCGTGGAGGCAAAAGTCAATTTCAATTTTTGAAATATATGTATAATCTAATTAAAAAATTAACATGAAACTCAATCATGATAATTTACCATATCTGCAGCTAGACGAAAAACATTTCGAGTGGTTTTCATGTAATAAAAAAATAATATATGACTCTATACAATGATACTAAATATGAGTATAGCAGAATGCAACCGATGGAATACTAAAAGATCAGGGAACACCAAAGTAAATGTTGTTTTATGTCGGTTGTTTATCATTGCCGTTTCTAAACCTCGATCTTAATAACTAAGTTAATTGTATGGAAATGGAAGCAAAGAATCTAGCCTAAAGAGCCCACCATAAGGTGAACTGATCTCAAGTATAAGCTGGTTTATATCAAAGTTCAAATGATCAATATTTATAAATATGATTATTAAAATCTTGATATCAATAATGATAATTGTATTTATTATACACCGTTATCATCTAGCAAATGTACCCATCGAGCGATAGTTCAATTGGGTAAGGCAGGTCACGGTGGATGCATCGATGACATGACAGATGAAACCTTCTGGTACAGTTGCTTCTGTACCCTAAAAATTAGTCATTGTCTACTACGGCCAACATGATCAAAGCAATCTCCACAACACAACTATTCAATAAGATCAATGTCTCTCATACGGTAGTTGCCCAGAAGCGCATGACCTACATATTGTCTGGTCATGGTGTGAAATATGAACCTTTGAGTTACATTTATGTACACTGCCAGCCTCCCTGCTGCCAAATTAGTTTAGTTTAGACTTGTCTTCTTCCATTACATGTTTTGGCAACTCTAACTATTTGCACACAGCATAATAATTACTGATAAAAGGTCTCTAACTCCCTGCAGATTCCAAGCTCTCATGGTTAAATTTAGTTCTTCTGATCCAACCAACAAAGTGAAACAGCGACAATAGAAAAATAATTTATTGACGGTGGTGCAATGTTGTTACAAAATTAACCGGCCACCGTGGTTCATCTCATGTGAGGCTAAAAGAAGAGAAGCAAAAACTGTTACTTATAGTCGGGTCTAGAAGATAAAGAACAAAAGTGACATTCACAGCATTTCCAATGAGCCAATATGTGGAGACAGGGAGAATGGTACATGGTGGCGTTGGAGATGATGAACACTTTCTGTTGTTGATAGGCTTCTCCTTATTTGTTTTTTGCACATAGGGAGAACATTTTTGGATGATGGCGGATGCAATAAAAAGTGTATATATTTTGACAATACATGTACTTTCCGTCTAATCACTCTGGCAGCTATATGTGCCAACTTACACCACATGCCACTCGTCCTACATCATGTTACATTGACCTAAGTCTGCTTTGGATATGATTAAGTAAGCCATCTGCCTCTCAACAACACTCAATATAATCCTGCGAAACATGATATCCAATTTACGCTGAATCCCAGGGAATTTATTATGATATGAGGGTACATGCACACTGACATCAAGATGACACCTTTAAAATGTGTATCTCTTATCGTTAGAGTCAATTAAGTGTGAGCACCTAACATTTCCATCCCCCCCCGCCCCTGTTTATAGAAATTGTCCTTGGCTTGTCACATCAAATTTATTCTGATGGTACTCATGCTAAGTGAATTAATTCACTCTCTATCGATCAGAAATATACAAGCAATGGTATATCACGTCATCAGTGTGGAAGACATATTATGAATGAATGGAGATCCACACCCCTTCGCCTTAGATAGCAAACTAGCTAAGAACTGAAGAAATCACTTTTGAGTCTCCATCAGGTTCCCTGGCGTTATATCTTTGCTTGGCCGAGTCTGATTTCATATTCAGTTCATTTGTCCAACACTTAGCTCATCCACTAAAAGTTTTCTTTGGCCAATTCCTTGTTTACTATTATTATCTCAACTGTAGTTGATTAGCAAGACAATAATAAACTAATGCAATGAAAACAATCTCCACAAAAATAATCATTCTGATTATCTGTTCTTATTTAGTTGCTCTGCCCTTAGACCTAAAGATCTGTTTTTGGGGTCAATGGCCTGAATTGTTTGTCCTAAAACGCTCAAACGGTTAAAACTTTTTTTGCAAATTTCATCAATTTAACAAACATACTAATAGCTTCAACTACCTACCCTATGCTGCAAATAACTGACTGTTGCTATATTACTATAACATTAGCTGCTATAAAACCAGCATTAATTCGCCCAAAAATGTTGAGCACTTTGTGCATGTGCAACTGATCAGTTCAGGTTGGTTATCTTCGCACCATAGTGACTGACCTGATTCATATATGCTCAAACTGAAAAGTCACCCCACCCGCATTCCTTTATCAAAACAAATATTGATTTTACAATGCCTCAAAAACAGCCACAACAAAGTTAACATCCTCATATATTGTTTTTAATTTTGTTGCGGTTGTTCAGTGTATTCATTAAATTCAAGTGTAATTTGACACAAAGGGCTGCTGACCTAAAAAAATCATGGCATGAATCAGTGATCTGATCAAGGAGTTGTCTACAACTCCTTGATCAGATCACTAATACTGATACAGTGTATAACTATAGACCAAATTGTTCTCATTGCCCAGTGCGCTGCGTTATCCACAACGTTCTAACATGTCAATGTTTTGGCTGTTGCAGTGAACAGGGAGTACTCCTTGCTGTGAATGTAGGCTGCTACTACTAGCAGAGATAGAGGTGTGAGGTTCTACCTTTCAAAGACCAGCAGCGGCAATGGGCTTATTATTGAGATGGAAAAAGATTCACTGCGTTTACTTGATATTTCTGGTACTTGTTCCAACCATCTATTTGACAGGTAAGTCAATTATTTGTTGGGTATTCTTCACATACCGTGTCTAGCAATTTAGGTGGCTAGATAGTAGTTATGGGGTGTAACAACAGTGAATGCCATTACCATTGACCGAACCCCTGGGTCTCAACCAGTTAAGTTAAACTGCCCCCTCCCCTCCAATTTTTGAGGGCCAGTCAGAGGTTTTAAAGTAGACGTGTGGACAAACCCAAACAAAATAGGTGAGGCTTTCAATCGATAATGATGGCACCAACTATCATTTATATGTTAATGGTTAATTTTAGGCAATATGCAGGCTTTTAAATACTGTGAGGGAATCTTGAATGCATGGGGAGGATAGTTGCTGGAAAGCAAGTAAAACTTTGTTTGATCTCACCCTTCATGGCACCAACTGCTTGGTTGTGATGTCAACTACAATTTATTGTACATTCTTAGATAAACTTGGACCTCTGCAGAACAAGGAAATAAAGTCATAAATTATTTTTTTGTTCCAGGTGTTACCGAGTGGCTAGGGGCAACATCAATAGACAAGTTCTCATGGCCTTTAGAGTTTGATGCTGATCGACTCATCAAAGACTATAGAAGTCATTCCCTCAACATAAAACCAATCAATGAGATAAACTTTAAGTTCACGATTGTGCCTAAAGAGGCTTGCAAAGGTATGCAGACTACTAACATCATCCTATTCAGATCTGCCACCCACTGTTTCAACTTGGATATCTTTATCTGTAAGATCCATTATTAATCGCCAGCATGAGAATCATGCCTCAAAGCTGAATCAATATATTGTATGGTGTAGAATTACAGGACTAATTCCAGGTAGAAACACACTGGCAGATTTTTCTGAGCGAATTTGGGGCCGAATCCGCACTGGGCGAACATTATTTGTTTTCATTGAATTAGTTTGAATACATAAAATCTGCCTGATGTCTTGGAAGGGACATTTCATTATCACCTAAATTCGGTAGAGATAATGTTGGTAATTCAATGTCACAACCGAAGAAGGCGGATAAAGTTTGAGCACTTACAAATATACCCTATTCCAATGCCAAAATATATTTTATCAGATTCGAATTAGCTAGTCTTGCTGCCCTGTACTGTAACGACGTATCCCTTTCATCACTTGGCCACAATCATGCATTATTATTTTCGTCATTGATAAGCCTCACATCAAAGCCGGAACATAGTGCATTCTAGTAATATCAATACTAAAACACAAAATTTTAGTCTGCTTGCCATAGGGACCTACTACTTTCTCGACCCAAATTTCTTATCAATGACTGTACAAACTGTACAAACTGTACAAACTCATTGCTTGTAGATTAGAGCATATCCCCACAGGGCAAACTGCTGATAGTATTGTGTAAATAATCTATAGCAATTATCACTAAGTTTGTAAACATATCTGTATACAGGCCCGTAGTTCTAGGGGAGGCAGGGACGCTCTGCCTCTTGTAGAACTACGGGCCTGTATACAGAATCAGCTCATTTGGGACTTCCATTTGCTATTTTTATCTGGCTGGGAACTCAGGACCCAGGAGGAGCTTACAATACTCAACCTTGTGTTACTTCACCCCCTTAAGCATTTTTGCCTCCCCTACCATTTTTCCTAAACTATAGCCTTGGTATATATTGTTATACACTATCTGTATGTTAAAGTAAGCTGGGGCCAGCTAGCATGGGCAAGAGTCTCTGGGGCTCAGTCTCAAAATAACCAAATGTTATGCGGGCGGGAAATCGAAATAAATTGTGAATGGTAATCAGCGCTTAAAAACATGGCACTGGAAAAGACAATAATATATAACATGTCAATCCCACATGATAAAGATTGTATCGAGCCTCATTTTGGAACATCTGCTATCCTGGGCTAACAGTATAATATTACTTATGACTTAGGATACCAGCGTACCAGTGAACTAATTAGGTGTAGCTGCTTAACTAATTTTGTTAGTAAGTGCTTATCAGTGTTGCCATGGAGTGAGTGCACAATATGTTTTAGCGGGATGTGTAGGGGACGCACAACCCCTCCCCTGATAAGAACAGCTTGTATTGCCTCGTTATCTGACAGCTCATAAAGTAGTAGAACAAATAATGTCTATTTTTAGATTCTAAGATGCCCACAGTACTTTTTATCAATACTTGACTAGAGTATCTATGTAATAAAGATCTTGTTTTTTGTTTAACCAGATTCTAAGTTATTGACTGTACTAATCAAAACTCGAGTAGAGGATTCAGTGAATCGAGAAGTACTGAGGAGATCTTGGATAAAGACCCTAAACAATGAGGGTTACAGATATGCGTTCGTCGTCGGTTTGTTTGTATACTAAACTTCATTACTTGTCTCCTACTCAAAGTGCACAGACGGCTGCATTGCCAGTTAGTCGCATTACATTATCAAACACCCAATTGGGTATTTGATAATGTAATGCGACTAACTCTCCATGTAGGCCTCTGAGCACTTTGACTACTTATCTCCTCTCCTTTAGAGTATGAGGAAGTCCTTGGCAAACTGGGTAACCTGAACACAAACATGATAACATAAAGGTCTGGCTATCAACGCCTTATTTTTCATAGAATTGGGAAATTTTTAGATATACTATGACTTGGTCAAGGTGCTACAAGGTATAACCTGGCTATCCTATGCCACTGGCCATACTAAAAGTGCTCCAATCCTATGAGAAATACGCGTGTTTAGCCACAGCTTTAGCTAGCTCTTGTTTTCTGTGTTGGTAGGTAGGTTAAATGTGTCGTACCACACCAAACACAGCTCATGCTAATGATGTTGAAAACTCATATGGATATAGTTTGGGAAATAAATTTAGTATTTGGATAGTCGATTATAGCATTTTCTGCCTGTTTTCCGGACAATTTGGCAGAATTTTTCAGGAGTTTCATCACTAAAATTAATATAAATTAACATTCAAGCCTCCAATGATTTGGAAACCCTGTGTCACAGCGTTTTAAATGGTGCAAACTCTGAATAAAAAATCATTTTTATGCTAACATAAGAGGTTTTCAAGATAACCCTCTCTCAGCAGGTTTTTCCTATGCGGCGTGGTTTAAAAGTACCACACTGGAGAGAGGACAACTCCGAATTGAGGCATAAATAAGAGCTCAGAAAACTGTCTATTATATTAGTGTCTGTTATTTGATTTGACAAATGTTCTACTGTCAGATGATCAATCACAAATGTTATTGAATTTTTCTGGCAGGGTCATGGTGTGGATACGATTGAGTTGTCAAATAGAGACAGCAGTACGTGGAAAATAAAAAAGACTGCAAAGTGCACACTGCTAGCCTTGTCACGCTGCCATCTTTTTTCTTAAGTTAAAACATAAAAATAGCCGTATAACAAGGCTAGAATACTGCAGAAACAAAACACTGGTGCATCAGAACAAACTGCTAATGGCTAACTTGTATATATGTTTTGATAAATAATTTTTTCATGTGAATGGCATTGCGGAGTCCTTTGTAAACATGTAATCATGTAATCGAAATCGGCAACATATTACAATCCAGAATAAGGCCCATTATTTGGATTTCTTAGCAGTTAGCAGTTTGTTGCGCTGGACCAGTGTTTTGTTTTTGCAGTGTGCTAACTCTGTCACACGGCCATTTTTTATGTTTTTACAAAAATGGGAACGTGACAAGGCTAGGCGGTAGCTAGCAGCCCACACTACTCTTCAGACTTGGATAGTAGGTTGATCCTTTGGCAGACAGTACTACAGTTTCTGGGCTATCCTAACTTATGGGCAACATAAATAAAGAAAATATTGACCTCATATCCCCTGTTATATACTTTATCCATATTTCAGGTCAGTGTTCGGGAGCTGATAAGTCTGACTGTAAGAAAAACTTGGATCATGAGTCGGGAACTTTTGGTGACATTTTACAAGCTGACTTTATTGACTCATACAAACACAACACTTATAAGACGATGACTTCACTTAAATACGCTGCCGAGCGCTGCCGGTCTATGACGAGTTACATACTGTTAATAGATGGCGATTACTCTTTGAACATACATAACCTTGTGGCATACATCAAATACATTAACAAACCTGAGGGACTATATGGCGGGAAAACCTGGTGGGACTCTCAGCCATTCCGTCTACCACTCCATAAACACTATGTCAGCCTTTCGGAATACCTGTTTAGCCAGTATCCGCCATTTGTGACTGCAGGCGCGATATTGCTCAGTGTGGATGTAGCTGAAAAGTTTTATGTAGCCTCACAGTTCACTAAATATTACCAATTTGACGATGTGTTCTTTGGCATTGTCGCTAAGAAAGTTGGAGTTGTCCCCACTGATATGGGACACCTGCTGCCGTCATACTTCAATGTGCCTAAAATGTCAGACAGCCGGAATAAGAAGCTGATTGGCTCACATCGCTTTGGAAAGCTTAACGAAGTAGAACACATATATAAGGAATACGGTCAACAGCAACATCTAAAACAAGAGGATATCTAGCTTTTGTTTCTCAGTGGCCGCAGTTTAAAAACTTTGGTACCACTTTCCAAAACGAATATGCGGGTGATAATCAAAACTGTTTTTATTGAGGTGCTACGACTTCTACACATTGTAGTGCGCAATTGTGTCATGTCTATGAAATATTCTATTTCTCTTCAATATGAGAAGAAAAAATAACGCAATGGTCAGACGGGTATGCCATAGTCTCAGGTTGCTGCAAAATTAGGATCTAAAGCCCTGAGCAGTCTTTTGTAGATTTAAAATACCTTTTTCTAGTATCATTGACTCACTATTTTGTGTAAATAATTATAAATAGTGTTCGAATTTAATTTCTTTCACAATAAAATTTATCTTGGCTCTAGATATCCATAGCTTCACTCCACACAAAGTGAAAATTCAGTACTTTGTGGAAAATTCAGGTCATTAGGTTGAAAATATTCCTGTCTAAGTTCCTTGAAAAGTTGTCCTCTAAGCTCTGATGCTCTTGACTTCAATGTTTTTTTATTACCTTTCCCGCTCTTTACAAGTTCGTGGCGAACAAAACCAATGATTGATAAATCAGATGCTGAAGGGACTTTGTAATTAAGTCACCTTTCCTCAACAACACAAAGCCATGATGATGAGACCGCTCTGCTTATAGTCTTTAGCTGCTACACAAGGAGTTATCCACCCTTATGCCAACAGTGGACAACATAGTTGAAGCATTAAATTGTGATGCTACTAGAAGTTCTACAAATTTTTCAGCTTTGCAAAAGGAATTAGGTCCAAAAGTTTGTAGGGAGTTATCAACCCTTATGCAAACAGTAGACAACTCTGAAAAACATCAAATAATCGTGCCATAAAATGTGTTATAAATTTTGAGGAATGAGTGGTTGAACATCAAAGTTTGTCAAAACAACGACACAGAAACCTTGCATTTTCAACTGAAAATCTATTGTTTCGAAATAGAGGGTCTGGTTCAGCAACTAGGGTGACACTTCTGAAACCCAGGGGCTATAGCATTTTGGATGGACATGGCCAATTGTGTCGAACCATTGTTGTTCATGCCAGCTTGCATTGAGCCGAAGAATATTTATGAGGTACTTTCTTTGGCGTTTGATGATTAATGGTGAACAAAGTTATTTCATGAATTAAGATCAGCTTGACAAGGGAGTTTATGATATAACTATCCCAAAATCCCTGGCCTGAATCCCTTCTACAGTTATATGAAGACCTTTAGTAGAATCCCTTGCCTGAAACACTCCAACAGTTATATGAAGACCCATAGTAGAATGGGATAAGCTACCAGATTCAAAAGCCAGACAAATGATGTAGGAGAATTGGGGGATTCTGAGTTTTTAATTAATCTGGGATTAAATGCACCATAAACAAACTAAATCCATGGATCATGTTCTGCGACCCTAACTAAAAGTAATCTGACTATTTATTTGATGGTTTATCAGACCGTAAATACTGTACTAATGGTCTAAGGATGTGATAAAAAATGTTCTTGGTTGACCTCAAAAGACATCATAGACTATTCCCAGCTCACACAATGCTTGAGTTAAGCTTTCCTGCCGCCGCTGTGCTTGTCCTGTTTCATATCTGTCTTGTGAATATTTATCACTGTTTTTTTAATTCCTAGCGATAGAGTTAGTTAGTTTATTGTAATAGAAAGAAAAAGATATTGCGATGTACAGTACAGCCTCCTTAAAAGAAACTAGTCGTCGCCATAAATATTATTGCAGACTTACATTTTTTCTGTTGCATTGGATCTGAACGACAAATCAGGTAAAAAATTGACTGATTACTTTGCATTGTGGTAAGATTTTGAGAGTGAAATCTCCCATTTGCGCAATCAGACTGAAGATAAGAATATTAATATATGTCAGACACAAGACCAGAAGCTAGAAATTGGGACATCTAGTTCATTATTTCGTTCTAAATGCTTTAAGGTCATGCCTCGCCAAAATTTTTTTTGGGGTTTCTCAATCCACATGATCAAAGAAGTCTAAACCCAAAATTTGGCAACGTTACGCCATTATGTGACGTCATGATGCGTCACTGAATTTCAGCAAGATGTCAAAACCTATTGTCACTAACGTCCATATTGAAAGACATTGCAAGTTCTTGGAGCAAAAAGTGCAGTTAATACATAAAGACTACCTTGTATCATCCAGCGATAACAACAATAATGTTCAATGCTTGATTTGACTTGGAAAAAATCGGCATTCAAATTCAGATACTGATAGCTAAACCATAAGTGTTGACAATGCTATAAAGAAAGTGAGCTGTGTCAATTGCTGTCCAAGGTGGAGAAATGTGATTACCCTAGTGCCCTCACTAGACCAGTGCTGACCAGTATAATTGATGAAAAAAAATTGATGTGCCAGTTGGAAATTTTGAATTATCTTACTCCTAAACTAGTCAAATTTTTGACTAAAATGCCCCTTTGCTGTACAAACGAGAATTATAAATATGTGAAAACAGTACTGAGACCGCAATATTTTTCCTGCTAGGGGCATCCTCCAAAGCCTTGGTGAGGGCACTACGCATTTATTTTGGACCAAATAAAATTTTCATGTTGGAGAAGGGGTATAATAAGAATGCCTATCATGCAGTTTTCCAGAGGCAGGCTGTAAACTCGATATTCTTTTTGCCAGGCTATCTTCAAATAAAATATAATATATTGAGTGAACAATTGCATGGGATCTCCCTACAAACATATCCTTTTTGTATATTCCCAAGTTCCATATCAAAATCTCTACTCGAATTGAAATAAATGCCTCATGAATACAGAGGAAAATCCAAACATTTATGGTTTTTTGCCTGATATATTTCTGCACAAGATTTGGCGTAGTAATATAAGTCTCTAAAATCCAGTCATTTTGGTGCATTTTACAACAGTTCACAAGCTGGCTTATTAATTCCTGTCTGTTATTATAGAACTTTCCTTCTCTAGTACTTGAAATTCATGTCAAGGCTTGTTCCTAGCATTAATTATCACAAATTAATTTTATTGGGACTACTTTGCGCTGCCAATCCTGGCTTGATACGATAAATGGTTGTGAGGCGTCTGAGCCAGATGCTCCCAATTATTGACAGCTCCTATTCTTTTGCATGGGCAGCGGTGGCTTAAATTTCATAAATTGCCATCACATACATAAGAAATTAAATTAAAGACAATTGAGGGTTTGGAAATTGCTAAACAAGGAATATCTTCAATTAGAATGAAAAATCAAGGAAATCGGACCGGTAGGCGAGGCATGACCTTAAGATAAATCATTGGCAAAGAATCTCAATAAGAAACTTTTAAAAACACGATTGGAATGCTCCTTACCCTTCATAACACCGCAATATATATCACTGTTGATAAGATAAACTCAACCAAATAGATTGTTTGCGGATTAGCACAATCATCATAAATTTACACAAGAAGTTGCTGTGCCCTGACACACCCATTTTACCGTCGTCAAAGGGATCTACCTGGTACGATCTTTCATGAAATTAGGCCCCGAGGGAGGGGCAAAGTTAAATTCCAATACAGCCATTATGGCTTTACAAAAAAATAATAGATAATCCATTAATCTTCACAATATATATTAGGGTACAAATCATATTATGCACTTCCACATCATCTTCATGAATAAACTAAACGAGTACAGGTAGAATAGAAAACCCTAGGAGTAATAAAATTAAAACTAATAGCCTTTTCCTGAGTTCAGATATTTTTTTAATACAAGTACAGAATCTGCCTAGCGCTCTTAAGATGAGGTCGTATTCTTCTTACATTCTTGCTGCCTTGCTTGTGACATGCACCTTTGGAGCCAGCAGGTTTCGTAGATTCATTTTTGGGTCTGGATTTGGTGGCAGCCACGGCTCTTCAGTGTTTGGAAGAGGCTCATATGGAAATCCTTTCGACAATTGCTTTTTCCGACCCGAGTTATGCCAGCTGCCGTGAGTAACATAGTCATTTAATAACCGATTGCTTTCCCAATAAGCTCCATCAACCCCGAAAAATATCTTTGGTATATTGAGATGATTGGACAGTGTTTTTGTAATTTACAACTGCCTGATGACAGGTATGCAAGCAGCGTAGTTGGGTTATGTTCAATTTTGAGACCAATCTTGATTGTTGGTTCCATGATCCAACATGCACAGGTTTCTCTATTTTGCCGATTAAGAGCAAAATCCTGCTATTAAATGTATTTAGTCTATCTGACTAAATTTTTGACGATCTTTTTATATGGTTATATAGCTTATAGTGATAAAGATTAAGGTGTGGGTTAGTCAGGTTAATTGCACATTTTTATGCTGAGTAAGCAAGAGCTATAAAGGATTATCTGCCCAGTTGGGAATTAATGGTCGCTCTCTAAACACAAGAATTTACATTTCACACAAACTGATGGTAGAAATTTACCTTGTTGATATTACAGCATTTCGGAATGTATGCTCAAGATTTATATTTGATTGGTTTGGACAGAGCTGAGACATTCTTTGGTTTGTTGAGCTAACAAATGTTCTGCAAAAAACCCCTCAGGGAAGACGTGGGAAAAATTAGTAAAAAAACACATACTAACCCAAGCTCATTTTCGGAGTAACTCTAGTAATTTGTTATCAGTGCGACAATATTTTAACAAGCACACTTATAAAAATAAAAGAGATATCACAGAGTAGACCAAAGATATCTCATGGCACCAGTCCAGAGTAGAGATTCCCATTTAGGCAGCAACAATTTCATGACAAGATCCAGATAATCTATCCAATCAGAAAAATTATCAAGTGTAATTATATTACAGGAATGCCTCTTCCTGGATTAAAAAAATAAAACCATCCCTCCAATCTGCTCTCCAAAATTAAGAAAGAAATTGTAATCGTTTAAATTGGACAGGAAATGCCCACAAAATACCTCAACAGAACTACAAATTGTTAATATTGCATCGAGATCAAGTCAATTTCCTTAGCCTTTTAATAACAACTACATTACCACATTAATAATGTCAAAATTTTTCATTTCTTTTCAGTGTTATCATCGCAACAGCTCCTCCATATGCAGTGATAGAGCATGCAACAGTGTATCCCGAACCAACCTACCCACCTTATCCCACGACAGCATACGCACATGCACCAACTCCACACTACTCGCAAGACAGTCACGCTCCTGCACCGTGGGCGCCAACAAAAACAACTTATGCACCCTATTACACTATGACATATCCTTACGCCCCTGAGTCCCACCATTCTGGAGACGACTACGCCCAGCCACCACACCACGCTCAAGACAGTTACCCCCTCCACCCCACCACTCCCAAGACAGTCATGCTCCCTATCCCACTACGGCATATCCTTATGCCCCTCCTCCCTACCACTCAGTGGACAGTCATACCCCTGCACCCAATCATTCCCAAGACAGTCACGCCCCTGCACCCAATCACTCCCAAGACAGTTACGCCCCTGTCCCTCACTGTCCTGATCCCGTACCAGTACCAAGTTATCAGCCCACAGCTCCTCAACATTGGGGATATTAATAGAAGTTTTTATTTAATTTGAGATAGTAATCAAAATATCTTTCAAAGTATCGCTGTGTTAGTTTTTCACTGTTAGTATAAATCTAAACGTTAATAAACATATCATATTACTGATTATTTAATATTAATGTCATTTGAAATAATTAAATAAAGTTTGTATACAGAACAATGACAGACTAGAATTGCTTTGAGGGATGATGTTCCCAATAATTTATTGGCTCTCACTTACAAGGCGCCTGGTATGTCATTTAATACAAAAGTGGCTAAATACATAGTTTTGCAGGGACATTAACAGAAGTTAATTAATGATCGAACTCAAGAAGAAGCCTTAAAAGGTTGCCCAAACTAGACTGGGTGTGTTTGCTCCACCACTAAGTCTCTTTCATCTCACAGCTATATACCACCATACATTAAAAAATCCATGATATTGGTGGGTATTGACAGTAATGGTTATTTACGCAAGACCTGGCTCCGCTTCAGCAAGACCAATTTTTACTGAGATTATTGCGCATGTTCTCAGATCTCATCATTTGAACGAATACAGTGAGCTCTATAAAAATGCTTAATACATATTCTGCATGAATTATTGCTGCATTTCTATGGCTTGTAAACCACAAACCTAGATATTCTTTTGGCGACGAGTATGAGCACCTAAACAAATCACAGCATTTTTGTATTATAGTTATGTAGTTATAGTATTGTATAGTTAAGGGGCAATTTTTTATCGGCATGCTCGTCAATGTAGTTGAGTTCTAAATAAGACACTGCACTGTCTCAGGTGAGCATAAAGAAGGGGTAAAATAAGAAAAAAATGAATCTGGAAGTCTTTTTATGACAGCTACCATACTTTTTTAGCATTTACTCCGTGCAGAACACAAAAGTTGTAAAAGAAACACCTTTATTGTGAACCCTGGAACAATACCAAAACAATCTATCTCATTCGCCTCCAGAAGATTACCGTACCCTTGAAGTATAGATCAGCTTACCATACTTAACCTGGCACGTGTTGTTACAGATCAACCTTCTGCCAACTCATGAGTCTCATATGCATTTTGATCTTTTCATAATCCTGTTATCGAATGTGTTGATTGTTTGTTAATATTTTTATTGTGGTGTACTAATGGGGTACTAATCGACCAATAATACAGGAGATAATGGTGGATAAGTCCATCTAATTTGTTTCTTATCTGCTGAGTCCTGACTAAGCGTATTTTGTTGCAATATTGTCATTGCGGTAGAGTTGATATAGAAAAGTGTTATACTTCATACTTACCTAATATAAAGAGCATGATACTTAATACATACCTAATAGAAACAGCTGATAATTTACAGGATGAGTCATGACAAAGCACATTTTATTGTGGTAGAGTTGATCTAGAATATTTCATACTTCAACTAAACTTTGAAGATGAAAACATTTATTACTGCCAAAATGAGAAATTCAGAGCATACAATCTTATTATTATCTATCTAAACTTCCCACAAACTTACTCCAGATAATTTGACGTCACATTATATCTATGTGAAGAATAATCAAAGCATGCTGTTACAAGGACCAAGCTAATTATGAGCGTTTTTTCTGAACACCTACACTATACTACATTATACACTACACTATACAGTATAGGTAAAATGTTTGCTTGGAGAATCTGTGTTTATTAGCCAGTAGCTCTACAGCTATCCCATCTGAATATCACAAATAGGAATTGTTTTTGCCATACCACAACCTCTTGATATGGATGGATCAATAGCCGTCTCTTTTTAAAATTGAAAACAGCTAGGCTAAACTAAAATCTGTCCTCAAGTGCAATTGCATCACACCTTGAGAGCTAGATGTTGAAACAACCATCATTAAATAATTTATATCTATATCAAAAAAGATCAGCGTTTAAACCGATATAATAGACATAATAAGCATATATGAGCTGTAGGGATCTAAAGAGAAACATGAAATGATGTCCTCCGAGGCAGTGAGTGCGTCACCACATGCCATCACGATACGGAAGACAGCTTTTTAAAAAGTACTGCTCAACTTTTATTTAAACATGAGGTAGCAAGCTGACTCCACAGTACAAACCTGAATTTTTAGAGCTGCCTACCCTCTGTGATTTTATCTCTGAGATGTCTAAAACTGTTTTTAACAGAATTGCGTCCGATGAAGACCATCCTCCTTTTAGTCGTGTTGTTTTAAACTGTGCAAAGGTATCTTCTTGCCTACATACCATCTATCGCCCACCAAAGTGCAGGACACAAAAGCGTTTAAAGAGCTTGTTTCCATACTACATGTCAGCTAACAACAGAATTTAAAATGTTCATTTTCATGTACCAATCCAATCTTATCTCCTGTCGTTACATGGATTGACGACGACAGCAACAACAACAATGAAGACAACAGCAACAGTAACAGCAACAGCAGCAACAACAACAGCGACAACAGCGGCGACAACAACAACAACAACAGCGACAACAGCGACAACAGCGACAACAGCGACAACAACAACAGCGACAACAGCGACAACAACGATGATACGGTCAGCTGAATACCCTACATCACAAAAAAAAAACAGTACACCAAGCAATTTCAATAACAAGTGTAACCGACGGTAATGGTCTTGTTTTGATATTCAGGTGGACACAGAGATACCATAAATCACTCTGCTCTAAAATCAGCTGTAAATGTTGGATGATGAATAATCGCAGGTTCATTATACAGAGTAATCTATACTTAAAAATGATTACCATCCCTAATTCAAAGGCTTATAATTATGAGGTTTTTTGATGATCCCAGATTTTCAGATTATCCGAATATTAGCAATGACTCTTATTGCTAATTGTTGACCTGTTGTTATAAAAAACTATGTTAAACTTATCCCATCTCAGAGTTGAGTCAGACCTTTTACCAAGCAGTCAGAACGTGGAAGAAAGGCAGCATGAAGCTCTCCGTGTTTAATCTAGTTGTGGCAGCAGCTCTGTTGGCCTCCGTTTCAGAGGCGAAGCTGAGAAAGAAGCGAGATCAAATGCACAGTATGAGTTATTTCAATGGAGGTGATGACTTTGACTCTGGCACAGCTGATTACGGAATTTGGTTTGACGAGGGCTTCTCAAACAAAGTTAACCCCCAGTAAGTTATTCTATATGCATATTACCTTCGGTTGCTATTTTTTCTAGGTAATATATAACTTAGCTTTGACAGTAAAAATGATCTCAAAATAGATTCTGTTTTCAATATCGTTTTTAAATAGGCGCAAGCACAATCATTATTTGGCTTAGGTAGTGGGGTCATTTGGTCGATGTAATAACATTTCAATTTTTTAAAGATTTTCTTGTTTTTATGATCTATATACCTGTAGTAATAGGCTACGAGCCAAGGCAATTTATCTTGCAGTTTGGTAGCCATTGTCATTCTTTGGCAAAATAAATAACTGTTAGGGTAAAGTGATACAGTAGAATCCAAATCTGTTGTGTTAGGATGGATTTGCTTCCCACTTCTATGAGAAATTTGACTTTGAAATTTAAATTAAAAGGGAAAGTGATCAAAAAATGATGATATGGTTTCAAAACATCCAAAATCTGAAAGAGCATGTCATAATTAGTGGATCTACAAGTTTACATGGGTCTCCTATCATAAATAGCCGAGATGCGGCCAACAACGATTGCAATACTCCTCATATCACTTGTGTATAACTATCATTAAAGTGAAACCCCTTTTTCAATTTTGCTTCTGGCTAAAAAACAGGCTTCAAATGTTCGTACTGATCTGATTTTTATGGTGATTTTTGTATTGACCCTCCCATCGCACAACACCCGTGTTCAATGCTCTGAGTGTGTTGTTTTCCAAATAGTGCTTATTTTTAGGTTTCCTTTATAGTATAATAAAAATCGTCTTTCTGAGTTCATATAGCGTCTAAAGCACACATTAACTCCTTTTAGTATCATCAAAAATGTGCGTAATGCGGAAAAAATATTTTTTGGTCATTGATGGAGTCAATACAAAACCACCATAAAAAAATCAGATCGATACGAACATTCAAAGTCAGTTTTCAAGACGACTTCAAAATTGAAAAAGTAGGGTCCTTTCAACGATAGTTATAAATAGGTGATATAAGGGGGTAATTCAACCGTTGTTGGCCACATCTCGGCTATTTATGATAGCAGACCCATGTAAACTTGTAGATCCACTAATTATGACATGCTCTTTCACATTTTGGATGTTTTGAAATCATTGCATCTTTTTTTTATCACTTTCCTTTTTAATTTAAATTTAAAAGTTAAATTTCTTATAGAAGTGGGAAGCAAATCCATCCCAACACAACAGATTTAAATTCAGCAGGTCAAAATTAGTCTAGTACCATCTAAGAATTGAAAAAGACGTGCAGTGGCTAAGACAGTTAAAAACTAGCAACATTTTTGTGACTTGGCTCATAGCCTATAACACTCTCAACCAAATTATAGTTGATGTGAATAAGAAAAAAATTACCAATATTGTTATTAGATTATTTAACAATATTATACAATAAGGGTGATGGTGAACAGAAACTTTGTATAGCTTATACAATTTAATTTGTGTCATTTACTTTGGAATAATATTCTTAAAAGATACTCCTGAAATAGACTTGTTAAGAATAACATTGAAAACTACCAGCAAGGGAATGAGGAAGTAATTGTTCCAAAATTTTACAAGTAATTGAGGAATTCTGTTGAACATGCTTATATTCCCAAGCGCAAACCGTAACATGATTGGTCTCTGACTCAGTGAACCCTGATTTCTTCTGTGCAGTCATATTGGTACATAAAATAAGTTGCTTGTTATCTCTTTCATCCAGGCAAGTGGTAGAACAACCGCTAGAAGTTTCAGTGCCATCAGTACAAGTACCTGCACCTGTTGATGCAAAGCCCACTACAACATATGAAGCTCAGACAACAACCCTTTATGCTGTACCAGATGGTGGAAAGATAACAACAAGTGGTTATGACCCTGAACCTTATCCCGTAGAAGCCCCAACAGCCAATTCTAGTGAAGGCAGAAGGACAGAATCTCCACAACTAGTGCCAGTACCAGAAACTTACCCAACACCAAACAAACGCCCAGCAGTGATTACAACAACCTACCCACCAACAACATATCCATCATCAACCTACCCACCAACATACCCACCACCCTCACCAACACAAAATCTACCAGCAAAGAATCCATCCCCGCGGAGTTGGTCAGGGCAAAACTGGGGTCCAGCACCAGTAGTTTACCCAACACCAAACGAACGCCCTGCAGTGATCACAACCACCTACCCACCAACAACCTTACCACCCACAACTTACCCACCAACGTACCCACCACCCTCACCAACACAAAATCTACCAGCAAAGAATCCATCCCCGCAGAGTTGGTCAGGGCAAAACTGGGGTCCAGCACCAGTAGTTTACCCAGCACCAAACGAACGCCCTGCAGTGATCACAACCACCTACCCACCAACAACCTTACCACCCACAACTTACCCACCAACGTACCCACCACCCTCACCAACACAAAATCTACCAGCAAAGAATCCATCCCCGCAGAGTTGGTCAGGGCAAAACTGGGGTCCAGCACCAGTAGTTTACCCAACACCAAACGAACGCCCTGCAGTGATCACAACCACCTACCCACCGACAACCTTACCACCCACAACTTACCCACCAACGTACCCACCACCCTCACCATCACAGAATCTACCAGCAAGGAACCCATCACCACAGAGTTGGTCGGGGCAAAACTGGGGTCCAGCACCAGTAGTTTACCCAACACCAAACGAACGCCCTGCAGTGATCACAACCACCTACCCACCAACAACCTTACCACCCACAACTTACCAACCAACGTACCCACCACCCTCACCATCACAGAATCTACCAGCAAGGAACCCATCACCACAGAGTTGGTCGGGGCAAAACTGGGGTCCAGCACCAGTAGTTTACCCAACACCTAATGAACGCCCTGCAGTGATTACAACCACCTACCCACCAACCACCTACCCATCAACAACCTTACCACCAACAACCTACCCACCAGCATACCATCCACCCTCACCAACACAAAATCTACCAGCACGGAATCCCTCCCCACAGAGTTGGTCGGGGCAAAACTGGGGTCCAGCACCAGTAGTTTACCCAACACCAAACCAACGCCCTGCAGTGATTACAACAACCTCCCCACCAACAACCTTACCACCAACAACCTACCCACCAACGTACCCGCCACCCTCACCAACACAGGAACTACCAGCAAGGAACCCATCACCACAGAGTTGGTCGGGGCAAAACTGGGGTCCAGCACCAGTAGTTTACCCAACACCAAACCAACGCCCTGCAGTGATTACAACCACCTACCCACCAACAACCTTACCACCAACAACCTACCCACCAACATTCCCACCACCCTCACCAACACAGAATCTACCAGCAAGGAACCCATCACCACAGAGTTGGTCAGGGCAAAACTGGGGTCCAGCACCAGTTGTTTACCCAACAACAAACGAACGCCCTGCAGTGATTACAACCACCTACCCACCAACAACCTTACCACCAACAACCTACCCACCAACATTCCCACCACCCTCACCAACACAGAATCTACCAGCAAGGAACCCATCACCACAGAGTTGGTCAGGACAAAACTGGGGTCCAGCACCAGTTGTTTACCCAACACCAAACGAACGCCCTGCAGTGATTACAACCACCTACCCACCAACAACAACTAACCCCACAACAACATACCCACCGCCGACAACTTCACAAGAGCCAGCAAACAGCCCATCCCCTGTTGTCTGGGGGCCTAGTGCATGGGGGAACGAAGGTCAAGCATTTAACCAACCACAGATATATCCAACACAAGGTCCAACATATCCTCCAGCAATGGGATATCTGCCAGTACAACAGCCCCAACAACCAACAGGACAACTTCCAGTGCAAACACCAGTGCAGCAACCAGTACAAACACCAGTGCAAATGCCAGTGCAGAAACCTGTACAAACCCCAGCGCAGCGGTCAGTTCGAACTCCAGTGCAGCAACCAGTACCAGCACCTGTTCGGCAACCAGTGCAAACACCAATACAAACAAGACCAATACAAACACCAGTACAACAACCGGCTCAGCCACATGTACCATCATTTGGTTTTGATCCAGAAGATCTCGATTCAGCTACTAGCAGCACAAGCTCAACCAGCAGCACAAGCACGACTTCGGCACCACAACCAACCCAGGCAGTGCAGCAACCAGTGAAGCAACCAGTGCAGCCACCACCAACCCCAGTGCAGCCACTACCAGCCCCAGTGCAGCCACCACAACAACCACCAGTTCTAAGACCAGTGCAACAACCTACTCAAACACCAAGACCAATAAAAACACCAGTGCAGCAACCTGTACAAACCCCAATGCAACCATCAGTTCGAACACTAGTGCAGCAACCAGTACTGGTGCAGCAACCAGTGCAACCACTGATACAAACACCAGTACAGCAACCAGTACAAACCCCAGTACAGCAACCTTTACAAACCCCAGTGCAGCCACCTATTCAAACACCAGTGCAAAGACCAATACAAACACCAATACAACAAACGGCTCAGCCACAAGGACCATCATTTGGTTTTGATCCAGAAAATCTTGATACTAGCAGCACAAGCTCAACCAGCAGTACAAGCACAACTTCAGCACCGCAACCAACCCAGCCAGTGCAGCAACCAGTGAAGCAACCAGTGCAGCCACCACCAGCCCCAGTGCAACCATTACCAGCCCCAGTGCGGCCACTACCAGCCCCAGTGCAGCCTCCAGTACAAGTACCAGTACAGCAACCAGTGCAGCCACCACCAGCCCCAGTTCAAAGACCAGTGGAGTTACCAGTGAGGCAACCAGTACAGCAACCAGTGCAGCAGCCATTGCAGCAACCAGTGCAGCAATCACCAGCCCCAGTGCAGCCTCCAGTACAGCAACCCATTGATCTAGATTTCGATTCCACCACTAGCAGCACAAGCTCAACAAGCAGTACAAGCACAACTTTAGCGCCCTAAAAAAATGAACACGAACGACAACTTCAACAGCCTAAAAGCTGTGGTTGTTGTTGCAGACCAAGCCAAAGGCCTCAAACAATAATTATTGATGTTCCTAATGAAGATTGCTTGTGATTGGTTTGCAAATTAATGCCTGCAGCAGCCTGATTGGATGGTTTTATAATTTTTTTTTTTTATTTTCAGTAATAATTGATTGTTAGCAATAATACAAATTTATTTATTACAAAAACCTTGTACATCATCTGTTGAAATTGTAAAGAAATTCCAGTTGCTGTAATAATTACAGACTGCATTCCCCCAGGACATAAAATATCTCTCTCTGCCTGTTTATGATGAGCATTTACCTAGAATTGTCTTGATACAGGGGCGTATATTCTAAAAAATTTCACTCACTGACTTTTTAGAGATGAGCATAATGATGAGCATGATTATCAGTGATTATAAGGCAGACGCTCTACACACTGAGCTATTCAGCCACTCACGGAAATCTGTGGGCCGTGAGTGATAATATACGCCACTGTCTTGATATTAATGTAATATTCTTTAAGGTGAAAGTTAGGAGCATATGCAGTGCACACATTGCAACTGTTGAAGTAATGCTTAGGCAAGCCACATCTTAAATACATGATTGAAAGCCTTTACCTCACCTGCTTCTACATGTAGTACATTGTGATGTGCTGGATTTGCTGTCCACAGTGAAAAACTACCTGACCTGTAATTTTTAGGGTCAGACATAGCATGACACAACAAATCAGATTAGTATTAGTCATCCATATCTCAAAGGCCCCCATTTTGATTTGTTTTTGAACGAAAAAAGGGTTGTTTGGGATAAGGCTAGTGTAAGTTGAACTGTTTATATGCCTAAGATGAGTGATAGCACTTGAAAGGTAGACTTATGACAAATCTGGGTATTTCGCTGCTTATTCTTTAAATCTGACAACAGAATCTAATAAATTACAATTTTTTGTCTTAATCGGGCATTAGTATGATTGTACTACAAGAGACCTAGGAATAGGATCGGGCCAGTATCAGTGAAATTAGGAATTTATTAGTCAGTATGTATGTATGTATGTATATTGTATTGTTATCAATACTTGATAAAATTCATTGTTGTTTTGCTCTGTGATGCCAAAAAAATATAAAATAAATTATAAATAAAAATATTAAAAAGTATTTATAAAACGTCTAACTTATAAGATGGAATTAAGCAGCCGAGCACACTCTGTTCGGAAACAGTATTTCTAGGAATAGAAAGTTGTCAGTATCAGTGAATAACACACTGTCTGCTACACGCCTCGTCACCTCAGGAGTCCCCCAAAGAAGCGTCCTAGGCCCTCTACTGTTTCTTATATTCATAAACGATATGCCTGACTGTATAACTTCAAGTTCCTTAAAATTGTATGCTGACGATTCCTTAATATACCACCCAATTACTAACCCCTCAGACCAGATTAAACTTCAAAATGACCTCGATTCAATCCAAGCTTGGGCTGATCGTTCACAAATGAAGTTTAATATTTCAAAGTGTGAACAGATGAGAATCTCTAGAAATACAACTCAAGTCCCACCAGTGACTTACACCATGGATAACTCCCAACTTAAATACGTAACTGGAATCAAATATCTCGGCGTCACAATTGACAGCAGCCTCAGCTTCCCTGACCACATAACTCATGTGTGTCGGAAAGGAACCAAAACTCTGTACATGCTAATGCGTAGCTTAAAGCAGGCAAGACGCAAAACACGCTACTTATCCTATGTCACTATATGTCGTCCCATTCTTGAATATGCCTCCCATATATGGTCCCCCCACAAGAGAAAATTAGTAGATCGATTAGAATCCATAAACCGTAAAGCCTTCAGATTATATTATATAATATGGATGATTGAAGGTGGTGATTGACCAGGAACCCCAAGATTTATGAATGAAACACTATAGGGAGAGATCATGGGTGACTTTATTAGATCAACAATGCAGCTATTTACATGCATGTACGGAGCTTGAAAGCATCGGTTCCTAGACTAAAAAGGTCAGGATATTATTCTCTACAAAATCTTTATATCAGTTGCTAATTTCGATACTCTGGATATTATCACAGAGTAAGGATATATATCCTTACTATGTGCTATTATAAATCAGCTGCGGAATTAGAGGAGATTATTTTAGCTGTCGCAATTGGGATAAACACAATGTATGATCACTTACATATAACTGCATACCAAAGAGCTTGTTCACGCAGAGTATTATAAAATGGCTATCTTTGAAAGATTACCGTGTGGTTGGTGGAAGAAAATTTATTGCTGGCGGCACGCAGTTTTACAGATTTATCCACTAATTACATGCAATGTGCATCATAAAAATAGTTCTCCTGTTGGTATAATAGAAATAAAAATTTTGAATTGTGGTATAGCTAAATTATTGCGGTACTCTTGATAGCATTCGATATAACTTTGGACGCTCTCAAGGCACTTGAGTTATATGATCGTCAGTAGAGGATAATCACAGATATACAGAAAGTCATTCCACACACATATTACATGAGGATTAAAACTCAAAAACTGATCAATTAATACACCAAATAAATTTTCCATACAGAGACAACTATTTCTACTAGTGAAAACACTGTGGATACGCAGCTATTTTTGAGCTCAGTCTAATGGCCATGAATTTTGTCTCGTCAAGATTAAGAACCATCTGGTGCTCTCAACTCCACTACATCCCCCAATCAACAGCAGCTTGTGGGCAGTTATCAGTCATCAGTAGAGCAGGTGCTAGGAAATGAGCAAGTTATGTCGTCTGCATACATGGTGTTTCCCTTTGTGGAGGATTATAGTTATTGACAAACGTAGGACCTGCCACCGTTCACATGACCACTCTGATGGCTGCTGGTAGATGATTTGGCATTCTTACCTCTGATCCTTTGCTGCCGGTTTTTCTTGATGTCCATGGAAAGCTGTAGTATATTAGGTTATGCACCAGGTTCTGTTAGGGCTGCAGCGAGCTGAAGTCTTCATATATGATTCTACTGCCTTTACTGATCTCCTATTAAGCATTTATTCCAATGGTCAATGGTGAGGATAATTGCATCGTGGCTTCGACTTCTGAGTAATAAGCAAACTGGCTTTTAATAATATTAGGTAGTACTGCATTTTGATATTTCTTTTGAGATTTGACAGAAGTCCTGAGCAAGCTAGGGGGGCATTGGTTTAGGAAGCGGAACAACTCCAGCCACTTTCCACACGTTAGGGTATTGTTAGCATAAGCATGGCATAAATGATATCAGTGATTGGTTCACACAAGAATTCAGCAAATTCTATTGTGATCCCTGGCGGATAATCATCACTTTAGTTGACAGTATATTATAGTTATCTGAGGTTTTGGCAGTAATGTGTGATTATCACCTAACGTGAGATGGATATATCTGGAATTTATTCAGTATTTACTCATTGATCAGCAGCGCTAACCCAACTTCTTTGCTGGACAATATCATTTTCCCACCTTGGACTTAACCAAGCATCCGGCCACTCACACGCAGTCATGCTTTTATCTGAGGCCTCAGTATTGAACCCCTGCCAATACCTGACTGATTGTGATTTGACAACTTAGAGCGATCAAAGCGGGTGTCCAAAGCAGCCTGGCACAGACCTATGCTGAGTATATTCTAGTCTTTCACTTCAAGTTATTTTGTATAATATTACCATTTCAGCCAATTGTTCTATCATTTTTTTGAAATGTATATGAATATAGTGGATGAAGGATTGATGATCTTATCTTGGCTTCTATTTGGCTTTCTTAGTAATGCAAATGGGAAATGTATTCAGATTTTCTGGCACGGTAAATCCAAATGTCCTCAGACCCTAGGTATAACTGTTGACATATTGACTACCATAAATTTTTTTATTTTCATAAAAAAGCCAATGAAGGGGAGATTAAACAGCTTAAGGGACACGTAAGTATTCAATATACCAATAAGGATTAGCCATTACCAACCCTGATACCAATCGTGTTACTCATCTTTAATCTCAAGATTTATAGATCCCCCCACAGATTATCCCCAATATTAGTATTAATCCTAATTGCTAATTGGAAATATAAAACACTACGCTTAACACAGCTCAACTCAGAGTCAAGCCAGACCTTCCACCCAGCAGGCAGGCAGCATGAAGCTCTCTGTATTGTGTTTAGTTGTAGCAGCAGCTTTGCTGGCTGCTGAATCTCAAGCAAAATTGCTGAGAAGGAAACGAGATATGTTCCGCGGTCAAGGAGTCTTCGGACCAGGAGTCTTCGGACCAGGAGGTATATTTGGAGCTGGATCTAGCACTGGATTTGGATCATCTCGCTACGGGAACCCATTCGCCGACTGTTTCTTCGCCTCTTCTTCCCCTGCCTGTAACCCGTAAGTTTGAATTAACAAACTTCATCAAAGAAAAACACAAGGTATATTTATTCCACTCAGCTTGGTGATTTTGAAAGGGTAGAACCATTGGTAAATAAGTTAGTTTTAAATAGATGAAAAATTCCAATTTGCAATCAGTAAATACTACGATAGCATGCCTCATCTATGGCGCTTTCTTCTTTTTACAAGATTCATAACGAATGGAAATAATTGTGTCCATTGCACCACATCAGTTTTAGAATAAATATTTTCTAAATCGGAGGTAACAGAAGACAGATTTTAGTTTGTCTTTTAAAACAACCAAAAAAGTTTTTGACAAACAAATCCCACTTATTGTTCACTCCCATTTAACACAATATATCATCATGTTTTGTAATTTGTCAAACCCTTCTAACACTAATTGAGAAGGGCAGGGAATCATCATCTCTTTTAGACAGAGAAGACAATTCTTTTACAAATGCCTTCATGATAGGAATATTCTCTTGCTACTTAGAAAATTTTCTTCAGAAAATTTCATTTGATTAAAATGTGATGGAAAACGCAACCAGAATTTGTTGAAGCGTTTCAATTTAATGATTTTTTCCCGGTCCTGGGTTACAGTAATTATTGTGTTGATAAATATTATTCATAGAATTTATTTGTGTACTGTATGGCATTAATTGTTTGCACAATTTCAGATCTGATAAAATTGCAAACCCAAATGGCATCATTTACATTTCCCAGGCAACTAGTTATATAAATTTCTATTTCAAACAAATCGCATTGCCGGATTTACTTGGCCTATTCTCTTAAAAATGTGAACTGTGATCAAATAATTGTTTTGCTTTTTGAAAATAACATTGTGACACAAGTAGCAAGAGGATTATGATTGTATACCTTTTTTATTGTTGCAAAAAAATTACCAGTAATTATGAGAGAGAGGCTTGTAAACACGAAACATGATTGGTCACTGACTCACTGTCCCTGAATTATTCTGCTTTACTTTCCTAGTTAGAAATAAATTGATTATTATGTGTTCTCATTACAGACAAGTGGTAGTGCCAGTGGTAGTGCCAGTGCCAGTGCCAGTAACCGCACCTGTCATTGTTGGGCCTACAACACCATATATACCACAGACAACAACTCCCTACCCTGTACCAGTTGGTGGAAGGCAGACGACTACCGCTGACTATGTACCTGAACCTTATCCTCACACAACAACACCCGTAGCGTTCCCTAACGGAGGCAATGGGAACCCACCTGCACAGGGTTGGTCAGGCCAAAGCTGGGGTCCAGCACCACCAGCACCAACCCAACGTCCAGCTGTGATTACAACAACTTACCCACCAACAACCTACCCCCCAACAACATACCCACCAACATACCCACCAACATATCCTCCACCACCTCCACCAACACCAAAACTACCAGCAAGGATTCCATCACCAGAGAGTTGGTCAGGCCAAAACTGGGGTCCAGCACCACCGGCACCAACCCAACGTCCAGCAGTGATTACAACACCCTACCCACCAACAACCTACCCTCCAACAACATACCCACCTACATACCCACCAACATACCCTCCACCCCCTCCACCAACGCCAAAACTACCAGCAAGGATTCCATCACCAGAGAGTTGGTCAGGACAAAGCTGGGGCCCAGCACCAGTAGTATACCCTACACCAACCCAACGACCAGCAGTGATTACAACAACCTACCCACCAACAACATACCCACCAACATACCCACCAACATACCCTCCGCCACCTCCACCAACACCAAAACTCCCAGCAAGGATTCCATCACCAGATAGTTGGTCAGGACAAAACTGGGGCCCAGCACCAGTAGTATACCCTACACCAACCCAACGACCAGCAGTGATAACAACTACCTACCCACCAACAACCTACCCACCAACTACCTACCCGCCAACTACCTACCCACCAACTACCTACCCACCCCCAACACCAACACGGGGACCAGCTAACAGCCCACCACCAGTAGCATGGGGGCCTAATGCATGGGGAATGGATGGACAAGGGGCCAACCAACCACAGATATATCCAACAGCAGGTCCAGAATATCCACCAACACCATATCCAGCAACTCGCCGACCTACTACTGTGTGGGTACCACCACCAGTCCCAGTGCAGCAACCAGTACAAAGACCAGTACAAAGACCAGTGCAGCAACCTGTGCAGCAACCAGTGCAGCCACCACCAGCCCCAGTACAAAGACCAGTGGAGTTACCAGTGCAGCAACCAGTACAACAACCAGTGCAGCAACCAGTGCAGCCACCACCAGTCCCAGTGCAGCCACCAGTACAAGTACCAGTACAGCAACCAGTGCAGCAACCAGTACAGCAACCAGATTTCGAATTCGATTCTACAACTAGCAGTTCAAGCTCAACAAGCAGTACAAGCACAACAGCTGCACCATAAAGCTTAAGAGAGAGGAGACAATGGAACCAATCTTCAGTCTGATTTTTGCCTGCGACAGTATTTTTGTTCTTTACACTGAATAGTTTCTTATTGGGTAGTAAACCAAAGCCATTTTTAAGCATAGGTTTTGAGTTTGAATTATGATTTCCCTGTATTTATTTTTGGTAACTGTCTGACGAAAACAATACATGTAAAATATGTATCAACAAACTTTGTGCCACCTTTCTATACTTAATTTTGCAATTATTTCTCTGCAGATGTTTATGTCAGGTAAAATGATTTATAAACAGACTGTGATATATGCAAAAGTACATCCATATTAAAGTTTGGTAAATATTTGCAAAATACTCCCTAAATGAATGAAAAAATTAAAAACACTATCAAAAAATCTTTTTAGGAGGTCTAAATGGCACTCAAGGTACCTGGCGCATTGTGTGTGGTTGAAAAATTGGTGTAAAAAACCAGAACAAAAACGAAACAAACAAATTAGTTGTGAAAATATTCTTCTTAAAAATACAATTCTGAATAGCAACAGTTTTATGTAATGTCGATGTTACAAGATTTAAGCTGAATCTATGACAGGAGCACAGGACGTGTCATTGCATTAATCTGTATTAACCACAGGATGGCTGCGGTACCATCTAGCAGGCTGTTACTGCAAATCTACCATTAATCACGGTTTAGTCGCCCTACTACTTAATTTTGAAAGAGCATGTTAGCCAATTAATCACTGGGAGGGGCTGCAATTCTGTCGAGATTATCCTAATCCTTCATTGAATCCAGGTGACAGAGAGGCATAAGTAACTGAATTTAGCTCGACAGAGGGGCGGGGGGGGGGGGCGGTCGGCCCTAAATAAAAAACATGATTACACATTTTAATGGTTTAGATCGCATCTCTAATTGTCACGATATATGCTAAGCAGCATTTGATTACTTTCGGATATTGCCTCGCTATAGCATGCTCCCCATGATTCAACATAACTTCTATTTACTCAGAATCAAGATGTCAGGTGTTTATGATTCTCAATTTGTTGGTTGATTAAATTAGCTCATAGTCAAATCACATCATCATTTGCAAACCCTACAACCTTTCACAAAGACAAGAAGATCCAAAGCATGCAAATTCACTATACACTAGAAGAGCAACTCATAGGAGGAAATTTGCGTCATTTTGCACAGGCTTGAAGTAGCTAAATTTATGGCTAGTTAATATTTACTCCTCCTTTTATTTCAGACTCCTGCCTCAACTAGCCAAAACTTAGTGCTAGCTGATATTAATTCACCCCAAAAAAAATGAACTCTAGCTAATGTTTACCCATCTAGTGTAGACAGGAGGGCTAACTTTCTTGGCACCTTATACTCAATACGGGTGAGACCTGGGTAAGATTTTGTTTGCCTATTTAACCTTAGCCCATATCTGACCCATAGTTGCCCTGATTCAGTTTCTGAAAATTTGCTGTACACTTCAGCGGGACAATTGTGTACATTATTGTTACTAGATTGCAGGATAATTTCGTTGCGAAGATTGAGGATACCTTGTGAGTTTTTTATAACCGTACAATTTTCAATTATTGTTACTTTTTTCTTTTTTAACTTTATTATTACTATAATCCATTATTCATCCATTTGTTTAATAATTAGATACAAAATAAAACGAATAGTTGGTCAGATATGTAAAATACTGGCTTATGCCGTACCTAGCTGCAGGCTTGAAATATTTAGGAAAGGTATTCTTTATTTGAATCTGTATGTCACCAACGAACACCCCTGATTGAATGATTGATTGATATGCCACCATTACTCCAGACTAATCAGATATTTTTACAATTTGACCTTTAATGGTTGGTAGAATCGGAGTTGCTTCCCTATATTTCTAAATAAGATGGAATCCTTATGTAAATATGCACTGAATTTATGCTCCAATCATGATTGATACCAAAAGACGTCAATTTAACAGGATTCGTCAAAATCATTCTAATCAATTGAAATGTATAACCCTTGCCCTTAGTTTCTATGATGTTTCAAGGCTGTTTGTTGCAGCCAGATTAGCTTGATACATAGAAACACAATCGATTAGACACAGACCACGTCACCATTTCACAATGAGGTGATATATTGGTAAAAGAGAAAACGTTCTCTCCTTAAGTTTGCAGACTAAGTTGAAATAACCTGACACTAGGGCAAATCAATTTTAAAATATCCACATTTGTGTGCTATGGGGTACTTCAAAAACTAACTAAATGTACTTTTTGATTTTTTGTGCAATAAATAAAAAAGAAAATAAACTGCGATGAGGAATGTTTTTGAAATGTTTGAAGAGACACCATTATCTGTTAGTTGTGCACCTGTGTAGCCAAGTCATGTCACAAACGTGACACATCTCTCCTCTATTTTTTTAGGCCCATATTTGCTTCTTTCTCATCACAAATTACTCCAGAATTGCACTGCACAGTAAGACATAAAATATGCCTAAATAAGATCTTTCCAGTAAGAGGTGGCAGTGATTCGACCACAATCAAAGGTGACTAAAGGACTACCGGCCTGGAAAAATTAAAAAAGACACCTTAATGCTGTGTGTTGTGTGGTTATGTCTACCAACAATGAATCCCCCCCCCCCTTCCTTATTCATCGCTTTAAAACACCATCATCAATTTTCGCCATAGTAGCAGCTCCACAGTTGGGATTTAAATGAACAGAAAAATTCACATGGTTTGCAGCCCTTGTTTCCGGTCTCCCCACTTCTGGCTTAATCAAGGCTCCAGCTATCCGTATGTCATGTCACTATATATAGATTCAATTGACATCACAGGTAGTTTATGATGAAAGCTTTGAAAAATCATTTATGATCTACAAAATGAAACTTCAAAGAATATATAGGTGTCACCGGTAGGTACTAGATTATGATGTTGTCTTCAAAGCAGGATGACTGATCAGGTCTGTAGTTATGAAAATCGGTTAGGGGGGATAGAAAGCCTGGACATCGCTAGGCAATATTAGTGAGGGGTACTGAAAGCTCCTGTTTTGGGGTTGGAGGCAATAACCCAGCCTCCAAAGTGTTGAAGGTATATAAATAAGAGATTAAACTCCCGATAATGTTTTTTAAGTTGAGTCTGATTGGTTAATTAAAGTTGTTTGTTAAGCTTTGTGTACACCGCCTCCCTACCGCCCTACAACTACGGGCCTGCGAGATAGCGGCTCAAACATTTTCATGAAGCCCTTCCAGTTCCCAGGTAGAAAGACATTAATCACCAGTAGTATCTGATCTTTCTTGTTTGGATTATCAGATTATAAGGGCTGTATCCTGATTGATGCTAATATTTTAGGAGTGGCTGAAGACATCAGTAAGAAGGTAGGTGGAGACGATGGTAATTAAAACAAAAACGATTTATTTTTACCTCGAATTCGAGATAGAATTTTTATATTTAATTTGCACCCAATAATGTTAATGTCAGTACGCTGTTGAATTTCCGTGTGGTGACTCAATTAGTGCTCCTCTGGTCGTCAGGTAAGTTTTTATTTTTTGTTTCTTATTTTGTTAAGAATTTGGAAAAGGGACTGCCTCTGCAACCTGAATTTGATCCTTATATAACAAAGAACTTTATATCTACATTTCAATTTCTTGCAATCCATTGATATTGGTGACGACTTTGTTGCCAAAATATGATGTTACCTTATTTCATTGATAAAATGTCACAAGTATCAACTGACAACGAACCAATCTAACCACAAGCTATTTTTGAGGCTAGTGAGTCATTTGGTCTTTCGGATCAGGCTATGACATAACTCTCAGTGTATCTGTCAATGAAATGTTCTTTATTGCTCAAGAAGATCAGGTTTCATATAACGTTAAAGAAAAGTTCTCTCCTTAGTGGATGCTAGGCTTCAATTGCATTATGGGAATGTTGCTCAATGTTATATAATCGACAAACAAACCTTTACCAAGCTTTTGGGATAGACTATAGATATCGTCCTGCCGAGAATTAGCACAATCAGTTAACTCGCTATTCACTGCACAGCCTTTATTCCTTCCACAACTCCTTAATAAATGTAAATTTCTAGCTTTGAAAATTTGTGTTACAATTCCTCAAAGACTCTTTGGTCACTTCAACAAACTGCCTCTGCATATTGTTCATAAGCATCGCGACCAGTGAAACCACTCCCACATCCCGTATCCTCTTTGTCACATTCTCAAATGACATTACATCATTTTTATCGTAATTAAATCTAAACTAATTAGTAACAAAAAGTAGTAGCAGATAATCTTGTGGTCCGATTATTCTCAAAAAAGGAAGCAAATTGAAAGGATAGATTAGTTTTTATTGAAGGGCGGACCCTTGGTTTATTGTAGGGAAGGGATTGGGGGAAGGAATCAGGGTACTTTTGGGGGCAATGGTCTAGTTAGAAAATTCTGGACCAATTTAGGATTAATTTAATTTAGGATCAATTTAGATAATTAATTAGGATTAAGTTATTTCTTAGGATGAGGATGGGTAAACAAAAATACATTATTTTTGGGTAGGAGTCAATCACTCATCACTGTGATATTTACTGGTTATAATGTATATAATCGCCAGTGGTGGGATTATCTTTCAAATTAAAAGGCGGATATGTTTTAAACATAGCAGAGCCCAAAATGAGTCAGCACGAGTTTCGCCCATTTCAGACAAATTTGAATGGGCATGTTGGCTCTGCTTTATGTTGTTTGATTTCGAATTTCGGGATGATGGAAAGGAATGAACATTGAACGTACAATCCAGAGGAGGGAAGTTTTATCTCTTAAACTAGAATGCCGGCGAATTGTCGTTATTACCCAGTATTTGTCACTAACAAACTAACTCAAGATGAAATGGTCAAACTCAAATCTTTGTTTGCTTTGAGTACAAAAAATACATTAAACACCAAGCCTGACAGCTAGCCCATAAATTGCAGCTACACTATCAATCATTTTTACGAGCATCTTTTATGAAAATCACCAAAAAGAAATATAACAACATAAGCCCTTGACAACCCGTGGCAGTAGCTGAGTTCTACAACTAGGTAAGCAAGCAACATGTTAGCCTGTCTTGCCAAGCCACCCACAAAGCTGGTGAAGACAGGTTAACACCAAATTTGGTAGGTAGGCGTTTTCTTTAGACGTATTTAGATATATTCAGATGTATTTAGATGTATATTTAGATGTATCAAGATGTATTTAGATGTACATTTAGATGTATTTAGATGTATCAAGATGTATTAATGTGTATTTAGATATTTTTTGTTTT
Source organism: Membranipora membranacea (assembly GCA_914767715.1). Taxonomy (NCBI): domain Eukaryota; kingdom Metazoa; phylum Bryozoa; class Gymnolaemata; order Cheilostomatida; family Membraniporidae; genus Membranipora; species Membranipora membranacea. The sequence continues at coordinate 11,577,240 of OU612073.1, read as the reverse complement.
AGCATTGCAGTCGCTATCGTCCCACAGTTACCACAATGAGATTGTCTGTGATATTGATGCTGGTATGTGTGATACTTTTCATCACGTTATGTGACGGGGGGTCATACGGAAGAGGAGGTAGGAGAGGAGGTAGGAGAGGAGGTAAGAGAGGAGGAAGGAGAGATCAAGGAAATGGGTACGGATGTCACAAAGGAAGAGCTGGAAGAGCTTGTAGACAAAGGCAAAAAAACAGCAGGAATACTAATAATGTCGTTAGTAAGTTCATTCCCACATAAGGCAAGAAAACTCAACTGATAAATGTGTGTCAGGTGGTTTTACTAGTAAAACGGAACCCCTCCCTGCTTCATCCGCTATGTCTGAAAAAAATGAACTGAAAGTCACTTGCCTCTTCAAGCCGTTGAAAAACTCATGGCCGATTGAAGCTTCTTATGACACAGATCTAACATATCGGTTTTGCTGGCCTAGGAATGTCACCGGGTCAACCAAAAATAATCAGTTATGTCATGAGAATAGGGGTATGTCATCAGTTAATGTGCAAATCATCTCCTGTATCTGTATCTGTATCACTAAAAAAAACTGAAAAAGTCCTGACACTTCAATACAAATAGAAAAAAGCACATTGCTTCCCCTCACGCAAGTTTCTCAAGTTTAAATGCTTACCTGGTAACAAATAAATCAAAACTATTCATCAAGTATGATTTATCAATCTGTTTTAGTTCTTGTATTTTATCTTCAATATTTATTTGAATCCTTTCTAGGCCAACCATCGACGCTTTTTGGACTGGGTTTGAGTTTACTTAATGGAGGCGGAACTGGACAGCGATCTAACCAACTGTTTACCCCAGGGTTCAATATCTTCAATTCGTTCGGAAATTCAGCAGCGCTAAGAAACTATATAAATCAGGTGATAGCTGCACAGCAAGAAGGGTAAGTGCTGTAATGCATAGATAAATCATTACCCATCAAAATAGCTAATCTATCCAAAATTTGTCTAAATATGATTGAATTGTATCATCTAGCCATTACTAATGTAATATAACTCATTCCTGAAGTGTTAAAACTCTTGTTGTGGAAGACTGTGGTGATGACCCTATCTGAAATTTTGCGTTCTCTGTATAACTGAGAAATACTGGATTTATATTTCCGTTCAGTTATTGTTATAATGAATCAAGGCCATTTTGTATTTTATCATGAAAAGAGGCCAGTATTATTCTAGAATATTCTATTCCTAAGAGATATATATAAAGAAAGGTAATTATGATTGTGCAATGGATTTGAGTCAATTTTCACCATACATACCAATGACTCTATCGCTTACCCCCCATCTTGACGATAAGGATTCCACACCATTCGCCTCAATAAGGCGAAGGTCTTATGATTCCTCAAATCTCATTTGCTGTTCTTGTTTTACTATTTTAGGATAACGACGACTGTTGCAACCACTACCGCTATAATAACAGTAGACCCAACTGATGTACCCGTTAATGCGATAGTCCGAACTGTTGCACCCGGCCTCGTAGTAGACCCAACTGAATCAACCACCTTTTTTTCAAGTTCTTCAAGTACTTCTACAACTGCTTTACCATAAAAGAGGACTATGTTCAATTAGAACTATTATAAAATACACAAATGACCACCATCACAACGCTGTGCTTTAAGAATGACTGGGAACACTCTCTCGATAATCAGCCAGCACCTGCGATGTTCTGAATGGAAACACTGAGACATTTTTAATGATGGTAACTCTCAATACTCGCATTGGCTGTAATCCGAAACTAGATGCTAGTTTGTTGGGATTGACACAGTATCATTTTAATAAGAATCAGCTTTTTATTTCATAAAGGTGGTCAGTTCATCTCATTAGAATATTTTTAATTTTTTACAAACATATATATTTTCATTCCACATGTACAGGCAACAATAGAGACAACCTGGTTCCGTATACTTTACTATTTTGTATGACAAAGAACATGCATCGAAAAAGGCTCGAAATGCTATAAAATCTGCCAGCTTAGAATCAGAATCATGATAAGAATTATTGTTTCTTTAAATGACCTCAAATAGTCGCATACCTTTGCACTGCCAATCATCAAGGTTTCATGTTTAGTGCATTGACCCCAGCTGCTGGAGTCAGAGAAAAATAAATCCAACAACTGGCATCGGCAAGAAACCAAGGGAGCGAAAACACAACATTGACTATCAGTGTTGTCAAATTCTCAGTCCGTTTACTGTCAAGCCCTAAACTATGCTCTATTGATTGTGATGATTGTTGGCTGGCAGTTGTACAAATCCGCCACAGCAACTTGTCACCGCAGAGGAGAAAAATTTGGTGGTTTATTTTGAGTGATGAGATTGAGTAAATGTTAGCGAGCGAGGTGGGGGGGGGGAGCTTTCATAATTTTATTCCTGAGCAAAATGACATGCCTTTACCCCTGCAAAAATTTGTACTCATAGAATTAATTAGAAAATGGGTGTGGCCTTAAAAATCAGGATTTATTGTGAAATATGTACTCATTCTGATGATTTGTCAAGTCAAAATGGTGCAATCCATTCAACAGCACTCACACTATTGACAAAAAAAAAGATTCAGGCTGCAATAAATAGCGTCATTTAACAAAACTTGTAGCTGCTGCGCCCTTGTATACATCAAAATGACAGGTACGCAAAAAGAGCTTTTAGACCATGAGTCCATGATTATGAAGTGCTTAGTGGCTTTTTGTCTGCAACTCTCCAGTGTTTTATTGTCAGTTTGAATGTATGTCTGCTGGCATTCTTGCTGACAGCCTTGTGACATAGTCTATCTCTGTAGCACAGCACTGGTGGCGCTGCCTTGTATCAAGAAATGCAACTCACAGAGTTCAAGGATGTGGGATATCAAAACCAGTGCTCCATTGAGGCCAAAATATTTGAAAATTATGGGTTTTCATTGTTTTTCAAAATGAGGTACTCAGTCTAGGCAACTCAAGGTTGGTATGTAGACCATCTGCCTTTTTCTTTATCCAAGTTGGCACGCTTTGTGACTGTTATACAGTTGATAAAATGAGTATCTCAGAATGAAAAAAAACACAACAAACCTATTTTTTGCAAGTCATGAAATTTAAATACCAAGACTACATGTTGACATAGCATGTTGGCTTAAAAACCTGGTAAGACAAGTTGCACTGTCCATCGGATAAATCCTTTTTTAAACTGTTAATCTAGAATCATGATCGATGGATTTCACTTGATACTTTAATTCAGGTAAAATTAATTCTATATCAGGATCAGGTGCTTAGACCCAAAAATGTTATGATGACCGATCATAGTAAAGTGTTGAGTGGTAGTACACTTATTAAAGTCATGTAAAAAAAGATGCACAGTCATCGGATAAAACTTTAAGCTGATAGTCCATTGATTATCAATGTTTTATACTTACTTCTTCTAAAAGCTTCTAAGCTGGATAGTCACACGCACACACACGCCAATAAGTACATTTTGTTTGACAAGAGTATGCACAGCACTCTCTCGAATACCAAAATTTTATTTTTGATTAGCTAACTGTTTTCTGATGTATATCTGTTTTTTTTATTAAAATATGATAATCTCAGCATTTGAAATGTTTTTTGTTTCTCTGATGATCTTAAAGACAACAAAGTCAATTTCTTTGACTGAAACTTTAAGTTAAACTTTGAAAACTCAGCTTGGAAGCAATTGGTCTTAACAATTTTTATATCCGTACCATTATTGTGAATTTCTTCGCTCTCATCTGCCCTCAGCTCTATCATATTCATGTTGAAACATCTTAATAAGGCCCTCCCTCACTAATGTAAGTATGATTAGCAGCTTGAAATGTATAGCCGGAAGAGTGGGCGCAGGAAGTAGCTCAGCGTCCAAAGTGTTTTTGCAACCACTTTTTATTCACCCATTCTACAGGATTTGGCGGGTGACACAATACTGTTTTTTATCCACTCTCAAGGAGATAAATTACACAGATAATTTTTGCATCTGCTTATTCAATTTTTGTACAATGAGACTATGGAATTTTTATATACATGTACTCTTATCTCCCAAAAAAATTCTAATCGATTTTGCAGATGCTTATTTATGACCTGAAATTTGTCCATATTAAATAAAATATTGAAAATTTAAATAATTTAGGCTATAAATATAGTTGGATAAATATAATTATAAAAAAAATGCTATTAATTATTTATTAATTCAAATAAAATAATAAACTAAATATTAAAAATAATATCAAATCGGCTAATTTAAAGAAAAAAATTCTTGCATAATTTAAAACTTTCTCTAGCACAACAGATCATATTACTGTTTTGCAGAGTTTCGACCACCACTTCACTATCACCATTTTCAGGACCAAATGGGGGTGGAGGTTAACAATGTGCCAACTTACAACAAACACTTGTAACATGGATATGTATTTTTATAACTCAGTTATAAGAGATTCTTGGAAAAGTTTTGATATTAACAAGAATTGTATTTGTATGAAAAAGCTCAACAATTTTTTCTGTCAAGCTCAGATTTATAATAACAGAAATGTGTTTCGAAAGCTCTCAAAGGCCAGTAGCAATATGACATTTGGTTTTTCTGCTCATGGTGTAACATGATATCTCTCTGTACAATATGCGTTTAGAATTTTATGAATTTCTGAGGTGATAGATATAGCTGTAAGAATAAAGCTAAGACCAGAATAACTGTACCAAACACTTCAGGACCTAGTTATATAGGCAAGTCAGCCATTGGCTATAAGACCTGATAACACTCAATGTCTGTCTGAATTCTTACATTGCTGCATTTAGAAATGATCACTTATGCGTAGGATATCTGAATATCCAGTACATTATTTTACCACATATATAAATTTACAGAAAAAAAAAGTCAAGTCGCTTCGATACTACATTAAGGCTAGAATGTGGGTGGGAGAGGACTGTAGGTTTCATAAATAATGCATTGCCTGCACTTTTACTTGAGTCTGAGTGGGCCTGTTGGGGGAGCGCAAGCTGACACTGACCTTAGATGCTGGTTTGAATGTCCAATCAAGGATGCCATTAAACCAATATAACTACTTACACTTGTATCCCTTGGGATTGACTTTGTGTCCTCAAACAAAATCAGGCAATCTGCTATAGGCAGATATTGATGTTTACAAATCATAATATAATCGATTAGACTGTGTAGGTGAAGCTTTTCACGACCAGGAATTATGCAAATAATGTTGTAAGCTGTTAATCCCTTCGTAAGCGGACTAGTGGGGAAGTGACAATAAAGATGAAATTCAAATCAATCACCTTCACAATCGGCTAATCTCTTTTCACACGAGTCAGGCCATAATCTCCAAAAAGCGGCACCTCAGCAATATGTTGAGACATTGTATACAGAAGGGAAAAAGGGAGCATATAAGACCTGTAAATACAAGATTATGAGATATTTATTTAGGTTGACGTGCTTGTGAACTGTAGTGTCACATAGGTAGTTCTCGGCAGGCCACCTCTGACCATAGCTAAGAAGAGTGAAGTGTTTGAGAAGAAAGGGACATTCTACATCAGTTTGCCGATCATCATGAGGTTTTCGGTTTTGCTAGCTTTGGCTTGTGTTGGTCTGATGATAGCTGTGACAAATGGACAAAATGCGAGCTCGGGAAACAATGGTGCAGTAGCCAAAAACAACGGAGGTGGAACTAAGATCGCCAACAGCGGGACAGACAACGCTTACAAGAAAGCTGGCAACAGGAAGAAGAAAAACAAAAATGGCAAAAAAGTTGCAGGAGGTAGAAAACGAAACAACAAGAACAAGAAAAACAAGAATGGACGACAGCAGAGGCTCAGGAAGCAGCTGCAAAATCAAGCGCAGAACATTCCCGCCCAATCAACTGGACTTCTCGGGTCATTGTTAGGCCCCAGCTACAGCAGGGGACTGCTTGGTGGAAACAACCTCTCAGGGATAATCAGCAGTCTAGTTGGACCTAGAGGATTCTTTGGACAAGGATCAAGGATGCTATCTCAACTCACACAACTGTACAGGGCTCAAAATCAGGTGTTAGTATATTGGATTCATCGTCTCCTCCTACCTTGTAATAAGATTTCTCATTGGCTTTCCAGAGTAAATAAAGTTTTCTAATTTTATGATAATTCTAATTCTTTGCTGAATTTTGTTTGACCTCTAAACTCAATTTGAAACCGATTCTCGTATGATCATTGAGGTTCAAAACAAATGAGGCTTCTACACATGTATCGAAACTGCGGAAAATTTTATTTGAAAATTCCTCTAATAAAACAACCAAACCGATTTCTGTTTACATTTTGACTATTTAGGGTTCATCATAATTTTTTTTTCGCCTATAAGTGGAGCATAACGATATAGCAGGTACTAAAGACTCACAATGCAGATTAATACATATTGTGACGTGTAGATCATACAGATTTCACAATGAAATTAATTGGCATACAAAATTCACAACACAGTGTTTTTGTTTGTTTTACAGACCAGTAGTAGTTCTGACAACTACCAGCGCATTCGATCTGGTTCCAAATGGAGGAACTACAACAGCAAGTATTTTGATTAATGGTGGCGGCGGCGGGTTCGTCACCAATGGAGGAGTTATACTTGGTAATGGTGGCACAACGACCGGTAGAATCATTATCAATGGTGGAAATGGAGGCACCACAACCGGAGGCTTTGTGACCAATGGAGGAGTTGTCCTTGGTAATGGCGGCACAACCACTGGTAGGACTCTGATTGTCAATGGTGGAAATGGAGGCACCACAACCGGAGGCTTTGTGACCAATGGAGGAGTTGTCCTTGGTAATGGCGGCACAACCACTGGTGGAACTCTGATTGTCAATGGTGGAAATGGCGGCACTACAACAGGAGGTTTCATCACTAATAGTGGTAACAATGGTGGGCAATTTACCACAGGGGGAACTGTCGTTGTCAACGGTGGTGATGGGTTTTCTACAACTGGAAGGTTTATCAGCAAAGGGGGGAACAATGGTGGCGATGGTTTCTCCACAACTGGAGTGTTTATCAACAATGGCGGCCAGGGAGGTGTAACACCTACAACTAGTTTCCCAATCAGTACCACCCGATAATATGTACTCTAAATTTTTTCGAAATATTTTTAACTGGCCTTAATTGTCATAACATTCTCATAGATGTTTTCTATTATGTTTAAAGTTTATATGCATTGAGTTATGTTATTATCCATAACTTTTATTACATAATTATTTGAGATAAGAATAAAATCACCATAAAATTATAATAAATGCGCAATAAATCTGTTCAAACGGTGATCTGCCTCCATACTCTGGTAAGAATAGTGTTGCATAATATGTATTAATGTTTACCTACATCAGTATGTTAATCTGGCTGACAGTATTGCATCATTGTCAGGGGAAAATGTTGAGAGCCTTTAATCATCAAATGAGCATAGAAAAAGTTGGAAGATTTCAGCCAACGCAATAATGTGTTAGAAGATGTATCCCACAATGCTCTTTTCTTCGAAATTCCCTAAACATTGGCATGATCCCAGTCATGATCTCTAGCAGAAATCGAAGTTGAGCCCACTGATGAGAATATGGCGACCATTTTCAGTCATCATAAAAGTATTTTTGCGTAAATTAAATTCTCTTAGATTTCTCAGACACTCTGTGCCTAGTTGGAGTAATGATTACCTGATCATATAAAAACTACATACAGAATTATTGGGAAAAATCAGACGATTAACCTGAATGATAAGAACAGTGTTGCGCCTTGGGGCGATGCATTAAATCATACTTCCTATAATACATGCAACACATACAATACAATACATACATACAATGCAAGTTTTATAAGGTTATTAAGGCAAGCATCAAGAGTGACACAAAACATTTGGAGTTATTGGACAAACTTTTCAAAGCGTTCAAAAAAGTGGTTCTCAATGCTTGAGGTATTGATTTATTTGATTTTGGCCCTGCTACAATGACCAGTGTATCCCATCTTAGTCATAATGATTCTAGGAGCCAAAGTGATCAAAACCTCATGATTTATGAGAGAAGCTCACAAAGAAAAGCAAATGAATTTGGTTTAGAGCTGCGTATCAGGGTATGCACCGTTTTTTGATAACGTTTCTGACCATCGTCAGTATGAGATTATACATTATAATAATTAATACATAATTCGATTCTCGTCTACAAATGTGTGCTTTGGTTCCCCAACCAAGCCCCAAATCGGTTCTGACAAGTCTACATCAACTGCTAGTAGGCGGACTTTGGATGTTTTACGGGCTATATAATATGCGTCCCTAGTTCCTTGGCTGATTCCGCAGAATGATGTATCTTCTTCATTTCTTAGAATTTTTTAATAGCCATTATAGACAACCATTTTCTCTCCAAAGATCAGATCATGAAAAATGCGAGTCACTGATGTTCAGAAACGGATTGAAATGGGTTTTCCTAAAATGGGTGTAACAAGCATGGCAGCCAACAAATCTTGTAATTGTGCCAATCAATCGAAATTAAAAAAAGCGGAAGTTTTAAGATTAGCATGATTTTTTTTATGACACTTGCTATGGGATCTGATCAAGATTAGGTTGAGAATAGAGAAACCAATCCAGGGTGATAACATTTTCTCCGCATTCTGCTGGATATCGAAAAGAATTTTTATATTGTCACTGCAAATCTAGCGTTTTAGAACATTTGTAAAGTTAGACAAGTTTGATGGGTATGACAGCTCAAAACATCCAATAATTTTGCTTGATTAGAAAAAATCCCTTTGGTGAGGAAGTTTAGATTGTTCATCCGTTGACACAAGTCATGAGATTGTAACAAGTATCGAGATTAGAAAAAAACCCAGCTAGGGTCACTTTGCCGTGCTTACGGATTAGAGATTCCAGGTACTCATTATTTGAGTTGATACCAAAAACTTTGTGCGCTGTCATGGCGGATATAGATTATTACAGGATTAATGTATTCCTCATTTCCGGAATCAATGATATGGATTAACAATGAGGAAGCAATCGCCAAGACGAGCATCAAATACATAGTATGAAGTCATTATCACGGGATCAAAATCAGCTTTATTAACTGATTAAGTCAATGAAGACACAAATATCATGCATTATTATTGGTGGCAGTGCCTGCCCTGAAAGAAGCAAGGGTCATCAAAAACAAATGAGACAATGCGATAACAATTTGGTCTTGGTGCAAAAACTTTTGGGACGCACTACGACTGGGGTATTTGGAGTACCAACATTATTTTATAATAAAACGAATACAAAATCCTTTGCGTTATGAGAACATGTATGTTGTTTGCTTTTGTCTTGGTTTTGTCAATGGTAGAATATACAAATGGAAATAATCTAAAGAGAGCGAACAATAGGGCAGTAGCTGGAAGAGCAAAACCTAAAATATCAGAAAATACCCAAACTGCTTCAAAAGCTGGTACCCGAGGCTATAGGAGGGCCCGATTAACAAGACGAGGAGGAAAACGTAGGTTTACTAAAAGGCGTAGTAAAATCGGCAGGAGGCAACACAAGAATAGAAAAAACACAAGGGGAGGCAGGCATGTTTCTGGTGGATCAACTGGATTGCCTGGAACTACTGGTGCGCTATTAAGGATGCTTACTGGAGAAGGCTTCTTTGGGCAGAGTTCACAAAGAACTGCCCAACTTGTACAACTACTCAGAGCTAGTCAACGACCGTAAGTCTAGTTATTTCCTGGGTACTTGGTGAAAGTTGTTTCCTGTTTGATGATTAAGATGTTAGGAGAGATAAAAACCCATCTTTGTCGCTGAGTCAGTACAGTTGCACACAAAGGCAGTTTGCTTGTTTTATGCTGATTTACACCATTCAACGGAACTGGGCATTTAATAGAAGAAGGTGGCTCAGTTGGTTAGAGCGCCAGTCTTTCAGCATGCAAGTGGTGAAGGTTGTCGGTACAAATCACACTGCAGTCCATCGACTACTGGGGTTTGGTTGGCCCCAAGATGTGCTCCGACCTGCCTGCAAACAGAGATCAACCTGGCGCAGAAATTGTTGCCTCACCCTTAAGGCAGCCAATATTTTGCTGCCCATTGTAATGTGGCAAATGATATGATCATCTGTTTTAATCAAGCGATAATTCCATACCTGTTTGCCTGATGGTTCAAAGATCTGTCCTCCAGTGCCATAATGGGCTTTCATCATTGCCTGACCATTTGAAAACATGACTAGGTATAGATGATCAAGGATCACTGTCTTCCAGACTAATTTTCGTTCTTTAATATTTTGAGGCATTATGTCATTCTATTCACTTCACAGTGAGTTTGAGACAGTGGAATTTTTGTGAACTGATCCTCTTATTTACAGGCCACCGATTGCTGTAGCAATCACACCTTCAAACAAAGCTATAGTAGCAGGCGGGTTGGTCACAGTTAATCCTGAAGATTCCGTAACCACAACAAGCATTGCAGCTGAAGTAGGAGTAAATGAATTTTCAACAATAACAGATTTTGTAACCGATCTTGTGTCAACAACAGCGGGATTTCTTCCTGAGGAATTACCCAAAATAAATGGGGAAAATGGAGATGGTGGTAGTACAACAACCACAGAAGGATTCGTCACCACACCGAATGTCCAGTTCAGTTATAGCTCATCTCAGGAACACAACAGTACACATGACTACCATTATTCAGATCGTACAAATGGTGGACCAAATACTGTACCAAGGCCAGGGTTTAATACAATCATTACATTCTAATAATGACTACAAACGGTAAATGTGTGCATAAATTTTGGGATTAAAATATTAAAGTATTATGCACTGAACTCAATTCAATGGTATTATGGTACTAATCTTAAAGTTATCAAGTATAATAGTGTTGTACTAAACTCACTTCTCGGCCTATCAGCTAAGTTCAAAGTTTCACTGCCAATTAGTGCTTGTTTCAGTTTCTGGCAGCTTGCTGCATACCCATGATTAGGAGGTCCCCTATATCCTCACCGCTAGAATGTATTCTAGGATGTATCACACTCTAAGTACGATGACTTCGGGCAACTTGCGTCCCTCTTTAGAGGCAGCCCACCCTCTGTTTTGTCATAAACAGGCCTTAAAGTGAGCATCATAGGTACCTGTAGTCAGCGACAAGCATCACTCCTTTATTTTTCTAATCTTATACATTATATAATGTGATATACTTTTTGATAGATTTCTCTATCCTATTTTTTACTACCATTCATTCATTATCATTTCAAATATTCATATATTTGTACACGATGAAATTTGAATCGGATTAGTTCAATAAAAACAAATAACCAAAACAGATGTATTATTGGCGTTAGACATAGACATAAATTGGCTCTCAAACCCATTTCTGCTCCATAATGGTGCTTCTTCATGATTGAAGCACATATTTATATGTGCGCCCCTCCCTTCGAGCAGAAACCATCAAAGAGTTATAACTGCCAACATCATGACATATAGACTGCCAACGTTAGAAAGCAAGAAAACGGAAAGGTACCAGCTTGTGGCAATTGCAAAGATAATCCCCAGCATTATGTCAATATTTATAATACATATATTAAAGCAATCTTAATTAGATCAAAAACTATCTCCGCCTAATGGCTTTTAAAATTCAAATGGATTTACCTATGGAGAAGTGTAATGTGTAGGATGTGAAAGATAATTAAATTTGATTTATATTTTGGGAGATTATCGGCACAGTGTACGAAGCAGCTCAGGAAATGGGCCAGCTAGCTATATAAACATCGCTTTTCAACCTGTCAGACAGATTAGGGGATTATCTGAAGGGAGTTACACATCGTGTTTAGACCCACATCCACAACGGTAAGTAAAAGCAGGCAGCAGCCACAGCGATGACAAACAGTCATTGAGTTTTATTCCCTTGATTTTATTTCGATTGGTTTTTTGTTTTGGTTTCTTTGCACATCAGGGAGAACATCGTCGGATGATGGTTGATGCAATAAAAATGTATAAAAAGATTTTTTTTCCTAGCTATGCAGCAGTGTCCGTTTCGTGATACACATTCGTGATACACATTACACATTTATTTTCTAATATTTAAAAAAGTTTGTTTCAAAAGAATATTTAGCAAAGTCATTGCAGGTTTGATTATAATTGTGTGTCTAGTTCCAGAAGACAAATATTATTCTTCAATCAAAGACAAACACTAGGAATTTGCTATTACATATTAAGAAAATATATTACCCTTTTGATTATTATTATACCTGTCAGAAAATAACGATGAAACAGAGTAGAAAGACATATGAGAAAGGCATCGCATCACATTCATAACATGATCTGATTCTTTAATAAATTGTGTTCTTTCTTTTCAGATAAAGACCAGTATGAGGGTAATTTGCACTGTGGCTCTTGTAGCCGTTCTGTTTGGCTGCACCACTGCACAATTTCTTAATAATCTCTTTGACCGCACTAATACTGGTGGCAATAATGGTCCCTCCTCCATACTATCAGATTTCTTTCGCAGTGGAACTGGAGTAACCTCAGGAAATGGAGGGACCGGAGGAGGAAGTTTAGCCTCTAGCATCGTCAATAACTTATTTGGAAGTGGCGGCACTAACACTGGCATCAGCGGCGGCGGCGGCGGAAACACTGGCTTCAACAACAACCGCCAGTATCCTCAATCCTACTACTACTACGACTACCCCACCGGGGGACAATACGGTGGCCATGACCATGGGTATGTTATACTGTTAGATCCTTGGTAACAAGTAAGCATGCTTTTAACCTTCACAGTTTCTTGGTTGCACTAAGACAGAAATTAGTTTGTTATGCGACGGATGAATGTGAAAATAAATGCCCAATTTTGTGAAACGTCATGAGGAAAGGGTGCGTGAGGAGTTTGACTTGTGGCCATAAACTTAATTAAGTCTATGCTTGTGGCCCTGTTCCAAGCCACAAGCAACACACTTTTTTTAAAGCTCCCATCATTCCACAACGTTGCCTGATGATATGTTGAGGATCATAGTTTCTTGTGACTTACCAAATGTAAAGCATAAAAAAAATCCGCTTTTTTTTTGCTATATAAAAACCTAAAAGAACAGGCTTATAAAAAAAACCCTGAAAAAATAACAATAGGTTTATTTCCTGCGGTTTTTGTTTACAGTGATGGAGGCGGTCACGGTCATCACGACAGCCACCATGGTGGTAAAGGAGGTCGCAGAGGTCACAGAGGTCGTGGAGGTAAGGGAAGTCACAGACGTCGCAACAACGCCTACTACGACTACTACTCCAGCACAACAGCAGCCTACTACTATGACTACTATAGCAGCAGCAGCAGCACTTCTACTACCCCAGCATATTACTAGAAGTGATTGTTATACTCGCATCACAACATATTCTGCGCATTATTCCAAGCTACTCTTTTGTTTACTGATTCACTCTTATCTTCGATACCATGTAATAGTATATCCTCGCACCTGTGCAGTATTAATTATGCCCTTATTAGTTGGGCAATTTTATTGTAAGCGAGACCAGCTATGATGGTTTGACGACAGCATTTATGGTATTTGAGTGCGAGGAGAATTAAATTTAAAAATATAAAATAAGTTCGTCTTGGGTTATTGTCATGGTAAAAATCTATATATTTATTTTTGTACTGCATTATTTTGTTTCTACATATGGAGCATAATAAAGCTAAAAAATACTCAAGTATGTCTAGATTCATATTTTGGTGTTGCTAATGGTACAATAAACATTCAAGTTTAGAGATCAAAGTACACGCTTTCAAGATTAGAGTCCAAAGTACGCAAAATTAAGTCAACCAATGATTGAAAAATTCAAATTTAATTGATTCTTGAAGAAATTTGAAGGAACTGGATATTTGTGACTGTTTATAACAACAGATTAAGGTCCTTCAACTACACAAATGGCTTATGTAAAATCTGACAGCAAACAATGCTAATTCCTTGTGTCCCAGAGGGGTATTTGCATTAGATTGAGTGATGCTTTACTAAAGCAAATTACCACCATCATATTGCTCTCGCAATTATCACTCATTTGGTCTTTGAATGAGACAAATTTGTTCCCAAATTGCTCACTCGGATTGTATACAGTTACATCGATGAGTGAGTGATTTGTGAGCGAGACTCAAGCAGATAGTGATTTCGACTGTTTTTAATTGGAAGTCCCCCCTGTAATACAGGACAAGTGATACGAGAAGCACGCCTTCCACACACAAAAAAAGTTTGAGATTGTATCTGGTGATGTGATTGATTGTATTTATTATGTAAGTGAAATCATTGTTAATGCAAAATCAATATTGACAACATCTCTCTTATGCTACAAACTGGGTGTCTGTTGGTTGGCAGTGTAGGAATATGTATTGAAATATGTGAAAAACTTTGCTGATAATACCAGAAGCCAGCTAAAATAAGTAACAATAGTCGAAATTTGACGGATATTGTAAAAAAAAGCCAACCCTGATTTGGCTGGCTGTTCAAGCGTCTAGCATTCAATCAGTCTCCATCTTTTCAACATTGTCAGAACTTTTAGTTTCTGCCTCTGGCATAGACTTGATCAACAGAGGCGCTTTATTTGGTGTAGTTTCAGGTGCTAAATCTATAATCACAGCATTGTCACATTTTTCAGTAGGCATCGCTGTAGTTTTGTGGTTTTTCGGTGTTTCATGTTTTTCGAGCAATGTGCCAGTAGACTGAGGCGTGCTTTGGTTGCATATCATAGCCTCATTCTCAGCAGGCTCCGGTGTGGGGTGGCGGTATGGTTCCCCTAGCTTCTCTTTATTAATTGTCACTATAGTGCAGAAACCATCTATTGAAGACACCATTAGGTAACCACCATCAGAAGACCTACAATTATAGAGCAATACTCATGAAGTTGAGGGTAATTTGAATAAAAACAAATTACATTACATTAATTATGGGAGCTTATCGTAATCCAAATCCTCAAGTATGCTCCGTTTGGTTCCCTGGGTAGACTTCAATTAGTATAGTTTCGAGAAAGGCCAAAATTTTTTGGGGGGAGGGGTATGTTTTAATTAGATTAAATTAAATTTCTAGCTAACGACAGCAAAATCAGATTAGAGCCTAATTGAGATTAAAGATTATAATCTTAGTCTGGATCTAAGTCCTATCATTCGGGTGGGAGCGCGCATCTATCGCACCTAGGATAGAGTGAGTGTGAGTCTCTCTCCCAACCATAAACTGCCATATTTTACCACAATGCTCTGGTGACTGATGCTGTCCTTATAATCAACAGGGATTGAATTGAATATTCAATGTTATGCCCTGTCGCCATGTAAGACGTTTCATAAAATAATAAGTCAATCTTAGTGGAGAATGTCTTTAATAGTTTTCAGTCCCGCCAGTTTTCCTTTGAAGTCTGTGATTATAGCCAAAGTAATGATACAAAATAACGTGTTCAGACGAGTGCTACCATGAGATGCCCAGATGGTCTTCCACAAGATTGGTAATCAACTTCTACGGAGAAAATATTTTGCAGGTCCTAAATTTGGCCTTGTATAGCATGGTCTTCTTTATCCCTTGGGATTTTTTGCAACTCCAAAGTATAAATGAAACTAATCATGTAATAGTATCGGTGTTAGGGAGAGCTGTATCCAACTGGCAAATCGACATGCCATACGTAAATGACAAAACCAAGAAAAAGGCAGGACGCATCCTGAGTTTGGGGAAAGTTTGCTGAAAATCTAGGGGTCAATATACCTCAAGAAAAAAGATATTGCAACATGACTTACAAAGCAGTAGGAGATTGTTTAGAAATTAAACGGAAAAAAAAGGGATTTAAGCTGGCCACCGCTTCTTCAAACAAACATCATGAATAATCCTTCCTTTTCCTTTATTAACTTGCTAATCTCTCTACAAATGGCCTGTCAGATGCCGGGCCTGTTGACTCAACGGCAGTTTAATCATCTTACTTTTTACATAAGGTAGCAATAAACTTAATTCCTAACCAGGTGCTAATCCACCGCAAGTCACATAATCCTCCCTGACATAAATCACAGGCACACTCGGTGCCGCTGTACCAACAAGAATTTGGATCATCACACATAATTAGAAAAGCTTGAGATGATTATAGTTCAGTTGATAAAGGAAGCTTAGAGAAGATTACCAAATGGTTAGAACAAATAGTACCCTGTAGCTAGGCTGTAGATACAGGTGTGAGAGGGTGGGCGTTCCTGAGAACCTGACAGAGGGTGGAGGTTGCTCAATGTAAGGTTTTACAACTGCCTGGGGTCTGAACTATGACATAATTGCTGTAGCAACTTTTCCACCATTCTTAGGGTGCTTAATTTAGTGAATAATTTGGTATACAGATACTTCTTGATCTCAGAATTTGTACAAAGAATATTGGATTTGCATCTTAACACGAAAATGTAACTCGACAAAAGGGAAATATGACGGTGTGTGTCCGACTAGACTAACATAAGCCTATCGATTTTGATAAATGTATTTGGGACATGATCTGCATGCTACCACAAAAACAAGAAAACTCTTGCTCGTTTAAAGCCGTGATACCCTGTGAGTAACCCTTGTGGGTGTAACCCAGTAAACCTCCATTTTTTATCTGGTAGAACTCAACTTATACCTTCGAAGGCCAATGCATCTCCTCTGGGAAAGTTGATCATATCATGTAAATAGTAAGTATATTATGTACAGGATTTCCGTGGAATCCCAGAAAGAAAAGGTTGATGGTAGCATCAAATTTCATCTGACCCCCCCACCCCTGAAAGACAGCATTGAAGCTGCATGTTGGGAACGCTATTTAGATGCCCAATACCACCCCATTATTCTCATCAATTACTACTGCGTAAGCACATGTAAATGTTGAAGATACATTTCTCAGGTAAGAAAATAACCACAGTAAAAATCAAATACAGTGCATTCCGCTCAACTCAAACCTCAGGGTACGAACGGTCCTGATCATGTAATGATTGAAAGGAGAGACATTATAATACTTTGAAACTGAAAAGAACCGATCCTCCTTTTCTGAATTAAAGTGTTGAGGTTGGCAAAAAACAACCACTGTTCATATCAAAGTAATCTCATAGCAATGAATGAAAAAACTAAATTTACTTTGTAACAGGGGAGACAATCCCTAGACCCTTCTATACCCTGGGTTTTTGCACTTAGAAATCAGTTATATCATTCAATAATTTCCTTGCCCATGTAAATTAAGGTTTTTTGTTCATTGCTATGAGATTCCTTTGATTTGATCAGTGGTTGTATTTAGCTTTCCTAGACACTTTGACAGGAGTGGAGTTTATACATACCATGAGGCATCTGTGAGCTGCTCGTAGTGTATGGAGCCAATACTAGCAAAGGGAGATGTCTGCTGTGTGTCGTAGAGTAGAACGTTATCAAGAGTTACCACGGCGTACACCATACGGTACGGTAATCTGTAAAATAAATGAAAATGAATTTAGAAATGAGTGCCTAACAGGAGTTGACGGTTTGCTACAACCGCAAGTAAACCAATAAACGGCATAAAACCAAGAGTCTAATATGGCTCACAGAATTTAATGAATGAACTAAATAATTATTTACTGGAAATTTCTGCAAAGATGCAGTAAGCATCAAGTAAGTAAGCAGTAAACAACTAAATGAATGCTCAGCCGTCAATCTTTTTGTTCAATTACAACTCTCCCTAGCAGTTAGAAGTTTTAGTTTTCTTGGGTGGGGGAAAGTTGGCAATATGTTTACTTTGCCCACTTCGAACAGCTGGAAAGTGAGCATAAACATTGTACAAACTTGAATATAGGCGTCGTCTCCGGAGAAGTCCCCTCTCGAAGCTTGAACAGCTGAGGACAGAATCTTACTGCGATGGCAGGAGAGTTACCAGTAGGCAGACATATCACGGGACTAAAAGAAAAGAGTCAAATATTTATTGTATAACAATGGAAGGCAAACATGAGGCCATAGCTACTTACATCTTTTTCACCTTTCCGGATTTCTCAGACAATTAAAGATTAAGTTATCAATGGTTCAAGTAATGAGGTTGACCTAAAAATATATGGAGATAATCCAAAGAACAATATTATTGGCATGCAGAAGAAGATGAGAAAATAATTAAAAATAAATAAACCGCCATCCGGACAGGCCGTCGGTGAAAGGTACACAATAATAAAATATAAATAAATCAAAATAAATAATGATTATATTTATATTACCCGTGACACACTGTACTTTGTACTTAAGTTATCTGCGGTTTGCCCCACAATACAATACATTCTTATTGACTGGGTCTTTGGGCGCTCAGCAGACGTGTCCCCTTCTCGGCTCACCCAAATGAGCACATATATCACATAAGCGCAGACATTCTATATAATGCACCCTATTAAAATTGTACCAAAGTGACACAAGGGAACAAAGCTCTAGAGTATGACAACAGAATGTAATTCAGGCAAACCCTCCCGCAATAATAGCGATTAGCTTGTGAAGTTTTCCCGGAGGCAAAATGAGAATGGCTGATGAAAAAAAAAGAGAAACTGGCAAAAAAGTACAAGGAAATGCGTCTAATAAAAGTTTGATCCTATAGGCTGCCCTGTGGCCTTCTGTACCAGGAAAATAAAAAAGTAGAAATTACATCACCAAGATAAAAGCCAAACCTACAGGATTAGTACAGAATAACAATTAAATGACATCTCGATATCACAGAGTAAGGATATACAGAGCGGACAGTTCAATGATAGTTATAGTGCCTGCGGTTTTTTGATTCACTGGGGGAAAATTGTGCACAGCTGGATGCCAAAAACTCATTATCTCTATATGTTATAATGGCATTTTTCTTGCAGACACCCCTACCTTTGATGGGCCGTAATTCATTCTGTATTTATCCTAAAGACTGATTTCCAACTTAGTTGGAATGCTATACACCATATAATTGTCATTTTTTGCTAGGATTCATAGGCTAAGAGTAATCCAGGTTTTTGAAATGAGTTTTGTCATATAGATTTACATGTGACAATTGATAGACGGCTGGTCATAAAAATTAGGAAATGTCCGTGCATTGACCTAAGCCCTATGTAAATCTATATGATAAAACTCATTTTAAAAACCTGGATTACTCATAGCCTGTGTATCCTAGCAAAAAATGACAATAATATGGTGTATAGCTCGAAGATTGGACATTTCAGAAAAGTTAAAAATCAGTCTTTAGGATAAATACAGAATGAATTATGACCTATCAAAGGTGGCTATGTCTGCATGACAAAACTCCACTGTAACTTATATATATTCTGAAATTGGCAGGTGGCCAGATTGATGAATTTCCCCCAGTGGATAAAAACCTCAGGCACTATAACGACCATTGAAGTGTCCCCTCTGTTTATCCTTACTCTGTGTCGATATCATCCCAATTTCATATGATCACAATAATCATGAAGGGTGAGTCGACTGCCGGTGAACTGATAGCTACATAAAAGAAGCGTTATTCTGCATGGAACTAAATTGATGAGTGTTTGATTTGACCATAAAGTTTAATTCCCGGTTGACTCACTAGGTAAAGCTGAGGACATGACATGTTTTATGCTAGCCAAGCCACAAAAGCCCAAACACACCCATAATCCACCTAACAATGCTTTCATAGTTTTTACATGAAATCATCTTGTATCATTGTTTAGAATACAAAATCAATGGGCTTATTTTGTTAAGTCATTTTAAAATATGACAGTCCAACTCTGGTAGAAGGCAATACTATGTAAAGATCCCCCTCTGCCTCTCCAAAAAAGGTGGCAGGCAATGCCGGGCAAGGATATAGGGTCTCTACCCCACACGAGCCACCTGAGCATAAGGTGGCCCATTAAATAGGGCGGACATGTTAGACCTTATGTATAGAGAAAAAAATCGGATACCGGCTGGTTCAAATGATGAAAGTTTTATTTTGAGACATAACGTTTGACTGTTACTCATGAGTCTTAACCGTATTGCTAAAACATGATGACACCACCCAAATAACATCTCAAGCAAGTTACATCAACAGCCACGCCCAATGTGACACAATTTTCAAAACTATTTTGTTAGCACACGTACGAGATTAGATAAAAAAGAATGCTTTGAAGTTAACTCCACACCTGACACCTAAGCTTCCCCTCCCTATATCACACAAGTATAAACTCATTAAAAAATTAATCTAAAATGATAAAAATTAATTTTAAGCATCCTTTCTCAGGAAAATGTGATCTCATTTTCTATGTCTGTTGGTGGATTATCTGATAGTGCATCTAAATTAAAATAAGAATTCCTCCCATAAACATAATCCCCCTATATTGTCAATAGTAGCCTACCTGGCTACTGTTTGCCTTAGAAAGCACCCGTGTATTCTAATATATTGGTCATATCATGATGCTGTTTTCTCAAAAAACATGCAGAATTTCACATAGCAGGAGGGAGGGTCCTTACAATGTTTAACCACAGAAAGCTGGGAGGCTGTGATTGTTATCCCTTAAAAATGTTATAGATTTTTTCGTAGTATTGGGGCGGATTTTCCAAAGTGAAATATAAAATAACCATTATGGCATCAAGGCCCAAATACCAAGAGGCATATTATTATTAATTCCGTCTCCCATTACTATTAAATCTAATCTCCCTGCCTGGTACGGATTCTATAAATCTTCTTAATCATTGAGTTAATCCTGAATAACACACACATAGAATTACCTTTCTAGATTTTTCGTTTGATAAAGATAGACAACATTAATCTGTATGAGCTTATCGTCTAGTGGTTCTGACGTCGATGTGTTCGCCCTAGAATCTGACAAGGGTTCATCATTTTCAATCTCATAACAGCCACATGGATATGCCACCAAGTTTCCATCCGGGGAGAACCCGGGTCTTCTGAAGAATGTACTACAATAAATAAAAGTCAAATTAATAGTGACCAGAGCCTTCCTAGGGCGTATCTTAAATGACAGTATGTTAAATGACATCCGTTCTAAGTTCTAAGCCTCGCCATGTTAGGGGTGAGAATAAAATCAATATATTTGATTAAATGAACACTACGGCAGGCAAAGATTATGTAGCTTAGCCCAACATTGTGTGGGTGATACCATTTGCTATGTTTTTGCTAGAAATACGTGCATACGATCGAATTGGGATCGTATGCATGTATTTCTAGCAAAAACATAGCAAATGGTATCACCCACACAATGTTGGACTAAGGGCTTCGCAATGTTTACTTTGCATATTTAAGTTGAGATCATCTTGCTATGACAAATGGCGCTGAAATATGATGTCAATTGCAAAAAAAAGGATTTATTTTGGGCAATGATCATATGACATGGCTAGGACGACAGCATGATGTCCGCAGAATTTACCCGTAAGGGCAACATTGTGTGAGTGATGCTTGGTGTGACCCTATCATTGACCTGCAGGGAATCATGTTGCACAATCATACAGGGAGCAATCAGGTTGAAATGTCAACGACCTATCCGATTACCAGCACATCATAAACTGTTGGAAAGCTATCATGCTATTGAACATAATACGCGCACCAGAAATTGTGCCATTTTTTGCAACCCTAGCTAGAGTATGTGTGCACCCTGTTGCCTCTTATATACACTTTACTTACTCTACCATTCCCGTATCGAGGAATATTTTGAGATGATCTCTGTTGTCAGGTTCTTTAGCTGGTACCGTATCAGTTGTTGTATTAGCTGAATCCTTCTCTGTCTGTTTAGTCTCTGTAGATTTCGAAGTGGACTTGTTAGTCTTAATTTTGGATATTCTCTGGACTAGTTTAAATTTCTTTGTGCCATATACCATTGCTGACCTATACAGATGAGAAATTGATTAACATAACAGGGTTTCAAAATATCAGAAGATAATAGCAAACACAGTCTTTTTTCAATTTATATGCTCGAGATATTTTCCAGTCAATTTTGGCTCCTTTTATCTGAGCATCTTATTGACATATTTTAAGTATTACAGAAAACGCAACAGGGTTCACAAAAACAATTACCTATCCAAAATACCAATGGAACAGTAAATACATTATGAATATGAGCAGAATGTCAGGCTTGTTGAAAATATCACAGTTACAAAAGTTAGAATTCAGTTTAGACGTTTCACTCAATTTTGCGTTCATGCCTTTGCTTTCGGCCATGTGAGAAATACTGTTACTAAGAGAGTTTGCTCAAACTATGTATCACTTGACAATCATCATGTTTATCCATTGTGGGACAAGACAAAATTGTTGGTTATCAGTTTTAGATTCACGTAACTAAAAAGTAAATTAGTCAGTGCGAAATTGGGAGTTACTCCCTCCCTGAACTTGACTTCAAAGAGTACACAACTCAAAATTGCACAGCTTGTCACACATGGCGATGTTATCAGGTAGATAGGGCATGTCTCAAGCTCCTTAATATGATTATGGAAACCATCGGTCTCATTTGTATTTCATTGAAGCAGTACAACCTTTACTGGAAAAATTGATACATTTGGGATTGTATTCCAATCTGACAAAGAAAAAGACACGCTTAGATAAAGGATTACTCCTTGCAAAGATACTATGATACACATCATGTTTTCCTGTGAAGTAAAGCTGTTTTTCAAAGACACTGCTTCAACTTGACAGTAGACTCTTTATTATTAGATAACAAAGATGAATCTGCTACTGTTAGATGTCCATTCAAATATCACCAACGCACATCGATTGCAAATGATACACTATTGCACTATCTGAGGGTACCCACAAGGTTATCAAGCTAAAATGATTGTATTATTGGTATATTCACAATGTCAGAAGGTCACCCACCTGTCACTGCTCATAGTTGTCACCAGTTTGTTGTTTGGATCCCACGCTACTCCCTGCACATAGCTTTTATGATGTTGCCACATAGCCACTTTTCTACATGTGTTTGTGTCCCATACATAAGTGGTGTTGTCCATGGTTCCTGAGGCTAAGTATCGCGCATCAGGTGACCAGGCTATATCGTATACCTCAGAACCATGTCCCCTGTAACGTGAGAGAGGTTATAACTTGGTTAAGTTTTTACAGGAGTTTGGAATAGCCATATCTCAAAGGCCCCTTTTTTTCAAAACAACAAAAGAGCCTTTGACATAAGGCTACTTTGAAAGGGTTGCGAACTTTGCCTTTGATTATTCTCAATGCATTTTCAAAGTGTTCACTCCGAAAAAATACAGCGGCCTTAGAATGGCGCCTTCTGGACTCATTGGAGTGACTAGCAGTATAAATCCAATCAATCTACTGAACTCTGGGAAAGATTCAATTCTGTGACAATATCTTTGTTGTCACCACAGATAAGCCCAAACCTGAATTGTTTGATGACAGTCCAGTTTTCTCTGTTCTCCACTTTCTCACCATCTCCTTCCTCTGCGAATATTTTTGGAGCCTCCGATAAATCGCTAGTATCTAATCTCCACAGGAACATACATCTGTCTAAAAGCAGCAAAATTATAATAATGAATTTAGGCTTTATTGTTCTACTTGAAGACAACAAAGAAGTAATGCACAGGAGTATATTCATTTTTATATGACACATTTTTCATCAAGTAGAATATACTATAATGTATAGACCCAGTTTGGTCAATTTGCCTGTATTCCAGTTGCTCCCCTTACACTGGTCACTGCCTGTATTCCAGTTGCTCCCCTTACACTGGTCACGCCGCCTTTTCGCCTGCGATACGACCAGTGGAATGGGAGCAAGTCCGAATTCAGGCAAAAGGACCAAACTTGGTCTAGCTAGAGTATATTCTAGCCTTGTCTACAACCACGTGATAGACTAAGTATATTCCACTGGATAAACAAAATGCGTCATATAAAAATGATTTGCAATCACTGTACATATTTCAAAAAGATCTGTAAACCCCTTTTTGTTTTTTGGCATAAAACCTCTCACGAAAACTGTTCTTAGCTTGTGGTAACTCTCTCATTATGCATAGCCATCAAGTCTGAATAATCAAAGCTCAGTCACAGACAAGTCAGCTATTTCACTGTAGACTCAATTTAAATAAATTTTGGTTGAATATTATAGGAATCATTTTCTGCTATTAAAACATTGGTGATCACACAGATGGGATTGTGCGGTCTGTTAGCGCTTGTAATTTGCCACCAAGCAATTAGATGCATCAGGAGTGGTGAATCCTAGTAACAAAGAGGTTGGGGAGGGAAATATAATTGACTATGGTTGCCACCTGCACTGTTAGTTGTACTTATTCCGTGTAACTAAAACAAATGGGTACATGAAATTAAAATCCATTGATAAATATAATTACCTATCACGCGACTATTTTTTGTTTGGTTTCGGGGGTAATAGCTGTATGACAAGGCTAGGTTACCTACCATCTGAAGCGGATGCTATGATGTCTTCTGTAGGATGGAATCTGACCACATTGACAGCACAATCATGTCTGTTTAGCTCAGAGAGGTGATCTACACTACCTATACCCTCAGAATCATTCAGCAGCTCCCATACCTAGAGACATATAGAAAACACATCATCTGTATTTATACTGCAGATTTTTCCGTCAGAATGTTCTCTTTCATATAAATGCTTTGTGACATTTTTTTGCCAAATAGAGCTCCCAGAGGTAATAAAAACTCATCAATGAAGACATATATGTACGAATTTGCACCGAGGGTAGCAATGTGTCGTTCTCTTTTCATGACACACTAATCCAAGTGCTCAGACTCCATACCTAGACCAGATAGTATAGCGCTAAGCGCCACTAACCCCACAGATCTGAGTCTGGATATATAGACTAGCTAGATATTAGATTTAATCCAATTGCCTGCATTCCAGTTGCTCCTTCCACTGGTCACGCCACAGTGACCAGTGGACCAGAAGCAACTCTGAATGCAGGCAAATGGACCAAACATGGTCTAGCTAGATATAGACACAGACCTAAGTCAGTTAGTATAGCGCTAAGCGCCACTAACTCCACAAATTTTGATTCTGGACGCATAGACTAGCTAGATATAGACACAGACCTGTACACGACTATCAGCTCCACCTGTGGCCACTCTCTGTCTGGAGTTGTCTCTCTGTGGCTGAATGTCAACACTGAATATAGTACCTGTGGGTCCATGCCAATTTATCATCTGAGTATGTACATGCTGTATACAATCATCTCGGTTAAATACACCACTCACTAAAATACAACATATAATTTTCAAGTACATAAATAAATATAAATCTTCTATCAAAATACGTATACAACATACTACAACTTCTATAATTCGGTTGCACACACAATTAACCTTTGATGAATTCAGCTATCTATCACCATCCTCTGCTTTGTGACAAGCTATTTACGGGAAGCCTTGTCATGCGGCTGCTTTTTTGTTCTACGGGCTCTACGGAATCTAACAAACATTTTTATACAATAAATCAACATGGCAACCAATTACATGTGACTGATTCCTATGAACTAATGTTATGGTGAACGTGGCTTGACACGATGATTGTGCATTGATTGAATGGGCCGCCACACAAATTGCTATCTCTAATTAGACGACATTTTGGGTTTCATCAGCTTAATATATTGTTACCCGAGGATCAAGCGCAACAATGAAAAGGAGTTCATTGATGATTGAAACAGGTACATCCTCATCATCATAGACATAAAAGAGCTGGTTAATCTGTAGGCAAATTTAGTGTTTAAGCACACTTGATAATAACTTTGACAGCGGTGAAATTTTGGCACAGGGCTTAGTTTAAGTTAGGGACACATAAGCAACATGTCTGTGTCATTGACCAACAGCAATTACAGAAAATGTTTGACACTGCGGGGTGAGGGTTGTCAGTTAGGCCTACTAAGAAGCATTAGCAGGAGTATCCGTATCGTCTTCGGGATAATATCTGGCGAGCTTAATTCCACAACACATATTATAATAAAAGTTGTCAGTAACAGTGAGATACAGCTAGGCTGTTCTTTTACTGCCTCAGCACTAACACAGGTAAGAGTGCACATTATTGGCCGGAAGGTTGATTTGTTGGTGGTAGTTCTGTATCATCTTCTACCTACCTTCCTACCATCAACTAATATAGGGTCCACTCTACTCTATCCTCTAATACTACTTCTACTAGTACTACACTACAGGACTGTGTGTGTGGACAGTTTACCATGTTTTGATGCAATTATTTAATAAAGACTCTTCAAACTCTAATCTAAGGTTTCTTCTGACTCTTGTTCTATTCACTTTACTATTAAGCTGTCCAAAATTAAAGAGTAAATATCTACTTCAATTTTCATAGTGAATTGATTGAACAAATTTACAACAACACAACAGTTGAGTTACAAACAAAGCTTACATTTTTTATCAGGATCATTGTTCTTTTGCGAATGGGAACTTGTGTGAGTCTTCATGACCAGAAGAGTACACTATCCTTTTCTGTAGTAGTTCAAAAACAGGATAATGTACCCTGGGCCTGACTTTGTCTGAAATCAAATGTTGTCACTGTCAATGAGTGTGAGTTTTTTTTACGACAAGTTCAGTAGTTTGCTACTAAATTTTCCCGCGTTATTTCTATTTGTAGTCTTAAAAAAGACTTATTTATTTTCTTACTAAAATGATGCATAAAATTAAATTATCCTGGCTCAAAATAATTAGAAACTAAGAATGAAATATTTTTATATTATTATTATTGAGAAATAAAATTATTAAAGTATTGGCCAAGAACTAATTTAACTTGAGACTACAAAACTTCACCCATTGAATTTTTCCTTTGAACAGGGAGGACTGCTGAGAAAAACTTTGGCATTGAAAGGATTATCTCTCTGCAGCCATGGATGCTGGCTTTTTCAAGGTGAGCCTAATATGTCATTGAGGGTATAGTGCATATATGGGTAGAGAAACAGTATGCTTAAATCTTCTTTGAATGATGGGAATAGTCATCAATCACCACACTTGCCAAGACTTGCTTGACTACACTTACTTATACTAACAAGTAACATCTATCTTATCTATCTATTAGTATTACTAACTTACTATCAGCATTGAGTATGACTATGAGAGAATTATTTCAGTGGAGTAGCAGTAGAGTATCTTCTTTTATCTAGCCTAAATTCTAGATACGATAGTAAGTAAGTGTGTTATGCAGTTGATGAGTGGAGTGAGCATCCAATCTAATCTTATTTTTTGTACTCATCATTATTATAATAATAAATTTTATAATAAATGATTAGGCTACCTACCTACTTACTATTCGTTAGCCATCACTGATAGTAGTGATTGTTCTTGCTGTGCATACTTCATTCAGTTGGGCATGCTGCTGCTCAAAGGGATCTAACTTAAAATGTAATTTATAAAAATTACATTTACCATTATTAGTTTGGTCAATGTTATTCGTATTGCGAACTTGTTGTAATAAATTCTTCAAGCTGAATTCTGCACCTCAGTTGGTTCTGTTTCAGGGAACGAGTGCGGACCAGGACAGCAGGTTCGCAGACAAGAAGAAGAAGCTGATAAAACAGATGAAGTTTGAGGATGTCATTGAAAAGAAGGTAATATCACCAGATAAGCTAACCCTATGAATAGATATTACATAATTTATAAATGGAATCCTCAACAACAACGCTGAATCATAAGTTTAACATATAAGTAAGCGTACAATTGCAAGTTTGAGTTGCGACTTCATGACTGTAATCAAGATGTCCTTCATAAATTGAATTGCTTAAGATTTTCCCTAATGGACTCTCTCATTTATTCCAGGTGGATATGTCAAAGGTTGAGTTGGACACACTCAAGCCTTGGATCACGACCAAAATCACAGAAATACTGGGCTTTGAAGATGATGTAGTCATTGAATTTATCTTCAATCAACTGGAAGAAAGGGTAGGTCACCTTCAAATGTATCCATGCTCCAATTTTTGTCTCTTGGATGTGCTAAGAACTTTTATATTTTGCAGAGCAGCTAGCTGATGAGAAGAGGACTCCGGATCGCACTCTTTAGGTTTGCTGTTTTATAATCGAACCTTCTCATTGTGTTTTTAGCTAGGCTCCATGCCTACCAATTGATACACTCACCATATCATGTTCCTTTGTTTCATCTACTATGCCATTTAGTAGAGTCTACATCATCAAGTTTGGCATATTGTATTGTAGTTTTTGTTGGGAATATTTGTCTTACATATATGAATTTTCCATCAAATAGATAAAACACTACCTACTCAGATAGCTGTATGGGTTGCGAGCAACCATTGCCTTACATCATTAGGAATGCATCATGAAATCGCCGGAGACGTCACGTCGTTCTTCTATTGACTGCGCAGAGTCACTTATAACAACAGGTAGGAATTGTCATGGAAGCGCTTTTTGGTCCTTGTCCAATAGGAAGCCTTGATGAGATGTCTGGAAGTGGTCAAAACAATTTTCGTCTATATATTGGCAACATAAAGTCAAGTTTGATTCCTTATTTACAAGTTGCTCCCAAATTAATTGATAGGGGAGAAGAGGCTGAAAATGTGTACTTTGGCTCTAGGTACCACCCCTGTTATTGATTATTTTTTGTCACTCATCATTTATCTTATTTGGGGTTTGCTCTTGATTGATATGAGAGTTTATTCGAATCAATATAATCCCATACCATCAAATTGAAATAAACAGTAATCATGCACAGAGGCGTTGCTGGAACGTTGGTTACATTAGGATACTAGCCTAATATTCGTCAAAGTTTAGCTTGTTTGGTTCTACACAAAGATACGTAAGTAAGTCTTTTGCCAATACAAGTCGATAAGGGATAACTGATCATAATATCATATATGTGGCCAAATGTGATGGGAAAACATTATGGTCCTTGGCTAATTTGTTTGAATATTACCGAGGGATGATAATATAAATAATGATTATGGGTATATTGTTCAAGTAAATCTAACAGTTCATTTTTTTTTCGATCTGATGTTGACAGTATTGGTTTATTATTTAGGTACGTATGGTGACTCGAGGATGCAGTGTGTGAAGGGGCTGGTATGCTGCCGACTCAGAGACCGGACATCACATCATTCAGTTTTGTAGATACATGGGGAGAAATTCTGTGGAGGCAAAACGACCTCAAATTGTGGCTTGTGTTGCATATATATATTGCAAAGTGTATCTGTAAAAATGATATCTTTTATAAAACGAAGCGACTTTGATAATTTGTTAAACTGTGATGAATTTGATGAAATACCACCAAAAACATCGATGATGAACTGTTGCCAAACTTTTGAGTTTGATCAATTTATGCCAGTAGTGGGCCCATTTTAGTCTTGTTTCACTCATGTGTTGGTGTCTGTTTTCTGTTTTAGTTTCCTGATCCAAAAGAAATGCAGATTAACCTGACTGGTTTTCTGAATGGTAAGAATGCTCGCCTGTTCATGGCTGCCCTGTGGGAGCATCTGCTCTCAGCTATGGAGAATGAGATGGGAGTACCGGAAGCTTTCATTGCTGCCAAGAAAGCTGAGATCCAGGCTAGAGAAGTAAGCATTTTTCACTGACTGGTCTCTAGCAGACAAACTCCTAACCAAGCAGATCTATGTCAAGTAAAAAAAACAGTTATCTTTGTCCAAGACACAAGAAATGTTGAGTGGATTTGAACTTACTATTTTTATGTTAGACCAAAACAATTTGACACTGATTTTGTGTCAGCTTTGTTTCGAGCATAACTAACTTCTCACATAGCTATATATCAAAACTGTTCCCTGACAAAGTGCAATGAGCTGGAATAGATTGAACTCCATGCTTGGTGACAAAGCTATCAATGTTTAACTGTTTCTGAAAGAAAGCACATATCTGATATACAAGTTTTGGCCCTTTGGCTTTTCAGTTTTCTCAATATAAACTGGGATATATAACTGAAAAGTAACTCATGCAGTCAGCTCAAGCAATTCTTTCTCGGCAAAATACATCAGCCATGTTGAGTCGAGGCCAAAATCTAAACATTTTTTATTGACTTGCAGGAGGAGCAGGCCAAGTTAGCTGAGACACTCAAAGAAACGGAGAAGACGATTGCTGAAACATTAAAAGCTGAACGCAAAGAATCTGAGAAAAGGTAGACAAAGGCAGCTCATTTCGCATCTTGTGACAATTTGCATGCTGGGTACAAACCAAATTTATTTGTAGTGATTAACTTAGAAAAGCACAATATTGATTTCATACTATCATGTTCGATCAGGATTGTCTGTATTTGGAGTTGCACCACATCTTCGAACAATATGCACATTAGTTCATCTGTTCTCCACCTGATATCATGATGTATACTGTCAGCTCCTCACTGATTCTTGACATTGTGCTTTCTTATCTCTAGACGTAAGAGTCGATCTAGAAGTCCTAGGAGGCGGCGAGACGACAGAGACAGGAAAAGGAGATCACGTTCTCCGAGAAAAGATAAATCAAGAGAGAGCCGAGACAAAAGAGAAGAGAACAAAGTCAACGGGGACGCAGAAAAAACGTAAATCATTTACGAGCTTTTAAAAATTGAGCAGTTGGATTTCTTGATTGCAAACTTCATTGTCAAAACTCCTGTTCAAAATTGATTTTAAAAAAAGGACAAATTATTGCAAACTTGAGGAATTTACAGAAGTTTAATAGGATGGGAACAAACATTTAGTTAGGGTGTGATTAGTAAGTTGACAGATGTAAGGGGTAGATGACTCGGATACATATGAGCCTGTTTGTCTTTAGTTTCCATGTTCTTATGCGCACCCTTATGAAATTGACATAGTACACACAAGACAACAAGCTGGATCTAAATCCATGTTCTCAATTGTCACAGCAATGGGAATGGAGACGTTAAAGCAGATGATGATAAAACGGCCGCTAACGGCGAGGCCGATAAAAAGTCCGGAGATGAACAGACAGAAGATAAGACTGCTGCCGAAAACACCAAAGAGTCTGCGCCGAGTCCAGATAAGAAGAGACAGTACAGAAACAGGCAGGGCAGTCATAGCTCTGACGAGGGCGGCAGAAGAAGGTAAGTGACATGTATACACCTGGAGTGGGCCCTACATATACGACCTACCATTACTGACTAATGAGCATTTACCACTACTGACTATATTACTGACTTATATTACTGACCATTAATAACTATATTATTGAATAGAACCGTAACAGATTATTAGCTAGGTGCACTTGAAGGGTAGCTGATAACCCAACCTTTGAAAGTATACACTACAATAATTTCAAAATGGTCGAATTGAGCTTCCACTGCATAAAAACTAGTGTATACTATTGTCCAAACTTTGATAATAGATGTAGACACAGTGCGAAGTACTAGTGATGATATTCTGACATTTAAGTGTGAGCACTCTGAAGAGACCTCTGGCTTGATGCCTGTCGCTCTTTGCTACTAGTGACTTCAATGTGGAGCAAACAGTACCTCAATGTCATAGCATCTTCCATTATGATTATTCATCTAGATCTAAAAGCCCTCGTAGAAGAAGTCGATCTCGTGACAAACGTTCTCGCTCACCTCGTAACATGAGATCTCGGGATAGGCGGTCAAGGTCGCGTGACAGGAGAAGGTCACCAGATAGGTATCAACGCAGGTAACTTACTACCACCGCTCTGTGTCCTGCTAGGGTTCCCATAGAAACTACTGTAGCTGTTTGGTTATCACCAAGGCTTGCAATACTTGGTACTTTCTCCAATATTAATTTGTAATTTATGAGAGGTGAAGTTGTCCTCTCCCTGAACTTATTCTGCTAATAGGACAACTCCAAATATTTTACATTTTTCTTTATTTAAAATTTTTATGGGCAAACAAAGATTCATCAGACAAAGATTTAATCATCAGACAAAGATTTATTTAATGCGGCATAACATTTTCCGTTTGATTTATCATCTATACAGCTATACGGGTGAATCAATTACTGTATGGGGATTGTAATTCTCCATTTCTTATTTCTAGATCACGCTCGCCCAGGTACAGACGACCCCCGCCGAGACAGTCCTACAGAAGTCCCCCTAGAATGAGGAGAGCTTCTCCCCCGAGACCTCCTCCCAGGAGAAGGTCAGTAATTAATAAGTTAAACAGTTATCACGATCATGATTCTTGATTGTTTTTGCGAATCTGTTGTATTGTCCCTCTAGGTCACTGGCCATTCTACCGTACCTCTCAATGGCATAGTGTTCATACAGCCATAGCTCATCAAGGTGATGCTAGCTCATGATGGAAATAAACCATGAACATTGATTAAGAAGATATCTAATATTGCTGTGTACACAACCACCACCACACACACATAGTTTTTGAGTTAATAAATGCCTCATACAGATCCTAGACTATGTTTGATTCAATTTGCCTGGCGCTCCAACTCTAAATACAAGCAAATTAGATCATACTTGATCTATTCAAACATTCTCCTGAGCACACATCAAGTTTTTACTATTGAGAGTTTTGTTATTGTAAAATTGAACAGGTCACCACTTGCACCCAGGCGGTCTCCACCACCCCGTGAGCCGGCCCGTTCACTGAGTCCGCTATCTAAGGCTAGAGCACAGGCTAAGGCTAGAGATAATAGATCGAGTAGTCGGGAGTCTGATAAGGGATCTCCACAGCGACGACAGAGAAGAGCTCAAAGGTATACAAACTGTTATGGTTATAAGTTGTATTAGCAGGGTCGAAATCTTCATACAACCCAACGCTGATGACCCCTTTGCTGCCACTTGAATGTCTGATTTGGCTATATCTGTCTAGGGGCATATCGACGTGCATTGTTATAACTCTTATTTACCTATCGCCTCATAGTTCCAATATAAATAGAAACAAGGAATGATTTTCCTGCAAAGTTGAGTGTGCTATTTTACAAGTTCTCAAATAATATGGTTTTTTTTCAAGTGGTCTGTTTAGATTTAGTTTGTCTTATGGTAGTGTATGCATCAACACAAATTATGTGTGGCTCAGTGAGAACTCTAAAGTAACATGTTCATTTTAACTTTAAATATTAATTTGATAAAATTCTTTTATCAATTTGATAATAGTTTCAATAATAATTTGGAATTGCAGATCACCATCTAAAAGCAGGAGTCCTGGAAGGCGTCGCAGAAGTAGATCAGGATCACAACCTGTCAAACCATCACCGGCTAAGAAAGTACGCCGAGCACGTAGTAATAGTGGGGGCTCCCCACCCCGTAACAGATCCAAACGATCTCCTAGTCCTAGGGCTAGCAGATCTCCCCCTCCTCCTAGACAGAGGAAGAAGAGGGCTCCATCAGGCAGCAGGTATGCAGGGAGAAGTGCTTGTTTTGTTTTACTCAGTTTGTCATGGCAGCTGTTGAGATGAAAAAGATCTGTAATACTCGGACAATGAGCCTAGCTATGATTAGCCGAGCATCAGTTTAAGGGATTAATTGTAACAATGGCTTGAGACCATGAACAAATAAATGCTATATATATGTTTATAATTGGAACTTGCATGTTGACTTTTTGTCTTCACAATTTAAATGTGTGATCTTTAAATTTGCAATGTAGTGAACTCTCCCTGATCTATCACGGGTGGCAATGACCATTGCTGTTAGATGAACCTAATTGAGAGATAACCTAACATCTAACAGATATTGTGACTTGATATTATAGGTCTCCATCGCCGTCACCTCGTAAAAATAAGATGAAAGCCAGGCGGGCAGCAAGTGGATCACCTCCACCGAAAAGAAGACCTAGTCGGTCAGTCAGCGCAAGTCCTCCTCCAGCTAAACAGAACAAAAAGGGTAGGAGACAGAGTCACAGCGTCTCAGGTAGCCCGCCCCCACCACGTCGTCGAGGATCTCCCACACGTAGAAGTAGATCAGGGAGTCCGCAGCGTGGCAGGAAACAGAACTCTGCCAGCCCCAAACCCAGGCGCAGAGTATCGGGAAGCCCTCAGCAGCGTAGAAAAGACACTCGAAGCCCACCGCCTAGAAAGCGAAGAGGATCTGGGTCAATGTCTCCTAAAAGGAACAGATCGGGTTCTCCGCCTCGCCGACAAGGCAGGGGTTCACCATCACCTCCACCAAAGAGAAGGGGATCTCGATCACCTCCACCAAGGAGAAAGGGTTCGCGGTCGCCCCAACCAAGAAGAAGAGGTTCTGGGTCCCCTAAACTGAGGAGAAAGGGTTCAGGATCGCCCCCTCCAAGAAGAAGGGGATCTATGTCGCCGCCACCACCCAGGAGAAAGAGTCCTGGATCACCTCCAACAAGAAGGAGAGCCTCTAGATCGCCTCAAACTAAGAGACGAAGCTCTGTGTCACCACCACCAAAGAGGAGAGGGTCTGGATCGCCTCCAAAGAGAAGGAAGTCCAGAAATTCTCCACCTCCGCCCCAGAGAGGCAGACAGAGATCTGCATCTGGTAGCTGGTGAGTTGGGGTCTATAATACAACCATGACTATTTTAATACTAGTACTTAAAAATTTATGAGCTCAGCATACTGTATGTACTCATCTTCCCGGAAAGTTGAGATTGAGATTTGAGATCAATTGGTTGGAGGTCAAATGTGGTTCTTACATATAATGCATACAGTGATAATGTCTTCATACATTCTTAGGTCACCAGACAACAGGAAGTCCACTCCAAGCTCTTCACCAAAACGAGGCGGGCAGAGAAAGTCGAGGGCCAGTCGCAGTAAGTCACCACAGCGCAACGTCAGAAAGCGTAGCCCTTCCGCCTCTCCTCCACCTAAAAACAAGCGGGCTAGTGTATCACCGCCCCCACAAAGGAAAAGAAAAGATAGAAGTAGATCTGGTAGTACTCCAGCTAATAGACGAAGTGGTAGAAAAGACAGATCTGCTTCACCAAGAGAAAGATCAGGTAAGGCTTCAAGGTCAAATAGGCAGATCACCAGGTTGAATGGTAAAATTTTATTCAGTTGAAATCCTTTTTCACAGTTAAATTGCAAGAAATAAGTGAAGTACTTCTACCGCACCATGTTTTCCAAACCAGGATGAGCTTAACCAGTAACAGCCTCCCCTTTTAAAATTTGTTTATACTGCCAAATTAAGCTCAGGTTTTAGCTAGTGGCCTACCTGCATGGACGCTCACAACTTGTAAATATAATGATGTTTTGACTGTGATTGTTTTTGACACCAATCTGATAGCTGCTGAATCTTAGCATTTATGTTTTAAATCGTGTTTTAGGTACACCAGATGAGAAGCCAAAGCCTAGAAAAGAGAAGGGTGATGCCAAATCTTCTAAATCTAAGTAGGTCACACCAAATCATTATTGATTCAGGAACCAAAAACATTCTGAATAATGCTAATTTTATGTACAGGAAATCTCAAACCGAGAGCAACTAGACTAAACTTGCATTCTGAAAAAGTTATATCGACAGCAATTTGTGTGAAAGTTTGCGCATCTGTTATCTTACTGTTTCTTCTTATCTTCCGTAATTGCAGTGTTATGAATGAAAAGATTTGTTTTGCCAAGAAAGCTATAGGCTTTGATAACATTCATTGAATTGCATTTTTCGTGGAGTAGTCTCTCATGCAAATAAAGACCAGCCCTACAACAGCCTTTCATCCAATAACATCACCATATATACTTAGTATACTTGATTGTATAGTAGTATGTGTTAATATGTACTGTGTATGAATTTATGTCTTACCTGTTGTAGTTTTGATTAATAACATTTTATTCCAAATTCATTCCGTCCTTACAGAACTCGAGCCAGAAGTGTGAGTTCTGATGAGGGAAGAGCTGAGAAAAAGTCATCTAAACAAGCTACTGCTGCCAGTGATTCTGAGGTTTGTAGATAGTCAGTCAGATGCTTAGTGAGCTTTATATGCGGTATAATCTTTCTAATCAACTTCATCCTAATAGATAGAGTGTAATAATTTTAACCAAGAAGTTGAGGGAGGTAAGATTCTTAAGACAGTTGCTGCAATTTTTGTAAAACACTGGAAGTTTCATACGTGCCAACAAGCAACATAGCGTTCAAAGTGAAGTTATCCCAAATAGACAACAAAACTGTCTTCTCTCTCTATTTAATCTATTCCTAAATTACAACTGTCTATGAGATG
Organism: Membranipora membranacea; assembly: GCA_914767715.1. NCBI lineage: Eukaryota > Metazoa > Bryozoa > Gymnolaemata > Cheilostomatida > Membraniporidae > Membranipora > Membranipora membranacea. The sequence continues at coordinate 11,541,337 of OU612073.1, read as the reverse complement.
TGCCCAGAGTTGGGAGCGATGAGCACTACCAGTGGGCCTCTTAAGATTATAGTCCGAAAGCATTCTGATTGTGACTTCCCTGCACAATTGTAAATTATCATTCTTTGATTCTACATTTGTATCTATTTTTAGCTTATATTTGTGTCTATTTTAGCTTATATTTGTGTCTATTTTTAGCCTATATTTGTGTCTATTTTTAGCCTGCCGCCGCTTCAGCCGACGAAAAGAAAAAGAAGGCTAAGAAAGTGAAAAAGGAGAAAAAGTCGAAGAAATCCTCCAAGACCAAAGCTAAAAGTAAGAGAGGAGAGGTAGGGAGACGATTCCTATTTTCTCTTTTTTTTTTATAAAACTTGCGAAACGATCATGATATAATATGTGGGCAATGGTGACGGTGGGAACAGCCATAGCACTTCGGGTAAAATGTGAGAGATCCAAGATTGAATTGCTGATGAATGCAGTGTTGTTGAGACAAGAATCCCACATCAATTGCTCATGTGCATAAAAATGAGTCCTTGGGAATCATCAATCTATCAGATCAATCAAACAAACACCAATCTATAAGATGATTTCTGCACCGTTTCAAAAGATGGTGGCCTGTAGCCAGCGACCTTTGTTTTATATCAACTGGTCACAATGCGAGTTGTGTATGAGCAATGGTGAGTCTTTGTCACAGTGCACAGAACACAATTTTGTTCGATATCAACGTAAATAGAGAACTTCCACTGTTGTCTATGGGGCTGGTTATACATTATGATCTTTGATAAATGACTCTATATACTAAAGGACAACCTTCTCCACAGAGAACATTTTCACGAGTCAAAAATAATTCATTCAATATTTTAATGCCAGTCACCATGTCTCTGGAATAGTTTGACAAAACATAACATAATATTAAGTATTGTTGACTGACGACCGCCTACCTCCCCCATCATATAAACACATAGGATTTTATACATCCATAGTTTTGATGTTTTTGGTGTTTGTAGGCTCAGAGTGATGGAGATGAGAATTTAGAAGTGCTAGAAAAGGATTTGAGAAAGAAAGCGCTTGAGTCAATGAAGAAAAAGCAAATTGGCAACCTATCATCTCCAGATTAAAAATTATGATAATGTGTACAATATGTGATGTATTTTTATGTTTTGATGAGGCAACGATGCTGTAATATGAAGCCCTTTTGGAGGGTGGACTTGGATGCCAGACTTTTATTATTAGTTTTATTGAAAATTGGGAAAACTTGCTACCGATAGTTTTTGCTCTCATTCGTGCAAAAGTTGTTAGTTTCATAAATATTGTAAATAGGTTTGAAATACAAAATAAAAATGGCATTTGAAACTTTGACAAACAAGTGTTATGGTAACTTGGCCCATCGATATGAAACACAGGTTGTGCTAGGCTCAAACATGTCCTTTTCCAACGAATTACTTAACATTGTAAGACTCTATAAATCTCCTATTGGGATTAAAATAATCTGCTAAAAATCCATCAGAAAATGAGCTACACAACACTAAGATGAATGTGGGATTATCATTCTGAAAGCATAACAGATCAATGAGTAATGATCTCACATTATACTTCTGTCAATGTTCCAGCATTCAGAGTCGCTTACCATTTTGTTAATAAGTAGTGGGGGAGCAACTCCAGTTGAGACAAATTGATCAATGGTTGTCCCGTATACTGAAAAACTGGTCCTTGCTCTTTTTCAAGGTGTGAATATATTTCTCAGTGAAAGCTTTTGTGTGAGCGTTGATCTGAATTCTGGAACTTGGTCAGGTACTACTTTCTGTAGCCTATAGTGAGTCTTCAGGAATATCTCATAAATATCCCCATTGTTTGCTGAATCTTTCAACTCCTGGGCAAACATCGGTATCATCTGATTCCTGTATGCCGTTCCGCCATTTACTGAAGCCACCATTGTTATGAAATCTCTCCATTGCAGACTATAGTCTAGTTGAGATCTAGGCTCTAACTGAGTGTTTGCAGGAGTTTGTTCGGTTTGCCTCGCCTGAGCAGCACTTCCCTTTCTACGCTGGGAGCTAGGTGGTGCGGGATCCCTTTTTGTGTGCTCAGCTAGAACATTAAATAATAAGATGATACACCAACTTTTCATCAAATTGTGCAATTGTTTGGCACAGTTGGCTTCTGTCGCTTCTCCTAAGCACTAGCTTTAGGGCCAGAGAGTCTACTGTGTTCCCACACAGACGATTTTAGATGTGGGAACACAGGGAACAAGTGTAATTCCTTGGTTCTTTTGGTACAATGACATGATATGTGTCTTTTGTTTTAATGACATTATGTTTGATTACACAGCGGTTTCATGATATACCACACAACCTTACTGTATTATTTTAGATATTAATTCACATACCTATTATCTTTGAGGGGATGTTTGCATCCATGTCTTGACATGCCTGCACCAGGAGCACCTATGATACGAAAAAATCATAAATGAGTTATTGGGCGCGATAAAACACTTTGTATTGCCTCCTTCTCGAGGGGTCAGACCGTTCTTGACAAGAACCATTCTAGTTTTACAGAAAAAAAATTAGTGAACCATTAATATCCTAGAGGGTTAGTTTTGAACTGCAGTAAAAATTTGTGTAAACAGGGGAGATAATATTTTGAAAAAATTTTGAAAAGCTGGTTTTATTCTATCCCTAGCTTGTCTTGTCAAGACAGGCTACCTAGATCAAGTTTGATCCATTTTGCCAGCGTTGGAATTTCACCCCACTACTGACACGCCAAAGGGGGGGGGGGCAACCCCAGCGCTGGCAAAATGGATCAAACTTAATCTTGCTGAACTCGCTACTAAGTCTTACCTTTGGTTTCCCATCAGGAAGAGCACTTTGCATCTCCAGAAGGATGTCTTGTATCTTGACCTCATGACCATCAGCTGACCATACCCGACCTTGTATACCGTGTGCCATGATTATTACGATCAGCGCGGATATATCTTCATTAGTCCTTCCTGCTTCCCTGATGGATTCTAACATTTCTTCCTTGCTAGGGTTCAGTACTTTTTTCACCGACACATTGAATGAGGGCAGTGCCAACTCTAGTTGAGTAATTTCTTTATGCGCCTCCTCTCGATCAGACGTTATTGGCATCATGAGAACAACTGGTGGAGTTTGTAGGTAGTAGAATCCCTGCTGTGAATCAGACCACTCTAAAAGTCTCTTTATTTTGTAAGAGCGCGCCACTTCTAAAGGTGTTTTCCCTCCATGGTTTCGGGATGACAGCAGTCGATTTCTCTGGCTGAGTGTCATCACATGGAGAATCTTTTGAATCACCGCAAATTCTGTCCTCTCTGCTAATATATGCAGTAATGTGTTTCCCAGCTGGAACTTTTCTTCCAGTATACTCGTCACAGCTGAAAAACAGGAAAAATACAACAAAATTGACAACAATAACCAAACGCCTAAATTTTTTGCTGGATTGATGATGCCTTGATGATTGTGATTCTCTGCTTTCATTGTAAAATTCGAAGCAAAAATAATTTCTGACTCCTAACCTTTGCTGATTATGTTTGGCTTGGAGACAAAGTCATCGATCACAATCTTCTTGATATTCTTGAGTTGGTCCTCAATGTGCTTTTCCACGTCCTGATTGGCTTTCAAGCCTAGAACCTGTGATATGTAGTAGCATTCGCTAATTGTTAGTTTAGTAAGGTGACTACCCGCATTCTCAACTGTGTTTTCAGTGACCAGGCTTAAGATATCAGAAACATGCGGCTCCATGATCACTCCTAAAATCTCTAAGCTTTTTCTTTTACCATGGAGTTGGTCGGTTGATTGGTTGGCCTCTCCCAATGCTTCGACCATGTAATCAAAAGCTTTGTGATTGTTGTTGGCAAGTGCTGTATGGAGGGGAGTAGCTCCAAGTTCATTTTCTATTCTCAGTATCTCTTCCACATCCCGGTTTTCCACTATTTTGAGTACTTGCCTGGTTTTGTTGGCATACCCAACATGTTTTACCAATAAATGAACTGTTGTGTCCCCGAGTGAGTTTACTTCTTTCAGGATGCATGGGAGGTCATGTGAAGGAATTGCCTCTAGTACAACAGGAAGCTTGAAAGGGCTGTACTTCGCAATGGTGTGAATTGGTGTGTCACCAGTTTTATGCTTCGTATATACTAACTCGTTCATCTTTTCTTTGTTCATTTCCAGAATTTGAGGTACAAACATTGAATAGTCTCGAGCGATGGTGTGTATTGGTGAATCACCGTAGTGGTCCTTTCCAATAAGTAACTGATGGACCAGTGTCCGAGACTTGATTGCAATCAAAAGGTCGACTATGGCTTCACGTTGATTGTCACTCCTTTCATCCAAACCATCAAACTGATATGAATTCAGCAGCGCATGGAGAATATTTTTATTCTCTCTGTTAATGAGTAAGAGAAACGACTCATCTATCTTTGTGGTGGTCTGTTCATTGAGCTCATTCAAAAGCTTGATGGCGATGTCAGGCGCGCAGTCATTCTTGGACAGAAAGTATGAATGCAGAATTGTATTACCTTGATCATTCTGAATGCTCAAAATACCAATCATTATTTCGACACTCAGAAAGTCAATAAGTTTAACCCGGATGCCGGGTAAAACTAGATTGTAAATAGTAAATTGTAAATGCAGGGGGGTATCTCCTTTGTTATTCTGTTCAAAAAGTGGTCCACTTTTGTCTTTTGGAGGCAACATACCTAAGAGATATGGCCAGGCACCTGTATCACATAGGTGGATTGGGTTATTACCGTCAGAGTCCTTAGTTGTCAGAAGATCATACCTCTCACTTTTATCAACACTGTTCAGTACATAGAATATGTCAGTTTTCTCCCATGGTTTATGAGGCGCATTACCATGTATACTAAATTCATCTTTTCGAAAATGAATGTACCTTGTCAGTTCATGAATTAATGTTGTTTTCTTACGTATCGTATAGTGACTTGCTAATGATACAACAGCTTCATTGTCTGGCAAACGGATTTTTTTCCCAGATGTATCTTGGTGGTCTTCACGATAAAAAGTTGTTTGGAAGAAGTTAAGTCTTAAGTGCTCCGGTAAGCAGCTTATCATAGCCTTCAAGTACTGGCTGCAAGGCACTAATATTTGAGCTAGGCATCTCCCATAGCGATCGTGCTCTTGGAGTAGTGCTATGCGGTCTATTGGATCATCAATGGACTCAAGAACATATTGAAGAACTTTAGAGAGTTCAGGTGCACCATCTCTTAAACAACCTAAAAAGGAACTGTCACATGATACATCTATTAGCGACTTCCAATCTTTTTCAGGCAAACTCTTATGTAATTCTCTAACAATCGAATCTGGATCACATTCTTTCTCACATCGTAAAGCATCTTGAAGAACTGAATCTCCATGTGGCTGTGAGTAAAATGGATGATCCAATAACTTAAGTCTGTCTGCAGCATCTATGCGATTAAATAACATGGAGAAGGATTGCGCATCACCCATAAGGTAACATATAGCAGCCTTATTGTTCCATCTTGAAGTGAGTAGAGTGAACAGTTCCTGGCTATTGTGTTCTTTCACCAAACACTCTACTTTCGATCTATCTTTGTTCACCAATGCATCACAGAAACTCTGAATCATGTCACTGTTCTCCATTACACTGTATGGTCGCTGTCTCGTATATGTACTAGATAACAGAGTGTAAATCTGTAACAAAAATTACAATTTTAGAATACATGGCTTGGAAACTAAAGCCATAAAATAGACAACGAGGGTCACATTTAATCAATTTAGAGACTACATCCAATAAGGAGGTAATTTCAAGTCATGATCATGTTAACTTGATTGGAAATAGTTTCAATTCTCTGAAACCTAGATATTACCAGTACCTAGATATTCTCTGCTTCACCAAATCTTGGGCTTGTGAAATCATTAAAGTTGGATGCTATAGTTTCCTTATCTCCAATGATCTAGCCAACTATATCTGACAGTAAATTCCCTAAATATATAGAAATGGAAAGTTTTGATATGATATTGATATGAATTTATTGATCAGTGGTAAAATACATAGCATGGCTAATCGTGGATATATGACCAGTATGTAGCTTTGTCAAATGTGTCAGTAACTGGACCAAGCTAAAAATCTGACAGCTTTTGTGCTATGCTTTGATTGACGTCCCAGTATCAACTTTCAAAAATTCAGGCAAGCCGCATGACAAAAGATTATAGAAGGGTAAGTTATAATTCTGAACGATTCTGAAATTGTGGACCAACCAAATATGTGAAATCGGTCGGACGACCACACATAAAGAGCCATGTGCTTGTTCAGGGTCAGATATGTTCCCTAAAGAATCCATACAATATATATATCTATATATATATATGTGCTTCTTTACATTATAATCATTGTATATCCTACAATAAAGGGAAGACTAATATACTGATAATTAAGGCAAGTTTTTACAGGAGCAGGTGTGTTAAGAGGCAAACTGAGTCTACATTGCTTGAGAAATATTTGGACAGGTGCATATAAATACATATGTCTTTCACACTTGACTCTGGACTTGGCATAGGAACAGTGTTCATATCGAATCAATTGCCTGTCTTAAAGGCTATAGACAAAGAATTGGAATGGGTTTGAGAGCTATGGATGCCAGATTTGGGATTCCTATGCACCACTATACATTTGTGTATCACTTTTCAGGGCTTATTTTGGAAGTACATTCCAGAAGTTTAGCTAAAATCTGGCAAAAGCTATTGACAGTCACAGGTGACAGCACACACGCACAGTATAGCTCACAAGCACTCAGGCTCATACACAAGGTGTTCACCTATATCTAGCAATAGTCTTTGCAGTCCAGTCCCAATATATGAAGCAATGAACTCAGACCAGAGGCTGGTTTCAATAAGGATGTGGCTAAATGTCTCCAAAATCTCTAAGTGAAACACACAAGGAGACAAACTACAAATCTATAAGTTTCTGTATTTGTATGTATCTAAGAACAGCTACTTCCTGTTTCCGGTTCCAGTTCATGTTGTTAGACAGCTGCTGATTTGGTAAGCCACAGAAATATACTTATATTTTGACCAATCCAAGCACCTTTTGAATCAGAGTAAAGCATTAATGGTCCAAATAGGTCCAAATGCCCTTGCCAAATGTATCCAGTAGGGGAGGCCAATGAATGAGTGAGTTCATTGGGGAGACCTGCCAAATAATAAATGATTGCATATGGAACAGGAGTAGGGGTACTTAGGGCAAATAAACATAAACCTTGTGTATGGGACCTTGTGTATGGAACCTTGTGTATGGGACCTTGTGTATGGGACAGTGTGTATGGGACCTTGTGTATGGGACCTTGTGTATGGGACCTTGTGTATGGGACCTTGTGTATGGGACATCATTTGATATAAACTTGACAAAACAGAGTAATCATGCAGCAATTTGACAAAAGATCTATAAAACTGCCTCCCAAGGGGAATACTATAGAAAAGGAAAAGGACATATAGACCCAATTTTTCACTAGTCAGAGACCAACACTACTGCGATCACTGCTGTTGTTTCTCCGGCATATTCAAGGCAATGAAAGTAGGATAAACTGTAATCTGCTTTTAAACTCCAAATCCAATACCTGTCCAATATCAGGCGCTGTCAAACCAAGGAGTAAAAACTCCTTGCAGTCTGGTCAAATCGCTGAAATTGGTTGTTGCTCTTGGACCGGAGTGCAGAATATAGCGGCAAAGACGGTTTCTACTGTCAAACAGATAACAGACTTCCACGACTTCGACATAGACAAAACACCACAGTCCCAAAACATGGTCACAATATCATTTATCCTCCTATATATATATAATCATGATATCCTAGTAACTATACCCACTACAAACCGTATATTTGAGGTGTGTCTTACTTGCCTTCTTTGTTAAGCAGCGGGCCCATTACCTGAATTTCCACTCATATTGCTGAGTGGTCGTTGGAGAATAGCACTGAACCGAAAAGAAAATATAAATAGTCAGCAGAAAAAGTAGAAAACTTGATTGGGTATTGACGAGATAAAAAGTGGTAAATGATGTTTCAATCCCTATAAGTTAGTCAATGTTCTGATAACCTTGATAACGAGTCTGACTTCTCATTGAGTAAGCTCTATCATTCAATAATTCTAAACTTGGTGAATGTTAGAAATGTCTTTTTAGGTTTACTTTATTTTTATCGTATTTCCTCACCTCATCAATACTTTGTAATAAACTTTTAATCAATTTTATATATTTATCGGCTCCAGGCTTATTTCTAGAAGTCCACTTTCAATTTTAATGTTTTATATCATGTACGAATCTTCAAAATCATTGTTGTAAAAATTTTTATTATGCGTTATATAAAAAACTTAATTATTATTATTTATTAGCAGGCGAATTCATAAAAATATTCTAAAGAATCTTTGCAGCACGACATTTTTATTCCTGTGAAGATGCAGTGAACAGAAATTAATTCATTTTACTGGCCTTTGGTTGGTTCAAAGCGTTGATAGTATGATATTGTTTTTCGTTATGAATGTTGAATGAGGGCTGACGCAGTACGTGTTTGATTGATATAAATAGAATTATCTTCACTTGGGGTTGTAGCTTATAGTGAGAGGTTTAAATAAACGTGTTGACTTGTATAGGGTTAAACACTAACTGATTCATGTTCTATTGAATACTACATAGCATGCATATAAAGGATTAAAATGATTGTGGGGTCAGAGGTTAACAATTGTAAAAAATGATTCATACTATAATAGCGCTTTTTTTTAATACTTTATCTTTTAATTTATTTTTTATCTATCATTTTTAATACTTGAACCATCTTCCGATGTGGACTGTATATTATTAATCTCTATATATTGTGACTTAGACCTACTTGAAGGCTTCGACATGTACGACATGCATGATTCCTTTTAATAAGAAACTGAGAAGGTAATAATAATTGGTAAGATGAATTTGTATTTTCTGAGTTATCCTCCCATTGACATAAGGAAGATAATCATAAGAGGGAATGAAAAAACAAGATGAAGCAGGCGTACCATTGGTTATGATAGAAACATGGGGGGGGCAAATATATATAATATAAATTATAATAAATATAATATATTAAAAAAAAAATGAAATAATAACTAATTTTCTTTCAATGGCACATCTAAATATTTTGCCCACTACCTGTCACTCAAACAACCTCTTTGAGCTGTGTGATCAGGGAGGGTGGTGTGATACTGGTGTGATACTACAAAGTTAGACAAAAAGTGTACCTGATTATGTGCACTGTCATCTTGGCACCAACAGTGGATGAGGCTCAATTTAACCTTTGCATAAATCGCTGTAAAGACGAGTATAAATTGTGGTAGTGAGTAGTGAACATGGCGTAACTTCCCCACTGCAACCGTTTTCTGTTCTGGATGGTCAGCATGACATCATCCAGTTGTGTGGTTGTGCTAGTCTCTATCAATCACTCGTCAGAAGAAAATCCCCAACTTAAAGTATTAGAAATCAAAGGCGATTGATACAGCTGGTAATATAAAGGCTGCACACGCACTTATGAGCTACTCATTCAGATGATCACATCGCCGCTGAGGAGTATTCATCCACGTCTGTTTCTTCAATCTACAATCGTTTCTCACTGCATTTCCTGTCGAATTAAAGGAAGGAAACTATTATACATATATAGTACCCACCACATTTCCAGTCGGACATAAAGGAAATTATCTTACAGGTTTGTTTTGTAAATAAAGGTTTATTACCTCATAATCATTTGTTACTCTTGTGGATAAAACTGTTGGCGCCTATGGTAAATTTAAAAACCCAAGTTTTGAATAAAATCTAATGTCAATAAGAATCGATGTTTCGGCTGTACTATCCCTACTGAGCTCAAAATTTTTTATTTGTGTACGTGAATTATATCAATGAAAATGTGTGCCTAAATTACTGAATTTCTGATGATAGTCCATTCTTGGTTTTTTGCAACGTTGGTGTGCTGTAAACTTAATTTTTTTCTAAGACTTAGCAATTATAAATATTTTCCTGATGTCGCTATACGGAGATATCTACCCAGCACAAGCCACCTGTGCTTTAGGGGGCCTGTTTAATAAGGCGGCCATATGAAAACCATAGTGTATAGAAGAAAAGGAAATTTGTAATATATAAAACTAATTAATATGATATTTTTCGATATATTATTATATATATATATATATATATATGTTATCATATTACTGATCTGCCAGTCTGCTGCTGTTCCAATATCTCATTGAATTTTTGTTTTCTTTCCTATTTCAATATAGAGATCAGCAGTGCTTAGAGCTAAGACCCAAAGTAAACTATCATGGACGTTCAACTGACAAGATTTCTACTCATTGTACTGGTGACATCTTGGCTTCATGCTACTGGTAAGCCTAACACCATCGCACAACAAACCACCCAAACTTTATCTGTATCATTGGTGATGTTAGATATTGCTTCTGTGGTGTTATCTACTCATGTATCACTGCTATTGTACCTTTATTTATGCTTGTGTTTTGGTTTTGTTTTGATTGGCTGATGCATTTTGGTTTGTTATTGTATGGAGTTATCTGCTCGTGTCGGGTTTTTGTTTGACCGACTTACCCATCCTGAGTAGATAACTCCAAGTTGTTGGACTGAATCCCAGTCTAAAAGTGACCCTGTACATCTTATCTTGGCTTGGATGAAGTTCAGAGTAAGCTAAAAACCTTAAGAAGCAATAATAAGTTATTTTTTAGCAGTGCATATGCTGCTGCCTGTACATTTTGAGGCTTGAGAACGCAAAATATTTTCCTTTTCTTGATTGTTGTAGATGGAAAAAACTGTAAGTTCGGACCTGGCCATCCAGCCTATGCGAAGCCAAATGTTCAGCTCTACAAGAAACCGTAACCACAGTTATCCCCTCCACCCCTTCAGAGCCATGTTCATGTTCATGTCCTCCGCAATCTTCATCCTCCGAGTCAGCTTCTGTAGATCCTACTACAGGTCCTTCTGCAGATCCTACTACAGGTCCTTTTGCAGATCCTTCCGCAGATCCTTCTGCAGATCCTTTTGCAGATCCTTCTGCAGATCCATCTGCAGATCCTTCAACTTCACCTTCCGCTTCAACTTCACCTTCAACTTCAGCTTCAACTTCACGTTCAACTTCAGCTACAACACGTTCAACTTCAGCTTCAACTATATTTTTTGGATAGTAGGCGGGGTCTAAACTAGTACATCGATCTCTGCTACTACTACTACATAATATAAAGGCTGCACATGCACTTCTGAGCTACTACTTATTCAGATGATCACGTCGCTGCTAGAATTCATCACATTTAATTATATTCTTCTGTATGAACTTATTAATTTTTTTGTTTAATACTATTATTGTTTGTATTTAATTATTATAATTTATTATGATCATATATTATAATTGCTATTTATATATTTGTTTACATAGTATTTATGTCGTTGTCACATCATGAAAAACATTAGAAATGATGAATCGTTGCTGACAATAAATGTATTATAAATATATTTTATATTATAGACGATTAATGCTTCATGTTAGATGATGTGGCAAAATCCTCACAGTAATTTCAGTGAGATGTTTAACTCTCTCTCTCCCTCTGTCTGTTAACCGTCACAAAGGAAATCGTACTTTCTTAAAATAGGACATCATCGCACATAGATGAGAGGCTGTTACATGATAGATCCCAAAAGCAATCCCAAATCGATCGAATAAGTTTGCCTTATAGTCTATACTGCATTCAGCTTGTAATTACTCAATATTGGGTGGTCAAAAGTCAGAATTAATTTTCATATACTGTCTATACTGTCTAATGTGATGACACAATGCATACAGATTGTGTAACTTAAATTAAACAGCAGGACCTACTGACAGACATGCAGGCATGCTGAAATATTAAAGCTAGATAATGTCAATATCTGGATCTGTAACAGAATTGACCCAAAAGTACATCACCTCTGTTTTTGATATTGGTGCGACAAAAAAAAGCAGCAAAATGTTGCTGCACTTCAGGCGGTTGTAACCAAATGTGATGATCAACGCCAATGTGGATTTTGTGTTGGTAGACAGAGGGCTTACAATAATAATTATTAGATGGTGTTAATGTGTTGAAGAATTGATGAACAAATGAACACCATCACCAAGACATTGTGAGAAACTGAACAATAGACAAAATATTAAGTTAACTGAGGGCAGGTGGGAGAGGGAATTTGATCTTTTCACTGCTTCACTGTTTTTATTTATTTATTGACTATGATCGGCAATAATCAAATATATATATATATACTTATATAAAATATATTGAAGTCAGAGTTGGAGATCTTTTTTCTCCTAACACTGGATTATTCCCATACACATCCGACCAATCATGGATAAATGAAAATTATTTACACTCACAAGTTCACATTTCTCAAACCTGTGTCCCTAGTTAGGCTATGGAGCTGACCTCACAGAAACTCAGGACCTAGGTAGACCAGGGAGGGTGGGATATCTCCCTGAGTAGTCCAACTGCATGAACTCCTGTTTAGACTTATCTCTGTTCTTTGTTTTCATTTATTTATTGACTATGATCGGCAATATAAAAGATATATGTACATAATTATAACAAATATATTGACAGTCATAGTTAGAGATCTTTTTTTTCTCCCAACACTGGATTATTTCCATACACATCCGACCAATCGTGGGATTTCATAGGATGTTGGGTTGCATGATGGGACTGGCACTGCATGTCACATTGTCACAGAAGAATCTGTTATTGAAAGTCCAAAAATGATGTGAATATTCTGAGTGCCTGTCAATCTGATAGAACGCTTGGAGGGATGGGGACTCATGCTTTAATAAAGTGTGATATCATCGCACATCGATGAGAGGTTGTTACATGGAAGATGCCCAAAGAAACCTCAAATCGATTGAATAAGTTTGCCTCATAGTCTATACCGCGTTCAGCTTGTAATTACTCAATGTTGGGTGGTCAAAAGTCAAAATTAAACATCACATATTTTCACACACTGTCTAATGTGATGACACAATGCATACAGATTGTGTAACTTAAATTAAACAGTAGGCCCTACTGACAGACATGCAGGCATGCTGAAATATTAAAGCTAGATAATGTCAATATCTGGATCTGTAACAGAATTGACCAAAAAGTACATCACCTCTGTTTTTGATATTGGTGCGATAAAAAAAAGCAGCAAAATGTTGCTGCACTACAGGCGGTTGTAACCAAATGTGATGATCAACGCCAATGTGGATTTTGTGTTGGTAGACAGAGGGCTTACAATAATAATTATTAGATTAATGTGTTAATGTGTTGCAGAATTGATGAACAAATGAACACCATCACCAAGACATTGTGAGAAACTGAACAATAGACAAAATATTAAGTTAACTGAGGGCAGGTGGGAGGGAATTTGATCTTTTCACTGCTTCATTGTTTTTATTTATTTATTGACTGTGATTGGCAATAATAATATATATATATATATATATAATTATATCCGATATATTTACAGTCAGAGTTAGAGATCTTTTTTCTCCCAACACTGGATTATTCCCATACACATTACACATCCGACCAATCATGGATAAATAAGACTTATTTACGCTCACAAGTTCATGTTTCTTAAACCTGTGACCCAGGTTGGCTTTGGAGCTGACCTCACAGAAAATCAGGAGGTAGGTATACCACCTGCCAGCCTGTCTTGGTACGCTTTTTTGGAGAGGAGGAACAGACGCCCACAGCAAGCTTGTCTAGATTGGCTAGCCAACTGCATGAATTCCTGGTTCCGAGTTATCCTCTCATTGACATTAAGGGAGTAACTTGTTATTGAAACGTTGGTTGATAAGAGAACAAATAACAAAATACAACAGGCTTGAAATGGTTGAAGTCACATTAAAATAGTATTTTATAGATTCGTCTTATTGATTTTAGCTAGGGGTGATTACCTATTATAGATTTTGGGTTGGCTTTTGATATCAATGGGAATAAGTAATTTTGTATATTGGTTGCTTTGGAGTTCATCAGAGATTATACAGTAATTCCTCATCAACATTTTTCGGTTTTATATATTCAAATTCATTTGAACGAAGGAACCCTTTCATAGGATGATGCTCTGCATGATGGGACTGGCACTGCATGTCACATCGTCACGGAAGAATCTGTTATTGAAAGTCCAAAAATCATGTGAATTTTGTGAGTGCCTTTCAGTATGATAGAACACTTGGAGGGGGGGGGGGGGCTTATACTTTAATAAAGTATGATGTCAACACACATCGATGAGAATTTGTTACATGGAAGATCCAAAAAAGAAACTTCAAATCAATTAAATAAGTTTGCCTCATCTCATAGTCTATACTGCATTCAGCTTGTAATTACTCAATATTGGGTGGTCAAAAGTCAAAATTAAACATCAAATCTTTTAACATGTTGTCTAATGTGATGACACAATGCATACAGATTGCGTAACTTAAATTAAACAGTAGGACCTACTGACAGACATGCAGACATGCTGAAATATTAAAGCTAGATAATGTCAATATGTGGATCTGTAACTGACTTGACCCAAAAGTACATCACCTCTGTTTTCGATATTGGTGCGATAAAGAAAATTCAATATATTGGTGCACTTCAGGCGGTTGTAACCAAATGTGATGATCAACGCCAATGTGAATTTTGTGTTGGTAGACAGAGCGCTTACAATAATATTAATAGATGTTGTTAATGTGTTGCAGAATCGATGAACTAATGAACACCATCACCAAGACATTGTGAGAAAGTGCTGGCTGAAAGGCTGTTGAGTTGCATGATGGGACTTGATCATGAAATGTCAGTTGCAAGCAAACACTGAAGCCTGAATGTGGTCATTTCAATTCTTTTCCATGGTCAGTGTGACTGCAATCAGATGTACAACTGTGCTGGTCACTGTCCATCAATCATAATACTAAAAAGCCCTGAGTCTAGTACTATGTGGTATTAAAACCGATCGATACAACAGAATCTCTGAAATATAACAAATATTTCCATTTTTTATCCTGTTGCAAGGTCTGATGTATCTGTTGATTTAGTGTAAATAGCTTACATTGATTTTCTGGATGTTGTGACTGGTTATATAAAGGCTGCACATGCACTTCTGAGCCACTTATTCAGATGATCACATCGCTGTTAGAATTCATCTTATTTATTTCTTCAACCCATAATCATTTCCCACTACATTCCTAGTCGGACATAAAGGAAATTATCTTACAGGTTTGTTATGTAAAAAATTCAGTATCTCAGTTTCTCTACTGCAAACTTTAGTTTTTGAATAACATTTTATTTCAGTAAGATGCAATGTTTCGGTTGTCACCTTTTGACTTACCGCGCCCGAAAACTTTTATCATAACACCAAAGACAAACAACACTTGTTTTTTTTTTATGTAAATTTGCCTACGCTTGGAATAAGACTGGTTCTATGTTTTTAGTCGTGAGATTGCAATTTTGATTCTCAGTAGATTAGATAAATTTATTATATCTTTAACAGTATAGTATTTTCTAGTATTACCAAGAAATAAAAAAAAGGGCAAAGTTAAGGCAGAAGGTCCAAAACTAAATTTGCTGCTGTGCACATATTTTACTGTTACTTTGCTCGTTGCTGAATTTTTTTTATTTAATTCATAGATCATGACTAGATAGAGCTCAGACTTGAGATCAAAAGTAGACTAACATGGATGTTCATCTGGCTAGATCGTGTGTGCTTTTTTTATTGGTGACAACCTATCCACCTTCTATCGGTAAGTTTTATCCCCATCACAATAAGCGATAAGTGATGAGTGATGAGTGATGAGTGATGAGGTATGAGTGATTAAAGTGTTACACGACCTTGATTAGTCTGAAAAATTGATGAGGCACACACACACGATGGGTATATGAATGTGTTGTGTGCCTCATTAATTTCTCAGACTAGTCAAGGTCATAATCATAGTCATGGGTGTTTTAAAATTTATTAAAACTTATTTATTTTTAGTTTGAATATGATAAATATGATAAACAAGTTAATTTATTTGCCTATGGAACAGAGAAAAAGTCAAAGCTCAATGTAGTGTAGATTAGAGCTAAAAAGGCAGAAGACAACTACTCATACTATACCGAGAAATACAAGGCCACCCAAAAAAACCAAAACCTGTGGCCTCGTGACAAGGCTATCGTTACATGATTAGGCAGGCTCACTGTAATTAGTAAGAAACGATCATGTGTTAAATTATAAGCGAATTCCTCACACCTCACTATCACTTTAATGAGATATATTAATCTGTCTTTAAAACCTTCCGCTATATCTAGTTATTCCCAATTTATTTCTCCTGGATGTCGATAGATTTGTTCCTAGCCAGTTCCTATGTCTGGTCACTTTGTAATGTCTTATTTTACATTCTTTGTACTGAATATCCTTGGATCCGCCAACGAATTGATAGTACTCCTTTCCAAGCATGTATTACCGCACAGTGAACTCTTTGGGAAGGGGATCATTCAGTCTTAGTTGTGCTCTTCCTATATTTCCCATAAGTTCAGATGTCCTCACACTTGGCCAAAACTATGGGTTGTGTCATGCTTTTTGATAATGGAATGGTCATTAAATATTCACACTTGGATAGACTGTCTGAAATAGCAGGAAATTAATTTTACACCATATGTCACATGTCACCACAATGAGGTAGGTAGGTGAGTGTCTTTGCTTCTTGAGACGAGATGGCAGCTAGTCACCTGCTGCGCTTCTGAACTTCATTCCTATTAAAACAAAGACAAAACAAAAAGGTGTACAAATTGTCAGGGTCCTTAGCTGTCACAGGCCTTCAAGTTTTTTGTGCATCTCCACGGTGTGAAAGCTTGCAGTGATGACCTGTTTCAATTAGAGGTTGGAAAAATAATTAAAGTATTTGAATATTCTTGTGTCACTTCATATCGACCTCCCAGAATTTATGATGCAAGCCGAGGGCACAAATCCCTAGAGTCAAGTCATAATTTTGTGACTCTTGTGAATTATTTGTCAATCTGATGTAGCAATAAGGGGGAGGGGAAGGGAATCATTCTATATCGTAAAGTGACGGATAATTCACTAAGTGTTGTTATATTATATAAGAACTCACTCTATTGTTTCTTGTGTAAGTTTCTTTTATAATCCTTTATTTTATGGTATGTCATTTTAAGGTCTTTTATTTTAAGGTATGTCATTTTAAGGTATTTATTTTAAGGTATGTCATTTTAAATTTTGTTTTTCTATTTACATTATCCTTGAAGAATTATCTAAATCTTCCATCAATCAGTGGCAGTAAACTAACAAATATCTCCCAGTTTGGTTTAGTGTCACGGCAGGCCATGATAGCAAAGTGTTGTCAGCTTCCTGTACGACACTTCTAACTAAACAACAAAACTTTTATTTTTATTCAATGGCTTCTTTTTTACTCGTTATCAACAAAACTGAAAGAAACCCTAAATCAACTAAATGTGCATTATACTCTATACTGTACATAACTTCTTATGTCGTCTTTGAAGACAGAAAATAGATACAAATCAGCTTCAGGTATTTTTTTGTGTGACGATACAATGCAAACACCCTGTGTAACCTAAGTTTACCAGTACGGCTATGACAGGTATTAAGACACTGCTGACATAGTAGAAGCTACAAAAGTTTTGGCCTGTCTATAACCAATGCACACATTATTGGATAAATAGTACATCACATCTGTTATTGATTCGATGAAAGATGTGATAGAACGTTTTGTAACAGATCGATATAAGACAGATCTTGTATTCATGCAAATGGAAGAACATGATGAGACGAAGTTTTAGCGCACCTGGTGAATACAATAGAGTAGGCCAAGTCGAAGAGTGCCTGCTGTGCTAGTTAACGAAACATTGAAGAAGATTTGAGGTTAAAGACGACCCAAAGACCAATGCAGGTTATAGTCAGGCAGTTATTTATGATAGAGCTCTGTCAGCTTTGCATTGTAGCAAAATCCAATTCTCTATTTGGCATGAATTAGTGATGGTGGAAAGAGTGCCCACCATAAGGGAAGGTAACTCTCATTCACTGCATTATGATGTCACTATGAACAGCATGTGCAATACAAGAAACAAACACTTCATGTTCATAGTGACATCAGTGATCTTCAGTCTGAGTTTGCATTATGGGGTGTTGTTAAGATGCCCTAATGGTTAATACAAATGAAATCCCTGCAAGGTGTATTGAGATTATCATACAGGTAATCCACTGGCATACAATAATATTGCTCAAAAATAATAAAAATAACAGATTCATCAATTCATAATCAAAGCGTACTCATGACCGTGGTCCAAAAATCTCTAGCCAATGCAAAATTCTTGTGACAGTGTGAATGTAGCGTTGATGAAGTCCACAGTTAGATTAAAATACTGGGAAAAGGTAATACCTTATCTTGTAATATCTCACATGTTGCACCAATGTGCTATGGGTAGATAGATGTTTTTGTTTATGACAACAACCATTTTCAGTTTTTCTGATTGTTGTAGATGGCAAAAACTGTAAACACGGTGTTGGCCACCCTTCTTATGATCCAAGTTGTGACGAAACAACAGCAGCACCAACCATGACAGCGGTAACCCCTCCTCCAGCAACAACTGTAACAACCACACCAATACCAACTACCGTCACTACTACACCTCCTCCGCCACCCCCAACCACCACCACTTCTACCACAACTACATCTCCCCCACCAACAACAACAAGTACAACCACAACTCCACCTCCAGCTGCTACCACAACAACCCAACCACTCACAACTACCACAACAACCCAATCACCAACAACTACCACAACTTCGCAACCACCAACAACTACTACAACTGCCCAACCGCCAACAACTACCACAACAACCCAACCACCAACAACTACCACAACCACCCAATCACCAACAACTACCACAACAACCCAATCAACAACAACTACCAGAACCGCTCAACCCCCAACAACTACCATAACAACCCAACCACCAACCACTACCTCAACCACCTATAGGCCGGCTACGACAACTACAACGACCAATCATGATACAACTGCCCCGCCTCCAACTACAACCACCACTGCGCAGGATCCATCAACCACTCTAAGGCAAGAAACCTCTCCACAACAACCAACAACAACAACTACTATGCAGCCGGCTGCGACGACCACTACACAGCAATCAACAACAATACAATATTCAAATACCCCACAACTCACAACCGTGATTACCACCGCTCAACGCCCAGCAACAACAACATATGGTCCTGAAACAACTTTCCCATATGACCTAGTGCTTTCCACTGTGCAGCAGGTACTACAAAGTCTCAATATGGTAAGTGTTATATTATATTATAACATCTCTTTGAACTGTATCACCATGTATCCATACTCCCGTCGGCTATCCATAATGATACATTAATTCTGCATGACTTCTGTATGATTTTGTTATAAAGCATTTATTTGATCACTCATAGATCCTATTGCTCTGGTTTATCTGTCATCCCGTTCGTTCGGTATGATTTGTAATGGTCACATCTTTTTCAAATTATCTGTGTGTGACATGCATGTGTTCCTGTCTAGAGCACTACTTTTATGCAACAAAATTGACTTGTAAACTTACAAAATAACAAATTTCTATATCAAAAGTAAATTTTGCTTCTTTGACATGAGTCAAATATAAAACAATATGAAAATATCAATACATGGGATTTGAGAAATTTATAGGTCCAACCATAGGACATAGCTCTTGTCATGTCTCAGCATGCTACATAGTTAAGAGTTTGTATGTTAGAGGTCAACAAATTTCTTAACATCAAATGCAGTGAAATCTATGGCTCACATGGTTGGGATAATACATAGAATACCAAATTAACGGTCAGTTGTACCCAACATAATGAATTGTTTTTGGCTTTCAATTTCAAACTGTACCACGGTTCTCGTACAAGTAAATTTCACCCAAATTTCACTGCTCATCTTTGTCCCTCATCTACATGTTGACAGACAGAAGCTTCATCCACCAGTACAATAAATCCAACAAGCTCAACCACAACAGCATCCGATACTTCATCAACCACGGACCCCATTACAGAGACACCCACAAATACTCCGATAGTTACAACATTAGATATTCTATCTACAACCATTCCCTCATCAGAGACAACAGCTACTACTTATAAAATGCATAGCACCACACAACAAACTCAATCCTCTAATAGCAGCACCACAGGCCAGACTGCAACTGTGTTCAGGACAACATCACTCGCACCCACATACACGCACAGTCGTGAAACAGGAACTACAACCTCACAAACTGAGTCTACATCAGCAAGTACTGCTTACCCTAAACCAGCCTCCACAACCTCAGTGTTACCAACCACTCAACCCTCACCACCACCAACTAGCTCCCAGTTAACCCAGACCACCACATTACCATTAGAAGATTTAAGGGTCAATGCCATGGAGATACTCAATGCGGTGAGATTGTGTGATCATCTGACCATCTGACTGTAGATGCCGTAGCTGTGGTAAATGTTTGACGGGAGTTAAACACTAGTTTAACACGAGTTTAAAGCGAGTTTCACACACGTTTAATACAAGTTTAACACAAGTTCCATCTTTTATTGTAAACTACTCCATATCTATCCATTTCTCTTGATAAAATGCCCAAAATTATTCCTTTCTGTAGATAAATACTCATAACTGTTCCACAAAGGTGAAGGTCGCATTATATTCCCTATAGAATTTTCCTTTTAGTATGATGACCATGGTATTGGTGACTGTTTCATTTTCTGATATATGTATTTTTTAATAAGGGTAATCTGTTATTTTAATTTTTATCATCCCTTAGAATCTGTGCTAGTTTTACAGTTTTCACATGTGCATAGCAAATGGCAAATAGCAGTTGCCAAAAGTCATTAAAATCAAAGAAGGATTTCAGTATAACCACCTTCGTTTCTTGGTTTACAGTTTTGACTAATACTCAGCAATCTCAGCATTCAAATCCTAAGATTCACCTGGACTGTTGCTTATGTCCGTTCTCTGCTGCAAAAATCTATGAGCTTTTATCTTTTTTTAGAGTACTGAAACTAATAATGAAACGATGCGGATAAGTGATGCTGTGACAACACACCTGAACACACGTCGCCTGACTGTTGAAGATCTGCTTGAGGTGTCAGAAATCTTGAACTTTGTGGCAGATCCTGACAAACTGAGCACATATTCTATGGTAGGCTCAATATGAACTCATTTTAACAATATTTCAGCATAAATTTCTGACATTTGGCATCCGAAGTTGTCATGCCATGCCTTCATGTCTTTTATCTTATCAACACGTACCGGGTATTTCACCGATAGACACAAACCATCCATTATATTTGAATTTTACACTTTGTGTTATGAGATTTGTGAAATATTTATTCCTATGAACATAAGATTAAGGAACAATATTCTCAATGACAGCATATCTAAAAAAGTTTTGAAGTTTGTATAATCTTCTAAGTGTGGGGGTTATTATCGATTGATAGCAAAGCCTTCAACATAGTCGGAATGTTGCTAATCAAACTGCCCTTGCATTGAATTTGAACTTCCCCTGCCAAAGTTGAGAATTACTCGGTGGTTTAAATATAAGCTAGAGTTTAATTTAGCTAGCTTAGGTGTGATTTAATGTCAATTCACACTAGCTAAGGTGGAAGTTTACATAATGTATTCAGATTATGCAAAATCAAATTTCGCTAGTTCAAAAAAAAGTCATACAATATCTTAATGACAATCAATAATAGGCGCAGTTTGCCCCGACCGGGGGGGGGGGGGGACTGTTTCACGGGGGAAGGACTATGGGGGGCTCAGAAAGGATTAGGGATTCTTCATCCGTCAGTTTTATCTCTTTCCCTATAGGAGGATATCGTCATGTCGTTGGATCTGGTGTACCAAGCAAGTGGTGAGTTTAACAGCTCATCTGCGTCTGTCACAGTGGCAGGAGGTATTCTCAATGTAATTGACAATGTACTTACCTCTCTTCATGTTGGCAGTACATCTAATATAGTAAGTATGAACACTGACATCAAGATTACACTATTAGCATGTGTTTTTCTGATCGTAAGAGTCAATTTAGTAGTAGTACCTAACATGTACTCACCCCTAATTAGTAAAATTGAACACGGGTCGTCACACCAAATTCCTTGGGATGGTACTCTTGCTAAGTGAACTAATTCACTCTCTATCAATCAGAGATATACATGCAATGGTATATCATATGATCAGTGTGGTAAGTATGAACAAGTGGTATTCATCAGTAGGATGTTGGGATGGTTTGTGGACCAGAGTTTTTGCTAGTTCAGCCTGACAAAATCTTCCACTTATGCCCTGACTAGTAAGGACAATAATTTATAATGGACCATTAAGTGTTCAATGGTTTGTATGAAACTTATCTTATCATATTATCGTATTTTTACTCTCTTTTATCATGTGATTATGGAGAGTGACGAGTTCTCCTAAGCTGTGCTTTGAAACAATCGAGTTGAATAGGACATGAGGGGAACTATTCTTATATATATTTAGTTTTATTGCATCAACCATCATCCGAAGATGTTCTCCTTGATGTGCAAAAAAAAACCAAAAGGAAAAAACCAAAAAGAAAACCAAAAATCAAAAAGAAAACCAAAAAAAACAAACCGAAGTTAAAAAAACCAAACCCTTCATCATTCAATTCACTCTAACACAGCCTGCTTGCAATTTAGAATAAAAGTGGTTTGTCCCTATCCCTGATTTAGTTTTTCTGATTGGAAACGTGATAAAAAAACATCTCTGCTCATCTCTACATGGTGTGATGTACATCATGTCAAGCTACTTTCTTATGTGAAAGTGGCTCGAACAAAAACATTCCGGACTTTTTCTCACCCTGATTTTATCTTCACAGAATAAATATCATGACAATAGATTATTTTCAGCAAACTAAAAGCAATCAAAAGGTTTTTGATGACAACTTGAAAAAAACGATAATATACGAGGCAATGATTTAGCGCAGAGCTCTCAATATCACAACGGCCTTCAGATGTTCCATTGTGTGACCCGTTAACATTTATTGATACGTATCTATATGCAGCACCACAAATAATAATACAAATATTTGCACAACAAATAACCATTTTTTAAATTTTATATATGTCAACTCCTTGGTGATAGTATGCTACTTCGTTCGATAGCGTAGAGAGATTTGTTGGGTCAATCTTTTAATAACAAAATATGTAATACAATACCTAGCCAGCTGAGTATTGAGTGAATAGCAATTTCCTGAGGTTCCGCATTTAGCAGTGAAACACTATTTGTATATATATTTATTTTTGTCGGTTAATACTTCATAAGCGAATCTCTGATTGACAGAGCTCAATATTAACTGTAGCTAACCAAAGGTCTCGACCGTATTTCCTGAGAGTTCTTCAGTGTGTTTATCAAGTTGACAACCAACGTACTTGTGAAATGATCCTCAACGTTCAAAGGGTCTGAATATATAGACATATTTTATATCAATTGCAAACTACGCTACACCGATGTGATTTATTTAGATTTGGGATGTTTGCTATCGGCGACAAAATTAATATGAAGGTCAATCTAATTTCAGACCATAACAATCTCAACAAGGTAAACATTTGAGAAACATTTGAAATTTTTATAGCTCGCTCTAAATTTACTGTTTGGTTGGCAAACGGGGAATCTTTTGCTTTGGGGAATCTTTTGCTTTGGCCTTTCTACAACACTATTGATCAAATTAATGGCTATAAAACAATTTGTCTCATTGCCTTCGTAACAGCTGCATTATGAATCAAGTTGAGATAAGGTAATCTTTATTTGTTATTAGCGTCAGAAATGAAGCACAACTACTTGGTTGACAAGTTTAAAAATCGAATGCTTGTGGGAATAAAACTTTTGCAATACCTGGTCGTTCAGCTTATGGCACTAATAAAACTACATCTACCCCTCTTATAACAGTGGTTTGAAACATGGTCTGAATCCTGAAAAAAACTCTAAAACTCTAGTTCTAAAATTCATGTTAATATACGGGGCTCCCTGCACACAAAGCTGACTTCATTTCTTCGGACAAATTTAGAGCAATCTTCAATTCTATAACTGTCAACTTCAGAGAATAAATTCTTCAAAACAACTGATTGACTGGGCATAAAACTGAAGAACTGAGCCAGCAATGGGCAAAAGTTGATAGTAGATGAAGGGAATATTTTCTTCAAATTTGCCTCAAAATTGGGGAATCTTCTCATCAGTTTTAATTTCAACTTTTCTTCAACTTTAAAACACCCAATCCTTAATCTTCAGTAAATTAAACTGGGAGCCTCCTATACACCTGGCATCTGCACTTTTTTCGTAGGATGAGCGGAGGGATTTGTTAGATGGCACAGAGACTTTTCTCAATAAGATGTCGTCCTCACTGGCTAGCACGTTAATCACTGATGATCCAGCCGTGGTGATAGACAGCGATGTTGTCTGTATAGGGATGGCCCGTCAGTCAGCTGATGGGTCTAGTATACCGATTCAGTCTAGATATGCAGGTGTGAAGGTAGATGAAGGCGGTACCAGTGAATCGGACTTAAGCATACAGGTAATTACCCATAATGCATCTATGGTCTAGAATGTCTAGAATTTTCAGACTTTTATGCATCAGTTTGAGTTTGAAAATGTGACTATGACAGTAAGAACACAATCACTGTGATAGAGTCATCATTGTAATGAAAGATGCAAATTCAACTTTATGCTGACAGGTTTTATTTGAGTGTCGCTTCGGCCCTAAAAAAAAAAGACTTGCCTACTTTAAGATAGAGATTCTATTATATTTCGTTTTACAGATGCGGTCCTATAGACACAGTCCGTTCATCCATGCAGCAAACAGTGACACAGTGAACACACCTGTTCTCAATGTCAAAGCATACAGTTCAGGGGCACTTGCTCAGGGTGTCAAATTCACTGCGACATCTAAAGTTAGTGTGTCATTAGAAGCTCAAACCCAGGATAGTATCAATGCCAGCGGAATCATCAGCTCTTATCAAGTTCTCGAGAAAAATGCATATCTCAAGGTCGGTCGCTCATACTGATTATGTTTGAATTTTAATATCTGCCCTTTCTTACCCATTGATATATTCAAATAGATGGAAAAAATCAATTTGCAATCAATTCCACAATTATTATATCCTTGTTAACCATGAAAAGGTTTTCTTGTCGTATTCAAGAAAAAATACCATAATTTTTGTGTGTTTTTATAGTGAATTTAGAGTTTATTGCTAATTTTCAAATCTGTTCAAAACCAGAAATAACGCACACAGCCGATGATTACTCTACTCCGTATAGACAGTCCTGAATTCATATCATTTCCAGCACAGTATCCCATTTTCATGTCATTTAGGTATTCTTGGACATACCGGACGATGGGCAGGATTACCAGATGTATACTGATGTGAATTCTCGTCCAACCAATGAGAGCTACAAGTTACACGTGGAGATAACTAGTGATGAAATGTCCGTCATCACAAATACCGATGATGCGCATCTTACTTATCAAAAAGGCAGAGGTACAGTAAAAAAACTAAATTGTCTGTATAGATCTATAGAGAGGCATAGTGAGATGATTTGACTTTATTTTTTACATTATTGAGCACACGTTGCCAGCCTTTGTTCACCTTTCAATGGTTCTGAGAAGTTTGTCTATAACTATGTTACTATTTCACACAGGGAAACTGCGTCTGTTCGTTTTCCTGAGAGAATACCCTGCTTACTCTACTTACTACGTGAAGCTGCAGCCTGTTGTCAGCACCTCCGAGTCATCTGCTCGTAGGCGTAGAGAGGTCGGCAGCGAAGGTCAGGGGTTCCAATCTACAGCTGCTGTGTACACCCCTAAAGTATGGGACGAGGAATCAGAGAGCTGGGTCTACTCGGATCAATTGGAGGTACATACTTCATAGGGGATTCAGTTTTAGCTAGAGATTAGTTTGGCTAGTGGTGTAATGGATAGGCTGTGGGTCTTATAATAGAGAGGTCCCGTGTTCGATTTCCGGCGTATCACTGTGGTGTCAGGGAGGGCATCCAACCTCAAATGCTTCTGTGCCACATTAGTATATAAAGTCCGTAGACCCGTACTGAAACCGGAAACAAATAAACCGAATAACATCTAGGTTTCTCACACGGTGACACAGGGTATCAAGACTATAAACAAATGTGAGTTTTATTAGTTTGCCTTGTTTGTGGTAGGTGACTTAAAGTTAGCTTGCACCAATTTCTTATACAATGCTATAAGGTTGGGTAAAGCTTATCCTCTCTTGACAAGCTTTGATTGTAGGGGGGGGGGGGGGAGAGGTAAAGACAGTGGAGCTAGTCATGAATATATCAAGCATGAGCAAACAGTTGAAATTGCACTACTGCGAACATCCTAATCCTGATCCCTTCCAACTGCAGTCATCTCCCACATAATCAACAAAATATAGACACAGCTCACAGTGTTTGCCTTATGTTTCTATCATTATAAAATAATTCCGCTACACAAAACCATCACAAGCCTTGTCTGAGAGTGTGAATGGTCGGTCATCCAGGCAATTGGGAAAATTCTTTGCCGATAAGATGAGGAACTCCGCAACACAAATCGCCATTCAACACATTTGGAATAAAGAATAGAATTTGCATGCTGCCAACGACAGAATTTGGCAGCACAATTGGTCCTATTTGTAATCCATGGCTCATATCTTTAAATCTGATTCATATTTAGCAAAACAAATGTATCTACTTATTTCATTGCCTGGGTTCAAAAATTAAGAGTGTCTATTTTTTATTTTTCCTTTATTTGATCACCTATTGCTTACGAAATAAGAGTTATGGAATATATTTATCTGCTCGATTTAGCCACTTTTCTGGGTTAGGCCACGTCATTATTGGCGGGGACAACGCCATTTGACCTCTAAAATCAAAGCTTCAATAATATTTTTTGTTTCTGTTTAAACAGACAAATAACCTGACCCGGCTCAAAATTAGAATCTTGCTCATATAAATAGAAATAATTCGTTCTTTGGATTCTTCCTATTTATTTACTTGTTAGAATTCATTGAGCGACGAACAATAATAAAGTTGATATAACCCGGAGTTTGGAGGTTATCTATTGAAAATCAAGTAGTCAGGAAATTTGCTCTTTGTAATCAGGAATTCAAAACAAGCATATTATTGGAAAGTCTTGGGTTTTGTTTATTTTTCATAATTACCAATAAGATTTATGACCTTGAGCTGCTCAGAGCATTACCCTTTATTCATGCATGATTTGCGTGCCCTCAGGGCTTGGGCATAACATGATATCTCGCTTTTCTTGTTCTCAGGATAAATCCCGATACAGTCAAAGTAGGAATGATCATATGAATGTGGTCAGTCTAGTGACACAATGTAAAATATGTAAAGCTGCATTTACACTGCAAATTCTTCTGACAGATTTTCCCATCAGATTTTGCTTTTATATAAGCTATCATTGTGAGCAACCAAATATCTGAATTTTGTGACAATGATTCAATAACACAGATTTTTGATCATTTCAAATGGTAGCTTATATAAAAACAAAATGTGACAGGAAAATCTGTCAGAAAAATCTCATGATTAATCTGCAGTGTAAAAGCTGCTGAAGACAAATGTTGAGACTGGTATTTTTGATATAGTTTTATATATTATATATTTGATGATATATTCAAGTGAGCGTTCATAGCCAATTTTTTCCTTAGATCTCAGTTTTCAAACATTTATGTAGAAGCCACTCAGGAAATTGATGTGAGTATTTTATTCTGAAAATACTCTAAAATAGATGACCCTCATCTCGCTTGCACTTCAGAATGATGAAATATTGATTTGGCATCTATGTAATTCAAAGCATGATAAATCTATTGTATGTATGTATTTTTATTCCTCATAAAATCAGCAGTGTAATGTACTGGAGTGAATTCCACTATGAAAAAAGATTATATATAAATAACAAATTGCGTAGCTTTTCTGTCCTACAGCGGGGCATCTGGGTGGCAAGCAACACCTTAGTCTGTCGCCCACTCTTCCAAGTTCTAGCTTGTTGAGTTGGTGCCCCTTACCATTGAAAATCTTGGTAATGGTGTTACAAATTATCAGCTATATAAATAGATGAAGCCAGTAGGACGATCACTAAACACATTCTAATGTTCACCTGTCTCATTTATCTAAGGTTGATCCGGAATCGGATGAAGAAGAAATAGTATTCAAGTCTAACTTCATGGGTTCCATGACATCGGGCCTATTCATACCTCCGAATAAAATAGAGTTTGACGAGGTGTTTGATGACATGGCTGGGAAAACTGCTGAGAATCCTTATGTACTTATAGTGGTATGCTGCCTGATTGGTCTGTATCTGCTGTTACTGCTGCCAATGAGACGCGCTGACTTCAGGGATTACAAAGAGGTCAGCTGACTCAACACCATAGAAATTT
This sequence comes from Membranipora membranacea, assembly GCA_914767715.1. NCBI lineage: Eukaryota > Metazoa > Bryozoa > Gymnolaemata > Cheilostomatida > Membraniporidae > Membranipora > Membranipora membranacea. The sequence goes on along the minus strand of OU612073.1, from coordinate 11,512,848 downwards.
ATTCTAAGAAATTTACAAATTTATTAGAAATTAAGAAATTCTTAGAAATTTATTCTAAGTATAAGTCTATGCTCAAGACTGATTGAGATGATCTTATTAATGTGATGTTCATACATTCTGCGCATGCTCAGCTCTGGGCATGAGCTGATCTCTGCAAGATTGAGTCTCAGAATTCCGAAGCCATCTGATTGGCTACCTGCTCTGGTGACATACTCCCCAAAGCGTGCGGATTTGTTATTAATAGTTATCCTCTCTTGTCACTATTAGCTGATTTTGATTGACAGTTTATGCAGGGGATATCCCATTTCCCCTTTCCAAAGTTGCAATCAGAACCCAAACTAAACTCATTGTTCTTGCACATGCGCAAATTCAAGTCACGCATGATGCATACTTAGCCTTACGACACCTGCTTTGTGGTAATGATAGCCTAGTTTATCAGTGATCTACATGCCCAGTCAGATCACGAGAGTCAGTATGATGTTCATATTGTTGGCTGTGATTCTTGTGTCAAGGCTTTCTGAAGGCCTACTGCTGGAATGCCTCGATAGCGGAATGTCTCGCTAGTGGAATGCCTCGCTAATGGAATGCCTCGTTACCATGAGCAAATATGAGCACCATAGCACCAATCAATAATTATCCTTATTCCTTATCAGGATGGTATTTATTGATCAAGTATTAGGCTTTGATTTGAGTTGTGAAACTACTATAAGACTTTCCCAGAATGCAATTTTCTTAAATAAATGATGTATAAACCTGGGTTGGACCTGGCAAGTATGAAGGTATCACTTATCATATTTAAAATGCAAGGTTCAATCTCAACATCTTCCAGTGCCACCCAAAGAGAAAATAATTATCATGTCTATGGTTGATGTAGGTAGATGGTTTAAACCTGTTTCCCCCTTGAATAAGCTTCATACCATCTCGTCTCCGTTTGTTTTGTAGTGGCACTATGAACCTATAGTACAGAATCATCCGGATGATACCGGTGTCTATCTTATTTCTCTGTCTCTAAATAAGAAATCTTTCTCATCATTCAAAGCTAACGTATTTTGTGTCATCTATGGCGAAAAAGGGAAAACAGCTCCACTTCATCTTTACACAGGCACCAAACGAAAGGTGAGCATCTAACACACATTTGACTCTAAAATATTGAAGAGACAATGAACTAAATTTTGCTCCGGAATAAATATCTGTTGCGTATGCATATCAATATCCCGTGTTGCTTATGTTAATAAACAGAGAATCCAGACTATGATATAAAAAGTGGAGAAAAAATGCAAACTCATTCGGCTAATCTTGTAAGTTTTTTCCGCATTAATCATGAATGCAAATAAAGGTCTCCAGCAAACTCATTTCCTATGTATACAATGACCTGAGCCTGAAGGTGTTTGCTGGCAGTGTCAGGTGGACTTTTCGGATTCTCTGTTGAGCCTGTGGTCAATACTTTAAATGTTGGAAACATTGATTGTGCTCTGGCAACGTCCAAAGCTGTTTCAATGGGATCAATGGAAATTTTCATGTGTTTCCATGGAACATCATTCACTCGAACTCTCTATGAATCTTGAACTTTGATAACCTGGCAATAGTCCTACCCAATTTTGCCTTTTCCCACATGCTTGCAATAGCTTGATTAATGGCTAGCTAACATTTACCCCCTTGCTTTTGCTTTGTATAAGCTTCAACTTTTGCTAGCTAAAATTAGTGATATCTTACATTTAGTCACCCAAAACTAGTTTAACAAAACTCTAGTTTATGTTGATAGCTGTAAGGTATGTTTCAATGAATAGCTCTATTAATGGCTAGCTGACATCTACTCTCTTTCTTAACTTCATATTATCTCCCACCTTAGCTAGCTTACATAATCCCCCCCCCAATCTAGGGTACATTTTAATGTGAATTTGATTTCCTATTTGATCAGGTATTCCAGCCTTCAAAGTACACAAACTTCATGATCTCCACAGCCGAGAATATTGGAGTTGTCACACATCTACATATCTGGACTGATGCAGTGAAACATGAGGATAGTATGTTGGTAGATTCAGCCATGATATACCACACAACGTCACGAAAAACGTACTAATGAGTTCTATTTTATCTATTTTTAAAGCAGAGGTGTAGAAACACACTGACACCGAGACTAACTATCAGAGTCACTTTAGTACAAGAACCTAACACATAACCGCTACTAATCAATCAAATTGAACACAAGTGGGCGCACCAAATTCCTTGTAATGGTACTCATACTAAATGGATTAATTCACTCTCTATCGATCAGAGATAAATATGCAATAGTATTTAACGTGATCAGTGTGGTGTAGAAATAAAATCTTACCCAATGAGGTTCATCATTGGGCATTGTTCGTCCTTGTCCATCCATTAGGCAATATTTGGAAGATTTCTGTCCATCTATCATCACTTGCATGCCTTTCCTTACCAGTTCAGTTTTTATCAATGAGACCACAAAATTATTTATTCCCATCCAGTATTACTTTAGCTTATTAGTGGTGGGGAAACAGCTGTGAATGCATGATTAAACCTGATCTAGGTATTTCTATGTGACTGTCCATGTCCGTCAAATCCATGTTGTACATCACTAGTACTGTGTTCATCCAATACCTCAAATCGTTTGTCCTTACCAATCATTTGCTACCAGTATATGTCCGTCTTTTTTTATGGTATTTGACCAGATGAGATTAGACCGACTTCCTACTTGAAAAGACCTACATTTGGGCCATTAATTCCTGCATCTTTTTGTGTTCAAATTCTTTTACTCAACAAACAGTACCGACATACTTTAGACTACTCAGTTTTTAGAGTGTAATATTGGGGCAATAAATGTATTTGAGGTAATTTTTCTGTGTTTATTCACCAGGTTTGGATTCAAGCTGAGTACTTGGTTGTCACCGACTATAGAAACAGGATACATACATGAGATCTTCCCTGTTGATGTTGAAGGCAACAGCGACTTTGCTAGGCTTCTAAAGGTTGTCCCCAAAAGTCAACTCATATCAAATCAACTCTGTCTGGGTTGCAGGTCGTGGCATTCTACCATTAATCACAGCCCGATCAGATTCTGTATGGAACTGGGGTTTAATTATGACTTACCGCTACCAGCAACGCGGCCAGAGCAAATTCTATTCCCTATTCTTTCCTACTATTTCGATTGATGACTAGCTGCAAGCGTTGATTAACAGTGTGGAAGGAAGTGCAAATACCTCTCAACCAGTGTTCATCAGTGTTTGAAGAGCTTTCCGATGATTTATCAATGTCCAAATCGGTCAGCGCTGGTATCACAACCTTAATTAATCAGTTGTGACAGCATTATGCTATGCATACTCTTTATCACATCTGACTGATGTTTGTAGAACAACTCTAAAGACATGATGTTCGATGACCATATATGGCTGAGTCTAATAAAGAGGCCTAAGAGAAGTGGCTTCTCTAGAGTGCAGAGGTTGAGTCTGTGTTTGGCTACCCTGTTCTTAATCATGATTGTCAATGCAATGTGGTAAGTGGACTAGTGTTATCTCAGGGCCACAGTTTAGGATAGTGGTAGGGGAAGCTGAAATCTTGTAGGGTGTGAAGTAACACCAGGATGGGTATTGTAAGCTCCTCCTGTGAGTCTGGGGTTAATCCCCAGACTCCAAAGCATTTCAATGATATAAATAGCATATGGAAGTCTCAAATGGGCTGAGTCTGACCTGGAATGTTCATTTATAGCATTTTTAGGCCTCTCTATTGAGCATTCTAGGGGAGGCAGAACGTCCCTGCCTCTCCTAGAACTACGGGCCTGCATCTAAGATCAGAGGTTAACAGACGAATTTAATACTAAGGGTGGGAGTTGTGAGGAGGGCCATTGAGTAACCAGGAAGAAAGATATTATTGATGCTGTTTAGTTGATTCATTATCAATAACAATTTATTAGGAGTCATGCTTTCAGTCATGAAAAGGGGATAACTCCCAAATATTGATACCAATTCATTATTTATAGTTGTTGCAGGCTGCAAATAACAGCTTGCCCCATCTGTATGGTATGATCACATAGTTTTTTCTTCTAGGTATGAGACTGACAAAGAAGCAGAAGAAACAACATCTAGTATTAAGATAGGACCTATCAGTATATCATGGAACACGGTGTTTGTCAGCGCTATGGGCAGTTTGATTGTGATGCCGCCGCTTTTCATCATGTAGGTAGCAAAAACAAATGCTAGGCTCTCACATCCTTTGCATAAAATTTTTGATAAATCACTATACCAAGTTTGGTCCATTTGCCTGCATTCCGAGTTGCTCCTGATCCACTGGTCACGCCGCAGTGGGAGGGAGGAAGGGAGCAACTGTAAAACTGCTAATGTAGGCAATCGAATTAAACTTGATCTAATAAATCACTGACGATTATACACTGATGTTTCCTAAGCACAATTCGTTGCCCCAACACGACAATCTTACTACTCTACTTTGCATAATGTAATACCTACCATATTGGAGATTCAATAGGTTTTTAAAAGGCAACTTGGATTCAAAAATAATCTGCGGGTAAATGAGATTAATTTGATCTAAGCAGGGAGAGAGGCATTCTCCCTGATCTAAGTATTCTTTGAACCACACTCTAACGAAACTTGATTATGGGTTATGTATGGGTATGAGTATGTTATGAAACTTTCAAACACCTGTCACAGAGCCAACCCCTTCCACATTCCCAATATGTTAGCTCTGATCTAATTGACTGCTGGACGGGAGAGACAGCCAATCAGATCAGAGCTAACAATAAAATGTTGTACATATCTGAAATTGCTGCACCCTTACCCAAAATGATATCTTTTGTTCGCTTAGAACTTTCATCTTCAAGAAAGCGAGACCCTACATACCAGAATCAAAGCGCAAAGGCAAATTCCATGTGTCTTCAAATGGTATGATTGATCTTGTATTTGTGTGTGTACTGTATGTTGTCATTCTTAGATTATTACAAGGTAGCCAAGACGTCGATTTGACTTGATTGTGCCACCTGTGTTGATAAAAACAGCGGTTTCTCAGACCAAATTGTGGTTGAGCCATTTACTTTCAGTAGCACAGCAGGTATAATTCAGATCACACAAATTGACATCATTCAATAGCTCACAGCGTATTTCTACACCTAGGACCTAGAGTGATGACTACGACATCAAACTTGAACTGCGAGGCTAGTATCCAATTCACATTCCCATCTTGGAATATCACATAAATGCATAAAAACATACACTGTCAACTCATTTTGCCCCCGGTGGCCGTTGGACGGGGGCAAGAGTCTAGAGGGCTCAGACTACATTTTGCTAGATGTTCCTCCATGTGTTTCTGTAAAGTGTTTACTAACTTTCCTCACATTCTTTCTGTAGTGTCTAGTCGCCAGGCAAGCGTTGACTTGTCAGATTCTGTTAGACAAACAATGATGCAAGTGAAACCTGCCGAACCTTCATATAACCCGAACGTACTACACCATCTCTCTGACTGGGAACAGACAAACGAGAAATCAGAACGGCAACCCTCAATGGCATTAGAAGATGGTATAAATATTAAAATAATAATATACTGGTTTACCGGCTTACTGGCTTATTGATAGCTACATATTTCTGATACACCAAAGTGGTTTTTTCAATTTTGTAGGCATATTTTTATCTACCAATTAGACATAATTACATTAGTTGATGGCAAAATTTTCAACCTCATTCTTTCTTCGAACAGCCCCCAAATCTGGTAAAAAAACTGTTAACGTCCTGACAATCATCCTCTGTATCTAGTTGATGACTACAACATGGTAGATTGTGCGCAGAATCTCTGGAGATGTGTCAAATTTAAAAGTCACCAGCTATAGCAGAGTAAGATTTAGATAGAATAGATAGAGTTATTTACAGTTGGTTCTCTTTCTTTTGATTCCAATAGAATTTATTATTTTTGCCTTACAGGTTTGATGATAAATAAAGCTCCGCTGCGACTTCCCTGGTGGTTCACAATCTTTGCTTACATGCTGGTGGCAGCTAGTATTATAAATGGTGGTTTCTGGTGTTACCTTTACAGCCTGCAGTGGGGTAAAGAAATCTCTTTGGAGTGGCTCGCATCTTTTGTACTCAGCTTCCTCGAGTCGCTATTCCTACTTCAGCCGGCCAGAGTAAGCACTGGATTGCAATGAAGTTTTAGTAAATTTGAAACCTACAATACTTGAATTGAATTGAGTTTATTTTGGTAATTGTGTTAAAAACACTTTAATTACAATAAGGTGTGAACCATGTCTCTCAGTTTTTAAGAAGGCGAATACTAAAAGGCACAAACCTGGACAAAAATCTTGATGTTCTAGATTTTGACCTGATAAAATATCTACGATTGGTTTCCGAAGTTGTGTAGTATACCTAATTCATATGAGTCTCCACTTCATTGACAGATACGCACTAATTTCACCTTTTGTTGCCATAAAATTTAAGGAATCGAATTATTTGGGACCTGTTCTTTCAATTTCAGTCCTTTAGTATTTTCGTGTTGTGAAGTAATTTTCACTCTCAGTATAGAATGAATTACAGAACCATGAGAATCAACGTGTCCCTGCCATGAATGTACAGCCAATATATTATTTTTCACATCAATGAGAATATCTAACGATTATGGTGATAGTATACACAGATTTCTTTTTGCCACAACAGTCATCTACTATGTTTTTACCATTTTCACTTTGATTATGTAGGTTCTGGCATTAGCAGTGATTATGAGTCTATTTCTACAAAACACTGATGACGATCTGGACGATTACAGTAAAATCAATCATGGTGAGTGCTTAAGGTTATCAGGTTGGCCTAGTGGTTAGCGGATTGGATAATCGATCTGACGACCGAGTTTCAATTCCCGCGCATGACCACTGGTGTTACCTGAGAAGTCGAGTTCGGTAGGTTGTTCCAATGAGTGCCAGTGCTTTATGGGATGTAGGATCTCATTAGTCAGGGTTGGCTATGGAGTGCTTGGACCCAGTGACCAGGCGTTAATGATGTAGTGTTCGCCGCTTAGAAGTACCCACTGTGGCTTACATTAAGCGGTATATAAATAAACTCATTGTTATTATCATTATTTAATGTTTTTTCAGACAATTATTGTGTCATAGTAGTAGTAACATAGCATGTGAAACAATAATAACATAGTAATAGTATTCAAATTATTGTTATTAATATAGCGCTCTCCTATCACACTCTTCATGAAATGTTATGCTCTTGTATTTCAGTTTCTGAATTTTATGGGGAGGTGAAACCTTTGAAATCTAATGAGACTTTAGTGGTGCCACAAAAAGTACAAAGAAGTGATCCAGTTCTCATCAAACGGGTAAATCTATACCTCCCTTCTAATTATTTCAGTAATACTCGAAATAATATCATTCTCGGTCTTGATTCTTGATTCTCGATGCTAGATTCTTGATTCTTGATTCTTGATTCTTAATTCTTAATTCTTGATTCTTGATTCTTGATTCTCGATGCTAGATTCCCGATTCATGATTCTTTATATTATTCTTGATACTTGATTTTTTATTCTTGACTCTTAATTGTGTGTCTTGCTTTTTTGATTCTCGGATCAGACATTTTCCTCACCCGGTTCATTATAATAATCCATATGAGTTAAAACTGATCGATGCGGAGACAGCAACATTATCTGATCATGATTTCAGGAGTCATCACTAAAGAATAAGTTGCTGACAAAGTTCAAAGGTATAGCCACACATCTACTGTGTCTAATACTTCTTCTACTGATCGTATCTCATAACACCAGCTCTAACTATTACCGTCAGAACAAAGCTATCAAAGAGACATTCAACGGCAATATCAAGGTATATTTATGCATTATCTACTTCTCCTGCATTGCTTATTATTTACTTTCAAACCGTACAAAGAGTATGGGATCTTAAAACAGCTAGCGTTATTTTATCTCTGTCGTAACATGAACAGGCACTGTACTCTCGAATTTAAATTCTGAGTTTATATCGAGTCAGAGATCACCGTACAAAGGAATTCTAAGTTCATTCATTTATGGATGATCGCCGATTAGGTGTTTCTGGCCTCCCCCCAACCTATGGTATTCAAAGCATTAGGAGTTATCCCTTCAGTGAAAAGCAGATATACACAAGTTATTTACCTTTGGCTTGATTTGATGTGCAGTGAAGTCAAAAGCAAGATCTAATTTTAATTTAACTTATTTTATTGCAGACATCAGCTATATCTGCCCTATGGCCGTGGTTACAGACCTCGATTATACCAAATGTATACCCGAGTCGGGCTTATAATGGTGATATACTCGACTACTACAATCAGCAGTTCATCTACAACATAGATGGTCTACTTCTCGGTCCTGTCAGAGTTAAACAGAACAGAGACAGTATAGGTACTATTACACACATTTTTTTTTTTGGAAAACAAGTTGCATGTTTCCCGTAACATGTTGAAGGACTGGGAAAGATTATGGAGGAGAGGGTTAATAAAAATGGAACCAAGGAGAAATTCGATCCATCCATGCATCATATAGGGGGGACCCTGATATCGGGAAAAGGATTGAGAAATGACAGTAAGATTTGCAATGGATATTCATTCTTGTATATGCTGTTTTATTGTATGTTTGACAAGAGGCTTAGTAATTCTGTTTCAATCCAATCCAAGAGAAATACTACCCAAGCCAAGTGATCAGCCCAAACCTTAGTCTGTCTTATCAAGGTATGTAAAGACAGGCTACACAAACCTATGATAGCTGAATACTATATGGCAGTTGTATAATGCGAGTTCCGCTGTTGAAATACTTCAACGGCCTCCTGAGTAAATCGTTTCGTATTTGATCTCTCGTATTCTACACTAGGTCTTATTTGACGGGCCCCCTTAAGCGCATATGGCTTGTGTGGGATAGTGACCCTGTACCCTTGCCCGCCGTTGCCAATGTGCCATGTTACATGTTAATACATCAGCATGCTACGATTGACCGAAAATACTATTTCTCATCTTCTTCTCTATTTTGAAGGCGACTGTGACTATGTGGAGAGATTCACGAGGCCAGTGTTGGCGAGAGTACAATGTCAGTCTAAGGTTGAGGAGAGGGACTGGACTGCTAGTAAGTCATTATCATTGCCACATAAGATTGATCATAATTCCTTTCCCTATACACACCTACTATGGAGTTATATCTGTACATACCTGGAAGAGAAGACAGTGTACCTAAAGAAAGACAAGACTCAACTTCTCATATAATATATTATAAAATTAATTACATGTTATTATTTAAATTATATTAAAATGTATCTTATAATGTTTATGGTTTCAACTATCATATTTCTGTATAACAATTGGTATCTCAATGATAGTCGGAAACCTCCCCAAGGGGAAGGAGACAACTAATGCATCATTAGTATTGATTGTCCCACCACCTCTGGTGGAGGGGACAACTAATGCGCCCTAGGGGGAATATAATAAAGTTGGTAGTGGCTACACATAGATGGGAAGATTGTGTAGAACAAGAAATGACTGACTGACTGTCCCAGCATATCATAGACACATAGTTGGAAACAAGTTGGCTTTATGCTGACCCGTGAGCTTGTAAACCTGGAGAGAAAAATAGCCAAAACTGTGTAAGCCTTGCACATTGTGATCATATATGGTAGGTGCATGTGTAGTCATCATGTTTCTCAGATCTGTATTTGCACCATGTTGTTTTTTCTCTAGAATGGGAGACTTTGTTATCTGCTAACAACATAAACAGCACACACGATCCTTACTTATTTCAAAAGGTTGAAGGATTGAAGTATGGAGGATATGTTAGCTCATATGTGCCAAGCGGATACAGGTTTGTCAAAACGAAATGACTTTCGATAATGCATACATTTATTTACAGTGTATAAGCTGTTAATTCAGACTTTATAATTCAGAACTCCTGTTAATTCAGACAAGGAAAATTGGTCTCTTCAGCCAGATCTCAATGCATCTTAATGTCACTTAATTCAGACTCTGGTAATTAGGACACATTTTTGTGGTCCACAGAGGTTTGAATTAAGTGAACTACACTGTATGTAGAAGTAGGGTTCTGATCATAAATATTGTAGTCCATTACACTTTCCATTCACAAAATCGGATGGTATCAGGCATAAGTTATCAAGTATACAACAAACACCGTTCCTAACACTGCAATAAAACATCATAATGAACTTTTCATTGTATACCTCTGCCACCAGATGGAACAAACTTGTTCTGCAGAAATATGTACATGTATTTAACCAGGGATTCCACCAGGATTCCCGAACTTCCTGATTTCTTTTTTGGGAAAAGTGAAAATTCTCAATTGCTCTGAGTTGTCTTAGCATATAGTCAAGGCAGCCGACTCCCTCAACACATGAAGTATAATATATAATAATTGTTTTTGATAGTGTGAGTTTACAGAGGTATAACTATGCAGATCTCCTCAGCCTATTAGAGAGAGAAGAATGGATTGACAGACGAACGAGATCTCTATTTATAGAGTTTGTAATAAACAATATGAACACTCAGACATTCAGCCAGGTGAAGATCCTGGTAGAGCTTCCCTCTGGAGGAGGTATGTGACAATCCATTCTGATTCTGATATCGACGATTCCTTGTCTGATTGTTGAAACTGTTCACCCCTTTTCCTACTAGTCACCTAATAATTGAAGGCTGATAAACATATCAGATCACTGGAGTATATATGACATAGAGGAGTTATGATGAATGCCATTGTTATTGTGATTATCAGCACAAATGTTATGGAATTTAAAAATTTTCCCTGTCCTTAAGTGTGATACTCTGTATCTCGCTGCCATCCATTTTTACAGTCGAATCATATAAGGGTGTTTATTGAAAAAGAGCACGTCATAATGTTTTTCACATAAACTCCCCCATTTTTTGTATACAGTTCTGGATTTCTACAAATGACTCTGTGTTGACAGTTTATTATTTTATACATTGCAGGGCTGATAAAGTCGGTAGATGTAAACACATTCCGGCCGTACCCGTATATAGATCAGTTCGACTTTATCTTCCTCTGTTTTCAATGTATCTGGGGATTACTACTCATCTACATCGCAGTCAGGCAGGTATGTGAGATGTGTCGCTACTTGTTTGTTGGAAATAGCTCTTGACCTTATATCAGCTCTACATCTTTTGTTTTATATATATATATATATATATATATATATATAAAACAAAAGATGTATATATATAATTTTCATGGTGAGTATAGTGGTGGTTGTATGGATCAGTATTATGAGCAGTATCACCAGGTATTGCTTCGATCATTGAATATGAAAACTTGTTTCCCAGAATTAAGCATTTTGAGCCACGTCGACAGTCAGTCGTTGAGTTAGTCGAAATTAAACCTGTGTATATTAAAAGCCTAACAAGCATCGCACCGTTTTTAATTTTGTTGTTCCCAGTTCTGAGGTGAGACATTCACTGAAATTACAGCGTCAGTCAATAAACCAAATAAAAAAAAATGTAATAGCAAACTTTAGGTTATCTTTCAAGAAGAGAAATTCTTCATTCTTTCTGACAGGTGTTGGATTTGAAGAACCAAGGAGTATCCCTATATTTCTCGGACCCGTGGCACACAATAGAGATTATAAATCTTCTATTCTCACTTCTATCAGTCATGTTCCTCGCTCTCAGAACTGTGGAGGTCATCAATAAAGTGGAGTTTCTGAAAAATAACCGAGGTAAGACAAATTCTGATTTGTGTAAAAATACATATCCTTGTTTTAGTCTGAAGCTTTAGCTTAAACAAGGAGGAATAGAAGAGCTACTACTTGGTTTAAACAACTATTTGTTCCTTGACAATCAAAGGTATGAGAAAAAAGGCTGGATTTATCTGGTCAACATAGTCTAAGTGCTCATACCGCTCAGAGAAGTGTGTGTATTTCAAAATGAAGTGCTTAGACTATGGTCATCAATGCTACAGCTAGATGTTTTTTTGTAAACTTGAGGGATTTTAAAGTGTATAAAAAGCGTTTCAGGATTAATACAGCTACATGCTGAGATCCCTGAGGAAACCCCATTGGCAATAATTAATTAAATTGGAATAAACTATTTGTATCGCGGTATCCAATAAATTATCTCATTGATAGAAAAGTTGATCGAGGTCTTGTTCAAGATGGTGTGTTTGATGATGAAGTATCAAAGAATCCCTCTGAAGCAAATTGGAGCCCTTTATAAAATACTCTTTAACAAATCGAATAAAGCATTTTTCTGATGTTATAGCTTCGCAGTGTTCCGCAATTCATATCAATTTTAATAAATTAAACTTAATTCAATTTGTAAACAGGCGAGTATGTTGACTTTGACACCGTCGCATTGTGGGACGAGATGTATTCTATGTGTCTGGCTGTCGTCATGTTTATCACAATATTACAACTCTACCAGCCAATGGATTTCAGCGTACAACTCAATGCTATGAAGGTAAATATAGAAATCAGATGCACAATTCCATTCTAGTACACCATTGTCATAGCTGTCTTCTCATGTCAAGCTAGCTTAAAACAGCTGGAAAAAATAATTAAAAAGTTCCAGACTGGTGTTAGAAAAAGTCTTCATACATGTGGAATCTAACTTTAAAACAAGAAGATAAGACAACAACTACCAAATAGTTAACGACACTGCTATAGAAGCAAGCTAAGGTACCCAAATAACAATTTTATTGAAAACTTTATTGGTATAAGTTTCATTCGTTGACAACTTAATTCAAGATCAGCCGATGTGTCAAATGCAACTAGGACTGTAAAAATAATACAACACATTAATTGATATATATTTATTTGGTAGATGGTACTGAAGAACACAGGAGGAGTTGTGAAATGGTACATTGCCCTGTTTATTGTCTTCTTCTTCATCTTTGCACACACACTGTACCTGATGATCGGAGCCGTGTCTGAATCGTTCTGTAGCCTGTGGTCCAGTTACTACTCCACACTTGTAACGGTTATCGGTACGTGTAATATTCTTTGTGTGTTGCCTATTTCCTTCCAATATAGTAAATCCCAACTAGCTTTCTTTCAATAATTTTTTCCAAGGTTTTAATTCAGAAACTGACAACATATTCGAATCTCTAGGTATGAAAATAATTTTATAAACTTATACACTTTTTTTATGATAACCTGAATCTTTTTTTGGAGTTTTTTTTACTATACCCCCTAGGCCTATGTCGTATGTTTTGGGGAATGCATCTACCACTGGAATAACTTTGTCATGCTTGACAAGGCTAGCATGAAATAACTTTAGAGGAGTGTTCATTGTGCTAAAATTACATTACCTACGTTGTATTGCTAGCCTATCCAAGTCTAAGTCGTCATTGCGGAGAGAGTCATCCTCTCTAGAGTACAGGTGCTGGGACCCATTGTACTCCCTATACATTTGCCCGCTGGAGTCCCGGCTACTTCTCTTATATCGAAGAGGCAGAGGAAAATATTTTTACTGCATGTTGGGTATGCAAACAAACAGTGGACCTTCGGTATTTATAGTCCCGTTCCGCAAGGACCTGGCGAGGATGAATGCCAGTGCCAATGCAAGTGTGCCAGTACCAAATCATGAATGACTGCCGGCGCCTGGATTCGAGCTCGGACCTCACTGAACACAAGTCTGCACCCTTAACCATCAGACCACTCCTGACTCCTAACCTCCTAGCCTATCCAGTAAATACTTCAAAAAAGTTATTGACAGGTTCAAGAGCCTAGAGGTTTGATATATTTTGGGTAATGACCATTAACTTATTCAATTCTTTTACTCTGACGATGATAAATTATCTTTTCTTACAGGAATGTATGGATATAATGACATCGTAGGTGCATACAGTGATATCTGGCTCCTCAAGCTACTATATTCATTCCTCATGTCCGCCGGAAGTTTCTTCATTCTAAACATGTTCATCTCAGTCATCAACACGGCAGCTACCTTCATCAGAGAAAACCCAGAAGAGCAGGAATACGACAAGGATCTTGGTGACTTCATAACGGTAAGTGTCCCAGAGGCAGATTCATTGACGTGAGCAAAGCTGTTACTGCCGAAAATTCATTATTATGATATTCATTTGCAAAAATATAAAAAACTGATTTATATTATCTCAAAAACTTCAGACATGTTTTTTTATTTAATTCCATGTTTGTCATTTAAAACTTGAATGCCAGGAGTCTGTGGATATGGATGGGTTGTCTGCTTCTCAATATGCACCACAATATGTTGGGTTCTATGATACAGCGATTCAATTTTCAAATCTAGTCACGAGCCTCACAGTTTCAAAGGCTACATGTCAACATTTGCTCCTTGCTTCAACCTTTAGCGTTGTTGAGGATTGTAGATAACACATCAACCAAATAGACCATGCCTTATGCTGTCAAAATGTGTAGGAAGTACAGAGGATTGAATAGTATCATAAATGATTGTTTATTAACAGGACAAACTGTCTATTTGGTGGAAGTCCATGTCCGGTAAGAATCGGCGCAAAGAAGATATGTACAGCCTGAACAGAGACCGACGGGGCGGTAGGTGGTGCCCCGAGATAGATAAATACAACAGTCTGCTGGATGATGTGATGAATGGCAAGGACTTCGGGACAAAGGTGGGTGACCTAGCCAATGGGGTTCTCTGATTAGTGAGGAGTCTCTCCCCAGCCAATCAGAACCAATAATATTTGTGAAAATCTGCTGCTGGTTTAAATTGTTTGAGGTGCAAGATGATAAATGTTCTGAGAGAAGCAACCCTCAGAAATTGATATCATTATAACACAATGCTATTTTTCTCACTATAAATTTCCATGTTAATTTTTCACATATGCAAAAAAATCTAAAGAGAAATATTTGATTATGTTCTCAATTACATTGAGTTGTCTTCTCAAAATACATGTGAGCACAACCATTATAAGATAAACTCTGCTGTCGGGCGGTGAAAGGGGCGGACAAGAGTCTGGAGAGCTATGAAGATGTATATTTTGCCGCTCTATGGCTTTTTTATAGTTCTGTGCCCTGCATTCAATGACCGTTCTACCTGTATCAATTCTCTTACATACTTAGGCAGATAATCTATTTACAGTGTCTCAAATCATACTTACTGATTGAGGTTGAAAAGAGGGTAGGATCGGTAAGATGGTTAGGAGTCAATCTCAGAGCTATACACGCGTGTCTTTTAATCAACCGTAGCTCTTACATATCACATGTTGTTTCAAAAGTTTCTCGGCAATTATCTATTTGCAGTATTTCTTCTTTATGGCTATTATAGTTATACTATCAAATCAACTCACATGTTTGAAAGAATATCATAATCGGATTTCATCCTTCATTTTGAACCAGCAATATTGATTATCATTAACAGTGCACTGTGGCATTGCTCTTGATCTTATGATCACAAAGACTTATTCTCAATCTTCTGTTGATTAGTTCGGTCTAACTCCGTATATACTAATTTAGTCCTTTTACTTACAACCAAGGCACAGATCTCACTTTCAATTCACCTACATTTACCTTACAGGAAGCTACTTGTAGAGCAGTATACATTAACTTAATTATCCCAACAGCCCCACAACGAAAATGGGGCCGCTGAAATAAGTCCAGTATATATGTTTTTATTTGTTTCTGGTTACTCTCTCAAAAAACTTTAATTTCATAATTTGACAAGATTTAGCAAACCAAAGTAACTTGTTTTTCTTCCATCACTTGTAGTTACAACAAAAGATTGACAGTCTGCTGAATCTGGGTAATTATCCTCACAAGTCCAAGACATATAAAGTACCGGACTGCTCAGAGGTAAGACATGTCAAACTTGTACCTCTGGACTTGTAACAGTGCTAACGATGAATGTCTATTTTGGTTGAGACATTTGAGATAGATAGGTAGATAGATAGATAGTTCGTCCAGGCAACATTATGCTTTGGATCACTAAAGAATCAGGGAAACTTTCTTCTGGTCGGTTCATTATAATGCCAAGTTTATAATAAGGCTGCTATTTCTAAATTATATAATATGAAGCATCTTTTGTTGAATACTGATGTTTTTTTCTACTTACTCGATCCCTCACATGTTTCTGATAAATGTTTCCATTGCAGCCTAGATCCCAGAAAAGGTTTGATTTTATTCTCTATGTATCCCAAAACTAGAATGTAAACAGCAGCAGGTCACACTGATGACTGGGCTATGTAACCTAGATTCATAGTATTCCCTGATTGCTGTCTTGATATTGTAATCGCATCATGTGTAGTCTAGTTAGACATTACCCCCTTGTGTCCCGGATATGAATATTGCTTGTTCAACTTGGTTACGGGTTGGCTCTATCTTACAAACCCTGAGTACTGTCAGATTTCAAATGTTTGTTATATTAAATCATGTGTAATTCCAGTTCAAGTTAGATCCAATTGCCTCAATTTTGTGCCGGTCCCATTCTACTTAAAGGCTGTCGGTATCATGAGGCAAGCAACCCCAAATGCAGGCAAATTGGGTCAAACTTGAACTTATGTTATCCTATGAGTGTCTACTCAGGGATTTGTACTGACATAATTCAGGTTGAAGTCTTAGTCGCCACAGCACATGCTGATCGATGCGTTGCAATGATTAAAAGTTCAGTTCCAATGAGTTTGTGATTTCACAAGTAAAACGGATAAAAATCTTGCGGCAGAAACTGTTAGACTGGCTTTTCTCAGCTTCATCACTGATTTCATGGTTACAAAATATGAAGATGCCATCGGCTTGAACTACTTTCCCAGCACATTCCATCAAAACTTTTTGCTCCTGCACTTCAGAGCTCTGCTCTCTCACTCATACTTACATATTGTTTTATGATTGCAGTGGGGGTTTCAACCGTCAGTCAATGATGTAACATATCTTATCCATCACAAAACGGGATTGTCTCCTCCTGAAGCTCCGCCTCCGCAGAGTTTCACACCCAAACAAGTACATAAATATGATCACAGGAAGGGCACCGGTAAAAGTGAATACAGATACCACGTTTAACTGTACTGCAATGTTACCACCAATGCAACAGTCCCTATGATAGTATTGCTAGGTAGCCCACAATGCAACAGTTCTACAGCTGTATTGCAATGTTACCCACAATGCAACAGTCCTACAGCTGTTTTGAAATGTTACCCACAATGGAACAGTCTATCAATATTTTTTTGTCAGCTGAACATTATTATATAGTTGTATGGAAACTATAGTTGTATGAAAATTTATATTTTTGGAATGTTATGGTTATCTCGCAAATGTGTTTTCACTTTGGATGTTTTCACGGGTGATGAATATATTTATACAAAGATTTCAGATTTTTTGAGTGAGTCATCTATTTTGCAGAGTGGACTAACCTGCCATATATATTTATATATATTTTGATTTATTTGACTTTGTCATAGTAGTGAAAAACAAGGCTGCATACATTTTGTATTTCAGCTGCTCTAAATCCTTTACATCATCCTGGTTATCAGTTAACCCTCAATTTTACTCAAAGCTGTTTTTTTGTCTTCCTTTTATTTGTGCAAGTCTTCATCCAGTCTCAGATAAAACCTCACATGAGGTAGG
Source organism: Membranipora membranacea (assembly GCA_914767715.1). NCBI lineage: Eukaryota > Metazoa > Bryozoa > Gymnolaemata > Cheilostomatida > Membraniporidae > Membranipora > Membranipora membranacea. Next base: position 11,495,309 of record OU612073.1, on the reverse strand, counting down.
AGTAGGATCCTAATCAAGCTGTGATGGTTTATATTCTATATATTTGTTTTGTGATGTATATTCTTTTTCAAATCTCTTAAAACAAAGTTTTGTGTTAGCTATTCTGTGCAGTGTAACTCACTTTTCTACACATATTGCTTTCAATCAGTAATGGAATTAATTGACTTAAATAAGTAACATCTGGATTTTTTACTGGGGTAAAAATTTACAACTCAGTTTTGACAATCTGCTCTGGCTGACAAAGGGAAGACAAAGAAACCAGAAACACAACCAATATACAGACAAGACTGGTATTGCAACACCTAGGAAATAACGAAATGCCTTTGGAGCCCTTTTAAATTTATTGACGTCAATGTGATGAGTTATCTTTCCCTGACATGGAAGGAGATAAATCTTGTTATATCCTAAAATTTAAGCCTCTAGCTATAAAGTGAGTATGGCAGGCGTCGCAACAGATTTTATCCTGGATAAAGTTCATAAACACTTAACTTGATAGAGGGCACTTACCCAGAAAATTTTGTTCAACTTTCACTCACAGTGAATCCAACGATTTGTTATCGCAAATTTTTGCATGATTCTAAACTTCATCCATGATGTATACAAAAACCCTCTATAACTCTAGATAGTTAGTGTATAACAGTATAAGCCGTATCAATTTCTTCAAATCCTCTCTTCACTTACATCAAGACAAAGTTATCTATTTCTGAAAGCCCCTGCTAATCCAATAATTTCAGATGTACAAGGGTAGAAGCTTAACTCCTGACTAAACAACTGAGTGGCTTTTTATTTCGAGGGGGTGTTAAGTGGGTCTGAAATCAGACCAATACAAACACTCCTATCTTTTGTTTCTGCGTAATAGTTACATGGTTAGAGTAACACTTGCTTGAGCCAAGTAAATATTGCTGTAGAAGCTGCTGGTATCTTAATGCTGATATCGAGACGGGCCATTCAATGGTTTCGTATTTTTGGTCACATGCGTGGGCCATGATAAGTGATACCATTATTATAATATAGAGTTAGAAACATCCATATTAGAACTTTATCTGGTTGAAGGAGATCCTGAGAATGGACAATAGGATTATAGATTTATTTTTATGATGTTTGAATGCCTTGTATCCTTTATGTTTGAATGTAGGTTGGCTTTCATTTAATGACAATCATAAATCCATCACTACCTCAATGATGACCAGTAAACGTTCAATTAGGCAGCTGTTCATATCAGTATTTCACTTGGTCATTTTACCATTTATTTTCGTATATGCATATTCTCATAGATTAAAGTGACTTGATCTGCATATAAAAACTGATATGATTAACCGGTTTCAGACTGGACAACGGTCTAGTATAATGGATAATAAAGAAATTCACCTGCTTACGTTGGGCAATCTTCACCTGTTTCAAATTCCCAGCCGGGTCTACCTTACATAAATTATGAATTACACCTACGTTTCTATGGAAAAAAATGGACTGCGTTCTACTATGATGTATCTTTTGAGGAAGGAACTAATTAGAAAACAGGTAAAAATCATCTGGAGAGCTTAGAAAATATTTGAACAGGGAAATTCTTTCTAGTCTACCTGCCACATTTTTTTAGGCACCGGGCCGGGTTGCATTTCGATCGGTCAGTTCTGTACCCATTTAGCTGCTGGAATCTTCTGCAGACTCTACGTAGCCTGTGCTCCAATAATTTCTCACAGCGCTCTGAAGTACTCAGAGCAAAAACACTAAATGATTTGTATAAGATAGGTGCTTAGTCTAAAAATGTGCTTATCACAAACTGTGCTAATAACCGTAAACATGTTAGCTAATAAATTACAAACAATATTCGCGTAAAGATATAATGTTACATAATGATCATAAATACTTGCTGGTCACTGAAATTTACTCCATGCCAATGCATGTGTGGCCACAAATGATAGGTTTGTATTTTGTGCTACTGAAATATTTAATGTATGTAGCACTATCTGAGCCAGATTACTTCTGGCTGGTGCTTTGCCATTGAAGCAATTCCACTTGAAAACAGTTAAAAGATAAACAGCTGGAAGTTAGAGTTTATGATCAGTGTTTCAGCCGTATAACAGACGGATCTACCCAGGGATTCATCTTATCGACTGATCACATCAGATCCTGATCAGCGATTATACTCTTTAATTTCGACAGGAGGCAGAAGCTGGCAGCACTTTTGAACAAACAACGGAGTAAACGAAAGGTAAGATATACAACTGAGAACCTATATCATATAATGTTTCTTAATATTAATGTTTGCCTATACTTGTCATCCTTTTTCAAACATATAATTCATTACCACGGAGTAACGAAAGGTAGGAGTTGCAACTATATCAGATAATATTACTTTATATTACATTTATGTTTTCCTATCCTTTTCATATTTTTCTTTGAAGATTTTTATTTGGTTTAGTTTGAGGGTATGATAGGGTATCGGGATAACTGAATTTACAAGATCCCGGGAGAATATAAATAAAATGTCATCTTAGCACATGCTGCTAGTTAAAGTGCATGACATGCCGTGACGGTAAAGACACTATCGTGAAGGCAATGAACTAAAGCTCTGAACTACACCAATGAACTAATGAGGTTTAGTTCCTTTTCATATTTTTCTTTGAAGATTTTTTAAAAATAACAATGAGGATTGCCAACATATTATGGAATGAACCAAAACCAGCACTCTCCATATTATTGATCGTGTCTCAAATCCTCCAAATAAGCTCAGTGAAGACCAACAGCTTCAATTAATAGTCATTTTCCCCCAAATTTGACAGCTGTTGTTTTTGTAACACAGCTTGCAGCTTGATTTTAGTGAGTAAATAATAAAATTAAAATATCAATATAAATCATTCTTGCTGTGGTTATCCATGGGTGAAAAATTTTGGGAAATCAATTAATTATTTTAGCCCTTCACGGCCATCAGCCATAATTTAATTAATTCCATCAGTACCCTGGTCAAGATATGACTTATAAAATTTTTGAGATCAATCAAAGCAATGACTGATTTTCGGCAAATATAATTATAAATCATCGGTGTGCACAGATGAGTCTATAAAAAACTTTTTGATGGAGGACCACAAGTGGCCATTTTTGAGATCACGGAACTAAATAATCCCCTAAATCAATAACTACTTCCATTCCAATGTCCTCAGTAGGTTTATCACTTCATGTTCTACTCCTGCCTAGTGTGTGTGGTATTCAAGTATATTTTGTATGTGCTAAGGAAACTCGGCGGAGTACCTTCACACAGCGACAGATAATTGCCCGCTCCTGGCACCCTCAAGGTTAATAACAGGTTACATGTCTGATCATATGTCTACACTTTACAATAATAGTGGTAAAATATGCCTTGTGTTTTGGAGTATGCCGTGTATGCCAGTGTTTTGGATAAGACAGTTTGACATGATTAGATGTTCAAACTGTGCATAGTGAATAGTCTTTTATCTCCATGGCATAGTGAGGCTTTCAGCTGTCAATCAGTGTGTCAATAACAGCATCCTGACATGTGAAAGGTAAGAGTATCTTGTCTAGCAAGATACAAAAATTAATTTCTATTTGATGTTTGATGTTTGTTTATTTAGACATTTCCTGTATCACTCCTAAAAAGGTTGACAAAATTGAAATGTTTACATAAAAATTGATGGAAAAATATTGCACTAGTTGAAAAATCTCATGTAGAATTCAAAAAAGCTGTTCTGCCGTTTTACAGTGCGGCATTTGCTGGGTCGGTATTTGTCGATTACTGCTTTATGGGCGGATTTTCTTTGAGTGTTAGGTCTGATTCTATTGTTCAGCGGATGGGTATTATCTGTTGAAATTTTTAAAAAGTGTTCGCTGCATAGAGACATTAAGAAGTCGGATATATAGGGTAAGGCTAGCTTGGTCAGTCTATCGTCATAGTGCTCTATGTGTGGCATCATCATTTGTGTAGCGTATCTCTGCACTTTCTCTAGTTTCTCTCTATCGGCTTCGGAGATAAACTGAAACCATACTGGGCAGGCGTAGGAAAGAACGGGTTTGACATTGGCAGCATAGAATGTTATCAGTCCTGCGGTGTTCATACCCATGGTCTTAAGCTGCTTCATCAGATACAGTCTGCTATTGCATTTGCTCACGACAACTAGATGGATACAGGACAAAGCTAGTGTGCGGATCACAACAAATTCTGCTACTCAGCATTATACAAGCTATTTGAGTGGATTGGGAAAGCACAACGTTATGACACAAAGTTTTGATTGTAACCTTTTGTTTTAATCTGTTTAATAAGCAGCTTTCCCTAGGACTTGAAACTTCAGCTTGTAGTTCACAAGCAGGCAACCTCGAAAAGTTTTTATTTTACTGCGCTAAGCTTGGGCCTCTGCAGACAGATTGTCATGCGCTTTTTTATTTCACTCACTCTAGACAGTAATCTCTCTGCAAATTGTTCCAGCTTGGGTACTTGCTATATTTATTTATTTATTTGCTTTATTTGGAGCATGTCAAAAGTTGACTCTACAGAGTACAATAGAATAAAGAGACATTGATGCAAACGATAGGTTACCTGCTAGTGCTAATCATATGGTGACAAATGTGAAACTAATGAGTGACATGATGGCGTCATGCTCTTTGCAGGTGGTCCTGAACAAGCACCAACTTTGAACTAACAAGCTGTTAGTTGTGTACACTGGACAGTGGCTGAGTGGATACAAAGGAAGGATGAGTGAGGTGACTTCTACACAGGCCTGCTACAGCTGCTCTGAGTGTAAGGACTATGAGCGCAATCAATGGAGGTAGGTTTAATCTATTTGGTTTAGTTTGAGGGTATGATAGGGTATCGGGATAACTGAATTTGCAAGATCCCGGGAGAATATAAATAAAATATTATCTTAGCACATGCTGCTATGGTTAAAGTGCATGACATGCCGTGAAGGTAAAGACACTATCGAGTAGAAGCTGTTATCAACCACAAACAATCAAATCCAGCCACATTTGTATAATAACAAAGAGAACATAATAATTGTCACTATGAAACAACATTGCAATAAAGATAAGGACAGGAAGTTTCCCTAGTACCTACTGAGACTCTTTCAAATATTCCCTATTCTCTAAGAAGCCAAATTCTTCGTACTGGATGCCATCAGGGGCCTTCTGTAGTTGGCGCAAGTCCAGTGGTTGAGTGCACCAACTACGGAAGGCCTGTGGATGCCATTGTAGTACAGTACATATTTAAAAATACCACCAGGACAGTAGAAAAATCGCTGTCAACAGAAAAACAACATTGTCCGTTTTCTGCACTCTATGGCAGGTACTGCCAAAGTTCCAATATTGACTGCATCCAGCTGCCAGTGAACGATATGCTAGACAACTTGAAAACTCTTTAATTGATAATGAGCATCCCACAGCACGGGTAGGGGGGTATGGTAGAGTAGGTGGCTGCTCTCAATTGAGAGGTGCCAATTTGTTACTAAGTTTTGTACCTAAAACTGTCATCTCTAGTTAGCTGGAATTTCCCAGTTGATAGTACCCTGGTATACCAGTAATATAATATAAGGATTATAATTATCCACCATGTCTAATGTAAGGTATCAAATTAAAAATTATCATAAATGGTTCCCATTCAAAACTGTTTGCACTTCAGTTAAGGAATTTCATCACAGATGTGTTGTTGTCAAAACCACTCAGCATAGTAGTCTGATCTTGGTGCTTTTACATAACAGTGTAGGATGATTTAACAAGTGCATTTAGAAAACGGATGCCTGGGTGTCTCAGAACTTGCACCCATGTGAGGACAGTGAGGTGCCTTACAGGTGGCTGTCCAATATAATTTCAGAAGGGAGATTAAACAACCAATATCAGCTAAAAACACGAATTTATGGTTTGCTTGAAATAGCAAAAAACTCAACTGTGCATAATATGCCCCTAACCTGGCCCATTTTTAATTTGTTTCCTAAAACATCTGAGGCTACTCGGATATAGATGTGTAAGACCAAACTCGACTGTCTTGCCCCCCCCCCCCTTTCGAGCCGTCGTCGACTCACCAGTAGAATGGGTACAACCTGGAATGCAGGCAATTTGGATCGAACTGTTTCCAACTCAGATGAGGCTATCCCTATCCCTCACACCCCTACTGATAAAAAAACGCTAGTATTTTTTTGCAACTATAAGAAAGGCCAACTTCTTATCACGGTCATGGATTTGGTGATAATAATTAAAGTAAATAATGCAATTGCAGGTTCAAAACTATCCATAGTGTGCATTTAAACGGCAGATTTTTTCCGTAAGAGTACTCCGTCACGTCCGGTTTTGGGTTGGTTCCAATGATAGCTTTCATATAACAGAAATCTGACCAATAATCTGATTGAAAAATCTCCATTGTTAATGCATCATAAGAATGCCAGTACAGTTTTACTACATTGATTGAAATTTCCAAAAAATTAAATTTCTTGCAGGAACCAATGCGTTAACTGTAGTTGTCCTGCGAATGAGCACAGAGACTTTGGAGCAGTTGAGATAACAAAGATAAAACAAATCCTGCAGATTATCGACACGCAGCCAAAGAGCAGCAAATATGTGTGGAGTCCACCTGGTCTCAACGATGAAGAGGTAAGCTCAATAGGCGACAGCATGCAAACAAAAAATAGCTAGACTGTCAATACTCTCTGTTACTGATTTTGTTTGTGGGGGGGAGGGGGCACCTAACCTCTGACGGAAACAAATAGCATGGGACTCTTTGTGAAAGTTTGTTTAGATAGGTAACCTCTTTTACTGGAGCAAGCAAGAAAGAAATTAACACACACTGCCCATGTAGAGCCGTTCTGGGGAGACACCAGAATTCAACCCCAACATTTCCCGAGTTACTGTTTTATACATTTCCTATTTTAGATTGAGCAGTACATGGCCAGTCTGCTAGAAGAGAACAGACCAATTATTGGTTCTAAGGCTGCCGTTGACATCTGCTTTCAGCTTCGTAAGCAGCTGCCTCCTGCAGATTTTCTGCTTGAACAAAACCTCTGTATCAGAACACCGACTGAGACCATGGCCTATAAGCAGTTCACCAAGGATAGGGACAGAAATGCATGCAGTGTGGGAAACGTAGACACGGTGCAGCGAGAGTCTGTGAGTAGTCTCCCCCATCCCCCCTTCTCGGCAGCTGGCTCAGATTGGTTGAATTCACAAACGTGAACCATTTTTCTTTAATTGAACACTTGAACACTTGAACCTTTAGTATTTTAATTAAAAAAGAATTGTTTGCGTAAAGCAAGGCTAACAGAGAAAAAAAATTGATACATCCAATCACCTACCCGTGACATTTGGTGAGAGGGGGGGCGGGGGATATAATTTGGTGAATTAAGTTTGAGCAAATGGCAGAATTTGTTATCTTTCTGATACACATATGACTGACGCTTGTCCTGTTATATATTATCATGTTTCCCTTGTAGCTTGGCCAGTTAACTTCAGATGGGAGGAGTATAAAATTCTGACCTAATTGATTTGTTCTGGTCGTTGTTCTTGACTCATCAGTTATCTTGGAATCTAATTCCACCCTATTGTGGCATAACAACATATCAATGAACATGATGTCATTTTTTCCTTACTAATTTTACATGATTTTCACAAATTATTTTTAAAAAGCTGTCAAGGCATTTTTTTACATCAATGTTATTCCACATCATTGCAGACTTGTGCAGCATGCAAGAAGGAAATAGCCCCAGGCTCCCTGGCTGTATTCAGTGATGTGACGGACTTGACATGGCACCCCGACTGTTTCCGCTGTGACGAGTGTGATGAACTTCTGGCTGAGTTAATTCACTGCTATGACGATGGAGCTGTGTTTTGTCCAAGACATTTCGCTGAACTCGATTATCAGAGATGTAATGGTTGTGATCAGGTGAGACTATACGACTTATATACCTCTAACATAAACGAGAGCAACTTCTTATAGAGAGTGGGGGGGGGGTTATTAAAAATAGCTAAAATCTTTGTATGTGTGTATGTATGTATGTATTGCATTACTTGCTGTAATAATTACACCCGCAGAAGGGGTCAATGCTTACATCGATCTCTTTTTGACGAATGGGTAGATTTTTTAAGTGTGAGATGGTGCAACGAAAGGAAGGCGCAGGTTTACTTCATTCCAATTAGTTGGGAATAATAAAAATCGGCTTTATCCTAATCTGTACCAGTTCTTACTTTCATTGTGAAGTTTTAAGAATATAAAATCTAGAGTTGCCTTCTAGTATTTTGTTGATATTTTTGTCTTTATGTGTGTATTTACGTTTTATTTTTTTTTGTTAATGAAGCTTTATTTCACTCTCACTTGACAGTCTACCAACTAAAGCATAATTTGGTAGAGGCTATCTATAGGGATGGGATGAAACAGTAGCTAGTTATACCAGAGTTATATTTTGACTACTAATTGTACTTGATATGTTGGAAGCAATGAACTCTTTCTCCATAGGAGAGGAAGCTAATTGCTGTAAGCCTGCCATGAGACTCAGCTGGATTGCATAATCTTCAGACAAAATCACATCTGTCCATCAATCCAACAACCATCTTTTTTTGTCCCACTCTAATGTATCATTTGGTGTCTTCTCAGGTGGAGAAAACTCAGAACAGGAAATTTGGAGTTGCATCCTCCTATTTGGAGACATTTTCTTACAAAAAAACAACATTGCTCTTATATACTTTTGGATCGGAGGAGTTTCTCATAAATGCATTTTTATCAGCATTCAAATGATATTGTACCCCTTACATCATGTAATTTTCAGCATGCGGCAGCCCCATTCTCAAAAGGCCAGCGTCATGGAGAACTGCTGCAATGCAAATTAAAGCATAAACTAATGATTACAGAGAAAGCTGTGAACAACAAGCTGTTTATGTGGGTTTTGATACAATACCTGCACATCTATGATATCACTGCTATTTATGTTATGTTATTTATGCAAACTTTATTACACAATCCGCCAGGTCATAGATTGCGATTTATTTAGTCTGGGGGATGTCGCTGCATGGGACTAGCAATGCTGACTGCTGTACGTTAGCAATAGTTTAAATTGACTGCACCTTAGACTGAGTTTGGGGGGGGGGAGGGAGTGCCAAAGAAAAAATCATAAGAATAAGTGCTTGATTTTAACTTTTAACCGTAAGTAAGGCGTAATTTCTTGCATCATGGCAATAATTATTGATAGATTGTTTTTGGAGTTGTCTGCTTAGCGTTTGCCAAATGGTGCACTTTTTGTAGTGTTTGCTTACATTTTTTCGCTACACATATTATCTTCTGGCAGATGTATCAACTGTGAGTCTGTGATCAAGAATCCTCATGTTTGTAAATCTTACCAAGTAAAGATAGCTTTGTCAATTATGATTCAAAAATCTATATTTGAACAGTAATTTTCTATTACCATGTAAAAAACAACATAAAATTCATGCCGTTTTATATGCTTTTGAGTGCTGCAGCTATAAATCACTCTTAGTGTTGAGTCAGCAGGCTGGGAAGGTTGGGTTGTTTACACCAATTTGAACTATTGCACTGTTTGCTCTATTTTTGATGCACAAATAAAACTAAACTGGCATTTTTATTGGGGCACTTCAAAATTGATATATTGTGAACTGCTCCTTGAACCCACAGTTATGTCCGATAACTGCTCGTAACACAAGCCCCCCTGTCAAGTTTGGGAATGTGGAGCACCTAGTCTGCATAGATCTCAATAGCGTACCCAACCACCACCCATCTTGTCTGATAATTGAAAACACAAAATTGTAAAACTAAATTAAACGCCAAGCGATGTTGTAGCCGTACATGAACAACATAGGTTCGTTATAGGATACAAAATATAATCAGAAATGATGCATGATTGCACACCTGCCTACGCTCATAAACTTTCTCAATATTTAGGTAACATTACGTCATTGTAAACTGGAACCTAGTACCGCCTCTACAAATGAAGGACTGCCATAGGCTACTTATGTGCTAATATTATGTGCCTTACAAACACTACTAGACATCCCAGTGTCTGCTTATTACTTTGCACTGTATATATATTATAATTGACGAATCCAGCGTATGCCATTCAGACTACGTTTATAAATTATATCATTAGTTTGCCTTGTACATTCAGAGCAAAGCATTAATTATCTCTAGTCAATCATTCTGCTGTACGTGCTTACAATAAGAAGTTCTGGATTAAAGGTAGTAGTGCCTTGCTCTTATTTACATTCTACACAGTTGATATTGGACTGTTGTTGCTGCTAGTATATACTATTAAGTTGGTGAGTTTATGTTCTTTTTCAAAACATGAATAGAGTATTATTTCTGGGTTGGGGATTTGAAATGAAATGCTATGATTGATGGGTGGGTGGGAAAATTTTTAATTTGGATAGCAGAAACCCAAAACAGTGCTGGAGTTGGCGAAGAGAAGAACTATTTCAGTATGGATAAAGGCTCTTGGCTGATGGGTTGATGCACGAATCACAATCATAATATGAGTCAATCATGCTAGTGCTAGCTGGCGTTTAATTGGAAAGTTATTATTTGTCATTATTTTAGTACAGGCATTGTAGAATTTGGGGTTTCATTGGGCGATAATTGCAATTATTGGATTAAGGTATTGGGTATAAAAGTCAGGCGTGTGGAATGGTGTATGTTAAGTTAAAATATATTACAATGCAGCCCGATATTGTGATATTCAGTGTTTTTTAAGACTTATTCGCTTGCAGTGCAGTTAAACCTATCAAACAGGGGGGTCTTTCAATTAGAAACAGCCGAAATCGCAATGTTATCACTCACTCACTCAGTGAGCGATACCTGCTAGGAGTCTCGCTTTCAGATCGCTCAGTCACTTGATGGAACTATATTCATTCTGAGTGAGTGATTTGGGAGCGATTTTCTCTAATTGAAAGACCAAGTGAGTGATAATTTTGAGTGATGTGATAGTGATAACTTGCTTTAGTAAAGGATCATTCTTTCTAATTGAAAGACCCCCCCAGGAACACATAAGAAAATCAAAATAATAATAAACAATCTTAGGGAGTTGTCCCCTTCTTTAAATTGTCATGGACATGGCTGCAATTTGTGCACTGCAGGCAAACTGCATCAAAAAAGTCTTTCAACGAAAGTTTTGTGTGTGATCCAATCATTTTCTCAACAATTTATTTCTGATGGTAGTAGTGTTGTGTGAGTATTTCATTCATTCTTCTTCTCACTCTCGATTGAATACATATCTATATTATTGTGCTTGGTAAATGAGAGATATTACTTCATCCTCATATAGTGAGGCAGGCATAGTTGCAGGTTCTAGATTGTGTATCTTGAGAATGTATGCATCTTTAAATAACAGCTTAGTCTCAGTGGAGTGTGGGGAGAGACAACAACATACTTAGTCAGTGCTACAACTACACTGAATTGATATTTTCCATTTTTATTTTTTCTTCATTGCACTCTGCAGCACTGTTGCACAATCAGTGCTGTGAACTCCAGAGGGAGGGGGAGTTATATGGTCAGTGCCTGCAGTCTGCTATCAGACTTACTAGATATGGATGTCACTTTCTTTAGTTTTGGCCCCCCTGCTCCATTCATATCAGTGTGCCATTTAGCAATGTATGTGACAGGACTGTCTCTAGTCGGTACATATAGGCCATAGCAGGCCCTCTGTAGTTGGTGCAAGCCGGCCAGTGGGGCACTCAACCACTGCGCTTACCCTGCACCAACTACAGAATGCATATGATATAGGCTACGTGTGTTTTTATAATAATTTTATAACGTTAGAAAAGTATATAGACCTACTAGTAATTTATTGTTGTGTAGGCTCGGAACTTGGATATGTAAAGCTAGCAGTTAGAGGTAACAGTTGAGTTATGTAAGCCAAACACGCATACATGCCATGCCTGTGTGTACAGCCCCTCTATCCATCTCTTTACCACATTACTTCTTGCCCACCTCCAAAAGATACTTACTAGAGAGATAGGCATGAGGTCATGTAAATTGTTGCAATGAGCAACCAACTCCTTGCTTGTTGCCATGCTGTTGCCATGTTGGTTGCTCCTTGCTTGTTGCCATGCAGGCCAATGGCCACCCATGAGCTACAGCAATCAGTCCAAAGCCAATCCTTGATTTGACTGGTTACTGTTTATTATAAACAACTTAAGCGCTCAGCCAGTTTCACCGCTTGCAGCGTGGACAATGGCGTCCCATCTGATGGGATGGTAGGGGTGCAGAATGAGTGCGACTCAGCAACTCTGTCAAACATTTGCTAAATCAGATCAAGCTGCAGACAGTGACTGTTCGATCATTCAATAATTGGTTCAAACTTAGTTCTGCTTATTCATAAACTTGTATTGTCAAGTTTTTTCATCTACTGCCTCATATTTAACCCCAGCTCTTTTTCCATTACCCCCAAGACTGGTTTCACTCACAGTAAATGTAATTGAAAATTGACGATTCATGTGAAGGGCAAACAAATACATTATCATAATATTTATATGGAAATTCTTCGTCAAGCTTTTCGCCTAGCAGGTACAGTGGTAGCAACTCTCCTGCGCCTAAAATTTATTTCCATTTCATGTCAGTATGTACGAGACATACTTTAACTGCTAGTTGACAGTCAGAAGAGGTTGTTCACTACACATAATATAGACATAACCTACGAACCATTTTAGAACGTATACCATGATAAGATGATGAATTGCGACTAAGCAAACATTGTTGGTGCTATTATCAATACTAGACAATGTTATAAACCAGCTCTATCTATCTATTTATGGTATACATGTAGGTTTGCAGAACTCTTTCTGTCCTTGCTAAGGGTAATTTTTATTTATACCAAATTTATCACAGTCAGACTAAAATTGGCATACTTTGCATCCTTGATCAAGAGAGCTTTGAATTACTTCTGCAGTCATCCTAAGTGTAGAGGAAAAGCACTTAGCACTTCTGTCTGTGCCAAACAGTTTCAAGCCATAATAAATAGCTTAATATCACAGAGTAAGGATATGTCCTTACTCTGTGTTAATATCCTCAACTGTCATCAACTTGGCCGCAAAATATCTGTCATATTTCCAACTGACTAAACATCAGCCATTTTTAACTGTTTTAAATGTTCTTTATGGTATTTATTGATATTTTGCATGATAAATGAGGTTTGTTATTACCTTTTGTTGGATATTTTTGTTGTAGTTGATTTTCGAAAGCGAGTACACTAAATCAAAAGGCCACTACTACCATATGGAGCACTATAACTGTTCTCAGTGCAGCAACCCTCTTACAGGTAAAAACTCACCCTGCAGCACTGAACATAAGTCAGGGAGCTTAGATGATTAGAGTATTCGCAGGTAGTCTGAACCCCCCAGACTCTGGCCATCCCCGGCTGCAGAGGAGGAACAGTTTGCCTCTTGGCACAAGCTAGACATAGTGAAATTCATGGCTAGCGAAGATTAATCAGCCCTCATTAGATTATATCAGTTCCCAACAAAGTTAGCCGTAAGTGGCACTAGCTGACATTGATCCATCCCAAAACTAGCTAAACTAAACTCTTGCTAACATTCTATCTTCTATGGTAACCTTCCCTGGGAAAATGCTTAGTTGACTGTAGACATGTGAATGATTAAAAGACGATTTTTGTCCAATGAATGCATATCCAGCTTGACCATAGATAATGTTGAGTTTCTTGTGGTTGAATTAGTCTAATTTAGGTGTTTCATATTGGTATTTGGTATCTAGTTTATAATACATTCTTATGTCAAAACGGATTTTGTGGAATTGCACAGTCATGTAAGGCCTCAAAATCCCAGTTGAACACCAGCGGATTTCACTAGCTAACCAATGCTATGCCAGTTTGGCTTATGAAAAAACCACAAAATCAGTACTTGGGATAGTTTGAGCTACAATAGGGGCGTTTAGTTGATGACTTTTGGATTATTTCATGCAGTAAACTAGTACACTGCTATCCATCAACTCGCTAAAACCTGATGAAAGATCCAGTGTTCAATTAGTTTATATTATGGTCATCTTGTTTTGTTTCTGAAACTTCAAGGTCAAAGCCACGAAGAAAACAAGTTGCCGTGTATGAAAAAACCGATTCAAACCAGGATATATAAATGATATCTCAATGGCACCGATGAGAACAAAAATGCTGCCATCTGTATTGATCATGTCGGGACGAAATGAATCACAGGCATGTTATGTAGAAAGTACATTCATAATTAATGTTGTTGTTTTGCGGTATGTTCACTAGGTAAGAGGTATGTTCTGAGACAAGACCAGCCGACGTGTCTGCCGTGCTACGAAGAGAAATTTGCCAACAAATGTGAGAAATGTGATAAAGCCATCGGTACTGACTTCAAGGTTTGTTGCTTTTTGCTTGTCAGCTCTATTTAGACATGTTTAGTATGACAGGAATAGATTGGTGTTTATTCCAAGAATTTTCTGATAGCAAAAGTCAGCTCCATTGGAGCCCAGGGTAAGATTGCCGATCGTGGTTCTAGGTGTCTAGTCTTGTATCGTGTACCAAGTAACATTTACATTGACTAGTTCGCCTAGGGAATATTAGGCCAAAAACCAAATGCTGACCTTTGGTATTAATATATACCCGCGTTATGTTAATTTTGCTGCCAGTTGGGTGATAATGAAGTCCCAATGACTGTTCAATGAGAAGGTTAACTGAATAACACAAAAGGCAATGATTGCATTTTTTAGGATGTTACATGATGCTAATTTAGCTGGGTTAGTGGCCCATTAATCCTTAATTAATTACAACAATGTTTGAGGAAATTGCGCTGTTTGATCTAGCTATTTAGTCTCTGTCTGAAATGACCATATTATTATGGCAAAGTGGTAAATGCCGCTAGAAAAATGGTATTCAATTTATTACAGGGCAAATTGGGTGCGATATAGAAAGTTGTGAAACACTTATGTGGGTTGGGTCTGAAACATGTAGGATTTGACGTGCAGCATGATTTTGAGCTTATAATTCCATCTTGAGAAAATAACTGTAGCTATGAGGCCTAAATTGACTTGCGTTTTGCATTCACAGTGATCAATTCACTTTGAGCTTAGGCTATTATAATTGTTTACTGGTGATGATGAGTATTTATAACCTATGCGGGTGATCTCATTGTGTTTGTGGGGGGGGGGGGGGGGGGGGAGATATACATAATATCAATCAGTTTTGTCAAAACCGTTTTACGCACACAAGCAGCTGGGCCATTTTGTTTACATACGCATCATCATCCCAAACATTGTAAGATAAAACTGCAGTCATCACATTGTCTGAGCAGTGAGCAATAACATGCCCACACTTTTCGCAAATCATTTTTGTGACCTCATCCTTTTTATTTAATTTTTTAGTAGTCTGCAAGTTTAATGAAAATTACATGGCATGACATGATTTCATTTGTACTGGCTCATTGAAAGTATCAATGACTTCCACTAAAAGTTTTCTCAAGTGATTAAGTGTGTTTACCCTGAAGGGATTTATTCCAATTAAGTTGCGATCAAATTTGATCAGTGAATTGATAAAAAGAAATCAAGAAGAACTCCGCTCACTCAGTCGATATCCAGGGTGCGTTGTCTGCGCGGATGGACATGCAGCTGATTGTTCGGAATTGTCCTTGAAAACGCGAGCTCATGCTGCCGTTGTTGGTTCTGCGCTGCCGTGTCAAACTCCAGTTTTGAGACAAAAATTACCTTGCAAATTGCAAAATGTTGAAGCTTGAATAGAAACGGAAGCCAGATTTTACATGAATACTAAGATATAATTGTGTAATTCCTACATCATCTTAGCCCACAACTAATTGGAACCATTACGACTATAGAAATACACAAAATAAAAGATTGGTGCCTATGATATTTACTAATGAGCAGGGGTGTTATTAGCGCTTGTTAGGAGAAGGCCTGTTTCAGACATTCCGGGCAAGCGCTGAATTGTTGAGCAACGATCGACAATCGGCATCCCACCTAGTAAACTATTATGTCAGATTGTAAAATCTATTTATCTCGCTGTATCAAATGTTAGCGTAGCTCAAGAGTTGCAACGGAAGGTAAGACTTATTAGCGGAGTGAAAGATGTTATTTGGAGGTTAATGGTATACCGTCTGGTCTAAACATACCCGAAGTTCAAGCTCACTAGCTGCACATATAAGGTTATAAAAATGGCGCATGGATTTTGTCGATGGGTTATATTACCATATTTACACAGGCCACTACGTCTAAGGCAACATGTAAAGTAAGCAGTGCAATCTTATACCATTTCTGACTAATCTCTTGGGTTTTGTAAACACCCTAGTAAAACATCTCATTCATATTCTTATCAAAAAATCTAAACCATGTCATAATCCTGATACAATGCCCATAATGTGAGGACTGTATTAAATTAATGTAAGCAGGTAGGGTTTGGCATTCTTGGATAGAATTATTTGAGCTGATAAAATACCATTATGACAAAAAGCACCAGCGCATTTTTGGTGTAATAGTTTAAAAGTGCAGCTGACAATAATGCATATACTACTGAATACAGAAATAAACACCCTGGAGCATAAATGCTTTTGGTTCGAGTTTCAAGACAATCCTTCAAATTTTTAACTTTTGTTTTGTTTCAAATAGCATCACGTAACAGCCTAGCCTACATGCGTCACCATGAACACTTCTCATCGACACTCTAACGCAATTAAATGCGATAAAATTGAAGTTTATCCCTGTTATCTAAATTGCATTCACAAAATTATAGCCCTTGTTCTGTTTATTTGTAGGACCTGTCGTATAAGGGACGCCACTGGCACGAGGCCTGCTTCCTATGCTGGGGGTGCCAGAGCTCCTTGGCCAACCAGCAGTTTGTAGCTAAGGACAATGGACTGTACTGCCCTGATTGTTACGATAGCAGCTTCGCCCAGAGATGTGACAAATGTGGAAACACCTTCAAACATGGTTAGCATTAGTACCCTAAAACATTTTCTTAGCAAAGAGGGCTGGGCTGTGTATCCCACCCCCTCTGATTCAAGTGAGCATGGCAGTAGAATCTGTCAGACAAGAGTGGGATTGATGACTGTATAACTGAATAGCAAATGTCAGCCCTTGGGCATCCTCGCTTTCAGCCCACTATCTATGCTTACAACCTTCCTTGGTCCTCAATCAATTCAATCAAACCTTTATTGTAATAACTAGAGCATCCCTATCTTCTGCCGGGCTCACAACTGACTACTACTTTGATAGCTATGAATTATGATCATCCATGGATGGGTTAATTATTGTCTTCAGAAAAAGTCTGTTCTTGACCTGACGGGACATGTTACACAGCTTGATGCTGACCAGTGCCTCATGGTTTCTATCTAATCAGCTTGATGTATTATGTACAGACGTATGATAGTTACTGGTATTTCAGACAGGTGTAAGGGGCGGCTATGAAGGTTTGACTGAGAGATTTAATCGCTGTAAACGGCGTCATTCTGGTGGCACTCAATTCTTCAGTGAAATTGCCTCTTGGCACATATTCAGTTAATATTGTAGCAGGGTGATCGGACGTAACTTGAATGTAAACATGTTCTTTTATTACCCCTGCAAAGTGAGCTTGTTATGATTTAAAGTAGGGTATATCGTCACGAGGTCTTATAAAACCTCTCAGCAGTGTGCCATCAAGGAGTTAATTTTAACTCTTTGGTGCCCTGTAATGCTCCAGTAACCCTAATACACTTACGCTGTGTTAAATAGGGTGGCAGTGGTGGAAAGGAATGAGCAGTGTGAGGTGCGAGCGCTAGACCCCCGAGTAGCGAGCAGCAGGCTCGTCGCAAATAAGCGCCACCAAACCCACTATTTTTGGGTGTTGGTGACTTGGCGGTGAAGTGGCGGTATGTGTTGTATATCTACTCGTGTGACCTCTCCACTTCCTTTACTATCTCTGAAATCTTAAAATGGCTCGATTTGGTGAGACCATTCATGCTCAGCATGTTGCAGGTCTGGATCTTAGTCTCTGTTCGTCCTCGGTGAAAGTGACCTTGCAGGGTATCAAGTTCTGCAGGTCAAATTTCACTTACCTGACTCTATGGACTGTATGCTAATGCTTGCATACAGCCCATAAAGAAATATCCTGTATTTCTTTGATCTTCCTAGTCTGAGCAAATTGATAGCGTTGTTGTCTTTTTCCGATATTTTTAGGGATGCAGAAATTCGAGTACAACGGAAAGAAGTTTCATTATGAGTGCTTTACCTGCGCTGAGTGCAATCAGTCTATTGGTAACAACAGCTTTGTGCCCAAGGATGAAGGAAAGCTTGTCTGTATGCCATGTTACAATGATAAATTCGCCCAAAAGTGCGGAAAGTGCTCCGAGGTAAGTGGAGACAAATCAAACTACAGTCAACTTACCGATTAGTTTGCTAGACCTCATAATAATAGTTTTACATCCCAGAGGAGTAATATATGTGCTTTTCGGGCATGGTTGGAAAAGCGAGATAAGAAGTTGATGGCTGGCTAACATCACACAAACTCCCACCTTGGCTAGCTAAAATTGGTGCTAGCTATCATTAAGTCATCCCCACACAGGCTTAACCAGACACTAGCTAATATTTACTCCTCTAGGGTAAATATGATTGAACCAATAAGATCAGTTTGTTCGAGCTACTCAATAGAAATCAAAATTTCCAAGTCATCTTTAACCAGTACAGCTCGCCATGATTAATAATCATGAATGATTTCTGATGTGATCTGGTTTACTTTCACGTAGGACTTGACAGGTAGGTTTCCATTTTTTTGGGATAAATATTCATCCAGGCTTTAGCATCCCATTTCTACATACATACATGTAGTTCACTATTTCCTTCCAATATTATTTAGAGCAATAGTGTAGATTTTATAACATACATATTTTGCGATCTGCTTGAAATAAGCCTAAATTTCTTCCTGCTATCACCCTGATGGCTGTTTGATAAGCTAGATACAACCTCAATGTTTACTCCAGCAAATAAACGACTTTTGAAAAGGGCTAGAGCTGAAGAAAACTTAATTGATTGCTTCTGTGAGCCGTCGGTATGGTGTAAGACTCAATAAATCCCAAAAATCGTTTAGTGTCTGAGACCAGACCAATATGAAAATTATTGGTCCTTTTGAGACGACAGTGAAGGTGAGCATTGGGGTTGTATGCTTGTGATATTGCTCGTAACTTAGCACTGATTTAACCAACTTATCACATAATGATCACTTTATTTTTCTGCCAGGTTTTGCTTCAAGGTGGGGTGACCTTTCGCGACCTTGCTTATCATCGGGAATGCTTTTTGTGCACGGGGTGCGATACAGAATTGGCTAACGTGAAGTTTGCCACCAAAGAAGAACAGCCTTACTGCCCCGATTGCTACATCAAAACATTTGCTAAGATCTGCGAAAAATGCAGCCAGCCTATTGCAGGTGATAAAACATATAAATTAATAGATTTGTTTTCTGTTGTTTAAGTCTGGTCTTTTCTTCGGGGTTTAGTCTGGAAATTCTGATGTTGCCTTGTAATACATATTGGCTGGCTCCGCTGCAATATGCTTGTTTTTGCATGTCTGTATTACAAGGCAAATATCTGAAATTAAACCATCGCATTTCAAAGAATGATAGATTAGATGTTTTTCTCAAGCTATGTTTGAGGGTCATGCGCTAAGCATCTGGCGGGTTTGGGTGGTAGAAATGGCTGAATTTGGTGGTTTAAGCTTGTCGTTTAATTTGTCCTTTGGTCTAGATACGAGAGTGATTTTAGAAGAGATCGAGAGGACAAACTAGTTTTTAGCTAGATATTGATATCCAATGTCCTGTTGTGCTATGTTATGAAATTTTCTTCCTATAGAGGTCAATGTTTTAGAGCTCAATGCATGCATCATTGGAACTTCCATCATTCACACAAAAATCTACATTTGATTGGTGATTACATCTCACATTTCCTGGAGAAGGATTTTATCAGCTATTAACGCTAGATGAGTATCACCTTTTGAGGGTGGTGAGAACTTCCTGAATGTAGAACACGCAATGTATGCGGAAAAGCTCAATCAATCTCCGATCAAGCTTAGATAACTAGGCTCCTAGGGTGGAATTCAAGAAGTGCTTTCGCTCCATGTAATCGGCATCATTTTTTTGTTTGTATGCTCGTTAGCACGTTGCTAAATGTCAGGCTGGCGAGAAAAAGTACTACATTGAGTACCAAATAAGTATCTAGCTGCTGGCGTAATAGACAGTAACTCGATGATTTGTTGGGCAGCGATATGTCTGCTGTAATATGATTACTTATGAAATGTTTATCTGATTGGGCAATAGGCTGATGCTCTATCTAACATACGGAAACTATGTACAAATTCTTCTGACCAAGTTTACTGCTGCTCATTATTTACTTTGTGTATATAGTACAGCCAGATGTCGATATTAGGTGTATATAGATCTGCAAGGTTTTTCTGTAGTATTGTACCTACTCTTGTTTAAAAGTATTAAATGTAGTAGAGCAGAGATGTCTGGCTATCATAGGATCGCTTGTATATATCTGCCAGTTATTCAAGCTGCAGCAAAGGTAATTTAGATACCCATGCCAACATAAGTTTAGTTGGTTGCCAAACTTGCAACAGCTACTCGTTTAAAATATTTGCGTTATTGAGTCTGTGATATACGCTTATGCAGGCTATATGGGCTCACTGCATTGCTAAGGAGTGATTCTCATTTGTCAGAGTTGTTTTCGCTATGTCTACGGGTTGTAAAAGACAGGGCGTAATTAGTAATTATATTCAATAATTTTGAGATGCAAACATAAAGTGATGAAAGTTTTATTTTTTGACAATATTTTAGCACTGAACAAAAGCCCAATTTAATTTTATGTTCATCATCCTCATCCATCATCCATCATCACCATAATCACAACTTGTATATTTGCAGGGCTTGGTCAGGCTACTAAGTATGTGGCGTTTGAGGGACGTCAGTGGCACGCCGATTGTTTCATGTGCGCTCAGTGTGAGAAAAGTCTGCTAGGTCAAGGATTCCTAGTCTGCAACAATCTAGTCGTGTGCCCAGACTGTGGCAAGAATATGTAAACCCTGGTCTACAAGTCGACAAGTAAAGAATCGCCATGAAGGGAATACTGAAATTGGACTGTAAAAGGAAAAAGCTCTAAACTCTTGGAGCCGAGATAACTATATACTCGCTAGAGAAATTTTCATCTATACTCAACATGGAAGAATATTTTATATTTTGATCCTGGCTTTGTGTGGTTGCTGACTTTCTGAGACTTAGCATGACGTAGAGCTCTTAGTATAGTTCGCTTATGGAGTTTTCATGCTTTGACCTGTTCAACCTTTGATATAGATATAAAACAAATATTTCGTGTGCCCAGACTGTGGCAAGAATATGTAAACCCTGGTCTACAAGTCGACAAGTAAAGAATCGCCATGAAGGGAATACTGAAATTGGACTGTAAAAGGAAAAAGCTCTAAACTCTTGGAGCCGAGATAACTATATACTCGCTAGAGAAATTTTCATCTATACTCAACATGGAAGAATATTTTATATTTTGATCCTGGCTTTGTGTGGTTGCTGACTTTCTGAGACTTAGCATGACGTAGAGCTCTTAGTATAGTTCGCTTATGGAGTTTTCATGCTTTGACCTGTTCAACCTTTGATATAGATATAAAACAAATATTTCTAAGTCATAGTTTTACAACATTTACCTGTATGCCGACAGTTAGGGTTGGGTACACCCCACCCTCCCTGTATGCCAATCGTTTAGTCGTTTTGATACTTTCTGTTAGATTTTTATATTCATGTTTTGTTTTGGAGAGGATGATCAGCCATATACTGCAATTTATGTAAATCTGGTCAGCATTTGCAATCTCCCTACCATGACAGATAGTTTATAGAAAGATACAAGGCTTTTGATACCATTTATTTTCATTTCTGTTTTTTGAACATCTCTGGAATATCTAACAAGTAGCTTAGTTTTCCCCATTTTGCTCCTGCCTCAGTTTTTGTTTGATTTATAAAACCTGCTTAGATGTGGACTATTATGTGACATAACTGTTGTCCAATAAAGATACTGAGTTCAAGCGGGAATAATGTATAGTTAGAATTCTGACCGAAAAGCTCTCGAAGCGCACACTGACTCTTGTGATGTTAACTAGGCATGTAGACCCATGATATGATAAACTACTCTATAGTTACCACCAACTGGATGTTGTAAGGGTAATTTTGCTTGACTTTTATTAGCGCCTGTGCTAGAACAATGGGTCTAGTTCTAGTTTTAATATAAGTCAAGGGATTGAGACCAACCCTGTATGAACCAATGATATACACCGGCTAATAAAGGCATGAGATGATTACTCGAGCAGCCAATTCTGCAAGCATTAGCAAGAAGAGGCAGGTTGTCAATAGTTTTTTGACAGAAAAGAACAAACAAGAACTCGCAATACTTAATTTTAAAATGATTTTATTTCTATACAACTTGTAGAACATAGTACTATGTAAACAACATTAAATTAAAAAATATTGTGCAAAAATGCCGAGCAGCTTGCAGAAAACAACTAAAACAGTAAAACTAAACAATTGGTTCACAAGAACTGGATAGAACTGGCTTAAAAATAAATTTGTAATACCAACTAAAACAGGGATATTTTGGCTCACATGATTGACTTACTTAACATCAAAGTGGAAGGAATTGCCTGCCCCTGTATATAGCATGGAAGACACCTCCTGAGTGATGAAATTCGGAGTATCACAAACACGACTATGATGTTGTTGATATTTTCCCAATATGAGTAAATGGATATACACATTTAAATAAAATGATGAGATAACGAGTGAGATGAGTAAAAGTCTCACACAAAATGACTAAAACACCATAAAGATCTAGTCAGACAATAGAACATGCTTTTACATTCACAATGTAACTTAAAAAGCGTATATGTATATTATTACTATACTATATAGTATGTACAAATTTGGTTCAAGGTTGCACCTTGAATTCAATCAACGACAATGGAGTTGGGACACATTTTGAATCAATAGTCAAGCTAATGAGCACTATGGATTTTCTTTTGACTAAAATATGTTCGAAGAATACTGATTTTATGGTGATTGATGAAGTAGATTAGTAGATATCGGTGATAGTTACATGTTGGCGGCCTGAGGGGCCATAGTAGATTCTCCCATACTAGCATATGGCACCTCTCTGTCCCTCTCCTCAAACATTCTCCCCATCTTATGGGGCCACGTTACGTACCCATCCCGTACTATAAAACACAAAACATAATTGTTGGTTAAAATGTTTGTTGAAATTGCAATTTTTGTTTCTGTCCGAAGACTGGAGAAATACAGGTGCGGCTGCCATATTCGGCGCCATGTTGCTTGGTCGGAGCACACCTGGGTCACGACGCAGCGGGACTCAAACCCAGAACCTCCAACACAGTATAGTTGTACATGTTATACATTTATATCCTGTTCTATGCAATCTGAATGTCGGTGAAGTGTGTGACACTGAAATAAACATCTCAGATGCGTACTAAACAAAACTCTACCGCCCTACATGACTTTTACGAGAGTAGATAACCTGTGACATTGAATA
The DNA here is from genome assembly GCA_914767715.1 of Membranipora membranacea. NCBI lineage: Eukaryota > Metazoa > Bryozoa > Gymnolaemata > Cheilostomatida > Membraniporidae > Membranipora > Membranipora membranacea. The sequence continues at coordinate 11,471,774 of OU612073.1, read as the reverse complement.
TGAAATTTTCAGGGTAGACTACCCCTGATGAAGAATATGAAATGGCAAGTAATTGATAAGGCATGGCTGAACCATGTTTGGTTGTCATAGTATAATAGCTTCATTGATACAGTCTGCTACAGTAGCTAATAAAAGTGCTGCTACTTTACCTATGTTGCTGGTAGTGGCATTCCATCCTTCACCGCATATTTAATCATTTATCCACTTTATTCACTGATCAAGCATATTGGGGGCAATTTTCATACAAGACCAGTGATTGGGTTTCAGATCAGGCTGTATTGGATAATGTAATGCCACCTCCCGCAACACCAGGCAGATTTTGAGCACTAAAACTAGCTAAACAACTAGTTCTAGCTTACCATCATTTTTCCTGCTGTTCTTGAGTTTCCTCTGTTTCTCTTCTTCTGCCAGCATCTCTCGGCAAACCTCCCATAGGCAGCTCTTCTCTGGGAAGTTATTATCCACCAGATTAACCAGATAATAATTGTGCATGATGTGCTCGATCACTTTATGACTGACTGACTCCTGAGGATAAAGAGAGCCCCAGTATTCCTCCCATAGACCAAAGGCCTCATCCTGAAAATGTTAATATGAGTTGATGAATTTCGAAATATGATGTTCACCATGAAAACAAACTAAGGCAGTAGAAATATCCAAATTTTGTACACATAATGAACTACCTCAAATTTCATAAATTAGATTGACAAATTGCCTGATGATCATCCTAGTGCTGAACATGACAATTTAATAAAACTGTTTGTACAAATCACGTCTTTCACTGCAAGCCGCCAAACCACAATGATTTGAACGCAAAAGGGTCAACTTCAAATATATGGCAATCATACTTGTTAGCAAAAATCATCATCATCTATCATACCTTCCAGAATGTGAAAGCCACAGGGTCGACTACCGTAGGTTGTATTATCTCCTTTCCAGGGAACACTCCCCATGTGACAGCAATAGGCTCCAACTGATCACAGTTAGTAAAGTCGTCGTCACCCTACAACACGTGACCATGCATAGAAGGTCAAAAGATAATTTTATAAGGATTTGAAGTGAGTTGTTTGTAAAGTTTTAAGAAAGATCAAAGAGCAGACAACTACAATATAGAGTAGCTATTCATCAGTGCTTGTCCAGCAAGAGTGTTCAACCCTCCCTGGCTAATCTGACCAGGGAGTTTGTGTCCCAAACTCTCTGGTCAGAATGCTTAGAAGACTACGAGGTTGTGGCTTAACGTTATTAAATAGTTTGGTTTGATAATGTTATACCACAAACTCGCATTTCCAGTCGGCTGAGCACATATACTATGTAGGGCAGTTAGATTATTGAGGATGAATAAATCTCTTGTGGTTGTAGTTTCTGGCTACACCAGTATAACTTACATTATAGCTGATGATATGGTAGTATAACTTACATTAAAGCTGATGATATGGTAGAATAACTTACATTATAGCTGATGATATGGTAGTTTAACTTACATTATAGCTGATGATGTGGTAGTTTACTCTTGGCTCATACTTGTGGATGATCTGCATCAGTATCCTTGCTCTCTCTGCTGATACAAAGAACTCCAAATATGCCTGCAACGAGAAGATAGCCAATCAGCATGTTTGTAACAATATCCGCAACAAGAAAATAGCCAATCAGCATGTTAGTAACAATATCCTCAATAATACTTTACCTAACCTTACCATAAGTGAATTATTATGAATTTTTAATATAACAAACTTACGAATTATATCTGACATGTGCTTACCCAATATTTAGCCATGCGCTGTCAGACTTATCTCCATGGATGTCCTGAATGTGTTATGTGAATGTGAATGTGAATGTGTTACATATGAGCTAGGAGAGATACCTAGGATTACGATACTTTAACATAGTGAACTAGAATAGCTGCATCAAACCATCTAGGTTGCAATGCACTATAAATTTACCTTTTGATAGATATAACCGCCAGGTTTGCCCCAGCCGAGCTGAGGGTGGGTAGATGACTCCCCGTTAACACGAGGCTGTGAGTTTATGGTCAGTATTCCTCTTTCGTTCAGTTCAGCCAACTCTGAGGCTATCATCTTAGTCTCTTCAGCTACCTGTTCTTCGTTCCAGGGAATTCTCGTGACCTTAACACAAATATAAACATTGTCAAAAATGAGGCTATGGTGATGATCATTGGCTAAAATTCTGGACAGAGGATTTGTTGTTTTGAGGCAGTGTTAATAGAGCCATGATGATAGATTTTATCTGGTAAGATGATGTTGATGACTGAAGAGTGCAGACATGATGAATATTAGTTAAGTACTCAGACTTAGTCTGGGTTGCTGGTAGTTGCATTCTGTTATAAACCATATCCTCACTAGGGGTTTGTGGTTGAGAACGGAATGCAAGTACCACCAATAGCGGCTGAGTCTGAGCCCTGGATGAATATAATTGTACATGCCATGATATATATAACGAAGATATCCCGTCACCGCATATGACAAAATCTATTATTCCAAAGCTAAGGGAATCAGATTTAGAAGTGCAACAGCCGTAATTTATTGCAAAATGCTTGGAATCAGTTGTAGGGGAGCAACCATACTAACCTGCTCATCAAATGGAAAACGCTAGAATCATAAATTTATCCCATGCATTATTTACCCTATATTACGTTACTATCTTATTATGTTATTATATTATTATATTATGGTGATTGGCATCAAGGTCTAACCGGAGTAGGAAAGACAAAATGTTAATTAAATTCCAATTACGGAAATTTTCTAAAAACCCAGGTCACAGTTGCATTATTGGAGTGTTGTATAAGTGAGTCCAATCACTATTGAGTCAGAGTGACCAAAAGTTAAATGGTTAACATGCTCAGCATCTTGCACACCAATAAATAAAATAACAAATATAAAAACATGCCTACTTGCGTAGTATTCACTCACTTTAGCGCCAGAATCCTCATTGGGTGTATCTGTGATAAAGTTATGGAAGACTTTCCATACGTCCTCCTCACCGACAAGTTGTCTCCCCCACATGTTCAATCTCTGCTCCTTGGAAGTTTTGCTCCTCAGGTAAAATAGATGATGATCTGATATATCACCGAATGTAGCGGCACTGGAGTTACCCCACCTTCCATTAGGGAATTCTTCCCATTCTACAACCAATAACACAGCGGTAAGAAAAGAAAAAAATACTCAATGATGATTGCCAATGACACAGGCTTGTATGAAGGAGGGTAGGATCAGTATAATTGCGAACGACACAGTTTTATAAAGAGGTTGGTAGGAAAGTAACTTGGAGTAGTGTTGTTATTATGCAATACATTATTTCAGCAGGAATGTGCACAGCTCGAAAAGCTAGTAAAGAGAAAATAGAGCTTGAAATTCTAGCTTAGCTTATTACTATTTTCAAGCTGTTCACACATCAGCTTTACACAATATTTGATAATAGCAGGTCAGAGTAGCATCATTCTTACTGAATATTGTTGTTGTTGTGGCTAGTTACTACTGTGTAACATCAATGCAAGATGGAATACTTCGGAAACTATCAACGCACCTGATGTTCTTGCGACGTAGCTCTTTGGTCTTGTAGCCCAGAATATTGGTCTGACATCTTCGTTGAATCTTGACACATTAGCTGTAGGTTTCCAGGGTAATGACTTTAGAGGTCCTGGGGACCACAGCCCTAAGTTCTTCAGTATAGTCAGAGAGGCAACCTAAATAATTGATAAGACATCATTAATCTAAAGCATTTAACTTCAAGCAACGCAATAACATTGTCACATTGAACCGAATACTCTTTGCTGAACATAAGAGTTCTGAAAGCCTGTCCCTTGTATTGTTCTGAGTTTTAATTAGGCATTATCACTAGTTTCAATGCGCTTTGTATTAGTCTAAGAACCTTACCTCTCTATTCAAAGTGTAGAAGTGAAGGCCATATGATGTCCCGCTGTTTAATATCTTTCGACATAAATCAGTGGCAAAGTCAATGCCAAACTTTCTGACAGCTTCATCGTTGTCTTTGATGGGCTCGACAACGTCCAAAATAGCCTTGGGGACATCTAATCCACCAAGTTTGGCTATGTGACGGAGCGATTCATAACCCTACAAACAGAAATAGCAGCCAGGAATGTGAGTAACAGGATTATTAAACATCAGCCCAGAATACAAGCAGGGTCAGGGCGATTCAGTTTCAAACTTTGAGTATATTTAAATAGGAGGTTACAACAGCACGAGAAGCAAACAGTCAATGATATCAGCAAGAAAGCAGGTTTTATAAAAGACCGATGGGGCTCACTATTAACTAAAAAGCTGAAACAAGAGAATGCAATTCTGAAATCTAAGCTCTCTGACCATATGAAGAGTGTCATAGACCATTTGAAAATAATTTTGAATACAAATCAACGATATTTAAAAAGTCAGCTTCTTCAAAATTTGACATTCTTCAATTCGCCACGAGTTTGATTTCAGACTAAATCTAAAACATCGTAAAAGGTAGAGTGCAGCATTGTTATTGTGTGTTATGACAAACATTTCTTCACTTGGATGGTTTTAGATTTTCTTAATGCTGTCAAACAAGTTCACACAGCAAAACAGTGCATGTAATGCTGATTAAAGGAAACTTAAAAAAAGGAGCCCATTTAAAATTGATAGCAGAAAGAAAAGATCACTTCAACAACAACAGCACCAGAAAGCGAGAGAAAAGAAAGAGTACCAACGCGATGCCACACCCTGCCTCTTACAAAAAAAAGTGAAAATTGACTTTGTAAAAAATAAGTATAAAATTATCTTTTTTAAAATGAGATTATATTTTTTTCTCATTATTGATTATTTTTGTCTGTGTTACACTCGGTCTTACCACAATGCTGCCTGGCTGGCTTGAGGTGTCAGACTAGGTGGGTGATATACACTTAGTAATAGTAGCCCGGTATCACTACACACACTAAATACGCAAGTCAGGAGAGAATACAAATTATTAGAACAGAAAAATACGAAAAAGCAAGCTTACCCAAAGAAAAAAGTCAGCTCGCTTTGTAATTTTGAATTGGGTGTTTAGTTTTGGCACCCATGTTTTTGTTACTCTCAAAATTTTGGTACTGCCAGCACCCAAATATTTTTCTACTTTATTTTGTAAAAGTTGCACAAGTTTACATAAAAGAACATTGAAATGAGAGCCATTATGATCACAGGCCAGAGCCACTATGAGGTGTTAGATGAGTGCAGGTTTGGAATAAAATGTGACGAACACACACATTATGACACGGAACAAAGAAAGCAGCTCAAGCTTGAAACCATAACAAGGCAAACCTACAAATGATGAAGTTAAGATTAAACCTACTGAATAAGGGCTACTCACAAACCCAAAAAAAGATACTCATAAATTACTTTGCACCATCCAAACAGCACCAACTATGAACAAACTGCTCACAGTAGGAATTCAGGATTAAATTTATTCCAAGCTTGGAAAGATCTCAAAAAATCGAGTACGCAAATGGTGCTGATCAGTGGTTTGACATAGAGTAGTTTTAAGGTAATGATGATCATCCCTGGGCCTGGCTCTCTAGATTATTATATCCTGCCCACAAAGAGCGTTCTTGGTCAAGGATGGTTCAAAATGTGAATGAGAGCAAGACCCATTAGCCTGACTTGCCAATGATGATGGCGCTTGTCTTAAGAAGCATCCATTTACAAAAAGCAATAATAAACATAAATATTGAACAAAAGTAAGGAATTGTCCTCTTTGTAACAAGTAACTACAAAGGGCAGAGAACTCCAAAAACAATCAGTAAAAATGGTAAACATTGGCAAGTGCAAGCTTCGCAATCATACACCAGCACCGTCATTCACCACTGAAAGTAAGTAAAACTCGTACCTGTATTGGTAATATACCGGGCAATATAGGACAATGGATGCCCAGTGCCCGGCAGTCTTTTACAAACTTGATGAATGTATCTGCCTCGAAGAAGAGCTGTGTGATTATAAAGTCAGCACCGGCATCGACCTTCACCGCCAAGTGCTGAAGGTCCTCTTCATATGTTGCCCCTTCAGGGTGACCCATGGGATAACCTACAAATATATCATGGCTTTTCTAAACTCTTCTCAGACTCGATGCTTAAAATTTCAGCCTGCTTCATGTTAGGCCTATCCGGAGCAACCAAGTCGTGAAGAAATGAACAGTGGCTCTTGTGATCTTTGTGAATGGTATAAAACTGTTACCAGTTCGGTGGGTTATTTTTGGGGATATTAGCGATTATTTCAATAATCTGAACAGCCAATATTGATTTAGGTTTAATGATTAGTTTTACCAATGAGGATACTCAAAAACTAAGGACTTTGCACAAACATCTATTGATTTAAAAACACAAAATTAAGTCTATTCATCGAACCAGCGACAGCGATGGTGAATGTTTCTCCTTGTGTATCGCGGACATATCGTACAAAGTCTGTTGCGTAGTTAAAGCAATGATCGTCAGGGTTCCACTCTTGTCCCTTTGGAGGATCTAAAATTAAAAGTTTTGATTAAAAAACCAAATGTTCAGCTGCTAAAATCTGTTGGGTAAAATCTTGATAAAATCAACAACACGCCGAGTGTTTACATTTAGGCTGCAAAGTGCATGAAAAAGATATCAGTGCCTGGAGCAAAAAAATTATTCCAGACTTAGCCTTCTAGGGTTTCAAAACATTGATCAATAAATCCTGGATAGATGGTTTGGCAACAACATCAAATCATTTTGACAGGCTGACATGATCAAAACAAAACCTCTTCACATCACCCTGCCAGATTAAATGTTGACCCTGTAGCGTGTTGACATTGCTTTCTTGTTCCCGGCCCAAATTCTAACTGCTGAGATGGGTTGTCTAGAGTTAAAATCATTTTAGTATGGACATGATGTGACCTGCCTCACCTACCAAACCCAGACATTGATCAAATATAAAGATAAGAGTACCCAAGGTCAATTTATCTTTGTTTGGTGATGACCAATATGGCTTTTCTTAAACTGTGGAAAATTCCAGAGGAGCTGATAAGCCCCTGTAGATGGGGTGGTTGACGCTGACATTACATCAGCTCATGTCAGACCCAACAGCCTATAGCTGATCATTCTGACATACCCTGATCGATGGGCTGTTCAATTATTGACTCAACTTCTTATCTCAGACATAAAACATCGTGAATGTTTTGGCGAGTTTTTCCTGGATCATACCTAAGCATGCCAAAAAAAATCATCATGAAGCCGCAGCATGTTGCAAATGGCTTAGAATTTTAATGATATGTGAGAGGCTAGAGAACTATCAAATAAATGGCAAATGACAAAAAAAAATCCTCTTTATTGAATTTCTAAAAGACTCCTGACAGAAAGAGAGAATAGGCCCTTTTTTCTTCTTTTCTTGTTGATGGTGGTTGCTGATGGTCATTGGTTAGCCTGGCCCAATAAAAATTGCTAAATTTGAAATCATAATTTTAGGTGTTACCAATTTCCATTGTCACCAACCACAACTTGAACTGTAGCCACATAACATGTATATATATTTTTAGGCAGATAATGATATGAACTATTTTGTTTTAGCAAAACCAGATTTTTAACGAGACTCGTTTCCTGGGACTAAAAAGTTCAAAACCTGCAGGCACCCTGTGTCAAGCACCGTAAGAAAATTCTGAAATGTTGAGTCAGATTGAAGAAGTAATTATAGTTTCAAATCTAACTTTGATCTTTTAATAGAAAGTTTTCTGCACAATCAGAGTTTAGGATTTATCATCACAGGCGTAAAAACATCCATTGATATGAATTCATGGATTAGTGGTGAAATACACAGTACTACCATTTGTAAAGATATTACATCATATATTATAACTTTGGGGTCGGCTGCAGCAATACTGAATTTTTTGACAAATCAAAAGTGAGAAATTGTTTCCGGCAAACATACATAAATTGCCATAAGCTTGTTCAGGGGTCGGATATGTTCCCCTAATCCATGAATTTATATCAGTAACAACATCGTGATCGCACATCACAAAATGCGTCATCATAGCTAAAAGTTGAGATATAGTAGGAACAAACTATGATGAATTTAAAGTTAAGCGGTCGACATACGTCAATTCTTTACTGTGACCTTCATGTTCGATCATACCAAGTGAATAATGGTAATAAAAAATATTAAACTTTGAAATAATAATTTGAAATAAATAGTCGTTATTGTGTTGGCTGACAGTTCATTTATATAGATTGCTGTGTTTTCCATAAGTTCAAGTGACCCCCCACCCCTCGCAATTTAAACGAGATACCACAGCACTATTCATTTATCAATACTAGACCTACTGTAAAAAGTACAAGCGACCTTCTCGTTAGAAATTTGCTGACTTCTTAGTTCTAAATTTGGCTTAAATAAGCTGAGGGATATCAGCTTACTATTTATCACCCCACTTTGGAGTTAAATAAACCCAACAGCAGACAAAACCAAATAACCTGATGCAACCTTATCTTAATTTTAACAACAGGCCCTTCAGATGTGAGACAGAGTCAAGAACCAACATATAACAATGCAGCCTCCACGGAACAATTTTCACCTCGTAAAAAATATGTTTCAATTGGCAAAAGCAGTGCAATGGAAAGAAAACTGATTATTACTAATCACTGTAAAATCCCATACACAGATGAGAGCTACTGTGTATGGGATTTTACATTACAATTTTCTTTCCGTTGATATAGTTCGATTTTACTTGTGGGATGAATGCTGGGAAAACCCCATTACTGGGAAAACCACTCACCTCCTCTGAGAAGGAGCAGACTGCTCACTCCGAGCTCTTTAGCTCTGCACAGATGACTATCTATAGAGAGTTGTGTTTGGTTACATGACGTTATATGTAACATAGTGTTCAGTCCGATATGGTTGATCATAGCCATGGCAAATGTCAATGAGCTTGTAGGTTCTGGGGAGAGAGCGGTACCGGAAGAATGCCATGTAATATCACAGAATAGTGGCTGACCTGCACTCATCCGCTCCATTCTAAAAAAAACCCATTTTTCTAAAATAGTTTTCAGATTAATTTTCGCTAAGTGACTTGACAGCTGTACCCAGACGATATAAGGCATTAGTGCAAGCACACTGATCATAAATAATTGTCATCACTGAAATAGCTAATTTAGATGTTGTGAAACATGTGCTTTAGTGTTATTAACACAAATTGCACCAATGACGTGTACCAAAACTAGGACTACAGCTGAAGGTGTAGAGATGATATAAGCATGAGAAATGCACTGAAATCTTAGACACAGTAAAGTTACCTGGATTTGATTGCACATGGATGAATTTAATGAGTAGTCACAGACAATAAACATATTGGATATTGATAGTAGTATCAGCAGAGTTCATTGCTTCTATTATAAAAAACCGATAATCTCTAGGTGACAATATTGCACTATTGCTGCATCATCAACCGGCTGCAAATGAAATGGTGTAATTTTCAATAATTGTTTGATGCAATGCAAAGACATACCTGGCAAGTAAATTAAGAGCACCATTAGCAGTTCGTGGCGGAAAGAACTCAAAAGAGAAGAATGGGTCTTTGCTTTCATATCTCTCCTGGACTTTCTGCTTGAGAGGTTTGTATTTGTGAGTCCCACATGTTAATGGAGACTGACTTCTGGAGTTGGTTCCTGACTGAGGTGGGGTTGGAGGATCGAATATTGGATCTAAAATACCTCGCGATGACATTTTGTTTGCTTATGGTATACTGCTTGCTGCAATAGCCTGTAACAACGTGGAATACATGTAATTTGTATGAAGTCAAACATGGTGCTCAAATAGGAACATTTTCATGGTAAAAGTCACTTGTTGAAGGCAAATCACAGAAATAATTGATTGAACAAAAGGCAAGTAAAACAAAACAGCAGCACAGACAGGCCAAGGCAGTGGATTTCATATGTTACATCACATACATGGCTTGACACTCAATTCAAGACCCAGGTGAAACATATGATGTAATGTGATGAAATAAGGAAGTCTATAGCTAACTTAGCATTGTATTATTTTAGTATTTACATTATTACACAATTGCAACAAACAAAGGGATAATGAAGGGTGAAATATTGACCACTTGTGGTACACCAATCCACACATAGCCTACTAACCGATAATTGCAAGTCCAATTTCAGATTGTTTGCTAGTTTTACCAGGGAGTAACAGTGGTTTTATACCTAGGAGTAACAGTTACTCCTTGGTTAAATACTCACGCTATATATATAGATATACATGCATGCATTGTATACCACCAACAAACAACCAAAGTATTTTTTAGGTGTAGGTATTATTTTACTATGTTACTGTAGAAATGTTTGTGAATAACCATAATAAAGAAGAGAGGCAGATATTGAGAGGTGAACTGTGTTCCATATATTGAGCACTTACCATATTATATGGTAAGTGCTCAATATATGGAACACAGTTCACCTCTCAATATCTGCCTCTCTTTTCCAACTTCCTCGCCTGTAAACAAACAAGAGTTACTGCTAATCTGGATATCATTCAAGCCAATCGTAAAGAAGATCAGACTGGGTAACTTTATATGGCATATAAAGTTACCCAGTCTGATCTTCTTTACGATTGGCTTGAATGATATCCAGATTAGCAGTAACTCTTGTTTGTTTACAGGCGAGGAAGTTGGAAAATTTGTTGTTCCGCTCAGTTGTGCCTTGTTTCTCTACTACCTCACTCAGCTGTAGTTTGTTTACAAGAGAATGAAAATAAGTACTCACAACCTATTTATACTTTTGGGAAAAACTAGGAGTGACCAATCACAGTCGGAGGTTTAATGGTTTGTTTACATTTTTGTCCAATCAAGATTCTCAAAAAATTCATGAGTACACGATATGACCATTGATATCTTCTTATTTGTTTGAGATTGAGTAGACATCAGTGATAAGAAAAAACAACAAAGAGAATGTATGAGAGAGCAACTCCCCTCAAAAGTGAAGGGCAAATTCATTGTAGCTTGAAAATTAGCCTATGTTTAGTTGGCAATGTAAAACCCTGCTTTGCTATTCTTTGTCATGATAGTGTTACATACACTCTTCATGGTACAACTGATATCTGTAATCTGGTTGAAATACATGTATAACCAACCAATGTCATGCTGCAAATTTGTAAGAATCAGTGTGGTAAAAATACAGCTATGCAGACAAGAGGAGACATAGACACCGAGGGTACTTGGCGGGGGCTTGAATGTTCAATCTTTATGTTATTGCAGAGGATGTCAACCCTACGAATCCTGTGGCACCAATCGCCTTGCAGCCAACTCCTTGATGCAAGAAAATATCGGAATGCATTCAATTTGTGGTTTTTGCTCATATCATACCTGGTTGTAAAATTCAGCATTGTGGGCATGCCTTCATCATTCTTTAAAATAGCAGCAGACTCAAAGTTCATAGGTTGAAAAACAAGTCAAATATCGTGAGGCTATGCACTTTTACAACAGATCACAGTTTTATTGATTGTCAACAATACAATACGTGGTAAGCAGGATATTGTCAGATATCTTTGGTAAGCAGAAAAAAACATGGCTGACATGTAGTAGAGAATTCTTATAATAGTCATCATATACTGAGACTTCTAACATGTCTCTCCTCATTGTTTGGAGGGTGGACGGACTTCAGGCAAAATAAGACTTAGCTAAAATTATTACCATAGGCACTCTGGACGGAAGTTAATATGCATAGATATAAATGGATAATCATACACCAAAAAATGCAAAAGAGAATGTTTATCAGCTACCCTCTAAATATGTCAGTCTATATCACAGTAATAATTTAAGGCTGTAACACACTACAAAAGTTGACAAATTATACAGCCTGGTTTGAGACTAGTAACCAGGGATGTTAACATATCCAATGATGAGCTTCATCCGTCGTATACAGCCCACTGGTTAGTGCTAACGTTAACAGTCACAATTACAACTCCCGAGTTCTCAAAACATCCTACTCCAAGTCTTCAAAAAACAAACATGTAGAGTAACGGCACTTGAATACATGCCTAAAAGGTTAGTGGATGAAATAAACATCCAGCATATGACTGTTCAAGAGCTCTAGTCAAGGATCCAAGTCAATGATCAAGTCAACAATTCAAGTCAATGATCAGTAGTTGATGTCTGATCAGTTACAAAATCGTCTACATTAGTTGCTTTTAATTTAATTTCGTTTAGTTTTATTTAATAAAGGAGTTAAAGAGATTTGATAAAGTTTGAATGTCCCAACTAAAGAGCGATGTTTCTACAGTTGCACCCACTCTGTTGTGATAAGTTGTGGATAGAATTGAATTTCCTGGAAGTATCTGTTAATGCCATATAACATTCTGCGTGTCTCTGTTTAAACAATGCTCCTGGAAGCACATTAATCATAATTGACTTTGAAATACCATAAATTTGACAAATGATTAATGGCCCAGAATAATACGTGAATCCTAAACAGGCTTGGTTTCACATATCTAGCAGTGACTCAATTTGAAGATACCCTCTGAAATACCATTTAATCTAGGGGTGGGGTATTCACAGAAGTAAAAGTTCACCTTTTCACTCAGGCTTTAAATGGTGAAATTCATAGCAAGCTAATATTCATTCAACCTCAACTTCCGCCTTAGCCAATGAAAATTAGTAATAACTAATCTTGAGTCACACCAAAACTATAGACAAAGATAATATTTATTTTTAACGTCTCTCGGGTATGAAAAAAAGTGAAAAGCTACCGATGAGTGTGTGGTAAAGAGTACTCAAAGATAGTCTGAGCTCCCAGACTCTTGCCCCAGTCCTCAGACGATGCAGTATACTAGCCTTATAACATGATTCGACAAACAAAGGCTAACTTCGACTAACCTGATGGTTTCGGGGTCTTCACTTGGTAGCTGAGCTATCGTAGTGAGCTGATGTGAAACATTAAAACTAGATTGTTCTGTGAATGTGTTGAGATTCCACAGTTTGATGGAGTGATCAGCAGATACAGAAACCTGGAACAAGAAAATAAAGCAGAAATGACAGATGTAATTTTTTTGTACCATTGGAATACTCATAATGCTGTGGATAGCAATAGAGGGACCAGATGTGCACCATACATGCTATAAATGATCTAAGTTTCAAGAATTTGTCGGGTCTTGATATGGATTATCTCCCCTGCAGAAAGGAGAAGAGCAGAGGAGATAACGGGCATGAGGAACGGGACATAAAAAAATAGATATAATTTTGAAGGTGACTATAAATCCAAAAAGATATCCATGTAATCCAATCTTTTTTCATTTGTGTTTGTTTGTTACATATCCCTTGGTGATGATTTATTAATAGATTTTGCGCAACATAAGTTCGCAAACACTTGCGGTGTTATTCCATGAACATTTCCCTTTTTTTGTTCAGGTGGTTAAATTTTATCAAGTGTATAATTTCCTAGTTAATGCCACGCAGGGCAAGACAAATCACTCTAGTAAAAAGTTGAATAAAGTGATTTGATTAAGTAAAGTGCAGTGGGCCATTTTTTGTTAACCAATGAGATATCCTATATATCGCAATTTGCACGGACTAAGTTCTCTTAAACTTTGCTTCAGAATCAAACAGCACAGGTAAATAAATTGCAATTCACAGACTTGAAAATACTTCTCAATTTTTCCTTTCTCCAGGGTAGGAAATGATAGTATTAAATTTAAGTCTAGATGACAGGGTCGGAAAAAACTACAAAACAAAAATTGGGATGGTCATTTTCCATCAAAGTTTTAGCCTGTGTAAGAATGATTATGCCTGGGCGTGGGATACTGAACTTACCACAAATTGACCTGCATTGTTACCAGAAGTCACATAGCAGCATCTGTGTACCTTTTCTCTGTGACCTTTGAACTCCAATACAGGCATATCACCGCCCCGACTGTCCCATAGCTACAAAGATTTGCACAGATTTAACTTACCAACATAGCTGAGGTAGGCAGGTAATTAGTGTATTCTTTTTCAAACTATATTTTAAAATACGAATGGTTTGAGAACTGAATCGTTTTTTATCGTGTTAGCTTGTGGAACAGTACAAGCTCCCCCACAAAAGACTAATTGAACGTTTCAATTATTCTCAATTCTGTCGGAGGGGGGGGGGGGACTTTCTATATGTATATATTAGAGAAGGTAATGCGTGTTAGCTTATCTCTTCTGCACATCAAACGCTAGCACATGGTGTAGAATAATAAAGATTTATAAAAAAAATGATAGCGTATACGTATATGCTTCAGTGTTAGAGCTGACAGTGGTTGATGAGTGGCACTAATGACTAGGAAGCATCTTTGCCTCTAAAAAACGCATCCTATGCCGGCACATAAGTGCCAGTCATCGTCAAACAGGACAGACAGCAATATTATTATTATTTAACAAGATTAATATATCTGATCGCTTACCGTTATTTCGCATCCAGATCCATTGAAGCCTCCACAGCTTGTCACTATATAGTTACCACTCACATCACAGCTAGTTAATATCTGCTGCTTCTTAACAAAAGTCTGCGTCACTTCCAATGTCCGGGAATCCCACAACCTATACAATTACATGACAGATAAAATAGAATGAATAATAATTCCAATCTTATTCATTTTCAACATTTTTAAAACTTTCATTTGGAAACAAGAAAGGCCAGAATGAAATCAGAACGCCAATCCTTTGAGCGGCTAATTTCCCAAACTGATCATTCATTGAACTTGTTGAGTGTCTATTCTCATGTAGGCATCTTCTCTGAACTTAGATGATAATATGTAAGAAAGGATCAAGAAAAGGGTCCAGGTGCTATTTTTCACAAGATTAACTTGCCAAGCTTGTCAGTTGCTGAATAAATTATTATTTTTAGAGATTTATTGTGTGATCCCTAGTGTCGACAGCATGATTTTGGCTAATGATCCCTGATAACTCATAGTGAACATTAGACAAGATGGAAAAACCCCATGTACGCATAGGTCATATAACAATGATAAATCTGTTAATGCTCTAAAGTGCCACTTACACCACGCCATACCACAGCTGACCACGGACATGACCACTGACAAGGCCTGTGGTGGACAGCTCATGGTCAGTGTGTCAAACTTTGGACACCTGACCTTGGGATCAATGATATATCTATCTTCAAAATTTTATCATCTATAAAACTGAACTTATAATCATTAAATGCTACTGCAAATCATATTTTCTTGATATGGGCAGGCCTCCAAGCAACCTGCAAGAATATCAAATTGTTGTTGTAGAGACATATGGGCGAGCTTTCGGGCCTGTTTGATCGGATATCGAGCAAGTAGTATAGCAGCAGCACAAACACCGACCACTGGTGGTTGGCGGAATAAAAATGGTGTGATTGCAGTTTCAGTTCTATGAATTTTTTTTGCCTGTTTCACTTATAAATTTCTACATGCGATCAGGATTAGCCATACAAAAAAATGTGGAGTGTTTAACTGGCAACGAAAAAAATGCCATTTTGCAGAAAAAAATTCTTCAAGACTATATATTGCCACAAACATTGCTTCAACTAGATCGATCTGGAGCCACTCATTAACTAAAATCAAAACAAAACCTACAATACTCACCGCAGTGATTTATCTTCAGAAGTCTGGGCCAATAGGTCGCCCTTCCAGCATATGTCAGTAACAAGATTTCTGGCTATTTTGTTGTTGTTTATAGCGGCGCCACTGTTGACATCCCACAATGCAACATTATTATCTCTTGAGCCAGTGCAAATCATGTTTGAATCATCTGAAAGGAGACAGTAAACAACAATACCAGGTTACTGATCCTGTGTTATGTGGATATAATCAGTCAAGGATACCACAGTATTATTAATCATCAGTAGGCCTATAAATATAACTTTCAGCCTGTCAGCAACCTTAGAATGCAAAATTTTAGATAAAGGAATGGCGTATTTTGAGTAACTAACTCCTCATCACTTTGTAGGTAATATCGGTCAACCCTGTTCTCACCACTCGATGGAAGAAGAACTGTTGGAAATCGACGCTACAGAGAGTCACTGAGACTTTTTTCTGGAGCGGTATTACTGTGCTCAGGGCTGAGACATGATAAAATTAGATAATCATACCGTGCAAAGATAAAACATACACACATATCACTGGAAGAAAACTGCACATGCTTGATGCAACAAAGTTTTTTGTCAACCTTATAACTATACATACACACCCGGCTTAGCTAATTAAAATTGGTGCTAGCTTAAATAAAGTCATTCTCAGACAAGCTAAACCTTAAATCTAGCTAATTTTTTTCTCCTCTAAGGGGTGAAAAGCATATTTATGTACCTGGATGGCACGCCACAGATGACACTACGAGATCATGTAACCCTGTGAACTCTTGTTTGTGCTGACGATCATCGCTCCCGACATCCCACATTCTCACAGAGAGATCTCGAGAGGCAGAAAATATATGTGAGGTGGTGCTGCTACCAGCTTCAGGAGAGCGGTGGCATATCTAATAAAAGTAAATTTCATACTGCCATTTCTACAGGGAGTTAGCAATAGTTTTGCTTCTACAATGCCGAATCTATATCGAATAAATGGAAAATGATGTTACGAGCTTGGACTTCTTTTATCTTATTTCAAGATGGAAATTACTGCTTTCAATTGTGGGCATGTCCTTTGGGACGGTCGCAAGCAATGAAAAAACCAAAATTGTCGAAATACCATAGGACTTATGATTTTATATATTAGCAGTTGTCTTATCTCATTTGATGGGTAGACAATCCTACGATTAAGTATGATGCCTTCAGTGAGTTTGTACCTGGTGCAGTTCTAATCATTTACCTCACCTGGGTAATTGATTTGTCGTGTCCATTCCATGTGCATGTTTGTTCTCCAGTGTCATAACAAAATGATGCTAAACAACCATCTCCAGCCCCTGCAATTAGCCAAACAAACAGGTTGATTATAGCAAGTATTGAATGTTGATAATGTCAAAGAAGTACATGTACTTAGAAAATTTGCTTTGAAAACTTAGTCTGTTACTGTAATAACCGTTGGTACTTTAAATTTACTATATTCATTTGTGAGATGAAAAACAAAAATAAAAAAGTAATGTGCTAGGAGGCTTAATAGCTATGTTAAGTGTTCAGACTTGACAAAGTAAGTGCCAACATGTTAGCTCATCCAGTTAAAATTAAGTTTTAGTTAATGTAAAAACTTCTAACTCACCAAATACAACCCGATTGTCTGAAAGTGGTAAAAGTGTATTTACAGATTCCTCATATGGAAACCCTCTGTATTTATGATTTGGTATATCATCATCTACAAGCCTGTGTCAAGAGAAAAAAAAAAGTATTTTTAGATACAAAGAACATGGTAGAGTGTTATATTGTATAGTACTGCTTATATTGTCATTCACATTTCAGTCGGCTTGTTAATATTAAAATAATGATTGACATTTAAACCTACTGCTCCTGTTGGCCTGTCTTCATACAATCACAAAGCCTGGCAAGCATCATGTCCATATAGATTCTCCTTTATCAGACTTAAGGAACATCTGTAACAAATAAAATTTCAAGTATTACAGTCCCTTGAACATTTGAGAGAAGGGCGTCAACAACCTATCTACCCAGTGATTAAGATGAGAGTGCAGTCCGTAAAAGTTGCGTTGTGCAGTGTTCCATTTCACATGCAAATTGCAATGCAGTCATTCCAAGTTGCATGACAAATATCAGCATATAAACCGATGATAATCTTATATTTCATGGTGGCTGACTGTTAAATCAGCTAAACGTAAATATAATAAATAAAGTCTAAATAATATATATATAATAATGGAGCAAATAATTTTTATCCTACTACGTTATATATGAAGTACAATTTGTGAGTGTAGCATACCATGTTCACGTTGCAACATCAGGCTGAACTCTACGTGTACGCAATTTCATTTGGAATCGGAGATACCAAATGGTGCAGGCACATACATGCCAGTTAAGTGGGTGGTTACATTTAGAAAAAGGATCCTCAGATTCACTAGTATGTAGACTGATGTGAACAGCAGTCCGCAGGAAGATACATTTTGTGTCATGTACTAAGCCATTTCCTGGTAGGGGTCCTATGTATGTACGTGGAGGAATAAGTAAGATGGATTTGTTTGTCGCTTGGGTCTAAGCCCTAGCCTAAGTATGCAAACAAGCTTACTTCAGCATTCAAACATCAGCAAGAGTACTTTGGTGATCTACCTCATTGGACCTAATAATTTTTAACTATCTGTCTTGTGGGTTATGTATCATATTCAGCATTATAATTAATTTAATATAATAATGTTACTTGATTATGAATGGGTCACAACTGTTTCATTATGAAGTTCAGAGGTAAATCCGCCTCCACCAATGAGCTAAACCTTCAGTTCATTGCCTCCACCTTGGTCTAGGCTGGCATGCATATATTAAATATTTAATTAGGAGTTACATTTATAAATTAAATTATGTATTGTATGTAGTCACCAAACATCAACAACAACAACAAGGTAAGGAAGGAGGACTGGAAGGGGAGGTATGTCTAACTAATCAAGGGGTCTTTACTCCTTGGTCTAATACAATGTTGATTCCTACTTATGGAAAACACAAGCCTGTCTCGACAAGCTTTTCAAGAGAGGCTAGGAACTCCCATGTCCCACAAGCTCCAGGGACACAAATGTTTCATTCACTTCTGTTTTTAAAAACAGTTTACCTGTCCTTGTTGTCCAAAGTTTTTTTCTTCTTCTCCAACATTCCAATGATGTCTTTCAACTATATGTTATAGTCATCATCTGTTCAGTTGTGCATTATTCTAGATCTCAACAATAACAAGGTTTCTGACCTCCTTCCTAAAAGTGTATATAAACCCTGACCTTTATGCACGCATACCTCATGCAATATAATGGAGGTGCAGTGCTATTACCAGATTATATTTTCTATCTTAGACTACACGAGTTGGATACTTTCATTGCAACCGGTAGGATCATTCATCACTCTTCCCTTTCTCACCAAGGAAACATGTCTGTCAAAGCTGTATGCGTTCTCAAAGGTGCTGGAGAAGTTACTGGAACTATCTCATTTGTCCAGGTAATTTTTGTTTGACTTGACACATTGATTCTTAGAGCATAATATACAAAACTAATCAACTCACTCCACTCCCAACAAGAACATTCTTCTACATTATTATCCTATGACAATGCATTTTTTTCAAGCCAGACCAAAGTTTGAGACATTTTAATGGCATTAACATTTCAGCAATTAGAATAATAACAGTAGTGTAGATATCACTGAGGTATTAATATAACTGGAGAAGGGTCACCATGAGCTGAGCAGAGACATGGAATGGGTGGTTTTTTATTTGTTGACGCTGACTATTACTATTAGTATTTGTATTGTATCTATCTCAATCTGCAATTGGCAGAGTTCCAAGTTTAGAGTGACCACTGCTGATTTGTCAAGCAACTCCTAAAATTAGCACTGTGCTTATGAATGGTTATAAGTAAGATGAAGAAGTTACTGTGAATATAGAGCTCCCTTCACTGTCACTAGTACTAAGTAATTGATAATCTGCTTGTTTCACTATTATCACATCAGAGCAGACTACTTGTTTCTTTGTCTTTATCAATGATATTGATGACAACTCATTGTTTTCCTTCTGCTGCTGTATCCAATGAATGTTTATTGCTGCGTCCTCTGAGTGTAAAAATGAAGTACTACTATGGAACCTCAATTATGTCTGCAATGAGTTGGTTACTGTTGTTGTGGATGATGGAAAAAAGACTGTCTGTATCCCAATATATAGAAGTATTTGATATTGCAACCAACATGATTTCTGGTTGTGGATATCAAGAGTTCAACAACAAATAACCTGTACAGTTGACTACCATAGGTCGATCTCAAAGCGTCTTAAATAAAGACTGTTACTAGATATAGCTTTGTTTGAATGTCTTCATTTTTTTAGGAAGGAGATACTTGCCATTTGACTGGTGAGATCACTGGACTGGCTAAGGGAGATCATGGCTTCCATGTGCATGAATTTGGAGACAACACCAATGGTAAGGAAAGAATGTTGTTCAAGAATTTAGGTCACCGATCTTGTCTCTGTGAAATAATGAGCTGTTATATTTTGAGCGCATTCCTGCTGTTAGCTGTTCAACTAATCCCTTGATTTACCTCTGCTATTTGCCAAGTTACACTGCTTGCGATGGTCTGCTAGACACTGCTGAGTCATGCAAAGTTATTTATATGAGTGGTGTATTCCTGGCCAGTACCTCACACTTCAATGGGTAAGGTACTGGCTAGCATCGCCGCTTTGGCGTTCACACCTGCT
Organism: Membranipora membranacea; assembly: GCA_914767715.1. Lineage (NCBI taxonomy): Eukaryota > Metazoa > Bryozoa > Gymnolaemata > Cheilostomatida > Membraniporidae > Membranipora > Membranipora membranacea. The sequence goes on along the minus strand of OU612073.1, from coordinate 11,451,489 downwards.
GGTGGAAAGTGTCATTTGCCTGAGAGGAATTGTTGTAGTGGCAAAGGTTGTACTGTAGATACGCTAATGATGAACAAGTAGAGATTTGTGTCAGGCAGAGGAGGAATCGTTGCGATGGGTGTAAGTTTTAAGTAACAAGTATGAAAGTGAGAATTGATTGGTTAGCGGTGATGATTACAGTGGCGAAATTGCGCAGTGCGGTTATGCGAAAGAGATAGTTAGTGTGTGTTTTAAAGACTTTGGCTGTGGCAAAAGATAACAATACAATAGTCTCTATGAGATTATCAGCCAATTTGATTCAATGACAGTATGTTAATCTATTATGTAATTGCTATGTGATGGTGTGAAATTGCTAAAAAAAAAAACTCACTGGTTGTGACAACATGCTACAGTGTAACTTGATGGTTTTTACATGATTTACCTGTATTGAGCTTTTGATTGATTGTAGGATGCATTAGTGCTGGGCCACATTTCAACCCACATGGTAAAACTCATGGAGCACCAACCGATGAGAACAGGTAAGCATGGAAAACACAGATCAGTGATATCTCAGGAATCAGGGACTCGTTATGTGCCCCTTGGCCAGCACACCTCTACAACCAAGTACTTTCTACTTTGAGGATGCATTGTCATCAAACAAATTCACTAATAGAAGCGCCGCAAGCTATCGGTATAGATCAACCAGCTTTTGGCAGTGCTTGGCATATGATAGGAGGAAGCAGGAAATCTAGGTCATGTCTTTGCTATCATAATCTTGTGTAGATGTTAGATTCCGATTATTAACAGTAACTGTAAAATATCAATGAAGGAATGAGCCTTGAAATGATTACTCTTGTATTTGTGAATATTGACATATGGTCCATTTAGTAGTAGCCACTGATGGTAGTAGTAGTAGTAGTAGCCACATATCAATGGTAGTAGCACATGCTACCCTTAGTTATAGTAGAACTAGAATGAGTTTGCCACAATAACTCATGGGAATGTGAAAAAATATTGTCTTTGAGTAACTAAATCACAGTAATAGAGTGACATCAGCATTATTTAATATGAATAGCAAAAAAAAGGCAATTATTAAGAAGTCAATCACAATGATTTTGCTTGTCAGTGCTAACAAGCAATCTACAATCAATGGTCTCTCTGCTTTGTTACAGGCATGTTGGAGATTTGGGAAATGTGACTGCTGGTGATGATGGAAAAGCACCTATCGATATCAAAGACAAGCAGGTTACCCTCACAGGACCACTCTCAGTCATTGGTAGAACCATGGTTATCCACGCTGATGTAGATGACCTTGGTAAGGGAGGTCACGAGCTTAGCGCTACAACCGGTAACGCTGGGGCAAGACTTGCATGTGGAGTCATTGGAATCTGCAAGTGACTAGATACTGCTAATCCACAGCAGAAAAGTAGCGCTGCTAAACTTTAATTCATTGCAGCGCTACATGAGACATTGGCAATTTTAACATGATCAAACTTTAATTGCTAAGATTGACATTTGACCAGTCATTTTAACTTTATGTACTTACTATATTCAGTTCTATTTCTCGAGACCATAAACAACATTTATACTAAATCATTGTACAGTAACACCGGTGTTATGATTATCTAAAATAAACATGTCCGTACCTAAGCTCTACTCCACTGCTTATCGACGGCCATATAAACTTTCAAATATGCTTGTCACAGAATTAGTCAATTGAATGTGACTATAATGCAGGCACAAGTTTTCAATCTTAATTGAGTTCATTCATATGACATACAGTGTAGACACTGTGAAAGTTTTGCTTCATGGTATTGCAACTTATCTACTGATAAAGTCTTCCCCCACCAGTTTGACGATAAGAGGATCGTATACATGAAGCTAATTCATCTATAACTAAATATCCATATGCTACAATTCCTAACATGTATAGAACATTTCCTTGACGGGAATTAACACAAAATGTGTAGTGAAGTTGCTTTATGATACAATATTTGAGTATCTTTGAGGATATTGTTTCTATTTTGCTGATGGAGTTTACCCCTTTTATACCAAACGGTGGTCTCATGCCAAGGGTAGACACGGCGTTTATGATTCTTTCACAGAGTGAAGATCCTTACTATATGTGAGTATGTCAACGCCTCTTTGATATTCCTCCCATTAAAAGCACACTGCATTATTATATCCTGACTGCAAGCGTCACATACTTGCTGAGACCTTGGTTTGACTGTTCCAAGAGCAGTAATACACCTCTCAGAGAGGGAGGTAAACTTGCTCAACCAAAGAATGGCCAATGGGAAGACAATTACTCTCTCCAGATTATTTAGGCACTTTTGTTGCTAATCACTCATGAGTCATAAGCAAACTGAGTGCCTGATGGAAAGACCCTACCATAATTTGTTTTGTAGTCGCAGAGTAGGGGTATTATAAATATATTATCTTTACCCTGAGTTGTAAAGATTTGGCAGTATAATATCAGCTGTGGAAAACTCATCGTTTATTTATCACAATCGGACAACAGCATGCAATGTAATTATTGAAAATTGTACCTCTAGTTAAAATAATTTCATTTCTAAAAATCTCAATTCTACAGCAGAGAAATCGCTTAATTACGTTATAATCCCTTTTAACCATAAAAGTTAGCATTCACATGGACCTGTACACAACATCAAGGCTACATATACCCAGGATCCATTCATGGATATGAGGTACAAAAAAACAACACATCAGTCAAAACAGATTCTAGCTTATTGAGATATGATCAGAGCAAGGATATATCCTTTCTCTTTGATATGATCCTATTGTTGTTGTCTTAGTCTACATAAATACATAAAACACACAAACATCGGCAGTATGTATTGTCATATCCACATATAAGCTTTCTGGCAAGCAAGCAACAAAGCCATTGTTAACACACCCTTGATTTCAGTCCCCCGATATCCAGTGACCGACTCTCCTGGATTCGGCTGGCATATTGGTTACCCAGATGAATACTGCCTTTGCTTATGTGAATGAACAAGACATGCTGCTGCACAGACATCACATACTGTCATATCTCAGTACAATACAAAATTGAGTCGTAGTATTGTTATGTAACAGCAACCTCATTACAAAAATAAATCTGTGCTGTATAAATAACGGAGCGGTGATTTTTCTTCCTGTTGATTGGCGAGCAATGATCCTAGTTTTGCTGATGAAATGGCAATGTCCGTGACCAACTCAGTCATGCAACACATAACATGGGTATTGAGTGCTCTTGCAGCGTACTTGCAGTGACGTCAAGCTGCGTCAATATGGGCTCAGACACTGATGGTAAACAACAGATATTTTCAGCGTACAAACCTCAGACCAGAACCTAATTGAGTCCTGGCCTATTTGTCCTTCTGGTTTAGTTGAAGCTGTGATCCTCACAACTTGACCATACTAGTCTGATGGTAGAATGTCGATGTCGGCTGCTGTGCGTCTGGTGTTTCCTTGTGATGATTCAGATGATTTTGTCTACTAGTGTTCAGTGAGCTTGCTTTCTCAATAACAGGCCTATCCAGCTGCATGTACATATGTATCCCAGAAACTTAAAGCAAATTTAAGAAACATACCTGGATTTCTGAATCTATGCATGAGCTATTCAAGAAATTTAGTGGTGTTGCACAAAATATGTTTCTTTATTTACAGAAATTTCGGGACTGTACACTTTACATTGCAGGATTGTACACTAATTACAGTATTGAGCTAGATTTCATCATTTATGAAATAGAGGGTTATATACACCGAATTTGTACATGAATTTAATTCATCTCTATCTAAATATCCTTATGCTACAGTTCATTGTCGTCTTTATGAGTTTTCCTCCCCCTGTATGGGAGCCGATAACTCTGAATTCGGTTTGTCATTTGCTACTTCACTGGTTATTTCAGTTACTGATTTTATAGGTTCACTTGTGTCTATTGAGCCATTTGTGTTTATGTCATTGGTAGTTGGGATGGGCTCTACTATGGCTTCAGTTATTGCTTCTTTAGTGACCAGATCAGGTTTGTTTTCAACTGGTTGTGGGGGTTTAATTGGTGCTGGTGCATCATCTTCGTCATCATAATCGTCATCATCGAGCTGACCGAGTACATTCGTTGCTATGTCAGCTGTGTCCGCTTTAGTTATATCCACAACTGGCTTTTCTGGTTCCTGTGGAGTTTCCTCCTGGGTTTTTGCAGCCTCCTCGAGAGGTTTATCTATACTCGGTGCAGATACCGCAGCTTCATTTTCTGGCACCTGAGCTAAGTTTGCAAATTTCGCAGCAATTTCCAGGGCAGTATTCTTAGCAAGTTTCTTACTAGCATCATCCAGTCCGGACGATGATGTTGATTCAGGGTCATTAGACCAGCGAGATCTCTTAGCTTTGCGCTCATCCTCATTTCCATTATGTTGAGCTGGTTTTTGATTTTCTTGCTCACGGCCGCGTGACCTGTTCTCACCACGGTCATCTCGCCTAGATCGATCATCACGGGACCTGTCATCGTCTCGCGATCGACGATCCGAATCGTAGGAGGGCCTACCACGGCGATCCTGATCTCTGCCTCTATCAGAGTCTCGGCCTCTATCCTGGTCACGACTGCCTCTGTCAAAGTCACGGTCTCGACCTCTAGACTGATCGAAATCCATATCCTGTTCGCCTCTGAATGGGAAGCGAGGTCTTTGGCCCATACCTCTAGGGCTAAATCCCGGTCCTGTGAACAGAAGAAATAAGAATTTTATTTAACATGTTGGGGTAAACAAATATCTACACCCAGCCTATACCTGGTTCTCATCAAGCAGTGAGAGCCTGCCACAGGCTGAAATGCAGTTATAATTCTCGCCTGAGCTGAGCGTGAGTAAAATAATATTATTGGACTATTTGCGATCCCGATTTTTCGGTACAGATATGGGCCTCAAATATGTTTTTTATGTGGCTGCCAGCACGCCAAATATCAAAACCCCTTGTACTTTGGCTAAGGCTTGTAAAACAAAAATGCGAGGAGTTTTTTAATCTTCATAAGAAGTATGATCTATCGGTCAAATACTAACGGGGACCCTGTTCTCTTGGATTCCATCCTCTAGGTGGAGGTCCTCTGGGATTGAACGGTGGTCGGCTGCCTCTCCAGCCTGGTGGTGGCCCTCGGTGGTCAAACTGAGGACGAGGACCTCTCATATCCTGCTGCTGGTGTGCTCCTCTAGCGTCTCCCGGACCTCCTCTTCTGTTCTCATCATCCTGAGAGAACCTGTATAACAGTGAATATTGTCAATAAGATCTAGCATGGTCATATGATTGCATTTTTTGATGTTTATGAGTATTGGTATATGGACTGGTTGAAAGTGATAATCTCGTCCCACAAAATGAGCTACTTAGGTGATGCTTAGTTTACCACTGTAGTAGTCTGTTTTGTAAAGTAGTCTGTTTACCACTGATAACAATTACTATTTCCTGAAACAAACCAACCACATCACACCATTATGTTATAATGAAAGGCCACCCTGAGTAATAAAGCAAGAATGTAGAATATCTCATGATAAGGCACTAAATGATGGGAAGTTTTTATTTGAAGACTGAAAGTTTGATGGTTATGCAGAAATTAATAAAGGTAATGGCAATTTGGAATCACAGCATGCAAAATTCAAAGTTTTGCTGCAAATCATGGATGTTATGCCACTGACAATCTATATAACATGTTGCGTACTTTGCAAACTAATAATAGATACAACACGCCTGAAATCCTGTTGAATGAAAATATATAAGAGGGAAGAAACTTCCCACACTGGAAAGTGACAGTCTACCGCTACATGATAATAGTGTTGGATATGGAAACAATATTGATAGCAGCTGCAATCCTTTTGCATATGCTTAGCTTTCTAATGACCTGTAGCAATATAAGCAGGATGCTGAATGGCAGGCCCCTTACTTGTGCCTACAAGTGTGAGCTAGATCTGCCCATTTCTAATATAGACAAAGCACACAACGATGATTCAAGGTAAAAATGCTTCATAAATGGTGATATTGTTTTATGGATTCAGTCGGTGGCAGCTCAAAGAGGATACACATGATCTTTATTCGATAGGTCTCATTTGCAAAGCAGTGAAGGCACTAGAATAGAAGTATTCTGATTGTTAAACAATAGCTATCTCTGGCAGTCAGTTTAGTGATGCAGAGCTTCCCTGTAAAGATGGGTTGATAGTCAGCATCAAAAACATCAGTTATGTGTGTAGTGACTAGACAGTGGGTTCTTATCCCACTTCAACAACACACATTTTTAATTCAATACCTTCGGAAATATTTGAAAAAATATTGGTGAAAATGAAGTAATGCAGGCAATGTCAGGCAAGACCCTAGCTGGATTCAACTGGACGAAGAAAAACACCAGTTTGGTTAATGGTCTTATAATCAGTGGATTCTTGATTGAATCATCTTGGTTATATCAGCAAGACACAAACAAGACATTGAACGTAGTATGTAGTCATTCAAGGAAGCGATACATTGACCAGGCAGCAGTTGACTAAAACCTTTGATAAATAATAGTAATTATTATTTTGGCACACCAAGTGCAGATTTACTTTCCACAACATTGAGATTAAGATGTATCATTTGCCAAAGTTGTTGACAACGGAAATAGTTCCTATACCTAGTATAAATAGTTGGTCACAATAACAATAATCTAGCCTGGGCAGGCTGTCGTGTCGGGGTTGAATGGGTGGGGAGGGGGGACAGCCTGGGTCAATCCATTTGAAAAGAGGGGACAACTCGAAAATGGATTGTACAATAGGTGTGAATTCGGAAGAAAATAAGAGGTGTCAGATTTTACTCAATTAGTCCATTGGTAATATGAGCACAATATAGAAAGAGACTAAGTCGGTGTCTGTGTATCAATGTCTATTGATCACGATGCTAAATTTAGTAAAAAAAAATTCACTCCAGCCAGTCTCTACCAGCTAAGCCTGTGTAAGTAGCAGTTTTACAAACAGTATGGTATGCCAAATGAACAGGTATTCACATGGAATAAGAAGAAGAATCAAAAAGTCAAATCAAGGACTACTCCTTGATCAAACAAAGATATTTTATGTTAGTCATAGTCTATATCGTAAATCCGAACTTATCAATATGATAGACAGGTCTGTGTCGTGACCTTGAAGAGGTCACAACGGATGGACCCAGGCTGTCCCCCCTCCCCGACAACCTGCCCAGGCTTAGCAATATCTCTCTATGTCAATCAAAGCTTTTAGAAAATGCAAACAAACATCAAAAAAGAATATATGCTTTTTTGTTTCGGTACTTTATTCAATAAAACAAAATCTGGACAATATATACACTGTATCCTCTGTTATGCAAAAATTCAGCACCATACCATAGAGATAATTACGACAGCTGGTGATTATTGGAAGGTATTGCTGTGTAGAGGCTGAGAGTAGATCATAATCATAGTACTGTATTGCCAAAGCGGTTACAGTTACGGTAGCAAATTTTTGTAACATATATCACTGAGTGCGTAAGTACCATCAGGAAACTGCAAAACTAATGGTGTCCAAATCGCTTCAATCTGTCAACTTCAGCCGACTTCAAGCCATGTGTTATACACCCAAAATAATAAATTTGCGATTCCTTATTCTTGTTTTCTCCTTGAACCAGTATCAGGTACTAAAGTAACCCACTCTCAACAAGGAACGCACCTCAACCAAGCCCCAATTTTAATGCCACATCATAAGGCCACTCCAACCCAGCACCACACAGCCAAGCACGTCCAAACTTTTCATATACAACATTTGGAGTTGGTTGCAGAAGTGTTGACCTGTTATACTTGCTAGGAGTTGTATCGTTCCAAGAACAGAGCACACAACTCCTTTATTGAAAGTAATAATTTGGCTATGGGAGAGCCTCAGGGTACAGGGTACATGGTAGGCGATGTCCAGGAATCCCACGGATATAAATGGGAACTAATACAATCAAAACTGGATGACTGAATTCGGTGCAATACAAATTGAGCAAAAACCAATGCCACCATCCCCACAGTTGCTCCTTCAACCGTGAGACCTTCCACATCCAGAATTCTGAAAAACTCTGAAATTGAAACTGAAACGCATACACAGATTATCAACCATAAGAGTACTTTTTTTACTAAGATCCTACCTGTTTCTATTGGGAGGTCCTCCCCCGTCTCTTTCTTGGCTGTGTCTCCTCTTTCTTTCGTTGTCTCCTCCCTGCTGAATGTCCATCATATCCATACCACCTGGTTGCCCAGCTCCTAACTGCACCTGAAACAATAAAAAAATTTTCCAGGTAAAGGATATGGGATTATGGAAACTATTATGATTGATACTAACTGAAGAGACAACAGGAAGATACAATGAAAGAAGAAAATATATACCCTGATCCAAATCTGCTGCTCCCAGGTGAATAAGACAATACCGAAACTTAGGTAACAAGCTAAATCATAATAAATTTGGAACTGGCAATGAGACACTATTAACAGTGTCCCCATCGAATGAACGCTGTTAAGCCATCTATAGAGCCCTTCTGATTCATTTATCATTATTTGATCTTCCAACAGGTTATAGCTGATCAACTCAAGGTTTATCAACACAAACCCAGTCAGTAGACTGGCAGTAAAAACATAGTACCAGAGCCAAAGCCAGTCTTGGTAGAGCATGAGATCAAGGAGGCCAGGTTTGCTGTCCCTGATTGACACAGCCAACATTTGACAATGGACACTTCACAAGTAGACCGAGCACGGCTGAAGTTGCCAGTACATGGAGCAATTCTGGTCAGGTTATGAAACCAAAATATGATTATGCCTAAAGCCACACCAAATTGATGTCTTGATCTAGATTTACCTCCCTCGTCTAAAATATTATCTGGATCATAGAAATAAACTAAAATTAACTCCAGCCTCCAGCGGATCATTCTCTAAATTATTGTAAAAATAACACAAAATGTGTGATAAAATGAATTTCCCTCCAGCGTCCTCTCCATAATTGCCAAAAATAAAACAATAAAATGGAATTCCCTCCAGCCTCCTCTAGTATTTTGGCATAAACTAAAAAATAATATACCTCCTCCCTCCTCCAAAATTCCTTCTTGCTCGTCATCTAGATCAAGACATTAATTTGGTGTGGCCTAATTTAAAATGATAGCAGGCGCTGACATTGTCAACGAGGTAAACACGGGTGCCCTAACCTGAAACAGCATTTCACCTAATTTTCAGGAATCGCAATATATCAAAAAGGATCAAACTCCCTGGAATAGGTCATTGAAATTCTATTACATTGGGATTTGCTAAGATCCAAGAAAAATGATTGCTAAGCCAACCAACCAGGAGTGATGATATGCATAATACAAGTCTTTTGATTCGAAATATGACTTCTTTACCTAACTTACCACTTGCAGTAGTGGCTTGATAGGAAGAGAATTGCTTGATGATACACATTCCATGAGTATGGACTCTTAGACAAAAGATCCATAAAATAATGCAGAAACAGATTCTGATGGATTCAAGAAAAGCTGTAGTATGTAAAAATGTACCATGGACAAATGTGTTCCAATGAGTGGCCCAGTTAAGATACTTGAAACCATGAGACTTGTGTTATTTGTAGAAGGAGAAGTCTGCCTTTTCGCACCTGCCTGGAATCAATGGCTAGCTAACATTTACTCATCTTCATAACATTACATACACACCCACCTGAGGTAGTTAACATGGGTGCTAGCTAACATTAAGTAACCTCTAAACTATCTAAACTCAAGCCAATATTTACTACCATTTACTACAAGAACCACAAAACGTAAACAACAAGAGAGGAAACATAACACCAACAATGTTGAATTACCATGGTAGGTCTCCGTCGCTGTTGTGGGTACTGGACTACATCCTGTGTCGTAAAACCAAGGTAACCAATTATGTGGGTATGATTGAAAATGTTTAGACTTGAATTTTTTTGGATAGTATCTGGTCATTACTCACCACAAACCAGTCAGATTGAGATAAGTGTATTGGGGGTGGGGGTGTATTATAGAATGTTTAGTCAGGTCATTGTTTGCCCAGAATATATTGGTACCTGTGAAAGGGTGGCTAGTGATGTTCAACCTTTGTGAAAATGGCTAGACCAAGTTTGGTCCTTCTGCCTGCATTCGGAGTTGCTCCGGATCCACTGGAAAGGAGCAACTAAAATGCAGGCAGTTGGATTCAACTTGATCTAGAAAACGGTCCGGAGATTGAAGGGTCAAAACAGAAGGCTATGCTGAAAGTGTTAAGTTTCAAATCGCAGTCATGTCAGGACAAATTAAGAAGAAGTCACCAAACTTAAATGTGACAGAAAAGCCATACCAACTGAAGCCTTGGTGAGAAAATGAACTGATTGTGTGATATGTGATCGTTCTTTTCTAGTCAAGTTTGGGTGTGAAATAGAGAAGGGTGTTTATAAGTCAACTCATCCATATTAATTAGTTTTTAAGGCAGTTTTAAGTTTCATACTGGCAACCTTTTTGCACACAGCAGTGTTTAAATCTCAACAACACAACTACAACTAGAACACAGCAATGGAGCGCCACAAGTAACTATTTACCTCATTTGAGCGATAATCGCCATAGCAATATGGCTGTTTATTCTGTAAAACGCAAAATTTAAACCGACGTCAATGACCAAACTTGATCAACCTCAGCGATTGGCTTAAAAGAGATTGGGTTACCAATTTGTTTCATAACCGACCGTGGTGCACTGCAGTAGCAACATCTGACCGGATGGACAAGGGGGGAATGAAGCCTCATGTATGGCAAAACCGGACCAAAAACTATACTACCCAATCAATGAGAACCAGTCGAATGCAGTGCACATTATGTGGAATAATATTCATCAGATCATCAGGCCAACACAGGAACCGTACAAAATGTAAATAAAGTACTACTGCAGCCCGCCATGGACAGTTGACCACAAGCACCTCCTGGTGTGAGTTGAACATTTCAGGGTTGGCATGATTCAACAGAACGTCACTGCCAACATCAGTGGTGACATATGGAACGCTGGACTCCCAATTACTAATAGATTAATATCTCACCTCAACCTGAGGAGGTTGGTTGCCCAAATTTGGAGGCAGTCCCATTCCTGGAGGGGGCATTGACATGTTAGGAGCTCCCATAGGCGGTACTCCTGGCCTAATCATCCTGTGTTGTCCTCCCATACCTCCTGCCTGCTGTAGTGGTGCTCCCTGCATACCAGCTTGTGTCATTGCATTGGCCTGTGTCAGTGCAGCCTGCGTTATGCCGGCCTGTGCCATACTCGCCTGCAGTTGTGCGGCCTGTGAAAAAACAAACACCACGTCACACTAGATTTGAGGGAGCTGACCATGTACACTTTATTCAAGCTACATACATTTTGATCCTCACATTCAATGGTACTCTTAAGCGTGCATCGGCTTCTCCCAGTAAGGCCATAAACCTCAAAAAAAGAAGGTTCTTGGACACAGATCAAATGAATCCAGTCTCTCTCCCTCTCTCTCACACATAAGGGAGATTGGGGCATAGCCCAAACTCCTGCTCTCACCGAAAGATAGAACACGAGAACTTGGAGAGAAGTTGTCATACCTTGGCCGTATTTTAGCTGGCAGATTCTGTTATCATTTAACACAAGGGAGGAATGATAATCTAGATCAAGTCTGAACTCATGATTCAGTCATCATTACTGGCGTTTGTAAGAATGATTCGACAGAGTCACCAAAGTCAATTCATTGCCATGAAACATAGATTGAAACAAACTTGAACGTAATGCATAGATAACGCTTTGATTGCACATCTAGGAATCAGAAATATGACATACAATACATTTCCTAATGTAAGTCTATTATTAAGCTTACCTGTGCTTGTGACAGAGAGGTTGGCATCATACCAGGAGGCAGTCCTCCTTGCATAGCTCCTGGTTGTCCAGGCAATCCTCCTGGTTGTCCCGGCAGTCCTCCTGGTTGTCCCGGCAGTCCTCCTGGTTGCCCCGGCAATCCCCCTGATTGTCCTGGTAGTCCCCCGGGTAATCCCCCAGGTTGACCCAGCATAGCTCCTGGCTGTCCTGGCATTTGTGGGATCTGACCAGGTGCTGCTAGTCCTGGAGGAAGCTGTCCTGGTAGCCCAGGCAATCCTCCTGCACCAGGTGGTACCTGCTGACCAGCTAGAGCTTGGATTGCTGCTTTATTACTCATCAGATCTTGTAGGGCTTGTTCGAGCTGATTTCCTGGCTGTGAGGCCTGCATAGGACATACAGGATTGTTCAAATATATAACTGAAAGAGTGTAATTGACCAAGACTTACACATCAGAGAAAGCATTATCATGAGTTATGTTGCCACCTTCAGAGCTTAAGATTTCAAGAAAATTCAAGGTTGTTGATCAGTTCATTTTTGATAGGCCATAAAATCTGAATTTTAAGATACATACTAGCTGATCAAGACGAACTCGATTTTTATAATCATCAGCAAATAAGTGGTATGATGGTAAGATAACACACAGAATGTAAGGACGCTACCATAACGTAGAGCACCACTATTATTAGTAATACAATTTGCAAGCAAATATAAAATTACCCTAGGGGAGTAAAGTATTCGAAGGTGGTATTTCACACAGGCTTGAAATGGTTAAGTTTAAAAAATGATTCTAATATTCTGAAACATTTACTCACTGTCAGCTCGCCAAAATTTAGTATTTAGTGCTAGCTACTTACCGGCCCCATAGGCCTGATAGGTACTAGACCTGGAGGAAGCTGCATGAGTCCTGGTCCGTGGGGCTGAGCCATACCAGGGGGTAGCTGTGTCATACCAGGCAGCAGTGGTGTACCTGGGCGCACAAATCTAACCTGGCCATCTGATAACTGTACTGGTACTAATCCTATCAACAAAGATACATTTAAATATTCTGATGGACGATGAAATATATTATCTATATTCTCTGGTCTGGGTTCATGAATCTTTGCGATACTTAAAGCGACAGTCCTACTAGGCCATGTTTGGTATGTTTTTAAAGATCTCAGGCTGAAAAGTCATTAGGGCATATGAAATAAAACAGCCTGTCAACCTAATGGCAGTTAAACTGCTGCTAAGTCTGAAAATTGGGATCATAGTGGATCATAGTGATTTATTGCCTCCCCCTGACCACCATGATCCACTATGATCCTTGCTAAAATAATTGAAAAAAAACTAATTGCTATTTTCCACAATATTCATCTTTTTTCTTTTTTTATTTGCCCTATAAACTCACAATATTTGATTTACTGGGGTAATATATATCCGCTTTTCTAATAGGACTGACCCTTTAAGTGAAAATGACCTTGTCAAAAAGCTGAGTATAGCACAGGTGGGTAGAACAGGTCGGATCGGTCTTCATCCTCTTCTCACTTTTGAAGGTAAGCTAAGCCTTAAATTTTCACAAGGAACATTCATTCAATTTTGAGGCTAAGCTTACTAGAACCTATACATTATTTGTTCCGGTGGAAAAACCATAGCAGCAACCTACATGATGTTAATATACCAAGTAGTTATATGTATATATATGTTCTTACCCTGTGCCTGCATGGCGGCAGCTTGTTGTGCTGCCGCTGCCTGCTGTTGCTGCATGGCTTGCTGAGCCTGTGGGTTCTGCATCATCAGCTGCATACCCGGTGGTAGGTTAGCCGGCATACCAGGGGGCAGCTGCTGCTGAGGGGCGGAGGTAGGGGGTGCCTGTGACACCGCTGGGGGGTTCACCACTTGACCAGGCTGCATATTCGGTGGTAGGGCTCCTCCTGTGATTTTTATGTGAGGAGGTAGTTGTATACCTCCTAGTCCAGGTAACTGGTGGTGAAGCTGCTGCTGCTCCTCTAGAGCTTCTGCAACAGGAAACTGGTATCAAAAACACAACTAAGATATGTACTATTGACTGTGGGTAGCAGTATTATCAACTTAAGCTTCCGTGTTTTTTTGTGAAAAAAAAGACCCTGAGCAAGAACTGGGCAAGAAGAACAGATCCCTTTCCATACATATGTCAAGATTAACAACTATTTCTGACCCTCAAATCAACACAACTCACCAGGCCTCTGAGGTTGGGGTACAGCTGGTTTCTCGGCCTGTTTCTGCATGATTTTAGCTGTCAGCGCTCCAGGCATTGATGAGTCATCAAGCACAGCCTCTCTGCTCGCTGTCAGCGGGCTGAGGTCAGAGGGCATCTGTCCCCATGGTATGTATGCAGCACCATGTGACACCTCCCAGAACTCCTTCAGCTTCTTATTCTCATTAATGGATTTTGGCGGCGCCCAAGCAACCTGAAGGTACATAAAAATCATCATACATCATGATTGTAAGTGAGAAAGAGGAGGGGTACCCAAGCAAACAACAGTACAGCTACTAACATGCAATTGTCATGGATACATTCTCTTTACATTTTTCAGGTTTTGGGAAACTTCATTTAAAAACAAAATGCAATTTTGAATTTGGTTCAACAGTTGCCTTTTTCAAAAATAAGAACTTTTAAAACATCTCAATTTAGAAATTTATGCCCAACGGCAATAGTTTTTGCACTTCGGTAATTGTTGAGTTTTGTCTAAGCAACACAACCCTATATAATATAGCATACAATGTTTATATAAATGTTTATATAAATGGCACTGTTATACCTTGAGTCTGTTTCCATTGAGCCTTGCGCTTGTACTCTCCACATCCTTGACAGCGTTAGCAGCCTCTGTACGACTCTCCATTGTTATGTACGCACATCCTCGTGGTTTTATCAACTGTTCCGGGGGAAAGAACAGAAAGGTATGTCAAGATATATTTGTTAAACAAATTTGCTTCCAATGATACTACCCCTGATCTACATGGTATGAGCGTACACACTGATCACATGATATACTATTGCATGTATATCTCTGATTGATAGAGCGTAAATTAATTCACCTAGCCTCAGAGCAGCTGAAATGCAGTGTTTAGGAGACGTATGGATGACTACCCAAATTTTTGGATATACACATTTCTTGTTGAAACATTTTAATTTTACTTTAGAAAATCTAATCTCACCTCTTTACAGTTCTAGAAGAGTATTTAGTACATATTTTTGACAAAAAAAGGTAACATTGAAACCGTGTATTGTTAGCCTAAGCTCAGGAGAGAAGAAAGAATTGGTAATAATGCAGAGCTAGGAAATCGTGGTTCGATCATGTCTTTTTGATAAAATTAAAGTTGTCCTCTCTTTCATCCGAATGTAGTTGTCCCAATATTTACGACAGAAGCTCTATCGATCAGAGATCCACATGTTAATAGTGCAATCTCGAAATCAGTGTGATGAGCGTATGATGCCCAATGGCATGGATGGTTGTACGGTTGTTGTTGGCTAATATGTGATGTACACAGTGGTTACATCACTGTATACTCATCGGCTTATCATAAAGCTAGCTTGATAATATCTTCAACTTTGCAAAAAGTCTCAACAACATACAAGTCAGCTTATTTTGACTGCACAGTATACTTACAAAGATATTGGAGATCTTCCCATATCTATCCAAGTATTCATATATGTCTTTTTCTAGGGTCGACTTAGCCAGGTGACCTAGCCACAAGGTACAGGAACTGACTAAAAAAAACGAAAGTCAGAAATCTGAAGGCACTCTGATGTATAACAGTAGATAGACAGTTTTTTCAACTATCGGCTACCAAAGAAAGGTTTTGGTCATGGTTTTAAGCAATTTGTTTGAATACTTGTCATGAGCTGCGTGGAAAGCAGCATTTAGATGGCATGCGAGCCGACAAATGGCCATGAGTGCTTTCGATTTGACGAGAGCACACCCAAATACCGTGATCAGACTACTTTAATATTATGAACAGCATATCAGTAGAATATATCGAAGGAATAATATTAACTCACTGATGACATGGCCGGGCCTGAACGGAGGTAGGCCCTGTTTCTTCCTCTGCCTCTCTCTATCTCTCTCCTCCCTTTCTCTGTCCTCTCGTTCTCTACGCTCCTTATCCTCCCTGTCTCTACGCTCCTGCCTCTCTCTTCTCTCTCGGCTATGATCTCGTCTGTCATCACGCCTCGATCTATCACGAGACCTTGACCGGCTGCGACGCGACGAGCGGTCCCGACCATGTGAGCTCTGTCCGTGATGTGATTGGGGTTCGTTGTGGTGAGGATATGGTGGCTGTTGGTGACCACTAAAGAGAGATAATAAAAAAAGTGAGATAACCAGCTGGTCAATTGGATCTCTATCACATAAAAGGAGAACAGGATTTCTCTTTTTTTCATTTCTTATTTAATCCGATATACAAAGCATGTGTCTATGTTTATTTCATTAGGAATTGAGCATATGCTTCATAATTGCTGGTCAATATCTCATAAAGAAACTGTACTACATTTTGCCCGTTGATGATACATTATGTTGATACTACATTTTGCCCGTTGATGATACATTATGTCGATATTAGCCTGTTGATACCTGAATTAACCTTATTGATAGTCATGACCATGAAACCTGATAGCAGGTATTGTCTCCTCTCTGAACTTATTATACATGAAAGCACAACTCCCAAGTTCAGTAAGCAAAACAATTTATTATGATTCCTATCAAACCTAGCATGCCCACATTGAAGATCCTAGTACCCATAATTTATAGATTTATATGATTTTTAATAGATGATACAGAAGAACTATTGAGGAAATATATGTCCATGTAATTAGTGATCTGTCGCAAACTATTTCCCCTTTCAAGTTATCACAGAACAGTGCACATATCATTTCGATAACTAGACAAATCCAGGTGTTTTTAATCAGGTTCAGTATCTTGTATGACAATATCACAGTATCTACAGTACTGAATATACCAATAAATAAATAAAATTTTAGCAGGACTTGTCTACAGTGCTGTACTTACTGTGATGCCGAGATGGCGGAAGCGGAGGTACTAGTATTAGAGCTGGAGTGACCGACTGGTGGTGTAGGGTCGTACTGCTCTATCTGCCCCTGCTGGGGTAACCTGCTACCGATCAGCTTAGATATCGGAGTAGGGTTATATCCACCCCCAAGACCTTCCATCTAACAACAATTACAACAACAAAGAGTTAGCTTGAGCGCATGACCGTTTTATCAGAAGTGGTTGTAGTTGGAGGATTTTCATTCTTTGAGGCAATGATCAAGGGGAGTCTTTCAATTCGAATAGGCGATGCACTGAGTATAGTGAGTGTGACTGGTTTAATTGAACCCCCCGGCAAAACATTCAGAGGATCAAGGCTACCTGTGGACAATCTTTCTCAACTCAGAATTCATAGTATCACAATGTTTCCACATTATTCATGCTCAGCCTGAAACATGGGTTTTCAATGATACCACTTATAGCAGGGACAATATTGTCCATCTTGATCCTACCTGTGAGTTAGGAAGCTGTACTGGCTGAGGAGAGTCTGTAGTTTCTGCTTTACCCTGCTGCTTGAATAAAACCTCATTCATCTCCTTTAGCTGCTGAATAAGCATTGCCTCCTGAAGAGCTTGTCTGTGAAGAAAAGAGGGAAACACGCCTGGTTATTCATGTGCTACTCCAATAAGAGCAAGAGAGGCTTTTATGAATAAGCCCGCACATTTGCTTCGCTCAGAATCCTCAATAGATTGGTCTTATGGTCAGCTAGCCTTGTCATGCATCCAAAAGAGTGGCTGAGTGACAAGGCTAATGGTCAGCCATATCCTGTTCCATCAATTAGATTCTATCCCTTAACAAGTCTTGTCATCACAGGCAATGAATGACAAGAAAGCAATTTTGGCCGTTTTAAATTGAAAGGACTCTCCTGAATATTGCCGGGATGTTAGTGAGATTACAGTGTGCCAATAACCCCCATGTATAGCTAATACAGGTTAATCAGTATCTAACCAATCAACTCTTCTGACCAATTTATCATCATCAAAATATTGCATGTGATATTTTCTTTACTAGAGTATGACACATACAACATGCATTATATTTTGAGGACGAGCAATTTTCTATTCTCTTGACAATGAGAATTTAGCTAGATTTAAGCTGAGCAAGTCTGGAGTTGCGAGTCTCAATTTCAAGTAGCTAGAATGGGAGAGGGTGTAGAAATGTTAGCTAGCCATAATATATTTCACTATTTCAAGCTGGGCAAAAAGTCGACTTTTTCCACATGCGATTATTTCTCTAGGGGTATCAAACATCCTCACATAACTTACACATTCTCTCCTGGTTTAGCAGGTTTATCTTCCTCATCGCTCTCATCATAATCATAATCCAATAACTTATCTATTACTGGCTTCTCCGGCTCTGTAGTCTGAGGAGAGAGAATAATAGAATGTGAGACGCGGACTCCATCACCACAGGGCTTACCATGAAGGATGAAAACTTTTATCTAATTTTATACTTTGCCATTTCTTTACTCACACATTTGTGATATACTATTTCCGCAAATCATTAGATTTACAAGGATACCAAAAAGAGCTTGTACACGGGAGTTGAAAACAAAAAGCTTATATTTACATGCAGTGAATTACACAGTTTTGGGCCAGGTCGCTACATTGAAATCCCTAAATATATTCATCTAACTAAGAGATAGTTTACAAGTAGTAATTATAATCACAGTCAGTAAGGCAATTTTCTTTGAGTTGCTGTTTGAGGCCCAAACAACTTGGATGATGACAGATGCTGTCTATTGCGGCAGTGTGTACGCAAATGGATACACCACAGTAAGGCCTTTAAACTAATGTGGGGAAACTGCTGAAAATATAAATAATCTTGTGACTACCTTATTGACTAGAAGTTGTTTTGTGAGCTGCTCCAGACTAGATAGAAGCTGTGTATCCACTCCTGTCTTACTGTCACCGCCCTGTACTTTAGATAACATAGCCGTCTGCTGTAGTAACTGCTGCTGTAGGGTCTGTAACTGCTGAAGCTGCATCTGCTGTAGTGACTGAGAATTGTCTCCTCCAGTGGCCTGCAGATATCATAGTTATGTGCGCATTAATAAAACCTATGACCATTAAAAATTTAAACAGTATATGAATACGATAAAAGTATTTTTATGTTTATGCATACACCTGAAAACATCTGCTCATGGTCCTAACTGATTGGACTGGGCATATAGTCCATTTACCTTCCCATTCTGAGTGAGACATTCATATGCCATGTTTATTGCGGAGTTATGTGATAGAAGGACCACAGGAAGAAGATTGAGTGCAAACTGAGTTTGTTATTTAAAACAATTTTTTAGATTCTGATTCCTACCCAAGAGAATATCCAAATCATAATAATAGCACGCACAGTGAACATATATATCATATATTATAATATATAAACATAATGCATATGTGAATATATACAAAATATATCATAATATGTGTGCGTTTTTATAATACTTACAGCATCGAGTTCCTTGGATGAGTTATCTGTAGATTTCCGCTTAGCTTTGAATGGTGTGGAGTCGTTATCAGCTGTGCTGCTGGTGTTTAGTGAAGTATCGGCTCCTTTTTTAGTCACATCAATGCTAGCTGCCTCCACCTTCTTATGAACTACAAGACAAAAAAGACAATCTTCATCATTTACAAGTATAACACACAAAATTTTCAATTTCTTTAGAAATGTGATACAAATAAATACTTTGTAAAAAGGTCTGTGGTGCCAGTCACATTGCCTCGGGTCAACCAACTACATTTTTTACAGTTGAGTACTATGTCTCCTCAATAAAGCAAGAAAAGAGGGACTCACATGAATGTGTTACCAGCAAATTATCAGCTTATTTGCCTCGTCAAAAATCTACTATGATCTTCCATTGTATCAGTGTTAATCAAGTGCAAATAAATTCAAAACCATGATCATTGTCCACTTGTCATCTCCAAGATGTGTGCACAACTCTTAATCTCAATAGTCACTCATAGCATATTTGACAGCTTTTAACTGTGAGTACAAAACAAACTAAATTTCTGACCAACTTTCAAGGTCAGATACAGTAAAAGGCATGGGATGTTCAGGTGTCATTGAGTTGAGATGACTGGAAGGTCAATAGAAAACATTAGTCAATAACCACAGTTTATTATCTCAATGTGGTCAACATTTGTGCACATTATGGAGCTTCCCACTGTGTTATAGCTACAAATATGCAGTGTTCTCTTACCACTTTGAAATATTAGTGGGTCCTGTGGGTCCTTGGCTAAGTCCATCAGAGGTTGTATGACTTCTGTCGGTAAAACTCCATTCTTCTGCCACAGGTTCAATACTCTTACAATTTTGCTCTGTAAAATAGCAATAAATACTTGTCATCACAATCACAAGAACAATTGATGCCATTTGCAATCACAAGCCTAAACCAAATCAATGCCAGGCGCCATAGTTCTCATATAAATACTCAAGCTTTTGTAGGTTTCATAGTATTGGGTAAAAAAAGCAGTTATGATGCATGAGTCTCCCAATCATTTTTAAGGTCAGACCAGTTTTCTTTGGAGCCCGCCAAGGCCTTACCTTGATAAGCTTCATTGGTGGGTTAGGTGGCTAAGTGGGAGGCTACCACAAAGTTAATTGGTGCCTATTAGAAAGGCTAAGCCAACTTCTACCATACATACCCTGTCACTCTCAGGACATTTGTACAAACTCTGGAATGTCGTGCAGATATTTTTACAGAACCTTGCAGCAAACACATCCTTATCTCCTCCATACTGATGTCTCGACTGACGGATAATCGAGTCTATGATGTATAATCCAGGCACTTTGTATTCTGGCTTACACTGCAAAATATTAAAAAAAAGTTACTATTTACACTAAATTTCCATTGTAAGAACATAAGCCTCATCTCAGCTACTTGAGAAGTGAGAGAATAATCTGATATAATATCATGGTCTCAATGTACATCAAGCTTGCGATTACTAATTTGTGCAGATGTAGTTGTGATAATTCAGTTATAGTATTCAGACGGTGAGAATACTTCCATACAGATCACTCTTTCTGAACACTTCTGCGCAAAATCGCCGGACATTTTGATTTTTAGAAATATCACGCAGTCAATTCTATAATGTGACATTGAGACTTCACGCACAAAGGCATACCTAATGCTATCATCACAACAAGCTCTCACCTTATTGAGATATGTCAAGTGTCTTACCTTAGTGATGAACTTTTCAACAGTTTGTACAACATGCTTGTACATTTTGATGGTCTTCATAGCAGCTTTTGTGATGGATGACATTTTAGCCTTTGATATCGGCGGCTTCGCCTTGAACAGTGCATCCATCTACAAAACATGATCATAGAATGGTTTGTTATGTATGAAGTCGCATATTTTGGATGACAGTGGTACCTCAATTGGGCTTTATAATTAAGTCACAATTATTACCTAAATATCCTAGCCTACAGTTGTTATACTCCACTACAAGATCGCCTTAACATCAAAGTTTGGAGATTAACTGTTCAAAAATTATGGTTTGTTAAAGCGTCGCCGATTGAAGCTTTTCAACCAAGACTAGACAAAAACCAAGGCAAAATGACACACTCTTGAGTTTCTGCCATTAGAAGATGTACGAGTAGGCATGAACATTTTCATAATAAATCAATTTCTTGGCCTATTACTATCCATGTGAGGTTTGAGCAAAATTTTCACTCTCACATTTGGCTTTTTCTAATCAGTCAAAGTCAGTCAAAGCAATGAACTGAAGAGGGAGTTCATTGGTCAAAGCCAGTAGGCCTTAACCTTCTCTCACACACACACATATATATATATATATATATATATATATATAGATATATATATATATATATATATATGTCACATGTGAGAGAAGGTTCACTGGCTTACACTAGTTCACTGGCTTAGACTAGAGATATATATATATATATATATATTACATTTCATTTATTGAACAACATTGGTTGGACCATGATGATATTGATTGAGTTAGACAACAGAACAAAGAGGAAGAGGGATTATATTAGTCTTAGTCAGTGAATTTTTGACATTGCCTGAGCCCTGACTAGGTTTCCTTCCAAAAACATGCTTAGGCTTAGAAAAAAAAGGTGCGGCCTAACTAATACAAAGCAAGCCAAATATCTAACAATACATGGAGAGTAGAAATTTAAGAAGAATATAATCAGAAGAAGAGATTTATTAGAGATAGATAGATAGAATATATATATATATATGCTGAAGAAGAAATCACTCACCTCATTTTGGAAGACCTTTACATGCTCCATGATTGCTTTGCTAGAAATTCAAGTGAGGTTAAACAGATATGGACAAATTGTGTATACTTAACAACCTTAGAGTCAATTTTCAGCTTAATATGCAGAATTTATAAATAATTTCATTTTTTGAAATTGGGAAATTTTGTCTTACTCTCAGATCAACATGGCGTTTCCTCGCCAAAATTACTTAGGAAGCTGCTGATTGGATGATTTTACTCAGACTATCCAGTCAAAAGCAATTTAAGAAAATTCTAATATACAAGTATGGCAGCCTCCTTGGATGAATATAGTCCAAAACCGACACTAAAATGCTTTAAGTAAATGATATCATTGTTTGCACACAAAATCTGAATCATATATCAGACTGAGTTTCTTGCACAAATCCAGATTTTGATTGGTGAGTGAAGATGGATTGAGGTTAATACTATCTCTCTGTCCCTTGCTGTCCCATATCAACAAATTTTCATAGTGGTGTTGAATTTCAAACTGTGTAAATGAAAATTTATATGGTTTAAGAGCTATACTAGCATATGATTATGAAATTTAAGTACTACTACTAAGTAACTACTACTCACTCACAGCTCAGTCAGCTGTCACTGCTATGTGTTAGGATAGCATACTTTAGTACTTTAATAGTTAGTACTATACTATGTTTTTATGAAGAAGTAGTCTGTAGAGTCACCAACAAAAGTCTGCACAGGCTTCTGTAGTTGGTGCAAGTCCAGTGGTAGAGTGCCCCTCGACCTCTAGGGCACTCAACCACCCTGACTGGACCACCAATTACAGAACACCTGTGGGTGAGGGAAGGTCTGTGTACCTACTTTCCTTGTACCTTGCCGCGTCAATAGTAGGTTCACTTCTGAAGACTAAGATGACCACCAGCACCAACTCAACCTGGGCTCCCTCTATATTGATAGGCGGCTGCCAACCAATATAGCCCTTCGGGCCTGCTATCACAAACTAGTTGATTCCACCTCTTACTCATGTCCACGAAGAAAGGCTCAAGTGAGCTTTGGTTCTGTGGCAGTTTGTGGCTTGACATACTCCTCTAGATTGACATTGAGTTCGTCAAAGTGCATTGCACGGAAAATTGAATTGAGTCTTTGGTCTGCTAGGGACTCCCAGTTGAGCTTCTGCAGGAGTTTGGTGGTTGATACATGGCTGATTCTAGGAATATGAGACACTTTGAATGATCTGACTCTAAATATCATTCAAAGTGTTTTTATTCTCAAGAAATTATCATTTTCTTTCTTGGTAAAATGTGAGTAGGCCTATTGTATTTCCTCATTCTTGTGTGTGCTGTTCCAAACAACATATCAATTTAACCTGTACTAGTTAAGTATAGACTATGTTGTTCCTACAATAATACTAACGTTGCTGCTTGCATATCTAAGTAGTCTTATTAGTAAACATTGTAACTCAATAAGCAGTAGCTTACGCGATGGCTAAGCTGTTCAAGCAATGTACCTTCTGAGAACACAACTGTTGAAGGTCCTTGGGTTAAACCCAACTGCAATGCACTGACTACTCAGGTCTTTTGGTCCATTATGTACGTTGAAATCAAATGTGTGGAGGTATGTCACATTTCTAACTTAGCTCCACAATACATGAATCATATGTCAGCCATCTGCTTATATTTGCAGCTATCACCGCATCGAGGACCAGTGATCTAAATCTTTGACTGAACCCAAGTTGAAACCATGAAATAGGAGAATGGTAAGTACCATGCTTATATAGCCATAATGTGTAATCATAGAGCCCGTAATGAACTTCCTGAACTTTTTGGTAAACGCCATCATGGCTTTAACCACATTTTTTGTACCTCCAGCTCGAACCTCTTTGTAAAAAAAACTGATATTTAAATTTGATACAGAGCAACTAATCTGTTTTTGTGATTCCTCATCCACTTTACTTTAATTTTACAGGCTTGTATCCCTAGGCGGTTTTCTAAGGTAACTTTTATCGGAGCGGTATTTATTGTAGCCTTTGTATTACTGCTTTATTCACATAACTCATGGAAATGGAAAGATTATGATGGTAAGTTAACTAGTAGGTTGCCTGTTTTGTCAAACTTTATTGGAGCGACATCCCCCCCCCCCCCCCCCCCCAACAAAGCTTGCAAGGGGCAGGCAGATAGTAGGACACTTTGGTATTTATATTTCAGAGTTTTGAATTTTGTGATATTATCAATGGGCACATAAAATTGGAGTCGGAAGAAATCATGTTGCTTGTTCGCTTAAAAAATTCAAATCAAATTCTAACTCCCACGTCTGACTCCATCTGGTCAATATTTTGTATCACTGCACAAACATTATTTCAGGCTGAAAAGATTCTAGAATATATAGGCCTATGCTGGAAACATGTGTAAATGCAGACTAAACCGATCAATCAATCACACTATAAACACTTATTAATCTTTTGATCTCAATGTAGAGCCACATCAACCACACAATCTTAAGCATCCTGTGGCACCAGATGAAGCTGCACCTCAAACTCATGTGGATGTGAAAGAGGAAACTCAAAATGGCTCGCAAGATGAGACAGATTCGGTAAGTTAGCTGGCTGGTATTAAGATTTTGAATTGTTTATAATAATTTGTGGTATTTATTGTTATGGTGAAATTGCTCATAACCACACAGATTGTGTGCTAACTGAAACTGCTGAAATTTGACGTAAAAATCACAAGTCACATAATAATGTACAATGAGTTGATAATCACGAACATTGGAGAAATGTGTACTCAATTTAAACTATTTGTATATCACATGGTTCCATCATCAATTGAAAATCTGACAGCTTTTACATTATACAATACCCTAGAGGAGTGATAAATAGCAAGGGTGTAGTTCAGCCAGTTTGAGGTTAGCCAGCACCTAGTTTAGCCATGTGCTAGGTGCTCATTTAAAATGAAGAATGTGAGTCAATGTTAGCCAGTCATAAATTAAACTATTTCAAGCATGTGCAAAAATTATTACATTACCATCCAGCAAATACTGTACTCCACTTAGGTATCTTCATCATATATACTATTTTACATTACTGTTTTTACAGGCAGTAAAGGAGGTGTATAATCGCAATAACTGGTCGCCACCTAACTATGATGTGCATGTGTTCTACTACTCATGGTATGGTAACAAAATACATGACCAAAAATGGCATCATTGGAATCACAGGTGGGTTGGGATCATTCATTATTATTCAATAAGATGAAAAGTTAAGATTCTTTTCTATAAAGTTCTGTTTTGCAAATCTGTATATTATGATAAGGAGTTGCCCCCTCAACCTGTACGGAATCAGAACTATGATGAAATCGTTTGGTATGGTCCAATGTATTTTTCAGGCTCTCTGGTTATCTAATGCATGAACATATAATTAGTTTGTATATGTTTATGTCAGATATATTTCTGGTGTCTGATTATACTAAGTTTTGATAGTTTCAGAAATTTCCTTGGCGATACATCGCACTGCAAGTTTGGGTCTTATTTAGTATAAAATTTTTGCGACATTGATAACCTTCGTTTGTATCAGTTTACCTGTATCCTGAAGTGGTTTCTATCTTCATACTCTAGATATTTACCGCACTGGGACGAGCAGATAAATATGAGGCATCCAAAGGGTAGACACGACCCTCCTGATGATATCGGAGCCAATTTTTACCCCAAACTAGGTGCGTACAGTTCGGCAGATCGAGAGGTCATAGACGCGCACATGTACGAGATAAGAAAGGCTCGCATAGGTAAGAATGATATTTATATGATACAATTCCATGAATCTACAACATGTGAGATTCGGCTGTTACTATCTATTGAGTTTGAAAGCTTGAAGATCTTCTATTTTTCGTTCATGAAATTATGGATTTCCCAAATACCAGATATCGCAGCAACGATACATTCTGATCCACTTTGCCAGCATTTGAATAAATCCTCACTTTTTTTACCAGTAGTTAGAGATTAACTCAAATGCATGTACAGAGGATCAAGATTGTTCTAAGATTTAAATTACCCAACACTGGCAGTTGCTGACCTTCTCCTTTTTATAGATACCCATGATAAGTCAGATATCAAATTAAGGATATATTTAAGACAGCTGGAAGAAAGATTTGAGACAGATTTAAAACAGTTCCAAAGCAGATTTAAAACTGATTTACAACAGATAGGATGAAGTGCATT
Source organism: Membranipora membranacea (assembly GCA_914767715.1). Taxonomy (NCBI): domain Eukaryota; kingdom Metazoa; phylum Bryozoa; class Gymnolaemata; order Cheilostomatida; family Membraniporidae; genus Membranipora; species Membranipora membranacea. Next base: position 11,425,167 of record OU612073.1, on the reverse strand, counting down.
TGATAGAGATTTCCATATACTATGATGGATATATTTTATGTAGGCGTTGTCGCTGTATCATGGTATCCATCAGGTCAGAATGATGATGAGGGACTTCCTCCTGATCGGCTAATGCCTGCCATACTAGACGCTGCTGATAAATATGATCTCAAGGTAGCCATTCAATGCAATAGTGACATTCTGAACCAACAATCTCTGCTTAGGCCGACCATGAAGAGGTTGAACTAGAGGAAGGCTCTAAGCAGCGCTTCACTTCTGGCTTCTAACTGAAGACTTGTGTGTTGTGTGAGCATAAATAAAGAAATATTCATATGTTTTGAGTGCGACGGGATGTGCACTGCCGTAGGTTTTAATCTAGGCAAATATATCAATGTGTTACCTAAACTGTTTATCTGTAATATCCAAGTAGAGTTTTGCTACGTAATGCTATATTGCTGAGGTCTTCCAATTTGCTAGTTGAAATTCCCAATACTGCTAGTATGACTCTGAGTAATTTCTGTGAACAATCTTTTAACTACATACTTGAGAAATGTTTGGAAATTCTTGGCGATATATGTGTATGATGTGCAATTTGCTTTTTTCTCAATTTGGCAACTTGATCAATATAAAAGATTTGCCTCCATGATATAATGTTGTCAACAATATAAAATTCCGATTTCTTTATGCAGGTTGCGTTTCACATAGAGCCATTTGAAAATCGTCGAGCAGAAACTATCAAAGCAGCAATCAAGTATATCGTAGACACATACGGTAAACACAACGCATTCTATAGGAAAAAAAGCAGAGGTAGACACCTTCCACTGTTCTATATGTACGACTCTTATCAGATCAAGGAAAAAGAGTGGAAAAAACTTTTCAGTCGTCTTGAATCGGAAACTGTCCGTGAAACCGCATACGACGCCCTTTTCATAGGTATGTATGCTTTCGTGAGAATTGATTGTGAATTTATTTATTTTCGTTGTTTGTTTTTGCGGCAAACTTATAACGCTCATATAGCTAAAGCACCTTAACTAGGAATTTCCCGAGTTCTCCTTATCAGAGCTATATTAAGTTCTATAATTAAGGGTGGGCAAACATCAGCTATTTAGGCTAGATTGGATTTTACGATTAGAGATACACATATTATAAAGTAATTTTGATGTCGATGTGTGCTCACAACTATGAATTTCCGAGTTCCCCTATATGAAATGTTAGAGATTATGTTCATACCCTTTGCAGGGCTTGCTGTTGAAGCTGGACACTTGGAGCAAATATACAACTCGGGATTTGATGGCATGTATACATACTTTGCCTCAGACACATTTGTGTATGGATCTAAGCCTATGAACTGGAACCATATATCGAGCTACTGTAAACAGAGAGAAATGATGTTCATACCCAGCGTAGGACCTGGTTACATAGACACTGAGGTCAGTTTTATTTATAAATACCCTACTACACTGAATTACATGTTTATGGTATTCCTAGATGAAAGAATCTTTGCAATCTTATCAATATGTGACAGTTGGTCAATATACTGACAGATCATGCGTATGAGTCACCTTCCGCCATATCAATACGCGTCATGTTGGCATTTGCCATCTGATTGTTAGAATATTGTGTCCTTGGTCCATAAATGTACCCGTGTTCCACAAAATAAATCCACATGTCAAGCCCATCTCAAGGTCCACATCCTCCAGAGTATCATACCTGCCTGACAGGCTTGTTTCATGATAGTTTGTTCTTTTTGCACACATTGTGCCAACGTCTAACCTTGAGAATATACTCAGGTGCTCAATCGTATAACCGCTAAGTCTTAGTGACAAGGCTTGGTCAGGTGCTCAGTGTCCCTGACACGTTCCCGAAGAATCCTTAAAGCAGAGAATGGTTTTGACATTAAATATTTCAATTCAAATATCAGGCTCTGCTTCTCGGAATAACAATAGCCTCATTTCTATTATATCAATAAATTATCATAATGGTCAGTATCTGTCCCTTAAAGGCCAAGCCCAAGTTCTAACTTACTGCATGTTTTTCATGAGGTTCTAAGCTCTCATTTGAGCCATTGGACAAAACTCTACACCTACCACAGGCAGATCTGTTGATGCTCAAAGCTGATGCTTCATGAAAACAGTCATGGTCCCAGCTCATGACGTCACAAGCAGTGTTTTCTTAAATTACTGTGATATCGGATATATGATATATGATACCAAATATTAGGGGAGTGATGGTACAGATCCCCTCAAAAATATTTGGAATGAGTGAATAAGATATCAGGCTACAATCACCTTAATTTTTATTGGATATTTTTGCTAGGACCAATCAAATAACAACGGATAACACAAACAGTAAAAACCATTAGTGGCAAATGTTAAACTCTGTCTATGACGTCAGAAGGTCAAGGACATTTAAATGGTTTCTCAATGTGACTGAATTTATTGACTGTTTGATGGAGATGTCATCTTTGAGCATCAGCAGATCTGGTTGTGGTAGGTGTAGAATTTTGTCCAATGGCTCATCTGAAAGGCTCATCACCTAAAGTAAAACATGACAACACTTAGAACTTCATTGGGCTTGGCCTTTAACTCTTACTTCATGCTGCACTGTTCATTGACAGCCTAGTTTGGTTTTTCAACATTGTTTTGTGTTTACTTACAGGTGCGGCCATGGAACGCTATCAATACCAAAAACAGAAACAACGGTGCATACTATAGAAAAAATTTCAAAATGGCTCTGACAGCTTTGCCTGACATAGTTTCTATTACATCATTCAATGAATGGCACGAAGGAACTCAAATCGAGGCTGCCGTGCCTCATGAAAGAGGCTATGGTAAAATATACCTAGACTACGGAGGTAAAAACGCTGCTAATATGTATATGGATCTGACAAGGACGCTTATTGAAGCTATGCCTAGTACTAAAAGAGTCTGAGTAGGTTTGAAGGAATCGCAAAACAATTAATATCTCTGAGTCTGTATTTTTTTCTGTTTAAACATATCATTCCAAGATAGTAAATCGCCTATGTAATTAGTAGGTTTGAAGCAATCGCCGAACTATCTGAGCCTATATTTTTTCTGTTTAAACATACCAATCCTAGATATCTCATGGCCCATGTTATAGGGCTGCTAATCATGCCAAGATCTGAGGCCAAAAGAGGTTACTATACCAGTCACATGTATAAGTCTTTTTGAGTGGCTACACCAATTGAAAATTGGCTTTCTTCTATTTTCACTCAAAATTATCTTCATTTCACATTTATGCTATTTTTTTTCTTAGCGATTAGATGATCACATATGCTGTTGAAAATTTCATGCATTCCAGATTGAATCATATATTTATGGTATCATTCATATGTCTTGAATATACAATTCTACAACGCCAACTATCTGTGGGTCTTACTGTTTCTTTGCACTCTGCGTATCTCATGTTCAACTTTTAATTGAATCTGGTTATGTAAAAGGAGTTACATCCACTATGTTTCCAAATGTCGATGTGACGACAGTTTGAGACCTAATCTATAACTTGCGAACGCATTTGTACTCATTTCTTTATTTGAAGGTAGGAACTGTTTGATTTGCAGCTAATATATTAGTTGGCATAGATGAATTGATAGCGCACATGGAACAATAGATTTTATGCGGGAGGCCTCGCCGTGGCAGATCTCTTTTCGTGTTTTTTCATCATGGAAATTGTTAGCATTCTTCATTCGACATGGGAAGGACCACCCGTTCGAAGCATAGAACCATAGTGAACGACTTGTATTTAAACGAGGGTGCAGTGTCAGGTGGCACTAATCTTCTAGCTTTATAGCTATTATATTTTCATTATAAGAAGCAACCTTGCCCCCATAATAATGAGCATTGTTTATTTGCTCTCTGTTATTTACAACTAGTCACCTTTTGCTCTCAAAGCCTTAAATTCATTTCTCAATCCTTATTAACAATACATGTACTCACATTTCGGAAAGTGGTTGATAAAGAAATGCTACTACCAAGCAATCCCAGCACAGTTCGAACACTTAAACTTCTCTCATAGCTGCTCAAAATGGAGTACATCGGCTAAAGGTAAATACTTAATAACATTACACTCATTCTTGCTTTCTGTGGTAGTTAATGCTTCTCACTGTGTTGAACTGATAATTACTATTTCCCGATTTGTATCAATTCTCTTATCAAGATTGTCAGCATTGGTGTATTGTACTGTAATGAGAATAAGAATTGTGGCAAAAATTTATGAGCAACAGGTTAGACTCTACATTGACACTCTACCAGGTTGACCGACACTTTAACAAAGGGCCTAAAAACAGAGAGCCTGAGGAGCACAATTCTTTCACAATGGGGTTGTGTCAGGAGTTGTCCCTTATTATAGGGGGCGCTGAACAGATGAGACCATAAATTGGCACTTTCTTATATAAGCTATCATTGGAGCAGATCACACTTTTTAGTCTAGCAGCCAGGGAAATTAAGATTGAAACAAAGTGGGGGTAATTTCATAGGGAGATTATACTGACCCACTTTAGGAGACAAAAATTGACTGCGAACATAATTTGATATTCATTATATTATATAATATAATAAATATATCATTAAAATAAAGAGAAATAATAATATTCCAGCTTTGAATTTTGAAAATAATATAAATCCAACCTGAAAATATTGATTTCGGAAAAAAAATTCAGAACAACATATATATATTTTATGTTATTGTAATACAAAACAATTCCATATTTAATACAATAACTCAAAATATTATGGAAGTTTTTTGCAAAACAAATTTAGCGGTATATTTCATGACACCTTCTTTCCTGACGCTGAATTTCATTGTGATTGATCAGGTTTTTATAATTTAAAGTATTATTATTTAATTTTAATTGTATTTAAAATCAAGATTTTCCGATACTTTTTTATTTCAGCATATAGGTCAGATTTTTGGATTACCGAATAAAAATAACAATTGTAGTCATCAGAAACCGAGGAGTTTTTACAGCAAAAGGTCTCATCTGCTTCCTTTATGGCTTATATAAAACTTTGCAAATGTATGGTCTCATCTGTAAATAATCAAGGGAGATTACTCCGAAAAACACAACCCTATTAAGGTGTTTGAGTTATTTTGAATTCCTTTTATTGAGGACATTTTGAATTGTTATTGATTTTAATTTCCTGTTTTACATAAAACTCGCTCTTATTATGATAGCCATGTCACCATTCCGTGTACGTTACATGTACTATTTTGTGAGTTTATAATAAAGCCAAATAACCATGTTTGCAATGATTTGATTCAGCTGTCTCAACGTGTTGGTAGGACAGCATTTTATGATAAACTGTTGTTTGAAAAATTCATTTAATTCCATTCCTTCTTTTCACACGGCCTCATTTGTCAAGATATATTGGTCGGTGCTTATAATAAAGTATATATATAAAAAAAAAGAAATAAAAAGTGGATATCGATAAAAAAAAAAGAGCAGCAGGTAAGACTCCAGTAGAGAAACCATCGTGATGATAAGTTGTTCTCTCTCTCACTCCTCTGTTTGCCACTAGCATCATTGTCAGATAACCCAGATTCCATCACCGGTACCAACAATGCTACTAGTCAGTAAAACCAGTCAATCATCTCATAATCCCTTCTACTCATGGGTATGAGGTGGAGCCATGTTAAAAGTGTGAATTAGACACAATGAGCTTTAACATCTTCTTGTTGTGAGTATAAATTTTATTGCAGACTACCACACTGATCATGTGATATACTATTGCATGTATATCCAATGAACTAAACCAATGATGAGGTTTAGTTCATTGGTATATCTCTGATAGATAGAGAGTGAATCTATTCATTGAGTATGAGTACCTTCAAAAGAAATTTGGTGTGACGACATGTGTTCAATTTTACTAGTTAGGGGCGGGTACATGATGGGTACTGATTTCAAATTACAGATTGAGTTACACATCTTATATTAGTGTAGTCTCGATGTCATTGTCGGTGTGGCAGACCACTAAACCAAGAAGTTGTCATTGACCTTGTCATAACCAATAATTTAGTAGGATGAGTTGCATGATTATTGATCTTAAGATTAAAATAAGTTCATTAGATGACATTGGTCACCAATTTTGAATTTGTCGAAATTACTAAGCTTTTTCTTATCTGTATGTAACAGAACATTCACTGAAACACGTTGTAAAACAGTGTTACAATACCTAAGACATCCCCATTACAAGATATCATACATACATGATGGCTACCAGGGCTTTCCAATAGAATTGTTCTGTAGTACTATAAAGTTCCGTGGTGATGTGTTATGAAGCTGACAATAACAGCAATAATTTCAAAACAGTATGATAAGATAAGATTTTATTGAAACTCTTGCAGTAACCATGGTGATATAAACTGTAATCTCTGCTTTCTACAGGGTTATATGCACACTCCTTGTCCACTGTGCCAACTGCCAATGTCCTACGCTGCAAGGTGTCACATTCACAGAAATTGAACACACCAGTAATAAGCCAGACTGCTATGCGATTATTGCCACCCCAATGACATGGGATGACGCGAGTGCGTACTGCAAATCTGTTAATTCGCTACTTCTGGCCATTGACAGAGCAGAAGAAGCCAGGAAAATAGCTGAACATCTTATAAGTGAAGCATGTAAGTAGCAGATTGTAAAAGTTTCTGCAATACTATCTTGGATTTGATACTAGTCAACATAAAATCCCCCCTACCCGGCAAAACTAAATTCTAGCCTATAATTAATGCTTATCTAGGGGTCAAATTTGCCTGGAAGGGTTTTCAAAATCCATCGATAAGATTTTGATATTATTATCTTGGATTGTATTCACCAAAATCTAAGATATTAGTATTGATTAATAGTATAAATCAAAATGAAATAGATTGGAAGTGATGGCTGTACCGGTATGTTAGCGTATCAGGAGAGTTTAAGCAACACAGACATTTATTTGTGCAATATCACAAGCTGGTACCCTGAATAATAAAATTCAAAGTAAATAATAAAACTGGCATAGTGTGGTGATGATACAACGCAAAGGTGCTGTATGTATGAAAAATCAGCCAAGAAAATTATGGCGGCTATTAATTTCGTCTCAGCCGTAATTACAATTTTGTGATAGCCGTAACTACCCAATAATACAAAACGGAAGAAACTGTATAATCCCACACGCAGTCACATATTCATATCTTGTGCATTGTAACCCCTGCCTCTTTCTGTTCTGCCTTTTACACCCATGTCTCCCATTGAAAATCTCTTTGTTGAGTCAATGATGTTTCACAAACTGTGTTTGGAAAGAAATAGACTTGGCTTTAATCATAGTGCGCTAATGTTAAAACATGAATTCCTAAGCCACTGCCATTTTTTATCGAAACTTTCTGTTGGTTTATCAGTTATTTCATTGTCTATTGCTTACTTAGATGATGCAAGTGAATGGTTTCATCTGGGATTGAGGAGAATCGAGAGTAACAACCCCTTGAATATACCAACTGGGGAGAGTGAGCTTGGTAAAGTTGGCTACGCATGGATAGATGGCAACCTCTTCACCGACAATATCGAAACTTACTTCAATGAAGAAGAAACTGATATTTTCGAGTACGGGTCTTCTGGTGCATCTGCTTTTCAATTCAGGCTCTGTAAGTTTGATATATTGGATGGAATAAACCAATATGCCAGCTCATATATATTTGGCTTCATGTCAATATGCCAGGATTATCTGAAGACCACACCCATTTTGTTAAGAGAATGATTGGGTTCGGGCCCTTGGAGGATATAGTATAGTATAGTATAGTTATGTACCATGTGTTCCAGATGTTTTGATGTATAGCAGGAAATTGGAAAATCTTGTTCAGGTCATTGATGATTCATGATGGCTGTAGAGTAGCTCAAAGTGCTTGTGTATACACCCAGGGTGAACAGATCCCTGATCTATCTCCCATCACTTTAGGATTCTTACATTAAAGCTTTTGGCATAAATCTTAAATCAAGACTCTTTGGTTAAATAAATACACCCATATATCAGGGAATTTCAATTAACCAGTAACGAGGCCCTACGTTTCAGAAGGTCAAAAGCAGCCATTATTTATTGAAATATATGGATAATTATAGCCGACCTGACACTTTAAAAGAACTTCTAGGCGGCCTGTCGCCAGCCTTTTATATATTATGTCACAACAATTCTGTTATCTTACACTGGTGGTACCAAGAAGACTGAGAAATAAAGATGCCGTAGCAATGTAAGCAGGTCGAAGTCTATTGAAGCACAACCTCCAGTAGTCATTAGACTGCAGCGGGATTCGAAACCAAGGACCTCCACTTGCATGTTAGAGCTCTGGCGCTTCGGCCGTCAGTGCCACCTCCTTCTCCTAGAAGAAAGAAAAATTATAGTGAATCATTTTTCTTCGAAACAACCCATAAGCATAATAATCTATATGTTTGTGATCACATTCACAACCTTAGTAAGACCAGCCTTATCTCAAAGGAACCATTTTATTGGGGGTTTCGAGATATGGCTAAAATATGGCTATGCATCCATTATTAATTCAACTCTGAATTATTTTTAGATATGAAATTGCCTCGCACTCGAACACTCTGATCTTGCTTTTGAGCAATAAGTTGTGTTCATCAGATACCCTAGTTTTTCTTCAGCTAATAGTTATGTTTATTATTTTAGCTGCTGACCAACTTTCATCAACACAAGGGGCTAAACATCTGACCCTTGGATTCAAGGGTGGCAATAGAAGCGCTAGCTTAGAGGTCACAGCAAAGTTTGTGTGTGATATGGATGATGGTAAGTGGGCTCAGTTTGTTGGAAAAAGCTCTGACAAATCAGGGAGGATGGACAAATGTACTAAAAGCAACTATTTAGTGATTTGCCCCAAGTACAGAGACAGATTTGTGGAAATTCAGTTACAAAGGGACTTGAGATCACATTAAATCGGCTGAGTTTATGCTCAAAACAATCATCCCTAATTAACTGAGAGCAAATCAAATGGAATCTGGAGTGAGACAGCCAAGATACCAGGTTTCTGAGAAATTACATTGCAATGATTCGAAAATTGACAGAAAGTCGGCCAAAATACATTTTGCAATGATATTTTTTGCCACTGTCATTTGTATTGTGTCACGTAACATCTCAAAATCTCATTCCCCCAATCCCATTTTCGCCAATCTCATTCCACCCTCCCATTTTTCCAATCTCATTCCACCAATTGCATTTTATTAGTTTTGCACATCTACTTCCACAAATTTCAAATACCAACAATCAAACTAGCATCATCATGAGCAGTGGTGTCAGTACCAGGGCAGCTTCTCAGGGTCGTAGTATAGGCTTGGTTGTTAGACAGAATGTGATGCTTTCAGTTGCAAGGGATGTTTTATGTATGTATCAAATTTTCAGCGCCAGTAGTGGCTCATTCATTGGCCAAGCCTATGGTTGAATTGACCAATAATGGTATCATTGAATGACTTAATGTGCTCTATTCTGGCCAAAGCTCAGCTAAATGGTTGATGAAGACAATTTATAGCATCCTGTTGCAGTTGAAACCAACCCTGCTTGCCTGGAATCCCTGGTTATCATTCATTCAACCAAAATCAAACCAATGAACTCCCTTTCCGGGACAGGGAGTTAACAGTGGAGATCATTTATTTAGTATCTCCATTACATAGGTTTAGAATTTATTTCATTAAGTTGATTCACTAGTCATTTGCTCAAACCTGAGGAAAAGGCAAATAATACGGTGGCAGCGGCTGCAAAAAGTGGCGGGACATGCAGCTTCATTTAGAAAATTAGCCAGATAGACTTTGACAGATGAGTTGCATGACATGATGAGTGACATGACATGAGTGGATATGGCAGAATGAGTTGCATGAAATAGCTTTTCAAGCTGATTGAGATGGTGTTCATATACCTTGAAAAATATTGCACATTAAGCGGCTCATTGTCAAAAATGCTGCCAGCATTTGGGTCATAAGGAATTTGGTTTCAAAACTTGCCAAATCTGAAAGTCCATGACAGAATTAGTGGATGTACAAGTTCACAGGGTCTACTATCATAAATAAACAGATGCAGTGGATACAATAAGCCAGTGTTTAACCTGCATTAACTATAACTAAAGCAAAACTACATTTCCAATTTTGCTGACGCATGGAAAGTGACATATAAACTTCATTTATTCTTTATCAAGCCTATATTGATTTTATTGATACACAACAAGTTCTTCTAGCCCTACATGCAGTTTCAATGATGTTTTTAAAGTTTATATTGCTTTATATATTAGGCCTATATCACCTCATTAAAAACATTTTATGAAACTGCATTGACGACATGAAAATTCCAAAAAGACAAACGCTCAGACCATTGATAGCTTGTGTGTGCTGTCAATTAAAAACCACTATAAAAAAAGTCCAAATATTGAAAGTGGTTGTGCTTTTATTATAGTTTTGCTATACATATGTACATATATACATATGTGATTATTGCAACTGTTTTTTATAATGTTGCTTGGCTGTAAATGATGACTCATGAGAACTAATTATGGTGCTCTTTCAGATTTTGAAACAACACCACAATGTGTTGACCATTTCTCCTTTTGCTGGCAGCAACAGTGGCGATTAGCTGCTTTTCGTGCGATATTATATATGGTGCAATATTACCATTAACACTCGATAAACTCTACCATCAGCAATTAACTGCCCTGCTCTGCCCTGCCAATTTTCTTAATGAGTGTTAAAGATAAGAGCAGGCTGCCGCTGCTCCCCTTGGAAAATAATTCGTACTTGCTACAAATCATAAAATTACTATAGATACAGATGTTTCAAATAATTCAAATTTTCAAATAATTGAATCACAGAAGATTTGTCTCAATCTGAGTTTATCGACTTTTTGTCCCACATTGCCAAGACCTTTTTTAAATTGTACAGTCTTACCTGTAGTCTGTTCTGTGACAGAGTTATGATATCATATATTTAGTAAGATGTTAGTCTCTGTCTTCTCATGTGAACACATTATGATATGGTATATATACCAATCAATCCTCTAAACTCAAATTGATGTCATTTTTTTCTCCCATAACCTTTGCTGTAGTTTCTTTGGCATGTTATAGAAAACAGCTGTCCAGGATGATAAATTGTCTGCCGAATAACATAATGCATATATATGTCCGTAATTTTGTTATGCTTTTACCGTAGAATTGATATGTGGTGAGAAAGCAGTTCCAGGGTTTCTCTTCAGGGACTCCCGCATGACTCCTGCACTGTGTACCGCTTCCTGCATAGCCGATAGTAAAACCGGTTATGCATTTATTAGTGGGGAAGAGTGTTACTGCTCGAGCAATCCTTCCGTCCTAACAAGCACTACCAGGGAGCCATGTGATCTGCCATGTAAGGGAGAAGAATGGCTCAGTTGTGGGACAACGAATGACGATTGGGGCATGTATAGAAGGCTTCGATTCAATTTTGTAAGTTGTTACTACCACCCTGACAATCAGCAGTAATAAAGAGCGTAGATGATTAAGAATATTACAAAAGCAAAACAGAATGCAAGTTACAACTAATCGAGTCTAATTCTGGTTCAAGTACATTAAATGTTGTAGGAATGTCTTTTGTACTGTTCAAATATGAAAAAATATCTTTACAGCAAAGTGCATCTACTGTAAAGGATCTCTTGCGCTGTGCTCAACTGTATGGCAATGGGTTGCTCAAAAAGATGGATTTCAGTAGTCAAAATTGCAGCAATGAATTATCAGGTATCTTTCTCTTTCACATTACTATTAAGCAGATGCATTTCTTACCTAAGCTAGACAATAACTAATATAAAATATGGCTAGATACTGGTGTATTATGGATTATTTCTAGTGGGGTCGCACAACACAACTTCGTTTTGATTCTTTGGGTTATCCATGATATATTATACTCAAAGAATGCCCAAAGACCAATGCATTATACAGTCAGGCAGTTACTTAGGAAAAATTTATGTAAGATTTGCATGGTGAAAAAATCCAAAGCTACTCCGGGGAGGAATTATTGATGGTGTTAAGAGTTGCCTCCAGCAGTGATGGCACAAATCCAACACTAAGTTTGTGCACTCAATGATGATTTTACATCATAATCTCCGGCAAAGCTGACTGTGTCCAGAATACAGGTTATGTTTTCTATTATGCGATGGTATCAGCACTCTTCATCAAATTAATTAACATTCTATTTTCAATGCTATATACCATCTGCTATTCATTACACAACTCAGTTGCAGCACGGGGCCACATGGTACAATAGGTTAGGTGCCGGCAGTCATTTCTGATTTGGCACTGGCACACCATTCATCCTAGCCAGGTCCTTGCGGACTCAAAATACTGGAGGTCCACTGTGTGTTTGCACACCCCGCGCACAGTAAAAAGAACCCACTCTGTCTCTTCGATATAAAGAGTAGCCGGGTTTCCTGCGGGCACCGGTCTAGGGTGCAGCATGAGTACTATGGGTCCCAGTTCCTGTAATCAAGAGAAGATAACTCTCCCCGCTTCAAAGATGATGATAGGTTATGAAGTCGAAAAATAGATGAAGTGAAGGGAAGCTTGACATGTTCATATACTTTATATGCTTATATTTGCAATCAATGGTTTCCTAGAGACCATTGGGGTGGTCTTATCCAAATGATCATCATTGATTATAGGTAACAATCGTTAGCTGCAAAATGACGCTGAATTTTCCGATCCCAATTCAATACCTTTTCATATTCAAGCTTCATAGCTATGATTATAATCTCATATCACTACCTATGAATTTTTGTTCATTGGTTAATGGTTCCAGGTATCCCCCTCAGGGGATGTCTAGCCACCATATTGCTCTAGCACCCTTCCTGAATCCTTTTCGTGTGCCACAGGCTTGCTGCCCTAAATAACTGCCAAGCCGTCTATAAGAGCCCCAACAAGATCTACTAGTTCTCAACCAAATTAGTTGGGAGCCCTGGTCATAAATGTTACATATCACATACATGACACCATCACTATCTAAAACCAAGGAGTCATTTCTCTTCTCCCCTATTAATTGCATTTTGTTTGTTGAGCTTCCCTTCAATCAATCCTTCTTTTCGACTTCATCTATGAATATATTTCCCGCCATTGGAGCAACTCACAACTAGAATGTGTCACCACCAAGACTTGAACCAGTAGCCTGCATATCTCAGAGCAAAGCACTAACCTATTGCACCATGTGGCCCTATTACTTGTGCTGCATACCGAGTTGGTAATGAATAGCAGATGAATAGATAGCATTTAAAAAAGAATTTGATGAGGAGTGCCGATACCACCGCAAAATAGAAAACATAGCCTGTATTCTGGACAGTCAGGTTTCCGGGAGATTATGAGGTAAAAATTGTCATTGAGTGCACAAATTTAAGACTGAGGATGGGCAATTCCGACAACAGATTGCAGCTGGAGAGGATAACAGGGGATGTAAAAAATTTGAATTATCTCAGATGTTCCTTTCACATTATGACAAAACCTGCTGGTGATAACACCTTTTTGGTCTTTGGGTAGTCTTTATTGGATAGTCAACGATTCATGTGCTGTACTTGTGTATTGTAATGACCGATCATCTGATAAAAGAGAGACAGGAAAATGCTTATCATGCACAGTATACAATTTAAAAGAGATTGAGATCTGATATTGAGTTAATCTGGCTCAGTCCTACTTCCTGATCCTGTCTTTGGGTGTATCATATTTTGCTACAAAGATATATGTACTGACCTATACTATAACATATTTTAAGTTGAGTTACCTCAATCCTTATCCAATCATAATAAGTTCAAGAATCTGTAATCTGTCTTGAACTCTTACAGAGAGTATCAGTTGGAAGAATCAAACTGGAGAACTTTTAATTTTTATGATAGCCCATACCTGGGATCCTGCACAAATAATTGACTGTTTTATTGATCTCAATAATTTGACATTTATTGGAGTGGTTGCGAAATGTCGTAATTGTCTTCTCCCTGTACGTGGAAATGTTGCTACATATTCATTTCCCGTAGCTGGTCATTTTTGACCGCTCATGACAATGGAAATGTCAATCTATTATGTACCCGGACAAGTAGAAATTGTACCATATTATACGTGAACAAGATTTCCGAGAAGTCGACGTATCTTCTATTGCTTCATGTTCCCGGACGTTCAGATTCATGCGATCATTCTATCAATGTTGTACCTCCCTTTAGCATGAAATTATCTTTACATCTGCAATTGAGAGCGTTTATAACGTTTCTTGAATTATGTTTGTGATAATAATCTTTCTATAACAGATAATTACTGTGACCGCCCAGATTACTTTCCTGTGGGTGGTAAATGCGTCTTTATTGCGACCGCTGACCTGCCTAGAGACTACCAAAATGCTCAGTTTGAGATGTGTGGTAAACAAGAACATTCCGATATGTTTGTTCTCTCGGAGGCAAGTTTTTCGAACGAGCAATTATTTGAAACACGCATGCTATTTATAGAAAAGCCAACTTTTCCAAAAAGGATACTTGCTAATTGATCCCAAATGTTATCACATAGATTCTGAACGTATTCACCAGTAGCACAATAGTTCCACATTGGATGGAAACATTTTTTACTATCGATACCAATTCGCTTAATAACAATCGCAAGTGTGTCTCTAAAGTAGATGAAGGGTCAAAAATGAGAGCGATGTTTAATTTGCATGCTTTATTCAATTTTTAATCAGCAGTGTGGCACCGGGAGACAATACTATGTTACATTTTTACAGTTTAATACTGTAAAATTCTGTTTGTAACAAGGTCTATTGATTACAAATATTCCTTGACATCTCATCTCAGTCCTCTCTTCATCTCATCAGCATGAAAATAGACACACATATCATATTCATTTTTTAGGCTAGTGTTCCGGAAGTGAACACAGCGTATCCATCTAAATTTTGGAGTAAACCATATAGTGTCGGGTAAGCGATACGCATCACTACTCAATAGCAAATAGATATCTTTTTTGGGTGAAAACTGAAGAAGGTTTAATTCATTGCTTTTTCAATTTGTAAAGATATTCAGAGTTTAGTGTTCCGATAAGGGTTTGACTATCCGGCAGGGTCAATAAAGCTTGGCTTGATAAATTGAGTGAATCATTGTTTCATCAAAACAAGGTGTAGGAGATAGATACACCCGCAGGTATTTGAAGTTGGAACGACCCATCATGAAAACTCCCCAAGCGGGACCCAAACCCTCAACTCCTGCAGCACCAATCACCTGGCAGATAAAAGCAAGCAATCTGGTCATACACAGTTATCAAAGCAAAACTGTTAATCTTTCTATTGGTGATCGGAACTGACTGGCCAAATGCTTTGAGTTTACTTTTCAGCTTATTCCTTAAATCATCAGAAATCAAAATCTTCTTTTTTTTTTCTTTCTGATGCTTTTTATTCCAAACCAATCACTTTTTAAATTAAAACTATACTCTTTCTAGGGAATCTAGCGAGGGAGCGGCTCTAGCGGGATTTCATGGGAGTCTTGCTCAAGAAATACCCTGGTTGGCAGGACCCACGTTGTACTGTGAAAAACACGTCGGTATGTTATCATTAATCTGTACCAAAGTGTCAAGGCATCTTAACGATTGCGCAAGTTTTAAAGAAACCTGTTGAGAAAAATTATTTTATCATGTCAATATGTCTAGATGAAAGCATAAAACTACTTTATCAAAGTGAAATGATTGTGCCAAGTTCTTGGCTACACATCCTGGAGTCAGCCCAACAGATTGCTATCCGTTTCAGGTGACTTGGGTTGTGTATCCATCGCTGACATTGAGTCAGGAACGAATGTACCGGCAACCGGCTATATCAAGAATCCATCTCGTCTTGTGAATATATATGGGTGCATCGAGAAATGTAGAGGACTGGATAGCGCATATGCAGCTTTTGTTACAAATAGTTCGTGCATGTGCGGTGCAGAAAGTAAGTGGATATCTTTTTGTTTAGATTTTTAGTTATCTTAGCATTATGAATTGTGAGTTGAAGTCCCCCCCCCCCTGTTTACGACAAAACAGAGGGTGGGCTGCCCCTAAAGAGGGACACAAGTAGACTAGAATGCATCCTAGAGGGGAGGCCATGGTGGACCTCCTAATCGTGAGTGTGCAGCAAGCTGCCAGACACTGAAACAGGCACTGATCAGCCATTGGCAATGACAGTTTGATCTTAGCCCATAGGCCGAGAAGCGATCTTTGTGAGTTGAAGTGAGATTGCAATAATTCAAATTGTTTGCTTTCTATTGCAGGTTTGGTGAACGAGTCTGTTATGTCTCAAAGTCCTTCTGAGTGCTATGGAACTCCCTGCCCAGATCCAGGGACCAACCAACAGTGTCCATCACAGGTTACAAGTGCGAGGGCCTTCAATATATGTAGGTTCTTTCTTATTGATTTATTTTATTTGACTTTAATATTATTCGTAGTTAAATTGCCATACAAAGGGAGACAACTATCTCTAGGGCACCCACACATCATCATTTTAATCTATGAACAAATCGACCAATCAGCTACCAGATTTAAATATATTTTCAGTAGAATAGCCCTTTTTAGGCAAGGAATTGTCTCACCATAATTAAGGCTGAGACAAATTTATGTTGCTCATTCATTTTGTTTTAAATACTTTATTTGGCAATCTAAATTATTTGGAGGAAAATTGTTTACATGTAGTGCAATAACAGAAGAAAAAAAGGAAGAAAAAATAAGCACTTTATAGCGGAACAAGATCCATTAGTTCAGATCACTCATGTGTACAATTGGCTGAATGATAAAGTTCACAATTTACTATAAATGCTCCCTTATATACCAAGTATAAGCAACTTCTACTTAAACTACTGTTGCCACACAGGCAAATGTGTGCTTATTGAATTATGTGTAGCTCGAATCTAACACAATGAGGCTGCAATCTCAGAACTGTCACCTAATGGGCAAGTAATTTGCACAAACTGATTGTCAAAATCAGGGTATGAAATTAATCAGCTAGCGAATCTAGTGACATAGTTACAACCTTTCTAGTGAACATTAATGACGTCATCACCTAGAGTGTTAATTTCTTACCCTAAATGTGATGATAGGTTTGTTCAATTTATTTGCTCATTATGTGACAGTTATGAGGTTAAATCCTAAATTAGTTATCTTTGAGCTACACATAGTTCAAAGAGCACACATTTCCCTGAGTGGCAGTAGTGGTTTAAGTTTTTCTGAATAGTCTTCTACTGTCAGCAGGTTGTGTCCGGATAGGTCTGCAATGCCATCAAGCTAGTTAGCGCTATAAATCACAGTGAATAAGTGACAGCGTGAATGCTCATCCAAATTTTATTTAAATGTTCCATAATAATGACATTCAGTAATGTTTATACCAACATGTAGGGTCTTCTATTTCAAGTGAGCCGGTATTGAACCAGTGAGACTTTAGCAACTGTTTCACTGACTTGTCCTTTTGAGCATCTCACAATACAAGCAAGCCTGTCTGGTATTGTTAGAGTTATCTTCCTACATCTACACCTCTGTCTCAACTTTCTGAATACTCCAAAGTGAAAATGTGTTAAAAAAAATAAAAAAAATGAAAGAACAAAAAAGAGCTTAACAAAGTGTTTGTCTAGGTGTTATGTCTGACACTAGGGGTTTTAGAATAACCAATACAACTAAACGCAATAAAATCGATAGAACAGGCTCACCTCAAATCACTGTTACAAATGTCTGACTTGCTCAAGCAAGATCTTCTCAGTACAGAGCTATCAGTGGATTGTCCTCTCTACTAGCCGCCAGCCTTCTGGGTGACTCTACAAGTAATATAATCCTCATATGAGTAATCTAGCTGTCCTCATGAGTATATATGTTGTACAGTAAGCAGTCATAAGTAGAGTCCCTTTCCCATTCTTGCCTTCTTCTTTTTTTCTTTTGTTTTTTCTGTCGGTTTTTATTTTCTGTTTTTGTTGTAGCGTCCTACAAGTTTTTGGTTGATTTGTTTGGATCCATAATATGTAATAATATATATAATACATATAATACATATATATATATATATATGTAGTTGGTACAAAGGTATAATATGATCTCTCAGTACGAAATAAGATAGTAGTCTGCACTATCTGGTTGCCGTTATATGACTGACTGGTTTCTGGCTGAGACATGTTATTTAACCTTTGTATTCCAACTACATGTAAAAATGGGAGTTGCCTTCATTTATGTATGGTGGGGCAACTCCAAAGTAATATATGATGGCTATTAGAATTTGACCAATATTCAATATAGCATAGGGGTTGAGTATGTCTCGTCAAACCTTATTGTATTCCAGTAGGCTATTTCTATTATTACATTTTTGGGTGACAAAATATATGGATTTTATTAATCATTGCTCTTACAGTTAGTAAATATTACCATGTGTATGAATTGACATTTCTAATTTACACAATTTTAAGCACCTTGACACTCACTCATACACTGACTCGCAATCAGTCTCCAGAGGTACACAGGTGATTGACCAAATTGCATATTCACTAGATCGTGCATTCACTTTTAGCAATGTATCCGAGCCTAGCTGTATCTTGTGTAGAACTATGGAAGAATGGTGCTTACGATGTTGGACCTTATCGCATAAGACTAGATGCTACCGAAAGTCATGAAAGGTTTAAATTCCTAGCTCACTGCACTAGAGGTTTGTACCAATCCAATGTGTTGGCTCTGATTGGTGGTTGGCAAGAAGAAGAGCCAATGCCAGGTTAGGAAAGTACCTAACCACCTAACTTATAATGAATGTGGGATATTGCATAAGATGAAAACTTGGTGACCAGAAGTGGTTTGAAACCTACAACAACCGGATCTCTAAGCAGGTGTTCTACCAATTGAGCTATTAGGATGTGATCACCTGGCTCAAACAGATCAAAGCCAGCTCAAAAAGTATTTTCATTTATCAAAAGTTAGGCAATGCAAAGGTCGAAGTTACTTTCCTGTAAGTACCTGTCATTTGCTCTTCTTCTCTTCACCCATTAATCAGAGCCAACACATTGGCTAGTTTGTGCCATGCTGAAATAATGCTTTGTCAAATATGACTTGATCCATGTATATGGGAAGCAGATGTATTTGGGTCAATTTATTGGGATTGCACCCTGCCAATGCTGAATCACTGTTACTCTAAGGTATGTTAATGATGTCTGCTGATTTTTAAGGTTCAACAAAATAAATTTCTTATTGATTAAACACATATTATACATTACTATATGGGTACCTACGGATAACCCTGTAACAAACATGTTGCAATTCTATATCAATATCTCTAATGCTTAAGTTTAAAATTATTCTTGTGAATATCCCTAGTAATCCGAAGGTTAAAAAAAGTTCTTTACGTTTTTTTGTCATACACTACAGGTCATGTTTGACTGTCTTTTGTCATTTAAAAATCCATTGCATCATTATCATGTGATGCGCCCCTTAAAGCTCAGGTGGTATTTGTTAGGCACAGCCAGCCCTTAATGGCGTGGGGGATGGCGATCGAGGCCGTAGGCGGTTGTTAACGACTGCCTACGGCCATGATCACCATCCCGAACGCCATGAGTGGTTGCTGTGGTGATGGGTTGTATTGTAAAGCTCTAACAACCTTTTTTTCTGAAGCGACAAAGGGGATTTTTATGCTGCATTAGGATCGTGAAGTCACAGAGTATTTTGCCTGTACTTAAAATGGTCATGATAAAAACAAACCTGGCAAAGATGAATCTACCTCAACATGCAACACAAATCTTGTTTCTTTAAGTGCCTGTGTATATGGAAAGCAGTGGGGTGATACAGCTGTCAAGTCAGACTGTCGGACATTCAGTACCGGAGAGTTCTCAACTACGTCCCGGTCTTTTTTCCACTGACCAATGGGATGTGAGCGGAATGGGATTTCACTTCAATATGGATGCGGCATCCACACTTGAGCTGAAGTTTGTTGACGGGTTTCATCTGATCAGAGGAATCACCTTGCTAGGTAGGTGCTTTTCTGGATAAATAAGTTATGAAACATACCTATAGAGCTAATTCACCCAGCCAGACTAAATTTCCTAGATATCTCACATGATGGCTATCGTTGATTGTATGAATGAATGAACTTCATTAGCAAAATGTTTCACGTGAAATAAAAGTGTTGAGATGGCTGGTGCTATAAAATCGAAGAAAAATATTTTTTGAGCCTAAATGAATTGGACGGCCTCTACAAAAATATAACCTATGTATCAAATTAAGCAACCATTATGAAGGGTTTTAACTAGTGTCCTTCAGGCCGCAAGTACGGCCAACTTGACTGATTGTATCACTTGAGCAGAATTGATTGATGGAGCATATTATTTAAATAATTTGAAATTCTTACTACTGCACTTTGAAACTTATCTATATAGGGAGGGGCGATCTTGATGTGGCTGGATCAGAAACCTATGGACTGAAAGATGCTTTCCCAACTGGTTGCGAAGTGTCTTTCATGAATCTTACGAATGAATGGGAAGCTGCCATCGATGTATGTGACAGTAAACATAATTAATTTTGTTTGATTGATATGATTTCCTTTTTTTTCCCTTATGAAAAAACATAATGTCATTATATGGTTGCTAAACCCTCAAGGTCCCAAAAAATGTTAAGTCTAATTTTGTTTATTAGGCTCAACAGCCAAAAGACAAGAGAGATGTAAGTAGTGTTAATCACACGAACAAAGGCATTCTCTGGACAATGGTACTTAAGCCCAAGATTGCCTCTGCTATTGCTGTAAAGCTTACTGAATGGGAAAACAAACCGATTATAAGAGTAGAAGTGATTGGCGATAGCTTGTCAAGCTGGGAGAAGGTGAAGCGGATTCTTGATCAGAGAGCAAGTGAGATCAATTCCATATTTAAATTACAAATATGCCAACCGTATTCATTTTTTTCTGTCTTGATTGGCTCATTTACTATTTCCCAACTGTCATCAAAGATAATTATCTCTGCACAATGAGTAGTAAGCAGGTACTGCAAACAATTCTGCTTATAGACCAAATAATATGCACATCAATTTGCAGCTAATATTCAACTTATCAACCTAACAAGGAATTCTAACTTTTCACCCAGAAGTGCAATAATTTTATATTTCATTCAACTCTTCCACCTTTAATTTCAACCTTCAACTTTTATACATTAATAATATGTAGTTAATAATTACATAATTAATAATTAATGATTAGTAATTAATAATTAGAAAAACATTAATAATAATGAAAGTATATATATATAATACATTGAGTTCTTTCCACTTGCTTTATCAGATGAGACCTCACTGGGCTGCTACGGTGTGTCAAAAAGTGATAGAGAGTTGTCTTCACTTACATTAACAGCTATTCCAGAATACATCGACACACAACTTGAGAAAGTAAAATTGTACTGTAATTCATTAGAAATCAATCTTGTCGTCGCTGAGCAATGTGAGTGGAGTAGGTTTAATGAAAAGTTACTATGTGCTTAAATATTGTGGATATTTGGGGGGTAAGGGGGGGGGGGGTGGTTGCCTGTGAATATATCTAACCTAATACATGGATTATTCATGTCTTTTTACAGATATAGGTCCAAGTTTCAAATCTCTGTGACTGTCCTGTTAGGAATAATGACCTGAAACAGAAGTGCTGACTTTATTTGTAAGAAAATCTTTTATTTGGGAATCCCTACTTTATGATGATGTAAGGGCAGAGCTAACATCAATGAATACATTGTAAGCAAAAAAAAACTCGAGTGTTTCTGTTGTCGTTTTCTGCTCTGCCTTGTAGCTTTACTCTTTACTTATTTGAGGACGTTTTAAATCTACTAGATGAAGATAATGGAGTGTTACAAAACACCAACAAAAACGATCAATTACCAACTTGTAATAATACAGCAAATGTGACAATGTTACCTCCGCCCATATGTCAACCTGACGGAGGGATTCCTAAAAAAAGGTTTTCTAACAAATTAAGTTAGCACTTCTGTTTCAGGTCATTATTCCTTACAAGATGGTCACAGAGATTTGAAACTTGGACCTATGCATGTAAAAAGACATGAATAATCAATGTATTAGGTTAGATATACTCCAAGGGCCCCCACAATACCCACAATCTTTAAACAACAAAGCAGCAAATCATCTACAGTGTGTGTTATCCTCTCATTCCATATATTGAGAGCTTCTGTCAATGCTTCAATAATCAAATAATTTGGTTTATTGAGAAAGTGGGTATATTTGACACTGCGACAACTCTCAAGGACCCATTCAAAATCTTCTCAAACTTACAAAGTCTTTCAATCATTTGTGCGAGTCACTTGTCCAGTTTGATTTAGTAAGCCTAAAGGCCGCTCTTCTGATATCAAAATAGTTTTTGATTTTAAACTTGATTCCACAACTATGTTAATGAAATCTTTGCCAAGACATATCCCTAATCTAATTTTGCCTATGACAACTAGTCAATGACATTTTGCCTGAGATATTTGACCAATCTCATTTTCCCAATCACATTTCGCCTATACCATACCATAACAATACCACAAATTTCCAAACACAAATCTCCAACCACAATTTGAAAAAAACAAAATCACCACCAACCACATCATAGATACTATACAGACAATTACTGCTGTAAACTGCGAGATTGAATAAAAGAGAAAAAAATGTTTCAATACAAGAACCATAATTATGACCATATTCACGTATATAATTTCCATCTTCTATCTAAGGGTGCGTTCAAACTTTCTTTCATCTTGATTGGCTCAATACAGTAGCTGATGGCGTTACTACTTACTACTGCCTTCCGCATGGAGATTATTTCTATGATAAAATGGATGACGTGTCTCTCTGCGAATATGGAAGGTGTGCTGAATTGGATCAGTCTAAATGTGATAAATTTCGGAGATTTGTCACTCTCCATGAACTACATGGTAAGAGCGTAGAAGGCAAGAAATTCTGTAACTTCCGCACAAGGTTAAAGCAAACCAATTGAAGCTGTTCAAATAAATGTTTAAGCTATTGTTTTTTCTGCTATATTCAGTGCCGTCAATATTCCTATGCCCACTTTGTGTTCTCAAATTTAAAGCGGTACTTTGGCTCAGATCCACCTTTAAGAGATGTCCTTGTCATCATCATATGGGGGTTATCATGCATAGGAAGTAATACCATAGACTTAAAAAATCACTAGGAGACTTACTTCAACCCTTGTACTATGTTCAATGTTCTCCTACAATTAGTTATGAAGTCACCTAACAAGAGCGATCATTATAAGAAATTCTATTAAGTCCAGTATTTTTATTATATCATTTTCATTATTATCATTATATCTATTATTGTATCTATCAACCTTGTAAGGGATGGGAGAAAGTGAATCTGTCCCTCCTTGAAACATATTGACACTCTGATAAGTCACTTAGAACAGAGAGTTGGCAAAAACCATTATTTTATAAGTGTGGAGTTGTCTTATTTTTCAAAATTCTCGCCCTTGTTATGGTAATATAACTATGCAACCATTTATTTTTTATAATATTAACAAAACAAAAAAAACAAGCATAACAATCATCAAAGGCTCAGCAGGCTTTATTATGCTCTTACAAGTCTGTATATTTTTGAGTGTAAATATTGTATTCTTGTACTCAAGATGGCCATTGATAGTCTAAGATGGCGGACAATAACATGTGACTTGACTTGGAAGTTGTCTCCCCAAGATCAAAGATAACGCAACCCATAACTATATAACAGGCTCTAACATGCATTTCCTCATATTTCAGACGAGCAAAACTTTGAATGTTCTGAGCCTCCAGCGATTCCCAGCCCGTCCAATTATGCATGGAATGGTTCAAATCTCATCTATCATCAAAGGTCATTGGTTTGCGAGGAGCCAACAAGTGAAGATTATGGTATTATTGAGACTTTCACATGTCAGCATAACCTTACATGGGATAAGGATATTGATTCAGTAACCTTCGAAGGTTGTATCAGTGAGTATAACTTCAGCTTGTATGCCCTGTTTTTATTGTTGTTTTTGTTTTTGTTGCTGTCGTTTTTGTTGTTGTTGCTATTGTCAAGTTGGCTAGCTCAGTCACATTCAATGAGTGACTCGCACATGCCAGCATAACCTAACATGGGATGAAAATATTTCACCTGCTACCTTCCCTGATTGAATCAGTGACTAAAATTTCAGTTTGACCGCTTTGTCTTTAGCTGTTGTCCAATTGCCTAGCTCGATTCGATTTAATGATTGTGAATTGGTTTTGCATCTTATGGTCAAAACACACTCGGAGGTTGAAACCTCAGAGGTTTACACAACGTCATCACTGTTAACATATTTATGCTGACAGCAGCCTCAGCTGATGCTCAGAGGTTTGAGCAGCGGTTGCCACCTCAGAGTGCAAAGCGGTTTGTTTGACACTACATTACTAACATATAGGCCTCAGCTGATCCTCAGAGGGTTGATGTGTATATAAATACTCATTTAGGATCCGCTGAGGCTGCTGAGGTTGCAACCTCTCAAATGTGTTAAGACCATTATGCGGATTTCTCTTTTTTGCCTTGTTACAGAGTCTTGTCCTGAGCTTCTGCCAATCAACAGTTCAGCTAACTACACATGGAATGGTACAAACTTTATCAATCAACAAATGACATTGGTATGCGAGGAGCCATCCAGCAAAGATTATGGTGTCATTGAGACTTTCACATGCCAACAAAGCCTTCAATGGGATAAGGATATTAATTCAGTAACCTTTGAAGGTTGTATCAGTGAGTAAAACTAAAGCTTGTTGATCGTGTTTATTGTTGTTGTCCGGATAACAACCGGTTTTGATGACATTGAAGTGGTTAAACATTCTCTGAAACTTTATTGTCATCTCTTTTGATATAGTCCTGATCTGTCTATCTAGCCATTTATGCATGTAATTAAAAAACCTTGTGTATCATCAAACTGCATTGCTTTGTGAGGAACTATCGAGAATGAATGTGAAATAGATTTGCATTCATTTCAACTTCATTTTTATCCCTTTGGAAGAGTCCTGTCCTGAGCCTCCACCAATTGATACTCCCGGCAATTACACATGGAATGGTACAAACTTTATATATCAACAAATAAAATTGGTTTGCGAGGAGCCATCAAGTCCAGATTATGGTATTATTGAGACTTTCACATGCCAGGAAAATCTCACATGGGATAAGGATATTGATTTAGCTACCTTCGAAGGATGTATTCGTGAGTATAACTTCAGCTTGTATGCCCTGTTTTTATTGTTGTTTTTGTTTTTGTTTTTGTTTTTATTTTTGTTGTTTTTGTTTTTTTGTTGTTGTTGCTATTGTCAAGTTGGCTAGCTCAGTCACATTCAATGAGTGACTCGCACATGCCAGCATAACCTTACATGGGATGAACATATTTCACCTGCTACCTTCCCTGATTGGATCAGTGACTAAAATTTCAGTATGACCGCTTTGTCTTTAGCTGTTGTCCAATTGGCTAGCTCGATTCGATGTAATGATTGTGAATTGGTTTTGCGTCTTATGGTCAAAACACACTTGGAGGTTGAAACCTCAGAGGTTTACACAACTTCATCACTGTTAACATATTTATGCTGACAGCAGCCTCAGCTGATCCTCAGAGGTTTGAGCAGCGGTTGCCACCTCAGAGTGCAAAGCGTTTTGCATGACACTACATTACTAACATATAGGCCTCAGCTGATCCTCAAAGGGTTGATGTGTATATAAATACTCATTTAGGATCCGCTGAGGCTGCTGAGGTTGCAACCTCTCAAAAGTGTTAAGACCATTATGCGGATTTCTCTTTTTTGCCTTGTTACAGAGTCTTGTCCTGAGCCTCTGCCAATCAACAGTTCAGCTAACTACACATGGAATGGTACAAACTTTATCAATCAACAAATGACATTGGTATGCGAGGAGCCATCCAGCAGAGATTATGGTGTCATTGAGACTTTCACATGCCAACAAAGCCTTCAATGGAATAAGGATATTAATTCAGTAACCTTCGAAGGTTGTATCAGTGAGTAAAACTAAAGCTCGTTGATCGTGTTTATTGTTGTTGTCCGGATAACAACCGGTTTTGATGACTTTGAAGTGGTTGAACATTCTCTGAAACTTTCATGTCATCTCTTTTGATATAGTCCTGATCTGTCTATCTAGCCATTTATGCATGTAATTAAAAAACCTTGTGTATCATCAAACTGCATTGCTTTGTGAGGAACTATCGAGAATGAATGTGAAATAGATTTGCATTCATTCAAACTTCATTTTGATCCCTTTGGTAGAGTCCTGTCCTGAGCCTCCACCAATTGATACTCCCGGCAATTACACATGGAATGGTACAAACTTTATATATCAACAAATAAATTTGGTTTGCGAGGAGCCATCAAGTCCAGATTATGGTATTATTGAGACTTTCACATGCCAGGAAAATCTTACATGGGATAAGGATATTGATTCAGCTACCTTCGAAGGATGTATTAGTGAGTAGAACTACTGATTGTATATCTTGTTTACTGCTGTTGTTTAATTGGCAAGCTAGGCCCCTTAGTTGAATGCACAATACATTGGGCTTCCATGTAAATTTTGAGCTTGAGCTAAGTTGTCACCTCTTGGCTCGCCCTGGAAGAAATCCATTCCCATGTATTGCGATCGAATTGAACATCAAAAACATATGCTGCTGCTGGGACCTGAACCTCTTCAAAAAAGTCTTTGATGATAACCGATTGACCACGCAAGCTCTCTGTATTTCACATAGCTCAGCGAAAACTGAAATGGTTTCACATTCTCTTAAACTTTCTATCTATCTTGTTGACAGAGTCCTGTCCTGATGTCGCTCCGACATTCAACAGTTCTAGCAATCACACATGGAATGGTACAAACTTTATCTATCAACAAATGACATTGGTTTGCGAGGAGCCACAAAGTCCAGATTATGGTATTGTTGAGACGTTCACATGCCAGGAAAATCTTACATGGGATAAGGATATCGAATCAGTAACCTTCTCAGATTGTACCAGTGAGTAAGACTTCAGCTTGTTCGCTTTTTGTTCTTTGTTGTGATTTTGGATTGTTTGGTCACATTCAATAAGTAAATTTAACCTGCCAGCAAAACCATAAAAGAGATAATGCTGTCGAATCAGTTGCATTCCCAGATAATCTCAGTGAGTGAAACTACAGCTTGTCTGTCTTGATATTTGTTGATGTCAAAAAAGCTAGCTCAAGACCATTGTTATAGTATTGCATTTTCTTACACTTTCTTTTAATCACAGAGACAGAGTCCTGTCCTGACCTTCCCTCAATCAACAGTTCAGCAAATTATGCATGGTGCGGCGTGAACTTTGTCGATTATCAAATGACATTGTTATGCGATGAGCCATCAAGTCCAGATCATGGTATTGTTGAGACTTTCACATGCCAGGAAAATCTTACATGGGATAAGGATTTTGAATCAGTAACCCTTCCAGATTGTTTGCGTGAGTAAAACTGCAGCTTATAGACCTAAACTCATTTCACATTCAATAAATGTGATTTGGTTTTCACATTCGCTCAGAATTGTTTATCATCTTGTCGCTAGTTAACATCTTTAGATTCCCACTGTCAGGATGGAAGCAGTGCATAGCACATTTATCATGAATACGCAAACGGACAATCACCCTCATCAACGATTTATCTTGTATCGTCTTATCTCTTATTTTGTCTTATTAGCTATTATGTCAAAGGGAAGGTCTTCCATTGTCTTCTCTGAAGGTGAGTGATGTCAGAATAATCATGCATATAAAAGTGAGAATAATGACAATTTCATTTCTCGTGGTTTGAGCATACTAGGCTATGTGTAAAAAATATTTGACAGAAATTAATCACATTAGTGAACTGAACTGTCATAATAAGTGATGTGATGATCTCTAGTTCAACCAGACTGTACAGGGCCGTAGTTTAAAAAGAAATGGCAGGGGATGCAAGAGTCCCAGGCGAGTCCGAAGCATCACCAGAAAGGGTGCTGTAAGCTCCTCCCCAAGCAATTGAAGGCATGTAATAAGCAATGGAAATAACAGTGGAGCATATTCTCGTATTGATTATTCAATTGTAGTGTTTTTAGGCCATTGTATTTAGCTTTCTAGGGGAGGCAGTGCCTCCCTGCCTCCCCTTGAACTACGGGCATGCGTGTAATCAGGATTGATTGCATTGCTAGCAGGTGAATGTCCATCACCGACACCCTTCCCTGATGGCGTGATGTACTACTGGATCGGGGATACGAAAATTAATGAAAGCCTGAGCATAGTATGTAGGCCTCCTTATGAGCCCAAGGATAAAGAGGCATGGGATCCAGTAATATACAAATGTCTGGAAAACGCAACGTGGGATATGGATATTACAAGTCCTGAATTGCCTCAATGTGTTTGTAAGTTCATTCTTTTGACTCAATATCAAACTTGATGTCAGTATTCATGAAATCATGTAAGTGACTTGGTTTAGAACTGTTGAACTCACATAATTGAATTTGATATTTTGAAATACACTGGTGTTAAAAACTTTAATTACAATTTTTGCAAAAAATATAAGGATCACACACTTGTTTCAATGTAATAATAAACTGTTACATTCGCTGCTGTCCCATGTTCAACTAAAACACATTTGATATCAATGCTGTTGGTACAGCGCTGTCTTCAAGCCGTTGTTCTTATCCATAAAAATCTATTGTGCAATGGACTTCTTATTTAAACTGCCTAGAAATCCCTGGTTTTTGCCCACAGAGAGTTGAACGATGTTATTACAGTGCAACAAGACAACACTATGAGAACTGCAAATAACTGAAATTTGTTTTTATTGTTTACCTGTAATGATATAGTATGAAGGAAACTCTTTTTTTCAGACGCAAGATGCAAGAGCCTGCCCCCAGATGTTGCAAATGCCCACCACGAGTTCTATCCTGATACATACACCGACCAGACGAAGGTTCTTGAGTATATAAACTATGAGTGTGATGAGGAGTATGAATGGGATTTTCCGCCGGGGCAGCGAGCACTGTGCTTAGCCGATGGTTCCTGGACCCTACAATCCTTACTGGTCTCAAAATGCATATCAGGTAATGCACATTAGCTCCAAAAGTGAATCCACTGCAGCTGTGTAAGAGAGCTATAAGGTTACAGTCTTGAATAGGGTCCAAGGCTAAAAAAATAGGTCGGACTGGCTATTTTTGAATATAAAAACAATAGCGTATTCATTCAGAGTTGTAAAGAACAGACATCATGTTTTGCTACACCTTTCACTTGCCTCATGATGCCAGTATCATGAGCAGTTGAGAATATGATATCAATGACTAAGTTTTTATAATATCTATGACTAGTATTTATAATATTTGATAATATTACATTTTCAGAACTTTCATTACAAATTTTCTTGCAGAAAATGATTGTGACAAATACATTCCCGGGTTCCAGAACACAAGCGAAAACTTACACCCAGATTACAAGTACATTGATTCAGCTGCATATAATGAGTTCAAAAAGAAAGTGTGGAAATATGGATCATTTAAGGAGATAAGGTTTGCATATTTACCCCATCTGCCGTTGGGTTGGTCTGCTTGTTGCATCTAACATAAAACTTTGCCACAGGCGTTTCATGCAATAATTTTTCCTTTAAATATCATATTAACTACCTTGATTCAATGCAGCAAGAAAAAATTCACAATAACATTGGATGTTGACTGATGGTCTTTGAATCTCCATAGGTGTCCTATAGGTTTGGAGTTCACAAATGCTAGGATGAGAACCTTTGCCTACTGCTCAAGTGAATTGAAAGGATGGTTTCTACCATTTGGACCATGTTACAACAGCAGTAAGTTAACATTAGGTCATGATTATACATGGTTCCTAAACATTCTGATAATATTAGAATACTTAAAAAAAATGTACTACCTCTTACCAGTGGGAAATATATGTCTTAAATATTATTTATCATTTAACTTATGCTGGTGCATAGGGTCAAAAAAATTTGACTACATTGTCCATAGCTCCCAAAGTGACAAAATGTATTTGGATCAATTATAGCAATCATTGTGTCATCGATGAGCTTGAAGCATTCTATTGAAATGTATCTATTGTCGCAAATCTTTTCATGTATAGTTGTATTATTAATGGTTTTATTTCTTGACTTTCCACCCGGACCATGTCCTATACCTATTGAAACAGACTAGTTTTGAAAATGCTTATTGTACTATCTCAATATTCAATGGACATGTTGACAGAATATAAGCTGACATAAAAAGAGAGAGGGGGAGAAATCATTGAGTACTAGCTGCCAGACTCAAATATTTTTGTTGCACAAAATTCAATTAAATCACTGAATTTGACAAAGCTATCCCTTCTTGGAATCATGGATAGTGTCCGCAAAAATAGAATTGAACTTTATAAATCATGTAAAAGAATTTGAAACACAATCTTTAACTGGCCTCACAAACGACATCTTATGTGCTACAATGTTGTTATAATGTTTCTCTTACAGGAAATCCTGGCGATCAAGTTGGTTCTCTGCAATCTGGACCAGCGTTTGATCTGAGATTTCTACCCGGCGCTATTCTTGTAGGAATAGCAACTATTGTTGTGAGCATTTAATTTATCATTGCATATCAATTTGGGAGGTGCATATGACACAGAATTCGATCATGGTAAAGTGTTCTTTTTATATCATTTGATATCAATTATAAGGAGCTATGGGAAGGTGTGTAAGCAAGTTCGAGTTGTTCGATGAGAAATTTGATGGTGGAATCGTGGATGTGCAGTGGCATAAGTTATGCTGCACACACAATAGCTATGTTTTGATGCTTCTATGTAACACTGTTTTTAGAAGGTATCAACTTCGTTCGCATTGGCTTGTGTTAATTGTTTGCTATGGGGAACGATGCAGCGGTGTAGATGAGTGGATAGTATCAAAGACCTGGTTCGAGTTCAAATCCCGACCGGTGTCCGAGAGGCAATTCGGTAAATGTCCGTCAACATCAATTTTACAGTACAAGATTTAATTTACATAGTGAATTAGCTTGCTGGCACAGGGTAATAGAACTTTATGGGTTGACAGGTGGCAAGACCCTCTACCATTGTTTGCCTAATTTAGCTTTCATAACCTCAAGCAGTAAACACAGCATAATGTTTTTCATTGTTTGCCAATTTCTCCAAGGCAATGTGGTAAATGTCCATTGATAATTATCATCATGAAAATGGTGCTTTTTCTCAACGAGTTAGCTTGCTCAGTCGCCCTCAAATCCATGTTAGCTTTCAAAATTGTGCACAAATAATTGAAATTCATGATGGCAAGCCATACAATTATAGTCTGAATGGCATTTCCAGATAATGAACCATACTTGCCAAGTCTCCCGATTTAGGCGTGACCCTCCAGATTTTGACACCCACCTCCCACTTTTTGTAAATCTCACTATTTCCTCCAGATTTTAGAGAAAACAGTCCAATCGCAATTTTTTGATAGTTATCCAAGCACATGTTGTTGTTGACTAGTTACTGTTAAGGTCTTTGCACTCAAAATTGAAAGGAATTATCAAATTAAACAATCCTAACAAATTTACCTGTGTTGTTAAGATTCAGCCTATTATTGTAAATGACCAATAGCATCCTCTCATAACTCATAACTTTGACTGTCATTGGTCACAATATAAAGTAGCTAGTCAAGTGCATACATTTAGTTTTCATTTCCTTTCAGATCACACATTTTTTAGTATTAATTTTGTACTGTGACTGTCTACCTAGTTAAATTTAAGTGAAGGAAAATAGAAACCTAACAATTCCAAAGGTAGGTCCACTACAATTTAACAAAGCTCGGACCAAAGACTTTGAAACGTATTTAATGTTAGTCAAACAGGAATATAGTACCTTATCTGGATTCTCACTGTCTGTGACTGAGCACATTTTCAGATCTTGATGATGCATGGGCACTTGTAGCCTGTCTTGACAGGCAAGGGGCCCTGGGACTTACATGCCTCTACTTTGCCAATGGGGTGTTTGATACTGGACATTGACAATGTAAAGGCATGTATGTAAGAGTCCCAGGGGCCCATGGATTGATTGTAATTGTTTACAGTGTATTTCACCTCAGTTTGATATTTTAGTACTAGTACAAACATGAAATTATATGGGGTCAAATATACCTTTTTAGCCCTTTCTAGTGGCTGGAAACGCTCTCAGAGCTTCTGCAGACAGGGCTCCGCCCCGTACCCCATTGGGGGGCTCACACCGCCCCCCCAAACCCCCAGGTGGGTGAATCGGGTGCTTTGCACCCTCAAAGCACCACGTTGTGGTGCAGTATCGTCGTAAAATGGAATCTCCCTATTTTGTATTTAGATCACTTGGCAAGTATGTAATGAACTGAAACTGCAAAGGCAAGAAAATTGGCTTTTGTTTGATACTTTTGTTCTCTTTGATAAAATGACAGAGTCATGAACAAAGACTAAGCAATGATGATGAATCTATCTAACTACTTGTGCCACATGATGAAAGAGTTCTTAGCAAAGACTGAACTTGAGTGCTTACTACCCTAAACTCAGTGCAAATGCTACCAAGAACCGCTATTAAGGCGCCCGTTGCTATTACCCACAACCCAGAAGGCTGCGAAGCCCAGGCTAACCGAAATTTGATGAGAGTCTTAGCAACCTAATCTACCTACCTGTTCGTTAGTTTGTTAGTTTGTTAGTTTGCTTGTTTGCTTGTTTGCTTGTTCGCTTGTTCGCTCGTTCGCTCGTTCGCTCGTTCGCTCTTCGCTCGATCGCTCGATCGCTCGATCGCTCGATCGCTCGTTCGCTCGTTCGCTCGATCGCTCGATCGCTCGTTCGCTCGTTCGCTCGTTCGCTCGTTCGCTCGTTCGCTCGTTCGCTCGATCGCTCGATCGCTCGTTCGCTCGTTCGCTCGTTCGCTCGTTCGCTCGTTCGCTCGTTCGCTCGTTCGCTCGTTCGCTCGTTCGCTCGTTCGCTCGTTCGCTTGTTCGCTTGTTAATTTAAGCAATTTTAATAATTTTTAGTCACATTCGTTCATTCTTTCGCACATTCATTCATTAATTTCACTGGCGCGGTTTTGGACGGTTTCGTTTGTGACTTGTGTCTTCCTGCGGTTCCTCTCGCACTGAGCAAGATACTAGCGTTACAGTGAAGTGTAAACTGTCTGTCTTCCTGCGGTTCCTCTCGTACTGGGCGAGATACTAGCGTAGCGTTACAGTGGAGTGTAAACTGTTTGTCTTCCTGCGGTTCCTGTCGAAGCAGAGTATTGTACCTTTCGGGCTTACTCACTCAATCTTCCATCGGGCTTCGGGGTGCGTCCGTAGCAGCACTGAGGTGCTAATCGTAGGCAAATGCGCGCGAGCGAGACCCGTATACGGCCGAGGAGCACCCGCGAGATGTCTTAGAGCGGCATTGAACCGCAGCACTCCAAACTTTCACGCTGCAGTGCAACCAGCTATCGCATCTTGCTCGCGTTCCCTGTGTAGGACGCACCACCTGACGCCGCAACCAGCGGCTAATCCATCAGCGCCCTTGTTTACCGATGTCCGTCAGAATGATCCCGCACGTGGCTTGTCCGCTTGACAGGCCGGTCTGTTCACTGGTCTCTCTTCCTGTGGTTCCTCTCGTACTGGGCAAGATACTAGCGTAGCGTTACAGTGAAGTGTAAACAGTCTGTCTTCCTTCGGTTCCTCTCGTACTGGGCAAGATACTAGCGTAGCGTTACAGTGAAGTGTAAACTGTCTGTCTTCCTGCGATTCCTCCCGTACTGGGCAAGATACTAGCGTAGTGTTACAGTGAAGTGTAAACTGTCTGTCTTCCTGCCGTTCCTCTCGTACTGGGCAAGATACTAGCGTAGCGTTACAGTGAAGTGTAAACTGTCTGTCTTCCTGCAGTTCCTCTTGAGCCAGAGCATTGTACCTTTCGGGCAAATTCTGCAAACGCATGTTATTCACAACCTTTGTTGTGGCACAGAGGGAGCAGCTGTGTCCCTCTGTGCAAGTTCACCACCTTTCGCATGATCATAGCGCAAGATTTACCTTTGAATTCGGCTATGTTATATTTTGAGAGGCATTTTGGTAAATGTCCGCGGACAATTACCACATTGCATCTCAACTTTCCTCACTTTTCCGGAAATTGGTATTGTTGTACGGCAAAAAATGACGGAATGCATTTTTTATCTCCGTTTCTGGCTATGGCAAAGGCTTAAGCACAGCTTAAAACCTAAATTGAGATATGAAAGCAGAAATCGAGAAATAGTGGACATTTACCGAATTGCCTCTCGACCATTGTATCTGTAATTTGGAAGCATCCTTTCGAATTGGGAGCAGACAACTCACTCGATGCCACCCAATCAAAAACATCAAAACAAAGCTATTGTGTTTTATTTACTTAACTACTCAACATCTTCATTTGCATTTGCCTCCCCTAGAACTATGGGCCTGATAAAGCAGTGTTATCATCTCTCTATGATAATGTATATGGGAAGTAATGTTTTGCTACCTAGTAGATTTGATTACGGTTAGTGTCAATTTTATGCTACAGATCCTGTCCTGCTATGCAATGTTTACTGTGATGAACAGAAGAAGGCGCAATAACCTTGAAATGGATGGAGGTCAGTTTTAAATACAGTGAAAATTTGTACCCGGCCACTTTGGGAGGCTAAACAATGGAGATTCTCTTGCAAAGCAAACTGAGTGGCATAGGTTATTGTCAAGAATTTTCCATTTGCTGCTATTTTTGCCATCTGTCAGGTTTTAGCAACCAGCAATTTCCCAAATCTCCAATATCTATAGACATGCTTGTTCATCCTGTCTAAACTATGAATAATGCAGCAGTGACAGTATCTGCTCACAGCTCTTTCTACATGCTTGACTGACTCTTGTCATAAAATATACTCGCACCTTTCACCTTCACCTATGACCATCACCCCTCACTGTTTTATCTTGTGTTATTAACTTTTTATATGAGTACAACTTGGTCACCAGCTGATTTTCATTACTTTATTGGGGGACAGACGACGATTGATTAGGGAATGCCACATGCAGCCTGCAAGCCAGTAAATGAGTGCACATTAGGTCATGAATACCTAAGGAAACTTTGTTCTGCTTTCTATGGCGAATTTCCCAAAGTAGCTAAATTTTTTTGTGATTGCAGAAGACTTCAAACCTCCTCCCACTGAGTCCGTGGCCTTGGTCGTGCAGCAGCAGCCTGAACCTCCCAAAACTCAGATAGTTGAAGTTCCAGCACCTCCAAAGACCCTGCAGCCACTTGCTCTACCTGGTCCAAAGGGGAGGAAGGGTGCAGTACAAGCTTCAGCACGTAGCATGGCAGATGCCTCGATGCGGTCCTGTGTGGTTGACAACAAGAGCTTTATTACGATGTTTGATGGTATGCTTTTCAAAATAGGATAATGAAACTATACTCTATATGGCATAGCTGTCAGATAAGTGATTGTTGAAGTTGATAGGACAGGAATTGCAGAACACCTGCTGCGAAAAGGGTTAACTGCATAACATTGCCTCATCTGATTGACCATGGCAACAACCAATAAGACTGGTTGATGTATGTTTCAATGCATTACGTTAGCTGACTTCAAGAAGCATTTATTCTATAGTATTCATGTGTAAAGCTTTATTTGATGGGCTGCCTGGCAAAGCTTGATAATAATACACTTATCATGCTATCAATTATTGAGTATGAACTAAAATTAGATTGTAGATGACTTCCAAACTCTTTGGTTGATTACGGGAATATTTTTAAGTTTCCTGCTGCTGATGGCTTCTTTAATTGAACTTTTTTTGGTTGTTTTATATGGAATAATAAATTGTGATGACTTACTGACAATTTTGATTTCTAGATGCCTGTGAGCCAGATGAAGATGAAAAACCAGAAGCAACTACAGAGGCTAACCAAAATGGGGGTCTTCCATTAGAGAATGAGCAAAAACCCGAACAAGAAGATGAGTTGATAGCTGGAACCAAGGCCGGTAGTGATCCAAGATCTGGACCATCGGCGGACACAGCGGCCCTGGCTCCCCCAGCAGAGTTGGAGCCTCTATCTCCCCCAGATGAGCCGGATACCATTGCTTCATCGGGATGGAGCTCAGACAAGAATTCATCCCCAGGCTTTGCAAACCGCGATACCTTCGCAAAACATTGACCAGATTATTAACTAACACTTAGTTGACTGACTACCCACATTCTGGGATTACACACAGGCATGATAATTTTTTTTTTTTTCGGAGAACATATTGAAAGATTGTAATTGAAATCTTTCACCAGGTGAATATGACAAAAAGGAAAAATAATAAAAGATCAAAAATCATCTTTGTGACATTGCGTAGCAGCAAATACAATGGAATGGTGAAAAATAGGCAGGGATAGACCATAAATCCAGATTGGCTAGAAAATTTTCCTTAGCTTGGGAAAGAATATCTAAACATTTGGAGTATTTTCATGGCTACAATAGCCTTGGGCTTAGTGAATTGACAGTAATATAATACTACATTATAGGTAATAGGATACCACATGCATTTAAGTCAACATTTATGCAACTTTTTTTACACTCAATTAGAATATACTTAGGCTTTACAATTAAGGTTGTTGTCGTAAACATCGTTTTGTAAAGATGTGATATAAATATAAAATATCAAGCTTGAGGAGATTAGCTTTTCTACACACCTTGTATCTAGTATCTAGCATCCAGCATCTGATTCCATCCTTTTGACTTGTTATTCTTCCTTGTCTTTGAAGTCTACATAGACTGTAGTTTTGCGCGTGGATATTGCAGTTAGAGGTCTTTTTGGGCGAACTATACTTACTTCAACTTTCGTGTTATATACTTCCTTACACTCCTATATCTCAATCTTAACCTGTTTGGCTTATAAAAAAAGATAGTTTATAATGCGTGTGATATGAGTGTGCCTTTTATATGAATCCTATTTACCATTTTGTTTGCCACTGCGGCTTGTAGGTTAATCTAATGCTCCCAGAGGTTTGACTCAGAAATGATGGGTGTTGCCTATACGTAATTGTATATCTAACTTAGTATGATAAATCCTGTTAACTGCATCAAGGGCGACCCGACCTGACCTAGGCCTGTAACATATAGTTGAAAGACAAAAACTGGACCCTGTCCCTATTTTTTGGCGCCTTCCTCTTTCCAGCTCCCCTCAGAAGGAAAAATTCAATCACCAACTGTTGCTGTTATTTCTTGGGGAAAACTTTATGGAAAACATCCTTCCAGGGTGATATTGTGTGCCAAATAAAGTACTGTATATAATCTCTAATACATAGAAATGTCACAGACCCAATCCATTGGAGGGTAATTTGCTAGCTCCTCAAATTGTAAGACTGGCTATCCCACAATCCTTTGCCTAGACAAAACTTTTCCTTCTCTCAGATACCATAGCATTCATACAATGAAAAATTACTATTATTAGTCAAGTCGTTTTCTCCTGTGTAGGTCAAGGTTACCCGATACGATACCATAACATAAGCAGTTTCAACAATGCTTCTAATCAAAACTAACTAGTAATTCCTAGTCGAAGCTACTAGTTAAACTAGTCAGTCATCTCTCAGCTCCTTACACTCATGCCCAGGAGATAAAACAATGTTTGAAACGTAATTTTGATGCCATGAGTGGCTATGTCTCGTTGTCGTGAGTATTAATTTTGTTGCTTACCAGTAAATCTGCAGCCATTGATCTCAGTATTGATACTATAAGTTCCTGAGAGATCATGGGAAAAAAATTTGAAGACATTTACTAAGATTTTTTTATCTAAATCTGCAAATACCATAATGAGTCTTTTTTACTCATTGATCTCAATACCAATAATATGTAGCCCAGCGAAAGGAAAGCTAACTAATCTATAGAGTCTTTGGAAAACTGTTATTTTCTCATCCTTCTCATTAACGTATTATAAATGAAATTTCAAAATAAAAACGTGACAGGGCAGTGGGAGCAAAATTCAATTGGTTATATACAAATTTATAGGATTACCTACATTTTTTCAGAACTTGTCATGGTCATGGCATGGTTTTGTAAAACTTCAATCTCATCTTTTACACAGGGTTTTATGTACGATACTGGTTCACAGTGCCAACTGCTCATGTCCTACGTTGCAAGGTGTCACATTCACAGAACTGGAACACACCACAGGAGCAGATCCAGACTGCTATGCCATTATTGACACTCCGATGACATGGGATGAAGCGAATGCCCATTGTAAAAGTATTCATTCACTACTACTAGCCATTGACAGATCAGGAGAAGCAGAGAAAATTGCTGAACATCTTATAAGTGCAGGATGTAAGTAACAGTTTCTACTACACCATCTGCCATATACACCTGCCAGTCTTCATAAACGCTGCTGCTGCTGCTGAATTTATAGATTGATATCCCTGCTGTTTTTTTTTCACAATCAACATTAGTATTGGGTTCAAGATTTCAACCACTGTCATAAATATACTTTTATTGGCAACCAAAGTCATCTCATTCGAAATGTTTTACACTCAGTGCCAGAAAAAAAATTTTTTAAACAGAAAAAGAGAAACAGAAATCTTTGATTTAACATATTAATTCAATTTAATTTAATAATTTATTTAAATTTAAATTATTTAAATTAATAATTTATTTAATTATAATATTAATTTAATAATACATTTAATTTAACATACTTTAATCCTTTTGAACTGAACTGAACCCCTTCACCTTCTGCTAATCATAAGTTTACTGACAGGGTTGAAAACATTGGATGCTAAATGGTGCAATGATTGGTGGGTTGGGAGTCGGATGATAGCAGGATGTTGCACCCTTGTGTAATAGGGAGTTCTTGGTAACTGATGGTCTTTGAGAGTGAATCTGGAACTGCTCAGCACAGATGCATGAGGGATTGTTACACAACTAATTTTGAACACTTAACACCCTTTTTGTTCTTCATGACAATGCATTGAAATACAGCAGGATATTGTTATTGGTTATTTTTATTTGCATTGAGCTGAAAGCCCATATTTGGTATGGCATTGCAATAGATCTTTTATTGCTTTTTTCCGATAAAAACCCAAGCAATTATATTAAAATAATGATAATAATGCTGATTGTCATTGAAACCTGCAGGTTCATTCATCTTTAATCTCAAAGTAATAGGGGGACTATAATTCAGATTTGAATATCAACTGAGTTGAAACTCATATGATCCAGCCTTGCAATATACATGACTACTGTCTTATATTTATGATCTCTGTATATGGTAAATTTCTCGGGTGTCAAGGAACGCTCTGCCTTTCTGTGTCCTCTCTCATAAACCCATTATTATCCTTTGAAAACTCCATATACATATTTGCCCTGCCAGCATCAATGTTTTCAATTTGTTAATCAGTTTTCTCATATTATCAGACGATACAAGTGCGTGGTTCCATCTGGGATTGAGAAGGATTGAGAGTAAGAGAACCTTGAATATTTCAGCTGGGAAGAATGAACTTGGAAAAGTTGGCTACACATGGGTAGATGGCACCCTCTTCAGCGCCCATATCGAAGACTACTTCAATGAAGAAGATGGTATTTTTGCGGATGGATCTGCAGTGTCTTCTGCTTTTCAATTCAGGCTCTGTAAGTTTAATCAATCAATTTGATATTTTTTTCTTTTTAAATCTTTTAGGTTCAAATTGACATCAAACATCAACCTATTCATTGCATTTTTCAAACCCAAATTCTATGATGTTGTACTTAGATGAACATAATTAAGTGCCTCATTGCCTCAATGCTTATGCTCCAATTTTTGTCCTGTCAATGATTAAGTATAGGTTCTTTATTAAGTCTTTGGTAATATAAACACATGATTCATGTTGTAACCAACCTCTCCGACACAATGCTCAGTGAACATTGATCACACTTTGAGCTTGATTTTTAGAAACTCTTGTCTATCTGAGATAATAATTATGTTTATTATTTTAGCTGCTGACATACTTTCATCAACACTAGGGGATAAACATCTGACCCTTGGATTTATGGGTGGCAATAGAAGTACCAGCTTAGAGGTCACCGCAAATTTTGTGTGTGATATGGATGATGGTAAGGGGTCTGAACTTTTCGCCAAAGTTGCAAGAGCACTCAATAACGATTATTTGCATAATTGACATAGTTATGTCTACTTTATTCAGTCTCACTCATAGAATATATTTATAAAAAATCTTTTACCGCAGATCTAGTATGTGATGAGAAACCAGAATCTGGTGCAGAGCTTATCTACAAGGACTCCCGCATGACACCCGGGCTGTGTTCTGCTTCCTGCATTGCCAAGGGGAACACAGGCTATGCTTTTATTAGTGGGGAAGAGTGTTACTGTTCAGACATCAGCATACCCTCAAGTGTAACCCGACACTCTTGTGATCTGTCGTGTAAGGGAGAAGAATGGCTCAGTTGTGGGACAAAGGACGAAAGTTTCGGCATGTACAGAACTCTTGGCTTTCATGGGGTAAACGGTTACTATCGCCCTGATAATGATCATGATTAAGAAGTCAAGATCAAATCATAGACTTAATGATAACCCTAGACAGGACACCATATACAGCTGAAGTGAGGCATTTGAAGGTCTAGAAGCAATGATGATATAATTGATTAATTGTCAATAATCCAGGTTTTTTGTTCATAATTGGATCAATTTTGATTGGATTTTGAGTTTGAAAATTGCTTTACCATCAGCAGCATCTTGTTATCAACATAATCCTATTGTTTTTTCCAAAATGCCTAAAATTAGTATCAAACTGTTCAGGACAAGCTGCTAAATCTATTGCAATTTTCAAACTCAAAATTTGATCAAAATTGATCGAGTTATCGACAAAATATCTGGATTTTGGACAGTTAATCAATGATAGCATTGTTGCTTCTACACCTTCCAATATCGTTTTGTCGCCCACAATTAAATGCCTCAGTGCCTCAATGCTAATGATCCATATAGTGTCCTGTCTAGGTTTATTATTAAGGTAATGTCAAAGACCGATTCGAATATCAACATATCATATACCGTTAGAAATCTACCGAGCTACTGAAAGTGAATACCTGAACAAATCTTGATTTGATGACATTGTGTCATTTTAGGGAGGAAATGGGGCAGAAACCGCTGTTTTTGTCAATGCTGATTGCGGGGTCAAATTAATTGCAAGAAAATGCGAAACAATTGAATGTCTCAAAAGTCCCAAAACTAGTTGCTTTTTGGCACTCTTTTGTGTTAAATTCAAGAAAAATGAAGATGCAGTGAAAAATTCTGTTGGCATTTCCTGTGTGCACCATGGTCAATGAAAGCGGCTTCGTATGTGTGAACTTTCAAAAGAACTTTGTTTGGCATTAATAATGGTCATTCGGACGGCATATTTGACGTTATGCAAAAGTGGAGAAAATGTTAGCTGTATTCGAGAGTCTACTGTCTTCGCAATTTGCAAGCTAATTTGTAGAAAGTCAATGCGTATGGCATTTGAAGTGTATTCTATGAGAAAATCATAATAAATTTCTGAATT
This sequence comes from Membranipora membranacea, assembly GCA_914767715.1. NCBI lineage: Eukaryota > Metazoa > Bryozoa > Gymnolaemata > Cheilostomatida > Membraniporidae > Membranipora > Membranipora membranacea. The sequence continues at coordinate 11,383,701 of OU612073.1, read as the reverse complement.
AATGATTGAAATTTCGCATATTTTGACGGCTTCACACAAAAAAATGTATTGTATGGCGTGACGTAAAAAGTCAATTTGAACTAGTTATATATCAAAGAAAATCAAATTTAACGATGAAAGCAATCTCCAAGTATAAATTCCACCTGTTTTGAACTTTGTTGCAATTGATTTGACTCCTCCATCTGCATTGTCAAAAACAGCGTTTTCTGCCCCATTTTCTCCCTAAAATGACACAACGTCATCGAATCAAGTTTTTGTTCAGTTATTCATTTTCAGTAGCTCGGCAGCTTTCCAACAGTATATGATATGTAGATATTCGAATCGGTCTTTGACATTACCTTAAGTCAATGGGTCAAATGCAAAATAGGACACAACTCTATACTTGAATATCTCTGAAAAATCCATTTGTCATCGAGTTATTTTCTTCATTTAAAACTTTTGCTTTTGCGTGCTTCAATGAAGAACGCTACCCATACTGTAAACCCTTATCTAATCTCTATTTTCTAATTTTGAAAACATGAAGAAATATTCTCGGAATTCAAAATTTTTCAGTCATCAGAATGTTATTACTCTGTCATGGTAGCATATGTTTGGACGGGTCTGAAATTCAAACACTACAAAGGTCAAAATACTAAAATTTAGAAATAAAACGTGTTCAAATTATACTGTTTGGAAGGAGACACAAGTTGTGACCACTAATGACTCTTGTTACTTGGTGCAAAACGAATGTTGAATGCAATCAATAAACAACTCTCACTATATATAACAGTTTAAACATGTTTACAGGACGGTGCAACTCAATCAAAGAGTAACTTCTTGAGCTGTGATGCTGTTTATGGCAATGGATTGCTCAGAAAGATGGAATCAAACGGCCAACCTTGTGGCAATGATATATCAGGTATCTTACTGTTGCATACAACTTTTAGGCGCAGATATATCCTGAGTACAGTATTTATAGCAAATTTGCCAACAGACAATTCATTTGGGCCCAGTGATAGTAATCCCAAGTCCTGAAAGAGAGTGAGATTACAGATTTGATTTCCTGGGCTCAATGTGACATCCGGTCAAATCTTTTGATGTACAGTTGTGCAAAACCGGATCCGATGATAAGGCTCCATATAGCTTTTCACAGCCTGCGATTACCCATGCTTGGATTCCTGTTCAAAATTAATCTTTTTGAAGAGATCAAGTGTCAATTCATGGGGCCAGCTCACATTAAACATAAAAAGAGCTGGATCTCTGCATAGTACAGCACCAAATCAAAAGTTATGCATTTAAAAATCTTCTTTAACAGATAATTACTGTGAGCGTCCAGATTACATACCTGTAGGTGGGACCTGTGTCTATATTTCTACAAGTGGCCTACCTAGTGACTACCAAAAGGCTCAGTTTGAAGTGTGCGGTAAACAAGCACATTCCGATATGTTTGTTTTCGGCTATGTAAGTTACCTTACAACTATATAATTAGCAGGTTTAAACTAGAAACGCACTCTCATCAATTGCTCACAGTGACTAAGAAGAGCCAATACAACCAACCAATTTAGCTATCATCCTTATATAGTGATATTATTGTCAGACATTTTTATTGAGGTCCCCACATAAGTATTTTATAAACAACAGAAAATAACAACTTGTTGACCTATATATTCACACAAAAATGAGACTTGAAAGAGGATGAGTAAGTGTTGTTTTATCTGATCGATTGAGAATAAAATTATATATTACTGATATATATATATTTAGTTATTGAGGTTCTATAAAAGTTAAAGTAAATTAAAAATAACTCGTTGACCTCACATAAATTAACCAATGAACTCATTGCATTAAAATAGTTATAGAAAAATGACTTGAATAAAATCATGACAGAGAAGGGCGGTACATACTACCATAATAAGTAGGATATTGGTTGCATAAGTTACGTTGAAAAAAGAAAAAAGAAAAGAAGAAGCAGAGAGTGACAAACAAGTTTCAAGTGCAAATGCAAGTTCAAACATTTGGTATTGATCTACCAAAAATAGTTCTTTTTCAAGAATTGATCAATTTTAGGACAAAAATTGATATGTTTTTGCCTGCATTGCTGTGTTGCAAAAATAATCCATGTCACAATGCAAGCAGGCAGGCAGTATGGTAATGTGGTAGCGTATGTATTGTATTGTACTTGTGAAATTAGGGAGGGCAGATTTCTCAAATCTGTCTTGCATGTTGACTCACAGTAAAATCATTACCTCAACAGCGTGCAAAAAATCTCTTTTCTATTCCACAGACTAGATTTCCTAATTCCGATTCACACCCATCATATCCTGCTCAACTTGAGGAAGGACCATATGGTGTTGGGTAAGCAATCCTCCATGTTTTCCTATATAATAATGAAATTGATTAAACTCAAGTGAGAAGGTTTGTTGTTGTGTCAATTTGAAATAATTCAAGTTTAATGTCCAGCAAGGGTACAGAACAGTGACTCAATTATTCATCTTATACTGCTGAACTCAATTGATGAATAATCAACAATGCTAGATGATGATGTAATGCTTGAACTTAATCACACTAGAATCGAATCACATTTGAAATCATTTTTTTATCAAAATGTGGCAAGAAAACTTAATATAATTATCAAACATTCCATAGATAGATTTTCTGCGAGGTTGTTAATTCAAAATATTTTTCATGCTTCGAGTTCGCTTTTCAAATTTCTTCCCAATCATCTTGAATCATGAACCAAATTCTTCATAGCTAATCAGTTATATAATTACAAAACTATTTGTAGAATAAATTTTACGGACGCACTAACGACTTTTCAAGCTGATCTTCGTCCGCATATACCTTGGTTGGCAGGGCCTACAAATATATTGAGTGGGTTTATGTCTAAGTACAATGTGTTTGGGTGAGTGACAAATTATGTTATTTTGAGTGAAATCATTATTATTTTGAACAAATTCCCGAGGTCATTCGTCTGTAAGGCTTGCCATAATCAAGTTTGACTAATTCAGGTGTTGAAGATTACACAGACCTTGATTATTAAAAGAGCTGCCTTATTCATTTTGGTTCTAGTACCTTTGTGTAAATTCTTGTTTTAGTCTTAGAAATTCTTTTTTAAAAAATCCTTCACTCATCTAATTCTCAGAATTGGTTTTGGCTGCAAATAAATGGTTCCATATGCATGTTTAAAAACTCTTTTTTTTTGCCCTATTTGATTGGGCAGTTTGAGTAGCTGCTTTTAAAGCTGCAAAACCTTTTTATGAACACTGGGCTGAGACAAATTATTATGAGAAATCTTTGTGCAAGCTGACAAGACAAATGATGTGCTGCAAGTCTGTCAACAGTGACTGCATGTATTGATATGAATTCATGGATTAGTGGTAAAATACTAAGTATGGCTATTTGTGGAGAAATTACATTAGTATTTAACTTTGTGTCAGTAATTGGATCTAGGTAAAATTCTGGCAGCTTTGACATTATACGTTGACTGATGTCCCAATAACAGCCTTTAAAAACTCACGCAAGCTACTCGACGAATATTTACAAGGGGTCTGCTGTAGCATTACTGAACTTTTGGACCAATCAAAAATGAAAAATTGTTTCCAGCAATCATACATAAATTGCCATAATACGCTTGTTCAGGGTCAGAAATGTTCCCCTAATCCATGAGTAGATATGTGACATCATATCTTCTCCTTAATCAACTTCGCTCGTTTTTCAAGCCATATACTATGTTATCATTTTCTAGTGGTTCCCACACAACAGGTGAGCTTGTTATGACATGGCCATTTGCGCAACACATTACTGTCGGTTTTCCAAATTATCCGGCAGCCTCTATGCATATGACGGGTGTCCCTCCGGCATTTGAAAATTTTGATGCTGGGAAGCCTGAAAATGTGGACAGCAACACTGACACCGTTTACTGTGCGAGACACTCCGGTATGTTGTCACTTATCAATCACTAACATAGTTATAAATGTCAATCACATTATAACCTAAATAAATTTTGTTATCACTTTTTCATAATTCTGCAACAATTCCCTGTTAGTTATGGACATTGAGACCATTGAGATTACTGATAAAAATATAGTGCAAGTACTGCAATGCACTCAAATGTTTGTGCCGGTTCTCTACAAGACAATCTTGCCCTCACTCTTAAATTGAACAGGAACTGGAGTTTGCACAACAGTTGGCTATGAGCCATATCTGTTTCAGGTGACTTGGGTTGCGTATCCATTGCTGACATAGAGTCAGGGATGACTGTCCCAGGAGCCAGATATATCAGAAATCCATCTCGTCTTTTGAACATATATGGGTGCATCGAAATATGCAGAGGGATGAATAATGTCGATAGTTCATATACAGTCAAGCTAGCCTATGTAACAGATAGCGCATGCATGTGCAGCGCAATTGGTAAGTGATTTTCAGAAAGTTGATAAATTATGTAACATATTTGGAGCATAATATTCGCTTGGATTTGAATTTAACCTAAATTTGAAGTTAGTTGTTTTCTATTTTAGATTTGTTGAATGAGACAAGTATACTTCAAGATCCTTCTAAGTGCTATGGCACTCCATGTCCAGATCCAGGCACCATCCAGCAGTGTCCATCGCTTGCTACATATGCAAGAGTCTTCGATCTAAGTAAGTTATACTTCTTAAAGTTGAAGGCAACTTATTGAGCAGTTTTTTTGTGTCCCTCAAAAGTAAATAAGGTGAGGTTCTGATTGGCAAATGAAATGCATGCCTCTGAACCTTTTTCTATCTTGCATCTATATCTACAAAATGTAATATGCTAAAAACAGCCAAATGAAAACTTGTCTAGGAATAGAAAGTTATGAGAAGTTGTCCTACCCACACACCCATTATGTGCCTTTTTCTACAAGTAATTTGGGTGAATATGATCTTCATACTTCAATTGCCACAGTTGTGGAGGAAGGTAGCATTTTGAAAAATGTGATAACTAGTGATTTATTTATTATGGCTTTCATCTCAAGCTTCTGCACATGTGTAAAGCATAGAAAAGGAAAATGGCCGTTTCGTCATTCTAGTACATTTGAAATAAGCAAGATGCCAGTACTTTAGATTTGAGGCCTGAAAAGCTCTGTTGCCAATGATTGGACATCAGAATTAGGGAGATAGTGCATTCCATTGTCTACGGTATATTAAGAAAGCTTAATTAGTGCATTGCATTTGCCAGTCAACATGGGGTCAGGTTTAAATGCTTGCTTCACTCTTCAATAGATCATGCATATCACTTTAAGGTATGTACCCACGCCTAGCCGTATCTTGTGCACAACTATGGAAGAATGGTGCTTACGATGTCGGACCTTACCACATACGACTAGATAAAACTAAATATGATAAGGAGTTTATATTCCTAGCTCACTGCACTAGAGGTTTGTACCAAGCTCAAAATACACTGTCAAGTAAGATTTGAGTAGATTTAAAGTCAAGAGTATTTGATTGTCACGGTAATCCTGAAAAAGCATTAATTTCTCACCATCTTCTCCTAATCCGCTGTGTTACAGGTTGTGTTGTGATTGTGGAGGGCACCAAACTTTGTCAGCGAGTTCTATTCAATCATGTCTCTTACATCGTCACCTGGGAGGCTCAATCTTCACATAGCTTCCTTAACTGTATCAAACACCCTCTTTGGTTTCTCTCTTTGCCTCTTTTCTTGTATCCTCATTCCTATCTCTCTTCACCACTGAATCTTCGGTCTTCTCATTCTCACTGCTATCCTCACTTCCTTAACATTGATTATTCAGCCTTAATTATAAATGTGATTGACCATCCTCATTTTCTGATTTTATCTTCTTGTCTATGTGACAAGGCTCTAATCTCATTTCCTTACATCAGTGCTAGCTTGAGAGCTGTTTTGTACAACAGTAACTGGGTTGGAATGTTCACGTCACAAAGCACTCATGTCAACTCTCCCTATCCATTCCAAGACTTCGTTCTCCTCTTTACAATTTCTTTTACATATCTTCGCTTTTAGTCTTTTGTGGTTCCCAGGCATGCGAGCGTTGAGCATCCTTTGTCTTATCTCTTTACTTTGGTCTGCAGTAGATCCAAGCCCCTGGCATATGTCTTGGTATTGGCCTGCTGACTTTCAGAGATGCGACTGCCGAGCATCCGACCAGTTCTCCAATCCATCTTGGTTTTTACTTAGTCTAACCTCCGATAACACAATCGTTGTCAAACAGCATTACCAAAGGATGTACTCAAGAGATTCCTTAGTGATGAAGATCATGAGGAATAGGTACCACTTATATCGCCATGTCTTCTGTTTTCGTCTTGTTGTAAGAAATGATGCTGTTTAATGTTCATACATCTTTGATGGTACAGGCCTACTATCTGTGGACTCATCGTTTTCTAAGACAGTACCAGACTAGGTCTCTAGGGGCCTGCCTTCTCTAGAACACAAAGACTACATTCAAATCCATCTAACAATCTTATCAGGTGTTTAACGGTTGACTGAAGGCTTCCTAACACTACACACACACTTATATTTATTTTATACGCATGCACATACCTTCTGTGAACTCTGTAAAAACAGGTGGGCAAATGGGTATTTAGCTGTCATAAATTTAGATTCATTACCCACAGATCAATATTTCAGTACTTGACATAAAGTTTTGAATGATGCACAAAGAGAATGAATCTTGTAAGGCAAGAGTAATTGATGTCTCTGAGAGTTTTTCTTACCTGTGAGGGTGATTTCCATTCTTTTCAATGAGAGTGAAAATGATGTCATTTAACAATATTATACTCATGCAGGCAGCCAAAATATGTTTCCAGCCTGGAGTGCCATGTTTAATGCTATATCTCAATTTTTTATATGCATTTGTAGCGCAGTCGATGATGCATCAGGTTACTGCGGTGAAAGTTGTGGCTATGGTACCCACTCAGGGCACAATCAAACCTGAATCACATGATTACAACTCCTAACCCAAAACTTTATCCTGATCCTCAAACCTGATTCGTCGATGTCATTGATCAAAACACAGGACAGATTGTGTTTCTTTTAGTGCCGGTATACATGGAAAGCAGTGGAGTAGTGCAGCTAGCAAGTCAGACTGTTGGAAACTCAGTACCTGAAGTAACCCAATTACGTCCAGAATTATTTTCTACTGACCAATGGGATTTCAGCGGTATGGGATTTCACTTCAATACGAATGCTGCTGACACACTTGAGCTGACTTTTGTGGATGGGTTTCATTTGATCAGAGGCATAACATTACTAGGTAGGTGCTGTTCTGGTTAAGTAATATATATTTATCTGCGATGATGTTGAAGGTCCCAAAGCTGGGTTCCCAAAGAAGAAAAATGATGAATGCCATGCCGTGCCGTGCAGAAGAGTCCTTCGTATACCTTCACCAATATTTATTGCATTCGAACAATAGAGTTTGACATGGCCAATAGCCTTTATCAACGAAGAATGTATGAGGCTGCAGCTATAGAAATGTATGGGAAGTTGCGGAGCAGCCCATTTTTTAATACAATATTCAATAAGCACACATTTGCCTGTGGGCCAGCAGTATTTTAAGATGGAAATTTCTGCAGTGATGGAACTTTATCAACCGTACCAAAACAAACCTGACTAGCACCTTAGTCATGTAACAGGAGAAATCAACGTATCTCTATTATCTATTGCTACTCATTTCCTTGGCCAAGTCATTAAGATGAAAGTTGGTAATGTGGTGAAACAGATATGCTGATATCAAATTTGGGGGGACAAGTAAAAGAAGTAATGATCGTACTGATTGTACTTCTTGAGCTTGAATGTTTGATGGAGCATCTTAGTTGAATAATTTAAAGTTCTTACTACTGTACTTTCAAACTTATTTATATAGGGAGGGGCGATCTTGATGTGGCAGGATCGGAAACCTATGGACTGCACGATACTAACCCAATCAGTTGTGATATATCTTTCAGAAATATTGCGAACCAATGGGAAGACGCCATCATTGCTGTATGTCTTAGTAACCATGGCATCATGACATTCATCTAGTTATGTGCGATTCCTTTTGTATGTTATGAGATAGCAAAATGCCAATCTAACAGTAACTAATATCAAAAAGTCCCAAAAGCAAGCATTACATCACCAGTTACTTGAACAGTTCACTAATAGGACAAGCAGGAATAGGAGTCTCAAGAATTAGCAATGTTCAAATTTTTATTTCGGATTTAAGAACATTGCTTTGGTTTGTTGGTAGGCTACAGGTCCTCTATCGAGTAAAGGCATTATCATGACTATTGCACTCCAGCCCAAGATTGCCTCAGCCATTGCTGTAAAACTCATTGATTGGGAGAACAAACCTATTATCAGAGTAGAGGTGATTGGCGATAGTTTGTCAAGCTGGAAAAAGGTGAAGCAGATTCTGGATCTAAGAGCAAGTGAGATATAATACATGTTTCAAATTACCCACCATTCAAATCTCTTTATTTTGGAGAATAATTCTCAATTTCATACGTTTTTCTGGCTCACTTGCATGTAGTAGTTGCTGTTTGATATATTGGTCGAAGCCAAAGAAACAGTCTAAGGGAATATATCAAGCTCACCTAGATTGCATCATGACACCATGACACCAGGACAACATGACAGCTTGAAGGCATGACAGCCTGACAGAATGACAGCAAGACAACATGACAACATGACGTCATAACGGCATGACAAAATGACAGCATGACAACATGACATGACAACATGACAGCTTGACAGCATGACAGCATGACAACAAGACAGCATGACAGCATGACAACATGACATGACAACATGACAGCTTGACAGCATGACAGCAAGACAGCATGACAGCAAGACAGCACAGGATACAGTTTATGTCTTGTAAGAGGCTACTGTTTAAACTCCATTGTCAATGTTCTTTGTTTCCAAATGATCCTTTTATCCGTTTCAAACAAATTGAGTTGTTCCCTCTTGCTTTATCAGATGACACCCCTTTGGGATGCTATGGATTATCAACTAATGGACAAAATGTGGTCTCACCAACATTCCAAGGAGTTCCTGGCTTTATCGTTGAAACTGTAGACAAAGTAAAACTATACTGCCTTTCAGAAGGAGATCTTTTTGTTGTCGCTGAGCAACGTGAGTTGAATGTGCTGTATGGAACTTAACATTTTTATATTGTCAAAGAAAAATAGAATTTGATTTTGTGTCTGACATTAATGGGAAACATCTCGCAAAATTCTACTCCACATCTTCTTTTATTATTGAGCAAAGTGAAAGTAATGTAGAGGTTATTTTATATGCACAAATTTTCACAAATCAACTATCGAGAGTGACAAATGATCTTTTTTAATTACATACAGTGTCAGCAACTAGGACTCGCCTATCCTGTAGTAACCATATGTATGGTTTCTATGATAGAATGGACGACATGTCTCTCTGTGAATTTGGAAGGTGTGATAGCGGTTGGGATCAGTCCACATGTGATAAATTCAATAGATTTGTCACGCTCTATGAAGTACATGGTGAGACCTTCATCCTCGCTGTGCAATCCTATATTGGAAATAAATTCAAATTAGTAAAGAGATCTATTATCTGTTATCTATATATGTTATCGCTGTACCCAGTACTCAGTCTGTTAAAATATCGTTTCTCTGCCTTTTGGCTAAGACAAAGTGTCACTGCCAATGGGTGATTAACACCGTTTCAATTTTTGGCAGCTTGCTACACACTCAAGTTCAGTAGGTCCTCTATGGCCTCACCTCTAGGATGCACTCTAGTTCTTAGAATATATCGCACCCTCAATATATTGATTTCAGGCAACTTGCTTCCCTCTTTAGGGGCAGCCCAACCTCTGTTTTGCCATAAACAGTCTGTAAAAATATGTAAGCCTGTTTTTCGGGTCTCAGATATAAAAGCTGAGAAACATCACACCAACAAAGGTTCAGTAGGCTATTTTCTTGTTTTTAGACGAGCAAGACTTTACATGTCCAGACCCTCCAACCATACCCGGTTCAGCCAATTTGGCATGGAATGGTTCCAACCTCATCTATCATCAACTTGAACTACTATGCGATGAGCCATCAAGTCCTGATAATGGCATTGTTGGAACTTTCACATGTCAACAAAACCTTACATGGAATGAGGATATTGAAACAGTTATCTTTCCAGATTGTGTGCGTAAGTAAACTACGAGCTTTTGTACATCTTGTTGGCTTGTTGAAGTCCAATTGGCTAGCTATGCCTTCCTACTTGTTTCACCCACAACTGCATGGCTATGGCAGTTGTATGGTGGGCCCATTTGTAGCTTACTGACTCATTTCCAGCAGCTTTGGTCAAATCTGAAACAACGGAATATTTCGGTGTTTTCTCTTTTCGATTATGTTGGATAAGTAAATTGAGTCTAAAAATGGGATGTGATTGAAGTGATAATTATCAAGATTCAAAATTGATTAATGCACATTTTCTACACTGTCATCAGTCTCCTTTCACTCTATGGTAGAATTACCATGATCTTAAACCACTACTGAAATCCCTATTGGGTGATGATATGCAAAACCTATTGAGCTTATCAATACAGGTATTTCTTTCAGCCGGTAGGAAAATATGTGAACTATTAAATCAAAACACTGAAATGAATGAAAATATTTTTGTATTCTCTAAGACTTGTTTTATCTCCTTGAAAGCGTCCTGTCCTGACCCTCCAGCAATAAGCGGTTCAGCGAAATACTCATGGAACGGTACAAAGGGGGTCGGTGATCAAGTGACATTGCTCTGCAATGAGCCATTAATTCCAGAAACTGATGCTGATGAGACTTTCACATGCCAGCAAAACCTTGAGTGGGATAATGATATTGACTCAGTCACTCTACCTAATTGTATCAGTGAGTAAAACTGTAGTTTTTGTTCTTGTTGCTGTCCTATTGGAAAGCTTTAGTAGCATCCTTTAAACTGTACCTTCTATCTTTACACGATAGCGACTGGTATCTCGATTCTCTTCATCAATCAATGTGGCCTCTGATGGGTTGATGAAATATACAGAAATATGAGAAATCAGCACTGACCACAATTAGAGCACATGTGGGCTTCCTCTGCTTTGCCCTCAAGAATATTGATTTCGTCGTGCGGACCGACTTCTGTTTTATTATCCTAGAAACCTAATAAATTATCTTTACTGGACGTAAATCAAAGTCTGGTTGCAAAACAATATCCACATTTAACCTTTTTTTATAGCCAAAATATTTGCTCTGACCAGCATGCCTATTGGGTGGGAGTGAGTCTCTTCCACCCGACACATTGGCAATTGTTGTCATACTGTCGAGTATGAAGATCTATTGCCTCTTCTCACCCATAATTGTTTATTTCACAGATAAATGAACTTGATGAACATGAAATGGTTTCGTATTTTTTTAATACTTTGTTGGATAATCTAAATTGAATTCGGTTCATTTCGCTACATCGGCGAATTGTGATTGGCAAAACATAGCATTGGCGAAATGTGCATTGGTGAAATGTCTGCCACCCAACTAAATCATTTTGAGAAAATTTTAATGACAAAACAGAAAAAAAGGACAAAACAATACCATAAAAGTCTATAAATACTCCTCGCTTGAAACAGGAGAGTCTGGAAATTTAGCAAAATGATAGTAGTAAATCATTGAATTATTTAGAAATGGATGCATTAATTTTCTTGTCATTATTATTTTTCTCTTAGTCTTTCTTTTCATCTCTTATTGACAGTGCCCTCCTGTGCAGACCCTCCAGAAATCAGCAGTTCAGCTAATTACTCGTGGAATGGTTCAAGCGAAATCTTTCAACAAATGACATTGCTTTGCAATGAGCTATCAAGTCCTGAGTCTGGAATTGTTGAGACTTTCACATGCCAAGAGAACCTTGAATGGGATGAAGATATCGAATCTGTTATCCTCCCAAATTGTATCTGTGAGTACAACTATACAGGAATGAACCAGTCATTGACTATACCGATTGTTCTATTCACATTGACAGATTGGCTTTCTATATTTACATTAGGTGAATTCTATGAGCCTCTTTCTTCCACTACTCTCAGCGCTCAACAACGATTCATTGACACTTTATGGGCTGATAAAGTATACTGAGATTCCTGCTGTCAAATGATATCAGCGCTGACCACAATTAGTACATGTCATCATGAATGAATGAGTTGAGTTGAGCTCTTCAAGCTTGCAAACTTAGAATAATTATTAGGGTGTGCAGCCCGATCAACCTTATTTTCCAGTGAACACAATAATTTCTTTTATTGGTAAATAAAATGAAGATCAGATGGCATTACCTGATACATATTCAACAGTAATTCTACTGCCCCCTCCCTTCCCCGTACATACTATATATCCATCATTGGCTAGTGAAAAAAAACTTGCAGAGTATGAAATGCTTTTGTATTCATCATGAATTTTATTTGATTTCATTTCAAGCACACTGCCCTGACCCTCCTGCAGTTAGCAGTTCAGCCAACTACTCATGGTTTGGTACAAACAAAATTGGTCATAAAATGACAATGGTTTGCAATGAGCCATTAATTCCAGAAACTGATGCTGATGAGACTTTCACGTGCCAGCAAAACCTTGAGTGGGATAATGATATTGACTCAGTCACTCTACCTAATTGTATCTGTGAGTAAAACTTTAGTTTTTGTTCTTGTTGCTGTCCTATTGGAAAGCTTTAGTAGCATCCTTTAAACTGTACCTTCTATCTTTACACGATAGCGACTGGTATCTCGATTCTCTTCATCAATCAATGTGGCCTCCGATGGGTTGATGAAATATACAGAAATATGAGAAATCAGCACTGACCACAATTAGAGCACATGTATCATGACCAAATGAGCTAGCACTCTGTGGGCTTCCTCTGCTTTGCCCTCAAGAATATTGATTTCATCGTGCGGACCGATTTCTGTTTTATTATTCTAGAAACCTAATTAATTATCTTTACTGGACGTAAATCAAAAAGTCTGGTTGCAAAACAATATCCACATTTAACCTTTTTTTATAGCCAAAATATTTGCTCTGACCAGCATGCCTATCGGGTGGGAGTGAGTCCCTCCCACACGACACATTGGCAATTGTTGTCATACTGTCGAGTGAAGATCTATTGCCTCTTCTCACCCATAATTGTTTATTTCACAGTTAAATGAACTTGATGAACATGAAATGGTTTCGTATTTTTTTAATACTTTGTTGGATAATCTAAATTGAATTCGGTTCATTTCGCTACATCGGCGAATTGTGATTGGCAAAACATAGCATTGGTGAAATGTCTGCCACCCAACTAAATCATTTTGAGAAAATTTTAATGGCAAAACAGAAGAAAAGGACAAAACAATACCATAAAAGTCTATAAATATTCCTCGGTTGAAACAGGAGAGTCTGGAAATTTAGCAAAAGGATAGTAGTAAATCATTGAATTATTTAGAAATGGATGCATTAATTTTCTTGTCATTACTATTTTTCTCTTAGTCTTTCTTTTCATCTCTTATTGACAGTGCCCTCCTGTGCAGACCCTCCAGAAATCAGCAGTTCAGCTAATTACTCGTGGAATGGTTCAAGCGAAATCTTTCAACAAATGACATTGCTTTGCAATGAGCTATCAAGTCCTGAGTCTGGAATTGTTGAGACTTTCACATGCCAAGAGAACCTTGAATGGGATAAAGATATCGAATCTGTTATCCTCCCAAATTGTATCTGTGAGTACAACTATACAGGAATGAACCAGTCATTGACTATACCGATTGTTTTATTCACATTGACAGATTGGCTTTCTATATTTACATTAGGTGAATTCTATGAGCCTCTTTCTTCCACTACTCTCAGCACTCAACAACGATTCATTGACACTTTATGGGCTGATAAAGTATACTGAGATTCCCGCTGTCAAATGATATCAGCGCTGACCACAATTAGTACATGTCATCATGAATGAATGAGTTGAGTTGAGCTCTTCAAGCTTGCAAACTTAGAATAATTATTAGGGTGTGCAGCCCGATCAACCTTATTGTCCAGTGAACACAATAATTTCTTTTATTGGTAAATAAAATGAAGATCAGATGGCATAACCTAATACATATTCAACAGTAATTCTACTGCCCCCTCCCTTCCCCGTACATACTATATATCCATCATTGGCTAGTGAAAAAAAACTTGCAGAGTATGAAATGCTTTTGTATTCATCATGAATTTTATTTGATTTCATTTCAAGCACACTGCCCTGACCCTCCTGCAGTTAGCAGTTCAGCCAACTACTCATGGTTTGGTACAAACAAAATTGGTCATAAAATGACAATGGTTTGCAATGAGCCATTAATTCCAGAAACTGATGCTGATGAGACTTTCACATGCCAGCAAAACCTTGAGTGGGATAATGATATTGACTCAGTCACTCTACCTAATTGTATCTGTGAGTAAAACTTTAGTTTTTGTTCTTGTTGCTGTCCTATTGGAAAGCTTTAGTAGCATCCTTTAAACTGTACCTTCTATCTTTACACGATAGCGACTGGTATCTCGATTCTCTTCATCAATCAATGTGGCCTCCGATGGGTTGATGAAATATACAGAAATATGAGAAATCAGCACTGACCACAATTAGAGCACATGTATCATGACCAAATGAGCTAGCACTCTGTGGGCTTCCTCTGCTTTGCCCTCAAGAATATTGATTTCATCGTGCGGACCGATTTCTGTTTTATTATTCTAGAAACCTAATAAATTATCTTTACTGGACGTAAATCAAAAAGTCTGGTTGCAAAACAATATCCACATTTAACCTTTTTTTATAGCCAAAATATTTGCTCTGACCAGCATGCCTATCGGGTGGGAGTGAGTCCCTCCCACACGACACATTGGCAATTGTTGTCATACTGTCGAGTGAAGATCTATTGCCTCTTCTCACCCATAATTGTTTATTTCACAGTTAAATGAACTTGATGAACATGAAATGGTTTCGTATTTTTTTAATACTTTGTTGGATAATCTAAATTGAATTCATTTCATTTCGCTACTTCGGCGAATTGTGATTGGCAAAACATAGCATTGGTGAAATGTCTGCCACCCAACTAAATCATTTTGAGAAAATTTTAATGGCAAAACAGAAGAAAAGGACAAAACAATACCATAAAAGTCTATAAATATTCCTCGGTTGAAACAGGAGAGTCTGGAAATTTAGCAAAAGGATAGTAGTAAATCATTGAATTATTTAGAAATGGATGCATTAATTTTCTTGTCATTATTATTTTTCTCTTAGTCTTTCTTTGCATCTCTTATTGACAGTGCCCTCCTGTGCAGACCCTCCAGAAATCAGCAGTTCAGCTAATTACTCGTGGAATGGTTCAAGCAAAATCTTTCAACAAATTACATTGCTTTGCAATGAGCTATCAAGTCCTGAGTCTGGAATTGTTGAGACTTTCACATGCCAGGAGAGCCTTGAATGGGATAAAGATATTGAATCTGTTATCCTCCCAAATTGTATCTGTGAGTACAACTATACAGGAATGAACCAGTCATTGACTATACCGATTATTCTATTCACATTGACAGATTGGCTTTCTATATTTACATTAGGTGAATTCGATGAGCCTCTTTCTTCCACTACTCTCAGCACTCAACAACGATTCATTGATACTTTATGGGCTGATAAAATATTTGCTCTGACCAGCATGCCTATCGGGTGGGAGTGAGTCCCTCCCACCCGACACACTGGCAATTGCTGTCATACTGTCGAGTATGAAGATCTATTGCCTCTTATCACCCATGATTGTTTACTTCACAGTTAAATGAACTTGATGA
The DNA here is from genome assembly GCA_914767715.1 of Membranipora membranacea. Classification (NCBI taxonomy): domain Eukaryota; kingdom Metazoa; phylum Bryozoa; class Gymnolaemata; order Cheilostomatida; family Membraniporidae; genus Membranipora; species Membranipora membranacea. The sequence continues at coordinate 11,367,940 of OU612073.1, read as the reverse complement.
ACATGAAATGGTTTCGTATTTTTTTAATACTTTGTTGGATAATCTAAATTGAATTCACTTCATTTCGCTACTTCGGCGAATTGTGATTGGCAAAACATAGCATTGGTGAAATGTGCATTGGTGAAATGTCTGCCACCCAACTAAATCATTTTGAGAAAATTTTAATGACCAAACAGAAAAAAAGGACAGAACAATACCATAAAAGTCTATAAATATTCCACGCTTGTAACAGGAGAGTCTGGAAATTTAGCAAAAGGATAATAGTAAATCATTGAATTATTTAGAAATGGATGCATTAATTTTCTTGTCATTATTATTTTTCTCTTAGTCTTTCTTTTCATCTCTTATTGACAGTGCCCTCGTGTGCAGACCCTCCAGAAATCAGCAGTTCAGCTAATTACTCGTGGAATGGATCAAGCAAAATCTTTCAACAAATGACATTGCTTTGCAATGAGCTATCAAGTCCTGAGTCTGGAATTGTTGAGACTTTCACATGCCAAGAGAACCTTGAATGGGATAAAGATATCGAATCTGTTATCCTCCCAAATTGTATCTGTGAGTACAACTATACAGGAATGAACCAGTCATTGACTATACCGATTGTTCTATTCACATTGACAGATTGGCTTTCTATATTTACATTAGGTGAATTCTATGAGCCTCTTTCTTCCACTACTCTCAGCACTCAACAACGATTCATTGATACTTTATTGGCTTATGAAGTATACTGAGATTCCCGCTGTCAAATGATATCAGCGCTGACCACAATACATAATACCACGATACATAATCATTTCTGATGTGATGTTTTTGTGCCAGTTCAGGACTTTAGGCTTGTTTCAGATGCAAAATGCAAGAGCCAGCCACCGGCTGTCACAAATGCCCACCATGAGTTCTTCCCTGATAAGTACATGGACCAGAAAAAGGTTGATGAGTATTTAAAATATGAGTGTGATAAGGGGTATGAATGGGAAAATGAGACTGCACAGCGAGCACAGTGTTTGTCAGACAACATTTGGGCTCTAGAGTTCTCGGATTTATTAGGATGCCAGCCAGGTAAGGCACAGATTCTGTTTTTACAAGTGACAACAGTCTGCAACCATTAAGGAGAATCATAGGGATGCAATCTATGACTTGATCTGGGTCATAGGTTATGAAATAGTGTAGGTCACAATTATTTTCATGTCAGCTTTTTTATGCAAGAGCCAGAGATGATTGGAAATCAACGTTTTTTTTAGTTTAGAATAAAACCCTATTTAATTCAGCATTGATTAAAATAGCAGCTTTCATCTTGTTTTACAGTGAATAATGTTGATGATAGTCTTGCCTCAAGATCTCCCAAGCGAGGCTCAGGTCTTTGGTATCTACTGCTTGCGTTTCTAATAGCAAATATTGGGGTGAGAATTCCTAAAATCTACTGTATATCAATTTAAGGCTGTGTTGGTGGCACCATCATTCAAAATATGAGCGTCATTTTTACATCATTGTTGTACTGATTTTAGTGAATAGTACTATAGTTTTATATCATGTGATGTCGCTTTAGTAAAACAGGAGAAGTGAGGGCAGAAAATTAAATAAATTCAGTATTTTCCATGGAACTGTTATGATGACCTAGAAAAAAGACTAGCTGGACGAGGGGTATTTTTGCTAAAGAACTCGGTAACTTGGTAACTCGGTAACTTGGTAACTCGGTAACTTGAGTTACATTCTATGCTTCCTTCAATGATTAACAGCGGTCTATTTATGAAAGCTGATCCTCCATTGACTACTGGTAGTGTTTTTGGTTTTGCAACATACAAAGGCAAAGTTTTAGGTAGACATTTTTATTGCTAATGATAATTTGATGTTACAGATCATAACCTACTATGTTGTGTGGAAAAAAAGACGTCAGGACCTTGGATTGGATGAAGGTGAGTTCTGAATGAATAAAAAATTCCTACGTATTTATCTTGGTAATTCGCTGAGAGTGACCCGACAGTTTTGTTGCGGAGAAAAATAGTCTTGTTAGCATACTGACTCCTAGTACGCCAATAACAAGACGAGGACATGATCATAAAAACCCTTTGTTTAATTGCTGATTCTTTTGTAAATTGATGGGTCGAGTTTTTGTTTCAATATTTGTGGTGGAACTCCAGTTTCATTATTCAGCCAAGTTGACATGTATAATTTAGGTTTGTTTGATTTAGACCAAATATTTGGAAGGAGGATGGGCACCCAAGCAATAAGCAAAGATTCAGACATATTGGATCTTATGCTATCAACGATAACATTAGTTGAGACCATGAATACTGTCAACATATAATTTTTAAATCATTGAAATAGAGACAGCATTAAAACCCCCTGGGCGATTTCAATAACAAACTTTGAAATTGCCTGCTAGTGATTCACTATAGATTGAACATATGCTTTGAGCTTAAACTGTGTGGTAAATATACAAAAAGGTGTTTGTAATTACTGTCAAATTTTTATTTTAAGAGAAGGCCAAGGCCAATGATCTCCCGGCAGAAGACCGAAATCTAGAGACGAACACAGAAGCAAACCCAAATGCAGATCTTTCCTCAGAGAATAAGCCAACAGCAGAACCTGAGCCTATAGCTGACACCGAGGGTGGGATCGATCAAAACTTGGGACCCTTAGCAGAGACAGAGCCTTTACCACCCTCCACAGACCCAGAGACTCCAGCCCCAACAGTGGACCCAGAGACAGATACCCCAGCCCCAACAGAGGAGGCATAGGCCCTAGTTCCTAGGGCTCGAACTAGATAATGAAAAGTATCTGTATTCTCAAAATACCAGTTCATGCACAGCAATTTTGAACAGCAAACTTTCGAAAACCCTTGCAAAGAAATGACTGAATAATGAGAAACAATATTTGACTCACCTTAAGGATTTTGAGCATACACTGCTGTATTTTTTTATTTCGTTAAAAATAATATTAAAAATTATTTTAATTACCTTGTTGTATAAAGTGAAAAAAATGGAAATGAAAAATTGTTGTATGATAATCTAATGATAAATTGGGCGAACATGGACTCAATAAATATGGGTGGGAACGATAATAGATTCTCTCTATGCCAGGGTATAAAGGAAATTTATGAAAAATTGCAACTCAGGTAAATCTAGCTCAAGCTCAAAAGAGACATAGAAACACAGTGTATGTGTCCGTCATCAGTAGACCAAGAGAGAAATCAAAATGTACTAATGACCTCACCAATGAAATGGTTGATGGAACTATAGCTCAAATACCAGGACACAAAAAATTGAACTATAGAAATTGTAATTGTCTTCTCTTCGAAGACAAACATGCTAACACTGATCTCTTTTTCTCTACAGAAAATCACTGACCAGAGAAAGACCGCAAAAAAATAATAGGTAGAACCTTTAGAACACAGTCACCTCCACCATCGACACTGTCACCATCACTGCTTTCCTTAACTTTGAATTGGCTCAACAAAAATTACGTTATGGATATCGCCCATTGGATTCACAGTTAAGCCAACATCAATGTTCTTCCATTGTCAGCTGTGCAGTGCTTGACCTCATTCGGAGTTGCCTGCCTCCATCCCCCAATGAGCCTCTGCGGCTTAACAGTAGAGGGGGAGCAACTGGAATGCAGGCAAACTGGATCAAACTCGATCTAATCAATACTACCCAATATACACATTACGACGAAATCAGCTACTAAAATCTATGCTGGCAGCAAAGCATTCATTGACCTGAACTATGTGAGCTCATCAAAATGTTGACAGCAACGACTATTTAGTGATTTTGTTTATAGTAGCACAGAGTAAGGATAAACCTTAATCTGTTATAGTAGCTTCACATTTGACAAGGTCAGCCGCATTTTGTAAGGATCACATATTTTATAAACAAAAGAAATCACATATTTCAATCCCAGACAGACAGGTCACTTATTCACTGTGAATTGAGGCCGTCTGTCTCCATCAAAACATATGTTGACGAGAGAATCAAAACATAGTACAAGTTGCCGCCACAGTGTACTGCTATTATGGGTAAATCTATGGAGCTGAATCAGACTTTTGAAGATGGTACTGCAGAGTAAGTATGGGATCATGACTTATGATTGATGATTGATCAAAAGAGGCATGTAAGTTCGACCTGTGAACAGGTAAAATTATTAAACCTCAAACTGTTATAGCCACTTGTCCAGTATACCAAAGTATTCGTACTTTCACTATTGTAGGCAGCTATACAAAGTAGCTATCATTTTCACGGTAAATGGATAATGTTGTTGTGCTTTGTTCTATTTTATGTCTTAGTTTAACTCTTCATTGACCTTGAGAGATGCACTGACTCCGCCAATCATGTTATGAGTTATTCCTGGTCTGATAGTGACCGACATTGATGGAATATTGGGTATTCAGATATAAGCTCTGTGGTGGTGGGGTCGAGACACTCATTTGGTCAATCGGGGGAGTTATACAATCTCTCACAGCTCCAAACAAGGATGGTGAACTAGCAGATGTAGTACTTGGTTATGATACGCCAAAAGGTAAGTGAGGCTGAATACGGAAAACTTACTTGTCTACCTATGAGTCAAGTTCACATTGGTGAATGTTTCAGAAGGGCTTAATAAGAGAATCCTTTATAGGCAAAGTCCACAATAACAATAGGCACTTGATTTGTATGATGTGCTACAAAACCCTCAATGCAAGTATAAAAGTTCCCTCAAATTAGGAGTTGCTCCCCCTCATACTGCAGGTGGCTTCCCAGTTGGACAGAAGCGATTCCCAATGCTGCGGGTTCAGGTAAACTTGCCCCAGGTTTTCCATCGTATCCAGCGTGTAATGGAAAAAAAAATATACAGTTTGAATAGATATCTACATCTTCACATATCACCATGATAACCGGAAATTGTTAGAATTTATTCTTTTTGCGTAAGAAAGTGATAGCTAGCCATTTAAGTTTTAAAACAAGTACTAATTTTATCTTCATAGATTATATAGATGGTCAGTGTTGGTTGGCTGGCCTGATAGGTCGCTATGGTAACCGCATTGCTGAGGGGAAGTTCAGCTTAGATGGTGTTGATTATCAACTTCCTGTGAATGTTGGACCCAACTACTGCCATGGGGGATTTGTGGGCTACCACCAAGTAAGTGACTTAAATAGGTTTGTGGCAGACTTTGGGGATCAAAGTTCGCACCTTGATACCAACTTGTGCTATATAACTCCGCCACTACAGTGGGAACTAACTTGTTCTAGTAAGTGACATTTGATGAAACATCGGAGAAACAATGAGGGAAAGTACAATGTGCAGTTATAGAAAAAGTATTGTAGAAAATTTAGCTTCCAATAACTTGTTATTAATGTATTGTTACAGAGACATTGGAGGCATGAGATTGTTGATGGAAAGTTGGAGTTGTCTCTAACTAGCCCAGATGGAGAGGAGGGGTTCCCAGGTACTGTTGAGGCCAAGGTTACATATGAGATGACAAATAAAGCAGAACTGATAGTGAACTATGAAGCTACTACTGACAAACCAACAATAATCAATCTTGGAAACCATGCATACTGGAACCTACAAGGACATGTGAGTCTTGTATGTAAGGAGGCTGAAATCTCCCTACACTAAATGATCCCAATTGTGAAAGCCAAAGAAAAGAGTCTTTTGACCTATCCTTCTGAGGAAACGTATTCACAGGAGGAAGGTTTGCAATTTCGTACATGCTGGTAATAGGGGAATTTATGGTTATGTAACATTCACTCCAAGCTCAAGCTCCATCGTAAGCCAGCGTAAGACCTCAGTGCGTTTAGTTTAGCTACTTTTTTAGGGATGTTCAAGTTTGCCGGCATCAGCTTACGCTGGCTTACGATGGAGCTTGAGCTTGGAGTGAATGTTACATAACACATTTAATTGTATATGGAATTCAGTTGTACTATATGGAATTCAATGACATAACAGTATAGTCACTATACTGTTATGTCATTGAATTCCATATAGTACAACTGAATTCCATATACAATTAAATGTGTTATGTGCCACACTCTCTATGCTATCAACCTATTACAGGATGGGTATTAGAAATTAGGCAATGAACAAACATCAAGACTTCAAACTTCTTTTGCAGAATCATGGCGATATATTTTCTCACAAAGTACAGCTATATAGCAATGAGCATACACCTATGGATGAGACAAGGATCCCCTACGGCAATATTGAATCTGTAGAAGGCACACAATACGATCTTAGAGAGGGCAAAATGATGTCAGAAGAGTTCCTGAACTCTGTAGGAAATGATGTCATGAAGGTAACAAAGAGTCCTTTTGAGTTCCTAAAAACTGTATCTTTAATTCTGCCAATTTTCTTTGGACATTCAGCTGTCACTGACTACTGCTCTACCGATCACCGTACATACGAGCTGTAAATCACTATAGAGGCGCATCAACGCCCGACGGTGATATAACAAAAGACAAAGACATAACTACACTGCCATCACACCATGTAAAACCATGATCTACAATGCATTTCCATCAATAATTGATTATAACTGAGTAAATACACTAAGCTAAAAAATACCTTTTTTTTATTCAGGGCTTTGATGACAACTTTGTTGTACCCGGGAATGAAGGTACTAAACGGCGTTTTGGAAGGTATGAGAGACTATGTTTTGGATATTATAATTTCATTGTCAGGAGAATTTTTGAGAGCTCTTCTATATTGCTATATATATCGTAATTCAGTCTTCTCTCACTACAAGATAATGCCGTATTAAGTCAAAGGAACAGGTAGCAATGATAGAACAGTGTAGTATTATAGTTTGTTATCCTTGAGGAGAGAGATACACCAAAGGATGCTGGGACTGATCCAATCTACCTTGAAAGCTCTGCCAATGGAACTCGAGCACACAACTCCTACATCACCAGTCGCTTGACAGTTATTAGCAAACAAGCTTGCTGACCGGTTGCGTAACCCACCATCCTCAACACTGAATGGCAAGCCCGCTTTCCACTTCTTGGAGCCGTGCACTCTCATCCAACGAGTTCATTCCATCCCACAATTGCCACCCTTGCCTGACATGGCCCATTGCAGGACTCCTTGTAGTGATTTCCAGATTTATTGTCATTCTGATGTAATTCATAATAAATACTTTATCGTGCCCATTGTGCCCACCAGGTTCAGCGCCGGAGGCCGTGTTATGGAGGTCACCACCACACAGCCTGGCTTCTCATTCTACACAGCCTATTTTCTTGACTGCCCTAACGGTAAATCTGGTAGTCACTACAAAAGATATGGTGCCCTCATACCATATACTCAGAGCTACCCAGACTCTCCTAATAAGGTAAGGTGTACAGATATTAGGGAAGCCATGTCACATGGCTAATTTTTAGGTTTGGGGTAGTAAAAGTAGCCGCCCATGACAAGGCTTGGATTATGGACTAAAAACAGACCTTGTAAAACCCTAGGAGGAAAACCTTGCCATTATTTGTGAATGGTTGTTGAAATAGCAAAATAAAAGCTACCATTTACTCACCCACTTCACTTTATATAGGCTTATACCTCGGTCAGCTGAAATTTGGCACTAGCTAACATTAATTCATATCGCACCTAAACTAGTTGATCTAAACTCTAGCTTATTTAATTACTACTCTTGGGTTCATTACATTTTTATAGCAAAAGTTTCACTCAATACATTAGTTTATTGGGTAATAACATTGAATTCCATATCAGAAGATTTAATTCGGTGGGTAATAATAATAACAGCATTTTCTATTTGCTACAGGCGAACTTCCCGAAGGTAGTCCTGAGACCTGGTGAAACGTATTCAGAGTCGACCACATACAAGTTTTCTACGGAGTGACTCTATCTACGTTGGCATGTTTGTTACTTCTGACTCGCAGTGTACATACAGTCAAGGATCCAGGATTTATTACAACAGTATATTTGATACCAATAAAAGAAGAGAAAGCTTGATAGTTTAGGTGTATTTACATTTAAATGCGTGAAGCCTTGGTTTAATTTGCTGCAGATTGCTTCGCTTTGTTTTAATAAATAAATAAAATATCAGCACTGAAAAAATCAGGATAAATTTCAGTTAGACTTTTGGGGCACATGCACCTTTAATCATCATTTATATTTATATCCCAAACAGCTAGACCAACATTGAGCATTTGCTTACTAAATTGTCTTATGTGTTTATAGTTGGTGGCAACTCCGATAATATCTTTCACTTGCATTGAGGAATTTGTATGCAAGGAGTTGAAAATGGTTTTCACTTGCAATGGCAATATTTTACCATGCTATTCAGAATGGTACCCAGCTCTACCATATCATAACATACTACGACTATACTGAAAGGAGTAAGTAGTAAATGCGTGTTTTCAAAGTTTAAAATCCATCTTCAAATCTGGAACATAAATGTGTAGCATCGCTTAAAATTAAAACAGGGAAGTAAATTTCAAAGGCAGCCCAAGATGCTTTATAGCAGTCATGGCAATTAATTTTACTTCTCGTAAAAATTTCATATTAATATGCCTGCGATTGAGTATTTGAGATATAAGTCAGTCAAGCATACCGTGCAAACATTCCATTCATCCAGGGTAGCAATTTACTATATAGGCTAAGTTCCTTTATTGTTTAGGCTATATTCTATTGATGCGGGGATAACTGGTGCAGTCCCGATAAACATTTTGTCACATTTGTATGACCTACAAAAGTCCTTGACATTTTTTTGTTTATATATGCATGGCTGTCATTGCAGTTATTCTCAGTAATATAGTCTATACTACTGCACAAAACCAGGGCACTATCATTGTGCAGGGATACTTTTATCAGGCACATTCTGCATAATAAAACTGAAGCTAGACAGATTAGCATTATGGGTAAAGTGGAGCTGTTGAAGACCTGGGATGATGGCACTGCAGAGTGAGTTGCTGGTTGTTCTTCATACATGTATCTAGGTAGAACAAGTTTGCACCCTCTATGGTGGCGGAGTGATATTGTAAAAGTCAGGTATTGAGTTGCCTTGATACCCATCTTTTGCAATATCACTCTTGGCACTCTAACCTCCACAGAAGGGAAAAACTTGTTCTAGTATCTAGTCAGATGATTAGATGAAGTGAATGAGTCAATAGCTTTCATCTCTAGTATCAATTATAAGGTCAGGTAACAAAGTGTCTTGATACACAGATTTAAAAATATTCCTCCGCATTCGCAGTTGGAACTTGTTCTACACTTGACTGCTAATCTTCCCTTGTGTTTAAAGTATGACAGACTGCAAATGGGAGTGCGGATTTTACGGCATGAAGTTCTATTTGGGATCCCAAGTAGGGCCTATAGGATACCTTAACTATCCATCTAGGAGTATGCGGTGGCTCAGTTGGTAAGAGCGCCGGAACTTAAGGGTGCAAGTGTTGATGGTCCTTCGTTTGAATCCCACCTCACTCAGTCAACTGTCTTCTGGGGTTTAGTTGGCCCACATGAGTGCAAGGACCTGCATCATAAACAGATCAATTTGGCGTACATTCAGCCTTGCCTCTAAGGCAACCGATATTCAGCTACCTGTCTTATTGCTTCAGGAATTGAAGTTTGATCATTTTAATCAACTTTTGGGCAATAACTGTCGCAAACCTTGATTAAGGACTTCCCCTATAAACCACAGATAATAGCAAAAATGTATGAGAAAAGGGACATAGTATTATCTACAATGTTTTTCTTCCCGACAGATACAAGTTGAGCGGCGGTGGAATAGAAGTTGGTATCTATTCGCGTGGTGGTATTATTCAGAGCATACATGTACCTGATAACACAGGGAACACTGCTGACGTGACACTGGGACATGATACTCCTCAAGGTAGATCGCTACTGTCTACCACCTGTCAACACCTTTCTACAGGTTTCAAACTGATGATACTGACAAGCTGAACTACTCTCAAAAATTAAGGAAAAATTGTTGATTGATTTCATTTGATAAGCTTGCCTGCAGTTGGAATTGGTATGGTAACACGATACTCATACTTATCTCAACATAAATATTGCCTTACTTTGGCATGAGTTATGATGTGGGCAAAGTGGTTGGAGGCCTTTTACATATCAATAATTTTTGCTTGCAGAATATAAGTCTTTCTACCTGGGTGCACTGATAGGTAGATTTGCAAATCGCATATCTGGTGCAAAGTTCAATTTGGATGGAGTAGACTACCAGCTGGCTGTGAACAATGGTCCTAATCATTTACATGGAGGCTTGGTTGGCTTCGATAAGGTGAGGCTTTGCAGCAAAAGAAATCGCAGCAATGTAGCTTTAGGCAACATGTACAAGTATGTTTTTGCATTAGCCAATGATCTTGAATCTGGTTGTTCAACAGCTGAAAATAAAGAAATAATGTTTACATTGAGGGAGAAGTCAGATACCTGATACAGATGATTTATAATAATAAAAATATAGTTTTTTTGGAATGGAACCAAGATAGGGAAGACAGAAAATCTGAGCATATTATAGTTTTGCACTTTAGAACACAAAGTTTTTCCAGGTTAATTTCCAAATAAAGAGTCATATGCTTCCAAACCGGTGACTTTTGGTTTCTTGGATTGTGTTTTTGGAGGTAAACGCAATACCTTGCCAAACCACCGAGTGAAAGGGTTCTTAATGAATAACTAATGTGAAAAACATCATAATGTAGGAGATAATTAATGCAAATATAGTCTGAGCACCCCCCCCCCCCTGCCCGACGCCCCCCCCCCCCGCTGGGAAAGATAAAAATGTAAATAAAACAGATAACGTTTCTTTTTTCAGAAACACTGGAAGCACTCAATTGATGGCACGAGGCTTGTATTATCATATACCAGTGATGATGGAGAAGAGAGTTATCCAGGGAAATTGGAAGTTCAGGTCACCTATGAAGTCACTGACCAATCAGAATTAATCATTGACTATCAGGCGTCAACAGATAAACCTACAATACTCAACCTCACAAACCATGCATATTTCAACCTAGAGGGACATGTAAGACATCTGTGTGCTGCAAAGATTTGTGTTGAAGTGCTAAAATCTATCAACACCTCTACCTTTGTGCCACATTTTAATTCACCTCAGAGGTGTTGAAGTTATAGGCTTCTCTATCTCCTCATACAACTTTCTACGAATGGGGTATAAAAGTTACTTTACTTTATCATACTTGCCATACTGTCCAGTTCACCGATAGTATTTTTAGATAATCAAAAAACGAAAAGCTGCCAATTAAATTCTTTGCACTGTGGTATTGTGACAGCAATAATCGGTGAGAATCTTCCTTGTTCCAGGATAAAGGCAACATTTATGGCCATAAAGTAAAGCTAGCCAGTAAGGAATACACTCCAGTCGATAGTACAAGTATACCTACTGGAGAGATAGCTTCGGTACAGGGCACAGTGTTCGATCTGCGTGAGGAGACCGCGATGACACCAGAGCAACTCGCCAAAGTCGATGGGAAGGTGAGATAGAATTCTAATAGGTTTAGATTATAAAGATTAAATTTAAATTAATTTAAGTTTTACCTGGTGATACAGCAAAAAAATCCTACAGCATTGTTGACATACAGAAATAAAGACTTGATTTGATATTTCTAGTAGGAGTTGTCACACAGTTGGCTCTGAGAAGATTACTCAGCTAGGCAAAGGAACTCAAAAAAAGAAGAATAATATATATTCCTTCGTCCAACAATATATCAGCTTGGATAAGATATTGTTCAATACCTTTGTCTATCAGATTGTGCACCCTCTTGCTTCACAATATTTCAGGAGGGCTATAACCACAACTACAATGTGGTTGGCAATCCTGGTGATAAAAAGTTTGTTGCTAGGTAAGAAACTGCATGTTGAATGATAGGTGATTTGTGGCATATTTGGATTTTTTCAGGGATACGATCACAACTTCCTAGTACCAGGGGATCAAGGTAGCAAAAGGCTTGTTGGAAGGTATGCTCTAGTTCTACTAACTATCACTGTTTGCTTTGTAGTAGGCTTTTCAAGGGCTAATTGTAACAGTTGTAACCAAATATGTAAAATGATGAAATTGTGTTCATGATTGCACAATCTTCCGACCTACCAGTGATAATAACTTTCCAGTCTATATTCATTCCATTCCTTTCACCTACAATCCAACTACCAAACTGTTAGCTCAACTCACCATAATACATGACTTCTCCTCTATGCAGTGTGCAACAATTCTATCAATTTAACTCACTTGACGCAGGGATTTTGATTGATAGAGAATGTTGCCATTGTAAGGACATTTTTATTCAATTTTTAAAAACTACTGCTGTGGTTAGGGTGGAGCAGTACCTGTAACTGGACACATATGCATGTATCGACTTAGCCAGCTTTCAACTTGACATACTGACTCATTGTTCTGCATCATATGAGTAGCACTGTATCCCACTGCAGTCCATCGACTACTGGGGTTTGGTTGGACCCCAGATGTGCTCCAACCTGCCTGCAAACAGAGAGCAAACTTGCGCAGATATTGCGGCCTCGCCACTAACTCAACAAATAATTCGCCGCCCATGCTTTTGGATGTGGCCTGTGATAAGACACCTGGTTTTAATCAACCATTTTTATTTTCTTTTCATTTTCCATATAGGGTGTCAGCAGGTGGCCGAGTGATGGAGACATACACAACACAGCCGGGTGTTCAGTTCTATACTGGTTACTACATTAAGGGAGGCGTCGGCAAGGGCGGAGCTAAGTATGAACAGTATTCAGGCCTGTGTCTAGAGACTCAAAACTACCCTGACGCTCCTAATAAGGTACATAAAAGCTAGATCACTTCCAATAACTCTTTTGCATTTGAATTTGACCTTTCAGTTTCATGGCCAAACAGAACATCGCCAAGGGAAGACAATCCTGAATGAAAGGCCACATGTTGAATATGATATACTGTTTTCTTATATACTGCAGCTCTCTTAGTATCATAGCAACTAGAAGTAATTGTGCCACAAAGAATGCCAAATGACATATTCACCTTTTTCTTTTGGTTGCTAGAATTTTAAATTCGACATCGAAAGTTTTAGAAAAACTCCTTTCAATGCAAATCAGAGAGTATCTGGAGTTCAACAGTTTACTCACAAATTACCAATTTGGCATCATTTCAAAGCGCAGTACGACTGACGCAATCAACATTATAATGGAACAACTTCACAACAATTTTAATGATAGGGGTGTGTTTCTAGATTTTTCAAAAGCTTTTGATACAATAAATCACGGCATTCTTATCAGTAAACTGAAATTTTTCAGATTTTCCTCTCCCTCTTGTCGACTTTATCTTTTAAACAGAAAACAGTTTCTCTTGGTAAATTATATTGAGTCAGGTTTATTGCCAGTCAAGATTGGTCTTTCCCAGGGTTCGGTTCTCGGGCCACTTTTATTTTTAATTTATATTAATGACCTTTTAAATGCAGCACCTGATCTAAATTATATACTTTTTGCTGATGATACAAATATTTTTAGTACTGAACCTGAAGTCACGAAAAGAAATTTACCTTTGATTAATGAATGGTGTATCACCAACCGTCTTGTTATAAACTACGAGAAAACCTTTCAAGTCCTTTTTAAAGCCCCAAACAAAATTTTTAACCCGAAGATTACAAGCTCGAATTCGGGAACTCTATTTTAATAGAAAAAGGAACAACCAAATTTTTAGGAATTGAGTTAGACTCCAACATAACTTGCCATGAGCATTTTAAAAGCCTAAAACAGAAATTAAATTTAACTCTGATGATGATGCGAGCACTCCGTCCAGCCATTGACCAAAAGTCAATGATTGACATATATTACAGCTTTTTCTATCCTCATTTAATATACGGATTAGGGTTCTGGGGCCACACTAGTGATAGCCAACTAAGACCAATACAGACTCTACAGAAAAATGCTCCGCAGATAATTAAAGGAATTGGACCAGGGGGTCACATTCCTAGTCATTTTGAATAACTTAAAATCATGCCATTGCAAATGCTTTTTGAATACAGAACTTTAAAACTTCTATTAAAATCACATTCAATTCAAGATATTTTAAATATGAAAACAAACCATGAGTACAACACTTGATCCAACAAACTTAAAATTATCAAGACCAACAACAAGTGAGGAGAGAGGTCCTTGTTGAGCCATGGCATAGCCTTGTTCAACAAGTACCTTTTGGGAGTGTGGACGGGGCCAGGGTGCGATCTCACAGTTGGGCTGGCAGGGCGCCTCTGGTCATGCGGGCATGTTTTGTCTGGGCTTTTCATGATGTTCGTGTGGTGTTTTTGTAATCAGTTGGAGGGTTGGCCGCCACTCTAGTCACAGACTATCTGGCTCACCCATGCTTTTATTTACTTTCTTTGAACATTTATTTCTCTTAATTTACAATGTTTCCTTATAGCAAAATACAGATAAAAGAAAAAAAAATGCCTGCTCATCATAATAATATGTACCGTATACAATTGAAAATGATAAATAAATTAAGTCACAGATTGCCATAGAAAGTGACATTGTGATTGGAAAAAAAATGTTATATTTTTCTAGGCCAACTTCCCGAGCCCTGTGCTGCGACCAGGAGAGAAATATCATCACACTACTTGGTACAAGTTCTCCACAGAGTAAACCATAGACAAGACTAAGGAGTAAACTAAGTCTACATAGCTTTATAACCAAACTAACAAAAGGCCCAAAAGTCTCCACTAGTATTCAACAGTATCACATATGCAGTTGACAATAACATTGACAGTTCTTACATATGAAGGTTCATTTTTCTGTAATTCTCCGCTGCAGTTATCTTTTACAATATCGCTTTCACAACTGCCCTGTTTTTTATTGCATTTCTTCATGTACTGTGATGTCATCAACAGACTTCTTACATTTCTGACTCAAACTTTGTATGTCATATTGTCATATTGCCATGGTGTCACATTGTCATAGTTGTCATAATTGTCTACTACTACTAAGCAGATTGGTGCCGCTATTATACTGGTAATAAATTAATATCAGCTCATCATTTCCACTCCACTACATCTACAAACAAAATGAAATTTAAACAATATGGTGACTTTCATAGAGTCCGATACAAGCAATAATTTAGAGGCCATACAAGACCATAAAGGTAGGAGGGGGAGTTTTGGATAATTACCCTTGCAAAGTGTCATTAATTGGCTTTGCAGTTGGGGACTACATATTTCCCCAACAATCACTTCATCTATGAGCTCCATTGCTTGTTATGTGCAGTTGATCTTTGGCTACATAAACTAATTAGGTGATAGTGATCATGTGAATGTGCTGATAATGTTGCATTGTGGGATAATTACCACTTTCGAATATAGACCTCCCATCCATTGATGCGTATATTTGAAGCCATTTATTCAACTACACAAAATATTTTTGAGCGGCTCAATGAAGCAACCAAATTATCGCTGGCCCATTTAGAAAATTTTGCACTCTTGTTATTATTGTGGTCAAATCTTGGGATTTTGGTCGGATTTTCACGCTTGCAGTGAATCATTCAACTCACCTCAAAACCGATTGCACCTCCGCTGGGCTCAGCTACACCACTGTAACTCCCCCCTGAGTTTTTTGTACCACCATGTGTAGGAGTCGATGCTGTATGAGGTATAGCTGGATTCATTGAATAGGAGGTGCCAGATCCTGGGGCAAAATACGCCTGGTTCTGCGAAACATCAGCTGCCGGATAAGGCGGAACATCACATCTGGTGTAGGATGGAGCA
Organism: Membranipora membranacea; assembly: GCA_914767715.1. Taxonomy (NCBI): domain Eukaryota; kingdom Metazoa; phylum Bryozoa; class Gymnolaemata; order Cheilostomatida; family Membraniporidae; genus Membranipora; species Membranipora membranacea. The sequence continues at coordinate 11,352,251 of OU612073.1, read as the reverse complement.
ACAGCAACAGCGTGATTAATATCAGTATTTTCATTGAGTTGTCGATGTTGAGGTGAATGAACGCGAGCTGTAGGTGCAGAAGATGATTGATGCTGAGGGTACTGCCCTTGGGATGCTGTTGAACTGGGTTTGTCCGCCGGATTCGGCCTCGATGTTGGCTTAAGACTTGAACGATCGACCGCATCCTGATTCCTAGTAGTTCTCATGGCTGTAAAATATCGAAAAACATTACGTGCTATACTCATAGAATTAGCATACACAGGTTGTATAGTTCAACTCAATGCTTCATTCACAGAAATTTTGTGTTTAGGTGTATTGGCCAGAAAATTAAAGAGATTCACCTTTTCACAGTTTTGCAAAAATGTTAATGAATAAGGATATATATATTGCAAGATACATCACAGACCTGAGAGAATTTGGTGTGATTGGGCTAACAATGGTTCCAAGGAAACCAGCTTAAAAACTACCAAAAACCGTTTGTGGCATTTTGAGTATCATAACGAGCAGTTGCAGTGGAGACCCTGATGGCTCGCATCATATTTTAAAATTCCTATAGCGGTTCTGGGACAGACTAAAGCTACTAACCGACTCGTGTTGTCGAAGAAGATGGAGCCGCACAACAGCAAACTGCCAGACAGGAGATGAACATAAGCCCTGCCGGTATTCCTATTGCGAGACCAAGTACCAGTCCCATGTCGGTCCCACCACCACCACCACCACTGCTGCCGCCACCAGATGACCTTCAAAATATGGATACCAAACGCTGACCAGAAGATACAAGTTTACAAGATTTATTACACGGATTCACAGACTCAAATCTCAAATATTCTGACAGGCAATAACATTGTTTTGTGACATGTTGATTTTTAACTTGGGTGAAATGTTTTTAGCCAAGAACAAAACCGTAGTCCCTTACCCTGATCTGTATCCGCCCCCTCTGTATGAGCCTATTCTCCTGTATGAGCTACCAGCCCTGTATGAGCTTCCACCCCTGTAATGAGAATATCTTGGCTTCCACTCTCTGAAGACTGTCACATTATCGGTTTTGGTTGGCTTTGTTAGTAGGGCTTCCGCGATATTTGAGTTGCTCTCATTAATTTCTATTTTCTTGTAATACCAGCTCTCTTTGGTGGAACATTCATGACTTGATGCAGCACACTGCGGCACAGTTTTATTTGTTGTTTCCTGAGGATAGCAACATCCAACTTCGACTTGAGATGGAGAGGTGACATTCAGGCTCATAGATGAGCTGCAGTTTGTTAACAATGGCGGCTCTTCCAAGCTTGGGCACTGATACTCTAACCTATTTGTAAAATATGACTGAAATGAACAAAATGGAAAGTAGTACAAGAAAATAATTGGCATGGCCAGTGTGATAATCCTTCGAAATTTTGAGTCAACTCCGGTTAGATATTATAGGTCTATGATTGGCCAAACCAAACACATTGCCTTCAGACATGGTTAGTTTAGCAAAACCAAAAAGTGTTTTTTGTGATTATATGACAGCCCCATGTTAGTTTGTCTTAATTTTTAGATTGTGTTGGTAGATGTTGAGCGACCTGATCAGATTTTCGATCTCAAAGTATTCACAAAACAAATATATATACCTTTAAGATCCTCAGCAGAAATTATCACCATAAGAAACAGAAGCCAGCTCTGGTTATGCATGTTGTAAACAGTAGAAAGTCGATATATGATGTTCTAGCAGAGATCAACTTATCCTTTGAATGAGCAATGTACAACTGAAATGTGATGGTGCTGTGATCGAAGATTAAAACTGAAAAGATTCAGCTAATGGAGCATTTATGTACTGATATAAACCACAGTGCTGAAGTGAGGGTGGGAGGAAGGGGAGGATTAGGAGTTTTTTTCTTTGTAATAATTTTCATCCAAACTACATTACCTAGCAATAAATCTCATGGATATGTTTTCATTCCAGTCCATCTATCACAAAACCGTCCATGAATAAGATCTATCACCCATGTAGGAATAGGAGAAACATACTTTTCTCCCTCATAAATTATTTTTTGGCAACAAATATGAAATTATTATCACATTAGCTGCGCTTTCATAGTGAAACTTCGATAACATTGTTTAGTGATGAGTAATGCAACATACAGGGAAGAAGCAGAACAAGTAAACAAACAAACTCGAGAAGCTCAATTTTTTCTGGTTACTGTACATCGCAGTGGAGGAGAATGTGAAAAGTTTTTTGTTACTTTTTATCTTTTCAATGGCATCACATCACAGATCAACGAGTAAAGAATGTGTTATTTTTAAAATGCGCCACAAAACAGTCATGAATAGTAATAAAAACAGTCATCACATATTAGAATATTTCGTGGATTAGTTGTTCAAATATGCTGCATATATACTAAATTAGTATTGCTTAAAAAGTGATGAAATAGGTATTGGATCGAAGTGTTGACGGTAATAAGTTGAAAAATAATCTTTTAAATGGTTAATACTTAGTAGTAGATATGGGTGACAGAAATTTGATTTTTGTCGAGTGTATCTGTGTTTTTGTGCAGGAAAAATTTCATGACAAATGAAGCCGTTTGACCATTCAAAATTATAAAGCCTACTATTCTAAGTTATCGAAGAATATAAATTGTTGATATAGCTGTATAGCTATATTTTCGGGTAACGACATCAAATAATTTGTCAGCGTTATGGTTAAAGTAAGTGGAAGAAAACTTTGTATGTGATAGCAGAATGGGCTTGTGGACAATGTCAGGTGATATTTGTATAATAATATGTAAAATAGTGATAAAGTTAATATGTGACTGTTGAAAGGGCTTGAGGATGATGAACCAGATTAATCCCATATAGTTTTGAGAGAACACTATGATGACTTAACCTTTGTCGATGGAAGGGGGGGGGGGAGAGGAGTTTAAGCAGAGGAGGGTTGTCCCCACTCAAAATGGAGAATAGACAGTTCTTAATAAGACGTTTCCAATCACATTTAACTCTCTGTTCATTATCTGTTGAAACTTCTGTAATTGAAGAACGCTATCAGATATAGAAAATCTCTGTTTTAGGAGGGGTGTGTGAATAAGTTTGCGAGTCAATGTCAATGCGCTGTACCATACAGCTCAGGTACTAGTTTTGCTCATCACTATTATTTTTCTCGTAATATTAATTTATATTTCTTGCTGTATTCTGGTACTATAGTATCAGCCGATCATCGCCACTCACTATGTCTGCAATCAAAACGAATGGTAGGCTGAAGGTAAAAGCCAGGTATAAAAGGCCCAATCAACATCAAGTCATTATTCTCAATCACTTTTCTTGTCAATCACTATTCTCATCACTTTTGCTTTTTATAACTGTGATTAAAAAACTTGGATTGCAGACGAAATCACATGTTCGCTTGCTTGAATTAATAGTACAACTTATATCACCACTATTATTGCTGGGTTCAGCCCCACCGCTACAACTCTCCCCTGAGCTTGCTGCCCCTGGACCTTCCTGTGCAGGTGCGGTGTCAGCTGGACACATTGAGTAAGAGGTGCAAGATTCCGGCAAACACCCGCTGATGATTGTGGAGCAGGTGAATGATAATCAAGAAGGCTGAGTACCAATCATTCCCGGGTACATCGAGAAGGGGGTGCCTCGTGCCATAGCTGGATATGGGGAAGCAGATACCGGATACTGTTGAACATCAGCTGCTGGGTATGGTATAGCATGACACTCGGGGTATGATAGAGCAGATGGTTGATAACCGGAATCAGATACAGAATGTTGAATATTGAGCGTTCCAGGCGATTGTAACCAATTCTGATGATGCAGATATTCTGATGTTGTAGAGTTATTGTTTTTGGCTTGGGCGTGTCTTGGTCTCACTGGGTAGTCATGTGGTTGTCCACGGATGGCAATTGGAGGTCTGCGGTTTGTTCTTCTCTGGGCTGTCAAGTAATACAGGTAAATTATTATGTCCACATTGTGCCCCTCCTCCAAAACAAAAGTGAAACTTCTACAAAGAAAATCTTTATTACGAGTTACCTTTTCTGATTTGTTATAGCAACAAGTTTATAAGCTAAGGTTGCTGGTATTGTCATTTCATTATCACCTACCTGGACCCGCATATGGTTGATAATGAAAGGCTCAAAACCTTCAACTCAAAATTAGTATTAAAGTTTATTAGAGTTTCAAAACTTTCTTGGTTGGTGTTGGTTTATGAGAGAACTATGACAAACCTTGAGAATGTGGGTTATAGGTGACAGCAGATTGTATCATCGCTCGTTGTCTCTTTACCCGGCAGACCACCCATATGATCAAAAGAATAATCACCAGCATAAAGAATCCCGCTACGCCCCCTACTAAGGCTCCATAATTTCTTCTTGGCAATGAGCTTCAAGGAAATAAATATCAAAATGGGAATAACAAATAGTAATCATCGCCACGGCTTCAGAAGGACCTTGCCTCAAATTGCCAACACAACCACATTTATCACCAAACCACATCAAAGAATAATACCACTCTGATTGTCTCGACGTGTTAGTGAACTTAGCTATGGGCCATTCCAATTTTCACACTGATAAGGTATGGATAAGAAATGTTGGTTAAGTAATTATTCGAGCTGTTGACTATATCCCAGCTGAAATTAATGTACCCTACCTGGATTTGTTGCCTGCTCTGTATGAGCTGCCACTCCGATATGGGGTACTTCCCCTGTATGATCTCCAACTCAAGTATGGGGTGGTGATCCTGTATGAGCCGGCACTTCTGTAGAGGGTGCTTCTCCTGTATGAAGGAGTGGTGGTCCTGTATGAGCCGGCACTCCTGTATGTGGTGGTTCTCCTGTATGATGAGGTCGTGGTCCTGGCTAAGCTGCCACCCCTGTATGTGGTGCTTCCCCTGTATGAGCTGCCACCCCTAGAAGTGCTTCCGCCCCTTGATGAACTGCTGCTCCTAGAAGTGCTGCCGCCCCTTGATGAACTGCTGCTCCTAGAGGAACTGCTGCTCCTAGATGATCTGCTGCTGCTAGAGGAGCTGCTACCTCCTCTATTGGAAAACCCAGGTCTTTGTGGCCTAAACCCTGCCACTTGTAGGACTTCTGCAATATTTGAGTTGCTTTCAGATATTTCTGTTTTCTTGTAATACCAGTCCTCATTTGGGAAACAGTTATGGCTTGATGAAGCACATTGTGGCACGGTTTTAGTAGTTATTTCTGCAGGATAACAGCATCCAACATCAATTTGAGATAGGGATGTTGCATCCAGGCTCACGAACAAGCTGCAGTTAGTTATCAATGGTGGTTCTTCTAAATTCTGGCATTGATAGTTTAGGTTTTCTGCAAAATAAGGATGACAAAGCAATAAAAAAAGAGAGTATATTGAGGAAATTGTCTGGATAATCGTTGTGATTCTGGTTAGGTATCTGAGACCCATTTCCAGGCAGGCCATGTAGATAAGTTAGTTAAATCGAACCAGAAAGCTTGTACTGACTTTTAGAAGATATTGATGGGTGTTTAGCAACCTAACCAATCTATGAGATCACCGCCAATCGCCTGAATAATCGTTAAGTTTGCAATTGGTAAAAATCTCATCGATTAGGTGCATTGTTATATTCGTACCTTGTGGCTCAATGCTGTCTTCGGCAGAATATAAAATAGGCAACATAAAAAGTCTCAGCCAGCTTGTCTTATGCATGTTGAAAGAGAGCAGGTAACAATATCCAGAAATTAGAGGACTGCTTGGCTTAACCTATGAATGTTCAATGTTAAATAAAAAATGAATAAATGGCTAAAAATACAGGAAACAAGCTAACAAATCCATCAAATGAAACAATTAATCAACCAATTGTATTTATAGTTCTGAACTGTCAATTGGCAAGAGCCAGTAAAATTTAAGAAATAAAGAAAACACAAGAAAAATTGGGGGATTTATAAAGATCCCTGATATCGCAACTAACGGAGCACTAATGTAGTTCGATGTATAACAATGTTGGCAGGGGGAGGGTAATTTTTTTTTAAATCCGTCTTGTCTTATGCATGTTGAAAGAGAGCAGGTAACAATATCCAGAAATTAGAGGACTGCTTGGTTTAACCTATGAATGTTCAATGTTAAATAAAAAATGAATAAATGGCTAAAAATACAGGAAACAAGCTAACAAATCCATCAAATGAAACAATTAATCAACCAATTGTATTTATAGTTCTGAACTGTCAATTGGCAAGAGCCAGTAAAATTTAAGAAATAAAGAAAACACAAGAAAAATTGGGGGATTTATAAAGATCCCTGATATCGCAACTAACGGAGCACTAATGTAGTTCGATGTATAACAATGTTGGCAGGGGGAGGGTAATTTTTTTTTAAATCCGTCGCTTGTTGCTCACCTCTAAAATACATAACCTAAGACAGGGCCGTAGTTTAGAAAAAATGGTAGGGGGGCAAAAGTCTGAGGCAACACCAGTAACCTCCTCCCTGAGAAATTCGAGGCCTATAATAAGCAAATGGAAGTACCAGAGGGACTGATTCTGACATAGGTTATTCAATTATAGTGTTTTTAGGCCACTATATTTAGTTTTCTAGGGGAGGCAGTGCCTCTCTGCCTCCCCTAGAGCTACGGCCCTATAAGATTTATTCTCCTAGAGTTTTTTTGTTCAAGTATGATCTCTATCAGGAAATCATGCATAAATAAGTTTGACCACTGATGAATGACTACAACTTCCACTGGCAATAAAAATATATAGGATTCAAGATGATAGTAAAATATTCAGGTCTTTCTAGGCTTCTCAGTCTAATACCTCTCTAGATCTACAATCAGCATGCGGCCCAGTTTCCCAGTAAACGAGCACATGTAAGATTGGAAAAAATATTTTATTCCGCTAATGGCTTGCATGTGAACCATGGAAATTATCATCACAGTAGCTACACATTCATAATATATAGGACGCCAATAACAAGGGGTAACTCCTTGATTATAACAAAAAAAGTCATGTAACAAGCAGGGAATGACCAAGACATTATATTATAATAAAAATCAAATCTTCAGACCGGCCATTTTTACTCCAGTATGATACATGTATCCCCAATAATAGGAGGAAAAAAAAGGCTACTTGATTATATATGGCTATATTATCACAGTAACTGATGTGAGATATTGATGGATAAAATCTAATTATCAAAGGTGATGGGGAAACCAATTATAAGTCCAACAATTTTCAGATGTGACAAACAGTGCAAAACTGCTTTCCAAGAACAATACAATGATGTATTTGTTCAAGGCTTAATGTTGCTTCTTGGTCAGAGATTTGCCATTTTTTGCAAGATACATGTGGACCAAGGCCACATTCTGGACCAAAATATTGTGAAATCATTTTCTTGTCCACAGGAATTATGCCCTGTATCTTATGGTCAGGGGCAGAGCTGAGTTCGGTTTGCTGTTGGCGCGCCCACAGCCAGCAATTAAAAGCGTTCGGGATGGCGATCGCGGCCGTAGGCAGTCGTTAAGGGGGGAGGGAGTTTCCTAGCTTCCCACCCACCCCCTTAACGATTGCCATCCCTAACGCTTTTGAGGGCTGACTGTGGGCACGCCATGTTCCTGGGTAACATTACATGTGTTATGATTTCAGTGCATGTCAGAAATGCCACATAATCTTACTTTCACTTTTCTTCTGTCATTTGTAGTTTGCAGTTCTGAATGTGATGTGCCCAGGCCAATGAGATTGTATAGTAGCCTAATCATCGGAGCTGCATTCCCTTCGCTTTTTGCAAAAGTATGGTAAACCGACATAAATCACTACTATGCGGTCTTACCTGTGAAGGAAATAGGAGTGAAAAACTTATGAGTGAAAGTTTCTGCCGAAGACCACCACAAGACCAGTTTTAACAATTTCCCAACTTGAAAGGAGCTTTGATAGCGCAAATGATCACATCCTTTGCTAGTCAAGCAAGAGGTCCTGGGTTCGATTCCTGCTCTCGTCTTGAGGGATTTACCCTGGCTTCTCCCTACCCACAAAACCACAAAATCAAAATTCAACTTCAACCAACAACTCTCACAAATCACAATCATCTCACACCCGGACAACTCTCATAATATCAAAACCGACTGATGGAACATACTCATCCTTCTAACACCAAGGATTTGTTCTATCAGTAATAATCAAAAATTGTCCAGGGGTCCCTTAGCACTAAGGGTGTCAAACACCTGGTCTCTGGAGTGTATGGTCTCATACCACTACCCTCCCCCCCCCCCCTGCATAAGACAAGACAAAAAGCTTGAAGGAACTTATGTTTCCTTAAAAACACTTACCATGTTCAGTGGATGGACATTGCCCTCGGCATTGTATTTAACCTATCATGTGACGGATTATTAATGATGAGATGTCAGAGACGTTGTGCCATTACTAAATCTATGTCACTGAAAATGATGAAATCGTCTTTCCAAGTAATTTGACCTACTTCCTTGTATACGGCAATGAAGGAGCAATAGAACAGTCCCTCATTGTAATAAAATGTTAGACATGGGTGTACAGAAGAAAATGTTGTACACAACAGATCGAACAATGGCAATCATGAAAACCATGTTGATAACTTCTAAGTAATTGTGGACATGAGGGAAAATTAGACATGATGATCTAATATTAACATATATGATCTATTTTTTGTCCGAGGGATGGGCAGACAAATAACTGCAGATGAGGAAGGATTCTAGTATGTGCTGTGATTCTGAATGATGGTCTCGTGGACAGGGAATGTTACACTGCAGATAGGAATGGGCAGGATTTCTCTGACGGATTCACACTTTTGGTAGGAAAGCCCTACATTTCAAAATAAAATAATGTAGCATTCCGAATAGATTACAGATACAGGATTAAAATCCAAATATTTTGTTTAATATTTTGATACCCACACCACCGACTATCTATCTCATATCTGCTAGCTTTGACATAGATCCACTTCCAGGTCTGATATATATGTATGTAGCACAAGCTTACAATGCAAGCAGTATGTTTAGCTCACACACAATCTGTGAACACAATTTATCGTTTCTGATACAACTAGCTCAATGCAAGGGCTAAGATATCAACTCATCATGACTATTGATAAAATGACACTCCGCCTAGCTTGCAAGACATTGGAATATGGCTATATAAAGAACATGACTGATTTTTTACGAGGTAAGATACTATCAGAAACTGCGATCAATCAAGAGGATAACTTTAAGTCGCAACAAAGGAGGGACCTGCGATTTTGAGCATAGGATAACTCCAATGACTGGTGTTTGAGTGATAGCAGGGAGTTAATTCTACTGATCCTACATTCAGCTACACACTGTAAATAACCTGAGTTGTCTTCTCTTTGTACATAGTAAGACGATTCATAACTGAGTATCTTGATATCCTCCAATGTTGCATCAGGGAGTTTGGTCCCAAACTCCCTGGTTGCATATAATGTGCAGTATGATAGAATTATTTTGGTTTCATCATTTCTAGCCTGCACATTCAATCACCGATGTCTAACCATTCATTTTTATACAGGGAAAGATGCTCTGCATGGCAACTATATTTCGTAGAGAAATGTTGTCAGTATGCCAAAAGAAAAACTAAAATGAATAAAAATAAGATCATGATTAGTAGTCTTATTTGCTGCTTCCTTGCAGGTCACATGACTTGCTATGACACAAAATTATCGATTCTCCTCTTAAGGTATAGATGCTGCAATACTTATAACTTTCATTACAAACTTTAAAATAGATAGTAGAACCAATTTTGGGGATCCACAAAGTACATCCTTCATCCTGGTGTGTTGCGCTTTCTGTGTAGCAAATATACTATTGAACCAGATGAGAAAATGTATACATTGGTGAAGCTATTAGCGTCTCCACATTTACCTAACAGTTCTCTGTGACCATACCAAGGAGTACACTTCTCACTCTTACCTAGTGGTTGTCAGTGAGATTTTTCATGTATATGTGACAATGATCCATTGAAATGAGATTGCAATAAGAGCAACTATATAATGCATTAATGTAATTGTTGGAATTCCTGTTTTATTGCATTTTCCATTCTTCTAGGCGTGATGGTTGTATAATTTGATATATTATTATAAATAAGAATAGTCTGAACCTAAACTGAGCAAGGTTAGTACTTGTGGCGATTGTAACATCCCAATATATCAACGATGCCCGTTGTTGATAAATTGAATGCAAATACCACCTCATGCCTAATTTTCACAACGCACTTGGCGGTTGTAACCTCTGTCGTTTGAACAACATGACCATCGTTAACATATATGCTGACAGCAGCCTATGCTTATTTGATCAGTGATTGCGATTTCCAAGTGCAGAGCCGTTCGCATGATATCATATTACTACCCTTAGAAGCCTCAGCTGATCCTCAGAGGATTGATATTTATGTAGAAATTAAGTCAAGATCCGCTGAGGTTTTAGCCGCTTTCAGTGTATTGATTGACCTGCCGAGAAGACATTTGCTTTCTGTATTGATATCATAATTTTAATTTAATTTTTTATTTCACATATTTTGTAAATACATTAATTGCATTAAGAACAGAAATTTTGATTGCATAGACACACCACACGGAAGCTTTGTAACTAGTATAAAAGAGAATTCGAGTGGAGCGTTTCCATGGTTTATAATCTTCGTTCATGGTTATCATAATCATAAAATCATGGATTTTAGAATCCTTCCTTCACAATTCGTTCACCAAATTTCCTCTCTCCGTTTCACTCACAAAATCCACTGAAGTCTATCTGCAAAAAGAAACAATTGAGCTACAAAACATCTTTCACATTTTTATTGAATTCTGCAATCTTGCTGGTAGTGGCAGAAGGTGATTTCAAATTCAATCCCACTAACAGCAGTCCAGACATTAACATCAACATTCAAAGCTAGAATACCTGATGTGTCTGAGGCAGACCATTTTCCTGCCAAAGCAGTTTACAGCACATTATATCCCGTAATTGTTTAACATTGAACCCAACTCACCCCTCCATCTAGGCACGAAGCTCCAATGTCGCCAATACCGCCAACTGCAGAGTCGACTGCGGCATTGACAACTGCTCTCTGTAACCTGTTGCTGACAAAATTTGCAGTAGCAGGTTGTGCATTACCAACAGGTGCTACGTAGCTTGGCACCACAAATGGAGGGGCTGTTGCAGGTAGCTGATATTGGATAGCAGGTGCTGCTGCTGGTGGAAGGTACTGCTGCTGATGTATGACAGGTGGAGCAGGAGGATACTGGGGTGGAACTTGATATGGAACTGGAGCTGCTGGATTGCCATATGGATACGCAGGTGCAGAATAAGGATGCGTTACAGGATGAGTCATAGGAACTGTTGCAACTGTCGTGTGAAAAAAGGAAAATAGAAGAAATAATGAATGTTAATCATAGACATAATAATAAAATTTATTGTTAAGTCTTTGGTGTTAATCCAAAGCTCATAATTGGGTATACACAGGAGGAGTAAATTGTAAGAGTTAAAGTTAACCATTTTGAACAGGTCTGAAAAAGGTCATTTTGAGGCTTGCAAACACTTACTCCCCACTTTACATCAGCCTCAGAAACTGGAAGATAAATGGTAGCCAACATTGACGGAGACACATACTACCTCAAAGTTACTCGCAATGCTGTTCTTTTAAACAAATGTGACAAGACAATAAAACATGTACCTGAATTGCTTTCTTCGTAACTAATCAAAACTATACGTTTTCAGGCTCTCGTTTATATTATGATAAATGCACATGCACATTTTCTTTAACTCCTAATGAATTCAAGACAATGAAACCCTGAGCACTATCATAAAAGTTGATTCGCACAAATTTGTGATGACTAACCTGTAGCAGGAGTGTTATACATGATTGCGGGTGGTCTCTGCGGCTGTTGTCTCTTACGCCGACAGCAGATCACAATTATAACTATCACAATGATAATCACTACCACTGAAGTTCCTACTCCTCCTCCTACTGCTCCATAGTCTGTTGTTCCATATGAGCTTCAAGAACATAATCATTAGTATAAGCTTAAACACCAACATCATCGTCAAAATCGACACCGACACCGAAACCAACACCGAAACCAACACCGACATCGACACCGAAACCGACATCGACATCGACATCGACATCGACATCGACATCGACATCGACATCGACATCGACATCGACATCGACATCGACATCGACATCGACATCGACATCGACATCAACATAAACATATGAATGAAATAATGGTGATAAACGAAATAGTCTTGGATTGTCACATTGGCACTTAGCAGGTTAGGTTAGGCATTTGAGGTTAGGCAATTTCAGTCTTGTGAAACATGGATATAAATGATTGGTTGTACAAGATCTGAGCATTTTTGTTAGATTTAGTATTATAAATTTCCATGTTGATCGTTAATGACCACTGAATTAGATTCTTCTCTTAGAATGGAAATAGTATCATAGCGTTATACGGTTAGGACACTAAACACAGGGACCCATCTGACTGTTATCTGATTGGCTGTCCCTAGTAGCATGAATAATTAGCCTGACAAATTGTCTTGTTTACAAAATTGCAAACAGTAATTATACCCCTACAGTGTCGATGATTAGGGCATTTCTAGATTGCTACTAGGGACTGGCTATTTTTGCAAGCCCTTTGTTTTGCAAAAGAAAGCTAATGATGCTATTCCAGATATGGAATTCAATGTTAATGACACATTAATGACATTAATGACAAATGACATTTGCTAGATGTTCATTTACCTGCTGGTACGGTATAAACTACTCCTGTATGAGCTACTCCGATACGAGCTACTTCGGTATGAGCTGCTCCGATATGAGCTACGTTTGCTACGAGTTAAGGACAATGGTCTGTCACTCCCTGACAACTGGTAGTCGAGTTTCACAGGGTTTCGAATTTGAGCTATGTTGGAGTTTTGGTCAGATAGTTCTACTGCCTCAAAACTCCAATTTGCGCCATATGATGTACAATTCAGAGGAGTTGATGCACACAGCGCAGTTGTCAGGTTTGGGCCATCTCGTGGGTAGCAGCAACCAATCTTGATCGAAGAGAGACTTTTTATATCCCAGCTGACAGATAAGCTGCAGTTCTTCGCGGATGGAGCATCACTCATACATCTGTACACCAGATTGTCTGCAATATTTAAATTATGTTTTGAGATATCAAAGGATTGAAGGTATTTCAAAAACTAAATAGGCGTTAATATCGTTGATATTAATAGCATCATATCATCAATAGCATTGATATCGTGGATATTATAATTAAAAGCATTAATAATATAGACGACATTGGCATCAATAAGGTGAAGGGCAGACAACCTCCAAAACTAAATTTGAGATTTGATTGTAATCAAGAAACAGCTTATGTATCCAATGAGCTATTATAGTATACCAACAGAAGTAGTCATGATGTCCGGAGGCCGGACATCACTAATTACAACATGGATGTTAAAGTAGGAGGTAGCTCAGATGGTTAGGGCGCCTGCCCTCTGATGCGCAAGTGTTGGAGGTCTCGGGCTCGAATCCCGCTGCAGTCTACTGACTACGGGGCTCAATTGACGCCCCAGGTGCGCTCTGACCTGCCTGAAAAAAGAGAGCAGCTTGGCGCCGAATATGGCAGCCGCGCCCTTAAGGCACTTATTTTTCTCAGTCTTGGGACAAAGACAATCACTTGCGATTTCAACCAATTTTTTAAATTTTGTTAAAAAGGCACAAAAGTTGGTATGTACTGGTATATAGTTTTTAGGTTAAATTTCATTTGTGCTGATTGATTCATTGTGAGAAACCAAAAGACAAGTCATTGTGTTGAGAGTAAGTACGTGTCCTCAGACTTAGAGGATAGAATGGTTATGGAGTATTCGTGGCAAATATTGGAAAAAGAAAGTGGGGAAAAGTAGTTTTAGTTGTAAAACGTGTCTTGGTTGCTAATAGCGGCATTCATTTATCAACCTTCATCCATTGGTCTGCCATTGGAATGTTGGCTGGCTAACCACGACCCGGGCAGACTTTGATCGCATAAATTAGGAAAAAAGGCTTCGTTTTCAGAAAAAACAAACACATTGACTCTTAACAAAAACTGAAAAGCGGCAGCGAAAAACATTATATCATAAATTGCAAACAAGCTTACAGAATAATTATCCTGAGCTAGCGAGTATATTACTGTACAGTTCAATGCTAGGTGGATAATTCAGATGAAAATGATATAGCACTTACCATTAAAATTAGAGTCAACCCCATATACAAGAGCAAAGTAAAATGTCATCATAAACAGCAGGCAGCAAAATGCAGGTGTACGCATCATTATCGAATAATAATAATAATAATAATAAAAAAAAAGGAGTGGCTCTGCTTTCAGGCGATCGCAACTCAAGAATGAAAGAGGATCCTGATGATCAAGCATAATATCTACCAGATTAAATATGTCAGTCACTCGGGCGAAAAAAGTTCCTGGTTGTAAAAACTTATAATATGTCAGTGTAAACACTCTCAATCTGTAATTCTAGCGCTTGCTATGTATGCTACCCTAAACCACACTTATTACAAGGGAAAATAAGGCCTCCCCTTTGAAATGTGGCAGGTTATTGAGACAAGCTCATTCATGGCTTAGCCATAAATCAAATATTTAGTAATGAATTGTCAAATCAAGAGATCCTCTTCATGGCTTAAACTTACTGCAGTGAGGAAAACCAGTGATGATAATCATATTTGTTGCATGGTTCTGTTCAGTTGCATACCAATATTTGCTGGCAAGAGGAAAATAGTGCATTTCCATGGTTTATAATCTTGAGCTGTATCTATTCTGTGTCAGACACATTTTTAAATCTCATAAAATAAAATCTATGGCCGATCAGTAAAACTATGACAAGAACAGACATTATTCCATCAGGAGACTATTTCCTTGATTCTCTTTTTTCCTCTTTTGGGGACGAAGGAAAAAAAGGTGGCGGTTTACACATACTTGAAATCATTATTTCCTTTCCCTTTCAGCTGTCATGTCCAATTTTCCACTGTTTTTCCTCCGCTAAGAGAAGGCTTCTGACGAAAAAGAGCAGACCAGAGCCTGTTGATAAGATAGTAAGCTGAGTTTCAAGAAATAAATCAGTTAACAGGTTATTTTAGTTCGGGAGAGGTTACTATACCTGCCTCAAGTTTATCTACCAAACCTTATATCAAAGAGGGTGATGGCCAACAGTAATTGTTGGTGGCGCCTTCCTAAATATTAATGTGTTCACCTTTCACAGTTTAAACCTTGTGCCGTAATTCTCATGTGATGTGCTGCATTTCAAGTTACCAGGTATCAGATATGAATTCTGGTCTTGAAAGTAGAATTTATCAAGCCATGATAGTACCCACTTATCAAGAGAGTTACAAAGAACCTAGATCAAGTTTGATCCATTTTTCCAGCATTGGAATTCATACGATGAAAAAATGGATCAAACTTAAAACAAGTTTGTTCCCTCTGTGGTTGCGGAGGGATATCACAAATGTTCGTATCGGGGCGCCTCGATATCAAACATTTGCAACAAAGAAAATTGTTCTAGATCAAACTTGATCAACAGAGTCAGGAGTGGACTTGTGATCTTTGAGGCCCGGGTTCAACGGCGCCGGCGGTCATATCTGATTTGGTACTGGCACACCATTCATCCTAGTCAGGTCCTTGTAGAACGGGAGTAAAAACACCGGAGGTCCACTGTGTCATTGCACACCCCACACACAGTAAAAAGAACCCCCTCTGCCTCTTCGATATAATAAGTAGCCAGATTTCTGGCGGGCATGGGTATAGGGTGCTGCATGAGTACTATGGGTCCCAGTACCTGTACCCAAGAGAGGATAACTGTCTCCGCTCCAAAGATGATGATGATGATCTACTGAGAACCCATCTACCCAGACTAGTGAGGTGTGTTCAGATGATTTCAAGCATCTTGTAGCACATTGTAGTCAAGCACAATTTTCACTGCTGCTTTGCGAATATCTTATGTGCCATATTAAATTTTATATAGAGACCGAGGCAGAGTCCAAGTGATTAAGTCAGCAGTAAAAAGAATGCATGTCATAAGCAAGCCGGATCCACAATTTACGCTATTGCGACAATGTGTTATCCCGGCGCAGACAAGCTACACTGTACTGGTATTTATTTATAAGATCATATTATACCTTTTCCTTCAGCCCAAGTAAAAACACATAATTTATAACACTTGCTGTTTTATGAGTCTTATGCAGCCTTGTATATGGGTAAGAATTGTAAACCTGATATGGGAGAGTCTGTATCAGTGAAGATGGGTGTCAGTTTGTACACCTGATTAGCGCTTCTTTCCCAACACTTTTGTAAACTTCCTTTGTTACATCATGTTGGTATATACATAACGAAATCCGTACAAAACTCTCATAACAATCATGACATGTCGATAGCTATTCATACCTAATGAGGTAGAAATTTTCTGTGAAGCGGACAAGACATGGTCTACACTTCAATTTATCAAAGTCAGGGCATCACAAGCTTATCGGTTAAAGGTTGATTAGGTATAAAAACTCTGTATTTGGCAGAGAATATCATCCTGGACGGATGTTTTGATAATATATAACGTGGCAATGAAATTACAGCAAAAGCTGGGGGAAAAGGAGAAAAAATGATGGCATGATGTGGTTGGCGCCTTATTTGGTGATTGCTAGCTTGCTGTGCCACATTCAAGGAGGCCATTTTAGGGCACCTTGCAAGCGCCTCAAGTTTCATTACTAAAGAGAAATAAAAAACTATTGTCTTTCTGTGTAATTCTAAGAGAAAAGACCATGATTTTTCAAATATCTGTAATCAGTAATATCCATTTTTTCAATGTATTTAGATCGATTACAAAGTATACTCATCAATCAATCAATGTCATCCAGGAGTTATGATAGAGGATTTGATCACATAAGGTGAGGGGATTATGTTAGCAATCCTGGGATCAACTCTGACTACACTCGACCAACAAACCACAACAATCAAATCAAATTCAACCAAATATTCACCTCGTAATCCATTTTGTATCGTGATCAATTACACAAAGTATCAATGTTCTTGAATCAAAACCTGCATCACTCATGTTTTTGTATAGGTACCATGGTAGGGGGAAGTTGTCGCCTTACCCAATGACATTTTATTATTCCATCATTGCGAAAAAAATGTCCCACATTTTCCACAGATTGGTAGCTTAATGATCAGGCATTTTAAAATGATTACCAAACCGTTTAATATTTCAAATAAAATCAACTTTGAAAACCAGTGTCACCAAATCTTACCTTGGTTAAAATTGGTTGGAATTACAGATATGACCAACAAACACGCAATGTATAGAATTATTATCGCCGAAATCAGGGGCTGGTATTTAAACAATGTAAGATTAGGGATCAGGTTTCTCTAATCGTGTGCATGATGTTGACAATGAACATATCGATTCCAATCAAGTGCAACTCTAATCCGAACCTGCACGACATTAATACATCTACTACACTTCTTGTATCAAATATTATCACTATCTCAAACTCAACACTGTAATGTCAATACACCACACACGATATCAATAGACCTATGTGTAACGCTCTCCTTCACCGTACAAGATTTCACCACTCTACATTTCACTCGGTTAATTGGTTTTAAAAAGGACGACAGTCTCAAGTTCCACTTTTTTTAATTTGTGTTTGCAGTTGTCCACATTCACTATAAATACTTTCTCTCACAACATTTTAACTACTTGTCAACAGAATGCAGCTGAAATGCTACCGCTATCAATGCTTTTATTTGACTAGAATTGAAGGTTTGAGAGGCTGTCTGTCTGTCTATTAGAATATAAATCTATATTTAGACAGCTGCACATACTATCAGTAGGTTGACACCTCATTGTTGACACACTCAGCACTTCACATAGAGACAAATTTCAGTTAGAAAAATGGAGACAATCCGGGAAAACACTGTTCTAGCAGTAACAAATGTAAGTATAACTTACCAACGTCAAGAGACATATTTTTGGAATATCAACCTTGCTAAACTAATAATCTCGGTATGTACGTTTCAGTGTAAAGCTGTGAACTAAATTGCAAGTAGATGGCTGTGTGAAAAGATTTTAGGAAATGCCTAAACTTTCCTAAAACTAGAGACAAATTATATGTAAAATTTTAGCTGCTATTCTGTTTAGCTGGTAATCTGTTGCATTGTGGGACACTGTTTCTATTGCCTGACAATTTCACCTCAAAAAGTGAAAATTTGGTGTTTCATTTCTAGTACTGATATAAGGTATTTGATATAATGTATGTTGATTAGAGATACTACGACACTTCTTTGTAATTAAAATGATCACAAAAGTAATTCGGCAACCTTCATTGAGTTCCTAGGCTGGCCTTAGGCACGTAACGCATAATCTTTTTGGCGTTAAAATCAACAATTTGAGAAGTAATACTCTTGCCGAGCCAATCAAGTTTCATGCTCCCTCAAGGAAACGATAAAGCAAAGCTACAAATACGTAATAAAAATATTACAGAGATGAATGTGGCGAGGTACCATACACCATTCAGCCTGCAGACTGTATGTCTAGCAATTTTAAAAATGGAATACTGTTCAAACTCATAATGCATGTTAAAACAAAATTAATCAATTACCGTATTACGTACACATTCATTTGGGTTAAATTAAATTTGATGAAGCGGAATGGAATTCACCTGCTGAGTTTAAATCCTGCAGAAACCATGAGGTAGACCCCTGCATTGCTTCTATTTGTCTGAACACACTTAAACTGAATTCACAACTAAAATTTATGTCAAATTTTAATGAGTAACACGTCATACACTGCGATAATTGAATATGACTAATAATAATAATATGATAGTCACCATGTTTTTATGGTTGTGATTGGCATTTCACTGCACAATTCAATTGCTAAAATAGTTTTTGGGGTTAGCCAAATACCGTTAATCTGGGACACGACAGACCCCCTGAACCAGGATGAAATATCCTGTATTTTGACCTTGACAAAAGAGTTGGTAAAATAAAATGCACCTATCAAAAGGAAAACTTACCAGCGCACGAGTTGTTATTGAGTAACTAGACCTAGCAATAGAACTCGGTGAGAAGATACAACAAGATGATGCAGTATATTTGCTTTATTTTTTTAGGTGTTGTATCTCGCAGAATGAGCAAAATGTCTTGACCTGAAAAGGATTCAGGCTAATTATAGAAAGCCCCCCCATGAGAGCAAATAAAGGATAATCCAATTTATCTAATGAGAATTCTATAAGGTTTCCTTCTACTTATAGGTGATTTTCAACCCCATCACACAACAGATTTCCGCTTAGGTAGAAAATATTGTTGCACTGTTGATTCCCAGGTCTCTAAAGCTAATTAAAATGCTCAAAACAAAAAATCAATTTAAATGCTACGCTTACATAAACACGCTGAATATTAAATTGCTGCCTGAGTTATTCAAAGAAAAATTCAAATAATGCTGTTTGGATTGAACAGACTTGCCACTTGCCAGCCTATAGTATCAAAGCTTTATTATTACCACAAAACATCATACAATAATCCCGATAAAGCTAAACGTGACATTTTGGTCTGTCAGTTTATTTGAGCGGCTGAGCTGAACAAGATTGGTAAACACTATTTGATGGCAGCATAAGCTAAAATAGGAACATAAATAGGCAACATGATGCTGCCGAAACTATTCAGTAGCAGTATGGTCGAGATTTCTAACTTGGAAGAGGTAAATAAGCGATAAATCAACGCGTGTGGCGGGTTCGAGCATGGCAAAGTATACTTAAGTTAATTTTAGTGAAATTTAATCATGATTAAAACCAACAAACAAAAGTAATGCGAGTCCTTGGAAGGTTTTATCAGCCATGTGCAAATAAAGCTAATTCAATCAAAATTCAATAAGAACTTCATAGGATGTCAAACCCGGTCATATAAATGACAATCTTATTGGTTTATTGAGCCTGTGAATTTCAAATTAAAAATTCTTCGACATTGACAGCAAAATTAAAATTAACATTGCCATCTTGTATTTGAAGTGTGGTTGTAGTTAAAGTACACTGAAAAGATTGCAATCCTAACGACAGACTCTTGGTTTCTTTTTCTTGAAGTCCAAGCAGTTTTCTTACTCGACGCCTAGTCTGAGTAGTGTCAACAGCAGCAGAAAACCACGGAACTTAGCCAACAAGAAACCGACCAAACTCAAACAGAAGAAATGCTGTCAGCGCTGTCTCTATGACCTCCGACCTTCTGTACCTCCGTCAGCAGAGAAAGTATATCTACCTCCACTAGCTACAGGGACCAACCAGGGTCTCAGCAAACCACCAGAGAGTATGGATAGAGACGAAACATTCGTCAATGTGATCAACAGGTAAGTTGCAAACTGGTAATACCATCAATTCAACTAAGAATAAAGAGCTATCCAGATGAGCAAACTAATCTTGCACTACTGTTGCCAGTCAGGGAAATGTGTGAAAAGGTGGCAGCAGTATTAGAATCAAAGTTAAAATGAGCTAGTTTGGGTGTAGTTTAGTTAGCCATGGATTTATTAACAACCTGCAGTCTGTGAAAAATGACCTCCTGAGAATAATCTACTCTTCAAGGGTAAAACTGATTAGTCCAAGAAGCGTGATGGGACTGCGTTTGTTTAAGTTAACATCTAAGATCTGTCAGTGTCTTTTCAAACATTGATGTGTCTACATCAGAGGTATGGTCTCTATTTTTGTCTCTTGAACAATTACACACACACATAGTAAACAAAGTCCAGAATTAGCATGTGGGAAAATTTCAAGAGTTGATCTGATCAGGTTGGGTCTATGAAAGGGAAATGCATTCTGGGATATCAATGGTTAGAAAACTTGCAACAGGATCACCAAATTTCCAGTTAGCAGCTGTGACTTTCATCAAGTCAAGGGGCAGTGCAAATTCAGTATTGTAGATTTTTCTTTTGACATACCATTCGTTATTATACTTGCATACCGAGCACAATTTCTCTTGTATCGATTGCAGCTTGAACCAAGCAAACAGAATAGCCACACCACAAACCCCAAGCTCAAGCCGCAGTACACCTCATTCAAACCTCTCCAATGGAGGATTTCCTCAGCTGAGATACCCGGCACCATCCTACTACTCCTCATATGACTCTTTATACCCCGCCAGTCAGCCTGAGGTATCAACGAGCTACAACTCAGAACTGACTTCAGTACGAAACACCCTACATATGTCACTGGAGACCCTGCTCGAATCTGGAGAATCAAGAAGGAAAGTAACAATTAGGTGCTCTAAATACAATGAGATCGGCAATCCACATGCTCGAAAGAGGAAGGAACAGAAGCGATCACCTGTAGCTGTGAAAAAGTGGAACAGGAACGCATCCATTGCAAGCCATGGCTTATCCCAGGACTTGGTTCGCAAAGAGAAATTAAACTTTATGGATAAGCAATCCAGTAGCATATACAACTCTTACGAGAAAGCCAAGATCGATTTGACTTTGAGGCCTAAGAAACCCTACAGGGTCCCTAAAATAGCTCCTATGCCTGCATTACATGCATTCCAAGCAGCAAACGGCAGCATGGTGCCATTCCACAACGCAATGAACACCCCACGAGATGGCTTCATTGTTCACCACCCTCTTGGGTAAGTCCGAAAGGTTCTGATACTGAAAAATAAAAAATGGCATACCTCACAGTAAGGCTAACAAACACATACTAGTACAATTTCTCAGTACTAAAATTTTTCTCGATGGTATGCGAGAAATCAATGTTTAGCCATTGAAAGGAAATTGAATGTCAGACAGACCTCAAATTGAGGAAATTTGAAGTGTGTGGCTCATTTCTCACCTTCAATTTTCCACATGGAAAAGATAGTGCTCATAATTTGCCATTGAAGAGAACGGATTACATTTGACGTCAGAATTTAGGCTTGCACAACATGCAAGACTGCAAGATAAACAAAATAACAGAAACGTTACTTTGAAATAGATAGTACCGATACATGTGCAAACAGTTTTAAGTTATCATAACGCTTTGCATTTGACTTCTCAACAAAACCTTTCTCATGTGTTGTTTTCCATGCTCATGAACCAGTATTAATCTATCAATTCATTATTATTTTAGTAGTATTCAACCAAACTACGGTCTAATATTGCTAATTGTGTCAGCATTGCAAAGACGTGAGAACTTTTACCCCCTGCCTGAAATATAACGTCAGCATGAACGACTTATTTCAATAGCGCAGACTATTAATGAGGAAATAATCGTTGTTATTTTTAAGAAGTTTAATAATCAATTCACAAATGCACAATTTGTCAAAATCTTTTGTTGCATATAAAATAACAGGTTGTTTGTTTTGATTTCAGGTCTCAGCAAAACGCTGCCAAATCTGAGCACACCATACCTACAGTACCAATATCGCTGCCGCTGACAAGAAACTATAGGCTGACTAACGTGAAACCTGCCTATGGGTAGAAGTTATGTAACTTTGACGTATATACATGCATGCTAGCACATGTCCTATATAATAGACACTGTAAATATTTCACTTGCAATAGAGTTCACAAGTTTTGGCGAATATTTGATAAACTAAAGCCTTTTTCTGTTGGAAGAGTTAGGTACTAGCTGCAAAATAACTACGGAGAGCTGAAATTCTTCAAGACTTGTTGCTTGTGTGCGCATAGCTTCATTTTTTTGTATGTTCTATGCATATGATAACTCGATGCTGTATAATTTGCTTCTATGAATCATTGCAGCTGCCTCATTATGCGGACAAAAAGGATATGGTAGTTATTTTTGAATAATTTTTGTATACCCAACTCGTTGTCCACATCTTACCCTTATGAGATTTAAATACAAGTAAACACTACAATTCTAAGAATACGATTTGCAGTTCCTGATGAATATTTTGCTGTTCAAGCCCAAGACAATTAGGCGCATGAACTTTGAAAGTCTTCGCTGATAAGCTACTTTACTATAATTGTATACACTAATTATCTGAACCAGCAGTAGTGAAAACAAAGCATTCTTAGTTCAACAACAGAATCCAATCATCGCGTAACCTAAACATGATTAAAACATTTAGGAAAACATCCTGCTGCCGGCAGCCTGCAGTGACACCTGATAAGGAGTGGTATGTTGGTCAGCGGAAATTAAATTCTTTGTTTTCAATCTACGAATTCACTATGCATGTTAGGATTGCGACAAAGCTTGATTATATTTTGTGATATCAATATTTTAATATCGGCTGCTGTCACATGGTTGACCAGTGACGACAGCATAAAATATAATTGTAACAAAGCGTAAAGCACTTCTATCAAAAGCTATTGGGGTTCTATGGATGATTGCATAAAGTATTGCACGGTACATCATAGTTGATCATGTTATGCTAGATGAGAGTTTTATGATGTCTAACATGCTGGTTGATTGACGGAGGAGGATATTCGACAAAACTGACCTCTGAATCAGAAAAATTACAATGGTTCCACTATGATTATCGCCCTGGCAAAAAAGTGTGAGAGTTTCATTAGAAATGTCAGCTGTAAGAAAATTTCCAGACAATAAAACAAGACTAGACGGTTATTTTACCAAAACACTTCACATACTGTTATCTACAAATAGAACTTAAGCACCTATATGTTCCTTATCAAATAAAGATAATAAACAGAACTAATAACTCCATGCAATAAAGTCTAAGCAAAAATATTTGAGTTTTCAGGTTTGTAGGTATAATTGTCTTCGGGGATAAGCAAAAGGACTACACACCTCTTCACTCTTTCTTCTCTCCAGACCTTTCTGGTGTTGGCTTCGTTAGAAAGAGACCAAGTAGCATACAAGCGTGACAGAAGTGGAGCATTCCACTGCTGTATATTGTAGAGGGATATGTGTTCCAGCACATCTCGATTGCCCCAAGAATAAGTAACCTATATCACAAAATAAAATTAATAAATACATATATATATATATAAATATAAGCACATAACATTACATAAAGGCAATCTCCATGTGAGCCGGAAAACAGGCAACAGTGTAGATCATGTAGGAACAGATTTGGTGGCATATTATGTTGTTTCATGCTAACCTAGAAGTTGTCACATCTTTTTCTTCTGCTTATCGGTTTTAGGAAGGAGGAGCAACTCATAATACAGGTAAAATGATCAAACTTGAAAACTGGTTACAATTTTCAAGCATTTGTTTGTTCCATGTTCAAAGAGGGGACAACTTCTGAAATCTATGACCTAAGACGTAGACGATAAACTAAGACGTATATGACCAATTATGCGAAAATAACAGCTCTAGTGTTCAAAGTTTTTTTGATAGGACTGGATGGAGAAGAGAGTCAAGATAGGCTGGCCATCAAAACTAAGAAACAGCTTTAATCTCTCCTCACAGCATATAAATTTAAGTGCTCAAGGATATGCTTATATTTAATATTCCCCTGCTCACAAATGGCCTTGCTTTGCCTGTTGTTTGTTCAGAAGTTTATGTTGGCCACAATTTGCAATTACTATTATGATGAAGTGAACATACCTATAAACTGTGGGCATAGAGATGTCCCAGAGTAGATAGTGAAGAGTATGAAAATACCACACATAAAACTGATAGTGTAATGATCTGCTAAAGCACATTCCGACGAAATTACACGCAAACATCGTCCGCACTATGTCTGAAACAGATTAAACAGAGTTAACATTGTGAAACACTTTGGAAGTTGACGAGAAAAGATAGCAGATACCATAGAGGAGTAAAGTATTCCCGGGTGGAAAAGTTTGCCTTTTCGTACAGGTGAAAATAGCTAACATTTAAAACCGCCTCGGCTAGCCAAAATATTATTCTAGCTGACATTAGGTCACCCAAAAACTAGCTGAACTTAACTCTAGCTAATATTCACTTCTCTAAGGTGTGTTAGAAGATGTTGCTGAGATGATGTTCTGGCTTGCCAGACTAAAATAATGATAATTAAATACAAACATGGAAATTCGATGTCTACCTCTTCAGTTAAACATTGTGGAGGATACATTTTTCCACGAATCAAGATAGATTAATCTTAAAACAAGACTAAGACTGCTAGCGCTGCAGGTAGTGGCATTCACTTATCAACTCTGATTGACAATAGAATGCAACTACCGAGGCAGATTTTAAGCAGGTTAACTAGAATAACCCATTAATGTATCTGTATGATTGAGACCTATTCAAAATTGTGTATATTGAATATTCTGCACCTGAAATTGAACATGAGGGTATACACAATTAAAACTAGATAAAATCGATACTCACCATTAGCAGGTATAGGTGTGTTTTGATCATCTCTGCTGTTGAATAGATCAGTTAGGCTGAACAGTTTAGACCATGATGACTGATAGAACATGACAAGAGTGGACAAGTGTGCCAGCAATAATGTCACATGGAAAAACCTCGCGCTGAATACTGTCTCCTGTTAAATGAAAGCAAATTGGTTCAAAAGTTTATAAAGACACAGTATGTATCGACACCAAATTCCTTTTTGGCATGGTCACAATTGCTACCACACTGTGTACAAATAGAAAGAAACAACAAACAACACATTGATCAATTCCGCGTCTAATGGTATCTCTGAGTTGTCTTATCAGCAGGAATGGAATGGCAGGAATGGATAAACAACTCCAAACTACATAAGTGCCCTGAGTGGGCAGATAGGTATGCTGCAGTTTTCTAACATCTGACATGTTCAAACAGTTACTTTTAGTCCTCATACGGAGGTTAGGGATCAATTATATTGTAGTGCAAAACAGTGGTTTAACATTAAACAAGTCTGCGATGCATAAGTTCAAGATGTGGGAGGTTGGTTGCCCAGCCCTTAACTACATCAAGTTTGAAGAATTTTGCTTTGTTTCAGGTTGCTGATGGTGCTCTGAAGGGGTAACAACTCCAGATGCAGGCAAGATGGATCATACATGATCTATCTCGTTACTGCCTAACGGATGAAGTTAATGTGTGAGGAAAATAAATACAGAAGTTACCGGCAAGAATCTCCAGTTGACAGTCCACTTGAACATAAACTGGCGACCGAGATTGAAAGCTCCGATCATGTATCCAGCAGGATTGTCTATCAGGAAAGGAGCGCCTAGCACAACCTGAGAGAGAGAAATAAGAACATAGCTCGAAAAAAAAGTTGTGAAACCACGACATGAGGATGAAACAATGCCAGATGTCAAATCAATTCGGCACCTCTACTCATTTCAGTGGAGGCAAGGTTTACATGAAGCTACCATATAACAAGTAAGTGTTGTGATAAAAAAATTAAAGCTGAGACAATACAAAGGCATTGACAGAAATTAACTTTCAATTACTATGTGGTACATATCGAAACTTCATAGAAATTTGATGTGAAGAATGCTTTCAACATTAACAAACGTTACACCCTGTCCCACAGAGGGATGCTCGCACAAATGTCATACATGAAAAAGCTTCAATCTATCCTAGAATTTCAAATTTAAATCTAATAATAGAGCAGACTCAAAATGCAAGTCTCTTGTAATTTAATTATGAGCTTTCTGTTCCACTAACCTGCATAAGAGCACAGACGCTGAGTAATCCTATAGTTTTAATAACTCCATGTCTTCTCAGAAGCAGGACTAGTAATCCAGGCGCAAATAACAGTATGTTCATCTTGACTGAGACACCCAGGCTAACGAACAGAAAGGAAATATTACTTTAGAAAAAGGATCCAGAATGAAAGCAGTGATTATCAGGCCAAACCATCAAGAGAAAATTATAGGCTTATCCATAGTATGGTAAGACAAGCACAAAAAAAATTCTAAGTTATACAGTTTCCAATAAAGAAGTACACAGTGGATCTCAAATGATGGCCACCACATTCCAACATGAGCCGGAACTCTTTGTAAACGGTGGAAAAATTCATTAAAAATCATAAGGATGCCTGCCAGAGTTGATGTCAAACATCTATGAGGAGTGCTGCCTTCAATCAAACGGATCATGCGATATATTATTGCTATAGATAGACTAGACTCAAATTATTGTAGTGTAATTTCAATGTCAGTGTGGACACAAATCATGAGATGAAGGGAACCTTGGAAGAAGTTTCACTGTCTTCAGCATGGATGGTTAACTAAATTTAGGATTGGCTTCTTTCTATGGTTTTTTTTTTTTCTAAGATCTAAGACGTCTAAGATAAGATTTATTGGTTACACAACATCAATGATGAGGTAAAACTAGTGTGGCATGAAGGCTGCGTCATTTAAAATGCGAATACTGTTCAGCACAAAGCTGTTAAAAAAGCGTACAGTTCGTGATTTGCTACGAATTAAATAATTCCTATGGCTCACATAACAGTGGTTTAAAATATGATCTGGGTCTCTATAAAAATCTGCTGCAGTTCTAAAAATGCGTTGAGTGACTAGTTCCTTAATATCACAGTTGAATTTAGCACGGGTAAAAGGTTTGAGCAGCATGTTACGTTCACCTTCGGTACATGAATAAAACCTACACAAGTTGCACTGTTTTTTCGTACACCTCCCTATAAGTGATAGGAATAAATCATATCATCAATAAGACTTACCTGTAGAATATACATCCAAGCAGCCACTGATCATACAATAAGAAGTTGATTGCAGCGTATAATAGAATCATAGCTATAGGGTCATTGAAGAGACGTAACACATATATTGAGTGGATTCTATAGGAGGCACAGAGAAACACCAGAGCCCAGGGAGGCAGCTACAAAATAGAGAGACCAACATATATATATATATATATATATGTATCAATTTTCGAATTCATGATTTGTGTGTTACTATAGTCATGACTTACTTTCATAACTGGAGAATTATGTCCACTATATATTCAGTGCCAGGCTGAAAACGCAATGCAGAAATTCCATAATACCATTCCTATTTCATGATGTTCCCATAAAA
Organism: Membranipora membranacea; assembly: GCA_914767715.1. Lineage (NCBI taxonomy): Eukaryota > Metazoa > Bryozoa > Gymnolaemata > Cheilostomatida > Membraniporidae > Membranipora > Membranipora membranacea. The sequence goes on along the minus strand of OU612073.1, from coordinate 11,324,378 downwards.
GTATCACACTTTTGTTGGTATTTTGTCAACTGGGAAATATTAAACCGATTTCGAGATTCCCTAGTAGCTAGTGCTTTTCCGAATTAAATTTACTAATATATCTTCAACCTTTCAGGTGATTACATAGAACTACCTGTGGAGATACTTAGACGATATAAATTGTTTCACTCTCTATAAATCGAAGGTATATGTACAATGATGTATCGCATGATCAGTGTCGATGAATATAGACCTGTAGACTAACCTTTGCGACTTTTCTGTATATATTGAGAACAAGTACTAGTGTGAGTAAATAGAATGCAATGTAAAGATACTGCGCTAGCTTTATATTCACTCCCAAATCTGTCACATAGTATAATGCCATAAATATGTATACGAAGCCAGCCGGATATCTGCAAGTAGAAAATGGAATGATCAGACATAGTCACTACATGACTACACTGCAAGTTGGCAGAATTTGGTATGTAATTACGCTAACCAAAATTGAGGCTTCAGGGGAAACACTTTTACACAACTGTATCCAAGCCAATAACTCAGTTAAATGTGGGAATGAGAGTGACTCGAATTTTGAGGGGAGAACCAGATTGTCCAGCCTGACATCATCACAAAACACAGTCAGCGCTATATATAGTGTGGCAGTTTAGCCAGTGAACATTAGAAAAAGGGCATGCAGATAAATTTGAAAAAGTTTACTCACACTAAGGGACCAGTGTCTCCCTTTAGTTGAGTATAATCGTATGTACCGTTAACAACGCCTTCTACCTCTTGCATATATGCAATCCAGTCAATCTCTGTATCTAAAAATATCAGACAAAAATGTCATGACACTCATCATTCCACAACAAGGAAAATAACGTCAGGATACTACATCTGATGTATATAACAAAATATGCATAAGGTCAGCTAAGCTACGCCAATAACTATAAGTGAATACTGAGGCATCGAATCTTCTGAACAAACTATTTTAAACGGTCAGTCCTATTAGAAAATTGGACATATTATAGTAAATCAAATATTGTGAGTTCATAGGGCAAAGGAAAAAATGAAAAATGTGGAAAATAGCAATTATTTTTTTTTCAATTATTTTAGCAAGGATCATAGTGGATCATAGTGGGCAGGGGGCGGCAATAAATCACTATAATCCATTATGATCCCAATTTTCAGACTTTGCAGCAGTTTTACTGAAATTAGGTTCACAGGCTGTTTTATTTCATATGCCCTAATGACTTTTAGCCTGAGATCTTTAAAACCATACCAAACATGGCCTAGTGGAACTGTCACTTTAATCTTTCCTTTTAAAAATCAATTGTTTTACTTACAGCCTCTTAACTTCACAATGAAAACATTCAGTAGAAGTTCTCCTATGATGAGCAATGCAAAGACTGGCATAACATCACTTGGATTCATTGCTGCTGACTTCGCAAATCTAGCTGACTTCTCCCACATTGATTGTCCGCTCTCTGTCTCATGTTTGGATGTTTTTAGAGAAGTTGGTGGCTTCCGAAGTTTTCCTGGTGGCGCCATGATCCTATAAAATAAATCATGTTAACAAAGCATGTAGACCTACACTGGTTGCTCTGACTTATTGTTTAATACACCAAGCGTCTCGACAAATCTAAGATCCGAAGAATAAATGACGTGTTGAGCAAATTATGAAGTGGCTATGTTTCTAAAGTACTGTCTAACGAGAACCACAGGCTACACCACCACATCCCACAAAAGCAATCCATCAACAGGCATAGTGCCAGGTTATCAGACAAGCCCATTTTAGTCAGTAGAACAGCTCTCCTAAGCAAATCACTATTTTATAGCTCCATGTAAATGCGATGAATTTTAGTTTTGTTTTTGGAAAACCTGACCAGACTTGTTTAAACCTTTTTCTTGCAATCACCATTATTAGTACACTTTTAATTTCGATGTACGCATGTTTTCATTGGCCTTAAGTACTGAACAGCTAATAAAGTGTATAAAAAAAAACTTCTAAAGTTGCTTGAAGGATACAGAGGACCGGATGTGGAGGCTTTTTGGTACAGCTCCCAGAGTTGGCATGATCTGGTTTATGAAAAATATTACTAACATTTTTTTACAGCTGAGGTTTACTTTTGGGTGTGTAATGAAAATTTAGAATAACTTTAATTTCTCTGTAAAGAAGCTACCTTCAATGCAATAGATTTGGCATCCATTGCAACAGGGAGAATCTCCCTGATTACAACACTCAATACAATAGGCGCAAAACGGTTTTGCAGTCTGCGGATGATAATAAAAAGGAGTTACTCCTTGATGGTAATACACTATATTTGAATTCTGCAATCTGCATGAGTTTTTCATCGTAAGACTTGCAAGCTTGAATGTTACTCAAGTCCACCAGCATGACCAACAGCCAATGATTGTGCCAGTGGACATTGAGGGGCAGAAACAGTTATCACAACATAACAACACTAAGACCCAGGTTTTGGAGTGGAGTTGTGTCGTGATCAACACTTCACTCCTAGCTTGCCCAGGCTAACTCTCTTCTCAGAGCAAGGAGTAACAGTAATCAGTAACAGTATCAGTGAGTGAGTAATCAGAGTCGAAGTCAAAGTAATGAGTAATCGAGTCCGGTCATGGGGCACATCAGCATAATGCTGTTGCTGCTGCATTGTCCCAATAGATCATCAAGAAAGTAAACAACATTGTAGCATATAAAACACTGTATTTATGATATGATTTTTGTTTTCAAGTTAGTGCTTGTGTCTACCACTGACTAGAGTTGGAGTTCAATCAAATTCAATGAGTTAATTTACTATTTAGCTCAATAGATACTGGTTTTTTTTCTTGATGTGGATAAATTTAGCTTGGGAAACATTGGAAATAAGTCGAGTGACGATAAAAATCATTATAAATAAACTTTATTGAGGATCACAGGCTAATTATTTATGTGACAAAGGTATATATTGTACTCACTGAAATATATATATGGTCACAATGTGAAGATAACTTCACTGACAGAGTTTTGCATAACTCCAGCAGGGACTCCTGTGCACCCTGATCCTGGCGGGTTGGACTTGGCTTATCCAAGCGGCCGTACAGCTCTATATGGAGAAAGTCTCTTTTACAATTAATTTCTAATTTTACATCATGCAATGAACTCAAACTGAATTATGACTATGATTTGTTAATTTTTTAAATCATGGCAGTATTCGTTACTCGTAACACATTGTCACAGAGTAAGGATAAACAGAGGGGACACTTCAATGATCGTTATAGTGCCTGTGGTTTTTATCCACTGGGGGAAATTCATCAATCTGGCCACCTGCCAATTTCAGAATATAAATATAAGTTACAGTGGAGTTTTGTCATGCAGACATAGCCACCTTTGATAGGTCATAATTCATTCTGTATTTGTCCTAAAGACTGATTTCTAACTTTTCTGAAATGTCCAATCTTCGAGCTATACACCATATTATTGTCATTTTTTGCTAGGATACATAGGCTATTAGTAATCCAGGTTTTTAAAATGAGTTTTATCATCTAGATTTACATAGGGCTTAGGTCAATGCACGGACATTTCCTAATTTTGATGACCAGCCGTCTATCAATTGTCACATGCAAATCTATATGACAAAACTCATTTCAAAACCTGGATTCCTCTTAGCCTATGAATCCTAGCAAAAAATGACAATAATATGGTGTATAGCTTGAAGCTTGGACATTCCAACAAAGTTGGAAATCAGTCTTTAGGATAAATACAGAATGAATTATGGCCCATCAAAGGTAGGGATGTCTGCAAGAAAAATGCCATTATAACATATAGAGATAATGAGTTTTTGGCATCCAGCTGTGCACAATTTTCCCCCAGTGAATCAAAAACCGCAGGCACTATAACTATCATTGAACTGTCCCCTCTGTATATCCTTACTCTGTGACATTGTCGTATTTACTGTAAAATTAGGCTTTAACAACATCCTGCTGTTATTATGTTGCTCGTAGGCTGCCTGATGACTCCATTTTTCAGTAATACGGTTGCTTGCATAATATGTATTCAATGTACTATGTCCCCTGGCTGCCATTTGTCGCTTTTGTGGAACCTGATCGCAGCAACAGTCATTTTATTTTGCTGCTGACGAATGGAAATTTAAACCCACATTAATTTTAGTTCAAGTTATTAAAAATGAAGATCAAAAATTGGCTATTGAAATAAGAGAGAGAACTAGGTGAATTAGATGATTTGAATCAAGTCGCATTATCTATTCTACTATATCCAAACTTTGATAACACAACAATCCAACAATATTTGTCAAGAAGTGATCTGGTTCTCGATTGTTTCATGGAGATTCCTAAGCCAAGTGTCTGACTGAGCTAAATTCGGATTGATCTGCTGTATATAGATTTTTGAAATTTAATGATCACTTCAAAGTAGTTAAACTCACTGAAGCATTTGATATTATACTTGTGTATTAGGAGGGGGGGGGGGGAGAATGGGGAAAGAGCCAACTTTTCTGGCATTTAACAGTCATTGCTGATTGATGAACAGGGTGTACAGAGATCACAGGCGAATGAACCATGGAACATGTTATCACCTTTTCCAACAAATACTATCTCTGCTAAATTCTGTCAGCTCGATAGAGATCAAGCGGTGTGTGTCATGGTGTCATGTCCCTCTGATTGCGCTTTACCCAAAACTGTAATATTACAAGAAACAACTCCTGCCACACACACCACAGTAATTATTACTATGAGATTTTGCAGAGAAATTAATGAAGAATAACATGTGTTGGCTCCGATTGGCGGGTGGAGCTTATCCCCACCCAACAATCAAAGCCAATACTCGGCTAGATAACATCAAGTTTTTCAGGCTTTGGCTGATCAAAGCACATGATAACCTTGACAAAATGTGCACTAAAACATTGATTAATGTGCCTTTCTTGAAAGATGACTGGTAGAAGTGATAATTAACTTCTTAACCCATGAGCACTCCACACAAGCTATACCAACTTTGTTCACATATTTTGAGTAGAGAAATATCCCTATCCTAATAGAAAAATTCCAAAGTCAAAGTATCGTCATGAGATGTTACGTCCTCAATCCTCACAAAAAATACTCCTACGTGCATGGTTTTCCATATGTGTCACAATCAGCTCAATCGGAAAAATTCTGTTTAGACGTTATACTATACCTTAACACATCACGATTTCTACTACTTCTATTTGCTATATACTTCTTAGCGTTCCGCCGTTTGATGCGATATTAGTTTTACCTTCGCCAACTTTCCCATAATCATGATCATTTATAACCGGCAATTTCACAGGATAATGTAGTACTATCGCTGGCAATTTTTTAAAATCAAGCCAAATTGTCTTTGACTTCCTTGCTACTTTGGCAACATAAATTTACGATTCCCACGGTAGCAAAATAAGAAAGGATGAACGTTATGACTATGACACATCAGGTGACTTTTGATCTTCAGTTCAGTTCAAATGGACTATGTGCAGAAAGATCAGAATTCCAGACACTTATAGAAGGATAAATTTGTGGAGTCCAAGGCATTCGTAATAAACTATGTGTTGCACTAGCTCATATCTAATTTTCAAAACAATTTTGATGTAATCAATCTAGTAGATATTTATCATCTGCTACTTTTTATGTAATTGAACCTCATTCCACCCGCTCATCACAATGAGAGATAAATTAACTCATTGATCAGTAATAGTTCTACGTTTCCTGTCCAATCATCCGGATAATTGACCATCATTTGATGAAGGTTTTGACATATGGGAACTGATGCACACAGTCATACATCATATTTAGGTTTACTATTAAGAAAATACTCATGACCATGAAAATTCCCTGTAAATCATTAAAGAAGTACCCCACATCAAGAGGCAATTATCTAACATGTTACTAAGTTATGAAACTTTTTGTTGGCAACCAAGTTTTGGTGAAACAGAATGCGGAATTATTACTATGACGAATGATGAATGATGAATGACGAAAGAAGCTGAAATATTGATGGAAAGATAAAAATACTACAATAAAAACATTCCTCACGTAGCTCGGACACACAACAACGCACTTTGAGTCACGAATATAAACTGACAAGGAAACTCTGTACAGCTATTCATTAATTGTGTAGTTGCACACTCTTTTAGATATCTTGGTCAAAGATTATAAATACATATTGTCTTGGTGATATGTGATCCTTTTGCAACCCTGCATCGTGTCAAATTACCAAAAAATAAGGATATAAACTCATATCATCACAGCTTTGGTTACTTTACGAGAGTCATCCAGACCTAACAGCACAAACTAACATATTATTCTCCTAAACCATCAGATGATCTCAGAAAAATGAATTATGAAATGGGAATCTGCAACATTAAGGTAAGAGAATTATAGACTTGCTGTAAATTAAACAATAAGGCTGGTTTTCCTGGTTACAAACGGAATCCTGTAGACATTTAGTTGTGCACATCAACTACAGTGCATTTTACTTAATTCAAACCTCCGGCGACCACATAAATTTGTTCTAATTAAGCAACGTTTGAATTACATGACATTAGAACGCATTGGAAGCTGGCTGACGGGACCAATTCTCCTTGTCTGAATTAACAGGAGTTTTGAATTATAAAGTTTGAATTAACCAGCTTGTACTGATGTATATGAAATCTAAGGAGTCAATTGTCGATGTTATTTGTCTATTTTCCAGGTATTTTTGATGGTGTTTATCTTAGGTAATTGCTGCAGCAAGGCCAGGTGAGTGAAACTTAGGTGTATACAGCTAGTTACAACAAGACCAACAGTGCTATTGACTGGTTCTTATCGCATGTCTAAGTCGTTGATATCTATCTTTGTACCACACAGAGGACAAGACATCTCCTGAATTTTGGATGCTGTATGCTGCAGACCTGAATTTATTTTTAAATTAACCTTTAGGTTAGACTCACCTTGTGTTGCACTCTGATGCATAAAAAATGTAGACATTTGTCTTTTAGGTGCACTCCTCTTAGTTGGTCGTTTAACAGTAGAATGGGAGAAAAGAGCGAAATGCAGGCAAGCTAATTCAATATCGATCTATTAGATAACATGTTTAAAACCCGCTCAAAACTCTGTAGTTAGAAATTCCTGTACAGCTCCTTGTTAGAATAGTTCTACCGCCCACATAGATAAGACAGTAACAGTTCAGTTGTCAGGCACAGGCAAACAGTGGAGATACCAGCCAGTGATGGTTATGTGGGCACAGCCTGTAGCACACACATGTTTCACTGCATGGTTTTTCACTCATAACTTCTGGGCTTATTAGTCAATCACATTCTTACTTTAACGCTATATCCATCAATGTCTCAAATTACATATTGCAAAGTTTTGAGAATGGATGCGCATAACTTCCTGAGATATAGCCAGATAAAAAATGCTCCTCTTGATTTTTGTATTTGGTTGTTTTGATGGCTCCCTGCAGATCACATGACTTGTCACAACGTAACGTTATTTCAGTCTAATGAAAGTATTGGCTGTTGTGATAATATCTTTCACGGTAGAGATAAAGATAGCTTAGAAAAATTACTCTTGCGCTATTCTACAAACTTTATGAATTTCCATGTGCACCATCCATCTGTGTAGCACTACAGTACATTCTGTCGTAATTGGTCATATTCTATTTTGCCATCCTTTGCCATTAAAATTACTGCTGGATTGAGGGGTTTATATTCAAGGACTTTCGGAACACTTCGTATTTCCTGAAAATCATCTCTGCTACAGGGAATACATGTTATGTTATCGTTTCTTTTTACGACTCTACGAACAAAAAAACTCTTTTTTTCAGATATACTTACCTCCCTGGAGCAGTGACATTGTTCTATAATATCAAGGGAGACAACCAGTCATCGTTATACACTCAGCAAACAGGCCAGAAGTATCACAAACAGGTAATACCGGGACGTGTTGCCATCCGCTCACCACGATCATCTGACTATGCTCAGGATAGCCCTTATCATATCTATAATTCAGCTCAAAAATCAGAATATCAGACAATCCAACCAAAACATGCTGCAGCCAGCAGTGAGCAACCAATCCCAACCATGATCCCTCAAGTAGAGAGTAACTCGATCAGCCAATCCAAACAGAATACAGATTCCGACAAAATTACACAAAAACTGCAACTGACAATATCTCGGCCGGCATCATCTAAACCTAAGGTCCCAACATCTCAGGTCATAGCCTCTCAGGTCAGAACACCTCAGGTCAGAACGCCTCAGGTCACAATCTCTCAGGTCACAACGCCTCAGTCAGAGACAACTTCCGAGTCAGCGACGACTTCTGAGTTGCGGACAACTTCTGAGTCAGGGACATGGAGCTTCAAAGAGACAAAGGAGCAGGAAGAGGAGAGACTTCTGTATGAAAATTATACTTTGGTGACGACAGGTAACAGACAAGTTATAAATATAACGCTTCTCAGGGTCCACTGGCATATACTGAGTATCATGTTTCAGGTAAGTGCCTTCTCTCTTATCCATCTCTGATTTTACAATGTACGATTTTGCAATGTGTGATTTCAGTGTATCTGATTTTGGTTTTCTTTCTTTATCATGAGCTAGCCATTTTTGACAAGCTCTGATATTGGAGGGAGGGGGGAGGGAGGGATGAAGCTTCGAAACTCAATGTCCTTGATTTCAAGAGGGACCACCTTCTTCTTGTCAGTTTGATGCAATAGTAGAGAAAAACTTTATATTATAGAGTATCATGTGTGCATAGGGCATTTTTGATCAGATTCATTGCTTATATATAGTTTTTGTAAGATGAGTAACTTGCTTAGTTAGACGGTGTTAACATGATCCAGTAGGTAGGCGAACTAAAGAAAAAAACACTGTACAATTATTAAACAACTAGGTGGATCAATTTTATTCATGTATCAAATTATTCTCTGATTCTTCAGCTCCGTAATGATGTGCTTCTTTAGAAAATTGGTCCACTCTTAGTGCATTTTATATCTATCGCAGTAGAGGCCTTCCCGAAAACGCTCACATCAAGCCAGGCTAACGTTTTGTGACGTCAGAGAGCTGTTTGAGTGATCAGCCTATTGTAAAATCAAAACAAACAGAGCTATCTTGTACTCAATACAGCAGAAAATCCATGGTGCTGATTTTCATTTTCTACTATGAGCCTATGCACCCATATCTCAATTGCAACCTCATGGAAGGGCACTGGCATCCCCATCCCCAAATTTGAGATATGATGGTCTAAAAAGTCAGCTTATTTGTGTGATTTCTGCAAATGTAGGTCAACACAGAGCAACAAACTAAGGCTATATTGTGTAGTAAGGTATTCTATGAGTGGCCCCAATTGAATACAATACTCCACTGAGATCCACTGGCTAAGTAAACAAACTCGGAATTTTATATTACAACAAGCACGGCTGTGTGTGTGTGTTCGATTGAGAATAAATGACACATACTATAAACTCAGGTAAGACGCAGGTCAGATAATAAAATAATCCAGCCATAGCTGAGTCATCGGCTGCACGAAGTTAGTGAAAATAAGGCAAAGGGAAAGGAGATCAAGAATTTTTAGACTTTAGCATTCCAATATGTTATAGCTTTAGACTTTAGATAAAGCTTTAGACATTAACTGTGTTACTGTTCTCCTATTCTTGAAACTGACCAGCTTATAGTATGCCTTATGTATAATTATGTGAACTTTACTAAAAACTTTCGGTGAGGACCTGCTGTTTGCCATCCATTGTATATTTATAATTGGAGATTTTTAATTGATAAAACTTTATCAGCAGACAAAAATTCTATGTGATGATAAAATTCTAAATAATGTGCTGGGTAGATGGCGAGCCGAGGTAAATCCGAAAAAATACTGTGCTGCGGCTAACTGTGACAAAGATTCTTGATTTTTTGTAAAAAATGGCCAGAACACAAAACATCAACCAAGACACAAATTTTTCCATTGAAATATTATTGTCATTCCGCTTGAGAAACAAGCCTACCTCTGCATGCATATCCTCCACGGTCAGTTCTTGTGAAGAAACATATTCCTTCACCATCAGTTGCCTGCCCTATTCCCCTAGAATGGCCCCAGAAGCTTCATTTTCTGAATCAACAGATTCGTCACTTAGACAACATCAGTTATCTGACGACATTATTGCCATCGAAATATTTTGCCCAAAACTAAAGATCGTAAGTTTAATAACGTGTGTTGAATAATGTTAGACAAATTGATCGTCGCTAATAAACTAACTCTGGCTTTGTGAATTGGGGCTTGTATCATTCTATGGTCATGGATGTTTATACGATGAGCATATCACAGAGTAAGGATATTTTGCATATTTTGCAGTCATCGATGAGGTAATTTATTATGGACCGCAATAATGTTTGTTTTGACAGCAATGTGATATTTAATGTGGGGAGAGCCTTGTCAAAGATTATAAAACATTGGCCATGTAGACATAACCGCATCCACTAGGATACTGTGTGTAGTCAACAAAGATGTTGATGCGTGACCTATTTAGCTAAAGTTGTTGAGGAATTTCTATCAACACAGCGCACTAACAGCTCTGTGACGTCAAATATCACACCCTTTTCAGGGTTAATTTTATGCGAGCGTTTTTAGGAAGGCCTCTACTGCGATAGATATATAATGCACTTAGAGTGGACCAATTTTTTAAAGAAGCATATCATTACGGAGGTGAAGAACCAGAGAATAATGTGATGCATGAATAATATTGAGCCACCTAGTGGTTTAAAGCAAAGATTTGATTTAATTTGATTTTTTGCATTGCAGTCTGATGATAAACTGATGCCGAAGTTTGTACAGCTAGGTTATCACAGCTGTCTGGGAGGATGTGATGGCTGTATAGATCTCAGCGTTGATGATAACAAAGGTAAGGTCAAAGGTCAAGGGTATAAGATAAGAGCTGCCCAACTGTATTCTCACACCCCTAAATATAATTAAGTCTACCCGAGATAAGAAGAGATAAGATTTATTTTAAAACCTCCTACAGAACAATATCAAGAAATTGTTGAAATGGAGTAAATTGTAGAAAAAAAATGCTTGGCAATAATGAGCTGGGAAAACAATCATGAAACTAAAAATAGATTGTTAAGGTGACACATTACACACATAAAATGTAATTATGAAACGTATTTGATAAAAAAGTTATTCGCATACTAAGTTGTTTGGCAGATAGGGGTGTATGCATGTCGTCTCGCTCTTAGAGACAGTGTACAGGTATTGGTTGTAATGATGTCAAAGAGTGGATGGTTGGTGCTGTTAATGATCTTGTGATAGTAACTTCTGCCCTAGAAAACTAATGCGCAACTCTATTTAGTAATCTGACTCAAATTCATCAAGCCACCATCACACAAGTGATAGGATACCCCACTCCCTTTATCAGTGAATAAACTATCAATTAGTGTGTTTAAAACTGTTGCGAGTTTACCACCCTCATAAAATTGATTACATTATATATTCATTTGTAAAACCTTCAGAAAATCCTTTTGTGGGGAAGCTTCTGATCGAAGAGAGGGCAACCCGCCATGTCATATGACACAAAATCATAAGCTTTGATATGATAAAATCCTTGGCTATCAAGCGAGAGGTCCTGGGGTCGATTTCCACTCTCTTCTAGAAGGATTTACCCCGGCTTCTTCCTACCCTAATACCAAACCATAACCTAAACCATAATACTCAGAACAACTTCAAACCAACAATTCTCACGAATCATCTGTTATGTCAAAGTTGGACAACTCTCATAATCACAACACTGACAGATGGAACATACTCATCCTTCTAACATCAAGGATATGTTCTATCAGCAATAATCAAAATTGTCCAGGGGTCTTTGAGGACTAGAGGTGTCAATCACCTATTCTCTGGAGAGTACGGTCTCATACCAGAACCCTCCCCCTCCCCCACAAAAGACAAGACAAACACATCACACAAAAACAAACATAGTTATTTTTTCTCAGGGATTGAGGACATATCTTAGGTATTTTGCATTTGTAGGATTGTCTGAAGCTTACAGAACTCTGCTGGCCTACCACCGAAATGTATCTGATGTTTTATCGTTTGCCGATCTCGTGATTTTGGCCGCTACCAACGCTGCAAATATTGGCATGTATAAAGGAGGTAAGCATGTCATAGCATTTTAGTAACCTATTCTCTACAGACACCGGGAATACCCTACAGTACTGGGAAACCTATTTTTTGCTGGGAATACCCTTCATTACTGGGAAAATTTTACAGCTCTGGGAATACCCTACAGTAATGGAAACACCCTAAAATAGTGGGGATACCCTACGGCCTACAGTACTGGTATTTTGAGATAAATGTGGATACCATTTCAGGAGGAACTCGATTGATACCTTACCAAGTGGGCAGAAAAACTTGTGATGATCCAGAAAATTCTGATAAAGTAGTGGACTTTCCTAAAGGCTCAGATCCGCATGCTTTGGATAGATTGATGGAAGAGTTTGATTTGACGAGAAAAGATGCAATAGCATTGATAGGTAAGGCAACTGAGTGAAACTACATTCATGTCTTTTTGATATAATTATTTAAACAAAATTTATTAACATGCTTGGCATAGGGAACTTTACTCAAAAATTAGCGTTGTAGTAAAGTTTCCTTGCTAGTACATTAGCAAATCCTCCTATCTGATCAAGTGTCAATATTTATTGGTTTATGTTGTACTACAACTACAGCTACCTGCTAGTACCAATGCGGACTGAAAACAAAATAAGTATTCTTATCAGTTAAAGGGCAACCAGGGTTTCGAAAAACTTCTCATTGATTAATAGTAGATTGCACCTTCTGCATAGGGAAAGCGACAAAATCTAATCCTGATACGCCATCTTATTTCATCAATCAATTCTACATTCCTGAACCTCGCCGTGTCACTAGAAGCAGCTCAAAAATCATCCTTGCATCCCATCACACCTCTCGCTTGGCCACAGTCGGTGGAAAATCCCTACCATCATCACTCGTAACCCTCTGGAATTCCCTGCCCCCTGACTTGCAGCTGTTGCCGAGCCTTACCGGTTTTAAGTCCTCTACTAAAACGTATTTATTTAGGTTGTACTTTAAGTAATTAGATTTTATTTTATAGATTTATATAGCAGTATCAGAATTATGTTTTAATTCTATCCTCATGCACATATTTTATCCATTTTATTTCACCTTTATTTATGTTTTAATGTAATAACGCTTAGAAATTTTTGCTCTGCAATTTTATTAAGCGTTTCACAAATAAACTTTATTATTATTATTATGATTATTCAGCCAGAATTCTTGCGAAACTATTCATCCTTCAGGTGCTCAAACTCAACTAAAATAGAATACAGCAGAGCAGTTTCCTGTTCCTGTTATTTTTTAGCCTGTGATTTATCATCATTACAGCAATGTCTTGGATCCTCCCCTAAACTGAAGTGTTACCCAGCTTAGAGTCAGCAACTACTCAGAGTTTTGCATCGCGTCATGCACAAAGCTGATGCTGCCCAGCACATTATTTGCTACCCATTAATGCATTGCTGCGAAACCTTGGTTGCCCTTTAAACATGTCTACTTTTTTTCAGGTGCGCATTCCCTTGGCAGGTGTCATAAAGAAAATCTAGGATTTCAGGGGCCTTGGGATAATACACCTCTTGTTTTAAACAACGCTTACTACGTGGCTTTGCTCGGCTTTATGAAAGCTGTCAAGACTCCAGCAAGGTGAGTTTATGCTTATATTGTTCAATTGATTATATCATATTGTGGCTTCAGGCAGTAAATCAGAAGTCGTCTGCTCAGTGATGATGAGGAAACAAATCACAACCTCAACCACAACCACAATCATGTTCATAATTCATCAATGTAATAATTCTGGCTGAATGAAAAAATCCTTTTTGAAGCATTTTCTTCAATTCTGGCGCAAAAAACAATCACGAGTTGAACAGAATCATACCAGGAAGTTGAGTTCATCGACACCTCGATCAACCACCCAACAAACCAACCAACCAGGAACCAACCACCTAACCAACCAAGCGACTAATCAACCAACCGGGACTAACCAACCACCCAACAAATAAATCAATCAACCAACCAACCAACCACCTAACCAACCAACCACCTAACCAACCAACCGACCAACCGACCGACTAACCAACCACCCAACCACCCAACAAACCAACCAACCAACCACCCAACAAACCAACCAACCACCTAACCAATCAACAAACCAACCAACCAACCACCTAACCAACCAACTGACTAACCAACCACCCAACAAACCAACCAACCAACCAACCAACCACCCAACCAACCAACTGACTAACCAACCACCCAACAAACCAACCAACCAACCAACCACCCAACCAACCGACCGACCGACTAACCAATCACCCATCCACCCAACAAATAAATCAATCAACCAACCAACCACCCAACAAACCAACCCACCACCCAACAAATCAACCAACCAACCAACCAACCACCCAACCAACCACCCAACCAACCGCTCAACCAACCAACCACCCAACCAACCACCCAACCAACCACCCAACCAACCAATCGACCAACCAATCGACCAACCAATCGACCGACCAACCAATCACTTTTTACTGTTTCTCTTTATTGCAGAAGCTCCCATCAGTGGATACTAGATAGAGCGGACGTACCGTCAGACTTTACACGGATGATGCTAAGCGCTGAGATGATTATTGTATCTAACTTTACTGTGTCAGGTGATGAGGATACTCCGAGCTGCAGCTTTTCTCGATGTCCCAGAGGAGACGACTGTCAGGATAAGCTCTGTCCTGTATCTCTGGATAAAGATGTGGTGGGTGTCACTTAGTCACTTTGTCATATGGTCACGTAGAAGAGTAGTGGCGTAGTAGCGTAGTAGCGTAGTAGCGTAGTAGCGTAGTAGCGTAGTAGCGTAGTAGCGTAGTAGCGTAGTAGCGTAGTAGCGTAGTAGCGTAGTAGCGTAGTAGCGTAGTAGCGTAGAAGCGTAGTAGCGTAGTAGCGTAGTAGCGTAGAAGCGTAGATGCGTAGTCAAATGGTCAGGTTGTCATAGTGCCCCATGTTGTCACATGGTCACATGGACATGATTTGGCTTGGCGTTATTGCACAAGTTAAGTATTCCTAGACAGATAACACTGGTAAATTTCGGTGTACCAGACTACATTCAATATCTTGTGTTTTTCACATAATAATCTTTTGGTTAAGTTTTCCAATTTGATGTTTCCTTTTTACTGACCGGCTTTATTTATTGTAGGCCAGAAAATACAAGAATAACCAGGATGAATTCCACAAGGCTTTTATCAGAGCTTTCATTAAGATGACCAGTAAGACTCAGAGCACTCTCACTGATCCAATTTATACAGCCGATAGATGTTATTCTAAAATGTCATGTTATGTTATGTAGTTAAGTTGAGTAGTTAATATTGGCTAAGATTAAGTACAGCTATTTTTGGGATGACATTGTATTTTCTAGCACAAAATTTGAGTATTGAATCAGCATATATATTGTAGAATTATTGTATTTATTCTCCTACAAATATCTCACTTGTCTTGGGTAAATGTTTTATAAGTTTATACAACTATACAGTATCTTAGCTATTTGTTTTAGACAAAACCAGAAATCATTCTTTGGTCGCATCCGAAAATTAACCTTGCGATGAGACAATCAGTGAACTTTCACTGTGACAAATTAACTGTTTACCGAGGAGATTAGCAAATCAGAGTTATTATAGTAGGCTTTCTCAGAGAGGAAGCATTCAGATTTACTTGTTAGAAAATTAAGAAACAAAACAGGTTCAAGTAAGTCCATTTATATGATCCCCGACGTTTTTTCAGCAGACTTGATATGCATCCATTTTGTCAATGATTATATTCTCGGATGACTTATCTGACGAGCTCAAGGTATCAGATTTTATATCAATTAATTATTATTTTTATTATGTCATATACATATATATATATATATATTTAAATTATTTGATTACCAGTTTCCCCAAAACGATACGTTGATTTGGGTTCAACTGTGTAATAGTATGTGAAAAATATAAATATTTCATCGATACTCGTCAAATAAAGTGAGCTCATTATTTATTCGCCAATTTCCGAGAGTACATTCCCTGAGCTTCACAGCATACAAACAATTCTTCTTCTTAAACTTTATCTTTGTTCTAGAATACTACAGAGCAAGCTCTTTTGGGACTAAAACCTTAACTAAACCTCCTGCACTTTGAACTTGATTAACAGATTAATAATTTAGAAGATGACCGTGGGTCTTTTAAAGTTAAACGTCATTGTAGGATATGCCAGCTAACACAATGTACGCACTCAAAGCAGAGTCCCAAGTGAAATGAAATTTGTAGAATAATTTCTTTCATTCACTGAGATGTTAGGCTGATGCTCCTTTACATTTAAAATATATTTCCATTCTGTAAATATATCTAGTTGGCCCCCCTACTTTCCACGCTGACCATTGTATGGCATAATTATGTGTCTTCCCATTCAGTGCGTATGATTTGCCACTAGTTGTATGCCACAAAGAACCTGTAATTAAATAAAACACACCGGTATATTTATATACCATCTTATCAGATGTCATAATGTCAATACGCTGGACCGGCCGACCAGCAAGCTGCGGAAATAAACTGCAGTTTTATGGTACTGATATTTCTGAGCTGTGCGAATCTTCTTTTATTCCTAGATTCTGGCGACACTTGAAATGTTGTTAACACAGCTTACTTAGACCAGCTACTTACCTCTGTATGCCATGATATTGTAATAAGGAGTTCCATCCCAATCATGTGGAGAGGCAGAAAAGTGGCGGCCCCTCAGGTGCTCCATTCCATCACCGACATTTCCACGCACCAGAACTCCTGTAAATTAATAATAATGATCTCTAGTAACAAGACGAGAGATGGTTTTCAGATGGTCGTCGCTAAGCTGCACTCATTAAGATGACGCTTGAGCTAATTTGACAGCAGTTTTGTTCACTTCTTTTGTAGGCATCGGCCAGTTATCTAACTAGAGCTAGGCAGCTTCAATGCTGATGAGTGTGATGTGGGTTAAAAAGAAATGCCTAATTCCTTGGTGTCTATTAATTTCAGAAAATAGATTATTGTGAATTCAGTCACATGATCAGTCACATGATGATTATCCCTTTCTATTTACCACAAGCACCTGTGTCTTACCTAAACTTAATGTTTTATAGAGGGAATTAGCCACAGAGAACTTGTCGTACTCCGCCCAGCCACAATTACCATCCTTATCCCACATTTTGAATCTGAGGCTACAATCGGAGCAGGAGGAGGTTATCTGTGCTATGATATCTGTACCTGTGAAATAATACAAGAAAAAGATTACATTTAATACAAAATATTATATATGATACCCAACCAAACCCAACCGAACCCAACCAAACCCATCCCATCCCAACCACTCTGAGGCTACACAATGGCTAAGAAGAGATCACCTTAGCTCATGTACTCTTATCTACACATACCTCCAAAATAACCTCCAGTCTCCAGAGTGAATCCTTCTTCATATTGTATGTATGTCTTTCTATTGTATATGGCTGCCATGCGGCATCATTACTAGCCTGTCTTCTAATGTTCATCACCCATAATGTCTAATCTGTGTGGTTAAACATAACAACCATAACATATCATATAATATCATATTATATAAATGAATTCTTTTAATCTTGTAATGATCAGAAAATGGTGGCGTCTTAAGCACTGCACAGGGATTTGATTTGTTTACATAATATGTTAATATATACTCAAAACTTTATCTTTCTTTTTGAGACTTTATGTGACCAAATTTTAAAAGACACAGGCAACAGACAATACCAGTGTGAAACTGCTCCCTCTTCACCTTAATTTACCGCTCAACAAACATGGCAGAAAAGTTATATCATTAATTTTGACTTCTTACTGGAGGTTTTTAGTGACTATTATCTTTTTCTTCAATATATTTCTTTTTCTTTTTTAACTCCTTATGAAAAACATTCTTCACAATGATTATGGCAGTCTATAAAATGGATTAAAAACAGCATCTTATTTTCTTGCCGGTTTGGTCAAGTTATGTAAGGCAAAGATTTTGTATACTATACCAGTTTCAATGTTTAGTAAGCAGTGGAAGTGAGAGGTAACATTAACGATCGGTGTGAAAGCAGCGTGAGAACATCTGAACTCTACACCTCTCTGAGTATTCTTATATTTCAGACAGATCTGATTACATTCTGCTCTACTGGTAACATTCTGTGTCTCAACCTTATCTGTGAAATATAAAACATATAGAATAAAATAAAATAGAAATAGAAAATAAGAACTAGAAAGGAAATCAAACTAGAGATGGAAGGGTATGCACAGCCATTATCTGTACAACTGTACTACCTGGAAATTAAATGGATGGAAAGGTTTTATTGAAATAAGTTTCTTTTCCCTGAGAAACTCACACTTCAGATGTTACTTTAACCCTAAAAAAACTTCTTTGTAGCAACTACTAGAATCATAGCTCCCTAATTTATGATCATCTGAACACAAAATGCCAAGAATTTGATGGTACCTGGACAGAGTAATTGTGAAGAGACACCTCCAAAACAGATAAACAAGATGCAGAAGATTTTGCTGAATAATTTCATATTCGTCTGCAGTCAACAAATTTGTTTTTGAAATACAATCTGCTCCGGTCTAGACATGATTTTATACAACCAGTGTTCACATTATAATAATTAAAAACTTAATTTTCAACGAGGCAAACTATATAAATAATACATTCTTTTTAGATACAAAAGGGCCAAGAACGTTCTCCTGGGAGACCTAACTTACTTCAAACTATAAATTATTTAGTAATCGCTACCTAAGTCTTTCGTGTCAATACATGGGTATGGTGTGAACTCAGTGTCATAAGTTGCAGCTTTATTTTAAGACCTCCGTGAAATAATACAGAAAAAAATTAAAATGTAAAGACGAATGATGATGATACTGATTTAAGTTATATCACTTTTGTCAGTTGTTTTTTGATATGAGCAACCATATATATAAAAATGACAAAATCCAAAGACATGACTTTTTTTCTAGGATTAGTTGAGAAATTCTTTGCCATAAGTAGATGATATATAAAATAAACTGGAGATCATTTGATAATAATTTATGGGGGTCTTTGTTCTCCGTCAGCGTCCGTCTTAACGAGGCTCACTTTTGCTCTAAAAAAACATGCCAAACGGCAGCAATAAAAAATTCAAAGTTTGTCCCAATTACATCAAGCTCTAACCAGTTCCAGCCCTTATATACCTCATTCAAAATCCAGAATGTGATGATTCTCCGATAACCTGGTGGCTATCAACGCTGACTTGAAATTTACAAAAATATACCAAGGGAGGGTATCACGCTTTTTTTTCCGCTCGGATCAAAAAATAGATTTGCTTCTAACCTTCCTCATAAGGTGAAACAACTCTTGCTTGTTTCAAATCTGAAATCCGTCATGCTCTGAGGGTCTTTTTTCTCCGTCAGCGTCCGTCTTAACGACACTGACTTTTGCTCTAAAAAAACATGCCAAACGGCAGCAATAAGAAATTCAAAGTTTGTCGCAATTACATCAAACTCTGACCAGTTCAAGCCCTTATATACCTCATTCAAAATCCAGAATATTAAGATTCTCCGATAACCTGGTGGCTAATAACGCTGTCTTGGAATTTACAAAAATATACCAAGGGAGGGTATCACGCTTTTTTTCGCTCGGATGAACAAACAGCTTGCTTCTAACCTACCTCATAAGGTGAAGCAACTCCTGCTCATTTCAAATCTGTAATGCGTTTGGCTCTGAGGGTCTTTGTTCTCCGTCAGCGTCCGTCTCAACGAGGCTCACTTTTGCTCTAAAAAAACATGCCAAATGGCAGCAATAAAAAATTCAAAGTTTGTCGCAATCATATCAAACTCCAACCAGTTCAAGCCCTTATATACCTCATTTAAAATCAAGAATATGGAGATTCTCCGATAACCTGGTGGCTAATAACGCTGACTTGAAATTTACAAAAATATACCAAGGGAGGGTATCACGCTTTTTTTTCCGCTCGGATCAAAAAATAGTTTTGCTTTTAACCTACCTCGTAAAGTGAAGCAACTCTTGCTCGTTTCAAATCTGAAATCCGTTTCGATCTGAGGGTTTTTGTTCTCCGTCAGCGTCCGTCTTAACGACACTGACTTTTGCTCTAAAAAAACATGCCAAACGGCAGCAATAAGAAATTCAAAGTTTGTCGCAATTACATCAAACTCTGACCAGTTCAAGCCCTTATATACCTCATTCAAAATCCAGAATATTAAGATTCTCCGATAACCTGGTGGTTGTTAACGCTGTCTTGGAATTTACAAAGGTATACCAAGGGAGGGTATCACGCATTTTTTCGCTCGGATGAACAAACAGCTTGCTTCTAACCTACCTCATAAGGTGATGCAACTCTTGCTCGTTTCAAATCTGAAATCCGTTTGGCTCTGAGGGTCTTTGTTCTCAGTCAGCGTCCGTCTTAACAAGCCTCACTTTTGCTCTAAAAAAACATGCCAAACAGCAGCAATAAAAAATTCAAAGTTTGTCGCAATCATATCAAACTCCGACCAGTTCAAGCCCTTATATACCTCATTCAAAATCCAGAATATGATGATTCTCCGATAACCTGGTGGCTAATAACGCTGACTTGAAATTTACAAAATATACCAAGGGAGGGTATCACGCTTTTTTTTCGCTCGGTTCAAAAAATAGATTTGCTTCTAACCTTCCTCATAAGGTGAAGCAACTCTTGCTTGTTTCAAATCTATAATCCGCTAGGCTCTGAGGGTCTTTGTTCTACGTCAGCGTCCGTCTTAACGAGGTTCACTTTTGCTCTAAAAAAACATCTAAACAGCAGCAATAAAAAATTCATAGTTTCTCGCAATCATATCAAACTCCGACGAGTTCAAACCCTTAAATACCTCATTCAAAATCCAGAATACGGAGATTCTCCGATAACATGGTGGCTAGTAATGCTGACTTGAAATTTACAAAAATATACCAAGGGTGGGTATCACGCTTTTTTTTCGCTCGGATCAAAAAATAGATTTGCTTCTAACCTTCCTCATAAGGTGAAGCAACTCTTGCTTGCTTCAAATCTGAAATCCGTCATGCTCTGAGGGTCTTTGTTCTCCGTCAGCGTCCGTCTCAACGAGGCTCACTTTTGCTCTAAAAAAACATGCCAAATGGCAGCAATAAAAAATTCAAAGTTTGTCGCAATTACATCAAACTCTGACCAGTTCAAGCCCTTATATACCTCATTCAAAATCCAGAATATTAAGATTCTCCGATAACCTGGTGGCTAATAACGCTGTCTTGGAATTTACAAAAATATACCAAGGGAGGGTATCACGCTTTTTTTCGCTCGGATGAACAAACAGCTTGCTTCTAACCTACCTCATAAGGTGATGCAACTCTTGCTCGTTTCAAATATGAAATCCGTTTGGCTCTGAGGGTCTTTGTTCTCCGTCAGCGTCCGTCTTAACAATGCTCACTTTTGCTCTAAAAAAACATCTATACAGCAGCAATAAAAAATTCAAACTTTGTCGCAATCATATCAAACTCTGCCCAGTTCAAGCCCTTATATACCTCCTTCAAAATCCAGAATATGGATATTCTCCGATAACCTGGTGGCTAATCATGCTGACTTGAAATTTACAAAAATATACCAAGGGAGGGTATCACGCTCTTTTTCACTCAAATCAAAAAATAGATTTGCTTCTAACCTTCTTCATAAGGTGAAGCAACTCTTGCTTGTTTCAAATCTATAATCCGCTAGGCTCTGAGGGTCTTTGTTCTACGTCAGCGTCCGTCTTAACGAGGTTCACTTTTGCTCTAAAAAAACATCTAAACAGCAGCAATAAAAAATTCATAGTTTCTCGCAATCATATCAAACTCCGACGAGTTCAAACCCTTAAATACCTCATTCAAAATCCAGAATACGGAGATTCTCCGATAACATGGTGGCTAGTAATGCTGACTTGAAATTTACTAAAATATACCAAGGGTGGGTATCACGCTTTTTTTTCGCTCGGATCAAAAAATAGATTTGCTTCTAACCTTCCTCATAAGGTGAAGCAACTCTTGCTTGTTTCAAATCTGAAATCCGTCATGCTCTGAGGGTCTTTGTTCTCCGTCAGCGTCCGTCTCAACGAGGCTCACTTTTGCTCTAAAAAAACATGCCAAATGGCAGCAATAAAAAATTCGAAGTTTGTCGCAATTACATCAAACTCTGACCAGTTCAAGCCCTTATATACCTCATTCAAAATCCAGAATATTAAGATTCTCCGATAACCTGGTGGTTGTTAACGCTGTCTTGGAATTTACAAAAATATACCAAGGGAGGGTATCACGCTTTTTTTCGCTCGGATGAACAAACAGCTTGCTTCTAACCTACCTCATAAGGTGATGCAACTCTTGCTCGTTTCAAATATGAAATCCGTTTGGCTCTGAGGGTCTTTGTTCTCCGTCAGCGTCCGTCTTAACAATGCTCACTTTTGCTCTAAAAAAACATCTAAACAGCAGCAATAAAAAATTCAAACTTTGTCGCAATCATATCAAACTCTGCCCAGTTCAAGCCCTTATATACCTCATTCAAAATCCAGAATATGGATATTCTCCGATAACCTGGTGGCTAATCACGCTGACTTGAAATTTACAAAAATATACCAAGGGAGGGTATCACGCTCTTTTTCACTCAAATCAAAAAATAGATTTGCTTCTAACCTTCTTCATAAGGTGAAGCAGCTCTTGCTTGTTTCAAATCTGAAATCCGTTAGGCTCTGAGGGTCTCTGTTCTCCGTCAGCGTCCGTCTTAACGAGGTTCACTTTTGCTCTAAAAAACATCTAAACAGCAGCAATAAAAAGTTCAAAGTTTGTCGAAATCATATCAAACTTCGACCAGTTTAATCTCTAATAGACCTCATTTAAAATCAAGAATATGGAGATTCTCCGATAACCTGGTGGCTAATAACGCTGACTTGAAATTTACAAAAATATCCCAAGGGAGGGTTTAACACTATTTTTTCGCTCGTATCAAAAAATAGATTTGCTTCTAACCTTCCTCATAAGGTGAAGCCACTCTTGCTCGTTTCAAATCTGAAATCTGTTTGGCTCTGAGGGTTTTTGTTCTCCGTCAGCGTCCGTCTTAACGAGGCTCACTTTTGCTCTAAATAAACATGCCAAACGGCAGCAATAAAACTTTCAAACTTTGTCGCAATCAAATCAAACTCCGACCAGTTCAAGCCCTTATATACCTCATTCAAAATCAAGAATACGGAGATTCTCCGATAACATGGTGGCTAGTAATGCTGACTTGAAATTTACAAAAATATACCAAGGATGGGTATCACGCTTTTTTTTCACTCGGATCAAATAATAGATTTGCTTCTAACCTACCCCATAAGGTGGAGCAACTCTTGCTCGTTTCAAATCTGAAATCCCTTCGGCTCTGAGGGTTTTTGTTCTCTGTCAGCGTCCGTCTTAACGAGGCTCACTTTTGCTCTAAAAAAACATGCCAAACGGCAGCAATAAAAAATTCGAAAGTTTGTCACAATTACATCAAACTCTGACCGGTTCAAGCCCTTATATACCTCATTCAAAATCCAGAATATGGAGATTCTCCGATAACCTGGTGGCTAATAACGCTGACTTGAAATTTACAAAGATATACCAAGGGAGGGTATCACGCTTTTTTGTCGCTCGGATCAAAAAATTGATTTGCTTCTAACCCACAGTCATAAGGTGCAACAACTCTTGCTCGTTTCAAATCTGAAATTCGTTTGGCTCTGAGGGTCTTTGTTCTCCGTCAGCGTCCCTCTTAACGAGGCTCACTTTTGCACTAAAAAAACATGTCAAACAGCAGCAATAAAAACTCAAAGTTTGTCGCAATCATATCAAACTCAGACCAGTTCGAGCCCTTATATACCTCATTCAAAATCAAGAATATGGACATTCTCTGATAACCTGGTGGCTAATAACGCTGACTTCAAATTTACAAAAATATACCAAGGGAGGGTATCACCCTTTGTTTTCGCTCGGATCAAAAAATTGATTTGCTTCTAACCCACGTCATAAGGTGCAACAACTCTCGCTCGTTTCAAATCTGAAATTCGTTTGGCTCTGAGGGTCTTTGTTCTCCGTCAGCGTCCGTCTTAACGAGGCTCACTTTTTCTCTAAAAAAACATGTCAAACAGCAGCAATAAAAAACTCAAAGTTTGTCGCAATCATATCAAACTCAGACCAGTTCGAGCCCTTATATACCTCATTCAAAATCAAGAATATGGACATTCTCTGATAACCTGGTGGCTAATAACGCTGACTTCAAATTTACAAAAATATACCAAGGGTGGGTATCACCCTTTGTTTTCGCTCGGATCAAAAAATTGATTTGCTTCTAACCCACGTCATAAGGTGCAACAACTCTTGCTCGTTTCAAATCTGAAATTCGTTTGGCTCTGAGGGTCTTTGTTCTCCGTCAGCGTCCCTCTTAACGAGGCTCACTTTTGCTCGAAAAAAAATACCACACTGCAGCAACAAAAACTTCAAAGTTTGTCGCAATCATATCAAACTCCGACCAGTTCAAGCCCTTATATACCTCATTCAAAATCCAAAATATGGAGAATCTCCGAAAACATGCTGGCTAAACACGCTGATTAGAAATTTACAAAAATACACCAAGGGAGGGTATCACGCTTTTTTTTCCGCTCGGATCAAAAAATAGATTTGCTTGTAACCTACCTCATAAGGTGAAGCAATTCTTGCTCGTTTCAAAACTGAAATCCGTTTGGCTCTGAGGGTCTTTGTTCTCCGTAAGCATCCGTCTCAACGAGGCTCACTTTTCCTCTAAAAAAACATGCCGAACGGCAGCAATAAAAAATTCAAAGTTTGTCGCAATTACATCGAACTCTGACCAGTTTAAGCCCTTATATACCTTATTGAAAATCTAGAATATGGAGATTCTCCAATAACCTGGTGGCTAATAACGCTGATTTGAAATATACAAAAATATACCAAGGGAGTGTATCACGTTTTTTTTTCGCTCGGATCAAAAAATAGATTTGCTTCTTACCTACCTCATAAGGTGAAGCAACTCTTGCTCGTTTCAAATCTGAAATCCGTTTGGCTTTGAGGGTTTTTGTTCTCCGTCAGCGTCCGTCTTAACAAGGCTCACTTTTGCTCTAAAAAAACATGCCAAAAGGCAGCAATAAAAAATTCAAAGTTTGTCGCAATTACATCAAACTCTGACCAGTTCAAGCCCTTATATACCTCATTCAAAATTCAGAATATGGAGATTCTCCGATAACCTGGTGGTTGTTAACGCTGTCTTGGAATTTACAAATATATACCAAGGGAGGGTATCACGCTTTTTTCTCGCGCGGATCAAATAATAGATTTGCTTCTAACCTACCCCATAAGGTGAAGCAACTCTTGCTCGTTTCAAATCTGAAATCCATTAGGCTCTGAGGGTTTTTGTTCTCCGTCAGCGTCCGTCTTAACGAGGCTCACTTTTGCTCTAAAAAAACATGCCAAACGGCAGCAATGAAAAATTCAAAGTTTGTCGCAATTACATCAAACTCTGACCAGTTCAAGCCCTTATATACCTTATTGAAAATCTAGAATATGGAGATTCTCCAAAAACCTGGTGGCTAATAACGCTGATTTGAAATTTACAAAAATATACCAAGGGAGGGTATCACGCTTTTTTTTCGCTCGGATCAAAAAAAATAGATTTGCTTCTAAGCTTCCTCATAAGGTGAAGCAACTCTTGCTCGTTTCAAATCTGAAATCCGTTTGGCTCTGAGGGTGTTTGTTCTCCGTCAGCGTCCGTCTTAACGAGGCTCACTTTTGCTCTAAATAAACATGCCAAACGGCAGCAATAGAAAATTCAAAGTTTGTCGCAATCAAATCAAACTCCGACCAGTTCAAGCCCTTATATACCTCATTCAAAATCCAGAATATGGAGATTCTCCGATAACCTGGTGGCTAATAACGCTGACTTGAAATTTACAAAGGTATACCAAGGGAGGGTATCACGCATTTTTTCGCTCGCATCAAAAAATAGATTTGCTTCTAACCTTCCTCATAAGGTGAAGCAACTCTTGCTTGTTTCAAATCTGAAATCCGCTAGGCTCTGAGGGTCTTTGTTCTACGTCAGCGTCCGTCTTAACGAGGTTCACTTTTGCTCTAAGGAAGCATCTAAACAGCAGCAATAAAAAATTCATAGTTTGTCTCAATCATATCAAACTCTGACCAGTTCAAACCCTTATATACCTCATTCAAAATCAAGAATACGGAGATTCTCCGATAACATGGTGGCTAGTAATGCTGACTTGAAATTTACAAAAATATACCAAGGATGGGTATCACGCTTTTTTTTCACTCGGATCAAATAATAGATTTGCTTCTAACCTACCCCATAAGGTGGAGCAACTCTTGCTCGTTTCAAATCTGAAATCTCTTCGGCTCTGAGGGTTTTTGTTCTCCGTCAGCGTCCCTCTTAACGAGGCTCACTTTTGCACTAAAAAAACATGTCAAACAGCAGCAATAAAAACTCAAAGTTTGTCGCAATCATATCAAACTCAGACCAGTTCGAGCCCTTATAAACCTCATTCAAAATCAAGAATATGGACATTCTCTGATAACCTGGTGGCTAATAACGCTGACTTCAAATTTACAAAAATATACCAAGGGAGGGTATCACCCTTTGTTTTCGCTCGGATCAAAAAATTGATTTGCTTCTAACCCACGTCATAAGGTGCAACAACTCTCGCTCGTTTCAAATCTGAAATTCGTTTGGCTCTGAGGGTCTTTGTTCTCCGTCAGCGTCCGTCTTAACGAGGCTCACTTTTTCTCTAAAAAAACATGTCAAACAGCAGCAATAAAAAACTCAAAGTTTGTCGCAATCATATCAAACTCAGACCAGTTCGAGCCCTTATATACCTCATTCAAAATCAATAATATGGACATTCTCTGATAACCTGGTGGCTAATAACGCTGACTTCAAATTTACAAAAATATACCAAGGGTGGGTATCACCCTTTGTTTTCGCTCGGATCAAAAAATTGATTTGCTTCTAACCCACGTCATAAGGTGCAACAACTCTTGCTCGTTTCAAATCTGAAATTCGTTTGGCTCTGAGGGTCTTTGTTCTCCGTCAGCGTCCCTCTTAACGAGGCTCACTTTTGCTCGAAAAAAAATACCACACTGCAGCAACAAAAACTTCAAAGTTTGTCGCAATCATATCAAACTCCGACCAGTTCAAGCCCTTATATACCTCATTCAAAATCCAAAATATGGAGAATCTCCGAAAACATGCTGGCTAAACACGCTGATTAGAAATTTACAAAAATACACCAAGGGAGGGTATCACGCTTTTTTTTCCGCTCGGATCAAAAAATAGATTTGCTTGTAACCTACCTCATAAGGTGAAGCAATTCTTGCTCGTTTCAAAACTGAAATCCGTTTGGCTCTGAGGGTCTTTGTTCTCCGTAAGCATCCGTCTTAACGAGGCTCACTTTTCCTCTAAAAAAACATGCCGAACGGCAGCAATAAAAAATTCAAAGTTTGTCGCAATTACATCGAACTCTGACCAGTTTAAGCCCTTATATACCTTATTGAAAATCTAGAATATGGAGATTCTCCAATAACCTGGTGGCTAATAACGCTGATTTGAAATATACAAAAATATACCAAGGGAGTGTATCACGTTTTTTTTTCGCTCGGATCAAAAAATAGATTTGCTTCTTACCTACCTCATAAGGTGAAGCAACTCTTGCTCGTTTCAAATCTGAAATCCGTTTGGCTTTGAGGGTTTTTGTTCTCCGTCAGCGTCCGTCTTAACAAGGCTCACTTTTGCTCTAAAAAAACATGCCAAAAGGCAGCAATAAAAAATTCAAAGTTTGTCGCAATCACATCAAACTCTGACCAGTTCAAGCCCTTATATACCTCATTCAAAATCCAGAATATGGAGATTCTCCGATAACCTGGTGGTTGTTAACGCTGTCTTGGAATTTACAAATATATACCAAGGGAGGGTATCACGCTTTTTTCTCGCGCGGATCAAATAATAGATTTGCTTCTAACCTACCCCATAAGGTGAAGCAACTCTTGCTCGTTTCAAATCTGAAATCCATTAGGCTCTGAGGGTTTTTGTTCTCCGTCAGCGTCCGTCTTAACGAGGCTCACTTTTGCTCTAAAAAAACATGCCAAACGGCAGCAATGAAAAATTCAAAGTTTGTCGCAATTACATCAAACTCTGACCAGTTCAAGCCCTTATATACCTTATTGAAAATCTAGAATATGGAGATTCTCCAAAAACCTGGTGGCTAATAACGCTGATTTGAAATTTACAAAAATATACCAAGGGAGGGTATCACGCTTTTTTTTCGCTCGGATCAAAAAAAATAGATTTGCTTCTAAGCTTCCTCATAAGGTGAAGCAACTCTTGCTCGTTTCAAATCTGAAATCCGTTTGGCTCTGAGGGTGTTTGTTCTCCGTCAGCGTCCGTCTTAACGAGGCTCACTTTTGCTCTAAATAAACATGCCAAACGGCAGCAATAGAAAATTCAAAGTTTGTCGCAATCAAATCAAACTCCGACCAGTTCAAGCCCTTATATACCTCATTCAAAATCCAGAATAGGGAGATTCTCCGATAACCTGGTGGCTAATAACGCTGACTTGAAATTTACAAAGGTATTCCAAGGGAGGGTATCACGCATTTTTTCGCTCGCATCAAAAAATAGATTTGCTTCTAACCTTCCTCATAAGGTGAAGCAACTCTTGCTTGTTTCAAATCTGAAATCCGCTAGGCTCTGAGGGTCTTTGTTCTACGTCAGCGTCCGTCTTAACGAGGTTCACTTTTGCTCTAAGGAAGCATCTAAACAGCAGCAATAAAAAATTCATAGTTTGTCTCAATCATATCAAACTCTGACCAGTTCAAACCCTTATATACCTCATTCAAAATCAAGAATACGGAGATTCTCCGATAACATGGTGGCTAGTAATGCTGACTTGAAATTTACAAAAATATACCAAGGATGGGTATCACGCTTTTTTTTCACTCGGATCAAATAATAGATTTGCTTCTAACCTACCCCATAAGGTGGAGCAACTCTTGCTCGTTTCAAATCTGAAATCCCTTCGGCTCTGAGGGTTTTTGTTCTCTGTCAGCGTCCGTCTTAACGAGGCTCACTTTTGCTCTAAAAAAACATGCCAAACGGCAGCAATAAAAAATTCGAAAGTTTGTCACAATTACATCAAACTCTGACCGGTTCAAGCCCTTATATACCTCATTCAAAATCCAGAATATGGAGATTCTCCGATAACCTGGTGGCTAATAACGCTGACTTGAAATTTACAAAGATATACCAAGGGAGGGTATCACCCTTTGTTTTCGCTCGGATCAAAAAATTGATTTGCTTCTAACCCACAGTCATAAGGTGCAACAACTCTTGCTCGTTTCAAATCTGAAATTCGTTTGGCTCTGAGGGTCTTTGTTCTCCGTCAGCGTCCCTCTTAACGAGGCTCACTTTTGCACTAAAAAAACATGTCAAACAGCAGCAATAAAAACTCAAAGTTTGTCGCAATCATATCAAACTCAGACCAGTTCGAGCCCTTATATACCTCATTCAAAATCAAGAATATGGACATTCTCTGATAACCTGGTGGCTAATAACGCTGACTTCAAATTTACAAAAATATACCAAGGGAGGGTATCACCCTTTGTTTTCGCTCGGATCAAAAAATTGATTTGCTTCTAACCCACGTCATAAGGTGCAACAACTCTCGCTCGTTTCAAATCTGAAATTCGTTTGGCTCTGAGGGTCTTTGTTCTCCGTCAGCGTCCGTCTTAACGAGGCTCACTTTTTCTCTAAAAAAACATGTCAAACAGCAGCAATAAAAAATTCGAAAGTTTGTCACAATTACATCAAACTCTGACCGGTTCAAGCCCTTATATACCTCATTCAAAATCCAGAATATGGAGATTCTCCGATAACCTGGTGGCTAATAACGCTGACTTGAAATTTACAAAGATATACCAAGGGAGGGTATCACGCTTTTTTTTCGCTCGGATCAAAAAAAATAGATTTGCTTCTAAGCTTCCACATAAGGTGAAGCAACTCTTGCTCGTTTCAAATCTGAAATCCGTTTCGATCTGAGGGTTTTTGTTCTCCATCAGCGTCCGTCTTAACAAGGCTCACTTTTCCTCTTAAAAAACATGCCAAACGGCAGCAATAAAAAATTCAAATTTTGTCGCAATCATATCAAACTCCGACCAGTTCATGCCCTAATATACCTCATTTAAAACCAAGAAAATGGAGATTCTCCGATAACCTGGTGGCTAATAACGCTGACTTGAAATTTACAAGAATATACCAAGGGAGGGTATCACGCTTTTTTTTCGCTCGGATCAAAACAAATAGATTTGCTTCTAAGCTTCCTCATGAGGTGAAGCAACTCTTGCTCGTTTCAAATCTGAAATCCATTAGGCTCTGAGGGTTTTTGTTCTCCGTCAGCGTCCGTCTTAACAAGGCTCACTTTTGCTCTAAAAAAACATGCCAAATGGCAGTAATAAAAATTTCAAAGTTTGTCGCAATTACATCAAACTCTGACCAGTTCAAGCCCTTATATACCTCATTCAAAATCCAGAATATGGAGATTCTCCGATAACCTGGTGGCTAATAACGCTGACTTGAAATTTACAAAGATATACCAAGGGAGGGTATCACGCTTTTTTTTCGCTCGGATAAAAAAAAATAGATTTGCTTCTAAGCTTCATCATAAGGTGAAGCAACTCTTGCTTGTTTCAAATCTGAAATCCGTTAGGCTCTGAGGATCTTTGTTCTCCGTCAGCGTCCGTCTTAACGAGGTTCACTTTTGCTCTAAAAAAACATCTAAACAGCAGCAATAAAAAATTTATAGTTTGTCGCAATCATATCAAACTCCGACCAGTTCAAACCCTTATATACCTCATTCAAAATCAAGAATACGGAGCTTCTCCGATAACATGGTGGCTAGTAATGCTGACTTGAAATTTACAAAAATATACCAAGGGAGGGTATCACGCTTTTTTTTCGCTCGGATAAAAAAAAATAGATTTGCTTCTAAGCTTCCTCATAAGGTGAAGCAACTCTTGCTCGTTTCAAATCTGAAATCCATTAGGCTCTGAGGGTTTTTGTTCTCCGTCAGCGTCCGTCTTAACGAGGCTCACTTTTGCTCTAAAAAAACATGCCAAAAGGCAGCAATAAAAAATTCAAAGTTTGTCGCAATTACATCAAACTCTGACCAGTTCAAGCCCTTATATACCTCATTCAAAATCCAGAATATGGAGATTCTCCAATAACCTGGTGGCTAATAACGCTGTCTTGGAATTTACAAAAGTATACGCTTTTTTTTCGCTCGGATCAAAAAATAGATTTGCTTCTAACCTACCTCATAAGGTGATGCAACTCTTGCTCGTTGCAATTCTGAAATGCGTTTGGCTCTGAGGGTCTTTGTTCTCCGTCAGCTTCCGTCTTAACGAGGCTCACTTTTCCTCTAAAAAAACATGCCGAACGGCAGCAATAAAAAATTCAAAGTTTGTCGCAATTACATCGAACTCTGACCAGTTTAAGCCCTTATATACCTTATTGAAAATCTAGAATATGGAGATTCTCCAATAACCTGGTGGCTAATAACGCTGATTTGAAATATACAAAAATATACCAAGGGAGTGTATCACGTTTTTTTTTCGCTCGGATCAAAAAATAGATTTGCTTCTTACCTACCTCATAAGGTGAAGCAACTCTTGCTCGTTTCAAATCTGAAATCCGTTTGGCTCTGAGGGTTTTTGTTCTCCGTCAGCGTCCGTCTTAACAAGGCTCACTTTTGCTCTAAAAAAACATGCCAAAAGGCAGCAATAAAAAATTCAAAGTTTGTCGCAATCACATCAAACTCTGACCAGTTCAAGCCCTTATATACCTCATTCAAAATCCAGAATATGGAGATTCTCCGATAACCTGGTGGTTGTTAACGCTGTCTTGGAATTTACAAATATATACCAAGGGAGGGTATCACGCTTTTTTCTCGCGCGGATCAAATAATAGATTTGCTTCTAACCTACCCCATAAGGTGAAGCAACTCTTGCTCGTTTCAAATCTGAAATCCATTAGGCTCTGAGGGTTTTTGTTCTCCGTCAGCGTCCGTCTTAACGAGGCTCACTTTTGCTCTAAAAAAACATGCCAAACGGCAGCAATGAAAAATTCAAAGTTTGTCGCAACTACATCAAACTCTGACCAGTTCAAGCCCTTATATACCTTATTGAAAATCTAGAATATGGAGATTCTCCAAAAACCTGGTGGCTAATAACGCTGATTTGAAATTTACAAAAATATACCAAGGGAGGGTATCACGCTTTTTTTTCGCTCGGATCAAAAAAAATAGATTTGCTTCTAAGCTTCCTCATAAGGTGAAGCAACTCTTGCTCGTTTCAAATCTGAAATCCGTTTGGCTCTGAGGGTGTTTGTTCTCCGTCAGCGTCCGTCTTAACGAGGCTCACTTTTGCTCTAAATAAACATGCCAAACGGCAGCAATAGAAAATTCAAAGTTTGTCGCAATCAAATCAAACTCCGACCAGTTCAAGCCCTTATATACCTCATTCAAAATCCAGAATATGGAGATTCTCCGATAACCTGGTGGCTAATAACGCTGACTTGAAATTTACAAAGGTATACCAAGGGAGGGTATCACGCATTTTTTCGCTCGCATCAAAAAATAGATTTGCTTCTAACCTTCCTCATAAGGTGAAGCAACTCTTGCTTGTTTCAAATCTGAAATCCGCTAGGCTCTGAGGGTCTTTGTTCTACGTCAGCGTCCGTCTTAACGAGGTTCACTTTTGCTCTAAGGAAGCATCTAAACAGCAGCAATAAAAAATTCATAGTTTGTCTCAATCATATCAAACTCTGACCAGTTCAAACCCTTATATACCTCATTCAAAATCAAGAATACGGAGATTCTCCGATAACATGGTGGCTAGTAATGCTGACTTGAAATTTACAAAAATATACCAAGGATGGGTATCACGCTTTTTTTTCACTCGGATCAAATAATAGATTTGCTTCTAACCTACCCCATAAGGTGGAGCAACTCTTGCTCGTTTCAAATCTGAAATCCCTTCGGCTCTGAGGGTTTTTGTTCTCTGTCAGCGTCCGTCTTAACGAGGCTCACTTTTGCTCTAAAAAAACATGCCAAAAGGCAGCAATAAAAAATTCAAAGTTTGTCGCAATTACATCAAACTCTGACCAGTTCAAGCCCTTATATACCTCATTCAAAATCCAGAATATGGAGATTCTCCAATAACCTGGTGGCTAATAACGCTGTCTTGGAATTTACAAAAGTATACGCTTTTTTTTCGCTCGGATCAAAAAATAGATTTGCTTCTAACCTACCTCATAAGGTGATGCAACTCTTGCTCGTTGCAATTCTGAAATGCGTTTGGCTCTGAGGGTCTTTGTTCTCCGTCAGCGTCCGTCTTAACGAGGCTCACTTTTGCTCTAAAAAAACATGCCAAACGGCAGCAATGAAAAATTCAAAGTTTGTCGCAATTACATCAAACTCTGACCAGTTCAAGCCCTTATATACCTTATTGAAAATCTAGAATATGGAGATTCTCCAAAAACCTGGTGGCTAATAACGCTGATTTGAAATTTACAAAAATATACCAAGGGAGGGTATCACGCTTTTTTTTCGCTCGGATCAAAAAAAATAGATTTGCTTCTAAGCTTCCTCATAAGGTGAAGCAACTCTTGCTCGTTTCAAATCTGAAATCCGTTTGGCTCTGAGGGTGTTTGTTCTCCGTCAGCGTCCGTCTTAACGAGGCTCACTTTTGCTCTAAATAAACATGCCAAACGGCAGCAATAGAAAATTCAAAGTTTGTCGCAATCAAATCAAACTCCGACCAGTTCAAGCCCTTATATACCTCATTCAAAATCCAGAATAGGGAGATTCTCCGATAACCTGGTGGCTAATAACGCTGACTTGAAATTTACAAAGATATACCAAGGGAGGGTATCACGCTTTTTTTTCGCTCGGATCAAAAAAAATAGATTTGCTTCTAAGCTTCCACATAAGGTGAAGCAACTCTTGCTCGTTTCAAATCTGAAATCCGTTTCGATCTGAGGGTTTTTGTTCTCCATCAGCGTCCGTCTTAACAAGGCTCACTTTTCCTCTTAAAAAACATGCCAAACGGCAGCAATAAAAAATTCAAAGTTTGTCGCAATCATATTAAACTCCGACCAGTTCAAGCCCTTATACACCTCATTCAAACTCCAGAATATGGAGATTCTCCGATAACCTGGTGGCTAATAACGCTGACTTGAAATTTACAAAAATATACCAAGGGAGAGTATCACGCTTTTTCTTCCGCTCGGATCAAAAAAGAGATTTGCTTCTAACCTATTCATAAGGTGAAGCAACTCATGCTCGTTTTAAATCTGAAATCCGTTTGGCTCTGAGGGTCTTTGTTCTCCGTCAGCGTCCGTCTTAACGGGGCTCACTTTTGCTCTGAAAAAAACATGGCAAACGGCAGCAATAAAAAATTCAAAGTCTGTCGCAATCAGATCAAACTCAGACCATTTCAAGCCCTTATATACCTCATTCAAAATCCAGAATATGGAGATTCTCCGATAACCTGGTGGCTAGTAACGCTGGCTTGAAAATAACAAAAATATACCGAGGGAAGGTATCACGTTTTTTTGTCGCCCGGATCAAAAAATAGATTTGCTTTCAACCTACCTCATAAGGTGAAGCGACTCTTGCTCGTTTAAAAACTGAAATCCGGTTGGCTCTGAGGGTCTTTGTTCTCTGTCAGCGTCTGTCTTAACGAGGCTCACTTTTGCTCTAAAAATACATGCCAAACGGCAGCAATAAAAAATTCAAAGTTTGTCGCAATCATATTAAACTCCGACAAGTTCAAGCCCTTATGTACCTCATTCAAAATCCAGAATATGGAGATTCTCCGATAACCTGGTGGCTAATAACGCTGACTTGAAATTTACAAAAATATACCTAGAGAGGGTATCACGCTTTTTCTTCGCCCTGATCAAAAAATAGAGTTGCTTCTAATCTACCTCATAAGGTGAAGCAACTCTTGCTCTTTTCAAATCTGAAACCCGTTTGGTTCTTCGTTCTCCGTCAGTGTCCATCTTAACGGGGCTCACTTTTGCTCTAAAAAAACATGCCAAACGGCAGCAATAAAAGATTCAAAGTTTGTCGTAATCATATCAAACTCCGACCAGATCAAGCCCTTATATACCTCAGTTAAAATCCAGAATATGGAGATTCTCCGATAACCTGGTGGCTAATAATGCTGACTTGAAATTTACAAAAATATGCCAAGGGAGGTATCACGGTTATTTTTCGCTCGGATCAAGAAATATATTTGCTACTAAGCTACCTCATATGGTGAAGCAACTCTTGCTCGTTTCAAATCTGAAATTCGATTGGCTCTGAGGGTCATTGTTCTCCGTCAGCATTCGTTTTATCGGGGCTCCATTTTACTCTAAAAATACATGCCAAACGGCAGCAATAAAACATTCTAAGTTTCTTGCAATCATTTTAAACTCCGACCAGTTCAAGCCCTTTTGTACCTCATTCAAAATCCAGAATATGGAGATTCTCTGATAACCTGGTCGCTAATAACGCTGACTTGAAATTTACAAAAAAATACCAAGGGAGGGTATCACGGTTTTTTTTCGCTCAGATTAAGAAATATGTTTGCTTCTAACCAACCTCATCTGGTGAAGCAACTCTTGCTCGTTTCAAATCTGAAACCCGTTTGGTTCTGAGGGTCATTGTTCTCCGTCAGCGTCCATCTTAACGTGGCTCACTTTTGCTCTAAAAAAACATGACAAACGGCAGCAATAAAAAATTCAAAGTTTGTCGCAATCATATCAAACTCCGACCAGTTCAAGCCCTTATATACCCCATTCAAAATCCAGAATATGGAGATTCTCCGATAACCTGGTCGCTAATAACGCTGACTTGAAATTTACAAAAGTATAAGACGGGAGGGTATCACGCTTTATTTTCCCTCGGATCAAAAAATAGATTTGTATCAAACCTACCTCATAAGGTGAAGCAACTCTTGCTCGTTTCAAATCTGAAATCCGGTTGGCTCTGAGGGTCTTTGTTCTCCATCAGCGTCCGTCTTAACGAGGCTCACTTTTGATCTAAAAAACATGCCAAACGGCAGCAATAAAACATTCTAAGTTTGGCGCAATCATATCAAACTCCGCCAGTTTAAGCCCTTATATACCCCATTCAAAATCCAGAATATGGAGATTCTCCGTTAACCTGATGGCTAATAACGCTGACTTGAAATTTACAAAAATATACCAAGGGAGGGTATCACGCTTTTTTTTCGCCCGGATCAAAAAATAGATTTACTTCTAACCTACCTCATAAGGTGAAGTAACTCTTGCTCGTTTCAAATCTGAAATCCGTTTGGCTCTGAGGGTTTTTGTTCTCCGTCAGCGTCCGTCTTAACGAGGCTCACTTTTGCCCTAAAAAACATGCCAAACGGCAGCAATAAAAAATCCAAAGTTTGTCTCAATCATATCAAACTCCGACCAGTTCAAGCCCTTATATACCCCATTCAAAATCCAGAATATGGAGATTCTCCGATAACCTGGTGGCTAATAACGCTGACTTGAAATTTACAAAAATATACCAAGAGAGGGTATCACGCTTATCTTCGCTTGGATCAAAAAATAGATTTGCTTCTAACTTACCTCATAAGGTGAAGCAACTCTTGCTCGTTTTAAATTTGAAATCCGTTTGGCTCTGAGGGTCTTTGTTCTCCGTCAGCATCCGTCCTAACCAGGCTCAATTTTGCTCTAAAAAAGCATGCTAGACGGCAGCAATAAAATATTCAAAGTTGTTCCCAATCATATCAAACTCCGACCAGTTCAAGCCTTTATGTACCTCATTCAAAATGCAGAATATGGAGATTCTCCGATAACCTGGTGGCTAATAACGCTGACTTCAAATTTACAACAATATGCCAAGGGAGGGTATCATGCTTTTTTTCGCTCGGATCAAAAAATCGATTTGCTTCTAACCTACCTCATAAGGTGAAGCAACTCTTGCTCGTTTCAAATCTGAAATCCGTTTGGCTCTGAGGGTCTTTGTTCTCCGTTAGCATCCGTCCTAACCAGGCTCAATTTTGCTCTAAAAAGCATGCCACACGGCAGCAATAAAATATTCAAAGTTTTTCCCAATCACATCAAACTCCGACCAGTTCGAGCCCTTATATACCCCATTCAAAATCCAGAATATGGAGATTCTCCGATAACCTGGTGGCTAATAACGCTGACTTGAAATTAACAAACATATACCAAGGGAGGGTATGACACTTTTTTCTCGCTCGGATCAAAAAATATATTTTGCTTCTAACCTACCTCATAAGGTGAAGCAACTCTTGCTCGTTTCAAATCTGAAATCCGTTTGGCTCTGAGGGTCTTTGTTCTCCGTCAGCTTTCGTCTTGACGAGGCTCACTTTTGCTCTAAAAAACATGCCAAACGGCAGCAATAAAAAATTCAAAGTTTGTCGGAATCATATCAAACTCCGACCAGTTCAAGCCCTTATATACCTCATTCAAAATCCAGAAAATCGAGATTCTCCGATTACCTGGAGGCTTATAACGCTGACTTGAAATTTACAAAATATACCAAGGGAGGGTATCACGCTTTTTTTTCGCTCGGATCAAAAAATAGATTTGCTTCTAACCTACCTCATAAGGTGAAGCAATTCTTGCGCGTTTCAAATCTAAAATCCGTTTGGTTCCGAGGAACTTGGTTCTCCGTCAGCGTCCGCCTTAACGAGGCTCTCTTTTGCTCTAAAAAAACATGCCAAACGGCAGCAATAAAGAAATTCAAAGTTTGTACCATTCAACTCAAACTCCGACCAGTTCAAGCCCTTATATGCCTCATTCAAAATCCAGAATATGGAGATTCTCCGATAACCTGGTGGCTAATAACGCTGACTTCAAATTTACAAAAAGATACCAAGGGAGGGTATCACGCTTTTTTTCGCTCGCATCAAAAAATAGATTTGCTTCTAACTTACCCCATAAGGTGAAGCAACTCTTGCTTGTTTCAAATCTGAAATCCGTTTGGCTCTGAGGGTCTTTGTTCCTCGCCGGCGTCCGTCTTAATGGGGCTCACTTTTGCTCTAAAAACAACACGCCAAACGGCAGCAATAAAAAATTCAAAGTTTGTTGCAATCATATCAAACTCCGATCAGTTCAAGCCCTTATATACCTCATTCAAAATCCAGAATATGGTGACTCTCCGATACCCTGGTGGCTAATAACGCTGACCTGAAATTTACACAAACATACCAAGGCAGGAGGGAATCACGGTTTTTTTTCCGCTCGGATCAAAAAATAGATTTGCTTCTAACCTACCTCATACGGTGAAGCAACTTTTGCGTGTTTCAAATCTGAAATCCGTTTGGCTCGGAGGGTCTTTCTTCTCCGTCAGCTTCCGTCTTAACGAGGCTCACTTTTGCTCTAAAACAACATGCCAAAAGGCAGCACTAAAAAATTCAAAGTTTGTCGCAATCATATCAAACTCCGACCAGTTCAAGCCCTTATATACCTCATTCAAAATCCAGACTATTGAGATTCTCTGATAACCTGGTGGCTAATAAAGCTGACTTAAAATTTACAAAATTTTAACAAGGGAGGGTATCACGTTTTTTTTTCTCTCGGATCAAAAAATAGATTTGCTTCTAACTTACCTCATAAGGTGAAGCAACTCTTGCTCGTTTCAAATCTAAAATCCGTTTGGCTCTGAGGGTCTTTGTTCTCCGTCAGCGTCCGTCTTAACGAGGCTCACTTTTGCTCTAAAAAAACATTCTAAACGGCAGCAATAAAAAATTCAAAGATTGTCGCAATCATTTCTAACTCCGACCATTTCAAGCCCTTATATACCTCATTCAAAATCCAGAATATGCAGAATCTCCGATAACCTGGTGGCTAAAAACGCTGACTTGAAATTTACCAAAATATACTAAGGGAGGGTATCACGCCTCTTTTTCGCTCGGATCAAAAAATAGATTTCCTGTCCTGTCTAAAAAAACATGCCAAACGGCAGCAATAAAAAATTCAAAGTTTGTCGCAATTATATCAACCTCTGACCAGTTCAAGCCCTCATATACCTCATTCAAAATCCAGAATATGGAGATTCTTAGATGACCTGGTGGCTAATAACGCTGACTTGAAATCTTTTCCTATCTGAATCCGGAACTGAAAAAACTCTTTCGTATTTGAAGAAATAGCTCCCACAAGACCAAACATCACATGGTGCAGACTTCACAGGTGTAGGCTTGCGTGATTTAACCTCATGTTTATAGGCATCCTAAGAACCGCCCTTTCTTTGGCTAGAAACGGAACAAATCCATCTTTTTGATTTAATTGCAAATGATATCATTCTACTCCTATCATAGTCACTAAGACAGTTTGGCTAGTCATGTTGCTGTGATGTCTTTTGAAGAGGAGTTGGATGGTTGACTATGATGACCAATACTCAAGTGAGGGATATTTCACAGAAAAACCAGGCCAGCAAATACTGTATATTAGGCAGCTGTCAGCAGTTTAACACAGTGGAGAGGTGCAATGCAGACATATCCAAAGATGAGTTTGTGCCGTATCACTCATTGTCATTATGTCCACATATTATTACTAAGATAAAGCTACCTGAGCTGATTTGCAAAATTAGTTGGTTAACTTCTTGATAACAAAATTACACAAGAAGTGAACCCAATCAGTTAATTATCCTACAAAATAATCATACTATTCAAATAAGGAGTTATCTACTCATTTTAAATGAGAAGATAAGTCAGATATATTACTGCCCAGAGTGCATGTGTCACTTCCTATTTCCTCTCTTATGCCCTTGTATACCTACAGGGTAACTGCTCATTGCAGGTGGTTGGTAGGCTGTCAGTTTGAAGGCATAGTAATTTCAAGTGGTTCAGTTGACAAAATCCCTCACACCACTCAGCATTTGCTACTATGTGTGAGACCAAATCGATATATTTACAGCAAATAACCAACAAAAGAAGCTGCAAAAGAGCAAGCAAGGTAATATGGGCTGGAAAACTTTGAATGATTTTGTCTGAATGTATTTCATCTAAATGTTCAGTGGCATAAAACAAAAGTGTATGTACATTATCAGCCATATGAACCATGAGGATTTATAGTACAATGCAGTACAATGGTTTCATTATATCAGAAAAAAAGTGAAATCTGCTTTTAAAAGCAACAAAGGATTCCATCAAACAAAACTCATATCTTTATATCGTCTCATAATGATGACCGTGACTTTGTTGTGGTCGAACCGAGCCTCTCGATCCTTGCCGTTTTCTTTGTCCTCTTCCACGACTTTGACCACCATGACCGCCATGAGCATCATGACCATCACGACCACCACGACTTCCATGACTAGCATGGCTAGCATAAGTTCTGCGGTTGCTGCCGGCAACAAATTCTTCATTTGCTGTATAATTACACAATAAAACAAATTCGCTTGTCTAACTTTTTACGATCACTGCTAGCTTTGATTGTTTGCTATAGCTGCAAGCTTTGCCAGGTAGATTGAAGGCAAAAATTTCATCTCCAAACCTGATTTATGGAGAAACAATACAGAGGAAGCATTTTAAATCTGGATGTCATAAATGAGCCAAGGACTGCAATCTTGCGTAGGTTTACATGTTGTGAATATGTACACCTGGGGCAAACTCTTATGAACATTGGCTGTTGCAACCTCAGAGATTGCAGCACAGTTCGGATGAAAGTTTCAGAATATACATCGGCAGTTCCTCAGAGAATTTATAAAACCTATTTGAGAATCTGCTCATATTTCGACACTGGTCGGTTTCGCTTGGGGTGGGGGGGGGTATACATCCAAGGCGAATAGAATACATACTTTTCATTCTCTGTTCAAGTCCTTTTCCTGGATAATAAGTTGTTGTGTCATGCTCTAAAATAAAGAAGTATTGTTATACAAGAATCCAGATTAATCCAGAAACCAACATTTTCAGTTTTAAGCAAGCTAACCCTTCTCAATTTGATTTTTTTACTTATATATATTTATTTGATAATTACTCCGTTCAGCTGGAATTGTTCTCAGCTTTCACCAAAGCATGTCAAGAATAGTTTATACCATAGACTTAATAATAAACCTTATTATTAAGTCTATGGTTTATACTAATAATCAATGAAACATGTAACAGCATTATTATAATAAAGTAAAATGTAATATAATGTGATACCTTGTACCTGTTGTATGCCTTGACCTCCTACCAGAGTTCTTTTTCATCGCGAACCATACAGCAACAAACAACGCAACTAACAACACAGCGCTGATTGGCACCAGTATATTGACAATAGGGTTCCCTGAATATCCTACAAGTTTATACAAAACACATTGTGAATTTCATTTGGACATTCATTGAAAGCATCGAATAGCTATAAACAATTTATCCAACTCAGTTTTGAATTTTTTCTCATCAACTGTGTAGGTCGAGGTGACTTTGCCTTTCTGATTATGACCATAAGCGAAATTCTTTGGCTGGTTCGAATCTGTCCCATTTCACTATCGCATTGTGGTGGCCAATTGAAAGATACGGTTTACAGGATTTGATTTTATATGTTCAGGTAAATCCTTTGTGATATGGAGTGCCTGCTGCATCCGATATCAGATTTATACAATACTTCATGGTTGAATATGCGCTCCCAATAATGACTCTGACATCGCCAAAATCGCAAGGCAGTAAACAAAAATGATTTGATCTTTTAGATTAGCCAATGTGTTGGTGGATCCACCAATCAGAGCCACACATTTTGTGGATGTGATCAAGTTCTATTGAAGAGGAAATTCGGGCTAGAACGGGAGTTTGCTGGATGGTTTGACTACTCTATTCCTGATTCCCTTAACTACATCTGAACTACCACAAGTAAAAGAAATTCAGTGGCACAAACTTGGATGATCTCTGTGATCGTCACCATCATGATCATGATGGTTATGGCGTGTAGATGGCTGTGTTGAGCTACTTGTATTGGGTGTACTCGAGAGGTCCCTGATCTTTCGTCGTGTGAAATAGACTGTTTCCGAGGCAGTTACGTTCCATCTGCTGTTTGAGCCTTTGCAATGCAGCTTAGAACCTGTGGTCTCTGTGGTATGATAAAATATTGAGCTTGATTAGTGGCCGATACAATTGTAACTCCTTGTACTTTAAAAAAAAAGGGTATTTTGACCTCTTTGTAAGTAATATTTCCACCTCAACTCAAGGCCACTCAACGCCATAAAGCGCCGTAACTGATTGAGTATTACCGGGAGAAGCACGACAATCACTTCAGCATTGTCAGTTGAACCTTCCGGCCAAACTTACTAAATAACTCAGTTTACTGGGTCTCAAGGATTGATATGTGGACGAAAAAATGGTAAATATTTAGCCTAAATCGATTTGAATGGATGTAGTTTTATGCATGAGTGTGTAAAATAGACTACCCCAACGGGACCCCTACTCACTCGAGTGTCATTCACAATATTGCACCAATTAATTATATTTCATCTAATTTTTCAAACTCATATACTACTACAACAACACTTTACAAGACTAATAAATAATTTATGTTACAAGGGTGAAGTGAATAGTGCAAATTATGGATAAAATAGAAATTGGGACCCCCTGGCTAACTTTTGACCCTGGGGGGTCCTTCAATTAGAAAGAGCGATCCTTTACTAAAGCAAGTGATCACTATCACATCGCTCCAAAATTATCACTCACTTGGTCTTTCAATTAGACAAAATCGCTCTCAAATCGTTCACTCGGAATGTATTTAGTTCCATCAAGTGAGTGAGCGATCTGAAAGCGAGAGCCTAGCAGGTATCACTCATTCAGGGAGTGAGCGATCAAATTGTGATTTTGGCTGTTTC
The DNA here is from genome assembly GCA_914767715.1 of Membranipora membranacea. Classification (NCBI taxonomy): domain Eukaryota; kingdom Metazoa; phylum Bryozoa; class Gymnolaemata; order Cheilostomatida; family Membraniporidae; genus Membranipora; species Membranipora membranacea. The sequence goes on along the minus strand of OU612073.1, from coordinate 11,281,380 downwards.
TAATTGAAAGACCTCCCAGTATGACTAACTAACTGTAAGATCCTTGACATTTGAGGTGAAACAATGATGTGAAATTAAGATGTTTATAATTTTGTACAAAACAAGTTATGCAATTGACTATAGTGACCCTTACCCTTTAGACTTTTTACATCGACTGTAGCTGAGTGATGAACTGTTTCAGTATGAACAACAGTTGTAGAAGAGATCGGTAAATCATTCACCGTGATCTCTATAGTAATTGGGGGAGGATTCATGATGATGCTGCATGTGAATGTTACAGCTTCCTTTTTTTCAAATACAAATTCTGTATGCCCAAGACTGTTGGTCCATGTAGCTGATGGTTTCACTATATTGAAAATAACAATTGTGTTTGTTGAGTGGTAAAGGATTTGAGCAGAACTTAAACCACTGCTGACACAGCTGGGCTTTGCCCAGCAGACCCACCATTCAAAAATTTAAGTAGAGAGTTGTGGCATCCTAGCCAGTAGCGTTGCCTGGAGTTATTATGAGCTCTCAAAAAGTAGAGAGTATCTTCTTTCCCAGCCATCCGCCATTAGTGATGACAAAAGTTGACACTGACTAATCAGATGCCTTTAAAATCTAGCTGAGATCCAACTTCGATGCCGGGAGAAAGAAACAGCTGCGACTTAGATCTGTGATCTAACCATGTTAATGTTGAAGCTCTCGAACAAAATTGTATGACATGCAAAAATGAAATACATGAGCTGAGTTTTGTCTTGTAGGGTTTTTTGGAAAGGCAACCTGCCTGATATAAAGTTGTCAATTTACAAGTCAAGTCAGGGACTATCAAGTAGGTCTTATGGTGGGGATAAAAGTTTCACCAAAAATGGTGGGCAAATGCGTCATATGTAAACAGTATACCTACGCTGTACCACAGCAACATTTGATCTTCCATATTTTTTGCCCTCTTCACCCTTTCGACTCATTGTGTAAAATTTTCCAAAGCACTGATATTCCCCATCATGTAGAAATGGATCGTATTTTGCTATCTTCAGTAGAAATGTGGTCCCGTTGGTAGGTTTTACTGTCTGAATGCCTGACTCAGATTCTCCGACTGGCTTTAGCTCCTCTCTTGAGGCGGACTTCTTATACTTCCTGCATATGTGTAAGAAAACACACATCCTTGATTCAAGTTTCCAATAATGTGAATTCTTTAGCAGTTACAGTAGAAGTTTTGACAGCAATTCAATGTACAATTGATCAAAAAGATATAGAGGAGAAACTCAACATTATAAACTTTTTGATAATCACTGTTTATGTAAAGAGTGTATTTATTGTGTTACCATGTTATGTCGAGGGCGTCCCTGTAGTCATATCCAGGGGGGTGTAACTCAGCAGAACAGACCAATGTGATTTCTCTCCCAAGATCGTCAGAAGTTAATGTAGAGTTATTTTGTTCTGCTTTCAACCCTGAATGGAAATGCAAGTATGAAATGAATTGCCTATGAAATTGTGTCATGGAGCAATGTTCAGGCAATGGCTGGCTATGTTCTAAGTTACAAAAGCTATCACAGGAAAAAGTCACTTATGGGTCGGAGCTTGACTTGATTCTTAATCTTTGGGTTGATAACTGAAGTATTGAGAAAGGTCATTTGAGAGCATTGACAGGGATTTTTGAGAGTATTATTGGGGTAATCTCGCTGGTCACATGAAACCCATAAAGTTTGGGCAATTTCAGAGGAAGACAGTTGCTGATCTGGAACATGGTTCATGAATATATTTGGCAGTGAGTTAACCACACTGTTTCAACCTTCGACAGTATGGTGTACATGCAGTGGATGTTTCCCCTCTGCCTCTTCAATATAAAGAGTAACTAGAATTCTGGTACAAGAACAGAGGGTGCAGCTTGAGTACCGTGGGTCCCAGCACCTGTACTCTAGAGGGGATCGCTCTCTCCACATTAAATACTTATCGCTAATAAATACTTACTTAGTATTACTCTTTGAAGTGATTTTTGAGCCCAATTTCCAGTATCCTCAACATCTTGTTGGCAAGACAATTGCAGATATGTTGTGAGGGTGATCACTCGAAGGATATGATAGGTTGACATCCTCAGCTTTGTATATTATGTTAAATTTAGTTCCGAGACTATCCAAAATACTGTTGCCCAATGCAATCACTTAAACTAAATCTCATGTGGTGTACATAAGTGTCCTCAATTTTGTGTAAATGAGCTCTAGTGTAAGCGCTTCCGTTCTGCCCAACAACGTGGTTGTAGTAACTTGAAACAGAACGCGCACATACAAAGTTTGCAAGCCTCAAAATTATTGTCAGGCATATTGTTGTCCAAGTAAACATATCAGGACTACTGTATACTGCATGAGATTCATATTCTTATATAATATATATTTCGATTTATATTATTTGCAACATATCCATATCTTTTTTTGCGTTTTGTCAGGAATAAACGGAAAGCCTGTTGCAGTAATCTTCCTTTTCATCTTTAGTCATGTGAAAAATGGCAGCGTTTGTCTTCATAGTCTGTCAATAATTTTATATATAGTCACTATTTTGCTCAATTAAAATTTGAAAAAAAAATGTTTCAAAACATGGATTTGCCTTTGTTTCAAAATTTAATCATTCCTTTGTTGATATTTTGATGGATTGATATGATTGATTTCATCTTCTATACATTCAAATTATCACGATATGGATGATATAAATTGTATGCTGGGAATAGCTCTCAATTGGGTCTTTAATATGAAATGTAATGTCATTGTAAAAAAAATTGGAAAAGCTGATGCTGATGCTAGTTTGGCAGCACCATGGCCTGAATCCATGAGAATTATGGGTGAATATATTTGGATTTAAGTTAATTATTTCATGTAGTGGGTGATAATGATCAGCTATGATGTCACTGAAATGGTTGCCACAAGCAGTAAGAATAAAATCATTCAGTTTAGGCAGTTGTAAAGCTCAACACCACACTTCATACTCAACATTTGGGAGGAAGACTCGCAACCCTGCTTTTTGTATCATCGCAAGCTATGCTCGGTTGTTGTTTGAGAGAAAAGTGTAAAAACTGGGAGGCATAGTAGATAATTGATCAAATATTGGTAGTATAAAAGATTTTCAGAGCAATTTCGTTGAGACCTATTGCTTTTAGTTTAGCATCAATCACACTGGTAAAATTGCGCTAGTGTTTGAAATCAGACACAGCTGATGTAGTGTCATCAGTATATAAAACATGAGAGAAGCCAAGGACATGTAGAATCTAGGCAGAAGATGAGCCAAAAAATGGTTGTCACAAAAAGACAGCAAAATATGGAAAGCAATCAGTTTATTAGCATATCAGTGGCATCAAAAACATTAATTTGTGAGATCACTGCTTGTGGGGTTTTTATCTCACAATCAGAATTAATCTTTGATTGAATAAGTAGCGTAATGTTCATTTGATTCAACACCCTAAACAGGTATCACGTTCACTGACTTGATTTCACATGCGGATACTCCAAAACGATCAGGTCAAGACAGGTTCTGAACCCGTGGCCTTCTGCGTGTGAAGCAGATGTGATAACCACTCCACCGCTCATATTTCATATTTTCATATTTTTAAACCGATAATTTTGAAAGATTCATGAACAGTAACAATATTTTTGTTTCTATTAACACAAAATAACATGGTCTTGGAAATTGCAGGAATGATCTTAAATATTGAATGCATAACCAAACAAAAGTAACCAGGGAATAACTGAATTATCCAGAAGTTATTAGGTTTGGTTTCTCATATATATTGATGACACAGAGCGTTCCATGGGGGCTTAGTGTTAAGTTTTTCATTGCATTTCACCACAAGGAAGTTTTCTCCTGCAATTCATAGGCAAGGTCATGGTGCAGTGCGTTTATTTGGGGTATTAAGAAAACATTAGCGTACTTAAGTGGTTAAAATCGTTGGTACTCGCTTGCACCAATCTCGCATTTATAGTCTGTGGAGAAATATTTTATGGAGCTGGACAGATCTTATATTCTCACACATGGACTTCATGTGATCTCGGTATAGAGATATCATATCACCCTGAGAACTACGAGAATTGAAGGAACCATCACCGATCAAGAAACATAGCGCCATATCGAAAAATCGATCGGCAGAGTATAGTTGTGGCAGCTACGTATTACTTCTGTTGTCGTTTTATGGTTTGACTTTCAGCAGAGAAAAAAAATAGGCCCAATTGCTGACTTATGAGTTTGATGTGTTACCGTTGTATGCTGACATTATTTCTATTCATTTAGTTGTTGAAATCGACTGAAATATATTGATGTGCGCAGCTCTCTGTTAATCCTAAAATTGGATTGAGTTTTGTCTGTAATTGTATAACTTCAACATAATGGCGCAGGTATTGCAGCCTTTGTTTATTCTACTGCTACTCATAATCACCCTTATTTGCCACCCAAAAGGCATGAAGAGCTTAGAATACGCTGACTACAAATCTATCGTGGATATTAAACACTCTCTAAATCAGGACTATATTGGAAATATATGGAGCTCACAGTATAAACAGCTAATAAAAAAATAGAGCCTGGATTATTATGATCTAGGAAGCCGGGCAAAAGAGCCGGAGTTCGTGTTCGTCATTCAACCTGCAACAGTAAATTCCCCCAAATGCTTGCGTTTGAACCCTCCAAAAAGACGGAGATTGGAATTTAATTTTTGTATGATAAAAAGGTTTTAATTATACACATTATTTAAATGCTTGCGATTGAACCCTCCAAAAAGACGGAGATTGGCTTTTAATTTTTGTCTGATAAAAAGGTTTTAATTATTCACATTATTTAAATGCTTGCGATTGAACCCTCCAAAAAGACGGAGATTGGATTTAGATCTTTTGTCTGATAAAAAGGTTTAATTATACACATATTATTTTGAAGTGATTGACGCCGTCTGGTATCACCTGCTCCCATCCTCTTGGCTCCATTCTCTTTATCCGAAATCTCCTGAGCTGTGAGAACTTGAGATCTCACAGTTGGTCTGCCCGCTTCATGAAATAGTGAAATGCTAAACAGATGCGTGGTAAGGCATGATTAAATACAGGCTTGCACACACTTATTCCTTTGTATTTATGGGCCTTATCACTTTGATTACAATGAATATATGGTAATCTAACATCTCACAAGACATGATAAAACATAATGCCAAAAAATTGGAATTACTGGGATATTTGCATCTATCTGCGATAACTGAGTATGCAGAAAGCACATGCTTATATATTTTATTGTATTTCGTTCAAATTGAATTAAAAAAACCTTTTCCTGCCGCGAAATAAAACCATTGTGTTTTACAAAGGGAGTTAGATGTTGAATAGGACTTAGGTTTTACTTATCAATCATGGACGGCTGACTTGACTTGACATGATTTTGACTGACCTGACCTTGACAGCTCAACAGAAAATAGCAATGACCTGACTCAACTTTGCTTGGCAAGATTCATGACTTGAGCCTGAGATATTATCCCAGCTAGTCTGCACCATTTTTTCAGACGTTTTTGTTAGCTTTGTAATCCGGCAGCGAAATAAAAAGCGCCTAAAAAACTCAAGTTTGAGGATTAAATATTTTTCAGACTGCGTGGTCTATAAACTGTGTGAGGAACGGATTATTGTCGTCCTGCATATACTCACTGTGCATATACTTTAAGAGAGTATATGCTGTGAGGAACGGAATTGGTACTATCCTATACTAAAGTAAATGCCGTGTACTATTAGTATGTATAGTTGTTCTATAACCGTCCTACTTCTAAAATTGGTTCTAATTATGTTTGTAGTTATGGTTTTAAATTTTGCACTCCGGACACTTCAAAATGTCACTTTATTGTTGTGTAATTTATTTGTAGTTCTAATTTGGAGTTACCTCCTCTTTCATGCACTGAAGAAAGCTCAAATCTATTAAAACGTGGTTCCAATTGGTAATGCTAGAACTCTGGTGAGTACGAGGTATTTAACTTATTAATTTCTAGTGACGAACAGCTGGTTCCCACTACTCCACAAAGCAATTTACTAAGGGGTTGTTATTGAGCCTGACCCCTTCTTAGCTTCACTAGAAGTTGCCTTCAAGTTGTTTAAGAAAGGTTCCTGCCGACAACCTGCTAAGACCCCTGTCTTGTTCTAACAGTAAAACTCTTGATGAGTTTCGAGACAATGCTCTTACACCACAAAGTCAATATTATCCTTAGATGTTAATATGACACAATCACTATTTATGAATGTGTTCAGGTATGTTTGATATTTTTTTGTTATTCAACTTAGGTGACTGATTTTAATTATGAGCACCTACTTGATCTCTGTATAGTGCCTGGAAGCCCAATCAGGTAATCAAGGCGGTGTATCAGTATCACAGGCCTCTTAGCCAAGTTAAATTAGCTAAAGACTCCAACCCTATTTCTAGTGAAGGAAAGAGGTATCAGTCTGTGGTCACTCTAAAATTGATGTTCAATTTCTATATTCAATGTTGAATTAATGTTTCACAGGTTAGAGGTATCTTATCTTAAATCGGTAGCGTCCTACTTCTTTAAAACACAAGAATCTAATCCTAAACTATTATTCCGAAACTTAATCTATTTAACCCCCAAGCAAATATGAATACTAATTAATTCTGTTCTGCTTTAACAATAATTCCCAATGATACTTCTAAATGATTTCCGACTTGATATGATCACAGACGCGAATTACCTGCGTTTAACTGTGGGTCACAATGATTTCCGACTTGATATGAGCACCAACGCGAATAACATGCGTTTTATGGTGGGGCACAATGATTTCCGACTTTGATATGAGCACCTACGCGAAATACCTGCGTTTATGGTGGGTCACAATGATTTCCGACTTTGATATGAGCACCAACGCGAATTACATGCGTTTTATGGTGGGTCACAATGATTTCCGACTTTGGTATGAGCACCTAGGCGAAATACCTTGCGTTTAGCGGTGGGTCACAATGATTAAACCTCCTAAAGTTAATTTCGAATCCTGTTTCGGAGTGTTGTTATAGTAACAATTAACAACGACTTACTTTAGTTGATTGCAAAATTGCCTTAGTGAATATGACCTAACGTCTGAGTACCTGACGAACTGTCCCTAATTACTTTGCCAATTACTATATGCATAGAAATCAATTACAACAGTATATTCACTAAAGTTATGGTTTATTGTCTTGATACTTATAAATAAAATGATAATGTAATTCAAATGATACTTACAGTATATATTGGTCCTTAGACTCCACTTTAGTTTTAGCGTTCCAACAAAGATCTTTGATTCAAAACTAGTATTTATTAAATCAAAATATAATGTCTTTTACTAGCTATGTAAAAAGTTGACTGTGCTGCTCAAAGAATTAAATTGTACTGATTTACTGTTCAAAATTTCGGCCTTTATATAGGTGCCGATTTTTGTGCTGACTCTGCTTGTTGTCGTTTGATTAGCTGTCAGCGGATTAGTGGATTAGTGTCTCTTGAGGCTTTGTTATATGAAACCGTTCTGTGGTCACGTCACGTGGTATATGGCTGCTGTTCCTCAGTTTACCCTCTGGAATTTATTGTTCTATTTTTGGGCTGACTTTGTTGTTGTTACTCCATGATTAATTACTTCCGTGTCACCCTGAAGATTACTTGGTACTTGGTGCTATGACATTTTGGAATACCAAATTCTTGAAGATTAATTGGTACTTGGTACTAGGACGTGTTGTCAGCGGATTATTGGATTAGTGTCTCTTGTGGCTTTGTTATACAAAACCGTTCTGTGGTCACGTCACGTGGTATATTGCTGCTGCTTTTTGGGCTGACTTTGTTGTTTTTACTTCCTTGTTAATTACTTCTGTGTCACCCTGAAGATTACTTGGTACTTGGTACTGTGACGTGTTGGAAAACCAAATCACTGCGTCACTGGAATTCCTATTTTCTGACCGGATTAGCATGCTCCGGTTGTCTTCGTTACATCTTTGATGGATTACTTCTGCGTCTCTCTTACTGGGTGCATTTGTTTTCATATTTATCTGTACCCTCTGACTTATGCAGCTGGCTGAATATAACTACATATCTCAACTGCCCATTTTTGGTACTGACAACTGTAGGCTATGATAAAGGCAATGATGCGACATTCTACTCAACTTTCTTTCATATTGAGGTTTATTTAGTTACACCACGATCAAAAAAGAAAAATGAGCAAATTCTAGAAAAAGAAATTGACTGCAAACTTTGTTAATCTAGTATACATTACAACCAGCTGATTAATCATACTAAATTGAAAAAATATATAATTGTGATCAAACATAAAAAATAACAATTTATTATTAATGGCTTTAGCTATAGTTTGTCTGATCAGTACAATAGATTAAATTACAATTAATAACCACACATTATTACAATTATAAAAAATATCAACTATTGATGCACAAACTCGTTGAATACTACCGCACCCACAAACTCATAGGTGATTACCACACTCACATACTAAAGGAGCGGTTGTGCGCAAATCAAAAACTTGATATCAGTAAATATGGTTAAAAGTGAAACAAACGAATGATCAAGAAAACTCTCGAAGTGATACGAAACATTGGTGGAGAGAAGAAACCAGGTTCATTACATAATATAAACAAAGTTGCAATGGATTCAGGAGAACTTATCGTATAAATAAAAACCCATAATTCAGAAGCTTCCAAGTGATTGGTTGATTTGATGACAGGTAGGTCAGGGATTTAGAAAATACATTCACCCCAGTGAAAGAGAGCTTTTAATTTCCTATATGTTAGCTAAATGACTACATAGTGATATTGCATCATAATGTTATAACAACAGTGTCTTCTATCGTTTGGTGTAATGATAAAAGTGTATGAAAATTGATAATTTCGCAAAAATCCAAAACTCCACAAAACACACCAATTCGAAACGTATATATATATTTGTTTCTATGAGAAGAAGTTGCATGGTGATTGGGTTATTGCTCTTAGGATTAGGTGATATTATCATTTATAGTGTAATTAATGTGTCGAAAGTGTATTGGTGTAATTTCTGGAAGTAATGTATAATATGTAAATAAGGGTTTACTCTCAGCACTTAGTTGATTTATCATTCTTCTGAACTGAGGTTAAGACAAAAAAATGAGAAACAGATTTCGAATAAAATGATATAATGATATTGATTGCAAGGGGATCAACAATGTTTGAAAGAGATACTCTAGAATTAGAGAGTAATAGCAAAGCTTCTGGGGATATTTCATTATTCAGATATTTAAAGTAGCCTGGGCCACCGGCCCCCGGCAGCCTGCCAAGGCTACATTACGAGCTTGTTTCAGTTATTGCTCTCGTCTCAACATAAGTCTACATTGCTCTTTATTCAGAAGAGGAAAGGAATTCTTGTATTAATTTTATCACAGGATTGTCCTTATCTACTCTTATGTACATCTCCAGAGCTTCTGCAATAATTTCTCTGGCTTCATCTTCTGCACCTGCTCCACTTTGATTTAATGCTATGAAAAAGATTGTATTAGCTACGTCTATACTCTCATCACCCTGAGCTAACTCTCTATATATAACTAATGCCTCATTGTAGCATTGCTCTGCTTCTCTATATTGTTTCATGTGGCGGTGATTTTTTCCAAGACTATTAAGTGTTCTAGCTATATCTATACTATCATCACCCTGAGCTATCTCTCTATATATGACTAAGGCCTCATTGTAACATCGCTCTGCCTCTCTATATTGTTTCATGTGGCGGTGATTGTTTCCAAGATTATTAAGTGTATTAGCTATATCTATACTGTCAGCACCCTGACCTATCTCTCTATATATAACCAAGGCCTCATTGTAACATTTCTCTGCTTCTCTATATTGCTTCATGTCATTGTGAGTATTTCCGAGATTATTCAGTGTTATAGCTATATTTATACTATCAGCACTCTGAGCTATCACTCTAAATATGACTAAGGCCTCATTGAAACATTGCTTTGCTTCTCTGTATTGTTTCATGTACCTGTGATTAACTCCCAGTTCATTCAGTGTAGAAGCTATTATGTCAGCACACTGGGCTATCTCTCTATATATGACTAAGGCCCCATTGTAACACTGCTCTGCTTCTCTATATTGTTTCATTTCTCTATGATTATTTCCAAGATTATTCTGTGTAATAGCCACCTTTATTCTATCAGCACCCTGAGCTTTCTCTCTATATATGACCAAGGCCTCATTGTAACATCGCTCTGCTTCTCTGTGCTGTTTCATGTCATTGTGATTATATCCGAGATTATTTAGCATATTAGCTACCTCTATACTATCAGCACCCTGAGCTATCTCTCTAAACATGACTATGGCCTCAATGTAACATTGCTCTGCTTCCCTGTACTGTTTCATGTCATTGTGATTAACTCCGAGATTATTCAGTGTATTAGCTACCTCTATACTATCAGCACCCTGAGCTATCTCTCTAAACATGACCAAGGCCTCATTGTAACATCGCTCTGCTTCCCTGTACTGTTTCATGTCATTGTGATTATATCCGAGATTATTTAGCACATTAGCTACCTCTTTACTATCAGCACCCTTAGCTATCTCTCTAAACATGACTATGGCCTCATTGTAACATTGCTCTGCTTCCCTGTACTGTTTCATGTCATTGTGATTAACTCCGAGATTATTCAGTGTATTAGCTACCTTTATACTATCAGTACCCTGAGCTATCTCTCTATGTATGCCTAAGGCCTCATTGTAACACCGCTCTGCTTCCCTGTATTGTTGCATGTCATTGTGATTTTTTCCCAGATTATACAGTGTATTAGCTATATCTATACTATCAGCACCCTGAGCTAGCTCTCTATATATAACCAAGGCCTTATTGTAAAATTGCTCTGCTTCTCTGTATTGTTTCATTACTCTGTGATTATTTCCGAGATTATACATAGTATTAGCTACCTTTATACTATCAGCACCCTGAGCTATATTTCTATATATGGCTAAGGCCTCATTGTAACATCGACCTGCTTCTATGTTTTGTCTCATGTCCCGGTGATCATTGCCTAGATTATTCAGTGTATTAGCTACCTTTATCCTATCAGCACCCTGAGCTATCTCTTTATATATGACTAAAGCTTCATTGAAATATTGCTCTGCTTCTCTATATTGTAACATGTCATTGTGATTAACTCCGAGATTATATAGTGCATTAGCTATATCTATACTATCATCACCCTGAGCTATTTCCCTAAAGATGACTAAGGCCTCATCGTAACACTGCTCTGCATCTCTGTATTGTTTCTTTTCTCTGTGATTATTTCCGAGATTATTTAGTGAGACTGCTGCATGTCGAACAGCCGCACCCTCCCCATACAGCTGGTTTATAAACTCTAATGATTTCTTATAGTAAGATTCAGCTCTTTTGTATTTCTTCTGTCCAGAATAAACACCAGCCAATGCTGAAGTTGATACGATTACATAAGGACAGATGTTTGTTATCATACTGAGCCTTTGCTCAGGGGTTTTTGCACCTAGCAGATTCACCTTGTCTTCTATCTCACTTTCTGAGGTGAGTGGATTACCGTAACAATCTGTTTCAGTTACAGCTGCTGCAGCATTACATTCTAAATGCAAGGCTTGTAAAAAATATTTCTCAGCATCTTCATACTTCCCTAATTCAGAATGCACATTTCCCAAAATTTGATATACATATGACGATTTATATCTGATACTGTTCAATACATTTATAGCTGTATTGTGATCACCAAGCCTCATGTGACATTCTGCTATCCTAGGTCTGCTATCACTGATTTTACTATCAATTCTGTATTTATATAGCTGCAGTGCCGCTTTGAATTCTCTACACATCATAAGGATCTCCGATATTATATGCAGATTGATGTTTGAAGCGTGTTTTAGTTCTGTATCTAGCTTTATAGCTGACTCAACAGGTTTATCGATTATCCTGGGACATCGCTGTTTAAGCTGATGAAGAGCTTGTGCATAATTACCACTGTAGTATAGCGTGGTGACTGTTATCCACCAGGGATCTGATTCTTTTTGGAAGGTAATCAGATCATGTAGCTTTAAAGTTTCAACACCTAAATGATCTTTCAGGGGAACCAATTCGGCGCACAGGAGGGTGAACAAATGACAAGGAAAAAACCATCTTTCAGAGCTTTGTGTAAATTTTGACACATTTTTGAGTTGTGTTATCATTGATGACAGAGACACCCGGTCATCATGGGAGTTGTGGTGAAGATAAGCTGAAAGACGTATATATGTGCAGCCCATACTGACATTTGTGTTACTGGATGAGTAAGATCGTGCTCCTACTATATTTGTAAGATAGTTCCTACTATAATAGTAAGACATTCTGTTCAAGGAGTTACGACACCTTTTAATTATGTTTCAAACACTCTTTTTAGTTAGAGTTGCTTCCTCTGTTTGTAACAGCTATTTCATATATTTTCATTTTCATAATAGTCTGAGGTTTTATACTGCTCTCAAAATCTCCCAACATTATAATTTTGTCTAATAAGATATGTTAGTACATTAAAACTTGCTTGAACTATTCTGGAGGGAAAATGAAAATTTAAGTCTTAGAAATAAAAGAGTCAACACAGCAGAGAGTGATTACAGTAGACTGTCATTTGGAGTTGGTGAGTAAGTTTATACATAATATAATACATAATGATCACCAGTGAAAGTAATTAGAGAAGTGGTAGTAAGGAATAACTCCTTGGAAGAATAAGGCCCACAAACAAACTGCTAAAAACACGTTTATTTATTGTCCTTGTTCTGTTGTACTTCAAGTACTGTGGACAAGGTATTGCTTGTACTACAATGGCTACTTGACAAGTTCTTAGTCTAGTGCTCACCAAAGTGTAACAGTTGATGTTAATTCTTTATGAGCAGTAGACTAAGTACTAGTAAGTAGTGGTAGAAGTGAGTCACACACTTATGACTTAGGACTTATTGTTACTAGCTGGCCACTGAGGAGTAACAGTTGCTGTTACTCCTCAGTTGTCAGTCAGTGGATGATTTCTACTTACTTAAGATCAACCACAGACAGCAGGTCACTGACAGTTGATTTGATGAGTTGCAGCCTTGTGTGTGTGTGGTTTGTGTTTGTTGTGGTGAAGATGAGAAGCTTGCATGAACAAAGTTATCGCGGCTGTGGAGCTTCTGTACCCGCCAATTACGTTGCTCAGATGAGTCACTTCTCTCTCATTGGTCAGAAGTTAATGTTCCCATGTTTCAAGTTTCCCATCTTCACCACAACAAACACAAACCACACACACACAAAGCTGCAACTCATCAAATCAACTGTCAGTGACCCGCTGTCTGTTGATCAACTCCAAGGCAAGCAATCTAGACTACACCTAGATAAGAGTTGTTAGTTCCTTAGAAGTAATGAAGATGAATAGGTCTGGTACTGTAGGCCTAAGTAATAGGCGTAAGTACCTAGGCCTTGCTACAGAACTCTATCCAGAAAGAAGCACTAAGGGTAATCACTTTGTTACTAGTACAATCAAGGAGTAACAGCTATAACTCCTTGCTTCCATAACAAATACAATTTGACTTGATTGGACAACCGAAACCCGCATCAATGGGTAGCATTAGCTTGAGGCGAAAAATAATTGATAGAGCTATACAGATTCAGGTTTGTGGTTCAACTCGCCAACTCAACACGTGTTTTGTGTTATGTAACTCACCAGTAGTCTCTAGTATGTATCCACTCAATTGCCTTACTCCTGCGCTGGTTTAGTTGCCCGATGATTATCACATATTGTGATTGATTGACAAGACGCTATCTGACCCAACGACGCTAATGACCAGTGAGCCTGATTAATTGGGATTCCAGAGATTGTATACGAACATATTACACGGGACACACAATCCTTATAGTCAAACCCTATCTGTAGTATTCTGATCGAGTACAGTATGTATATATATAAGATTCTTTGTTTTCTCTTACCTTTGCCTTCATCCAATAGTTCTTGCAGTTATATTATCAGTTTGGTTGGGTAAGTTGGAAAAATTTGCTCTCGGCCCGCTCTAGAGGATTTCTTGGCGGTCCTTCCCTCTTTCCTCTACTTCCACTTTTATTAGGCCAACTTTGGAGTAATCATGAGTCTCTAAAGGCTTGTTAGCAGTATAGCTGTTATGGTTGAAAGTCATTACACTACAAATATTACAAGAAGGTCCTTACTAACTGGCAAACAAATATTTTTTCTGTGCAACACAGGAAAGAGAGTACAACTCCAGTGTTGCCCATCACATTGTCTGTCTCTCGTCTGCAACTGCTTTCTGCAGTGTGACTTCTACAAGCGTGGCCATTAAGATATAAACTAACTTAGTGATGTCAGCGTCAATTAATTTTCAAACTCATTACATGCTTCCATCCTCATTAGATTTCATGGTAATAATAAAAACCTTTATTATAGGCAAAGACAGTTTCGTGATGATGTGTGACAGCGATGATGATACATATCACCGGTTTGCAGAGGCGTCAGACTCCTTAAGTGATATTTCATCCGTCTCTGATGAGGAGGTGTTCAAATTGTTTAATGCTGCTGACAGCGAAGAAGAAAATTCAGAAGGTATTTATCCATTTTGATTGAGAACACCTTGAGAAGCACAATATCCTTTCCAATTGTGATTGTTTGTAGCTGTTGTGCAAATATATAAACTGCACTGTTTGATGTATGCAGTATGTATTCATATAACCCTTTCTTGGCTTTCGTGAAAATAGTTTTAGTCTCAGTTCAACCAATCATAAAACTAAGAATTCAAGAAGAGACAATTGTCGCTATAAACTATTACAAAATGTGTACTAAAACTTCTAGTTGCTGCCTCTAAAATCAAACATTCTACACATGCCTTCTGCATTCGGCCGTCGACATCACCTGGTTATGCTATTGACCTATCTATTACCCGACCCCTAGTTTGTAGCTAAACATTGATACAAGGTGGCCAGTGCACAAGCCTACCTAATTCATTACAGTATCAATTACCAATATCTGATCATCATGGTAAAATTCGTGTTTACATTTTAGTTGATGTTCCGCACAGCTTTCTTGAAGAGATGAACCAGTCTGGGGACAACACACAAGATCAATTATCGATGGATTGTCAAGAAAATTTTGTAAATGGTAATACATGTAACTTGAAATGTAACTCCCTGTGATCAATATTGGCAATTCCTGCATACATAGGATTCAGGGCAGGTATAAAAATCAATCCCTTGTACATTTAAGAATCTCCTAGGTCACATTCCTATGTTTTGACTGGGAGGGATGTAGAAATAAGATATCTCAGTTTTTCAAGGTTTTGTTTCGATCAGTCAGGATGAGGTTACATTGATCTGATGTCTTAGTTTTTCCTACTTTGTGATTGAATATTGATTTTCTAACATATGTTTGATTGACTGTAGTCTGTTCTTCAGCCTGTCAATGTCAACAATTCACTACCATTTCAGATTCAGAAGATTTGTCAGAGGAAGATGCATATTATGCAGAGTATGCTGCCCTCGAACCAGGTACTGCAATGATGATGTTGTATAAATGCTGGGCTTTGATTGATGTGATTGATTGATATGCTGACATCATAATAATTTGAAGGCCTTGCCCTTGAAATCTTAAAGTCATATCATTTCTCCATTTGCTATAAGTGCTCCGTTTTCAATTTGAAAGGAAAGCTTACTGTTCTTTGATGCTAACTGCTCAGCCATGGCAACTCGATGCAATACAAATACTCCAAAGCTAATAAACCAACATGGACCGAATACAAACCAAAGTCTGACCAACGCTGCTTCCATGATGCGACAACTCCTGAAATTTACGCATGAGAACATAGTGATAGTTGAGTACTTACAAGATCTTTTGTTTTGCTTATAGAATTTACAGAACTCACAAATCAATCAAGTAAACGAAAGCCGACATTTATAGAGACAAGTGAGTCAGAATGGGATGAGTACAGGGATATCCTGAATATCCTTTATGATATTGGCTGGAATGGAGTACATCATTTCGCAGACCTTGGTATTTATAATACTTTCACATTGTGTTATAGGAATCCTTGAAGCTAGATGTTGGTACTATATTCCTTTTAAATGAATGGGTGTAGTGCTCTATGTGGGTTTTATAATGGCATCTCTCCTTCGGGTCGACTTAATGTATAGAGATTAACATTATGTTTACTCCACGTGTTATCCGCCATTACATCTTCCTTAAGAAAGGATTCCCAATTAAAAAGAGTTTTTATCAATAAAAGTCAGCGCTTCTCTTTCAGTTCATTGTTCCATACAGTATAGTGAGATATAAGGTTTTAATCCTGAAACTATCGATGTAAATAGACACGAGGAATCCTTATATTACGTTAGAGTTACTTGTATAGACTGCCTCCTCCCCTCAATTATGTTCATGCAGGGATCTAGTGATGATAGTTCAGACAAGATCGTTGAGAACTGTCTTTCAAAACTCTGTGTATGGGACTTGTATTGGCATTAGTACAGTTGAACAGTACAGTATGCATGTGATATGTCGCCTGTGTCTATGATTTGGTTGTTTATTTATAGGTGAGAGAGCCTCTGAGAGAAAAATGATTTGTCTCCAATGTAAATCTGAGGATGTTGATGATGTAAAATATCCTGTTTATGTAGTGATGCAAGGTGTGTATATGCTAAATAGATTGGCGTCTCACAATTTGACAATACCAGTTAAACTTTCAATTGTGATTTATGAATCCAAGGCATAGGTGACAGTTTTCTGACATCACCGATAGAAGTTTAGAAAGTTGTGCACTATAATTGTTTGATTTGCAGCATATGCTACTTGCTGTAAACATTGGCTGTAAAAACTATACTCTCTTTTCCCTAAGGTATCAGAAACGTACAAAAGATCGTCTGCAACAAATGTTCCTTTGAGGAAAAGCCTGTACATCTCATGGTTTTGGGTCTGTTCCCTCTGTCAGTGAAGAAGTTCATTTTCATCACCTTTGAGACAATGGATCTTCTCTCAACGCTGGGAAATTTCAACCCCCTGCTTAGCAACACCAGCATTGTTAATTCGCTGAACTTCATATCTTTAAAAAATCAGCAGGTAACTATTTATGTTTCAATTGCGCCATTAAACGTAGTCGACATATACTGAATGATACTCTGTTGTTACAGACGTAAACACCCCACAGAAACCCGCAGACCTATCTTGAAATAAATGGCGATACTATATCCAACCCTTGGCACTGTGCCTAAACAAACAAAAGAAAGGAAAGAATACTCACATAATCGTATGATCAATAATGGTCATAACCTTTTTAGAGTGTGTGCATGACACTGTCCTTCAATACTTTGTTTGTTCATCATCAAATTAGCTGTAGGATGATTGAATCCCGTACCTTATTTGTATTTCTGAAGGATTACACAATACGCCCAGAGGTGATGAACGCCATTATCAAAGAGTGGAAACGACTAGAGTTCGGTGGATTTAAACAAGAGTTTAGCCTGTTCGAGTGTCCAGCTTGTGCTGATGAGCCACACGCCATCCACATTGATGGGAATGCCAAGTTGTATCGCTATGAGAAGGCAGGGAGGTAAGCTCACAGATCAGCATGCACGCAGCAGCCCATTTATAGCTATCATAGCAAGGGATTTTTTAACTGATCAACGAGTCATATTGTATTTTAGTAATGCAATTGATTCCCCCATACTATATAGTCAAAGGGTATCACTGTCCCCCAGTCATCTTATACAATAAATCTTCAACATTCAATCTAATCTCACTTCATCACCATTGTAAAGTGTATGAATATTATTGTAGTGTGACTGAAAGTTCATACAGATCACCATTGATACTGGATGATGATACTGTACATAATGAAGTTCAGTCACTGCGAGCCAAGAAAGTTGTAAGTATTATACCGACAAACTGAATATTTTAGTACATATAATTTCTTTAATGTTGGTCTGGAGCAGGGGTGCTCAAGATTTTTGTCAGTCAGCATATTGAAGTGGGCCAGACTTCTTTGTGCCAAGCAAGCAGGCTATCAGTCAGGGGCGTATTGAGTTTATTATTGAGGGGTTGGCAAGTCAAAATCTGTGGTGGACAGGATCAGGGCTTGAGCTCATTGATCTGGGTTTGAATTCCAACTTTGTGAAATAAGAAGAGATGCCTTCACTTCTTCCCCACCCCTCAGACCCCCTTGAACCAGTATGATAAGGTGGTCTGTGCCGTTGCATGTACTCGGCAGTATCGTCATGTAATATTGTATGTGATGTGAGTGAAATCAAGGAGTTAATAAATACTTGGAGTGGAGGAATTGCCGAGGCCATTCACTGCAGGGACTAGCTCAGTTCTGTTAGCTGTAGTGTAGCTGTAAAAGCTTCATTCAGATCCTAATGTTTCCTCATATGCATACTTAGCACTGTTGTTGTTGTCATCATTGAGTGTATGCAACAAGACTTGATGCATGTTTAGGCCATGAGTAATCTTTCAGCCTAAATAAACCAGTCGCACTGGGTGAGCTTTAATATGGGTAAGTGGGCCACCTAAAAATGGCAAGTGGGCCAAATTTTGCCAACGGACCATAGTTTGAGCACCCCTGGTCTAGAATGTGTCTGATAGTATGATAAAACGCATAGTGTAATACTGTATACTTTAGATAACTAGAAACACATGTGGTGATACGACCCTCAGAGCCGCCAAGTCGGGCGGGCGCAGACACCAGTTTAAGGACGAGACAGGGATAATGCTCGCCACCTGCCGACATATGTTTGTCCTCAAGGCACTCGATATGAGACAAGGAGAGATTTTCGAGTACCCCTACATACTGCAGGTATTATAATAGAGAGTGTCTCTAACTCACAATTTTATTGATTTGGTGCATTGCTATTCCAAATTTAAACCATATTACTCTTTATAAACCATCTAGTTAAGTTCTCTTATTATGAGTTATGATGAAGTCTGATCATCTTCACTAGTGGCTGGTCAACAAAACCATTCGTTTTCTAAATTCAATGCTTGTATTTTAGAAACAGTTTCCTACGGCACGGTACATAGCACACGACACCATTTGTAAGTACTGGCCATGGCTCCAGAAGCTTGATGGGATAGTTGCTGACAGTCAGAGCCCTATTCTATCAGTCATGCATGCCAAGTCGCATTCTTGGAATTGTCAAGTAAGTTCTATACAGCACGACTGTTTGCCTAGACATTATTTTCAATTTTATTCAAAGAAATTATTTTCAAATAGATAATAATGCTCGATTAAATTATAATAAAAGTGAAATAAGTCATCTTTGGTTTACTTACACGATTCACTCCTGTTGTCTAATCATTGACATAAAGGAGACAACTCCTACATTTCTCAATTTAGTTAGTGACACGTCACCCTGGTCGCACCCTCCCTGATATTCCTATATTTTGAGCTTTCACTATAAACATTTATTACTGCTTGCAGGTCAAGTGGAGTGCAAAAGTGGTGTCAGGTGCTGGAAAGTCGACTGGTGAGACTACTGAACTTGTTAACAGTTACCTCTCACGGCTAGGACCTGTGACAAGAAATGCCTGCAAAACATGTGAGTTATTAGACTACAGAGAATGACTTGAAATTATGAATTTGTTTCACGGTGGAAGAACAGACATGTCTATGCGTGGATAGGCTTGTGTGAGACCTATCAATCAAATATTAGTAAAGCACTGCATTAAATACAGCGTTCGCTTATAGTTTATATCTAAACTTGTCTCTAAATTACAGGGAGAAAAGAAAAGATCACGTACAGTTCAGGGTTTTGGAACATCAGAAAACTGATGGAGCTACCACCACTGCTTGCCAAGTCCCTTAAGAAGGTATGATAAAACTTTCAAGGAATAATCTAAAATTTAAGTTGATCAAATTTCATAGTCGGACGACAAACCTGCTTCCGAGAGTTTCATAACACATAACATCAATTTATGTAGAGGGTATCAAAGCTTGGCACTATAGAATAATTTTCATGTGTGTCAATATTTGATTGGTTGTGTCTCATTCCAGAGAACGAATCAGCTAGCTGAGTTAGAGGAAAGTCTAGAGGTGGTACGCAGTGAAATCAATAGAGACCTAGATTATCTGGATGCCTTGGCAACAAAGCTGGCCTCTATTGGTCAAGGTTTGTATTACAATTTACATATTAAGGTACGGGTCGGCAATCTGTTATTTTTTTCAAAAAAGACCACAGACCTCACTTCAAGAGGCCACAGAATATCTTTCAAGCATAAATAGAGAACCTAAGAATTATTTTTTGCACTGTTAATATTGTAAAAACTTTAAAATATTTATGCAACAATAAAAACATCTAAAGGAGGGCGATGGATACTTGGACATCCGCTGCAACAGTGAAAAAGGATTAATCCGTAAGGCCACCATTAGGCTGCTGAAGATTACCCATTTTCAATCTGCTGATCTTAATGGCACTTTCCTGTCTGCTCTTCGCATCTCTGAAATATAGTAAAATGCCTGAGATCTTTGAACATCAAGAAATTAATTTGCCTTTATGTGTCATTGAAGGAGCTACCACACATAATGAGAAGACTATCGAGGAGTTATGTTGCCGATATCAGAGATTGGTCACTAAAGTTTTGACAGAAGCCGGTAAGTGAGTTATGTAACTAAGTTCCTGAACCTCTTTTCTTGAACAATAGTAAGTTGCTTGACGATACTGTTATGTAACTTGTCTGTTTTTGAATGAAGCAAATGAAGTGACAAGAACATGGAAAATTATGACATTGGACACTGCTGTGCTAGGATATAATTACTGCCTGGATATTAATCATCGGAGGTCAGGTTGTGAGGAATCTGCCAAATTTCCTTGTGTCCAATTACCTTGATTGATTGGCACTTAACTGATCACCTGGTACAAAATCTATATGAAAAATTTTAATTATTATTGTAGATTCATCCAAGTCAAGGGCTGTGCTACGTGGTTCACTCTCAAAGCTTAATGACCAGCTACAGGTTGAATTTGAGAAATATCTGAAATGTGAGCTTCCTAATCAATAAAACTTAAATGTCAGAGGCCACCATCGCAAACAAACTAATCACATTTGGGCATTCAATTTGGCATTGGAATGTTGTCTTTGTACAAACCAAAATGTACGGATCAGTTAGTTATTTGTCTAGTGGTGCATAAATTTAAATTTTACAAAAAAGTTGGCTCCTCATTAAGTAATCAAATAAAAAAAATTTAGACTCACCCTATTACACATTTGACAGGTATTTTGTTGTCCGAGAGGTTAACCGCTATGTCTACAGTTTGTTGCAATATGTCTATTTTGTAGTGAAAAAAAGAAGAGGAGTAACTAAGAAAACATTGGAGGAATGCAAAAAAACTTTAGTATTTCCCTGGAGTCACCAAGGTTTAAGCCCGGAAGATTTAAACCCCACAAACCTAGCTGCTGTCGAAATCATGCAGTCAAGAGATAGAGCAAAAGAGGAGATACAGATTCTGAGGAGGGAAGTGAAGAGACTGGTGACAAGGGTGGCATATCTCTCGGCAGAAACTATTTGCGAGGAACGCTCATGGCTCCTATGCTACATGATTGACGTTACTGCAGTACTCCCTACCCCAGCTATCCAACCAGATGAAGGGTACTTCTATGTAGAGCCATCACTGGAGAGTGATACGGAGGGTGATAGCTAAACTGTTTTTTTTAAATGATCGTGGATGTTCTTATTTTTAAGCATGGTTGCAACTTATTAACTGTTCATTTATACATGATATTATATAGACTTGTTATGATCTTACATGAAAACGTTATCAATATCAAGGTAATAGTGATGCAATATTTGGATATAATAATGAGTTTAGCTACGCATATCGAGCTTTTCAATGTTGCGTGATGATATATTCCAACTTGTTTATCATTGGTATGCAATAAGATATGCACAACCCAAGAGATGCTAGAAACACTTACAAAACATACTACACCATTTTTTTGTGTCTCTGACTTTGAAATCTTCGTATAGAAGGTGACGACCATATGAAATTGGGAGTTATCCCTCACAATGATAAACGTTAAGTCAAGTAGAAAGGGTTGAAAGGGAGTTTTTATGCTTACTATGGATGATTGAATGTAGGATTGACTGGGTATCATGTCTCTATGTGCGTATCTAACTTTTGTGGTAAAAGCTATATTCACTCCCAACGCTAGATGACTAAATATCATTTGAAAAATACTCATTATTGTTCATTTTCATGAGTCTTCACCGCAAAATTTCAAAGTTAGAAAAATTTTACGCAGCCACTTGCGCTCAACCAAAGAGATGCTAGAACCACTTACAAAACATACTACACCACTTTTCTCTGTCTCTGACTTTGAAATCTTGCGTATAAAAGGTGACGCCCATATGAAATTGGGAGTTATCCCTCACAATGATAAAAGTTGCGTTAAGTCAAGTAGAAAGGGTTGAAAGGGAATTTTTATGCTTACTATGGATAATTGAATGTAGGATTGACTGGGTATCACGTTGCTATGTGCATATCCAACTTTTGTCGCATATTCTACATTCACTCCGAACGCAAGATGACTAAATACCGTTTGAAAAATACTCATTAATGTTCATTTGC
Organism: Membranipora membranacea; assembly: GCA_914767715.1. Taxonomy (NCBI): domain Eukaryota; kingdom Metazoa; phylum Bryozoa; class Gymnolaemata; order Cheilostomatida; family Membraniporidae; genus Membranipora; species Membranipora membranacea. The sequence continues at coordinate 11,258,822 of OU612073.1, read as the reverse complement.
ATGAATCTTCACCGCAATATTTCAAAGTTACAAAAAACTCAAGCCCCCACTTGCGCTCAACCCAAGAGATGCTAGTAACGCTTACAAAACATACTACACCATTTTTGTGTGTCTCTGACTTTGAAATCTTGCGTATAGAAGGTGACGGCCATATGAAATTGGGAGTTATCCCTCACAATGATAAAAGTTGCGTTAAGTCAAGTAGAAAGGGTTGAAAGGGAATTTTTGTGCTTACTATGGATAATTGGTTGTAGGATTGACTGGGTATCATGTCTCTATGTGCGTATCCAACTTTTGTGGTAAAAGCTATATTCACTCCCAACGCTAGATGACTAAATATCATTTGAAAAATACTCATTATTGTTCATTTTCATGAGTCTTCACCGCAAAATTTCAAAGTTAGAAAAATTTTACGCAGCCACTTGCGCTCAACCAAAGAGATGCTAGAACCACTTACAAAACATACTACACCACTTTTCTCTGTCTCTGACTTTGAAATCTTGCGTATAAAAGGTGACGCCCATATGAAATTGGGAGTTATCCCTCACAATGATAAAAGTTGCGTTAAGTCAAGTAGAAAGGGTTGAAAGGGAATTTTTATGCTTACTATGGATAGTTATATACATGTATATAGACTCTGTAACCGATGATGTGACCAAATCCTGTTTTATTTCAATTTTTTTCTAACCAACGTACTGAAGTCTTTTTTATCAATTTATGTCAAATCAGATCCACTATATACATTGTCATTCGTTGCAAATGTATTTTGATCGATAATAAAGTACTCATCATTCAATCAATTGAATGTAGGATTGACTGGGTATCACTTCGCTATGTGCATATCCAACTTTTGTCGCATATTCTACATTCACTCCTAACGCTAGATGACTAAATATCATTTGAAAAATACTCATTAATGTTCATTTGCATGAACATTCACCGCAATAATTTCAAAGTTACAAAAAATTCATGCGCCAACTTGCGCTCAACCCAAGAGATGCTAGAAACACTTACAAAACATACTACACCATTTTTGTGTGTCTCTGATTTTGAACTCTTGCGTATAAATGGTGATGCCCATCTGAAATTGGAGTTATCCCTCCAATGGTAAAAGTTGAGTTAAGTCAACTAGCAAGAGTTGAAAGGAATTTTCATGCTTACTATGTATGGATTGACTGGGTGTCATGTCTCTATGTGTATATCCAACTGTTGTCACAAATTCTACACCCACTCCCAATGGTAGATGACTTAATATCGTTTAAAAAATACTCATAAATGTTCATCTGCATGAATATTCACCGCAATACTTCAAAGCTTTAAAAACTCTCACATGAAGCCTTTGCTATATAGTGTCAATGAGATCGTAAACAAAACTAAGAACTTTTCCAAAGCATCACACAACGAGCTGATTTACAGTATTTAAAGTATTACAATAGGCATCAGTATCATCTATGAGTTGTGTGTGTACGTTAATTGAGTATTACCTTTTATTTCCAAAATAACTGGTATTAGCTTACATAAACATTTATCGCATGTCAAATACAGTAACCTGTAAGTTAACTTATATGATGGCAATGTAGGGTAAAAACATATAAAACGATTATCACACATGAGATTCGGTAAAAAAAAATTTAACTAACAAACCAAATTAATTGATTTCTTTGAAAAGTTAAAAGCGTGTTTTAAAATAAAGTTATAATTACATAATAAAAACAAACACCTCAGCACTGCTCTCTCCTTTTCTTCATTCGCTCCTTTCTTTCATCTCTCTTCGCCTGTGGAGAAAACAAGGTATCTTATTGATGAATATCATCATTGAATTCATTTTGAAAGGAAAGTTGCCAGTGAAGTTACATACCATTATTTACACTCACGCCTCCAAGAATTTAACAGTTGTCCTTGCTCAGTCTGTACTTGCATACTTCATCGACAAAGATAAACTCTTACAACGCCTGTTATTAAAACTTACCTTCTTATAACACGCAAGCACGTTGCAGCCAGCAGCAAAGTGCTCTTCAACCTCCCAGGAGTTGTGTTTTTCCTCATACCCCTTCCATTTAGTGAGATACTCTGTGACCCGCTTTCTCTGATAAACAGAACAAAAACGTATGTGAGAAGTCCGACTGGAAATATACTTTACACCAAAACTCATCTTGCATTGATCGGTTTGAAATAAAGTCCATATTGATATCACAACTAGGAAAATGGATAACTGAGGAAAAAGATCATCCTAATGAGCTGTTTAACGTACAGGTGCCCCTGTTTCCAATTTTCGGAGACTATCATCAAGAAGAGAAGCAGTGAGCATCGTCTATGAGTGGCATAGGATTATAATTACCTTTCTATCCTTTATGATCAGCTCTGGTATCCCTTGATCAGGTCCTAGCTCACCATCCGTTACCCCAGCCCCCTCCACACTTCCAGTACCCTCTGCCAACTCCTCACAGGTAGTCACCTCTACACCATCCGCCATCTCATCACTCTCTACACTGTCTGTCTGCTCTGTCATATCCACTCCCTTAGTCATCCCAACACCCTCCGTACCATCTGTCCCCTCCGCACCTTCAATCGCCTCTATACTCTCATCACTCTGTTCTCCACGTCCTATGAATACATAAATATATAATCAGAATCCAGATCATTAGAACAGGACAAGTTGCTGCATGAGTTGTTTGCAGAGCAACTAACTGATAAGTGAATTCAACCTTAATTTTGTACGGATCAATCTTACTGTTGGGCAACATAAATTATTATCTCTTCACCCGCAACCATATTTATTACTATCCACCAAATTATACCATCTACCCATGTAACTTTTCAATCGGAAACCAACTGTGATGTTGGTATAGCACCTTAAAGTAAGTGTTACAGGTTGGGGGGGGGGGTCTTCTCATTGAATTGAGTGAGCAATCTGGGAACGAAATCTTAGCAGGTCCTGCTCATTCACCATAGAGCTACCTATCAGATAGTGATCTTGGTTTTCTAACAGAAAGACCCCCTGATCGATTTCTTTGCTCATGTGTTCACTGTTGTCTGTTTAGCTGTTGTCAACAGGTTGGCTTGTTTTTTTTTATATCAAAAAGCACTTGAGGTGCACACCACTTGCAGCATAAACATGAAGTGCACACCAAGGTACACAGTGTGTACTGACCACAGGCCTATCCCTTACTTCTAAGCACACAAAACAGCGATTACTGATTCATTGAGCTGCAGTGAGAATAAGGCAGTGCACCGTCAGGCATCGATTCACAAATCTGCATATTTGAGCTACATTATTGTACACGCACTACAAGCTAACTGACTATCTAGATAAAATTGATAATGGGCAAAAACATCATAAATGCAAACCACAAGATAATTGCTTTGACAGCGGCAAGGTAAACAACTTTGTGTAACAATAATAAGCGTATGAACGATATGATAATTCATGACATAAAAGCACTACAGTCTACATTCCCCCTTGATCTCAAGATCATCGTTTATACAAAATGCAATCAATCAACATAAAAGTCTGCTAGCCATCTAGGCCCCCCCCCCCCCCCCCCCCGCCTGTCTCTGTCTGGCCTCGCCTCATCTGCTTGGTCACTACTGTCATTGTCACTGCTAGCACTCTCACTATTACGATACGGCAGGTTAGGGGTATATCATTACTATACCAATATATGCAAGCCAGAAGAAGTAGCACATAGAGCATTGGGAAACAGATATTGCTGATGTAAAGCTTCATAGCGTAGTGGGAGACTACATCAAATTTGATGAAGAAATTTTTTAAATCATTATGTAGCGTAGTTAGATGGCAAAAAGGCAAAAGGGCAACATCCGATACACAAATATACACCTACATACAATTTGTGGGTCTTACCATTGCTGAAAGAATGAATAGTGAACATATGGTTAGTCAATTTTCTTATTATTAAAAGAAATGTAGATCATGACAGATCTACATTGAGAAACTTATCCCAGGTATTGACAGGTGAAACTACAAATTATAATAAATTGTCCACATCTGGGAAAGCTAGGCAAGCGTAGGCGTTGCAAAACAGTAAGGGAGTTGAGTTTCACACGACAAATGGTTTATAAAAGTTGTCTTCTCCGCCATGCAGCTTTTTTTACATTCATCAATTTCATAACAAAGGAAAACTAACAAGTATTAGACCTTGAGACCGTTATACATACCTTCTACAACCATCATTGTGTATGGGCCATCTCCGAGCCTATCGCAAACTTGCTCTCTAATTAGCGCCATAACTGCAATAAAAAGTTGTTTTTAATACTGTAGACGGCACGGTTATGGGTATGAACGACGCAAAAGAATATGGTTTATTATTATATTATGTCAAATCTGGAGATGAGTGTAAATCTGACTCATATTATTAATCCAGTTTTCATTGTCACCACAGGGTGTCAAGTTAGACTATTTAGGTGATCATAGCTGATATTGACCGGATAGTTTTAGACATTACCTTCTTCCTGGTCACGTCCTGGAGTCCTTTCCGTGTCTGTATCTGTCTCTCTCACCCTCACTGATTCACTCTCCCTCTCTGTTACTTGTTCCGACTCCCTCTCTGACTCCCTCTCTGTCACTCTCTCCGACTCCCTCTCTGTCACTCTCTCCGACTCCCTCTCTGTCACTCTCTCCGTCACTCTCACAAACATCTCATCTGAGAAATTCAAAAATAGGTAGTGATGATTTTGTGTGAGCCTTGGTCCAACCACGATCTATGATATGCACTCACTAACGCAATTCATTAATTTACCCATGTAGTTCATTTGAAAGAGGACTGATTTGGCATTTTATTGTCAATTTTTATAATAGAGTCAAACTTACAGTCACTGTTATCAGCATTTAAGTTGGCCCTTTTGTTTAGTTTTTCTGCCAATATCTTTTTTTGCCCACCAGAAGTTTTATTTCCCCAGATCTGTATTTTCTTGGGGCCTTGGATCGTTAATAATATGTTCAGGTCATAGCCACTGGCATGAGACGCCTACAACAAAAAGGAATGGCAATGATATGTTCCATATGTGCACCATTATGGTTGGACATTCAGTGGAAGGATTTGGCTATACCAGTTGGGAAAGAAAATTTAACTTCAACACCTATTCGTAAACCAAAAAAAGTTCTGCCTACTGCTGACTGAGAGAGTTGTTCAGAATACCAAAGCAATCATATTTGTAGAAGGTACTACGGAGCAACACAAGTGATTTTCTAGCTTGTGAGATGCTTGACCCCACTGAATAATTTCTGACTATGTTCCCAAGTGAGACTACGTAAACCTTCAGGCAAAGTGACTCAACTTGGTCTTACAAATTGTGTTCAGGAACCACAGCTATCTGTTTACATTACATATTGAGCGTTGACAGGATTGTGCTCTGGGATTCTGGACTATGCTCAATATCCAAGGATGACTCAAAAATGAATTAACACAAAATAAATTGAACACGTACGTATTATACGTATTCGGACCACCACCTTTCAAAATGATTAGATGAGGTTTACGTTCAGTACCAACTTACTGCCAGAAGAAGATCCTGGACTGCGCTCCACCTTGCCCTCGCCTTTTTGTTCATTTTATTTTTGGCTCCCCTCAGCCTCTCTTCTTCCATCTTAGGGCCCAGAGGAGGTTTCAGCATTTGAACTCCTATAAGTATTGTACAACAGCTGATGGAAAGGTTTGTAAATCAACAGAAAAAATTAAAGCTTAAGGACAATGCTATAGGCTCCCTGTGAATAAAACTTTTTATCTCACTATCATATCAAGATTAATTATAGGATTTTGTTTTGTCATAATAAAATTTATTATGACAAAACAAAATGAAAGTTCCAGATTTAAGAAACCATTTGACAGTTTAATAAATCTAAAACTTTGATTTTGCGGTCACGACTGAGGTTTGAAAGGTTCAGTAGTGCCTACCTGCACTTGACCCTGAAATATTTCCTGACATAAGACTAAAATACATAAGATCTACAAACATCCACATGAATTAATTTATTTTAACAAAATAAAAGAGTACTTAAACTCACCGCAATTCTTGCATCTCCGATCCCCGCTCTTACACACTGTAGAGCAGTTGGTACAAGTTTTGTAACCTTTGGGCATGGTGTCTATTAAATTGAAGAAAATCAACATATAAGGAGATTTAGCTGAGTGATTAAAGCATTAGGCAAGGATAAAATAGTCAAGTATTGAAGTTGTCTCCACAGACCAAAAAAGGGAATAATCCCAACATTACTAAATTGTTTCTAGCAAAGCATCTGCAGCTTGCTTATTAAGAACTAAATTTCAAAAGATAAGCAAGAAAATATGGGTTAAAATCAGGGTAAATGGAGACAGCACTATGAAAAGGCGATCAACTTTGACAAAGTATCAGAGGACTTGCTTGGCAGAATTATAGCTGGTTGGTCACGTCAACATACCAAAGCCCAAATGATTGTGGCTAATTGTTTTAAATTCTGCTAAAGCTAGGATGTTCACTGGCACTTTATCGTAATACATACCAGCGATGCCTGGACATTACTGCATATTCTGGCAAAAACTATCCCTACAACTTAACTTATTTTGCCTTTCCATCAATTAGGGCCTTCAGCAGGCACTAGGGGTCATAACATGAGTGGTCAGAGGATTCATAAAACATATCAGAGCCTAGCCTGTCTTGACAAGCTTTGTTCGGTGGGGGGGGGGGGGGGACAAAGCTTGTAAACTCTTGCATGCTCCTTTATCACACTAATCAATTTGTATAGGGATGTATACAAATTGATAAGTGTGATAAAGGAGTTATCTTTTTAATTACAAGAGATTACAATATTCAATATCGGCTGCTCGACAGTCGAGCATGCAAGAGTTGACAAGCTTTGTCCCCCCCCACTGAACAAAGCTTGTCAAGACAGACTAATCACAGCTGCCCTCGTAATATCAAATCGCAACTGAACCCAATTTTGAGTGGGCCCCTTGGCCTCTGCTCTGGTCAAAAATATATTAGGTATTTCAGGGGTAAATATAGGGAGCCCAGTAAGTAAAATAAATAGCACATTCTTGCAGGCCCTAGGCACATCTCAGAAAGGATAAGGATGCTGATACTAGTAGGCCTGCTCGCATTGGATTCAGTCTCATCTTTTTCTCACTTGTTACACTCTCAGGAAGTAGGATACAATAGGCTTCTACTCTAGCAGACAAAGGCAAATGATTTTCTTTGCTAGCTAAGGAAGATGAATGTTTGGGCCAACTACTACTCCCTTTATAATTTCTACTACTGTTATAAATCCAGTCTCTGAATGCCTAGGATCCTGTACAGAAAGAAGTAAGAAACCAAAAAGAATGACAAATGATTGCATACCAAACATTACCAAAAACCAAATCCTCAAAACTATAATTGACAACTGAAGAAACCAAATTGTTTCATTGTGAATTTGGACAGAAAATTGAATACCAGCTATACTCACATGACTGTCTAGCAAAGATTTGACTGGGAAAGAGGTATCAAGTATCTTCTTGTTGAAAATATTTTTATAAATGGCTGGCAAAGAATGAAACACCAATATGCTAATTCTCAAATGGGATTATCAATTCAATAAAAATGACCACATAGTTTCTCTAGCCATGCGTATCTTCATATATATATAGCCTTTATATATTTCTAAGATTTTGACAGTATCAAGAGGTATTCCCAACTGGTGGAACTATATATTTGTGGACCTGTCTGAAATTTCTGATAAAATATAAATATTTGGGTGATCACAATTCACTTCTTTGGGCATGAATTTAGAGATCACTGTTTAAAACCAGAGATCATTGTATGTATACTGTAATTTACTCTAAAATTGTGTTACTATATTTGTAACAGCCATCTAACTGCATTTGTAACACTTTTCTCTTACTTATATAGTAAGATTTCTGAGAATATGTACTGATATGTGGCAACAGCTAGTAACAACCTCAATGTGTCAAAAAGATCTGGTGAAATTGTGCTTCTTTGTGAGAGTGCTTCTAGAGATGCCCATGATGATTGCTTAGTGCATTGACTAACAATACATATGTCCAAGAGCAGTATAGATGGGAACCTAAAAATCTCTTTTTTAACATCCACACAAAATCCTTTTGGCCTTAGATTGTCATCAGGCAGAAAATTGAATTTCGTTGCGTCACTTTGCAGCATTTTCATGTTCATTTCCTGTCTATCCTTGTTAAGTACCATCGGTGTTATTAGATCAGTGAAATCTTGCAATAAACCTTTCTGCTTGTTTGGATGTTGGTATAATGAGTTTGTGTAGGTCAGCATGGATGTGAGATCACCTCTTATTGCCTCTTTAGGATTTGGATTTTCAAGAATATGCTGGTACCTATCTGCCAATTGTTTTGGTGTGACAATAAATGTGTTTCGGTTACTCTGGCCATTTCCTGTGGGAATGTTACCAGCTCCATCAGCAAGGCCGTCAATTTTGAACCCATTTATAGCCTTGTCATCAAACCAACCCTGCAGTTCCTTTATAGCCATATAAGCAAGCTTGGTCTCTCCCAAATTCCCAATAAGAAAATATGTAGTCATTGCCAAAGTTTCAAAATAATACTGTGCCATTTCGGTATCATTTTCGACGAGGAATATATATTCCAAATCTGAATAGGGAGTCGCCTCTCCTCGTGCAACTGAACCAATAGCAACAGCTTCAAAAGAGCAGGGTGCTGCTGTGTTTAAAACTCGTACACTCTCCTCAATCACTCTCCCAGCAAACTTTTTCATCGCCTCTGAGCAGTCAAGAGATATGTTCTTCATTAGCTCATAAAATTCGATTCTCGATATAGAATCATTACAGTTTTTATTGAATTTACTCACCAACTCATCAGCAGCCTTGAGCTCTTTCCTAAACCTGTCTCTAATGCCTAAAAGTTCTGTTTTTAATAAGTTTGTCAGATGTTTACTTTCTTCATATTTAAGTGATGAGTTGTCACCCCAGTATTTCTTTTGAAGCTCAAAAGCTTTTTCCATCCAATGTTCCTCTGTAGGCTCCCTGGTGTGTATTGAGTTGAAGAGTGCATGAGCCTGTTTTAAACAAATAAAAAAATTCAATCATGTCTCCTGTTTTCTAATATTCCAATTGTTGCTGATTAGTACTGGTCCATGATGTTGATCAAAATTTATTTCTCAGCAGTATAGATCGGAATTTCTCAGCAGTAGAGGTAGAACAGTTGTTTAGATATTATTGGTTGGTGAAGTCAATATGAATGCCATAACATGTCCACAGGGCAACACCAGGATTTAAGCATAGGGACTTTCACATCCGATATCTAGAGATGTGAACGATTTGGTTGTCGTTTTCTAGCTTTCTTTTAAGGTTAACAATGAATGGTTGCACCTAGATAAGTCAATAGTAACCCAAGTAGTATATTGACAACCCCCACTATCCCTTTTCTTACTACCTGCTGAAGAATATCAACAAAAGGGCATCAATATCTCCACAGAGTCATTATAGTCATGCTTGGATTATGTGGAGTTACTGGTCAATCTCTATTGAACTGTTACATAAAAATTTGAAGCATCTGCTACTGTTTACCTTCGCTTTCATTGTCATAAAAAAATGAATAAATTGCCTGAGTCGAAGCAGTCTATCTTGTATATTTAACTGTCTGCAGGTAAATCAACATAAGAATCATACCTTTAGGCAGTCAGTCCACTCCCCACTAGTCCTATACTTTTGTTTATACCAGTCAGCTAGTTCAGACAGATAGAGCACCTGTGCTTTGAGTTCATACTTCCCATTCTTGTAATAATCTCTTTTGAATCTATCCAGTGATTTTTCATCAAACTAAGAAAGGAATATGTGAACACAATAAAGGAGAAAAATTGCAATCGATTTTGTCAGGATTCTGTGGTGTAGGGCAGATTTCAAAAGCTTAAGGAAATATATCTAAGGGTTTGAAAAAGGATTGGTTGGTTGGTTTATTTTGTCACTAACATTAGGTATGCTGCACCATTTTGGTATTTATACTGTTGCATGGGGAGGGAATAACAAAAAAAATGTTGAGATCTGAGTATAGTTAAGTCTGACTACTATGATGACAGCAGATTGATTAAAAAATGTCTTGTAGTGTCTGGGGAAGCAGTATTTACCCACAAGGCAGTTCTGTATACAAATATAAAAACTTTGAAAGACTTAAGGTTATGATATCAGCGTTGACCGATTTGGACATTTACATATACCGTTGGAAAGCTGTTGAGCTACTGATCGCTAATAGCTCATCGAAAATGTGATTGGATGACGTTGCGTCATTTTATCGGAGAAATGAGGCCGAAAAGGCTGTTTTTAGCAAAGTGGATGACTGCGCTACATTGATTGCTACAAGTTTCAGCACTTAGGCCAGACAAATTTATTTTGAAAATTCTCACATACGAAGCCGCTTTGATTAAGCATAGTAAAAACAGGAAATGCCAACAGAATATGGCACTATGTATTTGTCTTCCTCGAATTATACCACACAGAATGCCCAAAACAGCCAATTTAAGGGGCTTTTGAAGGTGCTTTTCGGCATTCTGTGTGGTATATTTCGAGGAAGACTAAAACATAGTGCCATATTCTGTTGGCATTTCCTGTTTTTACTATGCTTCATCAAAGCGGCTTCGTATGTGAGAATTTTCAAAATCAATTTGTCTGGCCTAAGTGCTGGACCTTTTGACAGCATGTTTGATGCTATTGATAAATGGCGCAAAAAGTATCTACCTTTGATGGTCTATGCTGATATTGATACATTTGATATACTGCTGAAATTTGTGGTGTGTGTCATTTAAACAGCAATATAGCGGAAAAAGCAAAAAAATGGCCCTCTTTTATTCAAACTGTCTCAAATCGTTGCTTAAAATTTTGCATTATATCATATATATTATATGAAAACCACACGCATTATGACGTGACGTAAAAAGCCACTTTGGGCTCGTCAAATATTATTTTCAACCTAAAATTAGGATGAACTATGTCTCTAAGAATGAATGTAACCTGTTTTGAACTTTCTAGTAATCAATGTAGCGCAGCTATCCACTTTGCTAAAAACAGCCTTTTCGGCCTCATTTCTCCGATCAAATGACGCAACCTAATCTAACCACATTTTTAATGAGCAATTAGCGATCAGTAGCTAAACAGCTTTCAAACGGTATATAAAATGTCCAAATCGGTCAACGCTGGTATCATAACCTCAAGGTCTACAAAGTTTTCAGCACCGAAACTGTTTAAAAATTTTTTAACAGTGTAGTCTACCTGATTTTGTTTGCATGTAAATATAGAAAAAACAACATATAATGTAGTCAGCCAGAACCTTATTTCTAGAAGCTTAACTTGACTGTGGCGTAAAAAAACATTTCATTGTGTCACGGCATTTTATGTCTGGTGGCAGCCTATGCAAAATGTGGCTAGAAATACAACTTTCACTGCAAATGTTTTTCATGCTGATCACAATGGTAGGCAGGCAGGTGACAGAAAAATGGAGAAAGTTCTTTTGCTCCGATGATGGCTATATGCAGGTGATATAAGGGGGTATTGCAACCGTCTTTGGCTGTTACTCGGCTATTAATGCTAGCGGACCCACAAACCTACTTCTGACACACTCTTTCAGATTTTGGATGTTTCAAAACCAATTATAATCATTTTGTGATCACTTTCGCTTTTGCCGGCAGGTTTTTTTTGGCAATAAGCCGCTTATTGTGCAACTGAGTGTAAGATACAATATTACCATTGTGATCAGCATGAACAACTCTACCAGATACAGCTGGCAAACTCTATCCAACCAACTTTGCAAATTGAAGTGAAAGATAGGAGGAGGCTTCCATCGGGCTAATATGAGTTATAAATGTGAGATGGTAAGAGATAGTATCATATCACACCCATTGATCAGTGGTAAAATACACAGCATGGCTACGCATGGAGAAAATCATATTAGCAAAAAAACCCAGCAGCAACTACATTGTGAGTTGATGGACATCCCAGTATCAACCTACAAAAACTCTTACAATATATCAGTGTGTATTCCACAGTATGTTGCCAACTGGAAGATCAAGCAACTCGGGATGCAGGCAAATGGACCTAACTTGGTCTACCAACTGGGGACATATCTAAAACTCTATTCAAATGGTGCCCTATAGATTGCTCATTAAGTCTTTCCTCTATCCTTTCTTACCTCCAAATCTTTTCCATTCAGATCAGCTGCCAAAACTTTGTAGTTTTTCCAACTCCCATCACATAACTCTGTAGACATTTGACTCTTGACAGGGTTTTTAGCCCCTATGCTGTCCCCCTGGTCATTCTCTGTGAAAAGGCAAAAACAACAGAAAAGTATAAGTCCTCAGCCAATCACAAGATGTCCCACATTTCCTGTACATAGTGACATCATAATGCAGGGAATGAGAGTAATCTAACCTTTTGAAAGGCATGGCTTTAACTATCATTAATTAATGCCCAGAAGAGCATTACAATTTTTCACCTTGCAAATCTTGCACAATTTATCATAACTTACTGCATGCTAATAGTGTGTTGTGTGTAGTCTTATTTCTATGGTACCATACTGTTCCAGATAACTTACTGTCTGTTGTCTGTTTGACTCCTTTATTGCTTTGTCCAGAAGAGTTAGCAGTAAGAGATGACGCAGAGCTGATCTGATCCTGCCACCATTCTGCAAGGTCCCGAAACAGGGTTGTGTGTTTGTTCGCCTCTAGATCAGTTGTTGATCTACAAATATTCAAAAACAATAATTATTAACCTTGGTATTAATTGTTGTTGCTTCCCGGAGTAGATTTCAATTACAAAATGTCATAACCCCAATTTAGTCATAAAGAAAAAACCAACAAAAATGTAACCTAAGTCCACTCCAAATTGTTAGCTTGATCTTGATGAACGCCCGAAAAAATTATAATACCGCCAGACGCCAGTTGAAAATAGTCATAAAATAATAAACTTATTTACCTCCTGGTCAAATGACCAAGTAAAATATAAAACATATACCCCTAAACGCCTGTCAACTTCCTATATGTATGCACATGGTATGCATGATATATGCTTTTATTACCTATGGTGAGTGGTGACTCAATATGGATGACGAGAACAAAAAATATAACATGAAAACAAAACTTTGTCTACAATTTTGTCTCTCGCCTTCATTGTCCATCGTGGATTCTACAATAGTAATCTGATTGGCCAATCAGTAGTGTCCTTGACCAATGAGAGGCAACCTAATCTCTTTTACTAATAATCAAATTTGACTCAGAGCAGGGTAGGAGGCGTGGCTTGCCACTCTTTTGTCATTGGCTACTTATCTGTATACAAACATTGTGAGAGCACGTGGTTATATCAGGCAGCCTTAAGAATATCATATCATAATGCATGATACTAGACTGCATGGCCCGGATAACTTGCAATGTGAGTTAGCCGCATTACATTATCAAACACTCATGAGGTGGCAGGGTCAACCATTCAAGATTTTTGTATGTGAGAGAAAATGAAAAATATAAAATAAAAAACACCTCCCTCCACCTACAAATCTTCAAACTTTCATCTAGATCAAGGTATTAATTTGGAGTGGCCTAATGTAAAATGTCAACCTATGCAGGTCCGGCATGGTTTCTCTCTCTAGTGCAGTATGACATTGACAAGCTGGCATGCATCCAAAAATATTGCCTCAAACCCATCTATTCAGAAGCCAGTGACTACAATGCTCGCCTGATTGCTGCTCACTGTACCATGCTACAGGCATGCCTGTCAGAAACATGCAGTACCTATCCATATAAAGTCATTAGTAACCCTAAACATCGACTCCATGACATGGTTCCACAGAGACAGTCAGGTAGAGGTACACACTCTACCAGAACTCATGATGTCCTGGTGAAAAATTGCCGCACCGAAGCATTATCAAAGACTATCTTTTATAAATATGGTGTATGATCATGCATATCAATACTTCATTTCATAACTGATGGTATTTTTAATTTTTGTCAATATGCTCTCATATGTTTGTTGTGTATTGTCTTCACAATGCATGTTTTGTATGGTTTACAATAAATTTCATATTATCATCAACTCATTAATAATCAATACTGCAGACAAATTTTCCAAGGTTTGTACGATTAAACAAGAACCAGTTGGCAAAAGAAAATCCAGCCAATGTGGTGACTCTGATTGGTTCCCCGGAATGGTAAGAGCCACCAAATCAGTGTCAGCGCATGAGCTAGAGAAATTATGTTTTATGACATTTCTTCAATAATCTGTTGGGATTAGGACACAGCACATCTCTGTGAAACCTGCTCTGTGAAGGAGGTCAATATACTTGAAAACTTGAATGTCTGGAATGAAACTTACTTTGCAATAATTTTGTTTTGATCTTTTCGAAGATTGCTGACAATAATCTCAAATTGCTGCTTACAGTTTCTATCAGTTACTTGAGGTATGATATGTGGATGTACTTGGCAGGCTTTCTTCTTCTGTTCAGTTGCCTCCTTCGGTCTTTTTATCATAAACGCACTGGACAGAAGGAACTTACATGTTTTTCCCCAGCGGATGTAATGACTGGAAGATGCCATCTGCAAACAACCTGCAATACATTTACAAAAAAAAAGAGATCAATTCAATTATGATGATAGTACCTTAGCATTATAGGATGACTTGTACTTGACTCGCCTGAAATTTTCAAGTCATAATAAAAATATGGGAACAGTATCATGATCTGAAGTTGGGAACAATATTTGAGAAAAGTCTTCAAGACAAATGGTGTTTATCATCTCTTAATACCAATGATAGCCATGGTAACCAAATGCATTTCTGTTCAACACAGTTCGTTTCGCTGAACATCGAAGTTCCTAATTGGAAAATGAACCAGTATGACCTCTAGAGTCTATGTTATCAGAAAAAACATCAATAACTCTAGACTACAAAATGCGTACTTTTTACATTAAAAATTACCTTTTAAAATTACCGTCGGTAGATGTCAATAGTTTAGGAAGTTTTGATGCAGTAGTGACTATCAAGTGTCAAACACCCTCAAGTTAAGAGTCAGCCTCTTTACTCCCAGTCAGCTCTCCCGTATTGGCAACTGTAATGACGTTAAATGAGGTCTGACTAACAAAATCAAGTCTTTAGTTTTGAGAAAACATTTGTGGAAACAGCGGATGTGTACACAGGAAGGTACTGTATATTTAGAATATGGAGGTAAGTGACACACTTACCTATGACCTTCATATATAGTTGCATCTATCTAAAGCGTGTTTATAAATCTTTTTAAGTTTGTTATAAGTGCTCCAACTGGTTATGATACTGCGGTGATTGTTTGGAAGGTCTTCACTGTTATGTTGTTATCGTCAGTATGCTTACCTCTCCCCTGTCACCTTCATAATAACATTATGGTGAAATCAACAGGTGCTCATAAGATATGACCCTTATATTTTAGGGAATAAGAAGATAACAATGTTTAGTCAGCTGTATTCATCTTATCCGTTTTTAATAGCTCGGCGCCAGAGTGTCTAGTTATAGAATACTGATAAGATACAAGCATGAGGTAGTACACAATACCTGTGTACCATACTTGCCAACCTGTACGCGTAAAGCGTTTATTAACACTTATTTGACACTAATTGAGTTTTAAACGCAAAACGCTAGCTGTACGCATTTATGGTTTTTCAAACACCTGTTTATCTAATTAGGTAATCAAAAACGCATATTTAGTGTTCGCTTCAGTTTACTTGCATAATCTTGTCATTGTTGATTGATAGTCTAAACCATAGGTGGGCAACCTTCTTTTGAAAAAGGCCACATTTTACGCAGGCTCAGCTCAAAAGGCCTCAACACATATTTCAAACATAAATTTGGAATGTGAGGTATATTTTGGCTCTGTAAATTTTGCACAAACGAAATCAGAATATGTGTCAATAAAAACTGTAGTATGTTGCGAAAAAAAATTGACTTGCATGAGCTCAAACAAAATACTAATATTTATCTAATCTTTTGTGACATTAAGCTACAATTATAATCTTTCATGTGTTTGACCCATAAACATATAAATATTCTAGACTGGAAACTATTGGCTATTTGATACTGGCTCAGTGTCTTCTCTAATTCAGTGACGCGACATTACTGCGCTATTCACTTTTTCTCTGTAGTGCATAGGTTAGAATAGGAGTTATCTCCACCTAAATGTAATGTGTGAATATAAGACCTTCTTATTTCCAAATATGACCACTACAACTGGGTATAACCAGCGAATTTTAAAGAACATTTAGTAATAAAGTATAAAATGTGATCAGTATATCGTGCCATCGAACATTGTGTGTGCCATAACAACATATGCTATAGCATGTTTCTAGTCTTAATATTTGTTAAAAAATGGTGCATCAATAACACTAGTTTGTTCCGTCGGAGGACGGTGGTGGTGGAGGGATATTTAAAAAGCTGTGCATCAAATCAGTTTGTACCTATGTATAGTCTATATTGAGCCAAGATCTACAAAGTTGTCCAGCGACCTAAGTCTACAACATGAGTGCGGCTTCGTCTGATTCAAATTTTCGAAGGTAGGAAAGGCGGAAGATTTTTCTTCCGTCTGCGACTTCCTAATGTATTAAACAGAAAACGTTAGATTCCAGCTGCTGGTACTCAGAATTTGCAATTCACACCCTATACCCATATCTACAATACCCTATAGGATATAAATATTCACTGGTTTAAATTTAGCGACCTGGCCAAGAATAGGAAAACTTACTAGTGAATAATTAATGAATATCGATTTTGTAAATCCACAATGTATAATATCATTGGTAACTTTGCAAACACCTTATAATTTGATTAGGGATGTAATATTTTGGATATTTTTGTGAATACTCAATATGCGGAATTTAAATTTTAATAAAAGTTTTCATGCTGCGGGGTAATCTCATAAACATATAAATACACATTTAAATAGATTAAATATAATATTAATTACTCAATGCGTACATCTTTCTCTGATAGGAGGTTTCATAACCAGTACGATGCAACTAAGCTGTAGCCTCTGTGTCGAGGACGTGGCCAAAGAGAGGGAAGTTGACATGCCGACACTAATCAAACTTAAGAACCGTGGTGGACTCAAAACCCCTTCCGAAGCAGTTTTTAGAGTGTGTCTTTTGTCAGAGAGAGTAATCAGATCATTGCTTAAAACAGGTTTGGGTCCTAAATTCCCAGAATTTGCCCGGCTGCACAGTCTATCAAAGATTAAAGAGCCAGGTCATCTCTCATTATTCAGTTGTGCTGAGCATGCAAGCAGCGTTGTGAGGGAAAGAATCAATTGTTATGTAAGGATCCGCGCTCATCATGAGGCCGTTTTGAAAATGGTTGCAAACACTCTGATTCGGTCCAAAATGACCCGCCACCCTATATTCAGCCATGTCTGATAAGATATGTCTTGGTAAATATACAGCTACTAAATTATCAATTCATTTGGCCAGTCTGAGCCACTTTTATTTTCTCTACAGCATGCGCATTTAACTCAATATTTATGTGATTGATTGGGCCAGTCTGGGCCATTTTTTGAATCGATAAGAATCTTGCTTAATCTTTGAAGGTCTTTAACTTAACAAAAGTTTTTCTTCGGATTGATTGGGTCAGTCTGGGCTGCATTCAAATCATCCATGATAATAGTTCAATTTCAAATCTCTATCAATATTTTATTTATGTCCTGTCACAAGCCAGCGGATTATTCCCACAAGGTGAGTCAAATTGTGGTATTTTATCAAATCTTATTTCCTCTGCGATGAAGAGACCCGTTGTTCTGCCAGTTAATTTACTTCAAAAATATAGTCTCAATACCCACCAAATGTTGGGGAAACACTAGACATCCAGGTCATATGTGAGATTATAAACCCTCAACCTCAACGTTATTGAAAGATTTCACCGCTTATAATTTGTTGATTTTTACACAGATTGATACATGTGTAACAAGGGAGGGATGTGTAAGAATACCATGTCAATCTTAGACCAAATTTTTTAGCTTATGCTAGTTTAAAGTTTCAGTAAGATTGATCCAGAAGTAGATAATCTTCAACAATATTATGATGCAAAATCACTGAATCGATATGAAGAGCAAAGACTCAGTGTTCTGAGCTCAGATTTTAAGCCTTTAGTTGACAAAATACATTTGAAATTAAACCATATTCAAGTACCACCAGTATTATCCATCTTACGGTTACATGTCTGACAGTTGGAAAGATCAGATGCAGTTAATTCAGTGAAAATGCTGAGCAAAACCTCAAATTTTCAGTAGTTGATGCACCATTTTTCATACAAATTCTTCAGGCCAGAAACAGCTATAATGTAAGTTGTTATTGCACGGACAATATTTGATTGCACGATATACTGATCACATTTTATACTTAATTACTATATGTTCTATAAATTTCGACGGTTATACCCAGTTGTAGTGGTCATAATTAGGAATAAGAAGGTCTTATATTCACATATTATATTTATGTGGAGATAACTCCTATTCTGGCCTATGCGCTACAGTCAAAAAGTGAATAGCGCAGTAACGTCGCGTCACTGAATTAGAGAAGACGCTCTAAGCCAGTAGTTTCCAGTCTAGAGTATTTATATGTTTATGGTTTGACCAAAGGACAAGGGGAAAATTTCAATTAGGCTTGTGGAATGAAGGAACTCTGTCACATTTCAGATAAAATTCCGGAGCACTTGTAACATGACAACTTTTTGTTACAAAGCTGACTGCATAAGCTAAAACTAAATAATTTAATATTTATCTTATCTTCTGAAGTTTCGTGACATTAAGTTAAATTTACAATTTAAATAATTTAATATTTATCTTATCTTCTGAAGTTTCGTGACATTAAGTTAAATTTACAATTGACTCGCATGACCTCAAACAAAATACTAATATTTATCTAATTTTCTGTGAAGTTTTGTGACATTAAGCTACAATTATAATCTTTAATGTGTTTGACCAAAGGACAAGGGGAAAATTTCAATTAGGCTTGTCGAATGAAGGAACTCTGTCACAGTTCAGATAAAATTCCGGAGCACTTGTAACATGACAACTTTTTGTTACAAAGCTGACTGCATAAGCTAAAACTAAATATTTTAATATTTATCTTATCTTCTGAAGTTTCGTGACATCAAGTTAAATTTACAATTTATCTTAGTTAAAAGTGGTTGAGCAAAGGGCAAGGGGAAAATTTTCATATATGCCTGTCTAACATTCTTGAGCACTTGTAAGATGACAATCTACATCCAAAAGTTACGAAAAGATATTTTTGTTTTCACTGTTTTGGGTTATTTTTTGCAAATTGAAGCTCTTGTAAATGTAGTCTACACTAGTACTGTTATAATGTTTTGTAAAGTATGGCTTGGGAATTCCCTTGATACTTTAACATGTATGTAGCCTAACTACATGCATGATGCAGAATGGCAAATATTATGAAACTCAAACTAAGGATTGTGCTTACATAGGGGTATGCATTACTCTCGTCACCCAATTTTTTCTTCTTTTTTTTAAAAGTGGCGTTATGACAAAGCCTGCTATGCATGCTTTGACATCCACATCAGGAAAACAAATGAATAAGTAATTTTTTTTTTGACAAAAGGCCGCAATAAGGCCGCAAAAGATTACTCATTAGGCCGCACCAGCAAAAAGGCCACATTTTATGGAGTTTCAACTCGAAAGGCCGCAAAATATCTGTCTAGCCTAAAGTTGGAACAGGAGTAACAATTCTGGTAATTCTTTTGGATATACTTTAACAGATTTAGGCATATAAACTGCAAAATGTTGCAACAAACATAAGCTCAACAGAGTTACTGGTTCATCTAATCTTCCGATGTTCTGTGGTGTCATGCTTCTCGTGATTTGATTGTGTACATGACTATATCCCTGTGTTTCGTGTGTATGGCACAGGGCAGGGTGGGTGCGGAGGGGTGCTGTAGCGCCCTCCCGCAAGGGGGAAATTTTCGCAAATGCTTGTGAAATAAGAGGCAATTTTTCTGTTCTGAGTTAATTTGAAAATAAAGCACTGAAAAGTAGTTTGCAACAGCATAGTTATGATATTTTTGTGAAGAATTGCTTTGGAAGCGAAGCTATAAATGCCTAATACAGAATGGCCACCATACATGAAAATTGTGATATCAGAGTGCTTTGTATACTTGAATATCTACATAACAAAACAGGAATTAAAATTAATGCGTAAAAACTTTTACAGGCAAAAGGCCGCAATTAGGCCGCAAAATATTACCCATTAGGCCGCACTGGCAAAAAGGCCGCAAGTTGCCCACAGCTGGTCTAAACAATGAGTAACTCCTTGGTCAAAAAAACTCTGGTCTTGCCTTCAGAAAACAATTGTGTTGATTTTATATTGACTTTTTACCTGTTCAAGTCTTAATTGAGTCAACTTACAACTTTTATTTAATGAGAGTCAAAAAGTTGCCCACCTCCTTGTTGGGGTGGGATAACTCAGATCTCCTGCCCCAGTGTTTCAAGGGCAACCAGGGATTCAAATAGCCTGTCTTGTCAAGACAGGCTAGGTTTCAAACAACTTCTCATTGCTTATCAGCAGATTGCACCTTACACATAGGGAAAAGGACAAGTATTGAGCGATCTGCATTGCTAAGCTACCAAGGACTACGTTCTGTGATAAAAGCCCTTTTCACGCATAGGGCGAAAATTTTTTTGGGGCAATTTCTGGTCATTTAAGGCACCCTGGAGTTTGTAAGCATTTTCAAGCATTTTGCAAATTTTTGTTAGCATTTTGGAGAAATTAGGTTGGCAAGTCTGGTGTACATGTCAAAGTTACTCAGACCTGCCAACCCCTGAGGGGGGAATTGGAGTGAGAATGGGAAAAGGGGGAAAAATCGCGCGTGAAAACTGCTGTTAGGAACAAAATCACGCGTGAAAACTGCTCTTCGGGGTAAAATATGAAGCCTCTAGTGCATGGTATACGCCAACAAATTATGCTAGGCTGCCATATTTGAGCATGTGAAGTTGCTGTCTGAAAGTGAATTCTGCACTGTCCAGTGAGTTAATTGGTACCAACAGTAACTGGCGGGTTTGTAACACAACATGGTATGTACAGTGAGGGTTATGGTGGTGAGGTGGTCACAGAGTGGAGATGCAGCTCTAGACAGTTGATAAGACATGATATATTGAATGGTGATACATACATGAACAGTTGAGACATCAAATAGTACTAAACTTTAGTAACAAATTCATTATTTCTTTGATGGGGAAAATGAATTTGTTACATGAATACTTGTTTACATTCACGATGCCTAACTTTAGGAATGCCAGTAATATTGTATTCTATTGTACTGTACTGAACACACTCTGTCTCACATACATACCGTATCATATGTTGTTTTGCTAATGTTACTTTACTCTACTGTGTAAATTATTCATCTTAAAACAAATTCACTGGCAGAGTTCTGAAATCAATCTTGTAGCAGAGAGAGCATGTTATTGGCTCCTGAACATAGTGCTAGCCAATTATAGTATTAGAGACAAATTTAGCACTTAATCAAAAGGTTGAGCTTGGCTCACTAAAGAGTTAGACAGGAAATCAACATACCAAAACATAAACAAACTTGAGAGATACAAGGAATTAATGTCAGATTGGCAAAACGACTCTTATAAGCAGCAGAGAAGAAGGTTTTGAAGCAGGTGAGAGGGGGAAAGTCGTGAGACAAGCGTGAGATTCGTGAGAAAAGGGGGAAAATCGTGAGACTCACGTCAAAATCGTGAGACTTGGCAGGTCTGAAGTTACTTCATGACATGACAGGAGTAAATGATACAAATATTTATGCAGTTTCTTAGAACTGGTTGCTTTAGCTCACATATCTTGGTAATACAGGGAGTATTAGAAGGACTGAAGCCCTAAGTAGAGATGCAAAGACCAGCCTGTCTTGACAAGCTTTGGTCAGTGGGGTTCTCCCCCCCCCCACCGAACATAACTTGTCAAGACAGGCTAGTAAACCTCATACATATCCCGGCGCGAAGAACTAAAGAGATGAACATGCAGTTGCCTAACAGGATGACAGCTTGATCACAAACTTCTTCAAGCATAAGATAATAACAGATGTAGGCTTGGCAAAATTGTCCAAAGACTTTAGTGGTGGCTGAATCAGCAGAAGCGGCACCCACCCAAATAAGTAAGTCAAGGTAATAGCCAGCCAAAGCCATCAAACAGGCTATTCAAAGATAAGACTTTTTTCCTGTGAGCAAAGCTCCTGCGATTGAAATACTAAACAAAATGACCGCCCATGGGTCTACTAAGAAAACACGGCAGTTAGCTCTGTAGTCATAGTAGAGAATGCATCTTATCATGAATAGAGATAAAAGTCACACCTTTGAGTGAGTGTAGTGTCTCCGATGTCTTGGTTCAACAACCAGATATATTCCTTTCCTATACATGCCAGATTCAACAGAGGGAAGTCCTAGAATTTTACTCTTGATTGACTGTGAGACAAATTCTAACTGGCTCATTTGTAATCAGAGCTGTCATCCTTTTCATGTTGTTGCCAGTATAATGCGCATCGGTTACTGAGCAAGTTATCAGATTTTGGCACTCAACCAAATCAATGATGTTAACATTGCCAAAAAAGTTTGACAGCTGCGGAATGTTCGATTGGGTTTTATATACGACTGTATTGCTCTATAATGTTTGACGATTGACATAAAAGATAATAAAACTATGAGAGTGCTAATATATGTGAGGGTTGATATCATTTCTCAGCCAAAATTTGACTCATGTTGAAAACTGTACAGGCAAAGAGAAATAGAGTGAACGTGGCATGTGGCAATTATGTGGCATGTCATGAGTACAAACAGAACTTTGAATATCCGGAAACTGTTCAAATACTGCGGTAACGGTATCTGTCCAAAATTTATGCAACATCGAATTTATGTCGTATTTGTGATGTCATTCCAGTTAACAGAAGCCATAGAAAACGGAGATATAGGCATCATATGATTTAGATAACTTAAATTGGTTGAGTATGGTGGTATTCACACGATATAGTGGATTATAATGGTATCCGGTTAGCTGAAGGTCAAAAGGCTAGCTTTTGTTTAGAAGATGTGAAATGTCAGGCTGGAAAAAGGAAACGATACTCATATAATAACTAAGCTAACCTAGGTAATCTTGCGATGTAGTAGGATGTCAAGAGGCTGCCTCGTGAGTTGTCTTCTCATCAAATTTAAGCTTAAAACTGAAGAGTCGAAAATTGAATTCATTTTAAGGGAGCTAATCTTAATAATGATAGTTTGTGCGCAAGCTTCATGAGTTATAATATATTCATTGTTTATTGATCTAGCAATAGTTTGTCTCGATATAATGAAATATATCGTATGTGGTTTTTATACATAGTTTTGTTCTAAAAATTGTCAACAAACATCTGATCTTCAAAGTCAAAAGCAATTAACGCGCTCACTTATTATAAGAAGAGTTGTGCAAAATTGAAAACTTAACGTCAATAAATATGGTTACAAGTGTAACAGTTGGGATGATCAAGAAAATTCTATCATTGATACTGAACATTGTGGAGGAGAATAGACCGACCTCGATAAATTCAATGTTACAATAATCCTGAATGAGACATTTATAAGAGTTAGCCATGGCTTCTAGAGAAGTCCTTATACAACTAAACAGAAACCCTTAATAATACAGGAGCTTCCCTCTGATCGGATGATCTGATGACAAGTAGGTCAGTGATATAGAAATGATAATCAGCAAAATAGGACACTGTGCATTGTGATATGCATAGTTATATATATATTATGCCATAACATAACTTACAGTATCTGCTATTGTTTGATGAGGTGGTAATATTGTCGGAATTCAAGATCAATTTGCAAAAATTTACTACTGTACCCCAATGCAAAAGGTAGGCCAATTGGTATATGCTGCTACTCGTTGATTACTTATTGTTGATCATATTGCATTTTTTTTCCATGTGTTCATTGCTTACTATAAAAACTAGAATGAATAGAACGGTATCAAAGGTATAAAAAAAGTTGAAAGGCGATGGGACAGTCAGATAGCACGAAACTAGAGCAGAGACTGCCCAATTAGAACACTCAATGTCACTATTGCCTGCCGGAAAGACAGAGCGAAACATCTGCAACCTGCACACAATCAAATTGCCTCCCACAGGCGCGCCGCCAGGCCACCCAAGGAACCAGACGGAGTACATGCATCCACTCCCATAAGGTACCTGTTGTACAGGTTGACACCATGGCACAACAGGGACCTCTCACCTCGCTTGTTTTTGGCCTTTTTTGTTCGTAAATTGTTTGATCTAGTATTATAATCATGGTCTGATTTTAGAGAGTTGATAAATTCATTGGATAATGTTCTTAAAAATAGTTTCAAAGAGCAGATTTGGAATAAAAAATTCAAAGGCATTATGTTTAAAGTCTTAAAAAGGGTTGAAACATGATCTCTGGTTTAATTCATTAAAATCACTCTTAGGCTACACAATGCTTTTGGAGGACTATTACTCGTTTTTAGTCATTTTCATAAGCATGGCCCCAGAACTCTATTCTAAAGAGCAGGTGCGGTTAAAAAATGAGTAATATAGTTAAATCATTGTGTTTTCTAATAATATGGCCTTACCAGAGACTATAGATATAGAGACCTTCCACGTGCCATGATAACGTATATAACCGATGCGAACACATTGAAAATTAGGCTCCGCCCCTTTCTGGTGGTAATTGCTTGGAGGTAAGCGTACCCAGTGCTATGAATCTACTATCAAAAATTGACAAGGTGAATGATTTAGCTGTTTATTTTATAAGTACATTCACACAAAACTCTCAATAATATCAACTGGGACAAATGAAATCTAAGATGTGCGACTTTTATATAAAATATAGGCATCAAGGAAACAAAATACTTGGTGGATAACCTTTTGGTAATTTAGCCCCCATATGTATAGAAAATTGAATATTCAATGTGAAAATAGTTAAGTGTGAACAAGCACTGATGTTATATTCTCCAGTTCCGGTGACTGAATTAAATTCATCAGTTAGGTCAGCACAGAAACTTTCTATAGCAAAGGTCTGAGAGAATTATCATCCTCAAAAAGTCTAAGTTTTCCCGTTTTAAGTCAGCATACTGCTGATTGTTGCCTGAAGAGATATGTGCTTTGAACTGCTCTGGATCTGTCTATGAAGCCCAAACAAGTTTTCAAGGCGATTTGTAAAAATAAGCTTTCCATAGCCCCAACCATCCCACAATAACTTTGAGGCAGAGAGGGAGGTCTTCTATCTCTCAATGCAGTAAATTCTATACATTTGTCAGCATTGAATTGTCAGTATAAATCTGCTGACGATGCACTTTACTCTGATGCCATTCTTACTTTAGTTTTGAGTGTGTGTGTATGGTTGGTACTAGTCACCATGATTAAATTCTTTTATATTAATCTTAGAGCATATATTAACAAACAAAAAGAAGCCCTCTTCCTCTTGTCCTCACACATGAAAACTTTGTCCGTGAAACTCATTACAACAGCTAACCTATGGCAGGCCATCATTACATCGCAGTGGGCAACAATGATGGATTATACTGCACAGCCCCCTTACTTTCTTACAAAAAGACAGGCCTGTATAATATAAATCTCTGGCTAAGAATGCAACAACAAGTTGATAGTGACTTTGTTGCTGTCTAATCTGGGTTTGTCATCAAGATTGTGGTTATTTTGCCTCAAATAACTCAGGTGAAAAACCTGAAATTTTATTGAGAAATCCATTGCTGTCTAAGGCAGCAGCGCTTATTATACAACCAGAAGTGGGCGTGACCGGTAAATAACGCTGATTGGCTATTCGCATTTTATGCGCAAGTGGACGGTCTCTATATCTATAGTCTCTGGCCTTACTACATGCATCATTATCACAACCAAATTTAATATTTTGCACAATCCATTTATGTGCGACTTGAAAGTAAAATTTCTTCAGCTCAAAGGTGTTGGTATTCAGTTTGATGACATGATCATCGGCACCGATAGCTTTTCTTGGGAATTTAAAAATTTACCTGAAAAGTTTTCGAATAGTTAAGTACAAGTTTATTAACTAAGCACCAATTTTCTACTTTGCTCAATTTTTCAAACTCAAAATCCGATCAAAATCGATCTAGTTATTGAGAAAAACCTGGAATTCGGACAGTAAATCAATGATAGCATCATTGCTTCTACACCTTCCAATGTCGTTACGTCGCCCACAATTGCATGCCTCAATGCTAATGCTCTATATAGTGTACTGTCTAGGTTTATTATTAAGTATATGATCAACCAAGGTGTTTCCCTTTGTTGCAGTGGATCAACTTGGAAGCAGCTTGAAAGAGAAAAGTTTCATAAGTTTAACACCATTGGTAGGAATGCTGATAGTTTTGTAAGCAAAAGCAAATTGAATGTCGAAAGGTTTGATATGAAACCCTGCGTCAGGAAAGTTGAAATGTGACACAATCATAGGAGTGTTAATAGTGACCTTGACATCCTATTGAAACTTGCTGACATTTATTAACTAAATATACACTGCTACTAGTCTTATAATCTATTACATTTTGTACGACATATATATAGTTATCGATTTTGTGAGATTCTTTCCCCAATAACAGTTGGGAGTTTCTTTTTCCAATGAGCCAGTTTTGAGCACTGTTAAAAATGTATTGAGCGCCCCTTTCACAGATGCAGAGAGATTCTATTTTACCGCCATTTCCATATAGCCAGTATATATTGTAAGTAGTTCGTCTCTCGAACGCCTTCAGTTGAAGTTTATTGTCCCCGTGACTAGAAGGCTCATAAAATACTGCTCCGAATAAGGTCTCTTTGGCTCCAGTCCTTGGAGATTCAAAGTTAAGATCCATTGTAACCAGGTAGATTCCATCCTACAAAAAAGCAGTGAGATTATTATGATACCTTCATTTTTAGGTTAACCATTTTTTTGGATGTAATTGACTTAAATGGGGTTCAACTGAGATAGTTGAAAACTAGAGTGTTGACAGTGGTTGATGCCTGTTAACCCTGTGTCCAAGGCATCAACTTCCCTTAAATTCATGATATGATACGATCTCGATTTGGTACTCTCGTATGATCAATCCTAGTTGTGTTCACGTCAACATGCGGTAAAAAAAAACAATTCAGAAGCCTGTATTTGTTAAATGAGGAAAAGATGAGGCTCAAAAATTCAATACAGCAGATAAATAGCCTCACATTCATTGCACATACCTCCTACATACCCCATGTATAATATGCCAAGAACATTTTTCATTCAATTTGTTAGCATTCCGAGTTGTTCCCATCCATCTGGTGAGACGCCAGCGGCTCGAAGCAGGGCAACTCTAGTTACAGGAGAAGTGCATCTTCCTTGATCTCATATATCATATGACCCCATACATACTCTAAAAGTCCCTATACTTCCCCTATCATGGTTCATATATACCCACACCATACCCATACATGCCCGGTATCTTCCTACACTTGATATCATGCTGTTAGTGAGAAATCCTGCAGAAAACTCTGCTATCATACTATACTCTGTGTGTGACAATCCCGCCTCAGCTGTAATAATTATGAGAATGTAGTAACATGATGCGATAATGTTTTGTGATAACGTAATATGATAACATAATGTGAAAGTGTAATGCAAAAAATAATGTGATAACCTCATGTGATAACGCAGTGCGTTAGCGTAGTGGGATAGCTTAGTGCAATAACCTAGTGCAATTACGTAGTGCAATATCTGAAATTGCAAAGGAAAATGATCTTCAGATTGGAGCATCATTGAGAACCATTGACTGGTAGCTCTTGGTCGGAACAATAGTTTAACTCATCAGTGCCCTGGCCAGTGGAGGGGGAGCAACTCTGAATGCAGGAAAATAGAACAAACTTGATCTAGGCCTGAACTGACCTTTATCGAAGCAGATACATATATTAGGTTGATAGAGAGGGAGATCAGAGCAGGTTCTCTCAGCTGAGATTGGTGATATTATCCCTTGTTGATCTGTCGCCTCTCTTGAGTTAGTCGGGGTAGATATGTACATCAGTAGGTGATGTATGTCCATCACTGTCACAAGCCTGGTTTGCGGTGAGGTTACTCATTATTTCAGCACCTTTAAAAAAGACAGTAATTTACAGGTTAGCTGTATGCCCGAACTGGGTTATAACAATATCTCAAAAATATCATAACAAAACAGGCAAGGTAACCAAAGGAAATAAGCGGGTGGGATGTCAAAGTAAGGCCAGAATACTTTGTCTCACACTGGTTAATGTTGTGTTCGGACACAACCATGAGAAAGAACAACCTAGAAATTTCGCAAATTGATTGCAGCATCAAACCAAGCCTTTCACGGCGAGCGAATGCACTCATTATTCAATCGTCTTCCAAAACAATAAACTCTACAAACATAAAATATCTGTTTTCCCTGGACTAATATCGAGTATTTTTTTGAACTTACGGTCATAAACAGTGCAGGGCGATAAGTCTCCTCTCGGCCCTGATCTAGTCAGGGAAATTGCCGTACAACATTTTTAAACCAGTGTCTTTAAGCTTCTGGTTCATCAAACCAAATGTCATTCGGAAAACCGACATACGCTTGAGGTACCAGATCTTGTTGACTTCATACGATTAGATGCAAGTGTAAACACGCTTTCCGAGGCTTTTGAGTATCTGTGCCCATACTAAGATAAGTCAATTCTTGTTGTATCATCCCGATGAAAACAATACAATAATAATATCATGTTTAGTTTTTAAGATATTCAAAGAAAAAACAATACCTTAACTTGCCACCGTAAGGGAAAATAACACATGCAACCATTTGTATTCGTAAGATAAGGTCAACAAGAAATAAACCTATGGCATATTATACCATACCTTTTTGAACATCATAAAACCTAATGTAAGCTGGTTAATTCGAGCGCTGCTATTTCAAGCATCACTGCAGCGTCACCTCTGAGCAGACAGTAATTTCACTCACTCATACTTTTAAGCCAAATTTTACAGCCAAGAATCAGGCAAATTTGCTACTTTGCTCCAGTAAATGTATTAGTTTCGGCCTTTGAGGTGCAATGGGAGATTTCACCACCTAAACTTTGAGATTTACAGTGAATTCACTGATGGGCTTTTCCATGAATTTGGCATATGTCAGGCCTTCAAGTTTTGTCTGCCACGAACAAGGAATCGTTTGTTTGTTTGAGTTATCTTTCCAAATCGCTGTAGAAATTTCATCCGTCGACTGTTAGGATAAAAAGAGCTGTACCAACAAAAGATAACGGAAGCAAATGCCGACAATCAACACACTGTCATTGTTCACATGTGCTATTGTACACTATCATATCCCTTTCACCCAACATGGCCATGAATTGGGACTATTCAGGATCAAAACAGCAAACATATGACTCCCCAACAAAACCCAGCGACTGAAGGGGGATCAAGTCCAACAATAATTGCTTGGTGATGACATTACGCTCAAACGTAGATGGGAGGAGGATAAAAAAATACAGACAAGTAAACAATCTCTAGCCAATGTGCGGTCTTAATAAATAATAATATGATATGTATTACTTTATTTTGAAAAGTTACCTATCAGAAAAGGCTGATGAATCTCGGAGACTTGAACCAATCGAAAAGTACGCAGTCTATGGAAACACCATTCGTTATCAACCAAAATCACCTACAAAACCTCATCACCTTCAACATTTGTGGCCGATTAGTTGAACCACCTCCTAGCCTTTTGAAAGGATTTATTAACAGGATCAATCATGGTGTTGGTATTGAGAAGGTCTTAGACAAGTGAAATGGAGTGGTGTGTTAGGAGAGTATCTCATGGGTACAAGGTACAATCATGGTATGATGTGGCCTCACTGCGTTGGCTGTTGTTGTTGTTGTTGTTGTATTTGATCCCCCTTCAGTCAACTGCTGCTGAGTTTCGTTGGGGAGTCATGTTCACTGTGTTGATCCTGAGTAGTCCTAATTCATGGCCATTGATGCAACATGGGCACCTGATCAAGTTGGGTGAAAGAGATATGATATTGCACAATAGCATATGTTGACAATGAGAGTGTGTTGAATGTCAGCATTTACTCCATTTATCTTTTGTTGGTACAGCTATATTTATCCTAACAGTCTATAGCAATTTGGGAACGATTCTTTGTTCGTTGCTGACCAAATTTGTAGTAAATTATTGATGTGTTATAAAACCAGGATAACCAAACTCATGACGCAAACATTAATAAGCCCATGAGCACCAGCTGTTCAGGCTAGCTTAGCTCACATATATAATATAATATAATATAATATAATATAATATAATATAATATAATATAATATAATATAACATAATATAATATAATATAATATATTATTATATGATATGATATGATATGATATGATATGATATCATATGATATCATATGATATCATATCATATGATATGATATCATATCATATCATATCATATCATATGATATACATATACATGAACATATACATATAATCAGCTTTGCATGCAGTTGAGCAGTATCGTATGGCTACAAATACCTGTATGTGTTATATCTGAGTTAAAAGATATTTTTATTATCAAGTGGACTACTCAACTGTCTTCCAGCATTGATTGATTGATTGATTTGGTTTATTTGTCACTCACATACAAGTATGTTGCGAAATTCGGTGTTTGATACACTTCTGCTCAAATGGAGCAAAGAGAAAAAAAAAAGTACATGAACAAAAACTGACATCTAATCGTGGATTGGGTTTAAATAATATTATTGAGGGATAAAATCATGTTGCGTAAAAAACTGTCTCTCCCCTAAGAAGACCTATATTTTATTGTCCTGTATCTTCCTGATGGAAGCTTTTGTAAAAAGTCATTTATGAAATGGTCATCATCAAGAATTTAGCTCAGTATCAGGTTTTTGGTTCTATTAAATCTATAATGCCATCAAGGTCACTTATGTTTGGAATATTCAGATTATTAGCGTCTTTGAAAATTTCTCAGTCGTTTCTTATATTTAGCATAAATGGAGGTGTACAAAACAGGCAGACAGTATGTAAGAATAGAAACAATAAAACTTTTAAATAGCATTGATGAGAAAAGTTCGGTACTAGTGTGACAAAAGGTTCTTAAATGGACAGAAATGTGGTCGATGGAGCCACAAAGGATCAGCTTTCTGGTTGGTGCAGCTTATGATCAACTACCGACCCCGGCGAACCTGGAACGCTGGAATTTGACCGAGAACTCGAAGTGCGCCGAGTGCTCGGCCAAGGGCACACTTCGACATATTCTGTCGAATTGCCCACAGAGCCTTGGAAGATACACATATAGGCATAATCAAGTCCTGAAAGTGTTGTGTAAATATGTCACGGAGAAGTGTGAATATGCTAATGCTGGTGGTGAAGCGCATGAAAAGATTTTGCGCAAAAAGGGATTGATGAACAGCGGAGAATGGCAGGTGAGATGCGACCTAACAGAGCAGCTCAGCATGCCACAGCATATTGTGATCACGAACCAAAGATCAGACTTAATTGTCTGGTCTGACAAAGAAAAAGCACTAATACTGATGGAATTGACGGTGCCTTGGGAAGAAAGTCTCTCAAACGCGCATGAGAGAAAACTGACAAGATACGAAGATCTGGTGACACAATGCCAAGACAAAGGTTGGCATTGCGAATTATTCGCAGTGGAAGTTGGCTGCCGTGGATTAATGGCTAGGTCAGCTACCAAATTTCTGACTAGAGTTGGGCTGTCGGGCAGAGAACTCAAACAAGCCACAAAAAGCATAGTACATGAGGCAGAAAGCGCATCTGCATGGATTTGGCAACAGCACTGTGTGAAGACAAAAGCTAAGTAATCCTATTGCTTGTAAGCTGGGGTTTAACACACTCACTTTGTTTTGTGGAGTTGGCCAGCATTTAATTCCTTTGTTTATAATCCTTGTAAGGATTAGATTGAGGGGATTAAGTGATGATTAGCAAACTGAGCGGGGTAGAAGGCTAAGCGGGATTATGCCTTTAATACTCAAATTAAAGTAGTTTAATCTCTGCAGGGTGAAAAAACAGAGTGAGTCTGAGTTAGATCTAAGGCATTACAAACATAGGATTAAAAGCTTGGCCATCGCATAAAAGGCAGGCAGAGCGAGACAGGAGATCACAGTCAGCCCACTGGCTGTAGCGCAAACAAGTCATCTCTCTGACTTGTGTATGAGTTGTACTATGCTCAATGTGGTGAATTTGAGTAGTGAACTATGGCACGAGGGGCGGGTGCCTTGACGATTAGCAATGCTGCGCCGATGAGTTGAAGGAAAGCAAACCTCCCTGCACTGGTTTGACTTAGAGTATAAGCATGAGAGTGATGGGGCGAACATTGTTACACTGAAACAATGACGAGTTGGCAGCCTCCCTGGTTGCGCAACAGCGTAAACACACCAATTATGTCAAACCACCGAAACTGACAAAATGCACTGAGGGATCGATGAGATTGATTGAGATGCTCATCAACACACAGGGGTGGCGTCATGCTGCTGGGGCCTGCCATGAGGAGGTTGTACTAGAGAAGGCCTCGAAACAGCGCTTGACTCATGGTTTCTAGCTGAAGACCTGTGTGTTGTGCAGTGGTACGCGCACCACTGTATGTTGTATCTTGATGAGAAAAGTTCGGTACTAGTGTGACAAAAGGTTCTTACAAAATGCATCCTCTGAGAAGCTTTGGTAACAAGATTATCAACATGAGACTCAAAACATAATTTATTATCAATTAAAACTCCAAGGTACTTAACATTATCACATAATTCAATTTCTATACCATCTTATTGCAGAGTTGGACTGTCGGGCTTATCTCTTTTGGTACACAAAAGCATTTCTTGAGTTTTGGATGGATTTAAAGAAAGATCTAGTTGTTTACATAATATTGACACTCTTTTAATCTCAGTGAAATATGCATGCAGCTCATTATTGTGGGAAATACATCCTATTATGCAGGTGTCATCTACGTATTTAAGTATTGTAAAGTTACTGCACTCAGAGACTAGCCGATTAGTATAGATGGAAAACGATAGAGGACTGAGTACTGAGCCTCATGGTGTTCCTGTATATGTTGCGATAGATTGAGACATGATATTATTGACTATTGTTCTTTGCGTTCTGCAGGTCAAGAAGCTTGCTACCCAGTTTGTTACATGTGAATCAAGATGTTGCAGCTCTGGTAGTAGATGCCTGATATCTATGGTGTTGAATGCCAATGAAAAGTCTAAGAAGAGGCAGCGTGCATAATATGATGAGTGTTGGTCTATGAAGTTAGTGACAGTAGTTGTGAGGCATAATACAGCATCCTGGGTGGAGCGGCGTGCTCTGTAGGCAAACTGGTGTTTATCTAATGGTGTATTCTCAGTTATGTATATTTTAAGTAGGCGTTCCATGGTTTTACATAAGCAGCTTGTCAGTGCTATAGGTCTGAAGTGCTTCAGTTGATCAGGTTTGGTTGATTTTAGGTAGAGGTTTGATGGTTGCAGTTTTCCATATTTTTGGCGTTGCTTCTGAATCTAAAGAATTGTTGAATAGTCTTGTAATGATGGCGGCTAATTGTTCTGCGCACAGCTTGATGACCTTAGGGATAAGTCCATCAGGGCCGGCACCTTTTCTTGAATTCAGCCGCTTTAGTTGTCTGACGACAGCATCTTCACTTATATTCAATGTTTGGTTTGGTCCAGCTGGAGGAGGAGAGGTAATATCTGTATTTTCAAATCTGGCAAAGAAAGAGTTTAGTTCATCTGGGCTAAGCTAGTGTCAGTAGGTTGGTTAAAGTTTTTTTGGTGGTAATCCAGTGAGCTTTTTTATGTCATTCCAGGCCATGGCCGGGTCGTTCGCCAGATGTTCTTGGATTTTATGGGTGTATTTGGCCCGAGATTTTTTCATTCCTTTGGATAGTTTCTTTTTAAGTTTGTGATATAGTTTCTTTTTTCCTTCTTCATGGGCTTGTTGTTTTGCATCAATTAAATCTAAGAGTTCTCTCGTCATCCATGGCTTATACTATGCATACTTTTTGACAGTTTTAACATAAAGGCATAGATCAGTACAGAATTTAATATAATCCATGATTACATCCGCTTGAGTATCCATATTATCATAAGCAGTTATTAAATTGTCCCATTCAGTAGTATCGAAGCATGCTTTTAAATTGTCATAGTTTTCATCTGAGTATATTCTTCTGTTGATATAAGTTGGTTTAGATTTTGACTGTGGTTTATATGAAGGTATCAGGTGCATTACATGATGGTCTGAGTCTCCGAGTTGAGCTAGCTGGTTGCAGTGACTATATGCACCCTTGATTCTGGTGTAGCATTTATCAAGTGTTTTTAATCCACGGGTTGGTTTAGTTACAGTTTGATAATATCCACTTAGACGGAGCGGTAGTTGATTGAAGTCACCCATGACTAGAATGCATGTGTTAGGATATTTGGTTTCCATCTGTTTAACATGAGAAGAGATGAATTTAGTTGTATTGGTAGCATCTTGTTTTAGTCGAGATTGTCCAGTGAATGGAGTGTAGCATGATATAGAGATGATTGATGTAAATTCACGTGGCAGCCAGTGTGGACGGGACCTAACAGATAGAATTTCACAGTTTTTGTCTGTATGACTAAATAATACTTGATTGTTTGTGGCCCATTTCCGTTCTATATATACAAGAATACCTCCACCTTCAGCATACGTTATTTTTATTGAGGTTGTGATTAAAAGAACTCAAATTGATTTTTGTGATATAAAAACAGATAATAATAATAATAAACTAATTAAATATATAATAAGAGAAAATATGATAAACATCTGAATGTTATAGTGAGTTGTCCCAGTTTTTGTGGAATGATGACAGCATTGCAGCTGGATGATTTTTTTGTACTAAATGCCCTTATATGGTGCTATGATCTATTGTCTGGCTGCTGATAGAGGCTTCTTTCTTTTCTTTTTCCTTGTGCGTTTGTGGGGCTTTTTAGGAGTAGCAACACTGCTATCCTCAAGTCTCCTATCAGCTGCAATATTATAAATTATTATTTTTAAAATAAATTTTCTATCATGTTTCATTTTTAGAAGATAAATATAATTTAATAAGCAAAAGTGATCAATCAATTAAAATTGATAAATTAATCAATACAAGTGAACAAACGAAAACTCATCTAAAAAAATTAAAGAATTAAAAATAAATCGAACAGTTGTGGGATGGATATTCAAATTGATAATCGAGAAATTTCGATAGGAATAGTTTTGAAACTGAATGTATGAGTGATTTGGCAGAAAAGTCTATCTATTTGGTTTTCAGTTTGAAGCCCAACTTTTATCTTTTGGTTATCATTTTGGTTAAAATTTGCTCAAGTTATCTTGATCAACCCAGCGTCAGCTCCGGCTGGCTGTGTTAGATTGCGTGGTCCAAAGGAATGTGGTCATAGCGCATAGGGCCCTTCTCATGAGTCAGACAAGAAGGCCCATCCATTAACTATTACCATAATATTATTGATTAGTTGGTGGTGTAGAGTCACAGTCACACTTTTTTGTGGCTGCACATCAAGGTTAGGGCTAGGGGGATAGATGGAGTAGAAGGCCTAAACACCTGAACTTTCAGCCTGGGTGACAGTCCTCATTCTTACCTTGCATTGGTACGATTTGACTTTCATCTCTCTGTTTGAACACAACTACCCCTATCAGGAGACCAATCACAAACACAGTAGCCAAACCGAAAATTGGGACGGCTATTGGTACAGCAGTTGCTTCTTTGTCTACAAATAAACACTTCGTAAAACTCTCTGTTTGTGATGGACCAATATATATAAAAGATTTCCTATTCATAATTTCACCTGGTCGGATATGCTCTATTCTGACTATCCTGACATAGGAATTGATATCATTGAGGTGATATTTGAAGATCTCTCTGTGATGATAGACAGTCCTTCACTGCTAGTGGTGGTGTCTTGTCCTAATAACATGCCTTACCAAACCTTTTGTGTTCAGGGTGGGATATAGACCCATTCCTGTGACACCTTCCAGCCTCCTCCCAGAACAGAGAAAATTATTCAGGGTTCAAGTCCATCATTGCTGCGTTTACTTCCCCTCGAGCTTTGGAAAGTCAAAAGCGGAAACTCAAAGTAACCCCTGAATAATTATAATTTAATATTCGGTTTCGTAGACAACATTCCCATGGTAACGTCATTACTGGGTAGAAAAGTCTTTACCTGTACCCCCGGAATCTGAGCCTAATTTTACTATTTTGGTTGTTTTTGTTGTTGTTTGTGCTGTTTGTGGTCGTGCTGTGGTGGTGGGAGATGAAGGTACAAAATAGATTGGTTTAGACTCCTCGTCTACACTCCCTCTACTGTTTGTAGCATGGCAACTCAGCCTGGAACCATTTTGGAAAGTACCTGTGACAGCAATTAAGTCATTTGTTACTATAAATTATGAAAGTCAGGCCTCTGTTTTCAAACCAATATAGGAACACTAACACCCTATATCCAGTAATAATCTCTCATCATTGATGTGCATCAAAAACAGCAGATTGGTAAGTCTACTATTGGGGGTGTTATGCTCAATAACAATGGTTTATGACTAAAAAGAGGTGTTTTAGAAACAGAAAGGCAAAAGAGGAATGGGGGATCCAGGGAGGAACAAAGAACTAGCCTTGCATGAAATAGGGCTTAATGAGATGTTTATAATATTTTATAAAATATTTCAACATACCCCTTTCTGCAAACACAGGAAGTATAAGTTATTACACCCTCACCATATATGTCTGTAGCTTTAACTGTAGCTGCGTGGTTGAGGGAAGCAGGTACTATCCGCACTGAGGAACTTATCATATTTCCATCCGCCTTAATCTCTATTTTGTCTGGAATTGGATACATTCTGACAAAGCATTCGACGACTCCACCCTGTCTAATGAGGAGCACACCATCTTTTGTTCCAAGAGAGGATGTTTTCCATGAAGTCGTAGATTCAACTGAATATAAAAAGCAGTCATAATATGAGAGGTCTCACAAGAATAACCTTAACCAGATAACCGTATATTTCACCGCAATTCATTTTCATTTTGGGTCACAAACTTCAAAACAAACTTTTCTAAATCAAGTAAAAAGATGAATCAACTGCAACATAAATCACATTATGATAAACAATAGTAATAGAAAGCCATTCGAAAAATGTAGAAACGCGTTTATGGTATCAATTGGAAAAAGGAGATAACGTGATTTGTGATTTGTGATTTGTATTCTGAAAGGGATTTTTATGTTGATATAGTTCTTTTGAAGTTCGAAGTTTGTTTATTGCCTAATTTCTATTATCCATCCTGTAAAAGGTTGATAGCACGACTCACTCGTGTTAATTGATCCTGCAGTTATGATTATGATGATATCAATATGGCTCATTGGTTCAAACTTAATTTACAGAAGACCTACAGTGTAGTTTGACGATGTTTGATGTTCCAGTTTCCGTGCCCACATTACTATGTCGGCCAATAGTATAATATTTCGCATGGCACTGATATTCCCCGTCATGCAAAACTGGATGGTATTGACCGATCAATAAGATCTCCTTTGGACCACTGGCAGATCCTAAAAACTGAATTCCTCCTTGGCCTCCCACAACAGGTACCCATTTACTTGAGTTTGAGCCTTTAAACTTCCTACAAATGTTTACGAGAGACATAAATGACTTCCGATAACGATGTCGAAACTGAAAGCCGAGAGATTTTGAAGCATGCCAATTTATTATGTTATGATTTGAGAAGATTGTTTACTCAACCACCCTTCCCACAATCACAGCACGCTTATCAAATGATATAAACAATGATTTACCAGTCAATATCGAAGGAGTTGCCATAGTCCTGGTTAAGAGGAATTATAGTTGCTGCACAGTCAATACTCACTATGCTCCGCAGTCTATTTACAGTTAAACTCTGACTTGCAGGTTGTGCCCTCAAATCTGAAATCGAAGCTGCATATAGATCTGGATAGCATGGTATTTTCTTACTGATAAATCCACTACTGCTAGAGCGATAAGAAGAATTGTGCAGCTCTAGAGTATCAAAGCACTTGCTTCTAACTCTCCACAAGTGTCATTGTCATAGTTATAGAGCTGTGTGGTCATAAAGTTTTGATCATGTCATATTCACTTGCAGAGTTCAGATTAGTTTACTGTCTATATACGCCTTTTCAGTTTCCTGGAAACAACTTGCTGGCTGGCTGTTGGGTGGGAAAAAAAGCAAAATCTAGGCCACCAAAAGTGTCTATTTAGATATAGTGAAAGTGAAACTGAATTATTTTCATATTCACCATCATATCGATAGGTATATTCAGGAAAGTATCATATGATCTGGCATTGGCTCTCTCCAGCCCACCAGTCAATCAGAGCATGGACTGGATTCAAGTTGAATATATAGTTATGAAGGAGGTGTTGAAATACATACCTGTTTTATTGAACCAAGACACTAAGTAAGTTTCACTTTTGTAGTCACGACAAGCGTAGAGTCCAGCATCTTTAGCAGTGAAGTGATTGATGGAGTAATACCCTACCATACACTCATATTTATTAGTGGTGTCTTTTGGGCATCGACTAAGGTGGTTTTGTTCGAACCTCTCTGAATATAGACAGTTTGTAAACTTATCAGCAGCAGAAGGGATGTTTACCAAAAACAATTTATAAACCAGATATTATGTTTAAATATTATAAATGAATATTTTCTGTCGGTATTTCCTTGTGTTGAATATAAGGATATGTGTTTGCTCATTTCTCTTCAACGCATTATCCCTGATATTAACAACTTGTATGGCTGTAGGTGATTGCTTGTTGAGCTCATATTATATTGTTTAGGGGGCACTGTGTGAGTATCTCTCATAGATTAATGTTAGACGTCAATTGATATATGAACAACTATTTCCTGGTGGCTAGTGGATGTAATTATATAAACAGTTTTCTGGGCTCGGATTTAGGCCTCAAGTCAGAGTTGTTCTCTCTCCAGTTTGGTACTTTGAACCCACGCCGCATAGGAAAACGTGCTGAAAAGAGGGTTATCTTGAAAACCGCTTATGTTAGGATAAAAACGATTTCTGATTCAGAATCTGCACCATTGAAAACTGATAGGGCCATAGTTTGGGAAATAATTTTGGTATTCGGATAGTCAATTATATCGATTTCTGCCAATTTTGCGGACAAATTTCATGGAATTTTTCATGAATTTCGTCACTAAAATTATAATTTATCAGCTTATAAACCTCCAATGATTTGGAAACCATGGAATCAGAAATTTTTTTTTATCCTCACATTAGCTGTTTTCAAACCCTCTTTTCAGCACGTTTTTCATATGCGGCGTGGGTAAAAAGTACCAAACTGGAGAGAGGACAACTCTGACTTGAGGCCTAAATTAGAGCTCAGAAAACTGTCTATTCATTGTGCCTTTATATGATGACATACATGTGAGGTATATATTCTGTCTATCAAGAGAACAACTCACTAAAAATCAGCTATTTTGAATAACTTACTAAAACGAGGCAAACAAAATGATTTTGTTTTCCTCTTTTTAGGTAGTTATTCTCCTGCTTTGTAAATCAAAATAACACTCACTAGATGTTGTACAGTGGCCACCAACAAGTTTACAAGGCCACGGATAAGAAGTTTTACTATTCTTGCGACAAATCATCAATAGCAGATCATCGGTTCTTAGCAATCTGCGAGAGATTTGTATTGCAGGACCTACATATTCAAGCTGAGCTGTCTGTTGTCCAGGTTTGTAGTAGTCTGAAAAAAAAACAAGTCTACCTCAGTCTGATATGGCTGAAAAAGTTTGAGAATTTTCCCAGTATCAGATGCCTCACCTTGAAACTAGCTTTTTCCTGCGTCTCAGTGTAGGTTTGACAATTCTTTGTACACTAGGTCAGAGAATGTCGTTTGGGGCTGGGCAATGATATCACTCTGTATGGACTATAATTATCTTAGGGTATACATTCTAAGAGGTATATGTTTTTGAAGTTTGTGAAGTTTGTAAATTGCCTAATTTCTAATATCAATCCATTAACAGGTTGAACGCGTTGAAATTATAGCACATAAATACAACACAATGAAAGGAGTCTGACTTGCATTAGTTGAAGAGCCGCATATAGAATTAAATAAGGTGTTTTGTCTCTTGGTGGTTCTACACTTGGATGGCTTGTATTCATCTACCTTTACTCTATGAGCAGATTTTCTGTTTGTATTTATTTTAATGTGAGTGTTCAGGAGGTAATGATCGTTGTTGGCTGTTTAAGTTCGGTGTCCAATACAATAGGTGTGCAGGAAAGTTGTTAGTGTACGAAGTGCTAGATCGTCAAGCCTCTGATCATAGTTCTCAGCGAATGGCAGCATAATCCGAGTAGCAGAGCACTAGATCCTCTCTAGTCTTATTTTGTCAGTATCTGATAATAGATTGTACCATGCAGGGCAGGCGTAGGTGATTACAGACTTAATTTTGGCTACATAGAAAGTTTTTATGACATTGCTGTCCGTGCCCATTTGTTTCAGCAATCTCATCAGGTATAAGCGCTGGGAGCATTTAGATATTATATAGTCGACATTATTACTGAATGTTAGTGTTTTGTCTACAATAACCCATAAAAACTTGGTGTGCTCAGAAGAGGGAGAAAGAAAAAGACCATCATCTCCAAAGGTTTCACCAAGGCGCATAGTAGTTTTGTTTGTAGAAGCCACATTCAGTATCACAGTTATGCTAGAATTCAAAATCATATTGTTTTGCTCAGACCAGGTGTTTGGTAACAGTGTTGCATCAGATATGTTCTCTGTGGCTGGGTAAAAAAAGGCTTATAAAAGGTTGTATCATCAGCATATTTGACAGATTTTGTAACAGAATCATAAGCTTAAAAGTCATCAATATAAATTTAGCCAAATGATGAGGCCCAGTTTAGTTCCGTGACGGCCACCTACTTGAATGGGTTCGTACTTCGAAAAGTTGTCACAGTGTTTAACACATTGTTGTCTTGATTCCAAAAAAACTTTCTACTAAGGCAATGACATTAGCATCAAAACCAAGAGAACTCATTTTATATATCAGTATTGGGTGCTGCATCCTATCAAAGGCTTTGGAAAAATTAAGGCATGCATTTTGTCTTCCTTATAGATATCCATGTAGGGAAGTCTTCATTTGATGTAGCTTTTGAAGTATCCAGGGGGGTCTTTCAATTAGAAACAGCCAAAATCGCAATATTATCGCTCACTCAGTGAGTGAGCGATAATACCTGCTAGGGGTCTCACTTTCAGATCGCTCAGTCACTTGATGGAACTATATACAATCTGAGTGAGCGATTTGGGAGCGATTTTCTCTAATTGAAACACCAAGTGAGTGATAATTTTGAGCGATGTGATAGTGATGTGATAGTGATAACTTGCTCTAGTAAAGGATCACTCTTTCTAATTGAAAGACCCCCCAGTTTTTTCATGAGCAGTTTGACTTCTCCTATACTTAGATTGTCTAGCTTGTTAGTGTTAGCAGTTACAGGTGCAGAGTTTGAGGTAGCTCGTAGTTCCCCGACTTCTACGTAGTAAGAGTTGAGATTTTTTACAGATAGTGCCATTAGATAGTTTGGTGTCATCAATGATCTCATGTGTTGATCATTGTTGTTGTCTAGTTGTGTTTGTCAGCTTCTTTATAGTGTCTCACCAGGCTTTGGTGTTTTGATTTTTGTTGAGAGTTTCCCTGACAAATTTTCTTTTGTTTTGTATGGTTGATTGTTCTCAGCAGTTTGTGTGATGGGCAGCCTTTACTGTACGCCTAATTTTTGGCACATAATGCTTTATCGAGTGTGTCACTCATCCAGGAAGGTTTGTCGAAACAGACTTTGGTTGTTTTGATAGGACAGCTTTTGTCAAAAATCCTAGATATAGTTGTGGTCATTAAATGAACGTTGATGTTCATATCCTGGGCATTTAGTATTGAGGACTGAGACTGTCCAGCTAACTCCGTCAGATTCCATAAGTATACGACGGTGGGTGACAAGCCTTTTTTGTCCTTTGACATAGCGGCTTGGTAGATTCAATTTCTGCTACAGCAGGATGCAACACTTGTCATTGTTGACGATCACGGCCAGTTTGTCACAGTATTTGTATGATGGGTTGTCAGTCTGTCAGATTGAGGTCTAACATGGCATCTCCATGAGTCTTAAAATTAACTTCATTTGATAGTCCAAATTGAGTAGCGAGTTCATCTATTGATTAAAAAGGTTGATTAAAATCAGATGAAATATCACACGCCACATCCCGAAGCATGGGCGGCGAAATACTAGTTGCCTTAGGGGCTAGGCTGCAATATCTGCGCCCATTTGCTCTCAGTTTGCAGGCAGGTCGGAGCACACCTGGGGGTCCAACCAAACCCCAGCAGTCAGTAGACTTCAGTGGGATTCGAACCCACGACCTTCAACATTTGCATGCTGAAGGGACGGCGCTCTAACCAACTGAGCTACCTCCTACTCTATTGAAATCACCACGGATTAGGAGTTGTGCATTCTCATATCCTTTGGATCGTTTGAGGATGGTTGATTGGTATATTTATTCCAGTGTTGTCTCCTGTTCTGCATCAGGGGGATGGTAAATGCTGCATATATTATCTAGTTTTTGATGTCCTTCACTTGTCACGACCCAGAGTGTTAATACAGTTTTGGTTGAGTGAGAGGCTATATCTTTGGTTGAAAAGCTCTGATTGATGAAGATAGCAACACCTCCACCAATGCGATTTTTACGGTTGCAGAAATAGCTATTGAATCCATCAATGTTTGTAGATTGTTCTTTGATATTATCATCCAAGTTTCTGTCAGGCAGATTATATCAGGATTATTGGTTAAGTGACCTGCAGTTTGTGTATAGAATGACAGGACAGCTCTCTGATGGCTTCATAGGGAGTGAACAGTAATTACGAGAATTGTCGTTGGAGTTATGATTTTTTAGTCATACGGAATTTGTGGATGGTGAGCTAGTTTCATGTTAGCC
Organism: Membranipora membranacea; assembly: GCA_914767715.1. Lineage (NCBI taxonomy): Eukaryota > Metazoa > Bryozoa > Gymnolaemata > Cheilostomatida > Membraniporidae > Membranipora > Membranipora membranacea. The sequence continues at coordinate 11,215,842 of OU612073.1, read as the reverse complement.
CTAATTTGAGGATGGTATTATACAACTTTATATACACTGGACACTGACTAGAGGAGGAACAGTGGTTTCCTTTACAATTCACACATTTTTTATCTCTTGATGATTCTCGCCATGATAAGTTTCACCACAGTTGTGCCATTTCTTAGTATTAGGACATGATGATGCAGTATGTTTGAATTGATGGCAATTGTAGCCTCTTACTACAGCAGACTGGTTGAAGGTATCAACAGTGAATGTAAAACCTTGTGGTCTTATCCTTTTTTTGATAGTTTTGGTAAGGAGCCCATGGTCACCAAAATTTACCTTGACTGCACTGGTTTGCTTAATACCCTTTTGTATTGTTATCACTGTTGCACCACCAAATCCCCCATATTCAAGGTCATTACAGAGTGTTTAGTCAGAGATAAAGAGTGGTACGCCTTTGAGGATTCCTATTGATTTGGTACATTACAGCCTTGTTGTATTAATCTCCTTGCCGATGACTTGCCAAACAGTTCAGAGGACCATTTGATGAGTGCAGAATCAACCATTCTTTTGTCTGTCAACTGGACACAAAACTTTCTGAAGCAGTTAGTGCTACTCCCGCTGATTTTTTCAATGGTTATGTCACTGTCTAGACCTACAATCGCTCTTCGTATAACATTACCAGCTGGGCAATAATGTCACCATCTTTTTCTACTATAACAACAATATTCCTTTTGGTATCAAATATTATACTATGATGTTTTCTAGGTAGAGGCATTGATGTGACTGATGTGACTGATGTGATTGATATAACTCTGCCACCACTATAGGTATATTGTTATTTGTCTGTAATGTGGAAGCATATGAAGTACGCAGAGAGACTGGTGATGCAGGTGATATTGCTAATCTTTTCTGTGACTTAATCTGAGTTTACTGAGATTGGCATTTTATTAAAAGAGATCCTGCACTTCTTTATCCGATGCATTAATTCTACCCAAGGCATTCAAGAGATGTCTCTGCATGGCCACAATTGTTGTCATCTTTGCGGGAATGTCAAGAATGTTGGTGGTAATCTTATCCTGATTTTCTTCTTCAAACTCTCCATCGACTGATTTTCAGAACCTGCCTCTTCAAAGCAATATTTTTTATCAATTGGTCTTGCTCACCGTCGCTGCCATCTTTCAATGCTGCACGTTATTTCTCTTCAGGGATGAAGTGTTCATGATAGGCTGACTTGGACTGCCATGACTTGCGCTATTTGAATTTATCTCCTTCGAGGTTTTTGATAGCTTGACAAGCCTTCATAGCAGTATTATCAGTTTGCGACTGCTGTTGAGCAAATACTTTGTGTTTGTTATGGCTGATTATTTTCACCTGATCATCCAATAACTTGATGTAATCCACATCCATTTGACGTGGGGACTGCTGTAAATGGCAACGATCAGTGAAAGGTGTGCAAGGGCTCATGCAGTGCTCAACATGAGGGATCTCACCTCTATTGGCATCCTGATAGGCAGATTTTGCTTGATTTTCTGGGACATCGTGATGGTCTACTCCAAGATTATATTGTGGCGATACCTGCAGTGATGGCTGTTACACCCTTTAAGCTCATGGGTGGCATCCTGACAGGTCTCAGAGCAGGTTGACTTTTGGCTCCAGCAGTTATCAACATTCAATTTTTTACCACCTTTCATCTCATGAATGGCATCTTGACATGCAGCTCGTATGCTGCTATTTAGTTCAACGGTATTTTGAATAGGCAAGTCTGACATGAAGTTTTTATACAGTGTCATAAGCAAATCAAACTTTTTCTCTTAACACCTATACGGTGGACTAGACTAGAATTGGTAGTGTGGTAGAAGTTTATGGTGAAATACATGCAACTTTTGTTCTCCTCGTCAAACAATGTTGTTGTGGTTTGAACTGTAAGACCTGACCCTCTCTTATTGTCACATATACTCCTGCCGTGATCACATCTATCTATTCAAGTATCCAGTATAAGCGGTTGCGGAGATATTGATATGATGCAGAATTATATTTTCCCACTATCTGTGGGTCTTTGTCTTGTCCTTTAACAGCTTGTCAGAGATACTGCTTTCTGCATTCAGTTGTTTTTTGTTAAGACATGAAATCCTGTCCATGATGTAAGGTAAAATCTTCTCCGTATGAGCTTCACCATTCTCTACCATCCTGGCTTCCTGTCAGATGGTGAATGGACTGTACCACGATGAAATCTGCTGTTTTTTGACCAAATCTTCCATGTACTTGTATAATATGTAATAAATAGTAAGTTTTACTAAAAACTTTGCAGAGAGGTTTAACTTTTTGCTTGCCACCTCGCTCAGAGACTTATCAGAAATAAGCATAATATTATTTCCTGAGTAGTGTCTGCTCATAAACACCAGGCTTTATTATGATTATGATAGTAAATCACTTACCATAATATATCTCTGTATTTGAGGTGTATGCCCAATTTTCATGATTCTCAAAGTCTTCTAATGTGGGAGAAGAATCCAGAGGTGAAGTGAGGTAGAGAACATATATAACAGCGCTGGTTACTTTGCCAAACATTCTAACCATATTGACTTGCAATCTCATAACAACTTTCTCTATCAACAAAACTCGATGTCGAGCAGAATCTGTGTCCCTACCAGTGCATTGTCTGTACTGCTGAATGTTGGCTAACTTGAGAGTTGTCTTCCTTCACCTCATTGTGATTTCATAATGCAAATGCTCCGCATTCTGCCCAATAACAGTAACATGTTGACTGGCGATCTTCTCACAACAACTTTTTCTATCAACTACACTCAATGGTGAGCAGAAACTGTGTTCCTACCAGTGCATCGTCTGTGCTGAATAATGGCCTAACAAAGGAAACTTGAGAGTTTTGTTCCTTCTCCTCATTGTCATTTCATAATTCAAATGCTCCGTATTCTACCCAGCAACAGAGAAATAACTTGTGACGCACAGCTCGCAGGGTCTGATCATTCCGCCTTCATGATAGGCTTATGACAAAGACTGGCTCTGCAGCACAGTGTTGGTTCTGCCATGGTCAATCAAGTAAGGCAACTCCAGTACCATGCTATGTGGGATCAAAAACACCGTTCCATTTTTATTGCATATTATACTATTTATTTTCTTCTTTTTTTAAGGCCTTATTTATTTCCTGTTGTGTTACAATATGAATCATGCTGTTATGCAAGCCCCAAAAGCCTGCTTCAAATGAAAAACTTGTTATGACTAACCACTAACAATAAAGCTCAACACCTGTATTTTAATATATATCACAATGATTTGGATGACAATTCAACCTTGTTCAGTTGTGTCATAATAATATAATATAGTAATAGGTTCTTCAGACTAGTAACAGTGCATGTAGTCCATATGCTCAAACATGCAGCCTCAGCATATTTTCTGCATGGTCAAGGATATCATTTATTGTATCGTATTTATTGTATCTGAATATGAAACATTCATTGTTCATTTTACTTGATTATTGACTTCCGCCGTCCATGACCATCTGGAGTATTTTCTTTGACCTATCCTTTTCTTCTTGACTTCTTCCCCTTTTGTTTGGCTGCAATTTTCCCAAATATAAATTGTGATAAAGTTTTAATTGTTGTCTTCAATAGACGGTTTTATGTTACCCTCTCTCTATTTTGGTACTCTTTAACACATGGAACATTGGAAAATGGAACTCTAATGAGCTTGCCTTTTAGAAAAAGATTTTCATTAATTCATCATTGAAAACTCATGTGGAGATACTCTGGGAAATAATTTTTCTATCAAATGCTCAATTTTATCAATTTCTGCTCTTTTTTCAATAATGTGGGATAAATTTCATTTGTTTTGTCACTAAAACTGAGATTAATCGGTGCCAGAATATTTTTTTTAAATTGTCCTGGGTTTTCAATGATGCAGATGCGAATTCAGAAAGGGTTTTTGATACTGAAAATGGTTTCCGAGATGAATCCACTTTGACAGTATTTTCTCATGCTGTGCATGTTAAACAGTGCCCAAATGGACAGAAAACAGCTCCTAAATAGGCCGAAATAAAAAAGAAACTGTCTACACTGTTTTAACATATGCAGCATCACAATGATGTGCAATACTGAGATGCCAAGTTTTGAAAAGGTTAGGTTAGGAAAAAATAAACAATGAGTAGACGCCTTTGAATCGTACCCATGATAAAATGTAATCAAGGAGTAACAGGAGCTGTTACTCCTTGATGTAATCCATCAATGAGAGCACACACCATCTGAAGAGTTATTCAGAAGGCCTATACGCATGAAATCTCACACAATTTATCTACAATCATAATTACCTTTACCAGGTTTGCGAGTTAACGGTCCTATTTTTCCAAACATGTTCTTTTTGTACAATAGAGTCCCTATCCCAACAGCAAGCACAATGACAACAGAGCATGAGATCGATACTATTATGACAGTCGAATCATTTTTCTCTAAAAAATATAGTTCAAATGGAACCAAAAATCTTTTAATTTTTATTGTCAAGATAAGACAACTGTAGCAATGCGCAGGAAGGATGATCATTATTATCCTTACTATTTGTATTGAGGGCTCGTTTTTGACTCCTTTAAAGCAGGTTTGTCTGAGCTTTTCCAGATATTGAGAGAAGACAAATATGAACAACTCTGGACATGTATGATGTTTCATAGTTGTGAAAGTACAGAGACATGTTTCTGGGCATGAGGCAGCTGGAAAACAGGGTTGTACTTTGTCCAGTGAAGCCCAGTTTTATATATATACATATATATATATATATATATATATATATATGTATACACCTGTTATTGTCAGCAACAATTCATTATTGCTAATAATAGTTATGTATGATAAGGTTCTAAAGACTGATCCTTTTTGGGAAAACAGTGTTCCCCCTCCAAATCTGCTTTACGTGCATCATAAAAGTCTCCCTGATGGATGGATTTTATCCTGGAATTAACGAGGAGGGCTAGTTGCTGAATATTAACCTACTGTGTCATTCTTCATAGGCCGAAGATTTTCACAATGTATTGGTATGATAAAGTGAGGCCATTGTTCTGGGTGGCGTTACGACATCGAATTGTGCAGTCGCATCCTAATTCACAGTCCAGGTTTTTATGTTGATAACCTTATCCATTTTTATTGGATTTTGAGTTTGAGAATAATTGCTTTACACTCAGCAGTTATTGCGATCAATTTGTTATTGTTTCCTTGAAAAAGGTTTTCTGGTGAAAATGGATATCTAGCTGATAAGCTGCTCAAACTGTTGCAATTTTCACTCTCAAAACCAAATCAAAATTGATCGAGTGACCAATAAAAAAACTTATATGTCGACTGCAAGTCAATGTTAGCATGAGTGCTACTACACAGCTCAATGTCGTGAAGTCACCCCCAATTATTAAATGCCTCTATGCTAATGCTCCATATAATGTCCTGCCTAGGCATTACTATTAATATGTCTATGGAGATGCCATTTTGTTCTCAACGGTTTTAAGGAACAGTTCACAATCTTTTGACCAACTCTACCACACAACTAAGCTTATCTAGACAGGTTAGGAGTACCTCTATTGAAGTAACTCCTTCCTTGGACCAAGGAGTCTCTAACTCCTTGCTTGGACACTTAAACTTGACTTACTCATATTGTGTTCTGGTGTATCATCATCATGATCATGTTCATCATCATCATAATCATCATCATCATCATCGGCATCATGTCTTAGGGTGGTGATTTTATCAGTAGCCGTTTTAGTTGTCGTAGCCGTAATGTCAGGTTTGAAATAGATCGGTTTAGAATCCTTTACTACACTACCTCTACTGTTTGTAGCGTGGCAACTCAGCATAGAACCATTGTCAAAAGTACCTGTGAATACAATTTAGACACTTTTTACTGGTGATAATTGCCTGTCATGTCTCTGTTTTCAAAACTAACAAAACACCAACATTAGCTAATTAAATTTTTCTGTAATTTTCATAATCTTACAGTGGAGATGTACAGAGGTGATCTCTATTTAAATTTTGAAGACTAGATCTCATAAACGCTATTTAACGTTACAGTGGCAGTGTATCAGTTACAATTTTCATGCTGTAGAACATTGTTGCCTAATATTAGTGATTGCTCTTTACTGTCAAATTTGGTTGTAACAATAAACGCAGGTTTTGATGAAAAATTAGGTGCAATAGAATGAAAGCAAAGGTGGATTGGAAACATTCAGGGAGGAGGGATATTCCCTAAACTATGTAGAGAGAGCTGTCATATTTCTACAAACAGATTTTCAGTCTCACCATATATGTCTATTACTTCAACTGTAGCTGTGTGGTTGACAGTGTCAGTAATCCGCTCTGTGGAACCGATTGGATTTCCATTCACCTTGATCTCTATTTTGTCTGGGAATGGATACATGCTGACTAAGCATTCGAAGGATCCACCCTTTCCAGTGAGGAGTACATCATTTTCTGCTTCCATAATTGGGTATTTCCACGAAGCTGAAGATTCAACTGAACATAAAAAGCAGTCATAGTGTGAGATGCCTCACTAGAAGAACCTCTATCAGATTGCTGTATATTTCATTACAGCTCATTCTCTTTAATGGTCACAAACTTAAAAATAAGCCTGCTTTTGACAATTGAAAAAAATGCATTGTCTGCCACAATCCTGAGTTGGAGTAGCTGCAATATGAATCCCATTTTGTTTACTGGTACAATTCAATAAGCTATTTACCAGTCATCAATAATTCATACCAAGGAGAGCGTAGAGTTTTTTTACCATGCGAATGTGACATTACTTTATCATAACTAGCTATAAATAAGTAACTACAAAATGCATTCTTATTCTACATACTTTGGTCTATCGTGTGAACAAGTTTCAGCATTAGAATAGAATTATAATAATGAGGAAGTACGGCTATGAAAATTAGCGGCATTGGCCCTCAATCGTCATTTTGAACCAGCGGATATTGGAGGATCACTCCGGTCAGTGTATCAACCGCTGCATTACTACTTATGGCTAATCTGATTCAGTAGTGCATCCCCTGCATCTATGACTGGAGTCCTGGGTTCGAGCCCCACTGGTGCCATACATTTCAATCAACCGAGATTGTGTCATGTTTTTATACTAATATAATAAATTCCTTCCCCTCTGTGACATTGATAATCCTCTAATTCCAGATGATTCCAAATGGACGGAGGACAACTCCAAGCAGAGGCTTGAATTCGAGGTCAGAAAACTGTCTATTAGCCTGGATTTGAAGTTGCTCGGCTCAAATTGCCTAATACCTACATTGCAGAGTGGCGGTATTTGATTCTCCATTTTCCCTGCCATTTTCACTTTTCCAGCCTACGGTGTAAAATCTCCCGAAGCATCGATATCCACCATCATGCAAAACTGGATTGTATGCAATATTTAAGGTGTAGTTTGGACCATTGACAGGTGGGGAAAACTCAATTCCTTTCTTGTTTCTCACAACAGGTACCCATTCATTTGAGCCTGATCCTTTAAACTTCCTGGCAATGGATAAAATAAATGTATATGCTACTCTGTAATGATTAGCAAACAAATCAAAGAAAACTTCAAAATGAAAAATGAAATGAGCACAGTATTCCAAAATTGAAAAGCAGACAGATTTTAAAGCAAGTTTAAATTTTTTCTTCAGAGAAGTTTGACCATGCAACCAGCCTTTCAACGATTGTAGATATTGATCAATGACACAAACTTTAATTTACCATTCAACCTCGAAGGTTTTGCTATAGTCCTGTCCAGAAGGTTGCAACCTTGCATTACAATCGATGTTCACTTCACTCCCCACCTTATCAGCACTTAATCTCTTATTATACGGTGTTGCATATAACTCTGAAATCAAAAAAGTTTGTTTTGCTGGACAGATTGATACTTTCTCACTGATAAACCCAGTGCTTCTAACATCAAAATTCAGAATGACAATAGTGTTGAGAGATTTTTTTTCAGAGGAATTTTGCAGCACCACAGAGCAGTAATACACTGACTTCAAGAGACACCTACAAGTCATATCAAAATGTACAAAGAACCTGGCCCTGCAGATAATACATGATGACGAACATTTTTTAAACAATTTTCTTGAGAAACTCCCCTCAGGCAGATATCGCAGCCTTAAATACAGAACTGCCTGGGGTAAAGACTCTTTCCTCAGACACTTGATTTTGATATTGCAAGATATTTTTTAATCAGTCAGAAGTCAGACTTTACTTTACTCATTTTGTTTGTGTTTCTTTTTGGTATTCCCTACTCATCTAACAGTATAAACACTCAATCTCGCAGCATACCTAGTGTTTGTGACAAAATAAACCATCCAACCAACCAATTCCTTTTTAAGTGCCACCGAACCATGTTTCCCACCAGGTATGTGGATAATAATCTCATGCCTGGTGTATTGCTGTTAAGTAAGAAACAGAAGATTGGGTTGCCCTTAAAGAGGGCCCCTAAATCCTCCTACTGAGAATGTGATAAATCCCAGAACACTAGAATGGATCCTAGATTTGAGGCCATAAAAGACCTCCTCAATTGGGTGTGCAGCAAGCTGCCAAAACTGAGACTGGCACTAATCAGCCATTGGCAGTGGCACTTTGATCTTAGCCAAAAGGTGTATTATTAGCCTTGTTACGCGGCCACGGATTTTGGTCTTTTTGGTTAAAAAAACAAACTTGTGGCCGCGTGACAAGGCTAGTGTATTATGATAATAATCTTGACTTGCAAGTAATGTTTGCCAATTCGATCACATATGCATGACAGTGTGCACATATATTTATGACAGGTGTACACACATATATATGACAGGGTACACATATATGTATGACAGGTGTCCCACATAAGTTTGACATCAGTGCAAACCTGTACACCAGCGTATACACGCTCATGATGACCTAGATTCAATTTGAATACAATAAAAGTGCTCTATTACAATGATTACTTTTTCAACACTATGATCTTATTTTAAGACTATGGTCAATTTAAGAGATCTGTTTAAATTACAGCCTTCAACAAATAATATTTTAAACAATATTATAGCGTCCTGTTATAACAGCTTACCTTCGACATTGCGTACCACTACGGCCGTTAGTTGTTCAAAATTCATTCTTCCAAACATTATTTGTCACAGAAAACGTGATAATATTTTTAACTGTCAATCTTCTATTAATTAATGGTTTTTTTTCAGGTCTAATATAGTAAAATATTCTTGAGAATAAAAGTTATGCAAATAAAGTATTGAACAAAAAATTTAAAAAAAGAAAGATGTTAAAATACCTACGTGTTCTGTCAAACCATGAGACCAGGAACTTTTCATCTTTGGAGTTAAGACAGGAGTAGAGTCCGGATTGTTTTTCGGTAAAGTTTTTGATTTCATGATAGCTTACGAAGCAATCATAATTATTACTCGTATCCCCTGGGCATTTCTGTGACGCAACAAGAGAACCTGAAGATAGGAGGTGATTACAAAAGGCAGAACTCTCTAAACGTGTGTAGTTCATAATAATGATATCATTTGCAGTCATTTTTTCCATGTGTTGGAAAATGTAGAGATGTATTTGTTCATTTCACACGCTTTAGAAGTTTGATCTAGACTTTATGGCGCAGTGAAACATGATCTGGGATGACACAATTTGCATGGATCTGAAATATGGTTGTTTGAGTTCCTAGTGAATAGGTGACATAGCACATTTATGTCCAACTGATGAATGTTATATAAAGGCCGCTTTGGTATGGTATTCAGTCGCTTTTGTACAATAATCTTTCTGGCAAGATTTTTTCCCATAGGCTGAAGGCAATAACAAAACTCCCATAAGGCGTCTAAAAGGCCACTTCCAACGAGGCCACCCCCCATGAGTTCAACATAATCTTTCTTTTTGCACGAAGGTTTGTCTTCGTATTTCCAATTTCAATTTCCAGGAGAGTAGCAAGGTGTAGACAATATATCAATATTTGACGCAGCAGGAGAAAAATTAACTAAAAGGACGATAACAAAAACACATGTCACTTACCCTCAGCAGATGCAATACAAACATTAGCAGTCACTCTACAAGGTGCAGACTGGGAATTGAATGCACTTCTGCGGCAAATAAACAACAGTGTATCACCAGTTCTTAGAATTCTGTGTGAAATTTCTATGGTAGGACCAACAAATGTTTTTTCACCACGAACCTCTGTAAAACATGTTTCATTAGGTTTGATATGGATGTCACAGGCCCGTAGTTATAGGGGAGGGGAGGCAGGGAGGCACTGCCTCCCCTTGAATAAGGTGGCCCAAAACATAAACAGCTCCTCTGGGATTTCATTTTACTATTGATATAACCTAAATTACTTTGGGTAGGTTACAGTACCCCCCTAGTGATGTTTTGGACCTGCCTCAGAATTTCGCCTCTCTGCCACATTTTCTAAACTAAGGCCCTGGATGATAAGGTTTGAGAAGAGCCAATCTTTACCATATGCAACCTAAGATGTGCATCGCTCATTTGATCACCAGCTTTTTCCCAACTTATCATCACAGCATAGGTTTGACGATCATTTGTACAATAAGTCAGAGAATGCAGTTTAGGGCTTGGCAACGAGGTCACGCTACACAGACAATGCGTAATGGTGGCGCGTGCCATCAAAGACTTTTCACCACCACTACAGACAGTTGAGGGAACGATTGAAAATCACTTACCAAAATATACTTCAGCTTTTGACTTGTATGCCCACTCCTTCGTTTGATCTTCAAAGTCACTTGTAGAGACAGAAGAAGAATTCCGAGGCAAAGCGAAATAGATAACTAAAATGATAGCACTGGTAACTTTCCAAATCACTCTAGCCATTCTAACTGGAAATACCAGCGGAGAGTTGTGTACGATTTGATTTTTGTTGTTGATAAAACAACTTCTCTACGTTCTGCCCAACAACACAGGCATCATAACTTTTGACCAATCTTACTAGGTTTGAGTACAACGCAAGACACACAGCCTTGGAGTCTGTGGAGTCTATCTAGTATCAGATTGTCGTCCCTGTTGTTGTTATTGTTGTTGAAGGGGCTCTGATAATAGGAGAACATGAACTTACAATTGTTTCCTCCATGCTAGCTGATCACAATCTACTATTGCCTAGTATAACTTGGATAGGGAAGAATCTTCTCTATTCACGGCAATGGGCTGATATTTGTTCATTTCATTAAGCAAAATAATTATATTGAGTATCCATTTAAAAATTGTTTCCAGCTCAAAGCAGTGTGTAGTGTATATTTATTGTGATCTGTTATTTTTGTCAGAGCATAATCTCACAGTACCGATTCATTTCCAGTGGAAGAGATTGGTTGAGATCATAGAAATGGACTTTCAGAGAGGCAACATGAAATGCGATATAATTGGTCCAATTCAAAGCAGGAAATAGTATGAAAATTGGCTTAAAAGCAATTTTTATTTGATCTATTGATATCTCACGGCCATTTTCTAAGTACTTACAGCAAACTTTCATATGACATAGCTGATGCCTCAACGCATTTACTCTCACTTTAGTGTCAACAGATATGGCACATCATGTACCTGAAGCGGGTCTATATTCCGCCTTATAGTAATAGAGTGCAGAGTTTTATGAAATGGAATCAGAGAGGTTTACATGTCTTAGTGCTGTCGATCATTTATTCAATTGTTAGAAAAATAATAAGTATGGTGGGGTGGTAGGACAAAAAATGAGAAGAGTGATGTCAAGCATAAATAATTAAGTACTGTATCTGAATGATAAATAAAAATTTAAACTTCCAGTATATATATAGGCCTATATATACTACACTGAGCTAAAGAATATGATTCATCTTCTTTCGCTGCAACAAAAACATATCATATGTTTCTTGAGACTAGAAACAGTGCCTGTAGAAGACCATAATATGCTCAAAAATACAGCCGTTGGTCTCGGCATACCTTCTGCATGGCATGGGCCTATTTGAGAACATAAAATTGTTTCAAAATAGAAAAATAAGTGTATTAATTCCAAAATTCAAGAAAGCAGAATATATACATATACATATAAGCTACAAATCTTGCAGAGATTAAGCTTTTCAAACAGATCGTGAGGTCTGACTTTGCTAACAACTATAGTAGAGTTTTCCAAAATTATACCATCTCGCATATATTACCAATAGCTTCAAATCTGATATGGCAGCATTGGTTTGCTATGACAGTCAACACAATGTTGGCTACAGTATTACAATAATTCCGAAAGGCTGGTACAATCGACGACGATGTGGAACACACACCATATTATTTTATATTACAGGTTAATGTCGTTTTGCAGAATTAATGCTTTGGTTACCCACAACAGGACTAAGAACAGGTGACAAGTGATAGGTATTCACTAAAATGACTATGACATGTACAGATCGGTTCTAGGAAGCTAGGTGTATGGCAAGCACCAGTTTATTTGCTGATATTTTGTGTAGCCTGTCAAGGTTAGACATACATGAACTAGTACGCTAGCTTGAACTACTCGTGTATTTCAGATCCATTTTTCATAATTCTGCCTATGTTAAACCCTTGGGTATGTGCATGCTGCAAATGCAAGGATAGAAAGGTCTGCTGGTTTCAAGTTCAGCCATGCATTTCGTCATTATCTGTTCATATGGCCACACGTCTGACAAATGCCTGCAGGTGCCACACCTCAGCTTTGGCATTTCACTGCAGGTGCTCTATAATGGAAGTCATGGCTATGGCATTGAGCAGCTTTAGGTTTATAGACTCAGTTCTAAGATCTTGGATACTTATTGTCTGGATCCTCTGTCTCTGTAGTATAATAGTCTACAAATATACAGAGAGCACATACTAAGGCTCATGCAAGGTTAGTATTGGGTTCAGCTATCATGACAACTCTATGAAACAGATAAGTGTAATTTCTAATTGAAATGATAGTTCCATGCATATCTGTATTGATAGATAAGAGTTTCTATGACAAGGGCATACAATAATTACACTAGCAAATTACCTAATACTACAAGTTTAGAATCCTAATCAAAAATGATAAATATATGAACAACATACACCTTCCTTGCCACCATTTGTTCATTGCCATAGGCAAAAAAAGCAAACCAGTAAGCCTACTAATCTATAATATTACAGTTTCTTGATGTGTCGGTTGCATATCGGATGGCTTCCGTGTGAGGCAAACCACACCTTACAGCAGACAGAAATGCTGAAGCATTTCACGAGACTTTGACTAGAATATAATTTATAAAGGGAGAGCAAGCTCAAGACAGCAGACTTCACTAGAACCAATAGCAAGCATGCATGCAGCTTGTCCAGTCATGATTGGATATTGCTAACAAATGAAAGTTGTCTACCCTCATTATTTAATAAGACAACTCCTAATCCAGAACATGATTCGCTATAGAAACAGACTATTTTGATGGTGGCATTAACACTCTCAGCTAACTTCCTATCCCCATTGTACAATTTAAAGAATTTGTCAAACATATCCAATTTCAAAATTAAAACCTAAAGTTGAAGCAACTAATTTTTAACCTAACAAACTACAATTCGCAACAACATTGCGTAGCAGAGACTGTTTGCTCATAGAGTGATAACGTACAACCTGAAATGCATTCTATCTGAATATTATAGTCTTGTGACATCTAATGTGAACACAGCAATTATAAGCAAATTGCATTTTTGATGACATACATAATGTACATTTCTAACTTTCCTAACCTAGAACTGACCTAGTTACTTGCGTCCATACACACGGTATGTGCCACTCCGGTAAACTGAAATTTCAAATTCAATTTTAAATACCAGTAGTACGTCAAACGTAGGTTAGATCTACTACTTTTACATTATACTTGATTTGATGGATTTTGATAACTCATGCACCAAACTCGTTACCAATGATGGGCTAATATTATCATAAATACTGCATGTGGGATAAATTATTAGCGCTTTTTGGACTAATATCGCTCCTGATTATTGTTAGGGTGCATTCTTGCGTACATCGGTACATAATCTGAATTTGTAGGCCTGTTGTTGTAAATCGGCCTGCGAGAATTTTCACTTTCACTATCACTTGGTTGGGCGGCGTAATAATTTTGGCTTCTCCTATCGTCATCATAAGGTCTACTACTAAACGATTGCTGACGGCTAACTGAAGTCAGTGGACCATTATTAAAAGACTGCTGTCGGCTAACAGACTGTGGTGCGTATTGACTGTTAAATGATTGGTCACGCTTGACTGAACCCGGCGTATATATAGATTGATTACGGGTGGGTGGTGCGGGCCCCTGACTGCCTGCGCGATTTCTTTGCAGGGTATTAGGTCTACTATGATTGTATACATGATTATTGTTGCCTATTGGGTGACTATGCACACTGCTTTCTGGTGAGTATTCATCCATACCTCCATCATCCTTTCTGTATTTCATCAGTACAATTATTACTACGATTATGAGTATTATAACAATCGGTATGATCACTGCTATCGCTATCACCCATGGCTTTGTCGGCTCAACTATAAAAAAAAACACATAATTTAGATGATACAGACATTCGATTTTGTCGCAGCTCATGTGATGTATCCTAGAAAATGTTTAATGCAGTTTGCCTGCATACTAGTTACTCCCCTTCAACTGATCCTTGCGGCGTGACCAGTGAAGGGGAAGCAGCGTTGAATGCAGGCAAAAAACCAAACTTGGTCTGGACGTATCACAATTAGACGGGATTAAATTCTTCACTGCTGTTTTCAATTGATAATATAGTATGAGTCTTCAAACTCAAGCGCCAAGTTTCATGATAGCGTATCATGATGAAAGGATATCATCTCAAATTTGAAGAGTATTGAAAACGTACCAATATATATAACCTGATAATTTGGTATTTCATTCTCAAAATAAATGTTCGGATAAATTTTTCAATTTCAGAAATTGTCTGCCATGTTTTGCCAAAAAGAAACAACAATATAAGGCCAGCATTGACCACAAAAGCATACAGGAAGTTGATTTCTGACAGTAGAATAACAGACGGAATTTATCATGGACAGTGTACATCGTATCCATGTGAGCAACTCTGTTTTGTGTGAGACAGATATTCCATGTTATAGATATGACAACACTATAATACATAGCGAAGCATAGTTCTCACTCTAACATAAATAACCGATACCTTTCCTTTTCTCCTGTCTAGGCTCTTCTAAACAAGGACAATATGGTACCAACAGAACTATGTTTGAGCTAAGGGCTAATAGTTTAAAGAATGTGTATTTATCATAGAACATACTAGCACAATAATACAGTAGTACAATCTTCCGCGCATGTTCAAATCTGAAGGGCGGGTTGTATCCTTAATTAAGTTCTCTCTTATGGAATCAATTAATAAAATTGGGTGGAGGAATGTCATGTCAATGTTCTTTTGGTGTGGTACGCTTTTGGAGTCGATGAGTATGGTTGTCTATATTACAACAATCCAATCGACCTTGAACTCAATATAGTGTTGGATCAGCTGTGCAGAATATCACTTGAACTTATGAGTCAAAGGAATTCACTTCCGCCTGGGGTCAAATATACAAAAACATGTTGCTGATTACAACAACACGAAAAAGTCGAATCTAACAGGTACATATAGTGTACTCACCTCGCGGTCGAGCGTCAGGGTTTGACAGCCCAGTTGTTGTCTCGATGGGCGGTGCCTCATCGTATAAATATATACTCTCCCGAGCAAAAGTCTCCCTACCATCCTTATCTGTTACCCTGCACTCAAGTACTGAGTCATTGGAGAACAGGGCTACAAAACAATAAACATATAATTATTCACAAACATGTAAATACTCTATATATATGTTATGCGCAAAATATAAATACTCCGGAGTAATTATTGGGGCTGTGGTGGTGAACTGAACGTTAGATGCAAATTAGCTGTTTATCTGGTGAAATCAAGTTATATCTGAGATAAATACACTAAATTAAGAAAAACGCAGCATGAAGTTGTGCTCCCTTTGGAAGTGTAATGACAACTCCAAATTATTCAACTTGATTATATTTTATTTCACAGCCAGTCATCAATGGTGTTCGGGAAGGCTATAATGTGACTGCGCCTTCCTGAACACCATGAAGGGCTGGCTATATATTAACTACAGTGAGTTAGTTGACAAAGATACCGCATATATTTAATTAAGAAGTAGTTATATTCACCTGACATATTGGCTACTTCGAATCTTCCAAAGTGGTTTTTGATGGTCTTGCTGATATAATCGATCGCAAATGTGTCCGCAATTATCCCGTCGGTGTCAGAGGTCAACTTCACATTACTGGCGCCTAAGTTACGTACAGACATCTCAACCTTGTCAGGGAAGGGATAAGACCAGACATCACATGTAAACAGGACAGTCTCCTCAGCGCCAAATCCATTTATAAACGACCGCTTGTTGTTTTTCCATTGAACTTTTGTATTACCTGAAACAGAAAAAGAATGACATAGTTTTCATTTGGAGGCAGATGATTTAAGTAGTAAGGAGTAAATATTCTCTCGAGGTCATTTCCTACAGGCTTGAATTTTCTCAATTTATTCATTTACTCATCTATTATATATAGACCCTCGCCCACCTCAGCTAGCCATAACCTAGCGCTAACCAAAACCTAGCGCTAGCCACCATCGAGTCACCACCTTACTAGCTAAACTAAACTCTAGCTATTGATTACCCCTCACTCTTCTAGGGAAACAGAATTAAGTAATCTGACAGTCACAGTGATAGAGTACCAAAGTTGGAAACAACAAACTCAAATAAACAAATTATCTCAAAGCAAGACATAGCAGGCAAGGGCATTTTTGGTCCATGTTGTATCTGGACCTGTACCCTTTATCGAATGTGGATTGGGACTAAGGCTTCGGTTATTTCCCTTGATACATGAGGAACTACTGGTTATTATAGCTTTGGGCCAGTTGTTAGTGTTGCCAACTAGTAACTTCCATAATAAGCAACATGCATGCTTTTGTCGAAACATTGAAATGAAATCACAACATGTTGTTTGACAATGTGCCAATGATGTGTTGATTGAGATCAGATGATGATTGCCAGTTGATTGAGAGCGACATGAGGCTTAAATTCCTACAGTCATAGTCGGTACAGTTATAGTGCCACAATTTCCTGGAAGTATCCGTGAGCCGATGAGTAATGCAATGAAAGCCAAATACCAAAAGTGGGAAATATACCTTGTGGAATAGGATAACGGAATATTTCAGGTCATAACATGGTTTTTTCCTAATTGACCTAGGTCTTAAAGAAGGTTATTGAATGTTTTCATCTCCAAAAATAGACTGAGATTACCCCATTAATAGGCTATGTACCCACAACTTAGCCTTAGTCTCGCAGCCAAAACAAAATACCGGGCAGCGTGACAAGGCTTCCAAGAACTGGCCTTGAATACTATATATGAAAGAATTCAAATCGAATGTTTTCATTCTGTTTGGGGGCCATTCAACATATATATTTATGTTCAGAAAACAAAGCACAAGAGAAACCTTAATAACAATGATGAATCAGTTTTCCCTGAAAACATGAGAGAGTTAGATCATCATTTTTCCTCATTGGGGAATTACCTCAGTCATGGTTTGCCATGAATAAGGCCAAATTGATCGCTAGAGCTTTCAATGGAATACCCATAAGCAAAGGAAGCAATGTCACATTTAGGCATCAGTTATGTTTCTTCTATGAGAACAACATGAATCATTAGTCATGCAGCTCTACTTGACTTACACTGCCAAACCATTTTTTTCTAGTGAAGGCATCAACGCTATTTCACGAGTTCCCAGAAAAACGAGATGTTGCAGTACTGGATGATGATGCATTCACTAAAAAAACTAAAACTATTGGACAGGCAGACAAACAGAACTGGCGGGGTGCCACTAGAACAAGTTTAATCCAATTGCATGCATTCCTGTTGCTCCCTTCCACTGGTCACGCCGTGACCAGTGGATCAGGAGCGACTCGGAATGCAGGCAAATGGACCAAACTTGGTCTAGGGTGCCACATGTCTTCAGATATGATTCCCTGTAGGCGTGTTTACAAAAGTTTGTGGGTAGCAATAACCAATGTGTCGGCTCTAATCTGATAGGCTACCGGGTTGGAAAGAGGGCCAATCACAGGTCACTGTAAGTATTGCACCATAGTGGAAGTGAAAGTAAATTTCTTTCAAATTCACTATAAAAATATCAATATGTACTTTTCAGGCAAGTCGGCTCTCTCCCTCTCACCAGTCAATCAAAGCAAACACATTGGGTAGCACTACAATAGACACTCGCGCTTCATTCAAAACAAAAAAAAGCAGCCGCATGAAAAGGCTTCTCTCCACTTACTTGTTATTTGGAACTCATCACTGGTTTTGGGGCTCTGTCCATACAGAGACACCTCACAGCGGTAATCTCCCCCGTGTTTAATCGGGTTATACTTTGGTATCCTTAGTGTGTAGTTAGAACCAGTACTGGGGACCACAAAATCGAAATCACCTGAGTCCTTAAGATCTACCCAAGTGTGTGAATTGGCATAACTTTTCCATTGCCTAAAAATATATCAAAATTAATGTCAAAGTTACAGAACACATGTCATACTTTGTATAGGAAAGAATGGCTTCCATTTTCAAGGAGTGACAGTAGGTTGGATGGGATGTTGATTAATCCCTCAACAACCCACTGCTTTGGTGTTACATCAAGTTTTATTTGTTGATTAGCATGTTTTTTTATAAATAGTTTCTAATAGTTTATAAATGTTTTCATAAATAGTAAATTCTAAGACTGATAACGCATGATAGACTCATATTGTGATTCTAATGAGTTTGTGACATGCAATATGTTGTGACACTCAGTGACTCACACAAACAAATGACTGCTGGATGAACACTTTCATCCTGCTATATTTCATCAGATTATGTCCGTAATATAATGTTTATATATGTTTATGATTGTGACACATCACTGATTGTCATGCCTAAGTTTAAAGGGGATGGGAATCACTGTATGTGTTCTGGTAACTGCTTCCCCTTAAAATGTACACATAACACTATAATACATAGCTCACAATACATAATGTGAAAAGTGGGGTAGGAGGTAAAAAAATCTCAATACAAATTTTTATGCAGATTTCATTTACTTTCTTGTGTTGTTGACCCATTACGTTTCACATATGCCTACGGTGTTGACTCATTGCATGTGACATACAGTAATTCTGGTAACTCTGAGTCAGAGTCCCCAAGAGATTGTATAAACACTATGCAATTGAAAAAACGATACAAAAAACATGGCAAATAAATAGCAGGAAAATAGCCTGTGATCCTGACTAGATTGAACATAGATAGTAGGGTGAATGACTTACCATGTGACTTTCATGATATTTCGGTAGTTTGCTGCCGTCGGTGTGATATCCATACCACAATGGAAGTTCAGCTCTCTACCATAGCTGCTTGTCTCTAGATTCCTGCTTTGAGGTACTGTTATAGCTACAAGTATAAAGACATTGTCAAACAGTTTTTGTACAATTTCATCAACGAGAAGGGAATTCCATATTCACTGTGTTTCCATGAGGTCAAGCTAAGCAAGTTTCGTGGCTACTCGATCCATGGAAAAGCCTCCGAGTTCACACTGAGCTCGCTCTGAGTAGGGCCAACTACAGCAGTTATATATGCCTCACTGTTCTAATGAGGTGAAAATACTTAAAACTACACAAAAAAACAAAGCATGTTATAGCAGAGAATGAGAGCTGCCTTCCCTTCTTGAAGGCACTTTTTCCACCATGATAATTCATGCCAAGCAGAACATTGAATTTTTTACCATGCTAATCTGACACAACTTTATCATAAGTAACTGCCCGACTAAAACATGCTTTGGTCTTATATTGTTGACAACGGTGGTAACTGTTCTAGACAGTCTACAGATCAGCTCACCTGGACGATACCAGATGACAAGGAACCTCTCTTCTTGGTTAGCGGAGCAGGCAAACTGGCCGCCCATCCCGCGATTCCAGTCCAGCATGCCAATATTGATCAGACAAGTGTATTCATTGGTATTGTCACCAGGGCATTTCTGTCCCTGATATGAGCCTGAAACAAAGAAGAGTTGTCTATAATTGATCGATGATTTCTAACCGAGTTACAAGCATTTCTGTAGGGAAAACATAGTTCAGAGCCTCAGTTTACTGACTGGGCAAAGGGAAACCAGTTAGCACAAGCAGGTTGTGTCTATCAAATAAGGAAATTTCTGCTATGCAACTCATCCCCATCTTGCGATGCATCAACAAGTTTTCCGCGTCAACCAAAACTGTTACTAACAACACAACACTTATGATTAGAGACATGAGTAAAATAAACTGCAACTTCTATAGCTGTTCGTACCTGAAAATGAAATGATGACCCAAAACCATGGGAAACCGGTCACCAAGGAGAATGCCTGGCACCAGAGTGGGGGGCCGCAAGAGCAAAGCACAGAATCACAGCACGTAGTCAAGAGTCATGCAGAGTGTATGGTGATCATTTCCATCATGTGAAATAGTGAGAGATTTTTAAATGATGCACAAAATTCTAGCTGCTATAATTCTAATAATTTATTTGAACCAGCATAATTTGTTATTAGAGCCAATTTGCACAATTAATATGTTTTGTATTTTCTCTAAAATGCAATTAATGTGATTGAGCTGTATATGATTCAAGGATGATTGCAAACATGTGCATAAGTGCTGTATAATCATGATGCACCCTGGGTGATTTTAATTCCTAATCTACAAGAAATATTCAAAACTTGAGAATAAGATATCCACATTGGCTTGAGTGTTCATCCCATCCAAAAACATTAAAAGCATGGAGAATTTCTATTACCTTGTCTATCCAAAAATACCTTGTATAAATACCCAATGGATGTGCGGGGAAGACAATTTATAAAGCTATACAAAATTTTACCCAGAAGTGCTATGAACTTGTCGGTGAAAAAATGTTGCCTAACAAGCTGCAGAACTACATGTTCCTTTATTCTTCGGGTAGTCCATATTTTACATGGGATCACTTGACACAAGTTCAACTTCCACTAAGTTCTCTTGTTGTTCACGATCCTGTAGATTAATATTGAGCACAGTCGAATAAAGCGTTAGGTTTGAAGAGCCAGCTCAGAGGAGAGAGAGAACATGAACAAGAAAGAGTCGGCATAACTCCAACGGATTGTAAATATTACAAAGGCATCACAGTGGAGGTCACACTGATCACATCAGTTCCAGAGAGTCTCAAATGTCAATTCTGTCCTAGACCAAGTTTGGTCCATTTGCCTACATTGGAGTTTCTCCCGATCCACTGCGGCGTGACCAGTGGAAGGGAGCAACTGGAATGCAGGCAATTGGATTAAACTTGATCTAATACTGTCCATACAGCTTGTTCATGAAAATAGAACTTTGATGAGGTTGCAACGAATGCAGAATGTTGGGGTAACAGCTGACAGGAATTCCATGGTACAAATGGTAGTTGTGCAGCTGAATAACCTACAAATAATATTTCGGTTAGGGTGGGGTAGGGTACCCAGTTCCCACGACACAAAAGTCCATAATCTACAACCATTATGCACAATTTTGCCACCATGTTTAATTTGACTGAAGCAGGCAATTCATAACCTTCATTACTGTAGCCTAGAATTTGGTCACGATAAGCCAACAATTTATTGCAGAGCTAGGACAAGACGTTCGACGAAACAACACAATATATTCACGAGATTGACAATGATCATTGGTAGATTGACCTAGTGAGTGCTTTCATTAAACATTATTATATTCAGATTCAGATTTGATGATGGGAAATATAACGATTTGACTTTAGTTTAGTTATGCTGAAAATTTCATTCCATCGAGTTGAAGATTAAAATATAGAATAGCTAAGCTAGAGAGAGTGTTTGACTTTCACAAGACAAAGTTCCATTGACGAGACACCACTTTCAAAAACAGATAACGGTAGTGTTTTTTGCATCAAGTCACAGCGACAGCCAAATAGTTAGACTGGTTTTAAAGCTCATAGACAGTTTATTATGCATAACCATCTATAAAATGGTTAGAGGGGCGCAAAACGGTTTTTACAACCCATTGGCCCCTGGTTAGAGCGGAGACAAACAATTCTGCTATTTCACTCATTTCTGAAAATCATTGATTAGCTAGCGAAACCCATTAAACACATCAGGGTGATCACACCTTTCTATATAAAAGAGAAGACAACTTTCGCAGATAGATACTCCCATTATAAAATTGAACCAAACCCGTAACCTTCCATAACACCATAGCTGTTTTCAGGAGAAATAAGGGCCTGTTTAGCGTTGCAACTCAGTTGAAATATCCGTAGCCCCTAGCAGCTGTCAGTCCATTTAGCATACATAATATTGGGGCCAATAAAGTGTATGATTACTTGGGGTTTGATTGCCAATGGTCACTCAGCTTTGGGGGCATTTAGAAGCTAAAACCTGTGAGGTAAACACACACATCTGAGGCCTAATGGTACTCACACCGCAATCATGGAAAAAGAGAGAAGGCCCAGTTCGGTTAATATTAGAAGATTTAGCAGCATAAGTGAGACGGTTTTAATGAGTTTGCTAGCACACAATGACAACCCTATTAAAAATCATAGTCCAAGATCACAGACAGCAGGTAAAGTTTGTCGGTAGTATCACCAACCAAAGGTTTACCTGCTGACTTTGTTCTCAGGCTGATTTTTTTTGTGTTGATTTGATTTACCACTGGCTGTATTTCTAGTCTGAGAATCACACCCTATTTATGCACACTTACCTCCGACGTGATCTACAGGGGCTGTATGGAAAGGAAGTATTTTGATAGGTTAAGAGCTGAACATAAAACAACATAATCACAAAATCAAAAATGGAGGAAAGAGAGATCACAAAATTAAAAAAGAACATACAGAGAGAGAGCTACCATTTTAACATCGGTTTTAGTCACACTTAGGCCAGGGCTAATAGATAGAGTAGTAACTGAACATTATGAAATTTGACTGTGAATAGCAGTATAGTTAAATTTCACTCTGCTACGCCCACCATGCAGCGCTTCCTAACTGTTTCACCAAAACTTCTACACAGGCTATATGGTCGATTTGATGCCCTTTCAGTTAGTATCAACACGCTAACTTCTGTTAGTAAAAGTAGAACACGCAGGTATCCTACTGGGCCCTGACAGGAAAGTTGAATCGAATGTAAGGTACCCTAAACCATTCAATGTCATCCGTGCATCCTCCCTACTTGGCCTTCTCAACTATGAAAATGTATGGCATATAAAGTAGATCATCACCATGGTACAGTCATGTTAAATATTCCAATGCTGCTAATTCAATACACACTGTTACTGAGTATGCCTATATGAAAGACATTATAACCCTAAACAGATGGATGTATTTTCAGATTCTGTGTTGATATAACTTGATCAGGCTATTTTAGTCCATTTCCCCATGCGATTCATAAACAATGTGTTATCGAGAAGTCTGATCTGCCAATGTGTTGACATTATGTGTCACAAGCAAACAAATCACTGTTTTTGATCAGGAGACATGTTTCTCTGGAAATGAAATCAGCAAACAACAGTTTGTTTGCAGCTTTTTAACGAGGCAGAGTAACATTTCCCTCAAATATCCTGGTATATTATTTTTCATTATGTGTTTATATCTAGTTACAGTTTTGGCATCAATGTTAGATTACGATCAGCTACATGTTGTAATCAATGCCTAAATATTCTCATGGGGCTAGGCTGGCATTAGCTTTATAAAGTCAGCAGCTTAGGCTAGTTTGATAGTTGAAGTTGCTGCCATTGTAAATAACCATGTGCTTCAATTATTTCTCAGCCTTGAGTGGCTCATATTAGTACATCGCAGCCCTTGGAGAATACTGTATAAACAGTTGTTTGAAGAGCAGGAGCCAAAATTACTCAACCATTATCCAATAATACAATACAGAAAATTATTACTTCAAGATGATGCTAAACGAATTTGACAATGGTCAAGAACGCTTTGAGCTAGTGTTTTGTATATCTTTGCTTTTAGTAGACAGTGTTATGTAAAGGCAGATTGTCCTATGCAAACGAAAAATCGTTGAAAAAACTAGCATTGTTTGCAGAGATAACACATCTGTCATTTGCATGTTTGAACAGCAGGTCAGAGGTGACAAAACAAATCGGTCTTTCTGAGCGCTATGCTGCTGGGAACAGAATTTTTCATTAAATTGACTACTAAGCAATTACTGGCAGCATCAGACAGTGCTCCTATTAATAGGAGTTGAATTGATTGAGAAAACAAGGCTATTATGACTGAAGAGGTTGAACACTTGATTTCCAAGTGAAATTGACTTTCGGTGCAATAAATAAAACAGCAAATCCATGGAATTGTATAAACTCACAATGAAAGCAGTTCAAATAAATTAATGGCTAATGAGCTTACTGTTTTAATTGGCATTCCAATAATCACCCTCTAATACATTGAGATATTATCAATGATCATAATTATTACGTGCGCCATCAAAGCTTCATACAGTGGAGTGTGTATCGGTGTTCGTTTTCAGTATCCCGTATAAACTAAGTCATACAAAAGTTAATAAGGGTGCTGTTGTTATGAATTGCTCACACTAAAAACAATAGTTAGTGCTGTTTTTTCTTGATTCAATATCCCATTGCGCAAAGTTTTGGAAACTACAGCCGAGGGCTGCGGAATGCTCAAAGTAAACATGCCATTTTCAGTTTCCTGTAAGGGTTATTTTATGGACCATAAGCATTCCATTTACGCTGTCTAGGGCACCACAGTTTACATGAACAACCTAACGAGCAATTTTTAACAAAACATAATATACCTCTTTCACAACCCATTTTCTATGTAGGCTACATACTAGGCCTATCTAGACCATGTTTGGTCCATTTGCCTGTATTCGGAGTTGCTCCCGATCCACTGGTCACGCCTGCTGTGTGACCAGTGAAAGGGAGCAACTGGAATACAGGCAATCGGATCAAACTTGATCTAGGCCTACCCTACACCTTACTAAAATCATTACACTCTATAGCAGCAGCATGCAAACGAGCCATCAGCAATGTTTTTTTCTTCTGTTGTTAAGGACACTGTCATGGTAGTATCCCCAGAGTGAATAAAATGTCAACTATTGGATAAGGCCTAGATAGATGAGGCTAGCTGATTTAACTTACAAAGCTTTGACAGCCAAGGAATTTTTGTTTGTACTGGTATCTTAGCAAAAGCTTCTCAAATTTATGCTAATTTATGGCTTTTGCTTTAAAAAAGAACTATGACACCATAGTCACCTAGAAGGGTTCGTAGTGCTCAAGGGTTTGGAAGTGCTCAAGCATCCGGCCAACTTAGGATTGGGGTCTAAAACTCAATTCTACCTTATGGGTGGCTGAAAAAAGCCACCACTAAGCATTCATTCAAGGCCTAAAAAGCTTGATGAACATTCAAGCAGCAAAATAACCTAATTCTTGGCTTCACTAATTTTGAAGATATTTTGATTATCCTTACTCCATTATTCGATTACTCACTCAAAGTTGGATCTGTTAATAAAACATAAATATGAGTGGAGTGCATGGAATCTAACAGTGGCTGCCTAATGGTCGAAACACACTTAGCGGTTGTAACCTCAGAGGTTAGCATCATGCCATCAGAAGTTTCAGCTTATCCTCAGTGGTGTGCATGACATCATATACTAACATAAGTAGGCCTTAGCTGATCCTCAAAGGATTGATGTGTATATAAAATCTAATCGAAGATCTGCTGAGGTTGCAACCGCACCCCGTGTGTTTAGACCCTAACATACACCGATCAGTAACCTATAGTGTACTACTTCTTCATCGACAGTGCTTAGATCTCATAATGGCTGGACATGGCGGCACCCTCTTTTTTCAGCTGACAATAAGACTGCACCTAACACTAACAATAATTTTGATCTCCCAGTAATTACGCCTATGCTATACTATTTTGGTGCAAAGTGTCAAACAACATCGATAACATTCTGGCATTGAGAGATTTTTTCTATTTTCAGCATCAATATAAGCAGCTGTTACTTGTGTCAATCTTTGTTACCTCATATTTTAAATAGTTGAGGTTGTTAAATTAATCGGCAAAAGCACACTCACCATAGGGTTTGCAGTCTGATCCTTGGAACCTACACAACACGCTCGTACTTGGTCCATTATTTCTACAGATGTATTGTAGCTTCTCTCCATCTTTAAGCATTTTAGCTGATAGCTCTGTTGCAGGGCCGAGATCATTTCCAGCTAAAAGAGATACGTGATCGATTTCGGTCATAGGTTTGCCAGCCATTAAAGATCAACCTGAATTCTCCCATCTATCTACCATGTGACTGTCTTGGGGAAAAGATCTCAATTACAAATAAGTACAGGGCGAGTTTAGCCAGGTAGTAAGCTGCACATCGTTTCCAATTTCTAACCAAGCCTAGTTCGAACTTCTGCCTCTGAGTCACATATTCTTTACACAAAGGAGGCTTCTATACATCGGCCTGTGTCTTACGTACACTTACCAAATTTGGTCCTCTCGTCAGATTTCCATGGCCAGTTTGATGAGTCAGGTAAAGAGGCTTTTAGCTCTGCTGTCAATGTTGTTAGCGCTATGACAAATAATCCAAAGATAGCGCCAGAAACAGCACTTATCTCCATAGTTAGATAATGCAGTCAGTAGGCCTATACAGGCATTCAGCTCAGTGATTGCTGAAACTGAGTTTAATCCTTGCTTAATCTAGCAACCTGTGGAGTGTCTTGAAGATGAGGACCTCTTAATCACCCTTGTGTGCAGCAGTCACAAACACTTGATGATCTGTAACTGGTTTATAAGTTGTCTGTGTTACTAGGCCTATCCAAATACTGGGCAACAACAGCAATATTTATCCAAGAATCACACAGCTGCAAAAGAAAACAATGGTAAAGTACATAAGGACAAAGGACAGCTTTCATAGCCTGTTAGTGTTACTAATACTGGCTTTATGATTTATATAGAGTAGACTGACTATGGCCTGAGATGGTAGACAGACAATCAGTAAATCCTTTTGCCCCGAATGATATAGCTGGGGAGTACTAGGCCTACAGACTGCTCAACTGCTCAAACACAAAATAAATTCCCTAGTCACTCACTGACTGGTACCACAACAACAACTTGTGTGAGGGGTCTATCTATAAAAGATAGCAAGAGTCAGTTCAGAGTACATACATTCCTAGATATAGCCTGTCTATCTATAGCCTGTCTATTAGGCTATAGATAGACAGAGTAGTAACATTGCCTAGATATAATTCATACCTAGCTATAAAGCAACAAAGTAAACTAGCATATATTGTCACCCAAATAACTTTGACCTGACTGTGGATCAACTAGCTAGTGAACAACCAAATATAAATAAAAAGGGGTCGATCCATCCATTCCAAGCCAGTAGAGTAGAGAGTAAATATTATATTCACTGAAGGCAGCTAGCTAGCTGCTAGGTCAATACATGAATGACTACTTGAGAGCAGCTTACTCACCTTACCAACTGTATTTGTAAGTAAAACGAATATGTGTACAGATATGTGGATGTGTTTATATCCCAGATTCTCACTCAGTCTCACTGACTAAAGTATAAATAAATGGACCTTTCCTTGTAGAATTTGATCCTATCTGACTGCCTGTGAATTCATTGCTGCTGCTCCAATAATTTACTGCATAGTACAAGCAAAATCTGGTGCGGATCATTGGCTAATTGTTACTACAAATAGCTTGAAATCTTAGTATGTGACGGGTGCTACAACTATCCTGCCATGTAGCTAAACTACTCCAGTGTAGAATAATTTTGATATGGGTACACAACTTCTATTATTCACATGCTTTGAAAATTCTTAAAACTCTTTGTTGTACATTGACTATAATGGCTCAATCCTAAGTTTTACTCAAAATAAGAATAGTTGAGAGGTGATAAAGCTAAGATACTAATTTTAGGCAGATTATAGTGTGATCGGTAAACACAAAACCTCTTTCATATTAGGGGCAAAACTTCAACGATTTATATGACATTGTGACCAACTGTCTTGTGGGCGAGCGTGAACATGCTGTTCAACAAATATAGCCACAAGCTTCAAAAAGAGGGAAAGCTTAGACCCTGAAGTTATCAACTCTCGCTAAAACAGCGCTGTTTAATAGCTCTTCTCAGGACCATAATAGACTTTTCAGACATTAAAGATATTGAGTGAATGAGAAAATTCTAAGATCGCTCCTATTTGAGAGAGCTGATGACAGTATTCATCCACAAAACTTCGATTTGTGTTCATGATAAATACATGTGTATATAAAATAGAAGAAATCCATATCCAATGCCTTATATCACTTGTTCAAAAAGTGTTTTTTGTAAAAAATAGAAGAAACGGCCGCTGTATCACAGTCATGTCTTCGACCACATATATGTAGTAAAAACATTTGAGGGTGTGCCACTCATATTTTTTACACTTTTCTTGCCTGATATGTGCCATGAAAGCTTGAAATTCATTGTGGGGGAAAATGAGAAAATTAAACAATAGCTTACTTTACCCATTCATCTCCAATTTAAATCTGTAAGCTTCAGCGGACCTATGTGGCCGAGGGGTATATGCAAGGGGAGAACCCCTTATTTTACATTTAGATATACCACAATGGAAATTAGTGGTGTGTTTGCTCTCAGCGCGAGAGGCCCCAGTTCAAATTCCGGTGAAGCTAGAATTTAACCTTCTCAAACTAGATACAATGTGAAAAACAAGGGTAGCATGACAGAACCCCTTATTTTTAATTATAAAATATACCACAATAGAAATTGGCGTGTTTGCTCTCAGCGAAGAGGCTCGAGCTCAAATTACGGTGAAGCCAGAATTTCACCTTCACAAACTAATACAGGGGAGAACCCTTATGTTCATATATAAATATACCATAATAGAAAGGAGCAGCCATTTTAATTTTCACTTATAATGCAATCGCCAATTGGCAATCCATCATAAACTCAATCGACAATCGGGGCATTTCTAGTTATATCTACATTGTTATCATTTCAATGAGACATAATACTCAGACTATAAAAGGCAGTATTAGTTGGTAACCAATTTGTTGTGCACACTCAGAAAGCCTTCAAAAGTCCCAAACCTAAGTAAAGGCAAAGAAGCTGGAATGGTGTGTTTCTGCCAAAGATATAAAAATACTCCCTTTTTTGTAACTATGGTTTCAGTACAATAATTAGATAAATACAAATTTGATTACAAATTCTTGCTTATTATGTATTATAATAAAAATTGTGAATGTCCTGTGGTGAGTAACCCGACCTGTCAAAAACAGAAGAGGACATGCATATGGGACATTTTGTCCAAGTATCGCAGAGAACGCAGAAGAGCACTGATGTTCAGTTCCAGTCAGGGAGTGGTAGTAAGTTATAGTCACTTACTTCACTTAGGTTGCAAGATTCCTTCTGGAATATTGCGCCAGTATATTCGTCTCCTGCTCCCTCCATCTCGACCGATATTTTGCCATCTCTGCTGCTTCGCTCCAGGATTTGATGTCAAAAGTCTGCTACTGAGCAAGAGCTGTCATCCTCCAGGTCTTCTTGGGTCTCCCGCGTCTCCTCCTCCCTTCTTTTGCAAGGCTCAATCCCACACCCTAGTTTGGGTTAGGCACCTGAAGTAAGTTATAGTATGTTATGCTATTTTTGAAAATATCAAGTTGAGGGTATTTTTATCTTCTAACACTTAAAGTTGTCCTCCTGAAGGGGATATCTTCATGCCAAAAGCCCAAGCGAAAACTGCAACCTTAGCATCTAAACCTCAATGATATTATATTGCGACTGAAACTCAAGCGAGCAAGAACATGATGAAAATATGAAGTATTATTGTTAGAGAAGTTGTTCTCTTCTTTATCTAGGACAAACGACTCCTTACTTTTCGAAACTTCCGTTAATTCAGTGTAAAGATAATCCAACAACTCTATACTTCTAATGGGTTCAGGGACAAATTGGACTGGGATTCAGTCCATCAAGTTGGAGTTATCTATTCAGGTTGGGTAAAGAGATAACTCCACACAACAATAAACTAAAACCCATCAGTCACTCAAAAGAAAACCAAACACAAGCTAATGAGTGTATTCAGTAACTCACTATAGTGATACATGAGTAGAAGAAGCAAGCAATAACCAGCACAACCCATAATACATAGCCTGGGCAGGCTGTCAGGTGTATGGGTGATTCCCCCCTAGGAGTAGGAGGTGGCTCAGTTGTTTAAAGCGCTTTTAGCATGCACATGTTGAAGGTCGTAGGTTCGAATCCCACTGCAGTCCATAGACTACTGGGGTTTGGTTGGCCCCCAGATGTGCACCGACTTTCCTGCAGACAGAGAGCAGATATTGCGTCCTCGCACCACAATCTCGCCGCCCATGCTTCGGGATATAGTGAGTGATAAGACATCCAATTTTTCTTTAATCAACACTACCCACCCACACCGACAGCCCGCCAAGGTTACATAATACAGACAAGGCCCCGTTGTTGGCCTGAATCCCAGGCTAGGGTTAAGTTAACGATTGAAGGATACAGGAAGAGTGTAACAACTACTTGATGAATATCAAAAAGTGTATCAAATTATCAATATATTCGTAGTTAGGGGAACATACACCATGCAGCTGAAAAGGTATTTAGTACGAGTGTAGAATCAATCATTGTAGAGTCACACAAATTTCCAAAACCTGCACAAACAGCAAGTTACCATGGTAGGTTAATAGATTTTATAAGTCCACTATATTGCTTGCATACAAAAGCTTTTAGCATTGTCAGTTCATGTAGCGTACTGCACAATTCTGAGTTAAATATTCCTAGCTACGGTCGGGTAATGTCGGTGCTGATAATTGTAGACTAACTTCACAGCTGATTGACAGAAAATGGTACATGTCAAGGTCAAGGATCAGATAACCATAAATCATCTTTGACTGGGTTCAACCCAAAGAAGTAAACCATAATTATTTCTGTTGTCAAGAGGGATGTCTCAGCGAACCCTACATGACACATGCTAGGCTCTGAGGCTGTGAAACTATCACTGGCTATGTAAACCTCAGCGTCAGAGAATGGTTTCAGTGACTCCCAGTGAAGCTTATTGCTGTTTACTCCAGCTTTGCAGTATTTTGAGAGACCTTGTGTTCCGTCTGCTCCCCAGAATTTCCTCACGGCACATACAGGTCTCTCTGGTGGAGAGTCACATCCTGTAAAATAACTCAGAATCAGAACTGCAATAAAAATTATATGTGAAAACATAACAATAAAAGTACAACAAGTGCAAGTTCAATAGTCAATAGTAGACATTCAATCCATAGCTAGATCGGATTACAATACTTGTTGTTCCTCTGCAGACTTATCACAAAATGCTGAGATAATAAATATAAAACAAAACTCTCACCTAACAGCTTGCAAACCTGCTGTTCACAATACTCAACAAGTCTAATGCTCGGAATCAAATCTTCTGCAATATTTCCCAACGAGGTCTCATATCTCTGGTAGTGTTGCCTGTCCAAGCTCTCAAACACTTCGATATCTCTAAGAGTGTATGTAGCGAGGAGTTTTGCATAGCCTCCAACCTTGCCGACAAAGACTTATAGGCAGGTCAGTCGTCATGCCCACAAAGTGGAAGCCAAATTTCTCTCACCATGCAGTCTTGTACGTCAGGAATACCTTGAATGATGAGAGTATTCTTGTTTGGTCCAGAAGTTGTTGGATTCTCTGCTGCCTGTAGCTTTGGCTGACAAATCGAATCCTGCGAAGACCCATACTACTACATGCAAAGATAATTTTACTACACTGAAATTTGTTCGATTGTTTGTCACAACTTACATCGATGGTAAACTGATGGGGGCTTTTGCTCATCAATCTGGACAACCTTGTGGTTGAGTCGCATATCAACAGAGCTGAATTTTCCAATGGCCTTGACAAGTGCTGAGACAAGATCCTCATATCCTCCAATGATACGAAAGACCGATCCAGGTTTGAAGAATTCTGCGATCTTGGACATTTTAAGCAGCGAGTCTGCCAATGGCCATTTACCAGGAGGGTATTTCATGTCACTCAGTCTGACAAGCTCTGGATTGCCGGAGAGTGCCAGGAACTAAGAGACGGACATGTCCACAGCTTTTTGTCCTTTTCTTTTCACTATCGCCTCAGCGTAGTTACCATCATCTGGCACCTCAATTTCATCAGCAACAAACCTGATTATCTATAATGATAACTGCAATAGGATAATTTACCACATCAAGTCGGGTATAGTAACGGCACACACCGATTATGTTGTTTTATATATCATTGGGAAGCTCTCAACACCGGGATCTCTTAAAATCTTGTTTTTATTTGCGTCACGTCATATGACACAATGCCACAGCCATGATAAATCCTGAAAATGCAATCTTATTTTCGTAATAACTTTTGGCCTGCTGGTGATAGAGTCATATTGTTTTAAGCATTCAGACCTATATATATTAGCTCTTGAATATATTCGCTATACATTTATTTTTATCTGTGGTATATTCTTATTCATTTTTGTGAAAATGGGACATCATAACTATATTTTAGTGAAAAATAAGCATGCCCCAATCACAGATAAGCTGAAACTGGCCCTTTGGGGTTCATTAAAATTGGTCACCCGCTTTGGCAAGGTGTAACCAGCTAAGATCATGCACCTGTCAAACCGCCTTAGATACTATGTCGAAAAAAAAATTACTACTAAGAACATACTTTTTCTGGACAAAACATGGTAGTCTCTTGAGTTATTTTTGTTCCGACATGATAGCCGTAAGAGTTATCCCAATGCCTAGACCTGATCAAGCACATCTTGTGATAGCGGCTTGACGATATTAAAGGTGCTCCCCAAACACATTTATGGCAACAAACGCTTTCTCAAAGTGTTTTTTTGGCACAAATTTGTTAGTTTTTTTCAAACGCAAACATTCAACTAACTTACTTAGGATCTAACATTGTGTAGACTTGCAGCATCAACTTCTTGTCATCTTCTGACAGTCCAAGTATATCACAGAACTGCTGAAAGTCATTTGGCCTTTGACCTCTGAAATATTTTGTTGGCAGCGTATTCCCTGGTTCATCTGTTGCAGCCATCGCCACAATATCGACAGCAATTTCATCAGTTATGTACTTCAACACTTTATGAAGCTCTGGGACAAACCTAAAAAAAAACATTGATGTAAGAAACTTCAAACTAATGTGATATAATGACGAAAAACACAAATTCTATTGAGGTTTATGTTAAAACTTCAACATAATTTGTTTTTGTGTCAATTAAATAAGGTAGAAACACTGGAGTCAGAAAATATATTGACTTTCTATACACTGTTGGAAGGTTGCCAAGCGTTTGATGGCTAACAATGGTCAAAATTGAGATTGGATGACATTGCGCCATTTTATCAAAGAAATGAGGCCGAAAATGCTGTTTATAACAAGGTGTATGGCTGATCCAATCTGATTGCGAGAAGTATCAAGGCCGAAAATTTGTTTCATAGCTGATTTTAGTAATATATTTACCAGGATTTCCACAAGAGATCAAAAATATTTTTTCAATTTTTTTTTGACAATGCCGTTTAAAAAATCTATTGGCAACACATTGAGACATCACAACTGTATCATATAGATATTATTGGTTAAAATAATTAGAGAAAAATCATAATTTTTGGAAAAAGCAGACAATATTGTTTGCCTTATAAATCAGTTATAATGCATGGGAAAAAACTAAAACCCGATAAGAAATCATCCCCCATGTTTTGAAACCCTGAATTTCTGGTTTTTTTCGTTTTTCGAAAATGCAGAAAATCATCAGAGGCTGTTATCCTAATTAGCATCTAGGGCTGGGATGGGAGGGGGGGGGGGGACGGAGTTCCTACCTCATAGCACCAAGGTCAGCCCTGTAACCACCAGGCATAGTTACTGTGTGAAATCTCCCTCCATATCTATCTGTAGATTCCAGCAGAAGTATCTTCAGGTTTGTCTCTTTACCCAGTCTCCAAGCTGAGTATAATCCGCTTATACCTCCTCCTATTATCACCACATCATAACTCTCAATCGCAGTATCTGTCTGAATGGTGCAGCAGTCTATGCAGGACTTTTCACTTCACACAACAGTGGACTAAGTGACACGAATATAGCGCTATCTGATCGGATAACACACGGCTACTTTTTAGCCGCGTGACAAGGTTAAGGTCACACTCACAGAATTACTAGCCTTATCTCATTTGGCTCTATTTCGCTTTGTTTACTTTATACAAACATAAGTACATTGTACTTTAAACTGCAAGACAGTGCAGGTGGAATTTGATCTGTCTGTTTATATTCTTGAAATGTCCTTAAAAGGTGTAGAAATTTGAGAGGTCAAGGATTTTGGCAAGAGTAGGCCTCTTAGTTTAACGTTCTAGGGGAATTGGTGCCTCAGTTCTACCCCTTGAACTTCTGCTAATCATTGAATGTAAATATAAGACCTAGATGATGTATGTGAGGGAAGAGTGTAGCAGATATAGTTTGAGCCTACCAAACTCTAGCCACCTTCACTTCACCACTTCCCGGCCAAGGGGTAAATGGCTGGTTGATAATGTAATGCCACCCACTCGTATTGCTGCTGTCTGAGCACTTAGACTAGACTGAGCAATTGAGTATTGCATCTATAAAACAACATAACATATATTTTCTGGGTATTGTGCCCCCTTTTAAAAGAGGGCACAACTTGGCGTTTGATATTATCCTTTCGATGATTTTTTTTGAAAGGAGATATTGAACAATAATGTGTCTTGTATAAGTTATAGATTAACTGACAGTCAGTATGTTTACCTTGGAAGCAGTGTCATGTTAATCATCTTGATTTTATCACCATTTCTGGAGATTGAATACTATGGATGAAACTGACATACAAGTTTGTTATTTTGTCCCAGCAAAATCAGAAAATCAAAAGCTAGCTCTCCGTGACGGGGAATCGAACCCCGGTCTCCCGCGAGCTGCTGAGCTACTTGGTAGGATATCCTGATTCCGAAACCAGATATTGCTCAGATCTGACAGGCGGGGATACTCACCACTATACTATCACGGATTGGCTCCAGAAAACAAACTGATCGTGGCGGTTTATAAGCAGATAACTATCACTTATAATAGTAATAGATTAAAAGAATAATACTTTGCATGATCGAGTTAATCGCCCAGTGATAACCTAGCTGTTATAACAACATAACTTTGTGGTAAGCTGCTGCAATAAAATAGCCTTTAATGAGCATAAAGTTAACCCTATGAATGTTACTGCAAACAACATGAATGCAGAATAGTCTAACAACCAATATGACTTTACAATTAATAGGTCAGGGGAGTCGGCCTCTCATATGTTATTTGCTTCGTATTATTGCTTCATAATATCTCATATTATTTGCTTCATGCATTGATCGGTAGTTAATAAAGTTCATAATAAATAATAATATACTCAGCAAATTAAGCTACCTCCAAAGACCCAAATCCTATTTGAAGTCTGTTGTTGCAATCTTGATACACTGAAATCAGCTTTTAAATAGTCAGGAGTCGATTGTCCTAGTAAAAGAGGAGTACAGCTCCTTGACAACCCTCATACATCCTTGGTAGTCTGAGTTTTGAGTTTCGAGCTTTTTCTTCTGCCTCATTCTTGATTCAGAAATTTCAAGGTATACATTTTGGGTTTCCTCCCTGTCTCAATCATCAGTCATATATCAAACACGGCTACAACAATATTTGTTTTTTCAATTGTCGTAAATACAGATTCAGTTGGAAACAAAGAGGCAGAAGCAAACACTGAATAGCATATAGTTTGTAGTTTAATATGTTTTTTATTATAGAGGCTGGTAAAAGTATATTATAAGCATGCTATAGGTTGCCACAAAGGTTATATTGAGGCTATAATGATGTTGTTTGTGATCACTTTTAAGAGTGGTTGTCACATGTACAGCTAATCATCCTTCATATAGCATCTTCAAGTAGTTTTTACGGTATATATGTTCAGCCTCCTCCGATGATCTTATATCATCAATGAAGGTGCTCAATCACGCAGTCGATAAGACATTGATATTCACAGTTCCTCTTACACGTTGTTTCACAGGCATGAATGCAATCGTAATACTGAAACATGGAAAATCAAAAACATTTAGTTTTATTTTAATCTATCCAAAGCAACATCCACAGCCTTGAGATTTTCCTGCTGAGATACATTGTCAACAAGTATTTGTATGGCTATAATTATGGTCTGGACAAATTGGGGATTGTTAATTTGTGTATAGCAATGAAATTTTGCAAGAAAAAAGAAAACTGACAGCTTTCGTATTAGAAAAGAGATTCACGACATAGCCAATGTTGCTTGACAGAAATTAATTGGACAAGTACATAACAAATAATGGTGAGCAACTTAATACCTTTGATCCTTGCACTGGTGCAGGCAAATTTAACTTTTCAATTAACAAATTCAGGATCCTCAGCGATCACTTGAGCTTCTGTGCCCTTACTCAGCATCAGCAAAACAACGGCCACACAAAGCAGCCAAGCTCCAATAGTATTCTTCATAAATGCAAGCATCCTGTAAAAATGAATGTGGATCCAGTTAGACCTTCCCATGCTAAATAACAGATACAACCTGCTTTTAGATTACATGCTGCCCAATCATGAGTGATTTATATCGCATGATCTGATAAGGTGAACAAGATGGGACATTTTTACTAATAGGCAAGATAAAGCTGGTTAACAAATTTCTGAGAATATATGGGGATCCCGGGATCCAAATCCATGTTATGAAATGTCGCAAATCATAACAGTAACAGGTTGTCTACAAAACATTATGACAAGTCCTCTACTGACTTTCCTATGATTTATTACTATACGTTATAAGAAGACAGGAAAGCAATGACTTGTTCCACCGCAGAGCCAACTTTTATAGTAATTTTATAATACATGCTCTCCCATGTATAACATAAAACAGCAAGGTCAACATACTGTTCAGTTTTTATTGATGGCAGGATATGAACCATTTGACAGGTGCCAGAATCCATTTAAAATCATGTCCAGAAATTATTTTCAACGAGAGAGATATATCTGGCCGCATAATAGACCACAAGGGTCACTGCTGCTTTAAATAATTTGTTCCGGCTGGGTGAGGCTGAGGAATTCCCTCATCCAGTGCCGCTTTCAATCACCAAAATATTGTCACTGCATTTTGCTGACTGTAATGGCAAAATAAAACTAAGTAAATGTTTATATGAGATCTATCCATTTTAGATAGTATTCATGAAGTATTCATGAAGCAGTCAGTCATCAAACCACCCAAATTTATTACCTATAGATATATCTCCTATATTAGCTTGGTTTATAATATCGCCAGCTAAATATTTCGTCAAATACAGTGTACTATTTTGATAACTAGGCATACAATGCTGTTATAATGATTAACACCTATTCAAACAGTTCCTCTAATGAAAATATACTAGGCTAATAGGATCTTTAATTGTTTTTGGATGAATTAGTCACTAAAATATCATATTGTAGATGGCGAGGAAATTCTTGTCTGCAAATAGTCATTGTGTGATAAGATCATTTGCAGTATCTATGGCTATACACACAGCCAATAGCAAGCGGCTAACTAGGAAGCTAGAAAAAGAAGAGCAATACACGTCAGACCAAAAGACTCTGCCCAGTATCCTACAGTAACTCTGTGAAGATCTTGTACTATGTGTATATATAGATTTATCCATTGTATCAAAAGCATTGTAAACGAAGATCTGACATTGGTATCATATCCTACTTACAGGGTTTATCACCTCAGTAATGTTCGTGTTAAGCAAAGTGGTGTTAGAGTTTTAGCTGTTAAAATGGCGCAACTCAGCATAATGTAAGTTTCCCTCCAAAATTGATTTCATAAAATGAAATAGTATAAAATGTGGATATCGTCTCCACACTCTTTGCTGTGCTGTGTACTATCCTAAATTGGGTGGCTTTATCATCACAACTAGTCGAGGTTGTTATTCTCTACAATGACTTGGGTATACTTTTGAATGCTGTTAAAAGCAGAGAAATAGTGTATTCTACTCAACACAGGCCTGACCGTCCTGCTTTGTCCTTAAACGGAACCATGATATAATTATTTTTGTGAGAGTGTAAAATACCTAGGATTGATATAGAATATAATCTGTGATTTGAAAACTAAGCACAGAAAGTTGCTAGAAAGGATATATCAAATATTGTTTTTAGCCAGGAAATTTTGTGTATTTAAGTACTGATCCACTCGCCTTTATGTTTTCTGAAAGTGATGTAGTATTTCTGTATTGCCTACCCATCCCACTCAACAGTATTTACACAAAAAGCATACACAAAACTTGTTTGCAAATGTTTGCAAAGACAAAAAATCTTGAACCCAGTAATTTTCACAAATTAGCTACACTTGTTGATAGGAGATGTTCGACGCTTGATGCGCACCAAGTATTGATGTACCATGGGCAAGGACAATCTTTATCAGACATATGAGCATCACTTTAAATGACAGACTCTACTAAAATTAGGCTTTGACCAAATAGTGCTTTTTTCTTGTTTTAGTAGCAAGAATTTATGAAAAACTTCTGCCAAATCTATACTATTGGATTTATATTGTTGCAGAGTTTCAATGGTCATGGTTGCACTGGTAGGAGGCGGAAAAGAGAGATGTCTGCCCAGCAGTAAAGGTAGTGGATATCTGTATACTTACGGGGAGAAGTGCTACCAGTTTGTGCCTGTTGAGAAAACATGGAACGAAGCTATAGCTTGGTGCTGTTCAAAGGGAGCAGCTCTTATGAGCCTTGAAAACAGCAGGTGATTTTGAGTTTGAATGCAATTTCTGAAGACACTGAATGTATAATTTCAACTACTATATGTATGTATATACAATTTAGTCCTGTACATACGTGATTGAGGTACACTTACATGTAGATGACATTCTAAAAGCGCAAGATTTTCTTATATTAATGAGAATCAAATCGATATGTTTGCGTTGGTCTAGCAAAAGACAGTGGGCTGAAAGCATTGTGACCTATAGACCTATGATGAGGAATGGATTCTGGACTGGACTACATGACAGATTTACAGAGAATCAGTGGTACTTGGATGAAGGTCCAGGTGTACCGAGTAAGTAATCGACGTTTTTAACCAGAGATGCTCGTTGTAAGATGATTTACAATGTCCTTGAAAAAACCGAAGCATAGCTCACAGTGCTTTACAACTAAAATACCTGAGCTCCAAAAGCAATTCAATCTCTCCGTACAAAGTTTCTCAATTGCCTCTGATTAAATAATGGTTAATATGTTAAAATTTATAAATAATTGTCATGCAAAGCAACTTCTTAAAAATTTGGATGATTGATGATGATAAAACCATTTTATCCATCGAAATCATTTGATATCATATAGATGAGAGATCGACTCACTTTAACTGGTATCCCGGAGAACTCAATGATTTGACAGGACAGGCTTGTGTTTACATGAGGAGAGACAACGACTGGAAAGGGGTGGATGTCGGATGTGATGGAGGAATCGTCGGTAGATACTATTCATTCGCCTGTGAGCACAGTAAGTGATCAAGATTCATAAGATGCAGTTATGAAGAATGTCCAGCAGGCACAGATTTAGCATGATCTTGATCAGGTTACAAGTAGAATCCGAACATCCTGAAGCATCTGAAATGGCTCCAAATCCTCATTGTGGCAGACAGTTACATTTTATACTGGAACAGGCAGGTGACTATGGCTCTTATAGCTGCTTATATGAGATGCCAACTCCCTTTGCCAGCCATAAAAAAGTATTACCAAATCTTTTTAGATGTTGGACCAGAGAGGTGACCGCCCGATTGGAAGGGATCTTAGCTTCCCAACCTACGCACTGAAGCCCAGCAGGACTCCCTCATACCCCCAACCTATCATCCGCACGCTACAGAGCGTCAGCCAACCGTTCTCTCAGGACTGGGGGGCTGCACCCCTTGCTCCCCAGAAGGTAGCTGTTGTCAACAGGGACCGTTCTCCTCTGCGGTTGTTGGCCCTTAGAGGTAAATATTTAAAATTTGACCTTGTATTATTATAATGGGGCAATTTCGGAGATATCTCTCCTGAATTAATAGAATTTATAAATAATAAGGTAAAACGACAACACAACAGCATTTGGAAAGGCGTAACTTTTATTGTTTTAAAGTATGAGGAAACATGCCCTCATGGACGGATTTAAAGTATTATATGCAAAGCAGTTTTTTATAAAATTATAATTTGATTGAGATGGCACTCGGCTGAGTGTCCCCAAAACTCCAAACCATAAATCAAATGTGGGTAGGAAAATGTATAGTATAAAACAGTGAGGTTGCTGTCAATTTCAATTCCTAAGAATTTGGTGGAATTTTTCATCAATAGTTCTTTGTTGTGTAAATTCAGGATGTAATTTTGTGGTGAATTGAAGGGTTTATTTGGTGCCTTGAAAACAACCTGAAATATTTTGCTCATATTTAAAATTAATCCATTGGAAAGACACCATTTCCCAACTAGAGGTAGATTTGTTTGCAGTAGCAACGGGTCAGCACTGAAAATATTTGTATCATCTGCAAAGAGGATAAAATCTAACATGGGGACAATTTTGATGAGGTCATTAATAAATATTAGAAATAAAGTAGGACATAAAACAGAACCTTGGGGCACGCCCTATTAATTTCTTGGAGAGGGGAAGAAACATCACTTATTTTAACAAATTGTTTTCTGTTTGAAAGATAGGATTTTAAAAGTTGACAGGCGCTATCATTTTTATTGTAAAAAGGCAATTTATGTGAAAGTAAGTGGCACTGTTGTTGGGATGTCTGCACCTACCTCTCACACGTGCACCAAAGTAGACAAATTAACAATAATGCACTTCATTTTAACCCACAGATAGATATTGAAGGCAATTAAAAAGCAGTATGCACACATTTGTGTCTGAATGACAGTGATATTCTTTTCATCTAGCTATTGTGTGTCAGGATGTCGGCAATCAGTTCTCACCGTGCACCAAAGAAGAAAAATTGACCAAAGTGCACTTCATGCTAACCCACAGCTTACTTCTCACTATCACAA
Organism: Membranipora membranacea; assembly: GCA_914767715.1. Lineage (NCBI taxonomy): Eukaryota > Metazoa > Bryozoa > Gymnolaemata > Cheilostomatida > Membraniporidae > Membranipora > Membranipora membranacea. The sequence continues at coordinate 11,174,766 of OU612073.1, read as the reverse complement.
GCAAGGCAAACCCTCTGTTTTTTTGTTCGAGGCCCACTGCTTGGTAAAGACATACATTCAATTGCATGTCTATTATTATACTGGAGCTGGAACTATTACACCAACAACAATTTGAAGTCCAAGTAGGGCTGAAAATTGTCTACAAGCAAACAAAGCGACACTTTATTATCACTGCTTCCTCATATTTCTAGATGTTTTTTGGGATTTCTGTGACAGACTATATTAAGGTATTTTTTGACAAATGAACATAAGTCTTCAGGTATACCCCACCCCAGAGCACTTTATTTTAGGGTCTCGGTGTAAAAAACTTCCACAGGAGTGCGCTCTGGCACCTCTCCTGCAATGGGCCTACCATCTATATCCCCAAACAAATCATCTCTTTTTAACTTTATACTTTTTATTGGTTAGCTGTCTTGACATGTCTAATAAGGGGAGATTCCTACAGCAGAAAGAAGGCAAAACAGTTTGTTCAAATTGATAAACTAATTTTGAACATCATGATCATAACAGGGCTCTCAACCACTCAGATTTAGCCCGAGTTACTCAGGTTTTTGGGTTCAACTCGGGGGATTTTAGGATATTAGCTAAAAACTCAGATCTTGCATCATGTTCATCGAAGTTGGGGAATTCCTCTCAGTGTGGCCTAGTTATAATATTATAAAAAAAACAATTTTATGTTGTGATTCTATATCGATGATCTGCTAACAACTCTAAAAACCCAATGTTATTCATATGCAGAGGCCTGAATTGCTTTCTAGGCTTTGGTGGCCCGGCCAATTGAGGAGGCTAACAGAGCTCTAAAACTCAAGCTGTTTGCGCACAGGGCGTTTCACGCCTTTGAAATGCCATGTGCAACACGGTATCAGCAAAACTCAGGTTTTGGATCCTCCCAGGTTGAGAGCCCTGGATCATAACACATATTTATCAACAAGCAATTAATCATCACAAGTATATGGTTTATGGTTACATGGTAACAGTGAGGGCATGGAACCTAGCTTTGATCGATCAAGGCAAGAGGTGTAGTATGTCAAGGTTGAAATTACAAAAATAATAATCAAAACAGGGAGTTACACTCCATTGAGAAAAGATGAGATGACACAGTTGTTGATGTCATACAACGTGGGGAGGGGGAGGGGAGACATATGTCCCACACTGTCTCAATGCATTGTAACATTGTTATTTGTGGGGTGATGAAGGGAATGCCTTGGGTCGGACAAAACCAAATGACAGTCAATGTGACAGGACAAGACTTGACTTGATAAAGTAACTGCTGGCTATAGGCTGATTGATTGAGCTTGTGTGTTTTTCATTTCATTCAGGCAATCTGATAATAAAAAACAACACACTCTATTAAATCCTTAATTTTACAGGTACACAGCTACAGTATTCGGTCTGTGAGAGGAGACAGTAACAGAAAGACAATTTTTAAAATGGTTTCGGTCCCAAGGTGCAAGTCAGGTTTCTGTTAGCCGTCCTGGCCTGGTATTGATACCAAATCAGAGAGTACTTGCCTCTGCTTCCCTGATAGATAGCATCATTTGCTGTAAGTCTGGAATGTCCTTTTTCCAAACTTGCTTCGCAGTGAAACACAGGGGCCCGGAGATGATGATGCAGTTTTTCTCCAAGAGTGAGTGAGGGTAAGACCCAGACAAAGTAGGTGTCCCTGTACGCTATAACCCAATCCTTTTTTTATGTATCAAAGTTATTTTATAAATAAGTTATGAATTATGTTTTTGAATGTAATTTAGCTACTTATCACTGTCAGATAATTTAAGTCAAATATAAGAGAGCTCCGTATACCAGCCATGCTCAACCTTGGCCAAATTGGCCATTCCGGCCAAATTGGTCATTTTGTTCGACCAAATGCACCCTTACCAAAAAAAATTGAGACACATCTTCTCGTCTTTTTCAAAAATAAAAAATAAAAATGAAATCCTGCAGTATTCTGTTACAACTGATGTTCCAGCGAGGACACATAGAAAAGTCCGATTGTTTCTCTATGGTAGTAAATTGGGTGTATTCATTGGTAGGTTAGCGGGCAAACTTAGGAAAAGACAACCTAAACTTGCAATAATTGACTCTATTTATAGTGCTCATAAACATGTGTTAAGAGGGTTTGTTGCGGTTATTGGTAGGATTATGAAGGTATTATACTAATACAACCATTTTCATTGGCAAATTTCAATATTTTATAATGATAAATGATAAATATAACAAATTTAAAACCAAGGCATGTGGGTGATCCTTCTTCACTATGGCCTGCCTCAAATCTTACCTCAGTGCCAATATGGGTTGAAAGCACAGCCTCTTAACATTACATGTTTTAAATTGGTTTCATAGAGGCCTGGGGTTTGAACTTGTGAAGTTTGACTGTCGCCAAGTTCCTGCGTCACATCCAACAGTTTTCTGCTTTAAAGTGTTCTCATTACTCTGTGATGGTCATTAAAATTAAAATTTTGACAAAAGATTGCTCGCACCAAACTTTTCTCATTATTCCATTCACGGATAATCTACAAAAATCACTTTTTTTTACTGTAACCAGTTAACCCGAGCTCTGGTTCCCCCCCCCCCCCTCATAAGTCTCCCATGCAATCTTTTCAATTGCTATCCAAATTTGCTGTCAGCCATCGACCACCTTCCCCAAGAAGCTCACTGAATTCTTCAATTCAAAATATGAAACACTGGGCTCAGGTTTGATGTCTCTCAAATTCTGCTGTTACATACAGATTCCTGTGGCCGATTGCTTGCTATTTTTCTTCCCGAATAGGGTTGGAATGCCTAAAAACATCCTCTATTTTTCAAAAAATTCCCTGGGGGAGGCCCAATACCCACTACCGTGAAGGCACTCGTTCTGCCTGGCCCTACAACTTTAAAATTCATGAATACAGGCCTGGATATTCCCCACTCTGTATCTTAAGTAAAATTTGCCAAAGAATGTGATGCGGCCAAATGGTATGCTTCTCAACAAAAATGGCCAAATCCGAAAAAGGTTGGACATGCATGCCTTAGACCCATAGTGACTTTATCGACTGATTATGATCAAATATACACATATACACACATACACACATACACACATACACACATACATACACGCATACATACATACATACATACATACATACATACGTACGTACGTACGTACGTACGTACGTACGTACATACATACATACATACATACATACATACATACATACATACATACATACATACATAGAAAAAACGACTTGAATATAAACATTAAGGTGAAGGTTAATAATCACTAAATTATAAGTAGGATATTGAAAGCGTGGCAGCATAAATTATGTGGTAAAAGTAAGCAGAAAACAACAAATGCGATGCCAGAGGCTCTTTTTGAGGTAGGATTGATTTGGTTACAAAAATATGAATATAGGGATGGAACGGTGATAGATCTGCACCGGCAGATTCGGGTTTCTACCCCGAGTTTGATATCTGGGTTGGTCGGGTCAAAGCTTTGATAAAACCCTCTCCCTCAGGCCTAATAAGTTAGACCGGCCATACAACTAATTACTATTAATTTATACTGCATGTTAATCAAATCATATCCCAGATCTGGGTTGAAACCCAGGTCTAGTGATTGACCGTCCTGAATCTTATCACTAGGCCAACCGCTTCATCTGTTTGTAATAGAAATGCTAACTATGTATATTATTTTTTTTAAATTTCCATTTTAGTGTAAGCGAGAGCAACTCTGATTTAGGTGTGTAATATAGCACTGTGGAGACAGGGAGTTTGGGATCAAACTCCCTGGTAAAGACAACTCTTCATTTTATAATCATATCAAAACTAATTATTGATTTCATTATGGTTTCTAAAGTCAGGTGCTTTGAATTTTGCAATCATGATGGGAACTGAGTATGACTATTTTCTTGAGCTGCATGCAATACTTTCTGTATTCTTTGTCAGGTATGAATTAAATTTCAGCACAAAAACAGGTTCAGTTGCGCTGCTTCAAGAATAAGGGAATGCTTGGATTCAATTTTCGATTTAAAAAGCTACAGTACTGAGTGCTGGATAAATCAAGTTGAAGGAGATTGGTTTAATACCAACCAGAATATCCTTTACCATAGGATAGTGACGCAGAACAAGACACATAAATCGGTGAAGGATCTTGGGCACACCCAAAAATCACCCACGAAAAAAAAAGTGCTTTATGCACTTCAGGTGAAACTTGATAGCGCCCCTACCTTCTGATCACAATAAGTTAGAAAATTAGCAAATACTAACTAACTTTCACTTAATCCCAAATAAATGTGCATTCAAAACTTTTATCATCCTTCATAATCTCAATATTATGGTGAGAAAAGCATAGATTTCAATGTGACAAGAGTTTGATGTCTATTTTGCGGCTATTTTTTATCTCAGAAATCTTTTATCAACACTCTGTGTCATAATTTGTCTTTGGGTTGGGCTCATAGGTGAAAACAAATTAACTGTTAGAAAATACCCATATTCAGTTAATTTTTGATTAGATGGGCTATTTTTTTAATTGCCAAGCATACAATTACACTATGACCCACCCCATTACACTATGAGTTCTGATCACAGCCACCCCTAAATGGTATGTGGATGGGGTGAACGACTTCGATCGCCCTCCCGAAGGTTGTGGTTTGGATATTAACAAGTATGTGGTTTAATGACTTTGGTGCCTTGCAGCATTGCGTATATATAGTCCACCGATGCAGATTTATATTCACTGTAAGATAGCAGAACTGGCTGGCAGGCTGTAGGTTTGAACAACGAAATTCTATGGATTCTAGTTTAGGCTTGAATTGTTATATTAATTTCTAGATATTCATGCTCTACACTAGCAGCTTTGAATAAAAATACTCGTAGCAGTAAAAAGATAAGCAGAATTTCCGCTTTGAATCTGAAATAGGTGAGTAACTTTACAATACAGTGGACAATAACCTCTTTGCATTGCCATATTAATGAAAGTAGTGGCTGATACCTCTTACTTCTTGATTGCGAAAATCTTTCTCTGTGAAGGCTTTCTCGTCACCTATGGCTCTCATAAACCCAACTTCGTTTACATTTTTTAACACAAATTTTTTCCCTTTCGTTTTATCATTTGCAGTCTTGAGTAGCGGAACTATTTTACAGCGAACATCAAAGTAGCTCGGTTAGATGATAGGTGAGTATTTTACTTTATACTGCTGCTCGACATAAACCGTTCCGCTTATTGAGTGCCAACTATTCTCCTAAGGATGAGCTCTGAAAAGGTTAAATCTGTCATTATTGGGATCATAAATCAACATAAATTTGCTAAATTTTGCTAGTTTATTAGTATTTATTAGCATTGTCAAGCCAGCCAGTATATCATTCAAGCGGATTTTATGACTGCAACCAAATAACGATTAAATTAATTGTTGGATATAGCCTTGTTTCTGGTGCTCTACTAGTACCTATAATTGGTTTAACATTCTTATCATCTGGCAGGTTAGTTATTTTTATCGTGTTTTGAAAGTAGTTTCAATAGAGTTTCTCGTTGATTATAATTTATGTTTCATTGTGTCCATCAAAATATTAACTAAAAATAAGAACTAGCCTTATGATGGCACATTAGAAAATTTTGTTTGAAAAATCTATTTGGATTTACTTTATGATTAACATCCAGCAGTACACACAGCATAACATAACAATATTAAATTGAATTTGCTATTAGATCGAATTCAATGAATTTAAATTGAATTGACAAAAAAGTTCACGCAATTTGAGGATTACCTATGCAATCTTGGAAGCATATCACTCAGTAAAGCAAAGTAAAGTGATGATCAGTAGCCTGATCTCACAACCATATATGAATGATACTTTATATATTATATTGTAAGTGGTAAAGTAGTGTACGTGAGAACTCTATTTATGACGTAGCAATTATTTATCTACAGTATTCTGTCCTCTTATTTTGTCTTCTTTTCGCCTTAGCTGGACCCTCATGTGTAAAAAAATGAATCAAGCATTGAATTGAAGACAAAATGAACTTATTTAATCGACATCATTGTTTTCACATCCTGATTTTCACGCATTTGCAGAGTATATTGATCATGGAACCAAAAGGTAACAAGGATAATGAGAGCATTGTTAGACCCAGCACAACAGGCGTGCTGTTTCTTCTCAGCTTTATGTTTCATCTTTGCACCATTGGAGTTGGGATGTATTTGACAACCAGAGAAAGAGAGGCAAGAGAAAAACAAAACACTTTACAACAGGTTAGTGAGCAGTTGGCTGTCGAATGGGGTTATGTTTTTCCGAGTTATCTCCCTTGATCATTTACAGATGACAGAATTACAGATTACAGAATTTAACCAATATATTAAGTTATTGAAAAATTTAATCTTTATGCTGAAAGAAAAAGTCTTAAATTCTGTTATAATTAAAATTAAAAAACAATATATCTAAACATAGAAATCTTAACAAGTTTATTGAAATTCAGTGTCAGGATGGAAGGTGCCATAAAATAAACACAAAATTTATTTTGCAAAAAAATTACATATATATAAGTTATTGAAATTGGAATTTATCATCATCATTATTTCCCTTTATTTTAATGATATATTTAGTATATGACATTATATAAAAAATATCGTATTGATTTTTATGTCAATTTTGTTCCCATAACGTAGGTCAACGTCAGACGCATATGAATACGCATGCTTATGGTTTCTATGATAATTACCTAGGCTATCAGACCATAAAATGTGATCTGCTCCCATGAAAAAGTGCAAATTTATGGTGTCATCTGATAAGCGCCCCCTATTATGATAGACAACTCCTGACACAATCACATTGCACAGATTTAAGATCAGCAGAGGATAATGAACTTAGCCTGTGTGAATGAAGGAGAGATCGCAGTATCAGTTCTGGCTATATGTGGTTCTTAAGAGTCAATCCCCTCAACTCAACATATTTTATTCAGTACTAATTTTGTACCATTCTATTTTATTGAGTGAGTCTAGATGTTGGGAAGAATACCATGGCAACGTTGTAACAAAAACAAAAAATAAAACTCTAAACGATAGACAAAACAATCATAAACATAAACACAGTATATATTGAAATATCAAAATATTTTCCAGCAATTTGAGGTAGTAAAAGAGGAGCTTGGCAAGACTCTATCAGCTGTGGAAACAAATCTAGATGATGGCTACATAAAGACGATTCATAAAAGGCAACGTAAGTAAAACTTATATTTAGTTGCTTTTAGCCTCAGTTCTATCTAGTGCATTTTCCAACTGCAATATCGAGTTCACAAAATGGATATTGCAATGTTTAGGATCTAGCGGTAGACATTTTCAAAAATCATTTATCATGACAACTCTTCAATACATAAGTGGGTCAAGCTGTATATCTGTAGTACCAATATTTTCTGTAGTTTTTAATGGCTTGATGACAAGGACCCAGAACATACCACCAAGGTCCCAGAACATACCACCAAGGTCCCAGAACATACCAGCAAGAACTCAGAACAGAGCAGCAGGGCAACAAGGCAGGGTAACGAGGCGACCTTCACAACAACAAGCAAATAGTAATACGAGATCAAGACAGAGAGAAGCTCAAAGACGTAATGGTAGAGGAAGTTGTGCCTGTCCTCCTGGTCCTCCAGGTCCTCCAGGCCCTCGTGGATCTGATGGTGCAAAGGGTAAGGGCTGACATGTGAAAATAAAAACCTCATATTCCTTTGGTAAAAAAAACTGAAGTTATATCATATATCATTTTATATTTAATATCTTTACCATTATATCAGTATTTTGCCGAAGCCTCTTTCTTCCATTATACAATCCATCCTGTTTTATATTACATTACAGGAGAAACAAGCTTTAGCGGAGAATTACACCCTGTCGTAGGTCCTCCAGGAATAAAAGGACAAAGAGGGGCAAATGGGGCTCCAGGCTCCAGAGGATTGCCTGGTGAGTTGAGTCTTTTTTTGTCATAAGTCATCATTTCTGATATATACATCACTTGAAAGCTCTCATGAGATTTAAGTTTTCACCTTAATTGGGACTTTCTCATTCTGCATTATTGCTCACTAGAAGTTTTTTGCTAATCCAATGAGAAATGTAAATGTATAGACTTCTGTTAAGCCAACTGCCATATAGGAAATACGCTTGAAATTCACCGCAATGACCTAACAGTGCAACTGTAAGATCATGGACAATACAATGATGAGATATTGTCGGATTGCCAATAGTGAAAAGCTGACTTTACATCCATTTAGTCAGCACCCAGGGAGCTATCCCTATCCTATCACCTCGGAATATTCCAATTTTATCTTTTGGGCAGTGCACAATCACTAAATTTAGCAGTATTAAAATAATATAGAAGCATTTTATCCATGGCCTGGTAGATGAAAATTCCGTATTTATGGTGTTCAATAATGGTTTTAGGTATCGGCGGTAGATCAGGCACAAAAGGTGATAGAGGAGTGGCAGGAATCGCAACTATTGGTGCTCCAGGAACTAATGGAATTCCTGGAAACCCAGGCTTTAATGGCCTGCCAGGGGCTGAAGGAAGAAAAGGAGATAGTGGTATTCAAGGTTCACCTGGAGCAAGAGGTTCTGAGGGATTGACTGGACAACCTGGTTCAAATGGAATACCTGGTTTACCAGGACAAGCAGGAGCCCCTGGATCTTTCGGCCAGCCTGGATTACCAGGAAATAATGGATTCCATGGACTGCCCGGAGTACCTGGTACAGCTGGAACGCCTGGCGCAGCTGGAGCTGATGGGCAAGATGGAACGGCTGGAGCCAATGGGCAGAATGGAGCAGCTGGAGCGGCTGGAGCGGCTGGAGCCAATGGGCAGAATGGAGCAGCTGGAGTTAATGGGCAAAATGGACAAGATGGAGTGGCTGGAGTGGCTGGACCGGCTGGAGCAGCTGGAGTTGCTGGAGCGGCGGGACCGGCTGGAGTGGCGGGACCGGCTGGAGCGGCTGGAGTGGCGGGACCTACTGGAGCGGTTGGTGCGGCGGGACCGGCTGGAGCTGCTGGAGCAGCTGGAGCGGCTGGAGCTGCGGGACCGGCTGGAGCGCCTGGAACGGCTGGTACGGCTGGTGCGGCTGGAGTGGCGGGACCGGCTGGAGTGGCTGGAGCGGCGGGACCAGCTGGAGCGGCTGGAGCAGCTGGAGCGGCTGGAGCGGCTGGAACGCCTGGAGCGGCTGGTGCAGCTGGTGCGGCTGGAGCGGCTGGAGCGGCTGCATCGTCTGGATAGGATGCACAGCCTGCGGCTGGAAGGTCTGGATTGGCTCCACAAGGAAGAAAATAAATAAAGTTTTAGCAAAATGTATTATATATAATTCTATTCTTTGATAGCAAGAATGCTTATGATTTTAATGAACTTACCTTTCCATTTTTAGAACTTCATCATTTATTTATGTAACCTCTTTTTTTGTATTACGTTGTGTGTTAGAGGTCAACAAGTTATTACTCTGACTCTGCTATCTTTAAACTTTTCAAAAAACCTCTTTAAACAAATAAATAAATAATTAACTACCTTATGTTTTGAATATCGCCACCTGCATGCATCACCTACAGCAAACTATCACACTGTATAATAGTCGCAGAAGTAGCAGTAGGCAGGATTGAACTGTTGCTAGCCTAAGAAATACCCATCGAGGTTGATCTTCAAAGGGGCACAACTCTGAAAATCCGAATTAATTGCGAGTCATACCACTGATACAAATCTATGGATCAGTGGTAAAATACATAGCGTGGCTATTTGTGGAGATATTCCATCAGTATAAACTTTTGTGACAGGATATATATAATAAAGCTATAAAATCTGGCAGCTTTTTAGTCCAGTGGCAAGCTACCTAAAATGCGGCTGGATACGCAACCTCATTTACGAAACTGGATGGATAAATTTGGTGTAATTTTTCGAGGCGGTCGCAATGGTGATGATGTACCTTACACAAAGTTGCACATTAGACAGTTGATTGCAAAAAATGCTGCCAGAAATGGCCAAAATCGCTGTTTTTTTGAAATTTCAAAGGTCTGTCCTGTGCTCACCTTATAAGTTTGGCTACTCAAACTCTGCAATCAGATTCAAACATACCTTGGTCAGTTTTTGTATTATATCACCATGGCCTCTCAAATAATGAGTGAATGACCAACCTTATAAAAAGTGATAACACCACAAAAAAAGGGAAAGCGATAAAAAAATGATACAATGGTTTCAAAAGAGATGTGGCCAACAACGGTTGCAATACCCTCTTATATCATTTGAATATAACTATCATTGAAAGGACCGTACTTTTTCAATTTTGCAGTCACCTCGAAAACAGACTTCGATCTGATTTTTTATTGACCGCATCAATGATGAAAATATTTTTTCTCGCATTACGCACCTTTTTGATGACACTTGATTTATTTTTGCTTTACACACCATATAAACTTTAGAAAGACGATTTTTATGATACTATAAAGGAAACCTAAAAATACACACTATTAGAAAAACAACACACTCAGAGCATTAAGCACTGGTGTTATACGATGGTGGGGGGGGGGGTCAATACAAAATCACCATAAAAAGATCAGATCAATACGAACATCCGAAGCCTGTTTTTTAGGCAGCAGCATAATTGTTTCGCTTTAATGATAGTTATACACAGGTGATATGGGGGGTATAGCGACCGTTGTTTGCCGCAGCTCGGCTATTGATGATAGCTGACCCATGTAAAGTTGTAGATCCACTAATTATGACATGCTCTTTCAGATTTTGGATGTTTTGAAACCATATCATCATTTTTTAATCACTTTCCATTTTACTGGCAGTGTTTTTGGCAATAAGCTGAGTATTGTGCAACTTTGTGTGAGGTACAATATTACCATTGCGATCAGCGTGACAAACTGCACCAGAAACTGACAAATCTTAGACATCAAAAACCGCACCGCAAATAGAAGTGATAAGATAGGAGGGGGCTGCCACCGGACTAATAACCAATTTGTCCAGACCAAACTAATAGGGACATTTAAAGTTGTGGATGTCGCTTTTTTTGGATAGTTTGAAATAAAAATCTTATTTTTCTTTCAATTTCCATGTTTCAGTACTTTGATTGTATTCATGCATGTGAAACAACTTGTACGACTGACTGTGATCATCATTGTCGTATTGACTGTGTGAAAGAGCACTTTCATTGATGATAAAAGATTATCGGAGGAGGCTGAACCATACCCTCAATTTCACCATTGTCGCAACCTATGGCATGCTTTATTATTACTCTTTTCCCAGCCTCCATGATACAAAAATATTAAACTACAAGCTATTTGCATTTTTGTTAACATTGTTGGATATAATCACAAGGTTCTGTATTGGTCATAAGACTGGGAAATTAATTAAATCTTATTTGTTTGCACATAATATTCATTATTGTAATTTAATAATAATAATGAAAATAATAAAATTAATTTGGGTAAAACTTAATAAAATTGTTCAGTTTAGTAATGTACATGAGATAAAATGTTAAATCAAAAGTGATATTCTAAAAATGAGCCTCGAGCTGATAAAATGAATAAAATGGATTAAAGGGTTATCATAAAATATTAATGCGCTGACAAAATATGATGATAAGATATATAAAACCTGAAAGTGGCAACTGCCAAGCACCTTAAATTCACTATTAAAGAATCAAATGAAATCATCAAGGTAGGATGGAGGGAGTATCACACATCTGTTATTAATTCTTGTTCATAGTTTCCCTGTTAGCGCTTTTTTCCATGTGGTATATGAAATATTTCTATTTGGCTCATTAACGGCTTACCACAAACTGATGTTAATATAATAGCCAGGCTTTCATTGAGCAATCACTCTCACAAGCATGGTATGATCAAGGAGATTAGTATCATCACTGGTATGATTCAGCCATTTATAACAGTTAGGTGATGATTTTCCACTTGAAAAATAATGTTATCATCGTTTGCAGATTCAGCCAATCCGTGATAGTATAGTGGTGAGTATGGCGGCGGGCTTGGGGATAAACTTCTTGGTGAGATTGGGGAAAAGGTGGAGTAGAAAAGAGAAAAAAGGGAGGAGCAAATGAAAGAAGGAGAAGAAGTTGTCTTCTCATTTTTATGTCATGACAACTTTTGTGACATTTTATAGTAGTTAATACAATATAACCTCAACAAGTCATGTATTGAGATATATGATGGGCAAAAAGCAATGCCTTTTCAAATTGCTTTCATGTGGTTGGCAAAGTTATCCTCAGCGGTGAATTATTTTACCAGATGGTTCATGATTTTACAGTCGCCAATCAAGGTTAGCTACGACCTGCAACACAGCTTGTTTAACATATCAATTGAACTGAAGTGATCCATTGTGTTAGATAGAAATGACCAGTAACCTATCTATGCTGCAACTTGATCAGTGATCTAACAGAAACAGTATTATTTGGCAAATCAAAGATTTCTCACCTTTCTCACCTAGTCCGCCGTGTTCCGGGATGGGTGGCGGTCCTGCAGGGCACCAAGTTTTATCAGAAATTGCCATCTGATTCTATCATCAACATCTTCATCTGAGAGGCCCCATCTCAGCATGTCATCCTTCGCTGTATCCATCCATCTTTTCTTTAGCCTCCCTCTCGTTCTCTTTCCCTGTATTCTCATCTCAGCCACCATTCTAATATCTTCCTCCCTATCTCTCCTGTGTACATGTCCATACCATTGAAGACGTCTCCTCCTCATACCTATTGCAATCGCTTCTATTTTGGCCTCCTCCCTTATACTCTCATTTGTTTTATGCTCTTCCCAGTCTATATTATAAATGTGTCGGAGCATCCTCATCTCAGTTGCACTTATCTTGTCTTCTTGTCTTTGAGTCAGTGGCCAGATCTCATTTTCATACATCAGTGTAGGTATTATTGCCGTCTTGTACAATAGAACCTTGAGCTTGGTGGGAATTTTCTTATCGCAAAGCACTCCTGTCAGCTCTCTCCATCTATTCCATGCCTTCTCTATCCTCTTTGCAATTTCTATTCTGCATCCTCCCTCTTGATCTATTGTGGTTCCCAGGTATTTGAATGTTGATACCTGCGGCAGATCTGTTGAACCTTCTCCATCATACTTCTTCATTTCTATCCTTTGTAAGTTTCCGGCTGGCGGTAGATGTTCTGTCTTTGGCCTATTTACCTTTAATCCTGCATCTTCTAAACACCCCCTCCAGTTCTCCAGTCTCTCTTCCATCCTCTCCCTAGTTTCATCGCAAAGAACAAGGTCGTCAGCAAACAGCATTGCCCACGGCGTGTCCTCCTGAATCTCCTCGGTGATGACATCCAAGATCAATATGAAAAGGGCGAAGTGCAGATCCTTGATGTAATCCTACTTCTATCTCAATCTCATCTGTTTTACCTACACTTGTCACAACTGATGTTTTGCAGTCCTTGTACATGCCGTTGATTGCACTCACATATGTCTCAGGAACTCCACGCTTCCTCAGACAGTACCAGATTAGGTCTCTAGATACTGTATCATACGCCTTCTCTAGGTCGACAAAAACCATATGTAAGTCCTTTTGATGTTCCCTCAACTTTTCCTGGAGTACTCTCAAACAAAACATGGGCTGTGTTGTTGACTTCCCTTTCTGGAAGCCATACTGCCTGCCACTGATCTTACTCATTTCCCTTATCCTCGCCTCTATCACTCGCTCCCAGAGCTTTAGACAGTGACTGAGGAGTTTTATCCCTCTATAGTTTTGACAGTTTAGAGGATCTCCCTTTTGCTTATACAAAGGTGAGATTTTGCTTCTTCTCCATTCTGGTGGTATCCCATTTTCCTGTACATCTTGTAGTACAGCTGTCATCCAGGTCAAACCTGTCTGCCCAAGACTCTTCACTACCTCTATTGGGAATTCATCTGGTCCAGTTACCGTTCTATTTTTCATCTTCTCTAACTGTATTTTGACTTCGGATTCGCTTATCAGCCTCATCGGTCCCTCTATTTCATTACTCCTCTGCAAGTCCTTCCTTCGATTTTTGGTGTTGAGCAACTTGTCAAAATATTCTCTCCATCTCTATCATCATCTCCACACAAGATTTTGCCCTCTCTATCCTTCACAAAGATCATCCTGTCTATGTCTTGAGACCTCCTTTTTCTGGTGTTGGCAAGCTTATAGAGATTCTTTGGTCCATTTTCTTTGAGATCTTCATACAGCTTTTCACACCCCTTTTCTTTTGCTATTTGTTAAATTTTCACCTTGACAAAATATCAAACTCATATGACGGATCTGACCAAAATATCCATTTATTTGAAGCTGTGATAAACTAAGATGATTAATTTGCCTGTAGCTGGCTCCAAAGGTAAGACTATCCTTTCTGTCATATCTACAATACACATGTATGCCTGTGTATCACATCTGAATAAAAGAAAGCGCAAAGATAATGTTTTATACCGAGCCCTCTTTAAAAGGGGGGACTCAACACAAAAATGTTGCAATTATGTTGGATTCCTGCACCTCATATTTACCAAACATTTAAAACCCCTTTGGCTGAAGAATTTCCTTACATTACTGAAAAATTTTGTAATTCAAAAATTAAGATCCCTGCATAACTATCAGCTAATCGGTGATGGTATAGTAGTTAGTATCCCTGTCTATCAAGTCTACCTGATTGTAATCCTGTCGAGCGCAGGAGACAGGGGTCGGATCAACCTCATGGAGAGTTAGTTTTTTATAGAGGCTATCAAAAATTAGCTTTTTAGGGATTTTAATTACGACTGATATTCGACTATCAAAACAGCAGACAGAGTCATGTTGCTCATAGAGGGTTGATGAAGTCTGTAGTTAGATTTTCCCATATTTATTCCAAATAGTTGTTTGAATATCAATCAAAAAGGTTATAAATATGGTGTCTCTAATTTGATTGCTTTGTATATAACCCAAGCTCGTAAAAGTGAATAATTAATCACCGAGTAAGGATATCCTTTCTCTGCGAAATTATGCATGCTAAAGCTTACTGTAAGGGTGATATCAGGAGTGTTGATAAGACTTAAAATAAATTGAGATAATTCATTAGCCTTTCTTTTGATGTCTACAAGAGATCCATAGTCCATACACGATAAAGGTGAATCGTTTCGCATTCTATCAGCATTGAGTATCACAGATAGGGATACAACAGTAATAATGATCTATAAAAAATAAACCAAAAAAGCTCTTGCGATTAGCAAAAGCAATATCCAACGCCCCCACTTTTGTTTCCATGAATTTCCGGTGGGCAGCATGACATTTGTGATTCTGCTCAAAATACAAATGAAATGTTAGTTTTTTGTTGGTGTTACTTGGCTTTAATGGAAACTTAGAGAAAATAAACTAATAAAAATTTTCTGTTTTATTCCAGATGTAGATTATGCGTGACAGATGAGTTGGTTGGTTTTTGAGTGAGCACTGTGGTAGTAGTAATTTTGGCTCGCTACGGCTGGTTAATGTTGGTTAAAATCGCAAGTTTTTGCCTCTGTCCGAAGACTGAGAAATACAGGTGCCTTAAGGGCGCCATATTCGGCGCCAAATTGCTCTCAGTTTGCAGGCAGGTCCGAGCACACCTGGGGCGTTAATTGAGCCCAGTAGTCAGTAGTTTGCAGCGGGATTTGAACCCAAGACCTCCAACGCTTGCTCGTCGGAAGGCAGGCGCTCTAACCAACTGAGCTACCTCCTACTCCTTTATTGCAGTTTGCAGTCAATACATATCTCTTCAGTACATAAACAAAAAATTGATTCTATTCTACAGTGAGCACATCTACAAGCAAATATTTTAAAAACTAAGTTTGTCCTTTTCCATTCCTATTCCTTATTACCATTCAAATAATTAAGTCATGTAAAATTGATGTCGTAAAGAATTTCTTACATTTCTTACATTGATCTGTAAGCAAAAGGCATCTGTGGTCTCATCTACACTCAGCTGCGCGTCTGTGCTTGTGCGTCTGAGTAATACATCATAATACAGGTTTTTGGGTGCTTGGTGCTGGAATAAAGAGAGGAGCATAGATCTTTCTGAGAATGCACTGACCAGGGCGCCAGTTGCAACTGATCTAATGCATCCACGGTGACCACAGATGTCAGACTGGTAGGGAGGCTGTTCCAGAGCACTACGGTATCTGGCACACAAGATCTCTGAAACGCCAGTGTTCTGCAGTGGAGCCTAGCAAGCTTCTCTGGATGAACAGCAGTTGGTAATAGTTCCAGTCGAATGTCGATATGGTGGTTTATTATCTTGTATAGCGTATTGCATAATTGCATATCTTTCTTCTGGCCTGTACAAGTGTTTTATAGCTTGAATACAACTACTTTAAGCCTCAGCTTGGTATACATATTGGTTTGGCTGAAATATATTCTCACGCTCACTGGGGGATTAACACATTATAGCAACCATGCAGGTATAAATGAAAGTATTACAGGCGGAAAAACTTACAAAGTTGAAATACATGTTTTTTGGAGGTTCAATGAGCAACTGTGACCTCACTATACATCAACATAACAACTGCCACACAGGTCTGCCAAGCTCATAAAGAAGTTGTCATTAAGACAATCATCCTGAAAAGGCGAATGGTGGATCTGTTTTAAAATCAGACATAAAATATGATAAAAGATAAAACATCACAAATACATTTCTTCTATAAGGATTTATACGTGAAAAGTGCAGGTTTGCATTGCTATGAAATATTGTGAGTAAACTGCTGAATTCTTACTTTATGATTGTTCAACTGTCTTCACACAAGACAGAAAGCAAAAGCTCCATCTAGTGGCAGCGCCTTCTTTTGTACTAACTCTGGTTGCACGCTCACCATTAAAACAACATAACAGTAACGGGAATTAATGTTGAAAAATTATCTCATCATCTAATCTTGGCATGCCAAGGTCAAACAGCCCTTTAGTGCCCATCGTTGTTAGGATTCAGGATGTTCTGAATCATTTAACAGGTGCAAGAAAGATCCAAAAATATGACAAGCACATTAAGAAATGGTTCTCTATCAAGACTCACTATTTAGGGCTTTTAACAGACCACAAGATATCCTGTATCGATTAAATCAATGGTCATCATGAAGTGATCAGTAATCATTGATGGAAGCTATTATCATTGATGTCTCAGGCTAAAATTAGCAGAATGACGTAAAAAGATGTCCCATGAGAGTTCCCAATACAACCTTATTACTGGTAGCACTTTCAGGTTTCACAAACTTGTATCAATTTGATCATCAGTATGATGCTGGACAATCAGTCAGGTGTCTGAAATGCCTTACACTAGCACTGGGACATTTTTTTCACTAATCGTCAGAGCTGCATGCCTAAGTGCCGCACTGCCAGGTATGCCAACAGCTTTTTTGTCAGATATGCTGTGTAGTTTTTTGAAATTTTTCCTTTTTTCTTTAAACAACTACTCCATTATAAACCCTATGGTTTCTGCAACAGTCTCAATAAAATCTTATCTTATCTTAATATGAGCTTGTAAACTTAGTTCCTCAGAATTTTGCACTCTCCTACACACATAGTTAAAACGAGGAAATTATCTGTACCATTAAAGTTTCTCGATCCAGGATTACTCATATTGGTACTGCCCCATATTTTTCTTGAACAAATCAGCAAAAACACTATTAGTTTTGTTTCATAATTCACAATTATTTGTTCACAACAACGGAATCTGTTATGAATAAATGACAGTGACTTTTTTGAAACTCTAGTAACATTTCTGTGGTAAAACACCTCCAATCAAACCAGGTCAACTTGTTGCATTGCTTTCCCAAAAACGAAAAAAATGAATCGGTTGGTACAGTATGTTTAATGACAAATGAGGTTGTAGCCGACTCAAAAGCACTGCTGTCAGCGATATTGAGCCCGGTAAATATTGTCAGGTGTGTTTTTGCAAGAGAAATTCGTTGTTTTAATATTCAAACAGTTTTTGGCAAAATAGCTTTGAGACATTTAACGCATGTCTTGTCTTGTCTTGGAGAAGGGGCTGGCCGAGGTAACTTGAATAAACCTGGATTCAGGTCTCAGGGACCCATAGAACTCAAGCCTTCCATAAAACAAAGTAGAATCTAGCATCTTTGTTCAAAACGCCCCAAAATACAAATGAATCAGAGCAAATCTGTAACTTTGATCTTTTTTATATAGTAGCAGTAAAGTAGGAAGAAGACTTCTATCATGATAAATCATTTGTAGACAATCGGATCTGTTTTGATTTGTGACATTTCATCACTTCTAACATGGGTTTGGTCCAGGGATCCCCAACTATTCTCAGAAGTTTTAAAACAAACTTTATTTTGCCAATCAAATCATCGAATGACCATGCAAAAATGATTTCACTTTTTTTTAAAGAACAACGACAATCAAGTGAATCCAATCGTTTGTACTTATGGAATATATAATTGTTCATTGATGTATTGGTAGGAGATATTTTGGGAGAAGGTCGTTTTTTTTATGTGTCCTGTACACCTTTTTAAATCATTTAATATAACTCACTCATGATTGGGCATTAAAGAATCTAAATAAACTTTGCATTTGTTATTTAGATTATTGTTTATTTGGATCTACGATTCACCTTGACAGGATGCTTGTGTTTATGAAGAACACTATGGGAGATTGGCTGATTTGTGTGGCTGTTGTTTTGCTGATGATGAGTAATAAGGGCACAGAAGCTCAAGTGACCGCCGATGATCCTGAATTTCAGCATGTAAGTTAAATTTGACTGCACCTGGAATTAATGCAAAGTGCACCAGTGCAACTATTATTTGCTATAAGTTATAGCCATAGACTTGATATACTACCTAGACAGGACAATGCTTATGCTTCACTGATCAGAATATGTCCCACTTAAATAGCACAACATGACGTAATTAGTTTGTGCTGTGAGCCATAGGTAAATATATACCCAGCAATGAAATAATGGGAAAAATCAAGGGACGCTGGGCATGATATCAGACCTATAACACAATTTCACAAATATTTTGTTGAATGAGCCAGATCTAATCACCACCACCATCATTGTTTTTTTCTTCAGAATTATCCTTTTTTCTCTGTGGGATCATCATTACATGTAGTTCCATTTTCTCAGATGATGACGTGTTCTGGTTTGGTTTATTGTAACAATCATTGTATCAACATGCGATAAGATTGGAGTGGTACAGGAAAATGAACATTTCAAATTCTGTTGTGAGCTGAAATGTAGTATGGAAAAAACAACACAACTAAAAAGAGGAGGCAATTTTGTTAAAAACAGTAAATTAAGACATCTCAGCAAAAACTTTTTTTTTCCACACTGCTGTTTCTGTGTATAGGTCAGGGAAGCAATTGCCATACACTGTTGACGCCAATATCACATTTATAAACTCAAAGAACCTTACCGGCATCGGTAAAATTAAGTTTGGCTACGGTGAAGGTCATTAGATTTAGACTACAGTACTGAAGTATAATTTTTAGTAATTGTCACATACTCTAGCGAACGTACTCAGGAACAACAGCTATCTGT
This sequence comes from Membranipora membranacea, assembly GCA_914767715.1. Taxonomy (NCBI): domain Eukaryota; kingdom Metazoa; phylum Bryozoa; class Gymnolaemata; order Cheilostomatida; family Membraniporidae; genus Membranipora; species Membranipora membranacea. The sequence continues at coordinate 11,155,303 of OU612073.1, read as the reverse complement.
AGTTTGCATACTCCATTTACAGCATAGATCTATTCTTCCTTGTGACGCGACAATAAAATTGGCAATCCAATTTGAGCAGACTGGTAGTGTTCAGTCACAACTAGGAATAATTTTTAAGTAAAAAAACAATGATGGTAGTGGTGGTAATATCTGGCTCATATTGATACTGATATTGTGTTTAAGGTATTCTTTACACGTTTATAGTAGTGATGGAAGTGCTGAGGGTGTATAGCTGTATTTATTTCAATGTTTATTGGCTAATTATTGTATGTCATCATAAAAAGTTCTGGTTCTGGGGAAAAATGATTAATACCATCTCGTGCGGAAAGGTCTTACACATACACCCACCAAATTTCATTGTGTTTGAATAATAAGGGGCTGGACAGGGGCTGATATCATGCCCAGCGTCCCTTGATTTTTCACACTATTTCATTGATGGGTATATAGTAAACTATGGCTCACTGCACAAACTAATTACGTCATGTCGTGCTATTGAAGTGGGACAGTATTGAATGCTATTAGCCTGTCTAGGTAGTATATTAAGTCTATGGTTATAGCAGATAACTTGCGTCAAGCAGCAATGGCATAGTCATCGATTGTTTTCTAGTTCAAAATCCTGCCAAGTTTCTTTTTTGCTGGCAAAATGTTCATATAGAACTGCAGATACCCAGCCCAACCCATACCCTTCAATTTCGGAAATAAGAATGAGGCAGACAAAGATATCACTCCAAACTCAAAATCCAGACTACCAGGCATGTATTAGTTGTACTCCTCTTCTAATTGGACAAATGACTCCAGACTATTTGAAACTTCAGTTGATTTCCTTGTATCAAGATTGCAACAAATTAGGGAACAGACTTGAAATAGGATTGGTGTTTATGAAGTTCCTTGTAGTTGGCACATTTAAAATAATACCAAGGGAATTGTGTCCAAGAATATTGTGTGCAAGCAATCTAATCTAATCTTAATGATATCATGGTCTTGATGGTTTCTCTACATGACTGCGATTGAAAGAAAAGAAACAAACACGTAGAAGAGGGTTTTTAAATGTTGGTGGGTGTAATGTTCTATTATAAAATATCATGAACTTGTTGGACAACAGATTTATTCATAATTAATTTTCCATTCAAGAATAGGTGAATATAGGAATAAAACAAAACAATGAAACACAATAAATCTTTTATAACGATCAAAATCAAATTATATTAATTTAGTCCTAAATTTAAATGTACTATAATGATATGAAAATAGTAGGTAACCTTTTATTTTAATGCCTGCTATATCATAGTAGAGAACAGTTGTCAGCATTCTCTTTTCTGAATCAAGTTTTAAAACTTTTATAATCATTATGTTTTATACGATAACGTAAAGAATATACTGTCATGAAGAAGTTTGATGACCTATACCAATGCAGTCAATTCAATGGATTTCGGTCTTTATCGATCACAAAATAGTGAAGCATGTATTCATATATATTATATATTTAAGATATTGAATGGTGCTCAGATTACACATACATAATTTAGGGATGTTTTTTCCTAATTATCATATACATAACATGAATGGCAAACACACACCAGGTCGCTATTAACTGGTAGGACAGCCCCCAACGGTACGCAAAGGAGGAAGGAAGGGACCAGATCTGACCTGATTGGAGATGGAAGGTGTATAATTAAGATACTCACTAATATGCACCTTCGTTTGATAGTTCTGACCAGGATTCTGAAGGTCAATGACAAAGCTGGTTTCCAATGTGAAAAAGATCAGAGGCACTTCAGATAAGCCCAAATCCTCCTCGGATATTAGCGAGAGACAGTTCCAGACGTACATAGCTACACATCTATCTTGGATACATGTCCTACAATGACATCAGTCATAAAATATCAGTATCAATGTAGTAATATCCACCATACACGCAATTGGAGCCGGCATATTCTAGATTTCTGAGATTTTGTGAGATGAGAGTTAGAAATACGAGAAAAAGGCAAGCTTTTGTCTGACCTGATGTGATAAATTGTGTTTTGGACTTTTAAATTTCCCCTGGAGGGTTCTTGCAGATTATTGCAATTTCTTCCTTTCTTGCAGTATCGTGACAACTGAACATCGATGAGGAAAGTTATCGTGGAGTTATTGTCGACTCACCTGTATTTTTGAGAACTATTTTCTTTCTCATCAAGGTCAACTGAGGGAGCTCTGTCAGCAATCAAACTACACATTCCATATGCTTTTCAACATGGTCCACCTTCAAATATATTTATAACACCTGATAAGTGATGCAGAGAGCAAGAATAACAAGGGGAAATAATAAGGAAAGTGTTATTTAACTAACATTAGGTAAATTTTCAATAAACACATTAATTAGTGAAACGTATGGGTTATTAACTTGAGAAAATATCCATGTCAAACCATAGCCAGCCCTTAAAAGCGTTTGGGATAGCGATTGCCATCCCGAACGCTAATAAGGGCTGGCTGTGTGTCAAACAGGAGAAAAAGTACCACTCATATAACTTACCTCATGAAAGTGGCTCATTCTAGCATCACTCATTTTCAGGCTTTTTACATTCTCAGCGTGTTTAACTGTAACTTTCTTTTCCAAGAACTCAACTCCTCTATCTCGTTCCTCTGAGTTTCTCTTACCTTAATTATCTCATCTTCTAGCTTTGTGTACTCATCATTTATTCTCCCAAGCTTAAATAATAATGATTACAATCCATTATATAAATTGGATAAAACCCGCTATAGACAGTGTCGCCCATTGGCATATGAACAAAACCAGAACAGAAGACTCAGAATTTGCAGTTCATATCCCAATGATATCGAGTGACAGGTATGGCCGATCATAATAATGAGGAAACAGTCCAGTCTGCCATGTACTCATCATATGTTATGCTTTAGCCTGTAAAAAATAGAAGCATGAAACAGATCGCATTTATACAACCCCTCCATATCTTCACACAATAAGCTAATCTCAAACCTCAGCATTTAATCCCTCATTTTTGAAAGTGAGAAATCGGTGTCTGGCGCTAAAACAACAGAGTGTCTAATTACCTGTTTGTCTCTGGCCAGGTTAAGCTGAGAAACTAATTTTTTGGTTCCCTTGTCCCAATTATCAAGCTCATCCATGACAGTTTGGATGATTCCCTGTGCCTTAGCCTCTTTCTGTCGAGCTTCAACTCCTAGCTTATCCAGCTCGCTGACCAGTTCTTGCATTAGGTCACTCAGCACTCTGAATTTATAAGACTGTGTTGTTTGGTATGGAGCGAAGTCAACTATCAACGAACAAATTAAATATTAGGATAAATACCCAAACTCTACAAAAAAGTCATATTAATAAATTAAATGTCGTATAGCTTCTGCTGTTGACGGTACAAATTATTTTGCACTTCTCCTGATGGATGATGATACTGAAATTTGTTGCCCAGCTACCTAATCCCTCGTGTGTTCTAGCTTCAAGAAATAATATTTTGTGGTTCAACTCTTCTTTGCTGTCCATGGACTACTATGCCCTTGTCCAATAGGGTTGCTCACACCTACAGGCAAAAAGGAGTCTGACTTTGTGAAGATAGTACAGCCTCACCCTGTGCCCCTTTCACACCGTCTGATCTCAGGGCAATTAACAAACCTTGAAATTCAATTCAATGTTTGAACAACATGGTCCATTCTTTGAGTCATCATGGTAGTGAATCACAGCAACGCTTAAATATTGAAAATTTTCCCCAAGAGAAGGGTGGTTGAAAATTATCCCAAACAAGTATCTTGCAATTTTTTCAGTAGTTAGCCTGTTGCATTTTTATCCAAGCCATCCCATCGAGCACTCATTATAAAGGTAAGTGGCCTCACATCTGAGCACTCACTACAAACAGCAAAGCAAACATATACACTTACAGCTGTTAGCAGTACCTTGTTTTTGATTGAGGTAGTCATACTTACAACTCAAACAGCGCCTTGCATATGCTTGGTCTATGAGCGTGTAGTTTGAATTGCTCAAATCGTGTCCACAGTCCTCACAAAACCTTCGCATTGAGCCATCGTCATCAGGTTCTAATTGCTCCTGACAACCTGGGCAGCACACAGTCTGAATTTTCATATGTAACTGACTGCTGTCAGTACCGAAAATGGGCACTTGAGATATGTAGTTATATTTAGCCAGCCGCAGAAGTCAGAGGGTACAGATAGATATGAAAACAAATGCACCCAGTGACCCCCATGGTATTTAGTAATCACAAGCATAAACAACGAGCAGAGAGATACAGAAGTGATTTATCAAAGATGTAACAAAGACAACCGGAGCATGCTAATCCGGTCAGAAAATAGGAATTCCAGTGACGCAGTAATTTGGTTTTCCAATACATCATAGTACCAAATACCAAGTAACCTCCAGGGTGACACGGAAGTAATCAATCATGGAATAACAACAACATAGTCAGCCCAAAAATAGAACAATAAATTCCAGAGGGTAGACTGAGGAACAGCAGCAATATACCACATGACGTGACCACAGAACGGTTTCATATAACAAAGCCACAAGAGACACTAATCCGCTGACAGCTAATCAGACGACAACAAGCAAAGTCAGCACAAAAAACGGCACCTATATAAAGGCCGAAATTTTGAACAGTAAATCAGTACAGTTTAATTCTTTGAGCAGCACAGTCAACTTTTTACATAGCTAGTAAAAGATATTATATTTTAATTTAATAAATGCTAGCTTTAAATCAGAGATCTTTGTTAGAATGCAAAAACCAAAGTGGAGTCTAAGGACTAATATACTGTGAGTATCATTTGAATTACATTATCATTTTTTTTATAAGTATCAAGACAATAAACCATAACTTTAGTGAATAAACTGTTGTAGTTGATTTCTATGCATATAGTAATTGGCGAAGTAATTCGGGACAGTTCGTCAGGTACTCAGACATTAGGTCAAATTCACTAAGAGTTTATAAGACATTTTTGCAATCAACTGAAGTAAGACGTGATTAATTGTTACTATAACAACACTCTGAAACAGGATTCAAAATTAACTTTAGGAGGTTTAATCATTGTGACCCACCGTTAAACACAAGTAATTCACGTCGGTGCCCATATCAAAGTCGGACATCATTGTGACCCACAGTTAAACGCAGGTAATTCGCGTGCTGTGCTCATATCAAGTCGGAAATCATTGTGACCCACCACTAAACGCAGGTAACTCGTGTCGGTGCTCATATCAAGTCGGAAATCATTGTGACCCACAGTCAAACGCAGGTAATTCGTGAACTGTGCTCATATCAAGTCGGAAATCATATTAGGTTTGAATCATAGATAAGTATCAATGTGAACTACTGTTAAAAGCAGGACAGTAATAAGTAGTAGTCATATCTTCTTGGGGGTTAAATAGATTAAGTTTCAGAATAATATTTTAGGATTAGATTCTTGTGTTTTAAAAAAGTAGGACACTACCGATTTAAGATAAGATACCTCTAATCTGTGAAACATTAATTCAACATTGAATATGATAGAATTCGAACATCAATTTAGAGTGACCACAGACTGATTCCTCTTTCCTTCACTAGAAATTGGGTTGGAGTCTTTAGCTCTTTTAACTTGGCTAAGAGGCCTGTGATACTGATACACCGCCTTGATTACCTGATTGGGCTTCCAGGCACTATACAGAGATCAAGTAGGTGCTCATAATTAAAATCAGTCACCAAAGTTGAATAACAAAAATATCAAACGCACCTGAACACATTCATAAATAGTGATTGTGTCCTACTAACATCTAAAGATAATACTGACTTTGTGGTGCAAGAGCATTGTCTCAAAACTCATCAAGAGTTTTACTGTTAGAACAAGACAGGGGTCTTAGCAGGTTATCGGCAGGAACCTTTCTTAAACAGCTTGAAGGCAACTTCTAGTGAAGCTAAGAAAAGGTCAGGCTCAATAACAACCCCTTAGTAAATTACTTTGTGGAGTAGTGGGAACCAGCTGTTCGTCACTAGAACTTAATAAGTTAAATACCTCGTACTCACCAGAGTGCTAGTATTACCAATTGGAACCACGCTTTAATAGGTTTGAGCGATCTTGTCTTTCTTCAGTGCATGAAAGAGGGGGTAACTCCAAATTAGAACTACAAATAAATTACACAACAATAAAGTGACATTTAGAAGTGTGCTGAGTGCAAGATTTAAAGCCATTACTAGAACCATAGTTAGAACCAAATTTGAAAGTAGGACGGGCATAGAACAACTATACCTACTAATAGTACACAGCATAAACTTTAGTATAGGATAGTACCAATTCCGTTCCTCACAGCATATATTCTCTTATATCTCGCGTATATGCAGGACGACGATTTCGTTCCTCACAATCTCCGATACGAGTGGATGCCATATTAGGTATATTACCTGGCTGTGCAGTGGTTGTGGAGTGACTGAGGTTTGTCCCTTCTGTCATAGGTTGAACTTGTGGTGTCCTGGAATCATAATACACAGTAGGTGCACCTGCACCATCATATAGAGTTTGATTGAAACTGATCTGATTGGCCAAGGCTGAGTGGCCATCTGAGTGCTGAAAGTGAGGAGTTATCCCTCCTGACTGTATGTGACCAGCGAGAGAAGAGCTAGTGTTAGCTGCATATGACTGCGATGAGTCGAGAGAGTGTGGCTGAGTTGTAAGAGTTGCGGCCCCTGACTGAAAACCACTTGTATGAGGGAAGCCATGCAGTGGATTTGCATAGCTATGACTGGTATGCTGGGGATTAGGAGTTACCCCTGCTGAGTAGGAAGAGTCAATGTGACTACCCTGAGAGATTGTTGTGGCATGGTAGTGGAATGGGTAATTCCTGGATGCTGATTGGCCGATGAGAGCTGTGGTGGATAACCAGCGTGCAATCGATGTTGATTAGTAACATTGACCTGAGAGTATGATTGAGACTGATCAACGAATGTAGGTAGGGGTGCATGCAGTGTATTGGAACCAACATTAAAACCTGATGAAGGATTGTGGTACGGTGCTAGCATACCATAACCACGATAATCACAGGGGGAGGACTGGTAATTTGGAGTTATCATCCCATGCCCCGAGTGTGTAGACTGAGGACCAATAGCATACGGACCTATCTGGGCCGGGCCGCCTGCACTGTAAGATGGGGTTGATGCTGTATGTATGTGTGATACAGCGCTGCTGGTTTGCTGGAACCAGGTTGGCGGTGGTATGTGAGAGATAACTCCACCTATACCTGCAGCGTGTGATGTTTGACGAGGGTAAGCAGGATAACTCGGACCTGAGTAAATTGACCTAAGAGGGGGCTGCAGCGGAAGATTAAAACCACCATTATCATTTGACCATGATTGGTATGGTTTGGCAGGAGTAGACACTCCCTCAATGTGAGGAACATGGCCACCCATAGCAATAGTGTGTACCGGTACATTGGAAGCTCCCATAAACCCATGGACAGGATTAGCAATATTGGCATGATTATTTGCATTCTGCGCTGCGATGCTAGCACTAGCGAGCGGGTTTGATTGCGCATCTAATGTAGGTATATTATGTGCTGAGGCGCTGGATTGATGCACATGTTGACTGGTTGTGTTGATGGGTGTAGATTTGTCTCATCGGGTTGTGTTTAATCGAGCAGGGGTCTGCACAATTTGTCCATCCAAGTTGTCACCACCATCTCCGTGAGTGGCACTTTGTGATACACCGGGAGAGGGTTGGTGCAGCGGCGAACTACTCTGTGTGATGGTAGGCGGCTGACTACTATGTGTGGTGGTAGGCGGCTGACTACTCTGTGTGGTGGTAGGCGGCTGACTACTCTGTGTGGTGGTAGGCGGCTGACTACTCTGTGTGGTGGTAGGCGGCTGACTACTCTGTGTGGTGGTAGGCGGCTGACTACTCTGTGTGGTGGTCGGCGGCTGACTACTCTGTGTGGTGGTATGCGTAAATGCGTAGAAATATAAACTCACACATTATAGGGGGATAGTTTAGCAACCCAATATAATAGAGATAGTGGGCTATAGGACTAGTCCTGACACACATCAACTGAAATAATAATGTGATCGATAATAATGCTGAATTCGTACACGGAAATTAATTGACATAATGTTTGGTAATAATCAGCAGCAATGATAAATGTGATAATGCATTTACGTGTGGTACAAGCCATGATAATAAAACAAGACGTATTTGCCTGCCTTTATACAATACATGTTTGTAGAAAATATGAAAACATAGAATATTGAAAATGCACTTACAATAAGACGTAGTGCCCTTGGTTCCGATGTGCTCAGTTCGGATGCTCGATGACTAGTGAATTGTTTAAGATATACGATCATGGAAAAGCTATAGCATGGGAAAGCATTCCCTATTGTTTTTCGTGATATAAAATAAAACCTTCTACTGTTTACAAAAAGACAATTTTGAGTGCATTGCATTATGAGTCATAAGTATTGCATAATACAAATAACGGCCTTGTCTTTGCTAGACCACCGATTACTGACCCCTAGCGCCAGCGCAACTCCCACATTTACACTATTGACCTGTAAAATTTCTGGATCTTGTAATGACGTTTCTATGTCTAAGTGCTGATATTGTGGCATTACATAACAAAACAGGAAAGTGTAATTTTAATGCCACAAACCGGTACTTGCAGACATCTGAACAGTGAACACTTAGATAACATAACAACAATGGTTTGAGTCAGACTTTCTGTAACACAGTTGATTTTTGAGTGGCTCTAACCAATTTCTTCAGCGCAGCATCTTGATTTCAGAAAAAAAGACAAATTCTTCTTTGATATGAATCTTGCCTTTGCACGCCATTTTTTACAATTAAATCAAGGAACTATGTTCCTTTATCACCTCTAAACAAGTTTAGTCATACATAAAACTTATGTTGGAGTGATCTTGTACTTCTGCCTTGTTACTAATTTTTTGAATTGTAGGGTAAAAAATCTGGGTTTCCTCAGTTCCAAAAGAACCGTGATCTTTTCACAGACTCAATAATCAGTTACATATCAAACACACTGACAAAAAAATTATCATACTTGTTTTCAAATTGTGAATTGCAGTTTCAGTGTGAAGCATGAGACAGAAACAAAGACCGAATAGCAGATAATTTGTATTTTATTATGTTTGTATTATTGTGGCTGGTAAAAGTATAATATAAGCATACAAAAGTTTTATACAGGGTATAATGAAGTTGTTTGTGATCAGTCTTAAGAGTGGTTGCCACATACAGCTAATCAACCTTCGATCAGCATCTTCAAGTAGTTAATATTGTATACATGTCCTGCCTGCTCCAATAACATTTTATCATTAATGAAGGTACTTTGCTGTGCACTGTATAGGACATTCGTAAATACAATCGTAATACTGAAACATAAAAAACAAAAAAACCATTAAGTTTTTTGAAACTATATGAATCAGAAAAACCACAGTCGTTTTCCTGCTGAGACACATTGACAACAAGTATCTTTTGGTCTGGGCTAATTGTTAATTATAATGTTGAGCACAAAATTAATTTTGCAAGCAAAAACTGTGACGGGTTCCACATTAGAAAGCAATTTATGATCAAGCCATCGATGATTGACCCAAATCATCTGGGCTATGCTGAGACTATAGCAGTGACAAATACATAACAAATAATGGTGAACAACTTATAACCTTTTGATCCTTGCACTGATGCTGACAAATTTAACTTACAGGCTGAAATTCAGGATTCTCAGCGACCACTTGAGCCTCTGTGCCCTGACTCAACATCAGCAAAACAACAGCCACACAAATCAGCCAAGCTCCCATAGTGTTCTTCATAAACGCAAGCATCTTGTAAAGAAACATTGTGGATCCAGTTAGTCATAAAATACAATCTCATGCTATATAACAAATGGGAAGATTTTTAGACTCTATACTGTCCAATCAATTATATCGAATGATTTGACGGGTGCACAGGATGGGCAATTTTTATCATACATAAAAAAAAGCCATCTTCCCTAAAAAAGTCTCATACCGATACATCAATGGAAAATTATCTCTAAGTACAAACAATTGGATTCACTCGATTGTTGTTGTTCCTTTTGCATGACCATTTGATGATAGATGATAGATCGGCAAAAAAAGTTAGTTATAAAACTTTGAGAAAAGTTTGGGATCCCGGGATCAGAACCATGTTAGAAGTGATGATACATGTCCTCTTCTTATTTTACTGTTACGATATAACTAACTGCTGAATACTTACTTTTCGAATGTGGATCTTACTTCACAGAAGACAGGAAAACTATTACTCGTTTCATTGCAGCGCCAACCTTTATAGTAATTCTGAATGTATTCAACGAAATAATATTTGAAAACAATTAAATCGTCTTGATCGTCAGATTGGTATAGTCAATCGTCAGATCCGTCGTTCAGTCAAGTGTCAGATTATTTCGTAAGATTGGTCAATATGGTGTTCAGCTTTTATTGATGGCAGGATATGAACCTTTTGACAGGTGCCAGAAAGATTCCCACAGAAGAAATATTATGTGTCGCATGATTTTTAATTAGAATTGCTATTAGTTTCACTGAAGCCAGGATATACTTATCAAAAACAGGTGCAAGAATAATTTAAGCATGGCAAGCACATTTAGAAATGGTACCATCTTAAGACACACTGTATGGGGCTCTCATTAGATCACAATAGTCAATTAGGCATCCTCGTAACAGAACAGGCATGTACAATTATCCTGTATCGGTGGCATTAAGGCCATTGTGAATTTGTCAATTATCAGACTAAAATTGACAAAATGTCGCAAAGGACCAAAGTTTGTTCCAAATAAACGCCTTACGCTGGTATATTTGTTCTTGCAATGGCTGCCTAGGTGGGTACATGGATAGCAGATTTTTTCTCTCTAATGCCTATATGTCCTCATGCAATCCCTGAGAGGGCAGATGCTGATATTCTCTAAGTAAAAGTTGCCACAAATTAGTGTTGTACTCAGGGTCGAGTCAACGGGTTTCTGTGGTCGGGTCGTGTTAGGGTCAAGTCGGGTCAAAGGTCTACACCCTTATGGGTCTCCATTACTAGAATGAGGGTCAAAATACTGCATGCGTGGACTCGAACCTGAGACCTAGTGCACGATCTTAACCACTATGCTATGGATTTTAGGTGATGATTTCAGAAATAGAAACTATAGGACCATAAAACATATAGCTATTAGTCATGCTTTTGCTGTGATTATTATGAACGGCTTACAACACTACATAAAGCTTTCTTCAGACATCTATAATTCGATAAATACTTGACAGAATTGGATTAAACTTGGTCTCAACATAGTTCATTATGTCTAGATGATATATTACAAACTGAATCAAACTTAACATGCTTATCGCACTAGCGATTAGTGGATGAATATCCATCTTTCTTTTAAATTGTGATATCTGAAGACAGTGTAGGAGTAAGAAATCGACTTATGAAGTCGTAATGTAAATCCATTTCACGCGCTCTTTTCGACTCGACTCGACCCGACTTGTACCTGAATTTAGGGACATTTCAGTGGCTCGGCTCATTTTCATTTTTGCTGGCTCAATACAACACTGCCAAAAATATAATATAGAAAACTGTATTATCTTATCTTATCTTATCTTATCAGCCAGTAAATTTTGAGCTCAAATACTATGAGAATACACATGGTAAATTCATGTGACCAATTAAATTTTTGAAGGGCTTCTTCCGCATGGTATAGGCATATCCCTGCCAAAAATAAAGTGGCGGAAACGAAACGAATGATATTTGTTTCCTCTTCAGTCATAATTATTTTCTATTTATAATATCTGGATATCCGCTGAACCTACCCTGTGTCTGACATGATCATATCGATCGTCAATAATCTTACTATCAACAAAAATATTAAACTAGTTATCAAGATATCGAGGCAATAAATGTAGATATAAATAAATTCACCAGCGTCAAGAGGCAATCTATTTTGATACAAAAGATGGCAGTACAAAGGGCTTTCTCCTATCGTTCACTGGTATGTTCTAAGTCACATAGAAACATTTAATTTGATTTATCTTGCCATTACAGTCAGCAAGATGCAGTGGCAATATTTAAGAGATTGAAAACGGCACCAGATAAGGCATAAGAACAAATACGAGAAAGCAGTGCGGAAATTAAGCTGTATGTTTCATTCAAGAAAAGAACGCCCATTCTTGATCAGGTTTGTGGTGGATCCAATTATTTTATTGCCAAGAAACCAGAAAAGTTACTGGAGGTCTATGTCAGTCCACACTGCTTGCAGATCGACTCTGTGATACGAGTCCCTCTGCACCGTAGCAACAATGCCACAAACTGGCCCAATTGACCTAATTACACTTTGCCTATAGAAGCTAACTTTTATTCAGTTCGGGTGGGGTGACTTTTCAGTTTGAGAACTCAAGCTCATTTGAATTAGTTCAGTCGCTACGGTGCAAAGATAACCAACCTGAATTGATTGGTGCACATGCGCAAAGTGATGTCAGTCACTGAGAAACTTTGCTCATAATTATTTTTTATAGCAGGTTACATTATTGTGAACATATAATTGTGAATTATGAGACAAATGATTGGTTCTTGAAAAAGATGAGGTATTAAAGAGCTGAATACTCTGGGACCGAAAAAGGAATCTCCTCATTTACTATGTGGGCAAGAGTGCACAGTCCTGAGAGACAAAGTTTGCATGCTTATATTGATAAAAAAAGGTTGCCAGTGCTAGTGTAAGGCATTTCAGAAACCTGACAGTTTGTCAGTGATTAAATTTTTTTTTTTTTTGGTCCTACAATGTGTCATATGAGAAGTAATGTTGAGAAGTGAAGTGAATGCAAGGATAAACACTCAATTTATGAATAACACATAATTATCACTATATTTGCTTCATCTAATGAAGTACAAGAGTAAATTTATCTCTGTTAATAGATGAAAATTTCAGGGCTTAATCCACCATAATGACCAACATCAGACTGATGATCTACATGATACAAGTTTGTTAAGACTCAGAAAGCTGCGTGTTCTGTTGTTAACTCTTTTGGATGTTCTTTGACGTCACGCAGTTTATTTTAGTCTGACACATCAAGGCTTGTTTTCATCAACGATCACTGATCACTTCAAAATAACCATTGATGTCATCAAAACAGGATACTGTGATATTTAGCGCCCCAATACAATCTGTCTCTTAAGGGTACCAAATCTCAATAAGCTTGTCAGGCTTTTAAGTTATTCTGGTAAAATGATTTAGAACATCCTGGCTTCAATGAAAACTGAAGGGCTATTTGGCCTTGCTATGCCAGACTATAATGATGAGAGTATTTTCAGCTTAAATTCCCGTTGCTGTTATGTTGTTTTAATGGTGAGCATGCAATCATAGCTAATGCAAAAGAAGGCGCTGCCATGGGCAGAGCTTTTGCTTTCTGGCTTGTGTGAAGGCAGTTTCACAGTCTTAAAGTTCTACTCATAGCACACATTATTCTATAGCAACACCAACCAGAAATGTACAATGTATAAAACCTTCCAGAAGACTGAAGAAATTGATTTGTGACATTTTATCAGTCATTGTATAAGATGTCTGACTTAGAAAGCAGATCCATGATTTGTATTTTCACGATGATTGCCTTTATGTTAATTTCCATGTGAGCTTGGCTGACTGGTGTGGCAGATGTTATGTGGATGTATAGTGAGGTCACAGCAGCACATAGAACTGCTGAGAATCCTGAATTTTGATGTGTAAGCTTATTTCGCCTGAAAACAAAAAACTAGAATCAAGCATAGCCGCTGTTCTGTTGCATAAAATCACTAGGGTTATGTTTTAAACAGATTTTCATGGTATTGGTAGTATTTTCTCAGAACGCACAGGCTTCGATTGTTGCTTTCCATAATTGCAAAAGCTTTTTCAACTTTTATCTATTTTCGGTATTTTGATCGTATTGATGAATGTGATACTTGATGCTGTACTGACGTAACTTTTCACATTTGTTGGTGATCAGCGATCATTGGCAACACACACTGTTGTGTCATATTGACCTCTCAAAGACGTCGAACGATGGATAATTGATTCTATATTTATGACCAATAGAGTTAAGCCTGATCATAAACCACTTATGAGTATTTTTGATGTCACCCTTGCAGTATCCTTTAGCATGTATATTATTACATTCTTGAAAATTCAATGCTATCAAACTTCAAGCAGTCTTTTTATAACCTCTAAGATTTATTTTCAAACTGTCAATGCAATCATTGAGCTACAAATCGTATAAATCGTATAATCGTATAATCGTGTTGAAACAGTTTTTAGATACTTCACTGACTAATGAGCATTAAATCCATCAGTGTCTCTCATTAAATCTTGTGAGGTATCCTGAAAAATAGCCGAGTGAAGCATTAATTTTCTTGTTCTACCGGCCTCACAACTAGCCATAACACAACGCTAATTAAATCCTATGAAAGCATAGCTGATGTGATGTTAGCTTTCATACCATAGGTTTCATAAATTTAAACAATACTCAGCTTTCTGTGACGGGGAATTGTACCCTGCTCTCCTGTACTGCTGAACAGGATATGACAGGAAGGGATACTGACCACTATATACTAAACAAATTAGCTGACAGCTTTGTAATGAACATATCGGTGCATGGTGGAAATCAAAATTACTTTATGTTGCTGACTATGTTATTTTAATTCCTTTTTGATTATATGCTTGTGAATTTAGAAGAGTTTATTACACAGTCATACAATAAATTGTAGCAGCATCCTTTTCAGATAGACATAATGAGCAGAGGCCTAGCAACATGTCAGTTGTACCAGCAAGTTCCTTTTGATGATGCGCTCTTACTCATTAATGGTGACAATCACGCATCATCTTTTATTTTATCCTTTATCCAGCTTGACCCAGCTCGACCCAGCTCAACCCAGCTCGACCCAGCTCGACCCAGCTTGACCCAGTTCGACCAAGTTCGACCAAGTTCGATCCATTTCTACCCAGTTGGAACAGGCTCAAATCAATTTTTTCACTCAAAGCAATGTAAATCTTTGGGTAGATGAAAGGTATAAAGACCTGATGACAGAACATGAAAGTAATGTATCTGATTTCGGGTGTTGTGTACCCTTTTTTAACAATAGCACAACTTGTCATTTAATCTTATTACACGATGTATTTTATTGAAAAGAGATACGCAAGATATATTGCTGTGTCTTGTAGGAATTGTTGAATGACACTTTTTTGTCCACTTTGAAGGATGTGTCAGGCGTATTGGTCATCTGAGTTTAGCACAACTTCTTATGATTTGATTTTGTGGTACTGGATCAGTTATATGGGTTCAAAAAAAAAAAAGTTAACAAAAGCAAGCTCTCCGTGACAGGGAATCGAACCCTGGTCTCCCGCGATCTGTTGAGCTACTGGGCAGTATATCCTGATTCCAAACCCAGAGATTGCTCAGTTCTGACAGGCGGGGATACTCACCACTATACTATCACGGATTGGCTGATACCATGATAGTGGTAGTGTAATTTATTAAGAGATAATCATCACTTAACTGGTTATCAATGGCTGAATCATATCATACGGTGAGAGTAGTTGCTCAACAATAGCCTGGTGGTTTTGTGGTTAGCAGTTGCAATGGGCTTTAATGAGCAAAATAAATCATTACATTGCAAGAAGAGAATTATAACAGGAAAAATCCGATGGAGAATATTATGTGCAGCCAAACAAATAATCTTAAACAAAGCAGGATATAGTCCTACATCTAAATAAGATTTGCTGATATTAACTGAAGGAAGTTTGCATTTCATAAATATTCATCTATAAAGCTACCAACCATCATTTGAAAATTTTGATCTTTGTAGCTTTTTCAGATGTTAGAATGTGTTAAGTTGTATTTACACTGAAATTTTTCCCATAATATCTTTCCGTCAGATTTCACAATTTTGAAGAGAAAATTTCAACTTTGAGACGAAACATTTGCAGTTTAAATGCAGCTTTGATTTCTTTTGTAACCTGATCGAGATCATGTGTTATATGGCTAAAACTACACTCCAATAATGTTGATAGTGATTATATTAATATATCAATATTGAGGAGCAATAGTAGTTTACACATTTGAAAGATTAATAATGTAATCAAATAAAATAGTTAAAAGAATAATAATGTCATCGAATAAAAATGACTATGTAATCAAAATATTGTTCTTGCATGATAATTATTTTTTTCTCTTTGTATTCATCAATCTCTTAGCATCATTGCCATCTGTGTCTGTTTGTAAGCTGTGTCCAGGTCTCACATGTTATACACACCTGCACCTGCACTTGCATTTGCACTTGCTGTTGCTAAAGATATGAGGTTAAAGTTACTTTTTTGTTTCCAACACATAGTCTTCAGTATCTTTATTTTAAAATATTTAGGTATCAAGGTCGAAGGGGAAAAGGAATGATGAGTCTCAAATTCGAAAAAAAAAATTAGCTGCATAACGCAATCTATATGAAAGCTCACTGATTGTTCAATAGGACAGTCACAATCACAGTCACAGTCACAGTTAACAATAACTAGATCATAGATAAGCAACCACAAGTTGATCTGAAAGGAGTATGGTTGCTCTGGATTACGTCACTTACTTGGTGATCGTAGTGGTGAAAGTTTCGTCACTTGTGGTGGTATTCTGAGGTGCCAGCGTAGTGGTTTGTGGCACTGCCACTGTGGTTTTGTTCATTTGGGGTGTAGCCGCTGTAGTGGTAACTTTCTCTGGAACAATTTCTGTAAAGTATTGAGTAATGCATCTGGGAAGTTGCTGTTGTTGGCAGGAGAGTTTGAAGACTACGATGAAACACTGATTGTAGGCATAAGTTTGGCAGCCTATTGTTTTATCATTTAATGTATGTGATATTCTCATTTTATAGTTTTCTTTAAATTTTAACGGAAATCTAATCATCTTCTAAAAATGATGAAATTATTGAAAGCTTTTCGGCAATAATTGTCAATTGTGCTGTGAAATCGAGCGTTAACTTTTTTGAGCTAATATAATAGTCCAAAGAGAAGATAATTTTCTATTCATAACTGTGCTGTTATGTATCTGACCACTTACTGTGCTCACAGGCAAATGAATAGTATCTACCGATTCCTCCATCACATCTGACATCAACCCATTTCCAGTTGTAACCTCTCCTCATGTAAACACAATCCTGTCCTGTCAGATCGTTGGGTTCTCCAGGATACCAGTTAAAGTGAGTCGATCTTACATCTATGTGATCAGAAAGCGGTCAAATGCTAACGGTAATGAATTAGTTTGATCATCATCAATCGTGTTCATGCATGTATGTATGTATCTATTTATTGATTGATTTATTTATTTATTCATTCATTTATTTATTTATTCATTTATGTATGTATGTATTTATTGATTTTCTTATATATTTATTTATATATTTATTTTTGTATTAATTTATTTATTTATTTATTCATTCATTCGTTCAAGCATGAATCCATTTATTTATTTATTCATGCACACATGAATTTATTTATTTATGTATTTTATTAATTTATTTATTCATTCATGCATACATGAATTTATTTTTTCATGTGTTTCATTATTATGATTTGATATAATAAAAGAAAATTAAACAAACTTGTTTACCTCATAATAAGCATTGGCAAATTATTTACAGGAGGTTTGAGAAATCTTGTACGGAGAGATGGAATCGCTTTTTGAACCCAAGTTTTATAATTATAAAAGACTAAAAGTTTTTATGTAGTTTATGTTCTTTATCAACAGGGTGGTAATGGGAAGCTATAAAAGCAGAAAACATTGTAGTCCTATGTTTGTAATAATATCCTTTCTTTGTCAAAAAATAAAGTAAAACATCCTACAACGAATATTTCGGGTCAAACACGACAGTTACTTACCTGGTACACCCGGACCTTCATCCCAGTACCACTGATTCTCTGTAATCCTGTCATGCAGTCCAATCCAGAGTCCATTCTTGTCAAAGACATTTCTCAATCTATTAGTCAAAATGCTTTCAACCCACTGCCTTTTGCTAAAACAATGCAAACATATCCTTTTGAATCTCAATAATATGTAAATATGTAAAAGTTGCTTCTAGTATGACAGATGATCATCTACATGTGAGCGTACCTCAATCACGTATGTACAGACCTTAATTTATATATACATACATATAGCAGTTCAAATTTTACATGCAGTGCGTTTATTCATAAACTGTGTTCAAACTCAAACTGTACCTGCTGTTTTCAAGATTCATAAGTGCTGCTCCCTTTGAATGGCACCAAGCTTTAGCTTCGTTCCATGTTTTATCGACAAGCACAAACTGGTAGCACTTCTCCCCATAAGTATACAGATATCCACGTCCCTTACTGCTGGGTGGACATTTCTCAGTGCCTACAATGTCACATTATTGCTGCATTGTAGAATGGCTGGTGAAACAAATCAAGGAGGCCTTGCTGACACAATTACCAATATACAAAATAGCAAACCACGGTTTATGACAGCTTTATTTTCCAAAACCTGATAAGTAATGTAACAAAAATTCCGTTCAATTTAAAAGAAAATTTTAAGAATTGACAAGGAAAGACTAAAATAAGAATGAAAAGGTTAAGATCCCAGACGAAGCTCGACCTTGAGTAAATTAATCATCATCTTTGGGATAAGCAGTGAGCAAGCAGGAAACTAGGAAATATACCTTTTGCAGAAACCTGGTTTTCTGTTGTATCTGTGTCTTCCTGCCTCTCAAGAGACCGTTTCTGCTTCATTCCTTCTTTTTCAATGTTGGACTGGAAGTATTATGAATATAATTATTTGTAACAGTTTTGCGGGAACATCAAGAGCGCTGGGCCACCACGACAAAGTGCCATCTCAAAATAGTTGAGTTCGATGTCCTTGAATTTCAGTATCAATATACAAGATGGCAAACAATTTAACATTGGATCAAAACTACAAGGCTTAGAAACCTTATAGGACATCATATAAGATTCGGCTGATACAAACACAATATCTTATTTTTGATCACAGCAAAGCAGGAAATTTTGTTTTGTTTGTTACATATTCTCAAAATTGATTTTAAAAAATATGAATATACTGTAGCATTTCATGTGCCTGCAAACATAGGCATTTTTCTGCAACATCATATTATAACCAGATTAAGTAAGATAAAGTAAAAGTCAGCCAAATTAGAGTTGGATTGAAGAAATACTCTACTTACATCATCAAGTTTCGCAATCAGAGCTTCCATCATATGCTCAAGCTTTTCCAGTCTCTTATCAATACTATTTTGATGATCATCTGCTTGTACATGGCTGTATTCCAGCCAAACCATGAGCATTAAAGCGCTGCAACAAATTAAAGAGGTTGTCCTGAGCCAAATCACTCCAGTTAATCGGAATGCTGGGAGTGAGTTGTTTGTGAATGCTTGTCACCGATGTGACTCACACATCGATTGACAGAACGAGAACATCAATTTGTTGGAATGATGAAGTCACACAATTGAGAATAGTATGAAGGTGAGACAGCACAAAGAACAGCAAGATAATAAGTGTAGAGACAAAACTGTACAATTTATTATATTGATTTTGGAGGAAAACTTACAGAATGCCGAGTTTCATCATCTTGACAGCTAAAACCCCAACACTGCTCTATTGAACAGGTGAACAGGAACATTACTGAGGTGTTAAACCCTGTAAATAGGATTTGATTTCAATGAAAGATCTTTGGTTACAAAGGTTTTGATATTGTTTGAACTCTAGAGAAACGGAGATACTGGAGTCTCTGCCCTTGAGTGAACAATAGCGCAGGCCTCAATAAAGTCTGAGTCATATTGCGTTACATCCTGTGATCTGATAATGAAAGGTTACAAAATGGTCTTAGATTTTTGTTATATCCATAACTTTTAACCCAGTGCGAAACAGTCAGACGCCATCATCAATTTCAGGAATGCACAACGTTAGATACAGATCCAACCTTCAGCTGGTAACAGAAAAGCTGTGTAGAGTCATAATGGACTATAATTACCTTTGTCAAAAAACTTGGTCGAAATATTTGCAGATGTTATTCTTGGCACTTATCATCCATTCCTAGTGTAACTCAAATCTCCAACTGCCTTCAAAAACGCAGAACTACTATTTTATGCAAATTTTAAATCAGACTCTTTCTGAATAAGCTTATCTTGTCCAATAACAAGGTTGCCTTCCATTCTTGTTCTCCAGCACGCTTCGGAACTGAAGAAAGAGGAACATTTTTATGTCATTGGTAGAAAGTCAACATGCAAATAAAACATTTCAGTCAATCTAGATCATCTTGATGAGAGGACCCGATCTCAATCTGATATACTTTGAGCTCAAGCCACTGCCCCATCTCTTTGTTTCTAAATATTATCATGCCAATCAGTATAACAGCAATATCAGAATAAGGTAACCTTATTGAATAACAATTAATCATTCAATTTAACAATATTAATTGTCGAGAACTTGTAGGTCAAGTGATAGTGAACACCCTCAATTGTAGTAAATAAAACACCTCATTGTCTAGTTTTCCGTTGGAATCACTACACAAAAACATCTTAACCAGAGAAGAAGGCACCATAAGAACAGCAAGGAGAGCAGCAAAATATAAATTTGCTTCACAATTAGCCATTGTGTTGGCTCTGGTTGGATGGATGGTAGTTTTCTAGTAGTACCTACATATATTATAATGAGTGTCAAATAATTCAGTTTCACATCCACTCTTTCTCATTAGGCGATTTTTGTGACCTGTCATTGGCTCTTTTTTCCATCCAACAGTCAATAAAATCAGAGCCAACATATTGACTATTCACATGCAAATTAGCATAACAGTTATGAAGATGAGTTCAATGCATTAAAATTACTCTAGGTGACTAAGATACTGCTAGCATGATTGGAGTACATTTGTGTGTAAATGAAAGGTAATTCCCTTTGTCAGTTTTTGTGTTAATCAGGCCTCGCACAGCAGGTTTTCACAGAAGAATGTTCTTCGACCGGAACATCGCAATCATTGAATCATCTACGCAAAGGCCATCACCACTTTGGGGTATAACGCCGCCATAGATCACTTGTAAGAACATCCGTGGCATTCTCATTCCACACCCATGAGTTAGTAGCAGCGTACCATGCCAGTCCGATCATACTTCTGGAATCTGAATTATATGGCTTGTTAGTGTTATCTGTTAACCAAGTTCATGGCTGCATATATCTATATGCTAATGGAAATTTACAGTTCTCCTTCAGTTTGCAGATGATGCCGATAATGATATGGTAACCCTGTTTCACAATCGTACGCAGTAAATTAACATTGGTGGATAACGATTTGTAGACTTTTACCTCCGAACAATAATTCTTTACTCTTCAGCCACAGAAGTGACTCAGCAGTTCTGGAGGTAGCTTGTAGTTCTCATCTACCATTACAGTATGTACTGGCATCTGCTCGGCTCCTCAGAAGGTCAACCTTTCGCATACATGATTGTGAAAAATTGTTGTACCAGTATTCACCAGGGTTAGCTTGTACTAGTAAATACAAAAGGATGTATTTACATAAAACTTCTTACCACTGTCTAGCTTAGGGATGGGCAACAATAAGTACAGAAAGTACAAACCGCAGCAGCGCATCATCTATGAGATAGCTATAGCTAAATGATATGATAACAATTATACTGCGAATGCAGCAATTTTCTGGACAGATTCGACAAATGTTCGTGGTTGAGTAGTAGATTTACAGGCTTTCACCATAGACATGTTAATCGGCCAATTACTTGTGAATAAAGTGTTTCTGTCACAACTATTTGTAAAATATTATAAAAACATAACAAAACATCATAGTAAATGACATAATAACAGAAATTTAAATGAGGAAAATCATGGTCTTGGTCTTTTTTAATGATCTTACTGAAAATGACAATTTTCCAAAATGTCAAACTACCATTTTGAATTTATGTCGTAGATTGCACAAAATAGTTATAAGTTATAAGTTTGCCGAGTATCTCCCCCAAAGAGTAAGTCAATGGTTGAGCTCTAGTCATGTCCCTTATTGCTGCAGGTAATTTTGTAGATAAA
The DNA here is from genome assembly GCA_914767715.1 of Membranipora membranacea. Classification (NCBI taxonomy): domain Eukaryota; kingdom Metazoa; phylum Bryozoa; class Gymnolaemata; order Cheilostomatida; family Membraniporidae; genus Membranipora; species Membranipora membranacea. Next base: position 11,133,252 of record OU612073.1, on the reverse strand, counting down.
TCACATTTTCTCAATCTCAAATGGCATTCTATTACCGTAAGGTCGCGTATTGAGCTCTAGTCATGTCCCTTATTGCTGCAGGTAATTTTGTAGAGAAATCACATTTTCTCAATCTCAAATTGCATTCTATTACCGTAAGCTCGCGTATTGAGCTCTAGTCATGTCCCTTATTGCTGCAGGTAATTTTGTAGATAAATCACATTTTCTCAATCTCAAATTGCATTCTATTACCGTAAGGTCGGTATTGTAGCGTGGTTAATGTCCATGAGTGGTTAGAACTTAGTCAAGCATACTGCGGTTATAATAAGGGCATTGTTTCCAAATTCTATAGGCAGGTGGCTAATGAGTGAACATACATACTACCTCAGTTGGGTACCACTCAGTTGTAACAAGCTAGCAGCGACTATAAGGAAAGGAGCTGGGCCCGACGGACTAATCCCTGAGGTCCTTAGAATATGTGCCTACCAACTAGCCCCTATTATTACTAAACTCTTCAATAACTCTATAGAGCAACATACAACATCTAAGCTTTGGAAATCTGCTGTAATAAAACCACTACCAAAAGTCACCACACCAACACGACTCAAAGACTACCGCCCGATAGCCATAACCATCTGCCTATGTAAAATGTTAGAGAGACAACTTAAAATATACATAACTAAACACACAGCCATAGACCGCCATCAGTTTGCCTACCGCCAGAAAAGATCAACACAAGATGCTGTCCTATGCCTTACAACAACTATCACACACTTTATTGACAAAGCAGCATCTAACTATGCAAGATGTTTAATTTTGGACTTTTCTTCTGCTTTCAACACCATCAGAGTAGAATATCTAATCCCCCTGCTACAACACCTCGACACCAGAGTAATAGGATGGGTAACTAGCTTCTTGAGTAACCGTGTCCAGCAAACAATGGTCAACAATCAACTGTCTGCACCAATATTGACTCATACAGGAACTCCCCAGGGCAGTGTACTCTCACCACTATTATTCTCCATCTATACAAACAGGATTACATCTAAACTGTCGAATATCACAGTACTCAAATACGCAGATGACACTTGTGTAATTGGATTAGTTGGTAATGATTTTGACTTATGCTATTATTTTTCTGATATTAATAGAATCTCCAAACAATGCACTGATTTAGATTTACTACTTAATGCTTCTAAGACAAAGGAAATGCTTTTCTCTACTCAACGCCTCAAACACTCCTAAACTGAACCTAGATGGCACCAATATATCATTTTGTGAAAAGGTAAAATACCTTGGTGTAGACATTGATAACAAACTAAGATTCGAAAATTATGTGCATAAAATAACTGGCAAAGCAAGTCAAAGGATGTATGTTGTTAAAAATTATATGTATCTGAGTTCGAAGCCATTAGCCTCCATGCTGTTCGAAAGTTTTGTAGTCTCACTCATAATGTATTGTCTACCTGTTTTGCACACTAGCATATATGCTAAGGACAAGAAATTACTAAGAAAAGTTTTCAACGATGCCAAGAATTTAGGGCTTGACGTAGGCGATCTCGATACCATTGTTAAACAGAGAACTAAATCCATTATCATGTGCTGTTTGTCTGATGAAGACCACTTTATACACGATTTTCTTGAACATTGCCCTTCTGGTCGTCTCAGACATGTTAAATATCGCAGCTCATGGGGCAAAGACTGTTTTCTGAGGCAAATGTGCATCACACTTAATGAGATTCTTTTTTAAAAAAGTCTGTAGTTCCATACACTGGTAGCAAGCTCTTATTATGACAAAGTATATGCATCCATTTTTCGCAACATTTAATGTTTGTGATAGCTAATAAATCAATCAATCAATCTATATATCTCTTATTTTTATTAACAATATACTACCTCAGAAGAGACATATAAAACTGTTGAGCTCAATGTATTAACCTTCAAGGTCAAGCAGTTGTTGCCTCGTTACACCTACATAAATTTATCATCCAATTAGTAACAATCTGACCAATAGTTAACCAATCAGCATTCTTCTTCCCCACAAGTCGATGCCACTTCTTATTATTAATGGCAGACAGAAATGTATCAAAATGTTTTGTTTTGAAGAAGTTAGTAGGACAGCTGTGTGCTGTGGTCAGGTCTGTGCAGTGTGGTGGGAGGGCATTAGCATGTTACATATAGTGTGCATATTTCTGGATCATTATATTGCCTGGGCGGCTAGATATTGTGGTTCAATGACAGTGGGCTTGCTGGTGTGACATGGCTAAAATCTGTGTTTTGTTTCCCAAATTAATCCAGGCCTGTTCACCAACAAGCCGCATGGTTACAATACGAGACCTTAGGGTTATGCCCTCTCTGCATGTATTATTCAGTTCAGTTAGGTTATGTAGCTCACCAATGGTCCCTAGTTAGTATTAACACAATTAACACTATTATTGCATAATTTGTTGGTTTAGATGATCGATGTTCGACACATTATGATTGATAGGGCGATAAGCAAGACACTATCTGGATCGGCAATAAGTTTGTTGTCATTATCCCATTCAGTTTCAAGTCTCGTCTTTTCCCATATTAACTCACTGACGTCTTATGTTGATATTTTCCAGTGGGCCAACCCACTTGGGATTCCCAAGAATGTTCACAAATATCACACACAGGACACACAACTCCTACACACAATTTATCTCAACCTTAAAATCTATGCAGAGAGGGCATGTGTGTATACCTAAAGTGATACTCAGTCTTAGGTAGCTTTCAACCACAAAGCAACACAGGCCATTATTGATGATGTTGCATCGTAGCGTTTGAAGTGATCTGTGAGACATCCATCGGCTTTTCTGAAAAGCTCACTGTAGCTGCAAGTAGCATTTATGTACGCAAGCGAAATCAAACCCTTGTGGATGAATGCGGAAGAAGACATAATAACATAATATTAAGAGCTTACCTCAGTCAAGCTGAGTGCCATTGATTAGTTTGACACAATTATCAGTAATGCTCTTCGATATGATTGTGGATCCAGATGAAAAGACATAGCGATGTGACTAAAAAAACAGTAACACATTATTCTCAGTAGATTGGGGGTTCATTTCAAAAAGGTTGCTACACTTTGTAATCGCTCAATAAGCTTTTTGTCGACTGGAAAAAAACAGTTGCAAAAATTCAAAGGCTAATTGGCAACGAGGTTAATTGCCAATACATGTGTTATCAAAACATTCATAACTTATTTGTCTGAGTATAAGTACACTTGGCCATGGTTTAGAATGTATAATCATTAGATCCTTGAATATACAACAGAACTACACAAGGTTGTCATTAGCATAATATCACAGAGCAAGGATATATTCTTACTCTGTGATATTATGGGAAAACCAAGTTTGAGGTTATACTAGGTAAATTCGCGCCCATTGTATCTATATTAAATAATCAATTGGTAATAGGGAGACAACTTGATTCCAAGTTGAATTCAGTTGGATTTCCCCATGAAAATGATTATGATTATTGATTATTTAATATAGATACCAAGGGCACAAATTTACCTACTGTCTAACCAAAATCACAAAAATTGTTGTTTCACTATTGCCATTGGTTGAACCCTTCGAGGAAGTGCTCGTATTTTGCGCAGTGAACCACTTAATTTGAGAATGGTGCCATAAATGTCAGCTGAGCTATCTGATTACAAATATAAAATTTTGAAAATTCTTTTTTAAAGAACTGTCCAACGTTTTTATCAACAATCAGTTGGATTGCTGCCAAAATATGACAAGAGTTTCATTTAGTGGGTTTTCCGTCAACAAGAAGCTTACAACATAATATTAAGAGCTTACTTCAGTCAAGCTGAGTGCCATTGATTAGTTTGATACAATTATCAGCAATGCTCTTCGATATGATTGTGGATCCAGATGGAAAGACATATCGACGTGACTAAAAAGACAGTAACACATTGTTCTCAGCAGATTGGGGGTTCATTTCGAAAGGTTGCTACACTTTGTAATCGTTCAATAAGTTTTTTGTCAACATGGTTAATTGCCAATACATGTGTTATCAAAACATTCATAACTTCCTTGTCTGAGTATAAAGTAAATTTGAGTTTAGGAGGGCAAAAAGACAAAATGTAGAACCTTGCAGCGCAGCTTGGACCAAACAAATGTTATTGTTAATTTTATGATTGTGACAGATAAGAAAATCTGAATTCAGCACACGCCATATTTGTGTGTTGAGATACAGAATGGGTATTTGCATTGTAAGTGGGTCAGCTATCTTTAACATTGACCAAGGAGGAAGTGGTCAGTGATATATTGGCAAAGAGTGGGTATGCTGTTACCTAAGATTGTATAATTTTTGAGGTATGCAAGCCATAGAAGAGAGCAGTCGACATAATAACAGTTTTGCCTCGTCTCCAAGGTGTAAATTTATAATTTCCAGGGTTCGAGGAAGTTTTTGCAGAGAAATTTCTTGCAGGGCATGCTTTACTGCACATTATCTATCCACAAAGTTTTCTTGGTATACATTTAATCTGTTATTGTTACCATAGGGTTTTGATAGAAGAGAGCAGTCGACATAATAACTGTTTTGGCTCGCCTCCAGGCTGTAAATTTATAATTTCCAGGGTATCAGTATATGTGAAAACTAATCTAAACAGGAGTGATGGAATTTTATAGAGTTAATTTGTTGTGTGACAAACTTTTCACCAAATGAGTATTGTGTGACTTGATCAAAATGAGACTCCTTGACCACACTAATCATACCTTCCAAAATACAAATTTAATATCAAAACTTCTCCACCACAGTTTGATTACTGATAAAGGCGAGAGTATATTTTTGAATTGGCAAAGATTAGGCATTTATTTCGGCTTATATGTCAAAAACAAAAACTGCTTTTAAATGTAGTCTAGGGTACCGATCAGACAAGATTGACCATCTTTGTGTTTAATGTTAACCAGACTCTGCTTGTTGGCGTTGGCAAACAAGTTTCACACCCTGATTACTACTTCCTAATTGGGCATCACTCAACAATTCTAAAATTTCCAAAATATTTTTTTATTTGGTTATTCTTTAGTTATTGCTCAACTACTGGGTAATAGCCATAATATATTATGTGTAGAAAGAGAAAAAGGCTAGAGTGTTTGAAAGGCTTTTATTTGGTCTATGGGCTGCACAAAAACAAACTTAGTGTAATCCATGATCATGCATGGGCTTAACAAAGCATGAACTCTATGTACAAGTATGCAAGTTTAGCATCATGCATCATGCATTCCAACAAATTTCCTTGTAGGACCCGCTAGAATATCAGACAGGCATTGGCAACAAACCAGGAAAACCCATTGGATGGAGTTTCATGCTCATGCTATATCACTGAGCAAACATTATCAACTGGCTGCGGGCCATCCATTGAATTTATCCAAGTGGCTAGTGCAATAACAATCTTGTAGTTTTTAATCTACAGGCTGTTACCATAAAAGCACATTATATCTAACTGTGGTTTTGCTTTTATGAATTAGTTTTGCACCTAGCATCAGCAAGAACGGTAGGAAAATTTTTGTCTCTTGTATGCAGCAATTTTATAAGGCTGCGTTGTATGAAGTTAAGTTTTGCATTGTCTTCTGCATCGCCATCAGACTTTTCACTCCAGGTGCAACTTGTGTTGAGGTGATCTGTCTCCGTACATCGCATTGAGCTTGTAAGTAGTGGACCGGCAACATTTCATTTCTTATCATTTTTTGTTCAGATCAATCATTGATCAATTGACTTTTATGTTGACATACAGGAGTTTACATTAGTAGGGATTAATACTATTTCATCCTGTTTTACTCTGCTCAAAGTTTCTTCCAATTGACATATGAAAGCACCCAAAATAGCAATCATTTTGGGAAATTCCTTTGAGTCTAGAAAAAGCAGGCTACATGCATTTTGAACCATATTTATTATTATACGCTTTTTATCTTGCAAACAATAATATCCTGGTCGGATATTTAACATAATCATAATGTGCCAAAGAAATTACTGCATGGCATAATGTAATTCAAAATATTTGGAGGTACAGCATGGAGTTAATGATCTATTAGAAAGGCAATTATTTGTTCCACACTGTTCAATTTAATTTTTCTGTGATTTCTGTGATCTAAAATTACTGTGTTCCTGCTCCTATAATACTTTTTTGAAAACCAGAATTTAGCTTTTGAATAGTCATCAGTGCTGCCAAACATAGTCGACTAGTCTGAGCCCCTCAGACTCTTGATCCCCCCCCCCCTCCTCCATCAGCATAGTCGGAGAATGTATATAGATGTGGATTATTAGAAAATGCATTGCTTACGAGAGTTTGATATGCTGTCAAATTTATACTTTTTTGTTGCGGCATTGTGTGACTGGCAATGAATTCAACTCTCTCATGACAGGTCTTTTACCGGCTCTTATTTTGCTTGCATGAGATGGTGACTCTATACCTACCAACAGTAGAGATATTTATAGTGCCTGTAGGGGTGTGTCAACATGGGAGACGTTAGATCAAGTTTTATCCACTTTGCCAGCATTTAAGTTGTGACTCAAGCGCTGGCAAAATTGATTGAAGTAGACCTGTGGTGTCTACTGGACAGACTATTAGCATCAGATTAAATACTTGTTACAAACATGCACTCTATTGTATGTCTGCTTTGTTTCAGATGCCTATACCTACCATCTATCACCCATCTCTAGCTATGGATTGTTGCTTACGCAGCGGAGAAGACGGGGAGTGCTGGTTCAACCTGTACTGCGGACATAGAGCACATGAGTACTGTGTGACTCGATCTAAAGTTTACACTAGACATGGCTGCCCTGTGTGTGTCCGTGAATCCGCAACACAACAGCGAGAAAGTAAGTTGCTCCCAATCTATATTGATCTGGGTGTGTTTCACAGGACTCTAAGAAGAGACCCCCACATCCTATCAATCATAGATGACATCATAAACGTGATCTGGGAATTCCAAGTATTGCATTGTGCCATTTTTGATAATCCATGCCCTATTCGCGTATCTATCACCAATGAGTTCATTGACTGCACCATTGCTGTTGATATGATCGATTCAGTTTCAAAACTAGTTCATCAATTTGTCACACAAAAAATTAACACTTTGTTGAATGCTTCCCAAAGACAAAAGCATGTTATAGTCAGGCAGTTACTGATGATAAACCTGTGTCAGATTTGCATGATAAAAAAATTCAATGCTCTACTTGGCATAATTATTGTAGGTGGAATGTAACTCTCTTTCTCTGCATTATGATGTCACAGTCTACTGGAAGTCATCGCTTCTTGTCTTGCACATCTGGGAGACTGTGACATCATAATGCAGGGAATGGGAGTTACCTTCCCTTATGGAAGGCACTTTTCCACAATCATTAATTCATGCCAAGTAGAGCATTGAATATGACACAACTTTATCATAAGAAGCCGTCTGACTATAACATGCTTTGGTCTTTGGGTAGTCTGTTATACAAGTAAAACTGATAATTTTCTTACCTTGCACATCACACCCACTGTGATTTTCTAGACATTCTGAAGATCGTAGAGAAAGCAATATCTACATTTTCATCTGTGGATGAAAAGTTGAAGACTGCAGCTATCATTATAAGGGGTTTATACGTTGGAGATCTGGAAGGAAATGCAGGAAATGAATAGTAGTGTGGGAAGATGGTTTTTATCTTAGATGCGTTTTGCTTTTTATCAATAGCTCTATTTTATACTGTTTCGTGAACTCAACAACAAACTCTGCTCTTTTAGGTCTGCCCAACCTTCCATACTGGCGGCATCAACGATCCATGAGCGAATTTAACAAGCACAAGGCGTCAATCAAGTGACTAACCCTAAATTGAAAGGGAGGATTTGTTCAGTACATATGGGCAAGGAGTTACAGTTCCCCTATGCATTCTATTCTTCTCCCTGCTCTATCTATGTCTACTCTATGTATGTGTATATTATATATATATATATATATATATATATATGGGTTGGGTAGTAATTGATAAACATTAATTAAGATTGGGTGGCAGGGTGTTGTTTGTTGTGAGAGGTGCAACGAGTGACTGTAAGTGAGCTAGTTGACTAATAGCACAGGCCCTCTGTATATGTTGCACTTAACCACTGGACTTGCACCAACTACTACAGTAGGCCTATGATGATTAATTGAAGTTAGGGTATTATAAGTTAGGATGATGTTTGTTCTGAGAGGTGCAGAAAGTGACTATGAGCAAATTGACAGAGCACATAGGCCTTCTGTAGTTGGTGCAAGTCGAGTGGTGGAGTGCCCCAATGGTCGAGAGGAAAGTCCTCGATCATGGGGCCACTCAACCACTGGACTCCCACTAACTACAGAAGGCCTGTGACTGAGATAGTGTCTAATTAATGGGGACAAATCTATGAGAGGTATCTAGAGTAACGAGTGCAGTGTGTTTCATCTGTCGACTCCGAAACATGGGTCTTTGGAAATGTTTGACTGTCCCTCCCCATCCCCTACAAAGTCATAGGTCATTAATTGACAAAATGTCTCTCATCTCTCAACTAACTCAGTCTAACTAGATCCATAGACCTTATGTATGAACGGCTCATGAGGTAGTATTTCAAATCTTCTCAACCATGAATCGCCTTCAAACAACCGAAACCCAAGAGAGGACAGTCAAACTCAAACATTGCCAGATACCCCTATTATGAAATAGACCTGTAGTGTGTATGCTTAGCTTGCCTTTTGCTTGATGGATAAACCACCACCACATACAATTCCAATTTAGTTTGTTCGATATTGATTTCGTGTGTTTGGTAGCTGATCATCTCGTTATGGGCAAAGTTAACTTCTGTGGTACATGCTCGTAAGTTCAGACTCCTATACATGTAGCTCATGCCAACTTAGTTTTGGAGCAAGTGTCGAAGGGAACTGCTGACAGACTAGGTTTAAGGGTGATATGAGAATGGGTCTCAATAACCCACCGCCCACCCTCCTCTAGGTAGTAGTGTATAGTGGGTACTGTCCAGGTCTAGATTATCAGACAGAAGGGAGAGGGAGGTTTTCAAGTAATTCAAGTAAAAATTCGGTTGGCAGTAGTTGAGAGTCAACCTTCTACATGTTTCTATGACATGATGAGATGCATAGGGTGAGGTACATTTTCTGAACTCGCCTCTGTTAGTAACAAGTTGGTAATGTGGTTGGTAATGTGTTTGGTAGGCATTTGCTTGCATTAGATCCCAAGGAAATCATCCATTCAACTCAACATAATTCAGCCATTAGAACAGTAAATTCAAGCCATAGAAAGTCTCAGATTATTTATACTGTATTAATACTCACATCGAGCTCATCAACTCAATGCGCACTACGAGACGCTACCATCACCATACGCACAGTAGCCCAACTATTTGTTGACATATCAGATGACCAGGACTGTAGATGTTTCATTGGCAGCAGCTTAAAGAATAAGATTTCTACATCAACGCTCATAAAGGAAATTGTGCACAGCTGGATGCCGAAAACTCGTTATCTCTATATGTTATAATGGCATTTTTCTTGCAGACACCCCTACCTTTGATGGGCCATAATTCATTCTGTATTTATCCTAGAGACTGATTTCCAAATTTGTTGGAATGATCAACCTTCAAGCTATACACCATATTGTTGTCATTTTTTGCTAGGATACATAGGCTATGAGCTATCCATGATTGTAAAATGAGTTTTATCATATAAATTTACATGTGGCCTTGGTCAATACAGGACATTTCCTAATTTTTATGACCAGAAGTTTATCAATTGTCACACGTAAATCTATATAATAAAACTCATTTTAAAAACACAGATAGCTCGTATCAAATAAGGTCAATAAATAGAGTCATGTCAAAATTGCTTGCAGTTTGGGCTGAACTGCAATTGCAATCCCAGATTTAAATTGTCCTAAGAAACCTCTCAGCGATTTGTTGATTGTTTCCTCTTAGCGTGTAGGTGTACTTGATAAGCCAAATGATAAAGTCATATTGATTGTAGACTATCCCAATTGGCCTCCGACCATCATAAAGGCCTACGCAAAAGTTCAACCTAAATGAAAATTGTCATTTTCTGAAGGTGATCACCGCCAAACCCATCCAGCACAACCAAATCACCTCTGCCTTTTTTGCCTTCTTCACAAAGGAAACTGAATCCAAAGCTTCCAACTAAAAATAAAACCAATGTACAGCTGGATCGGTACGTACTGCCCAATAAGTATTCCCCATATGAGGGCTGAGTGAAGTGATACCCTTTGGATCAACCTTCCGTTATACCGAGTTGCACAATACAACAACATGTTATGCTTGCCTTTTGCAGTTTGGCTAAGGTGCAGTGGCCATGTGAAGTGGAGGGGATGTCAGCCTATCAATGTCACAATATAATATACCTAAGACATATTATATACTATATTTAAACTACTTTATTTCATCTACATGCATGGTGCTGAAATAGAAACCAGTCAACATTTAACCAGGTTGGTAAATTTTACCCATGGTATCCGGTTGATGGTATGTCCGTCAAGGCTTTCACTACATGTTCCTCAATTCTTTTTTGTCATGAAAGTGGTACCACTTTTCAGCATCGAAAGCCTGTATTGCTGACTCGACCAAACCAAAACAGGTTGCCTTTCTTCGCTATTGATCTTTTCAATTTGACCTGTTTTTTTTTCATTTTGAGTTACCAATCCATTGACGGTGTTCTAATCAACGATAGAGAAATAAAGGGAGGAACAAATCTGGTCAGATTTGTACATCGAATTGACCTGTAATCTTAAAACTGGTTTAAAAAATGCTTCCACTTCACTGCCCTTAGTCAGGCTCACAACAATAATGTTCTCTGCCAACGTATAATAATGTTGCTCAACTAGTATTATAACATGAACACTGTGGTAATATAAAAAGTAAGTTGGTAAATTAAAATTTGATAGTCCTTTGTTTCATATCGTAACATAGGATTTAAAAGATCTGCTTAAAAGTGCATGTCATCCCTACCTATGAAGGAAGCACCAGAATTTTAATCAGACTCTTGGGAAATATAGATGTAGGTTGCAAGCAAGGAGATATATCCCAAACTCCCTGTTGCAAATTTCAGAACAAATTATAGATTTAATATATTCGTAGTATTTAAAAGCCAATATTTGAAGAAAAATTTTGAAATAGCAAAGGGCAGGCTGGTCAAGTCCATTTGACTTTGCCTCAAGAACGACTACAGATTTTTGGAGCAAAGCCATATTGTATATAAAGCTGTTGTGCAAATTAGTATTTCAATGATAGGTCATGATCTTTGGGAGGAGATGCAGAGTTCTTTAGCTATCAAACCATCACAATGTGCCAATTGTAAACCTGTAAGCGATTTATTGCGAGAAAACATAAAACCAGTTAATTCTATTTGATCAACAATCCTTCAATTACCAGTGACCATATTATTCTTTCTCCTAGCTTGACTACATATTGAGTCACCTCTCGCCATACAAGCAGTTTTCAAATCACAAATCAAGTTGTTTCCGTCTGAAACGGCACCACGTGTTCAACTGTGTAAAATAGTTGACTACAAAAATAGTTTTTTCTTTTGTTGCTGATTCAATGAACCAATGCACTTAATGTAAATGCTTCTTCATCTAACAAAAGGTGTTTATTTACATAAGAAAGAAAACCCTATTTTTAGTCCGCGCATGGCTCTGTTTACTGCACGTTTATTTCCTGACTCTTTGCACAAGATACATCATCATGTTTTTCAATGAGCATCTAGAGTAGAAACCATCAATGATTGATGAGGGGATTGTTAAGTAATTTATCATTCTGTGGAAGGGTTGCAATGAGGAACTTAATCGTTAATGACCCTTTGTTAAAGACCTTTTCCTTTAATGTCTCCTTCTTACTGATTTTGGCCTCAAGTTAAAGTACCTGGGTACTGGTTTCCAACTGCGATCATATGACGCCCATTCAGAGTTCCTGGTGGTTTGGTTTCTCATTCATATTCCACAACAAGAAACAGGAACAGAAAGCTACTCTGTTCCTTTTTTTGCAAACTCGAAAGCAGAGCCAACAATCCTACCGTCCCAATCCACAACCTTGAAACTAGTTCCTTTTAGTTGCCACCTTGCACTTTAGTTGGGAACTATAACTTTTCACTTCAATTAAATGACTGACAGTTTTAAGTATGAAAGGAATATGGAAATAGTTCAAACCTTAATTTTTTGCCCTCAAGATCTCAAAATGACTCATTGATGAATAACAGGGCTTATATGTAGTATGAGACCGGAGTTGGCTGTTTGCCAACAAAAAGGGCTGCACATTTCTTAATCTGACTCTCTCGTCAATCACCATAGCAGCTTGGGTGGTCTTGGCAAACTTTATAGTAGCCACTCTACCATAGACTGTGTACCTAAGTTTCCAGCTTGATAATTGGCTGGTGAGTAAATATGCATGAAAGGTGGTTGGGAAGCTTGGTAGTATACTATAGTCTCTGGTAATACCTTATAGCAATTATAGATGTCAAAGTGTTTGCTATCACTCAAATTTGACATGGGAATGTTTAAAGATGGAAACTAATTGTTCTTCCCATACTCAAAAACTCTCTTCAATTTGGTCTCATTACTTATGGTCCTGACATATTTAGAAATCAGCCAATTGTTACTAGAACTGTTCTCTCACTGTTGTAAGTCCTCTGGCAGAACCCAATAAACATGAAGTGGCTATGACTAAGGCACAGGCGAAGCTCTTTTTACACTGCGTTTTGATGCTCAAATTTCATCATTAAAGTATCGCTGCTGTTTTAGTTAGAATTTAAACTGGATAGGGTGGGCCCACATTTAGATCCACTATGACTTCATGCTGCACTCTAAGAAAGACAGCCAATAATAACTCATCATTTATGATCTGTGTGAGCAAGAAAAAAAATATCATCGCCAGATCAAACCTAGAGTTTCGCAAATGTGGGTGGATAGGGGTGGATGGCTTTGTGTGAACTTTTACTCAATTTCATAGCCAACAAGCAGATTACAATTAGGGATATCAACCTTTTGCTTCTGCGATTCGGGCTTGAGCGTTTATTTTTCTGTGCAGATAACAAACAAACAGAGATGACCTAACAACTTGGTATCCTTCTGAATACTCTTTTTTTTTTCATTCTTATGCGGTGGTTTTCAAATCCAAATAATTCAGATTAGATCAGTTTTGCCAAGAATGCTGATTGGTTCCTTTATACTTCAATCAGATGCATGCTTCATCTCTTATCTTTTGTCCTGGTATGAAACATAATAAAAAAATTATGAGGGTATTTACTTGGTGGCGCTCGTGGGAGGAAACAAAAATTGACCTGCTGCAGTTCGAAACATTGCTAGTAGTTTGGATGTAGACCTAACGAACTGCCGAATGCATTTCATACAAATTACCCCATTAGATGGTTCAATGCCTGACCCCTAATGTGTGATATAAAAAATCAATGGAACTATTTTTCAAACAATGCATTCTTGAATTTTAAAGAAAAACAGCGCTAGAAAGTTCCCCTACTGCACGCAAGAGCTGTCATGAGGGTCAATCAAGCAAAAAAAATCTTGGCGCTTTATTTCTAATTAAAAAAGGACAATTGATTAGGTACTCTGACTAACTCATGCTTACGAAATATTGTTTGTACTTCCCATTTACAATTATCCTCCGACCTAGGGCACTCCTTTCATGATGCACTGTAATAAGAAATGTCTAACATTGCCATACATAGCATAACTTGTACAATCGAAGCAAGAGGGTGTGGAAAAAAAACACTGTCGATATTTGGATATTCCCATGATCATCAGATTTTGGAAAATTCTTGGTTGACTTTGGCCGATGTGCTGTTTGGGAATTTTGTTTTCATAATGACTGCCTTGTATTTAAGGTGAAAACGAAAACTGTCAGGGTCAGACTTCCTTGTTTTAGATTAAATTCACTGAATTCAAGGATATCATCATTATCATAAGCCATTTAGCTGTTGTGTTGCAGAGGCTATCATCAAGGATATCATCATTACGAAGAGAAGAGACGGTAGGCAAATTTTTTTCTCTTGAATGCAGCAATTTTATAAGGCTACGTTATATAGTTAAAAATTGCATTGTACTCAGCATCGCCATCAGTCTTCTCACTACAATTGCTTGTGTTGAGGTGAGCTGTCTCTGTACATTGCATTGAGCTTGTAAGTAGTGGACTGGCAACATTCTATTTTATATAATTTTTAGTTCAGATCAATCATTGATTAATTGACATTCATATCGATATACAGGAGTTTATATTATTAGGGCTTAATACTACTTAATCCTGTTTTACTCTGCTCAAAGTTTCTTCCAATCAACATATGAAAGCACCCACCCAAAAAGAGCAATCATTTGATTCTGGATAAGACCAGGCTACATGCGTTGTAAGCCATATTTAACCAGGCTACATGAGTTGTAAGCCGTATTTATTATTGTACACTTTTTATCTTGCAAACAATATCATCCTGGTCAGATGTTTTACATAATGTGCCAAAGAAATTACCACATGACGTAATGCAAAATATTTGAAGGTACAGCATGGGATTAATGATCAATTAATGACTATGAAGAAAGTCAATAATTTGTTCCACGCTGTTCAATTCAATTTTACTGTGATGAAAAGAACTAAGATTTAAAATTACTGTGTTTCTGCTCCTATAATATTTTTTTGAAAACCAGAATTTAGCTTTTGAATATCCATCAGTGCTGTCAATCATAGTCTAGTATTCTGAGCCCCTCAGACTCTTGACCCCCCCCCCTCCTCAATCAGCATAGTCGGAGAATGTATATAGATTTGGATTATTAGAAAATACATTGCTTACGAGAGTTTGATATGCTGTCAAATTTATACATTTTTGTTGCGGCATCGTGTGTGTGACTGGCAATGAATTCAACTCTCTCATGACAAGTCTTTTACCGGCTCTTATTTTGCTTGCATGAGATGGTGACTCTATACCTACCTACAATAGAGATATCTATACTGCCTGTAGGGGTGTGTCAACATGGTAGACCTTAGATCAAGCTTTATCCACTTTGCCAGCATTTAAGTTGTGACTCAATCGCTGGCAAAATGGATTGAAGTAGACCTGTGGTGTCTACTGGACCGACTTTTAGCCTCAGATTAAATACTTGTTACAAACATGTACTCTATTGTACGTCTGCTTTGTTTCAGATGCCTATACCTACCATCTATCACCCATCTCTAGCTATGGATTGTTGCTTACGCAGCGGAGAAGACGGGGAGTGCTGGTTCAACCTGTACTGCGGACATAGAGCACATGAGTACTGTGTGACTCGATCTAAAGTTTACACTATACATGGCTGCCCTGTGTGTGTCAGTCAATCCACAACACAACAGCGAGAAAGTAAGTTGCTCCCAATCTATATTGATATGGGTGTGTTTCACAGGACTCTAAGAAGAGACCCTCACATCCTATTAATCATAGATGACATCATAAACGTGATCTGGGAATTCCAAGTATTGCATTGTGCCATTTTTGATAATCCATGCCCTATTTGCGTATCTATCACCGATGAGTTCATTGACTGCACCATTGCTGTTGATATGATCGATTCAGTTTCAAAACTAGTTCATCAATTTGTCACACAAAAATTTAACACTTTGTTGAATGTTTCCCAAAGACCAAAGCATGTTATAGTCAGGCAGTTACTGATGATAAACCTGTGTCAGATTTGCATGATAAAAAAATTCAATGCTCTACTTGGCATAATTATTGTAGGTGGAATATAACTCTCTTTCTCTGCATTATGATGTCACAGTCTACCGGAAGTCATCGCTTCTTGTCTTGCACATCTGGGAGACTGTGACATCATAATGCAGGGAATGGGAGTTACCTTCCCTTATGGAAGGCACTTTTCCACAATCATTAATTCATGCCAAGTAGAGCATTGAATATGACACAACTTTATCATAAGTAGCCGTCTGACTATAACATGCTTTGGTCTTTGAGTAGTCTGTTATACAAGTAAAACTGATAATTTTCTTACCTTGCACATCACACCCACTGTGATTTTCTAGACATTCTGAAGATCGTAGAGAAAGCAATATCTACATTTTCATCTGTGGATGACAAGTTGAAGACTGCAGCTATCATTATAAGGGGTTTATACGTTGGAGATCTGGAATGAATTGCAGGAAATGAATAGTAGTGTGGGAAGATGGATTTTATCTTAGACGCGTTTTGCTTTTTATCAATAGCTCTATTTTATACTGTTTCGTGAACTCAACAACAAACCCAGCTCTATAAGATTTTTGCGATCAAATGATGCATTAAAAAATATTTTCCGTGTTTATGCATCAACAGGACTGGGCTGGGCTGGGCTCAGATACAAGGTCACTAAGACCAAACAACAGAATCGAACCTAGGTTTGATCTTTTTTTTCCACTTCAGATTGTTGTATCATTATCTCTTACCTCACATTCCAGTTTTCTATATTTTATTAAATTTCATATCACAATTTATGTTGGCAACCAACATCCATTCAGCCATTGCGGAAGATAATTTTTCAGCTCTTACATAAACTAGATGCATAAACAAACAAAGATATGATCGGCAATAAGATATAATGATTTTTTTTTTCCCCTTCACATTGTTGTATCATTATCTCTTACCTCACATTCCAGTTTTCTATATTTTATTAAACGTTTCATATCACAGCTTATGTTGGCAACCAACATCCATTCAGCCATTGCGGAAGATAATTTTTCAGCTCTTACATGAACTAGATTCAAAAAGAAACAAAGATATGATCGGCAAAAAGATATAACCTCTTTCAAATTCAACTTTTTTTTGCAAATATTAAAAAACAAATGCTCAAACATGGTACTTCACAAATCTTATTGGCAAATTTGACAGCTATGCCATCATCACAATTGAATGTTTCCAATAATTTTTCTTTTCATGATTTATGCTTTGAACCTGCCAATAAATATTCTTATAGTTAAACTCAAGCTCAAAGTAGCTCTTTACTAGCTATGACAGGGCAGTATGGACCCGTCAGTTTGCAGTGTATTAGATATGCTCAAGATATACTTCTAGCTAGAGTTTAGTTTAGTGATATGTTAATATTAGCTACCACCAAATTGTGGCAAGCCAGGTAGGGAGTTTATAGAAAATTGAAGCGGGTGAGAAACCATTAGTTTGCCTTACTTCTGGCTATCTCAAGCCTGTGAGCCTTTCCTCATGTGGTAACTCTATCCTTCTAGGGTATATGAAAACCATGTACTCTGGTTTTAGCTTCCGCCAAGCTTGTTTTAAATTAAATTGTTTAAAATGAGTCATGCCAATATACTACTTTATGTCAGCTTTATCTATCTCAGGAGTCAGGACCGAACCAACTCTCAGATGTAGACCGTAGTTGAAGCTATCTATTGTGATGCCCAGATCATACATTTCTGGTATTAAGATAACAAACTGCAATCCAAGTAAATTTCATCAATGGATAAGAATTACCAAGGCTCTGCAAAGATTGTCCTCTCATTGACATTAATTAGACAACTCCAATTACCATCAGGGAGGCATGGAGCAATGATGCACACAACTACTCTAAGAAAAACTGCTTTCGTGCCAGAGCAGTCGCAATTCTAAATACATGATTAATAGAGAAGTCTTAGTATTTTTCTTTTATTACCGTACATTTTATATCATATTTTTACCAGCTCACATTTTTTATCAGGAGGAAACATTTTATTTGTCAACACTGACACAATAAAGGTACATACATACATACATATGTCCTGAAATTTTGTTCGTTATCATCAGGGAGGATATCATCAAGCACCTACCCTAACAGCTTGTCTAGTGATGAGTGACAGCTAGAGTCTCACAGAAGTTACTAGTATGTTCTGAGCTGTTACTTCATAGCTAGAATTACCAAGACCTTGGTTTGATTTTATTGTATAAATCAACAGCATGGTAATATAGGCCAAAAACGCAACTCTTTATTGAACAAGACCCAAGCTGTGCAGTGAAATAAGAATAAATATAAAAAAACAGATGTTGAGGAAATTAACGGCTGTATATATACAACCAGTGTATTGCTAGTAACTGTGACAAATAGCAGAAACCCATCAATCATTAATATGAAAAAAACAAGCAAACCGATCTCCCAATCAGCCTGACCTACCATAGGTGAAAACATGAAGGCAAGATATGTGACAATCATGCAGAAAAATCTTGCGTGATGATATCACCAAAATCATCTTGGACCTACCTTATTCAATACCTGATCTGACACACACACTCAGCTAGTCACAACTGCAGCCCTATCCTTGGTCAAATGAGTCATTAGTTTTGTAGGCATGCCATCTTCTTCAACAGTGAAATACTCATACATGGCGCACAGCCTCTTTGCACCGCAGGTCAATGGCACATGTCCAATGATAATGAAAATCACCGGTGCCCAATGATACAGCTCTCCTTGACAATAATGTTTTTCTATAAATTCACTTGTTTAGTCTAACCATTTTAATGCTTATGTTTGTAATGCACATAATCTCATTTTGTCCAAGTGACTTGATCGGCAATTAAAGATATTTACAGCAAAAAATATGTGGCCTCTGTCAGAAGCAATATGCTGTACATCCCTTCTATGTCAAGATCAGTGCTGCCAGAGTGAATGGTGCTGCCAACCAGTTTTGGTTAAAAAGACAGCAGTTTTTGTTAGGGATAAAGATGGCTTGGTGGCTATTACCCAGCCGGCAAGGTTTATTTTGTATACAATATGGGCTATATGGGTTTACTATTACCATGTTTCCAAGTTTACATCTAAATTTTATAATGGTATAATAGGGCATGCATGTTTTCTTTTATTATATACATCACTTTGCTTTTGGGAGTTATCCATCCATCTATATAATAGATTTTACAGCTAGCTCAGTTATTTTGTTTCTCTCAAACACTTTTTTGTTCGGAGGAAAAGAAATGTTACACCTTAATAAGTTGGGAAATTATATCTCTCAATGAATTTCTTACTAGATCTTTTAGGTCTGCCCAACCTTCCATACTGGCGGCATCAACGATCCATGAGCGAATTTAACCAGCACAAGGCGTCAATCAAGTGACTAACCCTAAATTGAAAGGGAGGATTTGTTCAGTACATATGGGCAAGGAGTTACAGTTCCCCTACTATCTATGCATTCTATTCTTCTCCCTGCCCTATCTATGTCTATGTGTACATATATATATATATATGTGGGTCGGGTAATGGTTGATAAACATTAATTAAGATTGGGTGGCAGGGTTTTGTTTGTTGTGAGAGGTGCAACGAGTGACTGTAAGTGAGCTAGTTGACTAATAGCACATGCCCTCTGTATATGGTGCACTTTTCCACTGAACTTTCACCAACTACCTACAGTACAGTATGAGTATAGGCCTATGATGATTAATTGAGGTTAGGGTATTATTAGTTAGGATGATGTTTGTTCTGAGAGGTGTAGAAAGTGACTGTGAGCAAATTGACTGAGCACATAGGCCTTCTGTAGTTGGTGCAAGTCCAGTGTTGGAGTGCCCCAATGGTCGAGAGGAAAGTCCTCGATCACGGGGCCACTCAACCACTGGACTCCCACTAACTACAGAAGGCCTGTGACTGTGTGACTAAGAGAGTGTCTTAATTAATGGGGACAAGTCTATGAGAGGCATCTAGAGTAACGAGTGCAGTGTGATCATTTGTCGACTCTGAAACATGGGTCTTTGGAAATGTTTGACTGTGCCTCCCCCTCCCCTACAAAGTCATATATAGGTCATTAGTTGACAAAATGTCTCTCATCTCTCAACTTAATCAGTCTAACTAGATCCATAGACCTTATGTATGAATGGCTCATGAGGTAGTATTTCAAATCTTCTCAACCATGAATCACCTTCAAACAACCGAAACCCAAGAGAGGCCAGTCAAACATTGCCAGATACCCCTATTTTGAAGTAGATCTGTGGTGTGTATGCTTAGCTTGCCTTTTGCTTGATGGATAAACCACCACCACATATAATTCCAATTTAGTTTGTTCGATATTGATTTCGTGTGTTTGGTAGCTGATCATCTCGTTATGGGCAAAGTTAACTCCTTTGGTACATGCTCGTAAGTTCAGACTCCTATACATGTAGCTCATGCCAACATTAGTTTTGGAGCAAGTGTCGAAGGGAACTGCTGACAGACTAGGTTTAAGGGTGATATGAGAATGGGTCTCAATAACCCGCCGCCCACCCTCCTCTAGGTAGTAGTGTATAGTGGGTACTGTCCAGGTCTAGATTATCAGACAGAAGGGAGAGGGAGGTTTTCAAGTAATTCAAGTAAAAATTCGGTTAGCAGTAGTTGAGAGTCAGCCTTCTACATGTCTCTATGACATGATGAGATGCATAGGTTGAGGTACATTTTCTGAACTCGCCTCTGTTAGTAACAAGTTGGTAATGTGTTTGGTAGGCTTTTGCTTGCATTAGATCCCAAGGAAATCATTCATTCAACTCAACATAATTCAGCCATTGAAACAGTAAATTCAAGCCATAGAAAGTCTCAGATTATTTATACTGTATTAATACTCACATCGAGCTCATCAACTCAATGCGCACTACGAGACGCTACCATCACCATAGGCACAGTATACATACACCCCGAGGCACATGTGAGATGAGGAAGGTCCCCAGTGACTCTCTGGCCCTGTAGTTAACCCATTTCTGGCTAGAAGCAAGGAATTTGGCAGTATGACTATTAAGTTTTAGGCCATCTCCCAAAAACTTCACTGACCTAATCATAAACTCAAGACAGCTGATATAGCTTACGCTGCTCATGGACTTGATCGTGATATTGACTTCTGTAGCCTCTTCAAGTTTTAATGATTATCAACTGCACTAACTGTACCTGGATACTCAGATTGATACATACCTGACAAGTCTCCCTATTTGGTAGGAAGGCGCCCAGTTTTTGGGTTTTTTTTCCATCCCTTCCCTATCTCTCTTTTTTCAGTCTCTTTCACCCAGAAAATCTATTAAGCTTCATTTTGCAAGGGAAACTGTGATACGTGGTTGGAAGCAATCGCAAGGTGGTTCAACTTAGCCCAGCTAAGATTTATATCAGTATGCAAGAAGGTTTAGATGTAAATAATAATTACCAGAGAGATAGATGTCGAGTGTGTCTGTCAGTATGTCCAGGTGAGAGTATGAATGGAATGGATACCAATGGTGTGTGATAAGTGTGTAACCTTGTTAGGTCAGATAAGTGAGCTAGTGAATTGTAATGACCAGTTGACCATCTGTATGAGCTCAATATATGTAGTGGAATACCACCAGTCATGGGTTTTCCCGGCTAAGCCGATGGCATCCCAGAATGCCAGTCAGGGTTTTCTGACTATGTGTCAGCGACAGCCCAGAACGTGCCAGATCCCAGAGCTATGCCAATGTTTTGACCCCACCTTTTCCAAGTTACAACTTAAATAGTGTGCTATTGTGCTGGCTGGAGGAGATAATGACTGGAATAAATACAGTTGAGAATAGCATACAGTAATTATGATGATGACTCAGTAGCTATCAATGCAGAAAGCCTTAGTTGAGTGTAATAATATTTTAATTACTACAGGTTGTGTGTAAAAGTATCTCAGTTGCCTCAACATAAAAAATAGTAGGTTTTAAACTTCAATTTTTATGTTTAAGCCCAGTGTTAAAGAGTTCCAAGTCTGATATCAAATAAATCCTAGGAGGCTATGCCTCTGCCCAGTGTAAGATGCTGCCTAGCATCTTAACATAGAATAGCCTGAATAGCCACCACCTTCAGCTGTTGTATGAGAAAATCACAATGGTTTTGATGAAAGATCTGAGTAGAACCATAACCACTTGTAGTGCCAGGGCAGGTATGAACAATAGTGTTTGCAGAGAATGTGTGTGAAACAATGTATGTCACGTAAGTTACGCAACATAAGTAGTGGCTGGTTACATGTCCAGGGATACAGCGCAGCACACGAGGCGATAGTGGTACCACATAGTCGGATGTCAATAGTTTCCGAACAGTTTATTGTGTATGCAGCAGCATGGTTCACATTCAACATTGGTGTCAGATTGGCAGCAGCCACATAATGATTTCTATCAGCAGAACAAAACATATCTGGGTGTTAAGTTAAAGTTTGTCCAACAGCAGTTGTAAACACGGTGTCATTACAATGACAGACATAGCCACAGCAGTAGCACAGGTAGCAACAGGTCTCGTAGCAACGAGCAGTGTTTCAGATTCGATAACCTTAGCAAAGGTCTCGGATTCCTCAAAATTCTCCAAGTGAACAGTTTCTTGACTTGACGTACAGATATGGACAGGGTTTACTGATACAGTTTGAAATATCTCAATGCCATGATGAACCATAACCGGCAATGGAGTATGATAACTGACTGGTACATAAGAAAAGGAGAATCTATCTTCAAAGCGTTGAAGATAAAATTTACAACCTCGTACATGAGCTTCACTCTGAGCATAGAGATGTAGTCCTAGCTGATGGTCATTATCAAACATATTTATAGCCTTCTGTAATGTAAGAGTATTGCACTGATACTCACCAAATATCCTAGACAAAATTAATAACTCTGCATGGTAATCCCATAGTTGATGTTTTTCACAGAAGTTCAGTGCTTAATCAAGTCCGTATATTCGGCTCAGCAGGTAGCAGCTGCCTCTGCCCAGTGAAGAGGTTATTGCTGAAAGTTTCGCCTGGATAATCTTCTTCGTAGGGTAAATCCATTTTAGCTTAATTTGAGAGTGTAACTGAGTGTACTGGAGGCTGTAAATCGAAAGATTTTTAGCCCACCTGAGGACGCCAAACTGTGATACGTGGTTGGAAGCAATCGCAAGGTGGTTCAACTTAGCCCAGCTAAGATTTATATCAGTATGCAAGAAGGTTTAGATGTAAAAATAATTACCAGAGAGATAGATGTCAAGTGTGTCTGTCAGTATGTCCAGGTGAGAGTATGAATGGAATGGATACCAATGGTGTGTGATAAGTGAAAGCCTTAGTTGAGTGTAATAATATTTTGATTACTACAGGTTGTGTGTAAAAGTATCTCAGAAACTATGTTTTTCTAACAACACAGTACATATTCTATTACAAATCACTGCTTGTATGCAGCTATTCATCAACTTTCACAAGCCTAACACTACTGTTAGGGTGGTCTCTCCTAGTGGGGATAAAGTGCAACAATATTTCATGTAAAATCAGGTAAATTGACGCATTCCATAATATGAATGCTCAAGTTTTGGCTTAGAAATAAATGACAGACGATAGCCGAATTGCACCTGCAGTGCGGGACACAGAGTGGTATTCTAGATTGTGAGTTCGCCGACGGAGACCTCCTGGTTTCTGGGTCTACCAACTTGTCATGTATAGATTGATATTGATGCTACAAGCACAGGGTGTAGAGATTTGTATCATTTTCATTTGTAATGATGTAAATGCAGTTTATGCACTAATCATTCCTAGGTCATATCCAAACAATACAGATCATTGATTATGTTAATCATGTTATTTTGTTTAGAAATATCAAGACCCATGAGTAACTTTATGTGGGTTGATGTAGAAATCTTATTCTTTAAGCTGCTGCCAATGAAATATCTACAGAAGTGGTCATCTGATATGTCAACAAAATAGTTGGGCTACGCCCATATCAAATAAGGTCAATAAATGACGTCATGTCAAAATTGATTGCAGTTTGGGCTGCAATTGCAATCCCAGATTTAAATTGTCCTAAGAAACCTCTCAGCGATTTGTTGATTTCCTGTTAGCGTGTAGGTGTACTTGATAAGCCAAATGATAAAGTCATATTGATTGTAGACTATCCCAATTGGCCTCCGACCATCATAAAAGCCTACGCAAAAGTTCAACCTAAATGAAAATTGTCATTTTTTGAAGGTGATCACCGCCAAACCCATCCAGCACAACCAATCCACCTCTGCCTTTTTTGCCTTCTTCACAAAGGAAACTGAATCCAAAGCTTCCAACTAAAAATAAAACCAATGTACAGCTGGATCGGTACGTACTGCCCAATAAGTATTCCCTATATGAGGGCTGAGTGAAGTGATACCCTTTGGATCAACCTTCCGTTATACCGAGTTGCACAATACAACAACATGTTATGCTTGCCTT
Source organism: Membranipora membranacea (assembly GCA_914767715.1). Lineage (NCBI taxonomy): Eukaryota > Metazoa > Bryozoa > Gymnolaemata > Cheilostomatida > Membraniporidae > Membranipora > Membranipora membranacea. Next base: position 11,109,140 of record OU612073.1, on the reverse strand, counting down.
TTGCAGTTTGGCTAAGGTGCAGTGGCCATGTGAAGTGGAGGGGATGCCAGACTATCAATGTCACAATATAATATACCTAAGACATATTATATACTATATTTGAACTACTTTATTTCATCTACATGCATGGTGCTGAAATAGAAACCAGTCAACATTTAACCAGGTTGGTAAATTTTACCCATGGTATCCGGTTGATGGTATGTCCGTCAAGGCTTTCACTACATGTTCCTCAATTCTTTTTTGTCATGAAAGTGGTACCACTTTTCAGCATCGAAAGCCTGTATTGCTGACTCGACCAAACCAAAACAGGTTGCCTTTCTTCGCTATTGATCTTTTCAATTTGACCTGTTTTTTTTTCATTTTGAGTTACCAATCCATTGACGGTGTTCTAATCAACGATAGAGAAATAAAGGGAGGAACAAATCTGGTCAGATTTGTACATCGAATTGACCTGTAATCTTAAAACTGGTTTAAAAAATGCTTCCACTTCACTGCCCTTAGTCAGGCTCACAACAATAATATTCTCTGCCAACATATAATAATGTTGCTCAACTAGTATTATAACATGAACACTGTGGTAATATAAAAAGTAAGTTGGTAAATTAAAATTTGATAGTCCTTTGTTTCATATCGTAACATAGGATTTAAAAGATCTGCTTAAAGTGCATGTCATCCCTACCTATGAAGGAAGTACCAGAATTTTAATCAGACTCTTGGGAAATATAGATGTTGGTTGCAAGCAGGGAGATATATCCCAAACTCCCTGTTGCAAGTTTCAGAACAAATTATAGATTTAATATATTCGTAGTCTTTAAAAGCCAATATTTGAAGAAGATTTTTGAAATAGCAAAGGGCAGGCTGGTCAAGTCACAATTTGACATTGTCTCAAGAACGATTTTGGGACAAAGCCATATCGTATATAAAGCTGTTGTGAAAATTAGTATTTCAATGATAGGTCATGATCTTTGGGAGGAGATGCAGAGTTCTTTAGCTATCAAACCCTCACAATGTGCCAAGGAATTGTAAACCTGTAAGCGATTTATTGCGAGAAAACAAAGAACCAGTTAATTTTATTTGATCAACAATCCTTCAATTACCAGTGACCATATTATTCTTCTCCTAGCATGACTACATATTGAGTCACCTCTCGCCATATAAGCAGTTTTTAAATCACAAATCAAGTTGTTTACGTCTGAAACGGCACCACGCGTTCAACTGTGTAAAACAGTTGACTACAAAAATAGTTTTTTCTTTTGTTGCTGATTCAATGAACCAATGAACTTAATGTAAATGCTTGTTCATGTAACAAAAGGTGTTTATTTACATATGAAAAAAAAACCTATTTTTAGTCCGCGCATGGCGCTGTTTACTACACGTCTACTTCCTGATTCTTTGCACACGATACATTATCATGTTTTTCAATTAAGGGAAAACAGTAAGGCTGTTGACAATATAACCAACATTGATTCTGTTTACACAAGGGCATCCAGGTGATGTTTTTGTTTGAATCATGAGAGATTCAATCTATGTTGGGAAGTTATAGCTTTTCTTTGAGTCATCACCAATCATGAGTTATTGACTGCTGTTATTCCACTCTCAGCAGCAGAATTAACATCATATGTGAGTCTCTTTGCTTGTATGGTGAGGCAACACCTGGAATTAGGATAATTAGTTGCAAAGCTGAAGACCTGAAAGCCTGAGGACATTGGCTATCATCTCCGTTAAATATACGTTGATATGATTCTGTTCAGGTGTTTCATCTTTTTGCTTTGGTCATGTACTTGTTACTTATGTGACATCATGGACTACGGGGCAATGAGCATCACATGTATTATGTATACAGCTGTCAATGCAAGTTATTTCAGATTTCAGTCGCCGACAAGAATACGTTACCAGTTGCAGAAGACCTCACAAAGCTTTCCTGAGCCGTTATTCACCATGGATTCTTTCATCCAATTTCCTATTAAATATTAAGTAATTATTATAATTGAAACCCTGATTAATTCACGTTCCAATAAAAGCAAATGTTCTGGGTTTTCATTTGTTACTGGTGAAGCCTCATAAATGAGTACTAGTTGGTACTCTTTTCTTATTTATAGCAATCAACCTACACACCAGGTCAACATCCTACTCTCATTTAATTACCACTGCAATTTACACTACCAGAAAACTATTTGAATCAACTATATCACAACTCAGCTGAGCACTTTACCCTCAATACCCAAAATTTTATATGGTTAGTGCACAAACTGCACATCTTACTGCTATGACAAGACCTCAGCCAGACTCTTTTTGCAATTTGTTGAAGTCTGTCTCTCAATCAAGGTTGAGAACCATTATACGGGAAGAGGAAGCCTTTTTCTCGGTACAGTTGAAAGATCCCGAACCTCCTCATGATCATCTATCAGCCGGTTAGGGTTCAAATCTCTCTCTGGTAGCTAAGGCTGATCTGTTAGACTCTGTATTCACGTCATAAAGTCAGATTGCCCCTAATCACTGCAATATTGTTCATCAAGCGGTGTGGTACGCTAGCAACCATACCAAGGGCCGTTGAGTATAGATCAGACATCTCCATGGGCCCACATTTCACCAAAAGTCCACTCATAGCATTACTAAGGCTGAAAGTGGACTCATCATCTCAAACTAGGCTTTAACATTCAGTTGAAGTGATGAAGAAGCAGCAGGTACACTTTGGTGTACAAACTTCTTCTGATTTCAGACATGTTTGAGGTATTGTTCAGACCAAAGCAGGCTTACCTTGGATTTGTTTGAGGGACACATTTTGCAGCTGACCATGAGGTTTCTTTCGTAGAAACTCGAGAGTTTGTTAAGTGCTCTTCCCTGTGTAGATTCAGATACTTCTGCGTCTGATGCCATGCTTGTCCATCAACCAGCTACATGACCAGAATGAGTCACTTACACCTGATTTGCCCCTTACCTCTCTCGCTGAACTGTACATATAAGGCTGCAAAAATCGAATGATGTTAAGAGAAAAACAAGTTGTTTTGCAGATCTAGCTTGCTTTACTTTGACTCATACAATAGCCCTGAGCAAACATGATCCAGCGCACTGCTGCACAGCAGACAGAACAATACATCTATTGAATTATCCTAGTGGGCTAATTCAATAACAATCTTGTAGTTTTTAACTCACAGCTCGCTGTTAACGTAAAAACACAGAATTTTTACTTCCTCATAGAAAGATAACCTATATCAAACTGTGGTTTTGATTGTATGAATTAGTTTTGCAACTAGCATCAGCAAGAACGGCAGGCAAATTTTTATCTCTCCTTATGCAGCAATTTTTCAGAGCTGTATATTGCAGGGAAATAGTTGCATTGTCTTCTACATCACCATCAGTCTTCTGGCTCCAAGTGTTGCTTGTGTTGAGGTGAGCTTTCTCTATACATTGCATTGCACTTGCAACTGAAGTTACTAGCTTGCAACTGTGTTAGTTTATTATCACTTTTGCAAAAGTGTTTTTGCTGTTGAACTACCAATCAGGTCCGAGTGTTTGTGTGACAGGTTTTCTGCGAGAGAGCACTCTCTGTTAGACTTCTATATACTCTGGGAATTCCTTCTTGTGGAAGTGAAGCATGAGTTGACGTCTGCTGCGGAAATCTTCTCTAAAGAGCACAGTCTATTGCAAAATATATAACGGTGTAACTTCACCATCAATTGGTGCTTCGCTTCCATTGAGGACTTGCATTGAGGACTTGCATTGATGCGGGTTGTTCTTAAAACATGAAAATAACGTAAATTAAATCTGCCGCCAAGTTTTTATTTAGATAATTTAAATATGTATTAAAATGATGTTATGACGTCAGTTATTTATTCTTGGAGAGGTTGTAGTATCATATTGCAAGCGATGATGCTAGTGGTAGTGAATTGTAGTTTTTATTACGTAGCTGTAATAGTAGAAGGAAAATGTGTTATAAAGCTCTATTTACTCAGTGATTTGCTCATTGCTGTAACTAATCACAAACATAACAAGTTTGTTTGCTTGTGTCAGCCAGAAACAAATGCCTTTACTTGGTACAGAAAAAAAGGACAGTAGTAACCACGTGCTTGTGGGGCTGATAGTAAGATACTAAGAAAGAGTATCACAGTGAATTGAACCAAGAGGATATTTGCTGATGCCAACAAACCCTTAATCAAAAACAATATTTAATTAAAAACTTAATCAAAAACAAATTATTTGAACACTTACTGTATACAAATGTCATTTTGTAAACTCATGCTTCTCATACCAAGGAGTAACTCCTTGCTCATATTAGTTCATACTACCAGTTTGGCTCACCTCTCGATGGGTAACTAGAGCAGACATGTTTTCCTCTTAATATTTTGTTTCTGATAGCTACAAGCTGGTACTGCTTTCCTTATTTCCTTGAACCCATCCAAAGACCTTGCTGATATTAAGTTAGTGAATCACATGATTATCATGCATACATACAACAAATAAGTTATTGTGAGATATAGTGGATCAGCTTATTGGGTTGTTATGGCAAAAACTTCCTTGTATGGGGTAATACAACACTATGATTCGATTCAAACAATCTCATTTTGTTCATTTCAGTATCGTTAGCTCAGTCAATCCGGACAGATTTATACTGCTAGCTGTATTCTACTTTACTTGAGGTATTTACTAATCTATTCTGGTTATATCACTGAGTATGACTGCTTATGGTGTATGGCAATCTTATCTGACTACCTCATCACAGAAAGAAACTGGTGCTGAAGCTATCTACTCAACTAACTACTAGCATCTACATATAGATGTGTTCTAGTACTCTTCTATTCAACTTTTTAATCAAGTGAGTACTGTAGTTCTAGTATTAATTACAGTTGTGTCCTTGAATGTCCAAATTTCGAAGCGGTTGGGTCTAGTTCCCTTTGTAACAAATACCCTATAGGAGTTTAGTTTTCGCGGCATTTAGGATTCGCTTTTCGCGTTTTTGCCTAAGTAGCGAAATTTAGTGTATGTTAAATTAAACTCACTCACCATAGTTTCATAAACAATGTTAAATTATACAGGAATACACCTTATCAAAGCATGCAAGGTAGTGTGGTGTAGTGGTCTAAGTGTCTGCCTTGTAATCAGATGGAGGGTTATGCCCTGGGTTCGAATCCCAGCTTGGACAAATTTAGTACTAGCTAAATTTAGTACCAGGTCCAGATAGCGAAATTAAACTCTAGCTAAATTAAACTCCTATAGGGTAGATCAAGTTATATAGCCACAAAGAAGCATCAGGGACGGGGTGAAGTTTGGGAAGATTTGATGGTAAGGATGGGTGGGTGACCTCGCAAAGTTTCTAGCTTAAGCTAGTGTGTGTTAGAAGTACTTTCGATGGGAGGAATGGTGTTTTATTTAGTAAATATCTGTGTGTCAGCTTCTATGTCAGACAATTACACGCTTGTTGGTCTGTGGGAAATCCTTACATGTCATGGTATGAGTAAGTTCGGCAAGCTCTTGTGAATAGTTCTACCCACCACATATTGATTGGTGAATTACTGTATGAGGCATAGACTATAATTGCTATGCTCAGTCACTGTGTGAACTGGGATGACTGAACCTTCCCTGTTGTGAATAATCTGTTATCATTACGAGCCTTTTACTGCCTCTAATTGTCGTGTCAACCCTCCCATAGTGAACTGATATTTTGCGAGCACAACCCAAGAGGGCGAGACCGGACAAACCCAGAGCACTACCTAAATCTATTTAAACACCTTCCAGTCAAAGTACTGCACAACTGCGGTAAACTCCCACGTGATACATTGGCCATATTACGGTCAAATAATACATTATCATTAATTATCTATGGAATAAATTTAGAATCGCTATGTCATGACAATCCTTTGAAATGTCTAGCCGAGTTTAGTACCTGGGACAGCACGTATGGTATGGTGTGTATGTATAGTATCAAGGATTGTCATGTATCTGATTTTATAGACATAATGTCGAAGAAAGGCCAAACCGATGAGAGCGGGTTTGACCCGGGAGGACAGTTCGGTTTGGACCCAGCTCGCTTAGCAGTCGTCACACCCACTCTTGAGGAGGAGGGCCGCCTACAGGGTATACCACTTATAGATATTCAGGGTATAACCGACCAATCAAATATGTAAGTTACAGCGTCATATGAGTTTTTCTTAGTACTTCTTAATATCAAAATATCTACCTACCTCCTGTATAGATGAGGGAATTATTGAAACTAGTACATAAGGCCTGTAAAGTTTGACAACATTGAAAAAGTTTGGCCGCTGCATGAATCATTAACTTGGTTCTATTTTTCTCGACACCATCACAAAACTGAACATACAACATGCTCAGCACAGATTGGCGCAACAGCTCTCTACATCCTGATGTTCGTCAGGTAGTAGTCACTGAACTCATTTTTTGACATTATCCATGCGGTGTTCTGCGCATCGCCAAGCATACCGCATGTTCCACAGACATCAAGTGCAACCACTGAATATGTCATGCCTCTTAGAATTCGTTATTTGGAAAATACTATTCATTGTTGAGCCATCAAAGCCCTGGGAAAACCGAAGCAATACTCTTCATTCCATTGGAACTGATATCCTGACGCCGAGTAGCTCCCTTTCTTGAACCAAATAGGATAAAGCAGCCTGGTGTTTGATCGATAACATAACCAACAATTGAGAGGTGGATTGGAGGACGAGATAAAAAAAATTATTTTTTAATTAATCATTGCTCCAGTAGGCCTACAGATTACTTGGAAATTTTACTGTAGGACAGTTCTTTTATGCTTCTCCTTCGTTTCCGTTTTCCAATAAACTGGTATCAAAAATGATATCAGCTGATAAGTAAATACCTGATTGTGATCAAAAAGAATTTCTTTCATTCTTGGAAAGGAAGGAATTCAATGGGAGTGTTGAATTGTGTCTGTTTTTTTGAGCAATAGCTGATAAGTATACAACTATGATCAGCTGATTAAGGATAAATCAAACATCCGATCAGATATTACCCAAGAGCTCTCTAATAAATGAATCACACTCACAATATACAAAGTCTGAGTTAGATCATTCGAAAAAACAGAAACAAGAACTGTTTTTATAGCATTTGGTAACCAAGTGAGCAGTCTCTTACATCATTATGATGTAAATCCTCTCTGAAACTGAGGACTTTGTACTATAGATACTGCTCAAAGAATGTTGAAGAGTGACAGTTCAGTGACCTCACTGGTAGTGTTGTATTGAGCCAGCAAAAATGAAGTTGAGCCGAGCCACTGAAATTTCCCTAAATTCGGGTTTGGGTCGAGTCGAAAAGAGCGGGTGAAATGGATTTACATTACGACTTCATAAGTCGATGTCCTACTCCTACACTGTCTTCAGATATCACAATTTAAAAGAATGATGGATATTCATCCACTAATCACTAGTGCAATTAGCTAATAGTACATGTTAAGTTTGATTCAGTTTGTAATATACCATCTAGATATAATGAACTATGTTGAGACCAAGTTTCATCAAATTCTGCCAAGTATTTATCGAATTAAATAGATGTCTGAAGAAAGCTCTATGTAGTGTTGTAAGCCGTTCATAATAATCACAGCAAAAGTATGACTAATAGCTATATGTTTTATCATTGTATAGTCTCTATTTCCGAAATCATCACCTAAAATCCATAGCATAGTGGTTAAGATCGTGGACTGTAGTGCACTAGCGGTCTAGTAGTTGAGACCTGTAAGGATGTAGACCTCTGACCCGAATTGACCCTAACATGACCCGACCACTGAAACCCGACCCGTTGACTCGCCCTTGAATACAACACTACTCACTGGTCACCCTAAAGTGTGACTTTGAAAAATATGTTTTCAGAGAAGGGGGTTTCCAATAATTCCGTCCAGCTGATTTTGAAATTAAGCTCACTCCGATCTCTTCGAAGTTTTGAGAAGAAAATTTTACCAATTGCCCTGCCAATACAGCTAGCTAGCCATCTTCAGATTTCTGTCACTTGTTGCAATAAAAAGCTTGGTGTGCGACATACACCACACAAGAACAAGGAAAAGCAGACAAAAAATGATAAAATAATCTTTCTGCATCCCATCCATGATAGTCTCTCTTCAGACTTCTGAGATGGGACTGAGTAGGATATGTAGGCCTATACTATGACCTCTCCCATCTAACACATCTCATGTCTTGCGTCATGAAGTTGTAGCTGAGTTATCTTTTTTTTCCTTGTACTAAATCTTGATTCATGTAATATTTTGTTGTTTGACATTTCACAATTAACTAGATTTCAGTGACACCATTTTTAAAGGAACTTGCAATTCCAATATAGTAACATGGATACGGAATTCATGTTTAGATCCTGTTTTTGGAAGTATTTTTGTAGAAAATCAGCAAAAAAAGTAGATGTTTTGCAAATCTGACCAATCAGATAGTTCATTGTGATTTCCTTAGTGAAAGTCAATGATTATTTCAAACAACACCAAAACATCTGCTCTATGTTTTGAAACCCTGATGTTATGAATAGTATTTCCTTCTGGCCGCTGGGTTTTCCAGGAATTTCTGGCTCGGTTTCTGCTCGGGAATGTGAAATTAGACATCTCAGTCTCCAGTCACTGTTGTGATGTTCCTTTTTCTGTGCACTCAAAAATCTTTGGTCTAACCTACTGTACTGGAGTACCGCTACTGTACTTTACAAACTGGCTAGGCTAGACGCCTACCAAAGAGCAGTTTGGGGAGGTAGTTACTATCACCAGGAAAAAACGGTAATTGGATTATAAAATTCATAATATAATTACAAAAGTTGGCCTAACTCATGAACTCTAGAGTAGAAACCATCAATGATTGATGAGGGGATTGTTAAGTAATTTATCATTCTGTGGAAGGGTTGCAATGAGGAACTTAATCGTTAATGACCCTTTGTCGAAGACCTTTTCCTTTAATGTCTCCTTCTTACTGATTTTGGCCTCAAATTAAAGTACCTGGGTACTGGTTTCCAACCGCGATCATATGACGCCCATTCAGAGTTCCTGGTGGTTTGGTTTCTCATTCATATTCCACAACAAGAAACAGGAACAGAAAGCTACTCTGTTCCTTTTTTTGCAAACTCGAAAGCAGAGCCAATAATCCTACCGTCCCAATCCACAACCTTGAAACTAGTTCCTTTTAGTTGCCACCTTGCACTATAGTTGGGGTGAGGAACTATAACTTTTCACTTCAATAAAATGACTGACAGTTTTAATTCTGAAAGTAATATGGAAATAGTTCAAACCTTTATTTTTTGCCCTCAAGATCTCAAAATGACTCATTGATGAATAACAGGGCTTATAAGTAGTATGAGACCGGAGGTGGCTGTTTGCCAACAAAAAGGGCTGCACATTTCTTAATCTGACTCCCTCGTCAATCACCATAGCAGCTTGGGTGGTATTGAATACTTTATAGTAGCCACTCTACCATAGACTGTGTACCTAAGTTTCCAGCTTGATAATTGGCTGGTGGGTTAATATGCATGTAAGGTGGTTTGGAAGCTTGGTAGTATACTATAGTCTCTGGTAATACCTTATAGCAATTATAGATGTCAAAGTGTTTGCTATCACTCAAATTTGACATGGGAATGTTTAAAGATGGAAACCCATTGTTCTTCCCATACCCAAAAGCTCTCTTCAATTTCATCTCATTACTTATGGTCCTGACATATTTAGAAATCAGCCAATTGTTACTAGAACTGTTCTCTCACTGTTGTAAGTCCTCTGGCAGAACCCAATAAACATGAAGTGGCTATGACCTAAAGCGCAGGCGAAGCTGTTTTTACACTGCGTTTTGATGCTCAAATTTCATCATTAAAGTATCACTTCTGTTTTAGTTAGAATTTAAACTGGATAGGGTGGGCCTCATTTAGATCCACTATGACTTCATGCTGCACTCTAAGAAAGACAGCCAATAATAACTCACCATTTATAATCTGTGTGAGCAAGAAAAAAAATATCGCCAGATCAAACCTAGAGTTTCGCAAATGTGGGTGGATAGGGGTGGATGGCTTTGTGTGAACATTTACTCAATTTTATAGCCAACAAGCAGATTACAATTAGGGATATCAACCTTTTGCTTCTGCAATTCGGGCTTGAGCGTTTAGTTCTCTGTGCAGATAACAAACAAACAGAGATGACCTAACAACTTGGTATCCTTCTGAATACTCTTTTTTTTTTCATTCTTATGCAGTGGTGTTCCAATCCAAATAATTCAGATTAGATCAGTTTTGCCAAGAATGCTGATAGTTGATTGGTGGTTTTATACTCCAATCAGATGCATCCTTCATCTGTTATCTTTTGTCCTGGTATGAAACATGATAAAAAAATTATGAGGGTATTTACTTGGTGGCGCTCGTGGGAGGAAACAAAAATTGACCTGCTGCAGTCCGAAAAATTGCTAGTAGTTTGGATGTAGACAGAACGAACTGCCGAATGCATCTCATACAAATTGCCCCATTAGATGGTTCAATGCCTGACCCCTAATGTGGGATATAAAAAATAAATGGAACTATTTTTCAAACAATGCATTCTTGAATTTTAAAGAAAAACAACGCTAGAAAATTCCCCTACTGCAAGCAAGAGCTGTCATGAGGGTTAATCAAGCAAATAAAATCTGGGCGCTTTATTTCTAATTAAAAAAGGACAATGGATTAGATACTCTGACTAACTCATGCTTACGAAATATTGTTAGTACTTCCCATTTACAATTATCCTCCGACCTAGGGCACTCCTTTCATGATGCACTGTAATAAGAAATGTCTAACATTGCCATACATAGCATAACTTGTACAATCGAAGCAAGAGGGTGTGGAAAAAAAACACTGTAGATATTTGGATATTCCCATGATCATCAGATTTTGGAAAATTCTTGGTTGACTTTGGCCGATGTACTGTTTGGGAATTTTGTTTTCATAATGACTGCCTTGTATTTAAGGTGAAAACGAAAACTGTCAGGGTCAGACTTCCTTGTTTTAGATTAAATTCACAGAATTCAAGGATATCATCATTATCATAAGCCATTTAGCTGTTGTGTTGAAAGCACTGATTTTCAGTGTCTTAATATTGCTTGCAGAGGCTATGGTGAAGGCAATCCTCATCCTGCTTGGAAAGCTTGCAATACAAACGGCAGCGAACTAAATCGGTGAGTGCACACTATTCATGTATATAACGTACCATATATATGTAAATATTAGCTAGATTTTAGCTCAGCTAGTGGTGACTTAAAAGTAGCTTGTACCAAATATATGGGTCAGCAAAAGGTCAAGAATGATGACATCATGCACCATTACCAGAGTAATGCCGCCTACCATGTCAATCAATGCACCACAGCTCATACTGCCTGCATAAAATGTGATAACTTGTGGGAGGGTGTATTTGATTTAAAACCACATAGTGATAAATTTAGCATCCATTTCCAAACGCCCACTGCCCTTATTACTCTCAAATAAGAAGCTTAGAAAAAAACAGGCGGGGGGGGGGGGGGGGAAACTACTCTTCTATCCCTAACACAAGTTCCTGTCACCATAAAAAGTACTGAGGCAATCCTGCAATAGCTGAGTTTTAACTTTGATGTGTTCGGTCACCAGCACTGGCCATTGACATATTCCTCTAAATGGAACTTCCTTTTCAATCAACGGTCTTACTCTGTCTGCCATCCCTCCCGCTTCTACCTTTAACTACATACCAGCCAATTAAATGGAGCAGATAGTCTGGTCTGGCCCATGACCATTTTGAATGTTGACCTTGGGAATTGCCCATAATCTCAAATCAGCCAAACTTCCCCTTCCTTCTTGCTATATACTTTGTTGAGTTATACTGGAGTGCCTTGTCATAAGAACTCTCCTAATTGAGCGAAAACTAATACTGGTAATGGGATTCCCCTGTTAATTTTATTGACACAGTATCCAAATCAACATGCTGTCAGATGCTGCTGCTGCCTAGAGGTTTGGGTATATATGTGATGGGAACCAATGTGACAATGGGAACCAATGTGACGGGAACAATATTTCCCTTTTATTGCAACCATTTGGGAAAATGAAATTGTGAATGAGATGACACGGAAAATGCCCGTTCAATTTTACTTATCAATCTCTGAAAACTCAATAAGAACAGACGCTGTATGTTTTCAGTATTTGCAACAAAAGATTAAACATTGAGCCATTAATATAAGGTCATGATGTCATGGCAGTTGAAATCCTACTTGTTTCATCATGTTCTCATTTGTCCAGTCCTAAACTTAACTTGATACCATGTGGTAATGCTATTCATGAGCATGTGAATTCAGAAAAAAGCAAGTTATGTCATTCTTCCTGGTTATTTCTAAGTTTACAGTACACTGACTCAATGAGTGAAGTAATGGTAATTCCTGGTCAATCCTTCATAACCCCAAAATATGAATAATGTTAGTCATACTTCACAAATAAACACTATAACCAACGCAGAACTGGGATACCTCTCCCATTCTTTGTCGAGCAATTGACCATACTGACAGTTTGTATTTTCTGTATATTATTCAGGCATAAGATGCTTGCGGAGGACGGCAAATCACTTATATCTAAAGACTCTGGTTACACAGACTCGACTAGTTTATTAAGCGAACCATCGTTATATTCAGTCGACCTGACGACGCCACAAGCTGACCATGGTCTCGGAATGCCATACCTTGATGATGGTTACACAGAACCGATGAGTAGTGTACCGTCTTACCTGAGATTGGACCCTGGATATGAAAGCATAGGTTCGGAAAGGACAACGTCTTTTCAATCCATGGGATCAAACATTTCTTCAATAAGCGATTGTTCCATAGGAGGTGATTCCTTGTCTATAGGTGCAGACATCAGTTTTTCAGAGAATCCCTCTTTGCCAATAGACTTTGGATATGGGACTTCATCATTTGGGCGGGGCTCTGCTGCACAATCATCGGTGACCCAACAAAACATTCCACAGGTGCAAATGCGGACGCGTAAAGTTAGTCAGGGCTATCGGCATTCTTCTGAAACCCCCTTTGCTACCTCACCACAACAACAGCTCAAAACAGCCATCAGCCGATCAGAATCATGGCACGAAAACACTCAAACTCAGAAACTTCTCGAGTATGCAATCAGAATGAATTTCACACAGCCAGAATTTGACAGCGTTATGATGAGCTCCGGTTGGGAGATCGATAGAGATGAACTGATCAATCGACTAGTCAAACAAAGGGACTCAAACAATAAAGCTGCCGCTGCAAGCAGCGCCGCTCAGTCAGCAGGTCTGGCTAAGGCACTCCCAAAAGCTGCACCTCGGCAATGTACCGGACATCAGACTCAATCACAGGCACAGCAGAAGTCTGAGGGAGACTCTAGAGGGTTGCGTAGAATTGTTATCGATGGCTCAAACGTTGCTATGGAGTAAGTGTAACGTGAATTTACCCCTTATTTAGGAAGCAAAATTCATTACAACCAAAGTTTTATTTAATCACTGGCTGACAGTTGGTTGGTTCATTTAATTTGAAATTGCCACTGTAGTCGCTTTGTTGAAAATTGATAACATTGCTCACCATGTCAACTAAGTTTAAGCCTTTGTTCCTATGCTCGCTTAGCACTCAGATGGGGTAGCTTCCCTGCATGTAACCGCAGTTTCAATACATCTGAGATTTTTTGGCAGCCAACAGAAATCAGCTTATGTTCAATTAATCTGACAAAAAACTTTCTCCCCCAAGAAGATAGATATCATTGAATCATTTCCAACCTCTGATAAGGTTCTGGGTAACTTTCCAATTCGCCTGGTTTCCGATATACTTATGTTAACAAACCTCTCTGGGTTCAACTCTCATCGGGAAAAAATTATTTTCCCTCGACTGACCAAGGAGATAGTGAACATAAAAGCGGTGCCAAAGCAGTTTTGGTTAGTTAGACTTTGGTGTAGGAGGGAATGTTTGTCAAATTATGAGGAAAATAATGGTATCTCTCGTCAAGTAAAGACTTTTAAGATCCTTAAGATCTAAGGGCTTTAAATAAATAGATTTATCTTAGTAGATACTTAGATACTTTCCTGGTTCCTCGTTTTATCTGAAAATTTATTGCAAATGATGATAGAACTTCTTTGAACCATATCAGCGCTAAAAGTCATTAACGCTAAGATGGCCTTTTTATGGTCTGGAAAGCTAAGCAGAAAAGTTCATAATTGTCTTGAAGTTTTCATCTACCAAAACCCTATGGTAACAATAACTGATTAAATGTATACCAAGAAAACTTTGTGGATAGATAATGTGCAGAAAAGCATGCCCTGCAAGAAATTTCTCTGCAAAAACTTCCTTGAACCCTAGGAGTGATAAATTTACAGCCTGGAGACGAGCCAAAACTGTTATTATGTTGACTGCTCTCTTCTATGGCTTGCATACCTCAAAAATTATACAATCTTAGGTAACAGCATACCCACTCTTTGTCAATATATCACTGACCACTTCCTCCTTGGTCAATGTTAAAGATAGCTGACCCACTTACAATGCAAATACCCATAGAGATAATAGTATCTCAACACACAAAGATGGTGTGTGCTGAATTCAGATTTTCTTATCTGTCGCAATCATCAAATGAACAATAACATTGATTTGGGCCAAGGCTGCGCTGCAAGGCTCTTCATTTTGTCTTTTTGACCTACTAAACTCAAAATTATGCATTTAATTTCATTAGTCAGCCTTGGTTATCGTTGTATGCAGATTGTGTAAAAAAGCGCAAGCACTTTCACCATTGCACATTGCGCAGATACTGCATAATATGCTCATCACACATTATGCATTGTCTTGCCTTGCATTGCATTGCATTTTTCTTTCCTGCATTGCCTGTTCATGCTGCAACCACTGATGTGAATAGAAATATCAGTTACTGCAACGCTATAAACAGCATATTTGCTAAGATTTCTATTCATGAAATGCTTCAATGCATCATAATTATATTTTCCACTCTTTTTTAGACATGGTCTACATCAGGTTTACTCTTGTCGCGGTATAGAGATAGTTGTTAAATATTTTCAAGGAAGAGGTCACGAGCACATCACCGTCTTTGTCCCCGCACACAGACTCCGAACTGAACACCGCCAAACCAAAGGTAAGTCTAGCAAGAAAACTAAGTCTAGTGAAAAACATCTTACAGAATTGGTCAATGATACCACTAAAAGATATCTGTATGCAGTCCCCTTAAGCAGTAATACCTAACACCTACAGTCGATGGGATGCATTGACTGTTTCCATGAAGAAGGTTAAGGAGGGGATATAAAAGCCTTTCATAACGGCTAGGAACTCCCATTGTTAGCTTTGGCCTGACAGTCAGATATTTTCAAGTCTTACATTTTCAAAAAGGAATTTGATATCAGAACTTCTTTACCACTGCTTTGATTTCTCCTAAAGCGGAGAGTATATTTTTAAATTGATGAAAATTTAGGCATTTATTTCGGCCTATATGTCGGAAAACAGTAACTGCATTTCAAAATGTAGGACAGGGTACTGGTCTGACCTTCTATGTGTTTACTGTTTTCCAGACTTTGCTTGTTGGGATAGGTGCAATAAGCATTCAGGCAGAGAGTACGACAAGTTCAATACTCTGTTTACTACTTCCTAAATGGGCATCAGGCCATAATTCTAAGACCTTCAATTACATTTGGATACTTTTATATTTGGTCCATTCTTTAGTTATTGTTAAATGACTGGTAATAGCAACTATATTTGGAAGTAGGAAAATGCTTTTATGTTTGAAGGGCTTTTGTTTCAGTCTATTGGCTGAACGAAAAGAAAAAATGTTTACAGTTACGATGTTTACTGTTTTGCAAACAAATGGAAAAGTATATCTTTTATTTATCACTCTTTTCGCTCGTGTCAAAACCAAACCAAGGTTATGAAAATGCAACTTGAGCCTTACACAAGTATTGCAAACAAAACTTTCTGGACACAGCGCAGTATGAAGGGTCAATGAAATCAATTTTTTCTTTTTAGATCATTGATAGCAGCTCCCTCATTGCAAGGTTGTTCGCTGGCGCTATGACTATTGGTCGAGGCGCCAGCGAATGACCTTGCTGTTATATAACTGTTTTGTCCAATGGTAAATTTGCATATACCTGGCATCCAATGATATCTCTGTTCATGACTAATGAAGACAATAGGCTTGACCTAGCGCTATCTTATCACCACTTCTGATTTGATATAGAGGCACACTTGTCCAGATTGTGGTCATTCCTCGTGTTTCAATTCTGCTTCTTTTTCTTTAGACCAGCACATATTGACAGATCTTGCCAAAAGAGGCGTCGTTGTGAAGACTCCAAGCCGTAAAAGCTCTAAAGGAAACATAGCTAGTTATGAGGATAGGTTTATACTCAAGCTGGCGTCAACCGAGAAGGCAGTGGTTGTGTCCAACGATTACTTCAGAGATTTGAAGGGAGAAAACTCCGCATTCAGGGAAACGATCGAGAAGAGAATTTTACCTTTTGTTTTCATCAAAGATCAGTAAGTTCAGTTGAGTTAGAGAGTACAGAACAATTGACATTTTTATGATGAAAGTATTTCCGAACTGCTCATGATCTGAAATCTGAGAGTTGCGGTCATAGACATCATTCTGTCTGTGGTAACAATGATAAAACTTTGTCAAGTGGTTGTGGGGGCATCACATTATCAACCATGGTGGTACTAAAGTGTCATAACCTCCCCTCGACTAGTTAACTACTGCAATATTGAAATTAAAATTTTTAGAATAATAATTTAAGATGCCCATCTTATGTGGATAGGGTGGATACTAGACCAAGTTCGGTCCATTTGCCTGCAATCCAAGAGCTAGTAGGATATAGGCTTAGATGTTGACTTTCGTACCTCAATTAGAATGTTACACCAAGAGCAAATAAAATTAGCGAATTATCAGATGGTACTTAACTGGTTAGGTAAATAACTGGCCCATTACTGGTATAAATTACAGATTTGAGATACTTACTATTTGAGATACTGTACAAAACGTGATAAAAATAGCTAAGTGGGGGGATTTTCCCAGAAGAAACTTGTTGAGAGCTGTCAGTCTGTCACTTATCAGCAAGTTCAATACGCAAACATCTCATCAAATACTAAAAATATCTCCAATGCCAACCGCAATTTGCAAAACAATGCTCCCATCTATCTAGGGCCCTTGTTGACGGAAAACCCACTAAATGAAACTCTTGTCATATTTTGGCAGCAATCCAACTGATTGTTGATTAAAAACGTTGGACAGTTCTTTAAAAAAGAATTTCCAAAATTTTATATTTGTAATCAGATAGCTCAGCTGACATTTATCGCACCATTCTCAAATTTAGTGGTTCACTGCACAAATTACAAGCACTTCCTCGAAGGGTCCAACCATAGGCAATAGTGAAACAACAATTTTTGTGATTTTGGTTAGACAGTATAACCTCCAACTTGGTTTTCCCATAATATCACAGAGTAAGGATATATACTTGCTCTGTGATAATATGCTAATGCCAACCTTGGATAGTCCTGTGGTATATTCAAGAATCTAATGATTATATATACTTAACCATGGCCAAGTGTACTTATACTCAGACAAGGAAGTTTCAAATGTTTATATAACACACAGGTATTGGCAATTAAGCACATTGAGTTTTCGAAACTGTTTTTTTCCAGTCCACAAAAAAGCTTTAGAGCGATTACAAAGTGTTGCAAGCTTTTGAATTGAACCCCCAACCTGCTGAGAACAATGTATTACTGTTATTTTAGTCACGTTGGTACAAAAAATTGTTCATGACCATTTGATATCACCGGTAGGGTATCAAATTTAAAAGCACAAGTGAACTTAAACTGAACATTATGCGCACCAACTGCGAATCAGCAGATTTTGACTCCATATATTGTTGGAAGGCATGAATGCTGGCTATCGGGATTATCAAGATAGTTCTCAGCACAGTATACACTGAATATCTCCTATCATGTTTACTATCTGCTAAGCAGATTGCTTCTGCCACCTATTTCGAGCAGTTACAGTACGTTTAGATTTGGAAATTGAGCTGATATTGGAAATTAAGTGACAAGACTGCAAATTTCCAAACCATCGGTCTAGACGTAGCTTTGTCACAACAAACTATACTTATCAATCATTTACTTTTAGATTTTTACCCGCTGAAGATCCACTGGGGAAGCGAGGGCCAACACTAGAGCAGTTTTTACGTGTAGATCCTTTCAACACCAACACAGGGCTTTGCCCATACGGACGTAAATGTACCTATGGTAAAAAGTGTCGCTACTCACATCCTGAAAAAGAAGACACCTTCGACTCTGCTATAGGTGAGCGTGCTGACAGTAAAAAGACAGCAAATTTTGTTTCCTCTTTTGCAATGAGCATGTTTATAGCGCAATAGAATAAACTAGATTAATTATTGGTGCAAACTCCCTGATAGGGAGTTGGTCATTTGAAGTTTTTCCCTGAAGGTTTTATCGACGATCAAATATTCTCACATATGGTACATGTTCCTGACCGCATTGCATTGCATGATCATTATTTCTGGTTATTGCATTTTACACCAAAGATAACTTGCCTGACCATGATTGCGATGTTATTGCGTTATGTTATCCCCTCCCTTAGTTGATGCTAAGCGGATAAACAATGCCTGGCAGCTTTGCACCCAGCCTGGCACCAATTCATTCAATGATACCCAGAACATTTCCTCATCAGCTACTGCTAAAATTATAACAGTGCATCCTTGTTCCTTTTAGTATGACTGAATGCTGTTTTGCAATGAGAATCTGTGCGGTATTTTAGCTGTTTTAGAATTGTGAAATAGTACAAGGCTGTCCCTTTCAATTATATTGCATGTTATGATGATCCTGGAAATCATGACGCAAGTTTGGTTTTCTGGTGGTTTACATCACAGAGTAAGTATCCTTACTCTGTGTTTACATGTAAACAACACACCCTCAATGATTACAAAAATGTTGATGTCGTCTATGACTAAAATACCGCAAGCAATGTTTATGAGAAAACAGTAGTTTGGTATTATTTATGTCATAAGCTCACCAGAAATTCTGAGTTGGAACTGCCTTGCCTAGCCTGTATGGTTGAGCTAAAATAGTCTTGGGTCATCAAAAAACATTGCAGTTTTGACGGCTCTCACGCCCAAGACCCCTCAAACTATTACTAGCTTTGATGTGAACATATGGAAAATTTAATTTCCCTGCATCAGAACTTTAAACTCCATCTATCATGTTAATGCCCCAGGAGGGAATTTTCTTCTGCCTTTCAACTGGAGAGACAAACATAAATATAACATTGAACCAGAAACTGTCAAACATTGACATAGTGGCCTATATAAATTATGTTTCAAAGTCACTTCATAAAAAACAGTTACTGCCTACACAAATACTCCTACGTAAAGTGATTGATCACTGTAAATGATCAATGAGCAAAATATTCTGACCCATTTTAACCAGCGCATTACTTTCTTCGTATTTTTAAGTGGTCTACACTTCATTGATAAAGGTTTAAAGTGATGTAGAACTTTCCCCTCTTTTTACATGTTGACAACTGACAGTGTAGATCAGGGAATGACGCTAGAAATTCTATTATGGTATTTCATCCATGGTTATTTTAGACGAAAATTCCCCTTGATAAAATTTGACTATTTAGAAATATTTATTTATGGCTTGATATCTTTATCAAAATTCCATGAATAACAGGTTAGCTTCCCTGTAGGCAAAACAAGTAAACAACACACCCTCAACGATTACTAAGCAGCATGCTGATATCAACGATGACTAACAATACCCCATCAAACTTCATTGGAATATAGCTGTATTTTGTTGTCTTTGATGTCACTACGCTCACTTAGAATCCTGGGTTAGAACTGCCTAGCCTAGCCATGCCAAAGCTGAAGATGCTTTGACGGCTCTCTTGCCTAAAACCCTTAATATGATATTACTAATTTTGTTATGAACATAGGCTAATAATGGTGAAGTAACCCCCCTCTTGTCTTATGAGTTAAGCAACTTCAAATGAATTTGCCACCTAACCATAACATGAAAAGGTTCTAACTAGTAGACTTGGTACTACACTCCATAAATATATCAAAAGTCCAACCTCAGTCCATGAAGCTATCTGTGTGATTGTCTTGTAACATTGACGGTTCATTATTCAGGGCTATCAATGACATGCTTTTTATTTTTTATTTAATTTCTCCTGTGTTGTTTCTCAGGTAGCAGTATCGGTTCGAGTGGTGTCAGAAGTTTAGAGCAGCCTCACAGACAACCACAACAGAGCCCAGATGTGAGCCAACAACAACAGCAACAACAACAGCCACCAAACAGGTAATGATCCTTGATTTATAGACTTAAATATTAAACGTTCCATTAGTGGGGAAGTTTAAGTTCAGCACGTGTGTTTTCCTCCAGGACCTGGATCAAGTTTAATCCGATTGCCTGCATTCCAGTTGCTCCCTTCCACACGAATGTATACAAATGGACCAAACTTGGTCTATCCAGTACTTGAATGACTGAGTCGCACTTATTCCACACTACAAAGGCTACTAATACTAGGATACTCAATGTGCTTACGGAGCGAGCGTTTCAATCATCTAGTTGTGGCAGTTGTATTAATATTGTGCAGCCAAATTGGCACGTTATCTACAATATTTTGTACATTCCATGGTCTGCCAAAAAAAGCATACCATGGGTACAGTTGGTACCATCTGATGCATGTTACCTAGTCTTCATGACCGTGATCAATCTTATACTCCGGTTTTTGAACCAGGAAAACTTGTTCTATCTAACTCATTTTTTATCTGCAGCGAATTGTATTCTTATCATGGACGGCTCCACAATAAATAAAGGCAATAATCCAAGTTTTGAAAGAATGGAATTCATTACTTTGAGAACTTTGTTCGATGCCAGAAATAATCTCATTTATGTAACAATTGTTACACATGACAGGCGGCCTCAAGAGTACTCATCCTTGATAATAATATTGTAAACTTAACAGCCCGTAGCCTGCAACGGACTGCTTAAGTTCCCTATCCTTTTTTCCTCAATGTAGATCCTGTTTTGAGATCCTGGCTGGGTGCCAGGTTGTCGTTTTCTTCAAAATTTTAAAGTCAAATCTGACACCAATGTTATCATTATATAAGTCTTTACATTATGTTTGACATCCATGGAGCTTATCTAATATATCACGTAATAAATTGTGGAAGCTCCGAACCAAGGTCTGATTTTTGGAAGCAGACAACAAAGCAAACAGAATAGATAGGGATAAGTTGGTTGATTATTGTGTTTATCATTAATGGTAATATTTGAACAGCTCCAAGTCTAGTAATAGTAATTTACTTTTTTTTTTTAGACCATATAAGCCTCAGGCTTTCAGGCCGATGCCTCCGCCCCCACAGCCATGTTATGGGTATCAGAGACACGCCCATCCACCCCTACGCAACACCGCTAGTGGACCTCTGGTAGACAATTCGCAAAATGTCAACGCCTACGGGAGACAACTCCATAATGTCAATCAACATCAAGTTAATCCAAACCAACAGCAACTCAACATTACTCATCAGCAATTCAATATTAATCAACAGCAGATAAACCTTAATCAGCCTCCTCCGTCAATACAATACAGACAAAATCAGCACGGATTCGCTGCGGAATATCCTCCCGCCAACGGACCTTCGCAACGATTAGCATCAAGAGCGTGTATGCACTCAACCAATGAACAAACTTATAACAGCGTACCACTGGATGATTACAGCCTGTACACAAGCACCCAGCCGCTGTTGTCACATATGTCTTCGCTATCTGTCACCCCAGCTACTGAGACTAGCTCTAGCTCTTCAGGGTTTAATAGCTCCGACCCTTACTCTGCTTCTCTCACTTCTATTGGTACTCAGTCTATGACTTCTGTTGCTGGACCGCTGCCTCTTACCGAATATGTTAGCCAGGCAAGCTCAGTAGTGTCAAGTCCGCAAACACATCTCCACCCGCAAAGAATAGCCCTGCCTCCGCCACAGGAGAGGCATCATCACAGGGACTACTACGCCCCCATCCCTCAGAGCGACCAAAGATACAATACTTATTTCCATTTATCTAAATTGTTTGATGAGAAAGCTGTGAGAAAAGTTTTAAATAAATATCCAAAAGAAACAGATAGCCATAGAATCACACAAGCTGTATTGCATGAACAAGCATCTAGCAGCAAAAAATAAAGTAGATCCCGGCCCGCTTTGCGAGTAAAAAGAATCAGATTTCAACATAAAACATTGTTCTTTATCCTAACATAACAGGCTCACACAATGTGTAACGAATTGGGAACTCAATAATTTAAATTATATGATACTATTCGCGTTGCATTATGTTGCTGGTGTGATAAAGTTCTCAGTAATATTTGTCATTTATTCATCTATTTATATTGACATGATGCCCTTACCACTGATTATGAGTAGCACCTTGTCAATGTGTGTGAATTTTGTATGTGCTATTTTCATGCACAAAACGCTGTGCCAGTAATTTTGTTTGTGATAACTTATTGTCATGTAATTACTTGTAATATGGTGGTGGGCGCATCATTGGCTTTACATTTATGTTGGCCAACCTCTTTTTTCTATTATTAGATGATAAGACAGATTTGCTGTTTTTCTATGAATATGTAAATTTTGCATGTTGTCAGCATCAAGCATCATTATGCATTCTACTTGTAAGTAGCTTTGTATTTAATCGAATAACAATATGGTACTCTTAATTTATTTTTGTCCTGTTCAAAATTACTGTGAACATGACATTGAGCACTCCTGCTGGGCAAACTGTATTTACACCACAATTTTTCCTTGTTTTTGTTTGGATGGATATTATAGTATAGGTTGTTTAGTTGGGATGTTGAATACAAAATATCGACCATTCCAATCCAAATTTCCTTGTGATATCATGTTTGAACAATGTGTCAAGTCATATTTAATCAAAACTTTATGGGTTCAATATACTGATACTGACCTCCCTCCTTGCAGTCATGTAATAAAGTGTTGTGTCGCTAGCATGAGAACAAACAAGCAAAGGAAATGAGAGTTCACTTGTAACAGCATAAAATAACTTCACATGCTATGGCTAGATCTACTACCTACAAATAACTTTTGATGCTATAGCACACTCTCACTGTTGTCTTTTCCTTTTTTGTGAGGGGACAACTACAACTCTATAAATTCTATGAAGTTAATATGGGTAAGAACGGGAGTAAATAAAGGTCTATTGTAGTTTTGTTATAAAAGTGAAGGCAAGCTGCCCTCATCACTGCCTGGGCGCCAACACTCAATTGCCCCCTCCAACGGCCCCCTCATTATAGTTAAATGTATGTTGAGCTTTTGGCAGAGTTCTCTGAGATGAGTCAAGTATGCAATTCAGTACCACTATCGTTATATCGTGGTTCTAAGCCCTACAACTGTTGATAATCATTTTGTCATTGTGCTTCATTGTTTACAACAAGTAAAAAACTTCAAAATCTTAAAAGATGGTAGCAGCAATTGTTAAAATCCAGAAATTGAAACATTTCATTATATTGTTAGAAATAGAAACATGTGCTTTTATGAATATGCTTTCTCTGTTAGTCCAAAGAATGAATAAAAGTGTATAGTTGATATATAGACAAGGTATACGTTTAGAAATTAGATGAAAATATCATAATATTGTATAAAAACGGCAAGGAGACAGACTGGAGTAGGAATAATATTATAATAATATTATTATGCCATACAATCTTAGAAAATATAATTATAGAAATTGTAAAATTACGAACCCCATTGCGTAAGGATGCCTTTGTATACGTATCAGTATTTTGCTGTGAGTGGACAACAGCGAAAAGGATAGAACCAGTTATCCAGCATTTAGGAGTTGAGCTTTCTTTTTTTTTAAATGCGTAATAATCATGTTAAAGGATTTCTCATCGTTGAAGAAATAAAACTCTTTTCCGTGTATCCCAGCTTTCAGCATTAGCTGCCAAACACCAGGTCCTTGATTTGAACCAGACCATCCCAGATCATACCACAAAGCCTCACAGAAGCCTTGACTAGCTCATAAAATCTATACGCTATGAGACCAAGTTTAGCTAGATAAATCGAAATAGCTAACAAAAACACACCACCTAAATAGATAATTCTTTTCATTTTCTTGCTCTTGATGGCTTGCTGCTCGATTTCATGGTCTGAGGGTCTTATTCTAGATTTAGCAGTTGATAGCATGTCTGAGGCATGTGGCCATTTTCCTCTTCCTACAATTCTGAACATGTAAGGTAGAGTAGGTCCAAAGTACACCTTCAGCCATCTCAGAGGCTGGAGAAGAACCTGACCTGAAATTCAAACAAAAAATATACCATTTACTCTGCTATGATTATTACTATGAACATGTATGAAGCAGGCTTGAGTTTGAAAAATACTAACCTAGGTCATGAAGATCTGCTGAATCAATCAAAGGCACTTGCATTTCAGCTGGTGGTTAAAAACAAATCCATGAACTTATTCATATTCTTTCTACATAATTGGTCACCATTTCAGTTTTTATCTCCTGTACATCTCAAAATTTTTTCTAAGTTTTTTTACCATAGTGTTCCAAATCTACTTAAATTTATTAATCTCATTTTCAAACAATCTGACAAAATTAAGTACTTAGGTGTGATTCTTGATAACAAATTAAATTTTAAATCTCATACCAGTAAAATTAAACAAAAACTTTACCCAATAGTCACCAACTTTAAACGTAATAGAAAATTCCTGACACCTAAATTAGCTAAGCTTTGGTACATTGGACTTATACGTTCTAATCTGGAATACAGCTCTCCTGTTTTATTTACCACAAACGACTATGTCAAAAAAGAAGTTTTAAAAATTGAGAAAAGATGTTTGAAAATTATAGACTATAACAGTTCTAAAGATAATACTCGAAAGACCTACAACATCCCTGTTTTAACTTTGCGTTTCGAATATTTGTATCTGCTGACGTTTTATAAAATTGTTAATAGTTTAGTCCCAATAATTGATACCAATCTGCTCCCCGAGAAATTAACTAGTGAAACTCGGCTTGCTAAAGTGCTGGGTTTAGACTATCCAAGGAGAATTTTAGATTTGCTTTAGCTAATTTCGGTGCTCAGGAGTTTAACGAATTACCCAATCATGTTAAGCTGAGTCAATCCCTTGCTACATTCAAAAATGCCACTCGGAGCCACGTCCTCAAACTTCTCAATTAATGAGTCAGTTCTTATCATTTCATTTTAGCCTACTGCTACATTGTTCTAACTTTTTTTTTCCTAGCTATTGTGTATCAACTTGTGTAATGTTTTACTGCTAATTAATGCCTGCGTGTACATTGTAATTTTACCTGTCATTGTTCTTGATTTTTAGTTACATGTCTTTTTAATTCTACACCATATTTTTATAAATTTTTCTGTTTTCTGGGTACAAGTCCTAAGGACTTATTCTTCTCCAGAATAAACATGGAATATATATATATACTCTGTAGCTTCATCAAGTAACTAGAAATCGGGGAATTTGAGATCAGCATGAAATAAAAACAATTGAAATATTGATTTTAAAACCCATGACATGATATATTTTATATATATAGCAGTGATCTTACCTAGGCTTGGTAGGCAGTTGATCTCACGCGCTAAGACTATAGCATCTGGAGGAGTGACTTTGAGAGAGCCGGTCATGTTACTAGTTTCTGTTTTTACATATCCCTTTGTCCTGAGCTTCATCACTTCATTGTTTGGTAACTTTACAACTCCCTAGAGCAGACAAATATCACCTCAGATAATTAACAGACAACATATGAATTAATTATTATAGGGTAGTGTGGCTGCCAGCATTCTCCCTGCTGCCAGGATGCCCTCATTACACTAGAGATGATATAACCCAAATGCTCTTTGGCCGAACAAATATTTACATACAGTCTTAGCCAATTTGATATTATCTATTTCTCGTCTGATCTTTTCTGGCAGGGGGCCTAATTTATTTGGTGAAGAGTTCTATTTATGTTCGTTACACTGAATGTTCAAATCAGTTAGTATGAGAAATGAGAGTTGTCCAAACATTGAGATAGAGTAGACAACTATTCCAGATTCCTTAAGAAGTTTGGAGAGTCCAGAATTGACACACAGCAACATATAAAAAAATCCATGAGTTAGAGCAGCCAAAACCAAAAGAAAGCATCTAAAATTAATTTAAATAGCAAATATTTCTAAAATCAAGATTTCACTTTCGCCCCAATGATTGATCATATTCACCTTGAAGACTTGAGCAGCCCATCTAGCCTGAAGTTCTGCGATGGGTGGGAATGGTCCGGCCACTCTGATGTGCCCCAGAACAGCTAAAGTGTTGTTCTGTAGGCCCACAGGCCACACATGTTTGTATAAGAACCAGTGATCAGGGTTTATGAGCTTCTTGTCCATAAACGGAACTTTGACTTGGAATCTAAGATTTTAAGAAAAATTCAAAGTCAATCCGGTTTGAAAAAATCCATTTGAAAACCATTTTCGCGAAACATGATATAGATGCCAATAAATTTTTCAAAAAAAATTATATTCATTTGACATTAGATCTACGTTTCTATCTTTGGTTTAATTTTTACTTCAGTATCCACTATTCAGTATCTGATTACATGAAACTGATGATAAGATCTGGTCTGAACTTAGACATTTGGTTATGATAATATTATATGCAACCATCTCAAATAGGGCATTTAATTAGCCAGTGAATACCTCAGCACCAATACATCACTGCTACAGTATCACTAGGGGACTGCTACAGTACCTCATGGATACTCACCCAGTAGCTATTACTACTGCATCTAGCTTGAGTTCCTGGCCATCACTCAGCTTAACTCCATCTTTATTGAATTCGGAGACACCCGGGACGGCTCTTACACTCCCCGCTTCGAGATAATCAAATATCTCATCATTCAAAGCGGCCATTATTTTCCTATCTGACTCCAAGAAATATTGTTCTATATCCGGCACCTTCATGTTGTATTTTTTATAGTCAAACTTTGGCAAGGCTATCAAGTCTGTCAATAAAGTAAGCAAAGTCAAATCAGTAAATTTGTGTACTTGATTAGATATCACACCGATCCAGCTGTAAAACTCCAGCTCCATTTTTTAAAAATGAGTGGGAGGAGATGGATTAGGTTTTGTTTCAGATAATAAAGTGTTAGCTGATGGCCATACGAGTATCCGCTCGAAAACAGGTCTGGTACTGGTTATTGCAAGATGCACTTACAGTACAATATTTATAAGCCAGATTTATGTGAAAGACACGAGATAAATGGTGTGTCCGTAATTTACACAGGTGTGTCCATAACATAAACATGTGTGCCCATACCGTATACAGGACAGTGTCTACACAGTATACATTTGCACTGTTACTGTATACTGGTATATACTGCCTCTGTACAGTGTATACTGTGCACTAATCCTACAGACACCTGTGAATACTGTATTCACAATCCGTTCCATCCACACATATACCAGGTGTAAGGGTATCCAACTCATATTATTCAATTGCATAATGCTACCCTACTGTGCAAAAACCCGCAGAAGTTGCTTACATGACATGTAAATGCAACTAAAGTGCGCGCCAGACAAATACCAGCCTAAGTTGTCTGCATCGCACTCAGTTCCATTGTAATTGTGAAGCAAAACTGATGACACGTACACTGATACTGATGACACGTAATGTACATTTGTGGTTTCAAATAACTTATACTGGTATTCGGCGCACTGGTACTTGTGTGCGGCATTTTGCGATGGCATCTTCACTTACTTATAATCTTAGCCATGATCCGAGGGATGGTATTGAGCAGGTCAATAAAGAACCAGGACATGGTCAAATCAGCTGGGGCGCCGTACTTCCTCTTGAATATCAACACGGCTGATCGACACGACACATACACAGGCTAAAGCGAAATAGATAGTACAGTGACAGTACTTAGGCAGTGAAGAGTGAAACTAATATCATCATGTCTTTGTTCATCGATGAGTGCAGAGCATGGTTATACAGCCCATGTGCCATTCCTCAGCCTACTATGAGTTATAACAGGTTTGTTGCTACACATAATCCTCACAATATAAGTAAGTTTATTTGCGTTCATAGCTATTTATTCATATTAGCAATCAGAAGTCACAGGAAACCATTTAAATCAGAAGTCAAGTAAGCAATAATATGTACCAGTTTTATTGGCACTGTATGTTTGATCGTGACAAGTTATCAGAAATGTATACACATTAAACGAGAGCCTTCGATTACAATAGTAATATATATTTTTGGCTGCTTATGTCAATGTTTCAGGGCTTTGGCTGATAAGACTTTCTAGAGCAAATATTTTTTGGCATTCCAAGAATTAAGCAAGTCATGGTAGCATCCACTGCCATATGTGACCTTGCTTGTTTGCATCACTTATCAACCTGAGAGTCCGGTTCTATCAGCTGATACCGTGTCATTCTGTCCTTGCTGCTCGTTTTGAGTAAATGTTGTTCAAAGAGCTTTAGACACTCTCTAAAATTTGCAGTGTGTTTGTAAAAGATTACCAGGCATATGTTGTCCTACATCTAGAGTTTATTTCACAATTAATCGACTCTTATCATTTTACTGAAGCTCTTTTAGCAAACGCAGCATGCTTGCCTGTGTCATCAGACATATCAACGTGTAATCATAATGTTTTCTATGTAGAAGTTGAAGCTATTACTTAGCATTACATATTACATAACCCAGTTTTTTGTTTGTTGGGGTTGAAATTGATATGTTTAAAACATTAAAAAATAAATATAATACAAGTTGAGATTCCAAACTAAATTTAATTTCAACTAAGTTAATTTGATCGAAATCGTATTAGAAGCCACCTTGGCATATGGTCATCCTGTTATTTTTCTTGGTTTTTCTGAGCGTGTTTTGCTTGTTGGTACTTTCTTAGTCGTCAGACATCACATTATGATTCCTTATATGGCAGTTGAACTGGTGCCAGAACAAACAGAACAAAAGGGAAACTACATTTATTCAAACACGGGAAATTTTGGGTAATTTTTTGGCAGTCCCTGTTACTCATGATTTTCGTCATCCAGGATTGCCAATATTCTCTCTCGTTTGAGTTGAGGTAGGGTAGAGCGGTAACTCCTCAAACAATATCCTAAGGCCTTCACTTGAATAATAATATGGCCTGATTTGGTTTGCATTCTCCATTATCATTGGTCCAAGTATATTGGAAATGTGCCATAAAACTTCCCATTCCGGTTTCGTTAGGCCTTACGCAGCCATCTTAGCTCAGAATTGAGTTGACTACGCACATATATTGAATAACCAGCTCGTCTTTCATGCAACAATGGAGATGGACATGCTTGCAGACCAATACACACGCACAAGTTTCTCATATCATCGTGATCATGAGTTGCCGGAGGTAGGAGATTCTCAATCTACCAATTTACCTTTGACAATATTATTTCCATTTTTACTTGTCCTAAAAAGGACCATTTATTACTGAACTATGGAAACCTATGCTTTTTTTAGTCTGACAACCTGAGAGAAACCCAGTGTTGATGATTGGATTGAAATTACCAAATAGTACATCTAGAACAGCTGTGGGCAACCTGCGGCCTTTTTTTCCGTACGGCCTAATGGGTTATCACTTGCGGCCTTATTGTGGCCTGATGACTGTAAAGAATGTTACTTATTTATTTGTTTTCCTGTATGTGAATGTCAAAGCATGCATAGCCAGCCTTGTCATGTCGCCACTTTTAAAAAAAAAGAAGAAAAAAGTGGCGTTACGAGACCAATGCATATCCCCCTGTAAGCACAATTGCACAGTTGGAGTTTCATAATATTTGCCAGTCTGCATCATGCTGTAGCTAGGCTACATACATGTTAACATATCAAGGGATTTCACAAGTCATACTTTACAAAACATCATAACAGTAGTAGTGTAGACTACTTTTACAAGAGATTCAATTCGCAAAAAAATAAACCCAAAACAGTGAAAACAAAAATATCCTCTCGTAACTTTTGGATGTAGATGTCATATTACAAGTGCTCCAGAATGTTAGCTGGAGTGCCTCTCATTTGCTAGGCATTTATGAAAAATTTCCCCTTGTTTTTGCTCAACCACTTGAAGCCTAGATTAATTGTAAATGTAACTTAATGTGTCACAAAACTTCAGATGATTAGATAAATATAAGAATACTGCGAGACAATGTTTTTCGCAACACACCGCAGTTTTTATTGTCACATATTCTAATTTAGTTTGTACAAAATAAACAGAGCCAAAATATACCTCACGTTCCAAATTCATGCATGAAATATATGTTGAGACCTATTGAGTGGAGCCTGCGTAAAATGTGGCCTTTTTCAAAATAAGGTTGCCCACCTATGATCTAGAATTTAGGATTAGCCCCAGGAAACCTATTCTAGGATCTAAGATCCTTGCATTGAGAGTTAGTGAATTTATGCTATCAATGCAACTTACTCTCATTGCGGGCCGTCTGAGATCTTAGCCCATAGACTATATCCATAGTCTCAGTTTGGTAGACTACATCAAACCTTTCAATGGATAATTTGTTATTAAGAGCAGGATTTGCCGTCCTGTAATTTGCCTGATGCTTTAAAACCAATTTATCCTTTAACAATCTGGCTGTGTTTTTCATAGTCAGCACATACTCGGCCAAAGGAGAGAGAGAAAAGACTTGAAAAGCGGAAGGAGAAATTCCGAGAGGCTGTGAAGAACGCTGTGAAAAAATCAAAGAAGGATAAAAAGGGAGGAGGCGAAAGGAGTTCGGTCATGGCGGTGAGCGCTATCCTCAAAAAAGTTGAGGATGAAGAAGACCAAAAACATATACTCCTCCACAGATTCCCAGTCAAAGACAAGAAGACAAAAGATACTGTTCTCGTTGATGGCATACAGCTGGCTCTAAAATTCAACTCTCTCAAGCTGTTTTACGCACTGCTCAAAAAAGTAAATTCTAGAGAATACCTGAATGAATACGGCCTACTCGAGCTTGCCATTATGTCAAAAGATGATGAGCAACTAGCAATCGTTTTGCGTGTCTACAAAGAACATGAAGTAAGGGTTTGCGTAGCAAGCTTAAGAAAAGAGGCACATGAGGCTCTCTTCAACTCAAGCTGGAGCATGGATATAATCGAGCTACTATACCCATACGCCAATCAGTTTTTCATACCACGTGGACAATCAAAGGCCAAAATGTTTGCATTTGTTTGTTACAACACATTCAATCCCGGAACAGATGAGCATCCAAAAAGAGTTGGAGCACGAGAAGAGGCAGACAGCATTGTGAAAGGTTTACTGGACTGTGGATTCACATTGCGAGGACCTTTAATTGATTGGGCATTTGATCAACTATTACAGTATCTTCGACAACACATTACAGAAGTCAGGGACCAGTGCTCTGTCCTCTTCATTTGTCTCATGTCTCATGGAGACAAAGGTGTTTTGTATGACAAGGATGGCAAGACAGGAAAGATCAACAGAATCCTTGACGAACTGAATGGGCTGAGAACAATAACTCCAGCTGTCAGTATTATTATCAATATTATTACTAGTTCCAGCATATTTTGTGCCGATACAAATCCAAAGCTTTTAATTGATATGCCCACCCACACACTCTTTGAAACAGGCAATGGCAGGTAGGGGTACAGTGTCACTACCCTACACAAGCCAACAATGCGTAAGGGGGCCTTATAATTTGGTGGATGGCCTAGTACCTGTAACTGGGCTGACAATGCTTGGTGCGCTGTGAAGCAATCCAAGAAGACGACATAAAAACACCTCACCGGTCTATATCAGAAGTGATTGACACAAAAGGCCTTTGGTCTGTTATAAATACCAGGAAAAATTTTAAGTAAATCTGGTTCTGGTCTATTTTATGCTATATTCTTGCATGTTCCCCACTGGCGCTTCTCTTGCTTTTCGTAGGTTTTACTTGTACAGGCTTGTCAGGGAGAGACAAAGCCGGATCAGGGGGTAGACATTGACTATGAGAGGAGCATTATTGATGGTCCTCCAGTTGACGCAAAACCAAAGAACAAACCTGCAGGAGGCTTTCAGGCTGAAGCTACTGACAGCGAACTTATCAAAACATTGGAACGCCGCCTTGAGAAGTACAATTGTCATATTTCAGTCACTAGACCAAACACCATGCTTGTTGCCGCAACAGCTGAATCATATTACGCAACTCGCTCATATTTTTTGAAACACATGGCAAAGCTCCTAGAAGATGTAGACGGGGAAACAACTTTCAATAGAATCGTTCAACTGTGTTCACGAGACATGTCCCTACACCCTGATGAGGAATGTAGAAAACAAGCACCTGCCACTTATGAGCTTTTACGACAGCCCCTCGTACTTCCTCGTTCAGCTGCATACCAAAAGAAGCAAGCAGAGAAAGCCTCAGAGCCTGGCAAAGGGCCAGGTGAGTGTCGAAAGCGAATATGTCGATCAAAAAATAATTGTCCAAACTGGAATTTCAGTAGTCTGTAATATTTTGTTTACAGCCATCATTATGCGGCATTTGTGACAAGGCTAGTTGTACGATCAAAGATCATGATCTTGACCTCAATTGAGATAGCGATGATCTGAAGACGAAGTGGTAACATAAGCAAATTGTTTCAATGGAAATTAATCTCGATGTTTACAGGTAAACTTGCCCGGGGATTCAACATCGTTCAGCAGGGTGCCGAGCTAGTGATAGGAAAGGTCAAGGACAAATTCCGCAGTAAACCGAAATCATAAGGTAAGCCGCACAGGTACAGCAAACTATTCGATGTATGTCCTGAGAGATAGAGAGTAAATTGATTCACATAACTCAAGTACCATCAGAAGGAATTTAGTGTGACAACTCGAGGAAATTTTCATCAATTAGGCGCAGGCACGTTTTAGGTACTCATACTAAATTGACTCTCTACTATCAGAGACACATGCTATTATTGTAGTCTTTGTATCAGTACGGTAAGCTGCGTATTTACTGGTACCAAGTTTGCTGATGTGTTTCTTCCATCTCAAGATTCATGTCACAAGATACATGTCGTTTTCATACTTTTACAGATAAAACTTCTACAGACACGTCAACAACTGATGACTCAAACCAGTAAGTTCTCTTCTATTTACTGGTGAATATGAGCTGTGAGTTGCAGTATAGACCAATATATCGTCTCATTGATGCTGTATTTTTTATTTACAATTTTTTCATACTGTTGTAATTCTTGGATAAGGATGGTTGCCGATTCAAACCGCTGTATACTGTATCTATATATATATATATATATATATATATATATATCATAATTATCAGTTTTGTAACTGCTAGCGCTAACAAGGATGCGATTGCCCACTTTTAATAACTGATAAAACTTTATTCCAACCTACGCTGCATATTTATAGCCGAACTACATGTGACAAGATGCTGTGCTAACCTTGACATTACTCAAACAGAAAAATAATGTATCTTTATTGCGCTTGGTTGCCTTATCAAATTCAAAGCTAGGTCACACTGGAGAGTAATTTTTTCACCATCATTGAATACTTACAAACATTTTATATAATGATGGTGATTTGTAAATACATTATATATTATTAGTTTCATGTACTAATAGTTGTCAATCAGTTTTCTAGATATCTCCGTTGAGTTTTAACAGTGTACATTTCTACATATCCCATTTAGCTTTATTTTTCATTAATATGGCACAGTCCTGGGCTTTTTCTGGACCTCTGGTACATATCATTGCTTTCTCAGTCGGCTTCAGTTATATGATAATAAACTAATAAACATTGAAACATAATTCTGAGGTTGTCAGCTAGAGAACTTTATGTGACAAATGAGCTTTGACTCGCCTACAATCTGGTTGTTCAATATGGTGAGCCATATGCTTGTCTCTGCAGTACATAGCCTGCGTGAATTCACATAGACTGAGTGCCTCAATTGGTAAATCGATTGAAACCCACAACATAGAGCTATTTGGGCATCAATGGAACTCTGGTTTTGGTATCACATAACCTTGAACTCTGGAAGTTGCCTTTCTTGATGGAATGCAGCGCCACCGCTGCCCTGCAGAGTTAGTCTCTGTCACAAGACTAGCCTGCAGGTAGAATGGGAGAGAAAATGTACAGAAAAAAACATATCACCATGTTGCCATTAAATTTTATCTGCTCTATTGAAAATGAAAAGGGCCCACAAAAAGTTAATAACAGACTATAAAATGTTGATAACTCACCGGGCTAGTAGAGTCTGAGGTTCGCTGTACAGCATTATTCAGGACATTCGAATGAGCTTCCAGACCTGACATGGCTTGGTCCAACTCTCCAGATTTACCATATTCTTCCTCTGCTGCTGACTTAACGGTGTTTGTCAGCATTCTCAATCCTTTCCCAAATAGACCCACAGCCTGGGAGAGACAGAACGAGAGAAAATGATCGATGTGAACATTTTCAATGAAAGGGAAACAAAGTGAGAAGCATACAAATAACGGCATCCATATGTGAAAAAAATCATAACTAAATCGATACAAGGGACAATCATTGGGCCCAAAACTTGCAAGAGTTGTATTTTTTTCATACTTCCTGCTGCAATTATTGAACATCTGTCTCAGTCGAGGTTGTCTGCTTACTTGAGCTGGTTAACCTAGTTCAAATAAGCTTGAAACTTGGTTATGCATAGACACCTTGCATCATATTTAGTGATATCCCGATCTAGAGAAGTCCATGGTGGAGAGGGGCAACTCCAAATTAAGATGTACAGCAAAACTATTAACCAGGAGAACACTCACTGCTCACAATCATACACGAACCTTTGACCTGTAATTATGACTGAATTACACTGACCTTTTGCCTTTGACCTGTACACTGACCTTCGATTTACGTTTACAGAGATCAGCAGCGATATCCAGTCCTGAAGAGCTGTTTCCTATCACTAGTATTCTCTGACTTTTACTGAACTTAGTGTGATTCTTATAGAAGGCAGAGTGTATGATATCACCTTTAAATCTACTCATGTTTGGATAGTCGGGAGTAAAGGGAAACCTAGATATCCCAGTACAGACCATGACGGCATCAAATGTTTGTACAACTGTCTCCTTATTATGATGCACCTAAAAGTTCAATGACAAAGAAGTTTTCAATTTGTGATAAAAGCCAAACTAGAATATATTAGAAATATTTGCTAATTAACAGGATGATATAGCAAAGGTGCTGAATGCACAAATTCAGACAAAAATAATAGCTGTTCCAAGTTAGTTCCAAGGTTTCAGACATTATACATGTGGCAACTGTCATTATAAGAAAATAAGAGAGCGCAATGAACAAGAGAAAGTGTCAAGTGATAGTGACCATACTTACCTAGATCAGGTTGTATCTCATTTGACAGTATTCAAAGCTCCATCCAAATTTTGGGCAAATAAGACAAAAAGATATCACCTTGATAAGAGAATTTACATGTAAGCAGCTACTAAATATAAGACATGCATACTGATCAGGTCAACTTACAGTGACGAGCCACTGGCCGCTTACATCATGATCTTCAGTTTTACTAATGTCCAATATCTTGTGTTCCAGTCTGATCTTATCCAGTAAATTAAAATGAGAACAGTATGCCAAAATGTATTCATTGACCTGCAACAAATAGAAAAAGAAATATGAACAACATTGAGATTTCAGGTTTTTCTAGCAGGTATAGTCATTATTGCTAAATCTCAGTCAAGTTTGTTTCAAATGACTGAAAAAAATACGGAAGATTTGTGATTTTACAGTAATTGGACACATATCTGGATCAGAGACAGATAATTTTAGACTGAGAAAATATAAGGAGTGTTGAGTTTTCTAGGCTACAGCAGGTAAATACAGCTTGATTGATCGGCTGGAACATCCATTAAGACAAAAGTCTCTTTTCGGTTGAGACTTCTTTGAACATACGTTGCATATTGGTATTAGGCTTATCTGTTTTAAATTTACAGTCATACAGTTAAGTGAGGAGTTATCTTGTATTTCAAATGGGAGAGACAACTTGTGATTCAGATTTGAAATCTTCCCAATCTTTCCCAAACTCTCTTTATAAATTGTTGTCATCAAACCTTAATGGCACTTCTTGAAGGGAAAACCATCTTGTTGTGAATCAAGTGGACAGAGAAAAAAAATTCACTTTATTGCGCATAATAGAATTGACAACAACTGTGATTTCAAAGCAGTCTTCACTTAGCATACTCCATGTGACACCTTGCATAGTATGCCATGCTCTTTTGACGTTGAATTTGTTACCAAATCCCAAAATAGTACTTGGAATTTGGAAATAAATCATCACCTTTTGGAAATGATCAATCAAGCGTTGTTATTGTCATGAGAGAATCTGTGTACTTATTTATGCACCAATGAGCATATAGATAATAAATAAAGAGCATATCCTTCTGGCAATGGGCCAATGGCTTTTAGAAATAAATTGACTATGTGTCATTTCAACATATGTTCATGTTTCATCAATCCAGAAAATAAATTGATGATTTTGACATCCATGGTTTCCATCAAAAAACATTTGAATATAGATAACAATTTTGAATCCTTAAATCATCACCAACACATTTTCAGATTGATGCAGAGGGGAGTCTTCACCATAATCCATTCACCAGCCTTACCCATCCCTACACCATTTATAGAACCCTCAAATTTCAAGGCAGCAATACATATTTCAAAAGTAGTACTTACTGGTGGCGACACCAATTCCTGACACAACGCAAATTACATATATTTACAGTTACCTGAGCTGCAGTGATATAAGAAGGCCATTCTATAGGTGGAGGGAAGTCACTGAACGCCATGCCCTCCTTACTGGTGTTTGTTAGCAGCGAGTCGTACATGATACAACTCTCAGACTCGACAGCCCATAACCCTCCTGGAAAGATAATCGGTTTGCATATTAGCTGCATGACCTATGAGAATTCAGTTTCATTTTCGATAGGTTTGCATTTATTGGATGTATTTTATGTTTAGCATTAGATCATATTGTATGTCTCAGTATAAAGACCTTTCTTCTTGCATGAATGAAGATGCCTCGTGAGAGTTTCAGTACACGGAGCTCATGTATTTCAATCATGTAAAAAATCATCTTACTATGCATTGACATTTTTGAAAGAAATTCACTATATAATTACAAGTAGGCATCATCATGGGTTATCATGGGTTATCATTTTCGTGATATTTTTAGACTGAAATTTCTAGGGTCGTTAGATGGTTATAATTCCGTATTGACGTGAGAATTAGCATTACATACCGACATGTGAAGAACCTTCATAACATACAACATCAATGTCTTCTTCTAGACAGCTTTTCAGTGAGACGATACCGCTGATCCCAGCACCAATCACTGCCACTCGCATAGCTCAATCCTTTGTGTATGCTTTGTAGGCTTATGAAAAGGTTGACCAATGTGTACAAGATTCGTTAATCTAAAAAATATTATGAATCAGTCAAGCCGGTGTTGGTACTATCCGATCGGTCTATTCTGATTCTGCAATCCAGTCCCCACTGCCACTATTTCCATTCAGAGGTGGCAGTCACAAAGCAAAGATATCTTGGTTCCGCAGTATGATATGTGTAGGTTCTACATAAGCAATGCCTAACCAAAGGGGTTTGGGGCTTGCAAGCATTCATATAGCTAAGTCATGCCTGCAAGTCCCTAAGGGGGGGGGGGGGCACCAATGATAATCACATACTCCTTCTCCTTGGCTGGCCTCACAAATTGGAGTACCTTGGATTTTTTTATAATTATCTTTCAGTCCTCCTTTGCCCATTGCTATCAACAAATATAATCATATTTGTGTTGTTGATGGGATACACCAGTCCATGAGTACTACATACTACTTCTAAGCAATGAATGAACTCCCTGGAACTGAAAGCTCATTGCTTCTTCCTTGGATGCACTCACATTTCCTTGTCTAGTATGGAGAGAGGCACACAAGTGCAGATCCCCTTATTATATTTAAGTAACTAATCAGTTGAACTTGTATCTGTATTCCAATAAATCCTGATAAGAAGCATCTGAAAAATGTTACATGATCTTTAATATAAAAACCAAGGGTCCTATATAATAACCCTTGGTCCTATATAATAACCCTTGTAAAAACACTCCATTCTTTCCTATTTTTTATTATTCTTAGAACAACTTTAAACGAATGTCAAGGTTGGGTTAATAGTCAGGTTATTTAGTTGATTATTACTATTTTTAATGGGTTCAGTCGTTGATTCCCATCCTATGTCAGGACTTCAGTCTGTATTTGACAGCCACTCATATTCAGATAATTCTCATAGTTTCCGATAATGGAAAATGTTGTATTTTTATTTTTTTCTTGTCTTCTTATTTTCATTTTCTCCCTCCTAACCATATTTTTTACCAAACAGGTGTAACAAACCTCACAAAAAAGTAATCAGATTATGAAGTTGCTTTTAGAAACAGTGATAATCATGTTTACTGTAAACAGGGAGAATTCTCCCTGCTGTAAGCACTTTTCTCAGATGTATTGTTAATGAAATTGATGTATAAAATTATTCAGATCAATTAATTCAATGCTTATTTATTTTATTTATAGAGGTTGGCTTGAAAGTATACAAATAACAGATAGTTAAAGGCAACTTGTTGACCTCTGTTTATAGAGGGAGAATGGTTTATAGATAGTACTAGACTAGTAGTCTGTCATAGTAGTTGGTACAAGCTCTTCAATAGCATTGCTGATTCATGCAAGAAATGCCAGTCACCCAGCAACTTAAGTGTAAGATGTTGTGTTGGGACAGATATGAACATCCAGCCTAACATCAACCATTATTTAGTTTTTCAAACCATGCCCATCTAAAACTTTTTCTCACATCATCATCAAAAGATGAATGAATGGCACGTGATGATGTATGCTTTGTTTGTTCAAGTAGGTGAACTCCGCCAGATTTCACGTATTTAAACTAATGCTTTGTTTAGTATGATACGACAAAAATCGGTGTGTGTGATGCTCAAGGCCTAATGAAAGTCTTAGACTAGTTCCTCTTTAGTCAGGGCTACTGTGGAAAAAAGAGTAGTTTTTGTTGGGGATATAGATGGGTTGGTGGTTATTAAAGGCCACAGCCCACAGACAGCAGGTCACTGACAGTTGATTTGATGAGTTGCAGCCTTGTATGTGTCTGGTTTGTGTTTGTTGTGGTGAAGATGGGAAGCTTGCATGAACCAAGTTATCGCGGCTGCGGAGCTTCTGTACCCGCCAATTACGTTGCTCAGATGAGTCACTTCTCTCTCATTGGTCAGAAGTTAATATTCTGACCAATGAGAGAGAAGTGACTTCCCATCTTCACCACAACAAACACAAACCACACACACACACAAGGCTGCAACTCATCAAATCAACTGTCAGTGACCTGCTGTCTGTGCACAGCCACAAGGTGCGCGGAAGGGAGCAGGAAACCAGATGAATAGGTATTGAATGGAGATGGGGCTTATAAATTATAAGCATGAGTTCAAACATAAAAAAATTACATTTCCATGTTTTTTTGAAAAATACAGAGGAGTAAAAAGAAAAGAAACAGAGTTACTAATGAAAAGATCCCATGGGGCAAAGGGAGACTGACATTGCGAAGCCTAATGCCTCCATTGCCTCTCACTTCTTTTATTGCAGACTTACAGAGATAACATCAAAGTATGGATACCACTGAAGTAGTCACAGAAGTTCCTGGCTCGTTGAAGAACCTTATGAAGAATGTGATGCGTGCCTTTTACACTGTGGAAGAAACGCTGATCATGGATATGCTGTTGAGAAATGCATGTATGAAAGAGGAAGACATAGGTGAGCTGTTAAAGCTTGACAAGAAACAAATGGGAATCTCACTAAAAAGACTGAAAAATGATCAATTTATAAAAACTAGAATGAAAATGGAATCTGATGCTGATGGCAAAACTACGAAACACAACTATTACTTTATCCATTATACTGGATTTGTAAATGTAGTCAAATACAAACTTGATCATGTTCGGAGAAAGCTAGAGGTTCAGGAGAGAGATTCTACTAGCAGGGCTTCATTCAAGGTGAGTACTGTTTCAATGATAAGTAGCTCATACAACCTATCCCCATAGACCTAATATAAACCCATATGCAGCTAAAGTGAGGCACTTAATTGTAGGTGACTCTGCACCGAATCGGTTTTGACATATCGAATTTTTCCGACCAGTATTTTCCCCTGAACAATTCTGAGCATGGAAGAAAGGTAGCCTCTAAATTACAAGGAACCTTCATGCCTCAGTCAATATCTTGAGAGTCGGCATGATGATAAACTGGCAAAATTTGAACAATGCCTTGTAGTAGTCTGAGTGATATAAGATGATTTTGTTTACCTACATTGAATGAGGCATTGCCCTGCTGTGACATTTATAAGTTCATTGATGTTCAGAAGAGGTCACAGAGAATTGAAATGTGTCGTTAAGAATTTATCTGATACATGTTTAGTGGTAATCTGCCCTCTTATGTTGGATTCAAGACCATAAAAGTATCCCCATTTTATCTCCATTGGGTTATTTTGCAGTGTCCGTACTGTCAAAAGTGTTACACAGATTTAGAGGCTGATCATTTGTTTGATATGAATACGGGTACTTTCAACTGTATGATGTGTGGTAGTGAGATGGAAGAACAGCAATCGTCTGCTCCTGTCCGAGACGCCAGAGCACTTGTGGCAAAGTGAGTAGCACTACCCCCAGATCAAGTTTGTCATCTGCCCATTAACGGCTTGAGAGTTGCAGCATAGCTGGTGACACACAAACCAGTGTAGTTCAGGGGTAAATAACTCAGGTAGTAAATTTAAATGCAACCAACTTCCAAATATATGTTCTTTTTCCAAAAATCAAATAATGATAAAGATAAATATTGTTTATTGCGCCAGAGAATCACAATTGACCATGTTCACATCATAATTGAAGGTCCTAGTTGTACCGACCACTTAGTAACAACTGAAAACAATATAGCAAATGGTATTGTTTTATATATTTATATACCACCGCTTCTGCTTTCATCATTTTACTAGTATTAATTTTGACACATGGAATACAGATATACAAAGCACCCGCTTAAAACATAGAACAGTTAAAAAAGCTGGATTTTTGCAACATTTAAGAAAATGCTTCAAACCATTTTAGTTAGTATAGTAGAAGTTGCCATACTTTTGATACATGGGTATGCAACTCAAGTTGTTGGTCACCTGTTTGAAATATGAAATACTTTTTAAATAATTTTTCCATATCCTGAAGGCAGGCTAACTACTGCCTCGAGCTGATTGTTTGTGTGGGTGTTAAGTCAATCAGTGATTTCATTTCAATAAAGGATATTCTAAAATTAGTATAATTTGTCCATCAGTTATTAATTAACAATTAATCACTTGACGTCTGTACTTAAAAAAAATTGCTATATTATCATTAGTGAGTGTTTTAAATTCGGTTTTCAGGATAAAGGATGCTGCCTTGAAACTATAAAAAATTGGCCATAAAACTGAATGTAATGTTAGTTAGCAAAGCAAATTTACTCAGAATAATATATGTGTATCATGGCACTATTTTTTGTCAATTGAAAATTACTAGTAACCTTTGTATGGTTTCTGATATTTTCCTTTTATTGTGATGTTGTCGTTGGAACGTTCATGTTTTATTACGGCATATTATTCCTTTTACCACAGCGGTTGTTCTGTTTTGCAGGTTTAATGAACAGATAGAGAAGCTATTTAATCTACTTAGAACATGCGATAAATTTAAATTATCAAACAATGTGTTGGAACCGGCTCCAATTGATATTAGCCAACTGGGAGACAGGTATGTTCCCTGTTTCAGCTTAGCCTGTGCGCTCATATTTGTGCTTTAGTTTAATGGGGGTTGATGAGAAAGCCCACATATTATACA
Organism: Membranipora membranacea; assembly: GCA_914767715.1. NCBI lineage: Eukaryota > Metazoa > Bryozoa > Gymnolaemata > Cheilostomatida > Membraniporidae > Membranipora > Membranipora membranacea. Next base: position 11,067,230 of record OU612073.1, on the reverse strand, counting down.
TTCATGACCTCAGCTTTGAGGGCTCGTGTACATTTTCTGTGTGGGTGTTTTGGGGGGACCTAGGAATTTACTTCAGGATATGAAATGAATTTGTAACAAAAGTATTTCCTACTCGCAAACGTTTCCCTTTGTCCTCCAAGAAAACACATCACAACTTAACCTTGATGCGCAAACCATATATCCCAGTTCAGATGTACTGTTTTGTATCGCTTGAAATATTGTGTGTTGTAAAGGCGAACTGGAAATCCCAAGAATGGTGAAAAAGTTGCTTCAGCGAATGCCAACAGAACATGGAGTGGGGAATCTACTAAAAACCTGGAGTTTGGTCTCAACGCTACATCTATAGGTAATTTTCTGCAAACACATCCTAAAGGTATAGAGTATTTGCAGGAGGAAAAGTTCACCTTTTGGTCTTGTCTTGAAGTAGTGAAGTTTATTACTAGCTAACATTTATTCTACCTCATTCCCATTTTTATGGCCTCCTACCTTAGCTAGATAACTAAATAAGCTACCTCTCAACTAGCTCAACTACACTCTAGCTAACATTTTCTCTCCTAGAGTAATATTCAAAATGCTATCCAATCAAAAGATACGAGATGGCAGATTTTATTCAACTTCCTTAAAATGTTGAATTCTTATCATGTTCTGTCAAAAACATACAAATAAGTATTTGTACGTTTGTGGTTTTTATGTAGAACAAACAAAAATATTTTGTGTTTATACCAGATGTGCGTGTCGGTGATGATGCTAATGTGACGAGGGTCAGCACTAAAAAAGAACAGCCTGCTTGGATGACAGAGAGTACTATATCCGGGATAGAGAAGGTGCCTAGTAACAAGGTGAGACCAATACTTACTCTCGCCTGTTCGGTGGGGGGGACAAGGCCCCCCCACCCACCGAACAAAGCTTGTAAAGACAGGCTACACATACTTGAGCACCCAGAAACGCTCAAAAAACTTTTTTTCTGTCATATATGAGATTTTTTAATAATGGCAACAATTACATAGTGTAAAAAATGAGCACTATATTTCAATGTTATCGAGCCTTGGTTTGATAGAAAAATGAAAATAAACCAATACTTAAGCTATTGGACTAAGTGAATTGTAATTAATTGAATTGCAAATTACCAGCATGGTAACACGCACATCACCTCGGTGTACAGACACGAAAGATTGATGCTGCATATATTTTTTGACCTCGTTTTCTTTAGATTTTTCTCTGTGGCACAAAATTAAAAACATCTCACCTAAAGTAAATATTGCATTACAACTGCCAAAAAAGTTTGTTCATGAAATGCTATTTCAATGTTTGTTGAGGTTAATATTATATCCGTCCTTCTTAAAATAAGACGATAAATATAATATGCATACAATACCTGGCAGCTCCAACTTGAAAACTCTGCAACAATCGCCAGAGCTGTGTACCTTAGTGCCGCACCGCAAACTGCAACAATGGATTTTTTGTAAAATACGCTATCTAGTTTTTGCGTCACACTACATTTTTGAAATTTTTCCTTTCACTCATTTAAGACTACTCCATTATAAAACCCATGGTTTCTGCAATAAATAATTATCTAATTATAAATACAATACAAGCATATAATAATATTTTGTATCTGTGTGTTTTCAAAGCCGGCACTTGACACAGCTGACAAACCGTCCACGTCCAGCCTCCCCACTGACACTAATATTATGAATACACTGTTAGTTCACGAATCAAAGTCAGCGGTGCCAGCGACAGCATCGGCAGCGATAGGGGGCGGAGCTAACAGTGATAATGATGATGACAGCGAAATGGAGGACGTCGCAGCTAATAATACCGGTGGTGAGTTCGGGGTTTTAATCTTTGACAAATATTATATTATATATTATATTATATACGGGTGTATTTAATGTATGAGAAACTTAGTCATCTGCAATTTCATATATAATTATACCTTTATAAGTTGGTATTGAATGTGTGAATGCCATGATTACGTGTTATAGCACTGAGTACATATTCTAACGCCCCTTGATAAAAATACCATGATTAGGATGAAAGAATTTTCATGTACATTTGTGGTCGATCCGTAAAAGAAAATAGATAAGTTTGCAACACACTAATGTTTGCACACTTTTTTTTCACACAATTGGATAATAAAACAACTCCTCCTCTCACCTCACTCATTTCCTAACTGAAAACAACAATGGCTTCTCTGTATTTTAGCAGAAGAAGAACAGATGCAAGAATCAGATGAAGATGAAGAGATCATGGTCTCAGTTGGAGATCGTAGTGTTCCGTTACATGAAGCATCTGAACTTGTCGAAGAAATGTCAGAAGATCAAAGAGATGCTTATAACAAAATAGTTCAGAGCGTATATGCTGATATGTATGACTGAAGAATCTGTCAATATATAGTGTATATCTATATATACATATACACTGTATATATATATATATATACTGTATATTGACAGTCAAATATGTATATACCATACATATCAGTACATTTGTGTGGTGTAACATTACGGTTATTTTACACGATGTGTTTGTTTCCATCAATGTCCAATTGCACTGTAAATAATAGGCCAATAATATCACATTCATAAAAGTAAGATGTTTCTTTTTGATATAAAAATAAATGGTTCTTTTTTTTTATATAAGAATAAATGATTATCAATGTGCATTGACTTTGCAGTTTGGCTCACCATTTCTGCTTTCTGATTGTCAGACAAAAAAAAAGTGTTTCTATTGTATAGCTAGACTACATTTGAAGTAGCCAAGTGATACAACACTAGATCGCAGAAACTGTGAAATTTCCACTGTGTTATTGTGATCGAGTTAGGATTTCTGGGCTTGGGTATTTCTGGGTCGAGTTTGAAAGTTGAATCAGGGGTTTGATTTGATATGTTTTTCTTGTTCATGATTGTATTATTAATTACGCTGCTCTGAGCACCTGTATACAATGTTTGTTGGTGCAATACTATCAAACAGCACAGAATAAATTACTTCACGTTAAACTATGTGACGATGATCAATTTACACTTTACTGAGCCGATATGTTATATTCTCATGCATGTAAATGAATGCATTATTGTTATGAGTAGTTGTCTTCTCACTGCTGTCCTTTCTATGAAGGGAAGGTTACTGACCAATTATAGCCCGCCCCCTAGCTAAATCAAGATCTAACTAATATTGACACTTTTGGGGTATAAAAAGTTGGTTAATGACGTATTAAGTCGCCGAAACTAGCTAATCTAAACCCCAGCTATTATTGACACCTCCAGAGCTTAGAGGGAGGGTCATTAACAAACTTCGTCATGAAGCTATAAAAAACTGTATATCATTGAGACAAATGCAGGGGCAAAGATTGGTCTTCTCCAATTCCTTTGTCATTTGTGTCATGAAAAAAGATAAAAATTGATGACAATGTGTCATACATCATGCACAGTTTTTCAATAATTGAAGGAAAGCAATCAGACAGTGATGTAAATGCACAGACATCCTCATGCCAAAGATTGCACACAAAAGCACTTATGATTCATCAAACCTGAATTTGTAATTAAATTTCGCCACAATGTTTACTGCAAAAAAATGCATGTCGCTGAAACCAATGGAGTTTATTGCAGAAACATTAGACCGCATGTGGTGTAAAATTATCAGGCGGACAAATCCTGTTGTGACACAGTTTGTTTTACTAGTGACGCTAGGGACACTGCTCACAAGTTAATTTCAAAGATCCGTTACCTGTCATAAACAGGATACAAGGTCTATTTCAAATGGATATACAGTGCTATTCAATCTGGATAACAATAGTGTGTAGCCCGTTGTTTTGTCCCCAGAATACCAGCTAAAAATAAATATACCGTAATACCTCACTTATAAGACACCGGTCTTATAAGTGAAACACCTCCCTCGGAAAAAATTAAAATGCTACAGTTATAAAGCATGCCACAGCTAGAAGGCACCCCTTTGAAAAAATAATTTATCTCGTTGGGAATCGAACCCGCAGCATACAATTTTCACCGTCTTTACAAGGCAGACGCTCTACACACTGAGCTTTTCGGTCGCGGATGTGGTCAGTTATAAATATAAAAATGCTTCAAATGATAGCCGCGCCTATATGCTTCTCTTACAGCCGCCTTCACCTATAAGTCACGTTACTTATAGGTGAGGTATTACGGTATGATATTGACAGCAAGATAATATTCACTAAAAATGCAGCCACGTTTTGAAGCAATATCAAAATTTAATTCGCAGAACAGAGCTTTACTTATGGGCCTACATGAAAAAAAATTGCATTTTGAAAGCTTTTACACCTTGCTGATTAGCATATATATATATTTGTAAAATTAATTCTTGGCAAATTATAAAAAAAAAACAAATGCATAGTGTAGTATCAAAAATGATCAAATGATGCATAATACTTCCGCTTTTGTCTTTTCGTATAGTAAATTATCGAATGAGACCAAAGAAATGACTATAACGTTCTTCATCTATGTAACAGAAGAATCCGACGAAGCATTCCTTCCATTCACCTCTCTCCACTTTGCCATCCCCGTTGATATCCATTACAGCAAATGCACCTACAATGCAACAATGTTTTACGATTGGTTATTACACAATAATATTGATAATGTGTATACACAATAGACGATATTAAAAACAGGAAGAATATATATTGAACACACCAGGGAGAACACACAGAACACGCAGAGCTGAGTGAAATGAGCTGTCTCAACATATTTTTCGTTGAAAGAATTATAGGAAATTGGGAATTTGCACAATATGAGGTTTTTTACTTCTTAGGTGAAGATACTGCCTAAAGGTTCTAAATTACACTAATCAAAGTTCATTATATTTTGGCAAAAACTTTTGATGATGGATAAAAAAGAGAAAATACAAAAATTACATAATTATGGAGATTTGCAAATTTTCAAATTTTCAAATTGTAAGGTGGCTAAATTTAAATCTGCCAGTCTTTTATCTGGCTTTACATGTTTTAAATCAAAAAGCGTAAAATACTAGAATCTTGGCTACATTATAGCATTTTGTAATGTGTGACTAATTATGAAGATTCATAACAATATTCAATTTTAGAAAGCAAGAAAACTTTTTTTTATCAATTCCGGTCATAAGCCATTTGAGTGAGAAAATCAGCATGAAATTGCACGTGCATCTATTTTCATCTATTTGATTTGATGTGTATGAAAATGATCATGATAAATAGGGCAATAAAGATCACAAATCGGTTTGATGCCCCATAGGACTGGTCAATCTATTCCTAGGTAGCTAGATTTATTTTGAACTAGCTCATTCTTCATCTTGGGTTATGAAATGATCTTGAAAGATAAAATAAATTGCATGATATTATCAGACTGCTCACAGAGGCATTCTTCTTATCCCAATAGGGCCACAAAATCATATGCAATATGATCGGATAAAATACTGACTTTTTGATAAAGTCATTCAAGTCAAAAACGATTCTAAATTGATATAATAATATGGTATATTTTGTTCTAATAGTTGAAAAAACTAATCAATGACAATAAGAATACTAGGAAAGAAACGAACATTTTTTATTCACCTGTATCTTACATCTAAGGTAAGATATTGAGGCCAAAATCTACTCAATGTTGAAAACTAAAAGCTCTTAGACTCTAAGACTAAAATCTGGGATATTTGTGACAGCTTTATCATCCATTCACTTACTACGAACCACATTTGTAAGATATATATGTGGCTGTATTTTGCAGCCTTTTAAAATTGCATAGTTGATAAGTGTCAAGTCTTTTTTTGCCAGTTACCCTAAGGATTACCTTTTTGTCATACAGGGAATAGTTAAACTTATGGCAGCTAACATTTACTCATCATCTTTACGTTATATAATCCTCAACCTGAGGTAATAAAAATTGGTGCTAGCTAAACTAAACTCTAGCTAACAATTACTCTGCTAAAAATATGACCAGTGCGCACCAGAAACGATGATATGTTCCTTGTTTGTGACCTAAGGTTAGAAGGACCTGACGCAAACCTAACTATATTAAGCAACAAAGACCACCCCACCCTATTTGGTCGGACAATATATTACCTTTGTAAATACACCCATAACCAATTCACTTGTGTACTTTTGTTTCCAATAATTCAACGTATCGGTCATTCACAACAAATTATCAGAGACAGAGACAATACGACAATATCCGCATTCAAGCATTGGATAATAACGTCTAATCATAGCTTGGAAAACAATATGTTCTCAGAATCCAATAAAAATATAGGGTCTTCTGATGCCCCAACAACAAGCCCATGTGTGAATGGGCAGCACCTACGCAAACAATTTCTGTAACAACTGTTACGGGAGCAATTTGCTATTTACGTTTATAGGAAAGTTTAACTTAGAATGAAGGGTTAACCAGTTACTAATGCCGTTGGCTGTCCGGATATCAGCGGCTATTGTTGGTCACTACATTGGCTTTGTATTTGGCCAATAATATTTTTCATGTGAACTTTTTTCAAAAGTATTTTCATTGAAAAGTAAAAATAGAACAGTCTTGTCTGCTTCCAATTAGATCATGGCATTGACCTGACCATGAGGTCTTCATTATCGGACACACAACATATTTTTATCTCTTCCGCTCTCTAATTAAGTACTTTTCCATTCATGAAGATAATTGTGAAACAGACAAAATCTTTAAGGTGGCCGTCAGATTCAAAGGTGACCATTCAATTTCATTGAATTTAAAACAATAACAAGATCTTCCCTCAAGACACACCCTTGGCTTGATGAACTAGTTCCGAAGCTCATTGCTTGGATACAAGCAGACAATTTACGCAAGCCAGTCGGCCCTTTTAGGGATCAAACACCTGTACTGTTGTAACTCTTCACTTTGCTACGCTCCGTTTCTCAGGGCCCAAAACTTGTAAACTATCGAATACAATTTTCTGTAACTGTACAGCATTCATTCATATCTTTCCAAGAAATAGCTTACACATACATGGTAAAACCTCAGTCTTTATTCAAACAAACAAGCTATTACCATGTTTACTAACCTTTCCAGTTTTCTGTGTTTCCGAGCATTCGTGTCCACTTTGACCATTCTTCAGGGGTGATAACTCTAAAAATATGGATGAACACTTGGTATGAGCTTTTGCCGTGTTCTTGAAGCACAAAGGGCGGCACATGACCACTCTCAACCGAACCCTCTACTGACACCCTAAATATGATATTTTTTAAGTTGTTTGGTACACGCCACATATATATGGTAAATAACAGTAATATCTCCGTGCTGGTTCCCACACACCACCAATGCTGTTCTATAAAAAGGACAGCATTTATAGACAATGATATTTTTCATAAATACACTGACTGCTTTGTTTTTATTTATTCATTTATGCATGGTCTTTATTTGTCATTGACTTTGATCGGCAATAATAAAGTATATATATATATATATATAATTATCACAAGATAAACCATTGTCATCAAAATTTTAGCATTTTTTTTGGTTGTATATTATTACAGTCTTATCCCTCCCTCTCTCCTCATAGATTATTTATTTAAGGTAATCGTTTGGAATGGCCTTATCATGACCTTATCAACAACATAGCGCCTACATTATTACCTACTTGTAATCAACAGTATTTCAGATTTATTCTTAATGAATTAAAATACTTTATCAATTTAATCACATTTTATTATTAATAAAGCTAGTAATTAATGGAATGCCACTACCAGCGCAATCCATGCTGACTTAAACTAGACTTTTCTATTAGTCCGAAAAATAATAATGGATTGGGCACCCTCATACAAGCACGAGTAATTAATTGGTCTGCGTCAATTCTGTCATGGGCAAGGTCGGAGTAATCATAAGAAAGTCCCTCGTCACTGATCGATCAAGGTTAACCATGAATTGCAGAAAGAGGCAGCTTTTACCGTGGCAATTTAGGCAAAGGAAGCATGGGGTCCTCACTCCCTCGGTTGCGCCCCCTAAACCATTCAAAAACCCTTAATACTACTGAAAGGCTGTTGGGTTTAGTTATATCCCTCCTAATAATGTCATCTCCTGCATCGCATAGCTAAATATCCGGGAATCTCAACATTATTATGATAACAGCAACATCGTAAAACTCGTATTGGGGTTTCATGATTATCATAGTGATAGAATAAAGAAAGAAGTACCCGAATAACAAAATCCAAGATAATATGAATATAGTATTAGATAATATTATCTCATATATTGTTTTATTGGTTTTTCCGAGATAAAAGATAGATGCACGGTGCATGACAATAACACAGCAAATCATTGACCTCTGCTAAAATTAACCATTTTCCTGTGTTCCCTGGAGTTACAAGTAAATAAATCTATAGCCTACGCGTTATCTTATTTTAGTGACAATATTGAATGGACCCAAAGGGTGATATTAGATCTGAATCCGTGGCACAGATTGAACTATGATGATTTTCGGCCCATCGGAAGCTGCCGGCCTATACAGCAGCTTTTGATTATTGGGTACATAACCTTGACTGGCGTAGTGACATCACTAGCAATTACATTAGGGTATTCCAAATCCAAACAAACTTTCTTTTTCTATACATAGAATAATTTGGGGCACAGGTAGGAGGGGCTGTTGCTATTAGTTTTTTTAATTATATACATTTCACCTTGCTAGGACACCGTATTCAGGATTGCGGTTAACCCAATCATTAACCTCCCCAACATACTTAGCTATATAATCAGTTTGGTTTTACTGTAAGTTAATCCTTGAAGTGAAGGTTAACTGGTAAAACTTATTTTTATCCACTCGGCCCATGATTAGGACGTTGATGCAGACCGATCGCATTCATCAATTTTATTTTCATTTCATTCAAATTACACTGACATATATAACCAACATACCCATCATGATCTGTGTCTATAAGATCGAAGTGGAAGTCTGCCACATCGACGAGAGCTGTTTTGAGAGACTCTCTGTGTTTTAAGTCTGTTGAGTGGTACCCACGCATACACAGTTCTATACACTGTTTTCTGGAAAGTTGCTGCACCTCATCGGCAAAACCACCTGTCATAACCTGCCATTGCTTAATTGCTATTTCTCTGGCCTGTCAAAAGATGAATCTGTTAGAGTGAAGCGTTGGGAGCTGCAATATCAACTGTTTAGAATGATATGTGGAAATTGAATTTGAAATTGGTGTATACACAGTGCAGCAGGATATAGTCAAGGAAATATCATCTCCATGCGAAGCACGTATGCAATATTAGAATTAGCTGGTTTTGCAAAAAAAAGTTCCAAATCATGATTTTGTAATAAGAGGGGCCTACAAAGACTGATGTATGGGACCATTTAACTAACAGTGACACCTCTTCATTACCGGTAACTGTAAATTGCTGAACAGGCTGAACGGACTGAACAGCTGAACAGAATTTCTCAGACTAAAATTATTATTTGTTATCATTTCTCTGGCTGACTATCATTTCTCAAACACATTCCTCCTAACCAAATGATTTGATGAGTCACTAAGTTCATGTTGGCACCTAATATAACCAATTTAGGGCAAGCAAATGAAGCAATCAATGTGCCAATTATGACCAAATCTGATGGTGTTCTGGAAATTGGATACCAGAAACATTATCCAGCTCAACCTTCCATCTAGCCAGTCTTAACAAGCTTTGTTTATAGGGGGGGAGGGGGGGGGCTACTTTCCATCTATTCACTGGTCGTGTAATGCCGAAAAATTTGCTGTGAATAAACCAAGGTGAATGCAACCTTAAAATAAATAATTTAATGAGAAGAATATAAAGAATTGTCCATGCTTATGCAAAATTAGCCAATCATGTAAAGAATCAAACAAACAGTAGTCTGAGAAATTCTGTTCAGCTGTTCAGCAATTTACAGTTACCCCTTCATTACTACTTAGTATTTTTTGCCAAGGACTGCGAAATAAATGAGCTTTTAATGTATATAGCTTGACATGCATCTGTGCACCTGGATAATCAACCTTAGTTGCAGTTATGCTGGGATAAAGGGCGTTATGGCTTTCTTGAGGAAGTGGCTTTCATTATTGTTGATATCAGTGTTATCATTGAATTTATGTTGGTTACGGTTTACATTGCTTACCTTGGCGATCATGTCATCATCAAATTGTCGAGTGCAAAAGTTAATGTAGTCTTCCTTCTTGACAAAACCTGACCGCCTCACATCCACGTGTGTGTCGAATGCTTTAGCGTACCTTTTAGCGAATAACTGAAACAAGAAATGTCACAACTCATTAAAACCTTGACGTCTCTCTTAGTGTTTAGTGTTGGTGCCAATGCAGTAGGGGCAGTAGGTGGCCCCCTCACATCAAGCTCTCAAGTTTTGTCAGAGTTTCAGAAACAGGGTGTAAATGAGACTACCTAGTTTTGTTTTTACTTATCTAGAACAGGTTTTACCAGGCTTTAGAAGGATGATAATGAATGATTTTTATCAGATCCGACTTCTCATTTGAAAATCAAAATATGCTGAACAAAAAGTCTCGGTTCCCCACAGTTGTAACAGTTGGATTTCCAGAGATATGTGACCACAGTGTCAGTAAGATTAGCACCAAAGTAATCCCATAAAGGCCACCTGTGCACTTCAAGCCTACAGGGCGATTATTCCTCTACCAAACTGGATGTTCTGATTTGATTCTGATAAAGCCTGATATTGTATTAACAGTGGGTGCAAATAAACCGGCAATTCCAGACGGAGTACCACCTGCATTTAACTGCCCTAATATGATGAGATTGGTCTAAGACATCATTGTATCAGGTATGAGTAGAGTTTGGGATCCCTGATCTGCCGATCATTGTTGGTTAAAAGATGAAGCAAAACATATCATTCCTTACCAAATCAGCCGGTATCCATAAAGATAGGAGCCAAAATTGAACAGTTATCTTGCAAGCCATGCTTTATTTCTCTCACATATGAAGACATGACGTCAGATCGGACTTGATTTCTGAGGTCAGTTATTCCCAAATGTATCAAATTTACAATGACTAGAGAAAAGGACAGTCTGGGTCCCCACAAGTCCCCTGTCTCTGAATAAATATATCTACATCCTGTTCATATCAAACTGATGCCAATCTTCAGAGTCATTGCCACATTATGCGCTGTGAATTCCAAATGAGAAGGCCATACAGATCCAATAGATCATAAACATGAAACATACTAATAATAGTTTGCGCTTTTCCAATGGGATGTTAGGCAAAACTTATCTCAGTTTCCAAGAATTTACTGACTGGTAAAATGATCTTTCCACTTGAATGACTGCTGATGATGTTGCAAACAATGCCACATGGAATAGTTTTGTGTCAAACGAAAGAGTAAGCCTGTTACGTCCAACAGAATGTTCCAACTTACCCTCACGGCTTGGTTGGCTAGATGTTCAGTGTCTAAACTTGGTCCTGTGTCTGTCTGGCCGTTCTGAGTTTTCGCCATCTTACCGATTCAGTTGCTCTCCTTGGCGCTCTCCCGATACCTGCTTTGGATTGATTTTGTATTTGTATTTTGAGCAGTGTGAACTAAATTAAATGGCACCGACAATCCTGATTGTTGAAAGTTGAACTGACAAGTAATTAAGTGGCTGAAAATGAGCGTGCTAGCATAGTTTCACAACAAGATTATTACGTGCCAACGTGGGTAACGACTTAAATTTTTGTCAGATCAGAAGATAAGATTGTTTGTACACAGCAAGTAAGCCTGTTGCCTCAGAATTACTCACTGTAGTTTCCTTGATGACTAGCCGACAACAATAAAATGCTATTGCGTTTGGCTTGATTTCCTTATTTTGACTGCTTGGATGAACACTGTGAAATTTTGAGCTTCCCGAAACTTAACACCGGAATATGCAACCTTGCAATGTAGTTCTAGGAAGAAGCTTGTAAGTTGAGTTGAGTAAAGATTCTGAAGAGCTTGCTATCAGGCTGGTACTAAATGAAGTGACTACTCTGATATCATCATATGTTATGAATTTGCCCGGAGGTCAGACCAACTGTGATCGCTTGAGTGGTTACGTGATGAGTTATTATTCAAGGACCGACCGACCGGGATGTGTCATTTTTGGCTTGTCAAACTCGGCAATGTACTGCTAGTGCTGATAAACATTGTGGCATGTAGTCGTTTCCTATATTTTGCAGGTGCCTCGACACTCATCAATTATTGATGAAGAGTAGGTATTATAGGTTATATTACGGTTTAATATGTCCGCCCATGCCATATAACCATATTTTATATACACACAAAGTTGAAAAAAAACAAGAGATATTCACCATTTTTTTTGGAAGCGAGCCACCGTTTTTATGTCCTGGTGCAATTAATTCTAGCATTATTCATATGTAAAAACAACAACATGATGGTTTGTTACCAAGTGCATTTTGCAGATTGTATCTTAAGTATCTTTGCAATCACAAATCTACAAGATAAGGCAGAAGTGGCTCATCTAGGAATATCCATAAAACAAAAATCATACCAATTCTAGGTACACCATTACGTCAGGCAGAATTTCTCCCTTTTCATCTGGTCCCATAGGCATATATAACAAAATTCAGTTGGTATACTCAAGACACGGACCACCAAAGAAGTTTGAAAATAATCCAGTGTGATGATTTCGTCACATTTGCATCATCAAAGACGCTGGCGTGATAATTATAGCACATGTATCCAAGCAACTGTTCCATAACAACTTTTGGGCCCATCTTTTGCCTCGTGTGTTGAAGGCCCCAGAAATTATCATTTTTTGCATAAGAGCTGACAGCATGGGACCAATTAATGTCATTTGATCAATTATGATTAATAAGCTTGCGCCACCCACTATTGTCAGGCTTGTATATATAAGGTCGCGCTGCAAGCTTTCATTTCATTCTAGATCTGTCAGCGAAATCAGAAGGAAAAGGAAATCTTCATCAGTCTACTATAATTCAGTTTCAGTTATCATTAGAAATATTAAAGGATGGATTACTTGCGATCTTCATGCTTTCTATGCCTCTTTGCTATGGTATGTTTGTTATTTTTACTAGCTAGGAAAGCATGGAAAGTAAAATTATCATGTAAATTAAAGCTGTCAAGTATTATAATTTGTTTGTGCTTTAATCTTGATTGAAACTCCTGAGTAAATCTTGATGTGTTGAGCTGAAAATAATCGCTATAGTTTTTGCAGTGGCAGGTTATGAGCATTGAGTGCCAAATGAATTAATCTTTTTAACTTGCCAAGAGGATTAACTTTTAGTGGATAATGAGGAAGACTTTACTGATTGACCTAATTTAACATCATTCCAAAAAATGTCACTGGTTGAAAACTTGGCACCAAATGTTCTTTATGAGCTTTCCCAATTTGATCAAGACATACATTGTTATTTTTGTATTTCAGCAACTGATTATGCTGTGTTCTGGCGCACCAACCAGGCAAGAAATGGATAAAATTCTCTCAGAAATCCCGGCGTCTGTAAAAGCGCAGTGGATGCATAGTAAGAGATCATCGGATTTACCCAGACACCAGACTATTGAAGAGTTCTCCGAGCTTCAGGGGGATAACTCCGATGAATTACAAATGGAGTCTGTGCTGCTGCAGGACGAACCTTTATTACAATCAGATGAGGCCAATGCAGGAGGCTGGTACGAAACTGTGATGGGATGGGGAAAAAGAAGCGCCAAACCTGTGAGTACTCGAAATAAATTGCTTCCTTTTTTTATAGACTTCTCAATTTTTCAATATTTTATCAAGATACATTCATTTCATTGGGATGGTGATTTGATTTGAAGATCAAATTAAGGCATAAAAAAAGAGTATTCCCAATAAAATTCATCAGTGAGAACAAGCAAATGAAAATGGTCTCATCGTCATCTGAAATGATCATCTTGGGAAATCCTGGCTGTTGCATTGTGGGTACTCAATAAACATGCCAAATTTGCACATCAATATTGAGACTCATTTTAATCAAACATGCTAAAGTTTATAGCTCAACAGTGCATTTTCTATGTTTGTGTTATACCTTAATATGATCTTTCTATAATTATAGGTCAGATCTGGTGTTGGTTGGGGTAAGAGATCTACAGTACACAACAGTGGCCTGACTACAATGATTCCAACATCAGACTCAATCTACGATGATATGTGTACAAAAGTTCAAGAGAAGATAATTCAACTGAACAAAACACTCAAACAAGTGAGTATACACTCCTATTATCACTGGTATAGAAAATAAAGGTTGTCTGCAGTATATGGTATTCACATAAATTTCTGTAGAATATTAATGTATCATATTTATGTAGATTGGTGATGAGGAATTATTGTTTCCAGGAAATTATCCAATGTATCTCATCAGTCTGACTTGTAAATCATATCATATAACATTATATTGTTCCCTGTATTTCAGTATGAACAGATGGCCAACAAGCACCAATGCTACCCAGTGGATAGTTATCTCTAAGCTGAAGCAAAACACCGAATGTAAAAGGTGAATCTCTGCAAAATGTGCAGCTCCGTGCAGGACAAACCAGCACTACCAAGCCTGAAAGCAATCATCTCATTTCCCTATTACCGCTTATCATCCAACTATGTGCTAATTATGCATGATTTGATTTCATTTAGTAAAGAATAATTATTTTTCTTACTACCGTAATCCCTCACCTATAGATCGCGCGACGTATAAGTGAAGGCGGCTATAAGAGAGTAGTATATAGACGCGACTATCATTTGAAGCATTATTATATTTAGTTTGGACCAAAACCTCTTACAATCACCGAAGATGAATAGCTCAGTGGTAGAGTGTTCGACTTGTAAACATGGAGTTGTGAGTTCGAAACCCACTGAGGGCAGTTTTTTTCCCAAAACTACTTAGTTCATTTGTAGTGAGTGTAGTGTAGTGAGTGTCTTAGAGTGGTGGGGTGTCTTATAGCTGTGGGGTGTCTTATAGCTGGAGCGTTTTTATTTTTTCTGAGGGGGGTGATTCACTTATAAGTCCGGTGACTTATAGGTGAGGGATTACGGTATATTACTCAGGGTCTAAAACCAAACTTTATGCTTGCAACAGCTAAATTATTTGCTTTAACTATAACTTTCATGAGCATTATCAGGAATTTGTGCATTTTATTTTTGTGATAACCAGAATATATACATTCCTTTACTGTAATTTACATCAATATATACATCCAAAGAATAAAATTCTATACTGTCAATAATCCGATTTAGGTATTTTTTGTTTCCGTCGATGTCAGCACAGATCCTGTACTGTGCCATCTTTAATCACATAATGTAATAAAAAGTTCAACAATTCCTACTTTTTGACATGGCCTTTTGGAGTAAGGCAAGATTTTCTTAGCCATGTACATGTATGTCTAATGGTTATCTCTATCAGGGAGATTTGTCCTAAACTCTCCGTCTCAATCAGACAACCATTTGGAAAGTTATTTGAGTTATCTGTTTTAAGCAAATGAGAAGATTACAACACAATATAAACTCGCAAGCAGTTGTTTTTGTGCATTTTATTTCGTGGTGAAGTAAACATGAGAGCAGAAACTTCAAATAAGTGGTAACATACAAATTTTCATTAATATTATTAATAGAAGATAAAAGAAAGAAGTCGGCTTTTGTGATTGAAACAGTTTTGATGGCTCATGTCTGAAAGTGAGATTTTGTGGCATTCCACTCTCAAATGTTCCTTTACTTTGATCGATTATGGAATGCCGCTAAGTGTCGTTTGCAGTGGACTGAGCACTCAAACTAGGTTAATTTTTAATGCCTAACAACAAAAAAATTGATGCTGTTAATTGAGGTGCAAGAGAAAATTCAAATTATATTTAATCAAATCAAAATTTGTTACATTATGTATAATGGAGAGTTAGAAAGAAATCATATGTGTCATTTACGAGTTTTTAAAAATGCTTTAAATAGAACCAAATTCTGTCATCCATGCAACATATTTCTTCAGATCGTCATTGCTTACTGACTTGTTGACTTTCTTTATAGCCATCTTGAAATCTTCCATCGGAGCAGGCATATTCAGCTCATCTGTAAAACAGGACAAAATCCTTAGAGACATCAAGAGACATGTAGTTTTGGGTAAAAAAAATAAAGACTGTATTATTTCTATTCTAATGTACTTCACCAGAGGCTGTGGCTAAATTATGTAGGCAGAACTATTGGCTCTCATGGTACAAAGAATTCTCTTGAGTTTGTCAATGAATTGCCAAGCGGCCAACATAGTATGGATGGAAGTGAACCTGGGCTCAAAAGTCGTCATCCCGTTGGGGCAATATATAAACAAGAACCCAATTCTAAAGGAGACCATGTATGCGGCCTGCCTCTGCACATGAGTAGATTGAATGCAGTTCCGCAACGGTACCTCAATTTGTTTCCAAATATATATCAACCCTCTGAGGATCAATGGCGACATACGCTCAAACCGCTGAGGGTATTTCGAGATTACTTTTAGATTGTTTGCTTACAATGGTAACATAATGTGATTCTGGCTTCGACCTTGCTATAGTGCAGCTGTTCGCTTTCTGGCTTTCCAAGAAAAAACTCTGATAAGAGCAGGTTAACAACCTTTGATAAACAATGGCTGTGCTGAATAGTTACCTTTAGCCATATTTTTGATCTGCATGGGAGTTAGCCCCTCGATCTTTCTTCTCATAGACATCATAGCAGCATCTCGACATACGTTAGTGATGTCAGCGCCGGAATATCCGTCAATCATCTCAGCTATCTCATCAAGGTTCACATCAGCAGCCAGTTCAACCTACAGGCAGACAATGTGCACGAAAGTAAATAAACAAGGTTTATATTTCCAGAAGAGTATGGCCAAGGTATTATAATTAATTTATTTAAACAAATTCTTTCTTAATTATCATGCCATCTACTTTTGAATTTAATACAGCTGTGGACTGCTTGCATAACCTTATCCTACATCAAATAAAAATAAAGCTTTCTGGAGATACACCAACATATATTTTGATGGCTTAAACCATAGAGTTATTATATACTCTATAATAACTCTATGGCTAAAACCGACTGGATCATGTACTATGCATTTAAAACTCACATTCTGCAACCAGGCAGGTCTACAAAAGACAATCGAGATGAGGAATCAATATTATGTGCGTCCTGCGATTCCCACCGCCTTATACCCTTTGATTATACTAACCTCTTTCAGATTGATTTTGAGGAGTTCAGTTCTTCCATCCTGACAGGGCAGAGGAATGTAGATTCTCTTCTCGAGACGTCTTCTCAGAGCCTCATCAATATCCCACGGGAAGTTGGTCGCTGCCAGAACCATCACCTGATAGATGCACACATACTTATATATGAGCGACATACACAGAGACAGTATTGAAATGATCAGCCATCAATGGAAATGAGATGATCAAGTCCAAATAAAAAAATAAACTAGTACAGAAGGTTCTCTATCTTTTGAGTTGTCTCTCCTCGTTTATATTGTGAGAACATAATCTCAAACAGAACAGATATATTTCATCAATGGTACACCAGGGAAAATCAAAGATTCCATTCTTCCTGACTACATGTTCCACTTTCTTGGAATTTTTAATCTCTCACAATTTGTTTCGAATGAAATTCCAAATACTTGGCAACCTATCCAAGTGGCTGCATTTTCTGAAATATTTGCTAGCACAACATGGAAACTAGAACTTACCATTTTGGTGGCATCTTGCTGTCCACAAGCTCCGCCCACACCATCCATCTGTATAAGCAGCTCAGATTTGACACGCCTACTAGCCTCGTGCTCATTATCTGATCCTCTCTTACTGCAGATAGAGTCTATCTCATCAATGAAGATTGTACTGGGAGCGTAAAACTGAGCCTTCAAAAGTCAATTAAACTTGCTTTTAAATACAGCAACATAACGTCCAAGCTCACTGACACATTTACTGTTGTATTTCATCATGGATTACTATAGTTACAGATGCACTATGTGTAAAAAAGATGTACTTCTGTATGAGCTTGTGTTTTTTGGATACATGCTGGGTTTGATGTTCAGAGAGAAATGGATACAATAGCAGTTTCAGCGCCCCAATCTCTCGGGCCCTCCCCATACAATGGCGCCTCAAGCAGTGAATGAACACCAAAAAGGTCTCAACCCCAATATCCTTCACTGCTAAAGCATAAAGTTGAAAAGAAGACTCAGACAGAGAGGATAATCCAACTTGGCTGCAATGTCATAGACATTCTAACTGAATAACCTCTCTTCAGGATCAAATATGGGTTATCTTAAATGCAAAAAAGTTATACTTACCATCTCAAATAGTAAGCGGACCAGTTTTTCACTCTCACCGTGGTATTTACTAGTCAGACTGGACGATGAGACATTGAAGAACGTAGTACCACATTCTGTGGCTACTGCCTTCGCTAACATTGTCTTACCCGTACCTGGGGGTCCGACCATCATTACTCCCTACACACATTATATAATCAAATAAATACTTATGAAAACAAGATAAATGTGAGCTGATACAAGGTGGCTGTTTGAATTTTGTCAGGGTTTGAGCCCATAGTGGCTCATTTCTATCATCACTGTCACTGAAGGGAGTTGATAACGGAAGACCGTCTACCATCAACCGGACAGATCTGAATCTAATAAATTCATAAACTTATATTTTGTATTTTTGACCCTGGCAATGTCCTACAACCACTTTGCAAAAGCTCAAAAAAAGTGTTTACCAAAAACTCTTCTTACCATTTCGAACAGCAGTTTGACAAGTTTTTCACTCTCACCGCGGTATTTTGAGCTCAATGATGACGCGGACACATTAAAGAAGCAAGTTCCACACTCGGTAGCGACAGCCTTTGCTAACATTGTTTTACCCGTTCCCGGTGGTCCGACCATCAAAACTCCCTAAAATCCGAACAATAATTCAAAGCTTATTTAAAATTTCATCTAGCAAGTTGGAACTCAATCTCAAGCTCTACTCTTGCATATATTTCATAGCGAATAGCTAGACTATTTTATTTTGAAATAGGGGTAGTTATCCAAACTTGCATGCACTACTATACACCAATATCCAGATTTCTAGCATACTGGCTGTGACAACGATAACCTAGTTAGTAGAACGACAACATACAATTTCATCAAATTATGGGAGCAGATTTGAAACAAAATATTACCATACGTTCCCATGCCATCCTGCTAAATAGTTAAACATCAATGTTAACGTTTCATCGGTAATTCTAGGATTTTTACCCTGAAGCAGTTGCACAGAAGAATGCATCTTTGTGATTAACCTATAGCGTATAGAGTGTCAACTGATAGCAGAGAAATGGTTATTACTCATGGGTATAGACAGAGACTAATGTGGATTAATTGCTAGCAGGCTGCCGCAACCAAGTGTTGTTAAAACCGCGTCCCCGAATATGGTTAAAAATGGTAAGAAGTGCAAAAGGATCTCTGTAACCTTTTCGCGTAGAGGAAGCACAGCTATTTTATGTTAGTGAAACTTTCTGCACATGAGCCATGAATGTGCTGTTATTTATTCAATTATTGAGAAGGCATTGAGAAAAGACAAGATAGGAAGAAGGTTGTAAGGTTGATTATGTGGCGTAAAACTAACACATAGCTTTGAGGGATTAGCTGCATGAGAGCTTTGTTTTGTGGTGATAATTTTTCAAATAGCTTAAGGTATCACATGGTTTAGCTGTATGATAGCTATGTGACACCCTAGCTGTTAGTAAGATTAACGCAGCAAAACATCTCATAAGAACCGCCTGAGCGCTCTTTTTCATCACTTCGTGAATAACAGTATTTCAGGAGTTTGAAAATTCAATGCATTTTCACATATTTATGCTATTTCTAAATGAAGCAAAAACACAATAAACATATATAATATCATTCTAATTATATATGTTTATGTATGACACAGAGGGATAAAAGCAACAAAACTGAGGCCATTACCTTCCATGGTCGGCGTATACCCTTAAAGTAATCAGGCATCCACAGAGGTAAGACTACTGCCTCCTCTAGCAGTCTCTTAGCCTCTGTCAGACCGGCTATATCATCCCTGTCAATATAAAATACAGGTTAACTCCAGGGGGCAGTCACCAGGGGGGGGGGTCTTTCAATTTAAAACAGCCAAAATTACGGTTGAGTTGAATGAAACCTGGTAAAGTTCTCATTCCCAAATAGCTTACTGCTTGATGGTACTATAAATTTTCTGAGCAAATGATTTGGGAACAAATTCGCTCGATTGAAAGACGAAGCATTTTCAAATTTTTTGCTGAAATGGCCTTGCTCATTGAAAGACCCCTCACCCTGGCTAACTTGATAAAATGATTGGTACACTAAGTAAGTGGATGCCTGGTCATATCATATGGATAACTGAGTGGTCCGTTTATCATAACAACTGGTACAACATTAAACACTACCAAAGTTCGATCAAAGGTATTAGAGGTTTCAGCAATGAAAATGCCCAACATTAGGAACCAGATGACCAATCAAGTTCTTCCAAGGTAAACCAATATTTATCCAGAGCAATACATGCTGAATTTAAGCTTATCAATACGAATTAGATGACTGATATCACCAGTTAGTCAACAAGATCATGTTTGATTTGCCCAAACTCCGGCTGTTCCCATTCTACTGGTGAGCCACCAGTAGCCACAGAGACTTTTTACTCCTATTTCAAGGCAAGTATGTTATACTGTTATCATGTTTTAATATCATGGGCATCAGTATTTAACAGCTTTTTTTTCACAACATATATCTTGTTAGTGATAGAAATAAAATCAACCGGGGACTCGAAAGGGGGCAACTCCAAATTCAGGCAAATTGTAACATTTAATCCAGGGAGGGTGGGGATGGGACCAATGAACTAAACCTTTAGTTTATTGATGGGACCACCTCCCTATTTAATCCATGTAGTCAACTAACCAGCGAACGCTGGGATTTCTCTGGACTATGTCTCTCTCTAGATGCTCCACCAGATCTTTGTCATGTCCGTGAGCCTCAAACTTTGGACCATCATCGTCACCATCCTTGTTCTCCTGTGAGGTTAGAATAATGTAAATGTCACATAGGTCTGGAAACATATACTCTCCGATCATGGGACATCATCATAGCCTTAAATCATGTGGTCCTTCACTCAAAACGAGTGGTCACAAACTGATTATTGAGACACATAGAACGATTATAGTGTCATCTTTGTATTGAGAGTGGTAGAGTAGAAAATTTGTCACTTTTAGAAATGTGGGAGTGGTCTCTCCAAAGGCAGTGAGTATAAATGATTTGTTTTGTGAAGCAAAACATGTCCGATGTTTGAAAATATGGCAATTCAGTCATGATAACACTGCACGCTGTTGCCTATTTCGATCAACAATAATTTCCTGAACAGGATTTTCATATATGCCATTCCCAATAAATCTAATAAGTACCTTTTTCTTATCTCCACCACCTCTGCCCTGGGGAGCAGCTCGACCCTGGTTACCTCCCCTTGCTCCACGTTCAGGCGGCTTATTTCTGCTGCTAGGCGGAGCCTGATTACGTGATGAGGGCGGATACCTGCTAGAAGGAGCTGCCTTCCTATCCCTGTCTGACTGCCTGACACCACCATGTACATTCGCTGCAGGTCTACAGGATAAGAAAAAGGCATCTCAGGCCTTGTTGTGTCAATCTATCTTTTTTTCCCGGCTCACTGGTGATATGTTCATAAACATAAGATCAGTGGGCAGTGTGACCAGGCTAGTGCAAATCAATCAATTTAGAGTTATCACTCCACAATAGGAACAAACAAACATAAAATATTTCAAAATATTTTATAAACTTACTGCGATCTAAATCATGATTTAGATTTCAGTTCTCACAGGATATAGAAAGTTTTGTGAAAACAAACACTAAGCGTGTATACCAATTCCTATACTTCATTCAACAGTCAATTGATTAAATCTAACCCGATGAATAGAGTTTGCAGGGGTCAAATCTCATTTAAGCCTGACTGACCTAATGCCTCAATCACCATATGCTGCTGATAAGCATTGTATAAAATCAATCAATAAAGCTGAGCTCTTTTCATTGCCTCGCATAAAAATTGATATGACTTATCTGGAATGTTATGGGTGCGGCACTGCACTATTTTGGAAAACTTTGTGATGAAGAATTGTTTTGCCTGAATGTATCATAAGAACGAAACAACTCAAACAATAGATATTAGTGGCTTTGGTGGATGAGCTTCATCATCACATGGGAATAGCAGTCACTATATGTAAAGACAAGTTCAGCTTAAATATCCCCTAATCCTACCAACTATACTCACTTTCTCTCGATAGGTGTGGGTGGAGGCCAGACGTCCGGGTCTCGTGTAGGTTCCTCGTATCTTTGATAGCTGTTAGGCTGCCTCATGTAGTCATCTCTCATACCTCTAGGGGTGGCACTAGAGTCCAGCTTCAAACTACCCAGTGTAGACATGATATCTTTAATCTGTTCATATTCCGAACAAATCTCATCTCTTGCCTATAAATGAGATAAGGGGATAGTGTATCACTAGATCTGCAACGTCAACATACGATGTCTAAGAAAATATGTAGCCGTGCCAAGCAATTTAAAACATTGTGGTCAAATGCTTCAGTTCTCTTATATTGTCTGAGAAGTGACAACCAGTTCGCTGAGATATGAATATTTGAACACTTTGCAATTCATGTACACAACCTCGATTAAGTTTGCCTGTACTTGGATTTGCTTATACTATATCGCAAAGACTGATTGTCGATGCATGGGGGCCCTTGCACCATATTGCATCGCTGTCACATATCAAGGTGATATACTCATACAGCGAGTACCACAACCGGGTGTTAGTTTGACTAAGACCAACCTTTTGCCAGGCTACACGTTTGGAGGGATCACTGCTTAGATCCTTGAGATGTTTGGATATCTGGGTTATGACGCTCTGATAGTACACTGTCGCCGAGTCATAGTTTCCGAGAAGAGCTGCTTCTCTTCCCTGCTTTATATTCTCAACTATATCACCCAAATCCATCCCGTGAGCTTATCTCCTGTAAATGAGAAATTAAACAAAAACTCAAAACTGCCACTACATACAGGAAAATCAAGCAAGGTCAAGTTCAAGGTCGAGTCAAATGAGTGATGGATACACTTCACAAACTCCAAATTGTAATCCTCTACTAAGATCCAATGCATAGATGATAGGCTCTATTGCCACTCCTTACAAACAAGACCTATGCTATATTAACTCAAGAATTCCATATATAGATAGAGGCCTATAAGTGAGAAGTTGCCTTTACTTTGCACAACAGTTATTAATGGCAAAACAGGACTACTACCTACTACTGCAACCATGATTGTTGATTCTGTAAACTGTGAATTTGTGAAAGAGAGGAGAGTTAGTCTCTTTGGCTCGACTACCACTCATTCAGTGGGTTAAATAGTAGTCAGTCTTGACAAGCCTTGAAGTGTTGTGATTGTGAAGCTTTTCAAGACAACACTTCTGGCTAGACTAACTAGCAAGTTATAGTTATACAATAGAATAGTCAACAACAGAACAGTACAGACAGGGAGGGTGGTTTCAATTAGAATTCATTCAAACCACCCCCTGCCCTGGGCGTATAAAATTGAAGCGAACTTTTGGTACTGAGGGCAACAGTGTTACTTCCAACCACAAGGGCATAGGGAAACCATAGATAAAATCATAATCATACCTGTTGTGGAGAACTGACAGCAAAATCAAGAGTAGAAGAATGATACTACGCCGAGTAAAAAAATTATATTTGACCCAATTTGTTTACATGCTAGTCCAGCAGCTCAAGAATGGATGAAGCCCATTGGACATTCAAGTTTATAGCCTCAATAAAATCCTTCAATACATAGTTGAAACAGAAAGAAGAGCAGACAACTCCAACAACTAATACTCCAGTTGTTATCATCAGGGAGTTGTTGACAGCTCCCTCCCCATATCCATAGGCATATTATCTAATATCAAATAGCAGAGTAAAATAGCCTTTGCATGGAACAATACTAACCATGCACACATTTTGCACACAGTACATCATAAATCATTGACAGCATACAAACATGTTCATACAGCAAAACTAATTTTTCAATTTTTGTTTTGACCTGCCGTTTCTCCTAATAGTTTGTGAATAAATGAAATGGTTAACTCACGTGGATTGGCCATGTATAGCCTAGGGTTGTTCCAGCCAAACTACTATAAACTTGAACTGTGTTTGAATCCCAAACACGCAGACCATTACTGTGCAGGGTGAAAGATAAAGAGTTGGATAAAAGTTAGTTGTGAGCAATACAAGCATACACATAGTATTCCTCAACATAAATTCTATAGAAGAACCTTTAGCATTCATTATATCCTAGAGTAAGTATCTCTATTGAATTTTTTTATATCAATTTTTAAAGAATAAGACTCCACAGAAGGAACCTAAGCAAATTCATACCCCTCTGAATGTGTGCACAATGACGCTAGGTATTATCGTAGACAAATTTCTACTCCGCAGCATTTGTGTTTAAATAAAACAGATTTTTATTATTAACCGTGAAATAAAAGTATGAATTTTTCATACTGTACAGATAATTATTTATATACAACCCCTTCCATATCCACGTCCACATAAGATATATACACAGAGTTTTCATTCAAACTGCACCAGGACTGCGTTCACCCTGCAATAGGATTCGCATGTATAGTCACTGAATTGAGGTGTATTGGATTGAGAGGTTTGTATTTTTCTGTTGTAGGTTGCTTTTCAAGCTCATCCATTGTGTCTAGTCCATCTATTACTCTGGAAAAGACGAAAAATTACGGTATCAAGCAATAAAAGATTTCAATCATTTCTGGGAGTTATCTACCTAATGGAAATGGGATCAATGAACGGGTAATTACTTTATTAAATCAGGTTTTGGGTGTAACCTGGCTTTTTATCTCAGGTAGAACTGAGTTGATTGGGTGAGGGGGGGGGGGTGCTACTCATATATAAATCTCTATTAAGCAGAGCAAGACATGTGACATCTGAATTTACCTATCACGAGCACGAGCAAGTGCCAACAGAGACTCAAATATTAATGATAGCCATCATAGATTATTACAGCAACTTGTGGTACAAAATCCATCACTTTTTAATACCGGCAGCTTTCTTACCGGCCAAATACTGTATATTTCATATCCAGACTAGGCTGCTTAGCATAGGTGATGAAGAATTGGCTGCCATTTGTATCTGGGCCATTATTTGCCATCGACACCACACCTCTCATATTATGCTGTAAAACAATCAGGAAGTGAAGAATTCTTAGCTTGTCAAAAAATAAAACAATTTGCAGTTTTGTTGAAAAACAAAATAAATATGTAACTCATCAAGGTACCTGGTCTTTGCAATCATCAGACCACAGTCTAAAAAGATTTAACGGTGAAATCTTGGTTGTGAATTGTAGGAGGCTGGTATCACTGAACTAAATTTCTCTCAGTTTGTATGGAGCATAGAGCACGATAGAGGCTCTGTAGATCGCAGCAAGATTTGATCCATGTACATTATGTTATATGTTAAATTGCCGGGGTTTTGAGTTGTTCTTCCGCTGCAAATGTATTCTAGAGGTTATTCAAATAGTCAAAGAGATCAGCTGTGGTGGCCTGCGACTATTAGAGAAAGTTTGTCGTCAGATTGGAAGCTAACAAGAGCTAACCGAATCTATTCCAGCACTCTGAATGGTTATATGGTAATTACCCCGTCAGATTAACAAGGCCTACCTTTAAGACGTCTCTGAGCTCATCTTCAAATTTTCCACCCCAAATACATTCACCTCCTTTCCCAGTACCTGTATGTATATAAACACTGGTCAGTGAACAATGCAATAAAATGTGTGCAAATATAGTATTCACTACATACGGCAATATGCGAGTTACTTCACAGTAAAATATTGAATTCATACAAAGTCTCAAAATTCACAGTGATCAGGGGAATAATGATGATGATTAATTATAAATCTGAGAGTTACTCTCTCATGGCCGCCCATCTGCTATATATTCTTCAAACAATATTTGAACTTGTACACCCTTTAGGTTGTTGGATGTTTTTGGTCCACAGATATATGACTGTCATAATTGATGTACAAACTGCATGTGATAAGCAAGCACATCTAACATCGGCTGCCCGGAGTTGAAAGTTATGGAAAGTGAACAAATTTACAAGCTATAAGTGACAAAACCCTGACATTTATATTTTTTCAAGTTATTAATTAAGTTTTAAAATTGAGGCTCAATTTTTAAGCGAAGAATTCATGCCTACCTGAAGGATCTCCAGTCTGTACCATAAACCCTTTGATATTTCTGTGAAATAAGCAACCATTGTAATAATCGCTGGCACACAGAGCCAAGAAATTCTCACAAGTCTTCGGGCAGTTCTCGCAAAACAACTCTAGTTTCAGATCGCCCATGTCTGTGTGTAACGTTACCGCCTAAAAAAATAAAAGACACTATTAAAATGATAGAAATAGTAGAATAAGTAGACAGCTTACAACTGACGAAAGCATAATAAGGTTCCAGTTTAGATTCTGGCAACGCCAGACATCAATCGCCATATGAATTCAGGCAGCCATAGGCCTACTGTCACCGTCGGGCTGACCTGGCAATGTTTGCCTGAATAAAATACTTGAGAAGAGCGGTTTTCTTGAGAGACAATGTAATTTCGATGAAGCTCCTAACGTTAAGTATAATCAACTATTTTCAACTCAAACACTGGCACTCGAACATGGCAAGTTAAGCTCTGCGTTGAGTGGTAGGGCTGTTGAATATCATACAACATACTATCTTGTCATAGTAAGTAGTAGGTAAGGTCTTAGTAAGTAGCTTCCCAATTCTTGGCTCACTACCCCAATCACAAAGATAAACAATCATAGTCAGTTGATCATTAGCCCAATGAGAACAAAGATCAAGGATAGAGATATGTCTGGTAATCAAACCCATCGAAAATTAATGGAATGTTCATAACATAGATAATATGATACACCAAAGACCTTGGTCTGGATACACACTGACTGATTTGATTACTGAAGTGATTGAGATCTCAGTTTGTCAACTCATTTTGCTGTCTTAGAGCACTTATAAAAGTAGATCATCCCACTCCAAACTTACCATGTCTTTCTGTGTTTAAATGAAGACTGTTGAGAGCACTGTGATAAGAGCCAGCACTTGATTGACAGTGGTGGGGAGTTTTCAACAATTTTCACAAATAAATGAAACTTTTTAAACTTAGAATCTTGGGAGAAGAAAGACTGACTATGATGGATATGATGTGAGCCCCCAAATAACCGGAGGATATTCAGCTAAGATTGTCACCTGACAAGAGTGGCCCTATGAGTGTCAGAGTGTCAGAGTTGCGTCCCCTTTGTTTCACTCTTGGTGGCCATATTGTTTGTTGATGCAAGTGGCTGTCAGTGCTTTCACATTGGAATGTGGATGAGTCACAGTACAAAGCAGAAAGTTATTGGATTTACTAGCTTTACTTACAAACTTATGCAGTGGATAATGACCTAAATAGAGCAGTGAATTCACTAATTCATCAAGATGTCAGCTAGACTGAAGGCAAGTAGTGGAACTTACAAGGTTAGAGAGAATGAAATAATTCACACAAAAGTGGAACCACCTGTAAAAGCTGTCAAATGTGTCATCCACTTCCTCGATGCCACTTCGCATGAGATTGAAGTTGATAGAAGGTCAAAAGCACAGGTGCTGCTGGAGCTTGTTTATGATCATCTAGATTTGGTGGAGAAGGATTATTTTAGCCTGCAGTATGTGGATGACTCTGATGGACAAGAGGAGAGAATGAGATGGATTGATCCGCTCAAATCAGTCAAGAGACAAATAAAAGCCAACTCCCCATACAACCTATACTTTCGCGTCAAGTTCTATGTCACAGATCCAAGTAAGCTGCAGGAGGAATACACTCGCTATCATTTCTTCCTGCAAATCAAAAAGGATATCCTCGACGGTAAACTCGTGTGTCCTCCCAATGTCTCCACGCTTCTCGGAAGCTATGCGGTGCAGTCCGAGTTGGGTGATTACTCCCCCGAAGAGCACCGTACAGGATACCTGACAGAATTCAAGCTAATTCCTAATCAAGAGAAACAGTACGAGAATGAAGTTATGCGATTTCATCAGCAGCACAAGGGTCAAACTCCTGCTGACGCTGAACTACACTATCTAGAACGTGCTAAGCATCTAGAAATGTACGGTGTTGATTTACACAATGCCAAGGACTCTTCCGGGATAGATATCCAGTTGGGCGTCACATGTAATGGTGTTGTTGTGTTCAAAAACAATAGAAAAGTTGATACATTCACATGGACTCGGATTATTAAGATATCGTTCAAACGTAAACAGTTCTTTATTCAGACTAGAGGAGATAGCGTTGATCAAACGGAGACTATAATAGGCTTCAACATGTTCACATACAGATCTTGTAAGATATTATGGAAATCGTGTGTAGAGTATCATTCCTTTTTCAGACTACATCATATCAAACAATTACCACGAAAGTGGTACCAACTCGGCTCAAAGTTTAGGTACAGCGGTCGTACTGAGTATGAAGCTCAACAAAGTAGTAAAAGACTAGCGCGTAGTGACAAACCATTCCAACGATCTGGAAGTAGCCAGCTAAGACATACCATCAGTGGGACTGGATTTAGTAGCAGAAACATGTATGAGAGAAAGTCCACTACTAGCTACATGCCTACTTCTGCACTCAATAGATCACAGCCTCCCAAGTCTGCATTGCGTAACAGCTTTTCTGCCAGGTGGGTGGTCTCATTATCATAACATTCTTGGTTTAAGCTCATTAATGTGGTTATGGCAATTACTGACAGGTGCCACATTTCTTACTAGTCCATGACAGTTGGCTAGCTTCTGCTTGTCCAGCATCAAACAAGCCAGGATTTCATTACCTATGTCATCACATTATCACAAATTGCTAAAGCAATTTGGTACACATTAAATTAGTTTGTAGGCCTAGGGCCGGACTACATTAGGAACATTAACTAGATTTATCTACTGATGGGTGTATGAAACTAGATCATTTTGATTTCCCTCAGGTATCAGTCTATTTACTTAGGGGTTCTAGATTGCCAGTATTAGACGTAACCTGAGTATGTTCAATGTGTTCTTATACTTGGTACTTGTGTGTATACTGTATACTGACTACAAGGCCTTTGCACTGCAGCTGGGTTTTGGGAACAAAGACTTGGTATTTAGTTGTGACTTGATTGTGTCTATTTTATTCATTGTCCTTTCCTGTTTTGGCACTGGCACCCCATAACTCAATTGGTGACTATTGCTAGCTGAATCGGAAATACTAGTTTCATGCCCACTAATTATTGATAATGATAAGCTGTTTCGTCTGCCAGCTTGGACGTTGCGCTGAATGCCGAAAGAAATACTTGAATTATTCAAGTGCCTGATTAGCTCGTTTGCTAATGAATGCAGCCCAATCAAGGTGTATTAGAATTCATTGAAGGAAATTTGAAGATAAAATATTGTTATCTTGAATTATTATGGAGCTTCAGTTATTAAATAAACGCTTAGTGTATTTTAATCAATGCACCATGTTGTATCGGTTTAGGAATTAGCTATGAGGTTATGCTGGCCTTTTCAGTCTACATATTTGGTTGAGGTCGAGATTTTATGAAGCATGTTGGCAGCGCATGAAACATAGATTGAGCCTCGCCTGCGAATCACAACATTTTTCTTGTTCCGGCCATGGTATATCTCTGATCCTACAAGTTTGTATCGGAGATGAGTATCTAGGCAAGCAGATGCCAACCTTTGCTTAGCGATTGAAATACTTTATCTCATAGTAGTTTTATCTTTACTGATCTGCTGCAGAGCGCTACGTAAAATTGTGGTTGCGAACATGACACCACCTTATGTCAGTGACCTAGTTGATGATGTAACAGATGAGGTCATTTGCAGACAAAGTCAGCTATGTTCATCCCACCCGCTGTGAAGTTTAATAATACTGTCAGTATAGCTCTCTGCTCATTGGACGATTTGCAGTGCTAGGGTGTATTTAGTTAGGCTAGTTGGTTGCTCATCAAGACTGCAAGACAGTCTGACTAAACCTCAACTCATTCTGTTTATATTGGCTATGATCCAAACATGAGAGGAATGCGATTAGTGTTGTATTCAGGCTTTCCAATTGCCTCAAATGACAGACATTCTATTCTTGTTGTTAAATAGGACTGCTTTGTGCTTGAATACTTCTGAGATAATAGCGCCAGGGTGAAAATTGCAGCTTTACAACTCATTGCAGCTACCTGCTACAAAACTTTCAAACACTGATAGCCAGTGTTACAAGCAATGTTGGAGTGTCGAGTTTCAGATTATTGAAATTACTCATTACTCCTTCAGCGATGGTATTGTTCGATCAAAGATCTGGCCATATGCTTCGTTCATCAAACCTTGCTCACAACCTAGCTGCAGGCTTGCGGTAATGACTATTGAGCGTAATTGCATAATCTTTTCCTGAGAAAGCAGCGGAACAAGGTTGTTAAATCTCAAGTGTTGAAATATGTCTGGGTAACAGACTTGATTAGTTTTTACAAGCAATGTCGGATGGCACCAGATGTAGTTAAAAATTCAACTTCGCTTAGAAAATTGACTAGATTGGGTTTGAGGGTAGTTTCTGAGCCTTGATTTTTCATGGTGAAATTGTAGAGACTCTACCAATGCAGGCAACAGTTTTTCTGACAGATCATAGCCAGCCTCACACAGGCATCAGGTAGTCAAACTCGTCGAAGTTGATTTTCTTATTGGAAGGGACAAATCGTCGGAGGTTGTCACACAGCATTGACTCATGGGGTATCATAGGACGCTACTGCATGCCTGGCAATAGCGAAAGTAGCAATGGATATTCTTAGAATATTTGGGTTACATCAGCTTTCAACACCACTGGTTGGAGTTAGCCAGTCATTCTGTGAGTCAGATTTTGTTTCAAAACGGGAGTCAATGAGCTATTCATCTGTTCTGTTGCTTTCCTGTCACAGCTGTCCCACACATTTCATGTACAAAGAAGCTTTGAAAACAAAATGGACAGGCTACCTTCTATCGTCGCAATCAACTATTGATAGCCATAGTGATCTCATCTGTTTACAGGCCTACCAGTTGTGCTAGTTACCTAGGGTTGCGGTGCATGGGCAAAGTTATGGCTACAACTTCAGCTTGTTTTGAAAAGCTTCCAATCAATCACCTTCAACTTTTCACACTTCTCTCTAAGACCCCACCCACACAGGTTAAATTATTGATTGTTAAAATTCACACACACAGCTTTAATTAATCCTCAGTTTTGAGGTTTGAGATACACTTATTATTGCAGATATACAAGGCATAAAACCGAAGTCCTCACTTGGTATGCGAAACGGAGCAGCTTGGGACTTAGTTCTTTATCACGGAGACTGGCTCTATGATAATGTACCAATTCTGCATCTGGGGCCTAGAATAAGGACAAAATTAAATCCAAAGTGTGTCTCTTTGTCAACCCTTGGACGGTAAAATGCGCCCAAGAGTAGCCTACTTTGACTGCAGATTGTCTTGTTTGCGCACCACATGGTCTTCATATTGGGAACTAGGTAGCTATCAGGGGCAATGTTATAATAATATGTGTCACTTCCAGACAGAATCAGGTCATAACAGAGGAAATGACTGTCTTATCTTCACTTCCATCTTCATTGCTCATATCATAGTAGCCTAATAAAAGCATAGATGGGGTGCGTCAGTTTTAGTGTCTTGGTGTGATTCGGTACAAAGATGTGGCTTAATCTCCCTATTGTCTGCTCATCTTTGGCTATCTAAGTGCCAAAATAATGGCTTATCAAGTAGCCTTTGCTTATGGGATTGATGACTTCTTCAAGGAGCTTTAACTTCTCAATCATAATCATAAAGCCATTGTCATTGAGGATCAGCAATGTTGCATGATGTGGGCGGCTAAATAGTCTAGGGATAGCCCAGTCAGAGATGTGCCATAGCTATGCTCAAGCCAAAGAAGCGAATGTGTAGTTGTCCTTTCACTGCAAAGGCAGGCAGAGTTGCCTTGTTGTCACTCTCATGATTTTGCGTTCAAAGTAGAACTGTCGGTAATGAAGATTTTTGTGATAAGCATGACCCCCCTCTCTATCACAGCAGATTTTAGTGAACCGCCACAGTTTCAACATGTTGTAATGGTAAGCCCTCTGTGGTGGGGGGGGGGGGGGATATACGTCTTCTCGGATAATGCTTCCTGTTGCAACTGTGATTTGCTAAGATTTCTTATGTACATATCCGGTTTTATCCTAAAAAGATCCATGGTTGTGTATTCAGTGTTATGCTTATTGAAGATAGTGAAGGGACCCATACATACTTTGTTGTGTTTGCGTTCTAACATCGCTAGGCTCATAGCAGTGTTGTGATTTGCCAGTGTCTTTTTTCCAGCGATGGCTATGCAAGACAGTTTGGGGTTGTCTGCACCTGGAATTCTCTCAGATCCTAACCCATATTAGCATAAAATAGAATTCCTGCTGCTTTGATATGCCGATTGTATGGGGTCTCTACGTGGATATATTCCACAGGCAGCATAAACTTGATGTTCATGCATTATGTTGTGCATAATTGAACAGGCTAATTAGTTTATGGCTAAAGGGAATTAAACGTCAGTCTTGCTATTCTTTACAGGAAATTAATCTCGGTAGCTGTAGCTTCTAGTGATTAAGGAAATCCAAAGCTGTCAAATTTTATTTATGAGTTGGCGATTCGAGTCAGTTGCCAGAACCATCAGTCAAATTGATAGGCTTGACGACAGATCTCGTTTGTTATTGTGCGGTTGGTTTCACCAGGGCTAGGAATCTCCGTCAGTCTATAGAAAGTACTTATGGAATATCAAACGTCTTCGAACACTCTTGGATTTTACAAGTCTAGGATAAAAAATCTTCGGAATGGTTCAACTAATAATGGCGTTGTACCAGTCAGAACTTTGCAACAGACTCAAAAACCCGGTTATACGGAAGTGTGCTACGTGGATTTAGTTTACGATGGCAACAATCAGCCTGTTTATAAGGCTAGGGTGGAGAAGTACCTTGACAACTTGAGGTAAAATCATTGAGATGGTTGGTTTATCTGTCCTTCACTGTGGTGTCGCCTTATCGACAATCATTGTCTGTGCCCTTATCACCTAATGCTTTTGTCTTTTTTTATGTTCACCACTGGTGTTATTGTTTTCAGAGTAGGTCTTGACCTGTGCTTTTGAGAAGTGTGGATTTTATGTTTACCAGTATGATTTCATCCCTGAAGATCACAGATCTTTTGTCGGGAGTACCGATGTAGCACAAGTTAAAATTGAAGGCAAATTCAGCTTTGGTTATTTTCACAGAGCATAAATTTGATGATTTTTTTCATTTTCAGATCTCGGGCCTCTCTGACAAGTGATAGAAGTAGCCCGTGGACCAACTCATTCCATGTACCTAATGGGGGTCGTCAGCCCGAGCACGATGATGGGGGATTTCTCAATAACAGTGGAAGTCAGCGTGGGAGTTTCTCCGTAAAGCGAGACAGTCTCGCGTCCCGAGAACAAATCCCCATACAAGGCGCGATGACAAACCTAACCAATCATCATAGTAACAGAGACTTATCTGCGACCCCGACTTCCTCCTCTGCATTACCATCTAACAGCCTGCCGCGCTCGACAATAGAGGGATCATACACTCCTAGGACATACACTCCCAGATCAGATCCTAATAACGCTAGTTTACCACGGAACCATGTGAATCACACGCCGGTAGTTATCACACCCCACAACAACTCTAGTCTCAATCGATCACATTCTACTGCTAAGATGGACAATCCACCTTCCGGACCTCAGCCTATGCCCAGGTCTCACAGTAACATGGACTCTTTGGGCCGGGGTAAGGCCATGGCTGAAGTTCAGAAACAGCCTCTATCATCGGCCTCTCTACCTAGGAGTATGGCTATGGTTGTGAACGGTGGATCTAATGGTGCTCCTATTGTCAGTAACGGCAGGTATGTATCTTCAAATTTGTTTTCTAATAACTTAAATATATCAAAAACTCATGTAAATCCAATTTGGTTGAACTGGGAGCAGCCTAGGCTAAGTGTAGCAGCTGAAGCAGCCATGATATCGATTTCGGATTGGTTAAAAACCCTCAGAAAAAATCTCATTACCTGAAAACGGACCGTTCAACCTTGTATAGCTAAAAGCGGCACTTTATCAAATCCACAATTTATATTAGGACAATATTTTTTTTTGCTATTGGCAATGGATTCAATGCCGTTTCATTCATAAACTGGTAGTTCAGGATTTTGGTGCAATATCTAGTTTTCAGGCTATGTTATTACATCCTCTTTCAATATGCTTAACTATCCCCTCTGTATCTAATTTTTTTGCATCTTGCTCTCAGATTGATAAACATCATCATCTGGATTAAAATCCCTGAATCGAGCAGTGCAGAGCAGCAAATTATTCCTAATCAGATTATCCCTGTATTTGGACACTAATGCCTCTGATGTTGATAAACAATGTAGATAACAGTTTTACTGAGTAACCTTCATTTCAACAATCTTGGCTGGTTCCCAAATACATTATGACAGCTCCAGAAGCCTTTTGAGCAAAAGATGTAAGGTGTCATAATTGTCTACACAATTTCTCATCTAAAGCTCTAGCTGGGGCTCTTTAGTGGTTAAGGTTCGGGGTAAGTGGCATCCACCATCACTAGATGATGCTCTGCGCCACTACCACCCAAGACCAAAACAGCTTGCACTTACGAAATGCTAAAAACCAGGAATCGAGCTTGAAAATCCCTAATACCCTGGCGGTTATCATTAGCGATGCAGGACTTAGGGAAGTATTTTATACGGATTCTGCAGATTGGGTCATATCCCCTGTGGGTTTCTGTACTTGCAAATCCCTTTGTCTCGTTATTACTCCAAAGAACATCCACAGTTCACAATAGCATGTTTATCCAAACGCTCTCAACCTCGTAAATTTTTCCCACACCCTCATATTTTTCCCTGTGGACCAGGTGTGTCGTCATCTATCGATCTCGACCAACCCATCCTACTCTGATAAGCCTCTGTTTCACAACTTCTTGATCTGTGACAATTAAAACATCTACACCGCACTTAGAATTACGCCCTAAATATCTTCCAAAAATGGACTCAGCTTTTTCACATTTTTCGGAACTTCCTTGTCTTCCTAGGAGACCTGGTTCACGGAGGGTCTATGCAACAATGGCTGAGTGTGTTTGCCAAGAAAATTAGATACAAATATTTCATGTTATGACAAGAAAATCCTTCTATATTGTGTGCGTCTATTTTAGCTCTGGTGTGTATAAGCCAGCCAAGCCCATACCTCAACAGAACAGTACCGCTGTGGAGTATACAGACATACCTAATGAGAATGGTTTCTTAGATAATCACTCACTAGTCACGATACATATGAAACCTGACGAGCAGGGAAGGTACGGACTGCAATGAATGATTAAGCTCTACGGGGTCAGAGGGAAGGGACACTGCCCTGGCCTAGAGTGTTTTGTAGGAATACAGGGCTGTGTCATCTAAATGTCTACATAAGAAATAGACTAGGATATGCTAGAATCATGTTCACATTTTTGTCCGAGCCATGATGATCTTGACCATCATATTATCTTGGTGTACTGTGTTGTTATCGTTTAGATTGAAATCTTCGAAATTGTGATATTATTATGCTATGATATACTCTACGGATGGTGGGTTATGGGATATTATAATTATGATGATGACCATTGTGTATTGGCTTTAGGC
The DNA here is from genome assembly GCA_914767715.1 of Membranipora membranacea. Taxonomy (NCBI): domain Eukaryota; kingdom Metazoa; phylum Bryozoa; class Gymnolaemata; order Cheilostomatida; family Membraniporidae; genus Membranipora; species Membranipora membranacea. The sequence continues at coordinate 11,031,458 of OU612073.1, read as the reverse complement.
CTGTCTACATGCTCTAAAATAAGTAGGATTGTTCATATCTGCTTTGCTGAAAAGCAAGATTGGTGTGAGATTGTGACAGAAAATACTCCCTATATGAGGCCTAAGCTGATTGATGGTAGTGGTGGGGGGGGGGGGAGGCAATAACAAGATTTTCCCATAACCACTCCCTATTCAAAACTTTATTTTGGTGATTTGATAAGCTTAGTCGGCACTACCCCCTGTAGTCAAAACAGCTTTGGTGGGTATATTGCCCGTCCAATCTCATGAACTCCCCTATAACAACAACCTATGGGGCAATCTTGCTGAAATGTGAGGATCAAAAAAACGAATTATGTGGCATAACTCAACCTCATACTTTTGGCGGTGATGCCGTCATAAGCACACATCAAAGCCTATTTAAACAGGGTGTCGAACAGGTGTAAGTTATTTTTCTCCTATTACCTTGATGGTTTAATTGATTAAAGTGCCTCGACCGGTATATAAGGGCCAGTCAATGTAAAGCGATCACCCAGCCATATCAAATTCAAATGGGGTTAGCAGCATTCAAATTCCTCCTGCTTTTTCGGAATTAAGAGGAGAAGCAGTGAATTATTTTTAATGGGAATCAGACAAGCTGATGCGGAATTGTGTGATACACATGCCGAATAAATTTTCATTCCAATAATGGCATTGGAAAGTGGTGAAAATATGACTGATGTCATACGAAATTGCCCAGTTCCGATGATTTCAAATCATCCGCTTCAAAATATACGAGCTCTTATTGGTCAATTTTGACGTTATGATTTATGGTTTTAGAGGTTGCCTAGATACCGTTGTCAAGATCGAAATTGACCGTTGTAATTAAACCCTATAATCCCAAGTGTGATGAGCCAACACAACAATAGCTATATCATAGCTTCTATTCAACTTTATTTATGGGTGTCTGCGAATCACAATTTCTTACATAACACACTTGACCACTTGAGAATGCAACGTGGACTGGCTGTTAGAGGCGGAGACCAAGGCCATTCTCCGCCTCTAATTACATTGATCAGCCAATGGTCTTGCCTGTCACTTCACATGATTAATCCCCGTGCACCCCCTTCGATTCCTACCTCTTTAATCCCCATTCTATTGGCAGGTTTGGTTTCAACGTGAAGGGTGGCATAGACCAAGGTATGCCTATAATCGTGAGCCGAGTAGCCATAGGTATGCCGGCTGATACCTGTATACCTCGTCTGAACGAAGGTGATCAAGTTCTCTACATCAACGGCCGAGATGTTACCCAACACAAACATGAGCAGGTATGTGTCCGCGTATTGTGTAGCTTGCTCTGATGGTGTCCGATATCCACAATATCCACGCTGGGGTTTCAGGTCAATGGAGTCGTTCACAGCGCTTTATAGGTGTTTCTTAAGGTTATGACTGGGTTAACTATGCTTTGATCTAATCTAATGATGTATACTACGATGTTACTCACCTCTCATCGACAGCCAAGTTCCTGGTTGTTTACCGATAGCCTATCAGCAGGCTTTGTCTGCCTCTGTAGAGACATCAAGACCTCTAAGTTACAGATAAACATTAGAAAGAGAGTTTCTGATGCTTACTCAAATGATAATGGCCTTTTACCTTGGAACGCTCGAGTCATAACCTCCAGTAGAGGGGATGTTCATCCCTGGCACCTGACAGCTCGATCATTCAACTTTCATTCCTCCAGGTCTGATTTGTTTTAATTTTATCTTGCCCTCATCTCACTTTCATATCTGTTCTGTCTATCTAGATACCAATTCTGGGCTGGTTTATGGTTTTGCTCTGTGGATATAACAATGTGTGAAGCCTATATCTATATATCGCTTTGGGGTTAAGGTTCTGGGTTGATTTATTACTTTGCTCTGTGAATATAAGAATGAGTAGAAATGCTGCCAGCTGCAATTATTCGTTTCCGTCTGTGCGATTCTTAGCTAATTACTGGCTAGGCTGATTCAGTACTTTATCGTCCCTGGGGTGTTCTTTAATTTACTCTAGTCTAACCGGTAATGAGTGTGTTTGCCATGATCAATTTCAGTGAAATCATAAATTTACCGTTTCAGTTTAAAATCACTGTCAGGATGTCTTCCAAGACTATCCTCCCGAGAAATGTTTCATATCCTTGATGAATTTTATGTCACCATGAGCTGAAAATAGAGCAATATGACGCTGTCATTCTTGGGTTCCCATCCCAAAGGTTCCATAACTTATAGTCGATAGAATGGCGCTAATAGCCCATCATTGTAAAGTTTAGAAACTGTATTAGGTAAAAAAATTACAAGGCATTTCAGTTCGATAGAAATACCAGCACTTAGCGTGGCCCACGCATGTTGCAAAATGGCTCCAAGTGAGAAATATGTACTGAAATACCCGCTCACACCATTGACCAGTCAATCAATTATAGGTCATCTCAATAATCCCCATTGTTTAGGCATTCCAGCTAAAAAATACATGCTACTCATACCATAGACTCTAAATGATAACTTATACCATTTTGGCTTGTATATTATTAACTCGTATTTCAGTGAGAAATAAACTTCCCTCTTAAAATATGATGAATGGGCTAATCTTGTTTCTTGAATGGGCATAAAATAATCGTTATATCTGATATTTCTGCAGCTGTGTGGATTCGTTGGCAGCCATGTTTACATTCCATGCTCATTTACTAATTAGTGGCTAAATATCAAGTCTGACATTATTATGAACTTGTTATGAAACCATCCTACTGTGTAGGCGATATCCCAGCATGCATTGCTCATCTCTCATCTCTACTCATCAGGTTTCGGGGAGTTCAATATCAGACTAGGTCTTGAGAATGCAATTTGTACTCAGATAATTATGAATAAGAGAAATCAATATATTGCTAAGTGAAAATACAGCCCAGTCTACTACTGCAGAAATTGCGCTGGAGACATACATTATAATATATAATACATAGCGCAGTATGTCAGCTTTCAGACCAGAAGTATATATTCACGGTGTGTACATGTACACACCGAAAATATATACTTCTGGACTAAAAGCTGAAATACTGTATGGGAGTTCATCTGACCATTATCTCCAAAGCAATGTACATAAACTCCCTCCCTCCCACCCTCCCTGGTTCACTTTCCACAAATTCTTAATGCTAATGAGGAATAATCTCCTCTTATCAGTCACTTTTGGCAGTAAGAAGGCAACTCCCGGGCAAAATTGGTAACTATGTACTAAATCTTTGATTGGTGTCCCTTCTAATATCTCATAAGTTTATAACCACAACATATATCTTATATTATGCAAAAGGGGGAAAGTGCAGGCCTTTCTATCATTTCAATCACTAGTAATGTCTATTGTTATCTTATAAACAGCTATTTCTTGGAAGATTAATTATCCATTCATTGAGGGAATCGGATCATTTAAATATTTAATTGCCATTAGCATCATGTCATTGAAGAATGTGGATTCACTGAATTTGTTAATAAGGATGAGTTGGCAGGATGTAGAGGGAGGAAAGAAAGGATGTTGCTCCGGCACTACAGTTATTTACCCAAGTATGCTAAGTGTTTCTGTGAAAATCTGATAGTGATCAAATAATTATTTTTTGTCGTCAAATCAACACACAAAACTTTGGCAGATTCTCAAAATAAATAGCATTAGTAACTTTGCCTGTATGTTCGGAAATAGCTGTGGAAGGCGATTAGACTGTGATAACACGTTGAATGCTTGTAACTGGAGAGGAAGGAACATCTTGTGCACGCCTTTACCAAACACAATATCCTCTTCGCAAAAACCCTGCAAACAATAATCACGTACACAATATCGTGATAGTTCAGCGATAGAGCGTAGAGAGTAATTCTCCCATCTGCATGGTGGCCTGTATATTTTAAAATACATAGCCAATAGGGCATGTTCAGTAGTATACCATAATGCAATAGTCTGATCTCTTTGGAAATTCCAGGATCATGTTGCATTGCGGAGAAGGTAGTTAACAAGTCCTTTGTTAGCGTTATTTATTGATAATTTATGTGGTCACTTAGGCTCTATGAGGAATAGGAAGTCGTTTCCAAATTAAAGGGCCAATCTCAACATTCAACATTCAATTAAATTGAAGTGGCCATGACTGGCCAGAATTGCTAGTTTGAGTATCTAGATAAAAGTCTTGTTTGTTGATGTTGTTTTTGGTCTACCTATCAGGCAATTACGTCAATACCCTATTATGACAATAGATATAAAATAACTTATGCCTAATGGGCTGCACTGTGATGCAACAAGTGCCCACATGTAGTGGCTTTGTTTCCGTTCTATGGTGTAAGGTATTCCTTTTGTTCCGGACTGATTCGATGTGTATATATTTTCACCTACTTCTTCGGAGGTTGCAATCCTATTCATGCACCCAAAACAAGCTGAAAACACCGCATTCCTCAAGTATGGTAATTACGCATCATCTGTCAGTATTTTGATGCATCGGTATGAATGTTTGTATGGAAATAACTGTAGCTGTTGAGGATTGCATGCCTGGGTAATAACATGCTGATGACCTGTGTTATTTTATATTGGCCATGTGTTGCTTACATAGTGTTTTCATTTTAATAAAGGGTTATGCATTGTAAGTAGCATTTTTCGCAAGTGATTAGCCTGTTGAAGAACGCCATTCAGCGGTTGATCGATCGATGGTCGAGACTTTCTAGCAATCATCGACAGATTCAAGATCACTTTACAGTTTGCTTTGTGTGGATACTTTGTACACCGGTTAGTATAATCAGAGGACGGAGACCTCTGGTATACATGTATACAGTTTATTAGCAGAATCCGTCCGAGCACTCAACAGTAGATTCTGGGATAAATTATTGTTTTTATTATCTGAAATCTGGATATATTTTAGGATTCAGGGTGGTAGCGTCATATGCCTTCAGCCTCTTGTGGCTATACTATTAGAACAACTTGCATGATGATGACGTACTCTGTTTTTGAGTCTGCTGTTATCATAAACACGTGGTAGTTCTATGTCATAGGATAACATTTGAGGTTGAATCAAAACAAATCTTTTTTGTCCATGTACTTTATGTGATACTATCTTGTAACAGTAACCTTGGCTTAGCGATAATATCAAAGGTATTATGATAGTAATAAAATGGGATGACTTTTCATGTTTTTATTATTCTTATCCTTGTCACCATCATGGATGAACTCTTTACTACATCATTTAGTCTCCCCATGTTTTAGCATTATTCCAACTTCAAAGAGGCCATTAATCATTTCTTAATAATATAGTCTGTGTTATTTTATCATGATACTTTGTTTTGGTACTCCGGCTGTTTCATGTGCCACCCTCATTCTTACCCGCATAATCTGTGGATACCCAGGCTATGATTGATGGGCTCTGTTGTGAAGGATATGTCACTGGTGCGGTAATAGAACAGAACTGGAGGTGTCTCTCCATTCTCTGATATCTCAGCTTGTTCTGGTAACTCATCTGGAGAGGCGTTAAGTCACAGGTTGAGGAAACCATTTGTCTGACTTCTAATTGCCTCAAAGTTGCTCAATAGGCATTTTCTGCACACACACTCCCTGATAAGCTTAAGGTCCTGGATTTTACAAGAACGGAATATTGTCTAGCATTAGTGTGGTTCTTGAAATCAGACTCTCTGTTTGAAGTGGATATACAGACTGGCTGAGATGTCTCGATCTAGGACCAAGATGGAAGAGTGCAGAGCGGTATGTTATCCAGATGTCTTATGAATCAACCACAAGTAATGGTCGCATTAAGGTTGATTTACCTCATTGAAAAACCCAGGTTGTGGTTTGGTGTTTGCGTTTCCTTTTGTTGTGTCACACATTATTCAAGAAACACGCACACAAACTACGTAATGTATTTCATATGCGGTGAAATTCTAATTCTACTCAAACTGCGTCAAAATGACATCGATCACCATTGGCAATGTCTTTCCGACTTGAGACTCAAAGCAGTGTGACCGTGATTATATTCATGCTTCTTTCCGTGATTGTGACAAATCATATTCACAGAGGAATTCTCACCTTCATCGAAACTCTTCACAACCTAAAGCTTTCGTCAATTCATTCTACTGACTGACGATCTGTCGGGACAAGATAACAGCACCATACCTTCAGTATTCTATCTTTCAGGAACAGAAAAGGTTCCTGCAAATAACTCGAAGTCTTTAGGCCATCACTCCTAAATGGGCAACACCTTGTTCTCTTCAACGTTCCAGGCAGTCTCATGTCTTCCTGTTGAGAGGAAATATAATCTCTGGGGAGCCGACAGGGAAGCCATGTTCTCAATCCGGAAGCTTACCATCTGTTATGTGTTCCCATGGGTTGTCTATTCCTGGTACCTGCTCCCGATATACCCACAGGACAATCGGCACACCCTGCTGAGTACAGGCTTTATAGCTCCCGCTGTCTTTTTCCCCTTAGGCAGCTGGAAAGTGTGAATGACATTAAAACTGTCTTTAAAACTAATGCCTGCAGTCTGTGAAGTCTCTCTAACACACCAGAACACGGGTACTGACTTACTGCTACATAGTTATCAACTCTTCCACTTTTCTCTCTTCAGGTTGTGATGTTTATAAGAGCTGCTAGAGAGACCCACTCCGGGGAGCTGGTGCTTGTCGTAAGACCCAATGGTATGTTAACTTTATATCAAGTCACATATAACATCTGATCTTGGGCTTGGGAGGGGGTTATAGAAGATTTAATGTGGTTTTATAAAGATCACGATTAAGGAATTTGTGGTTGATAATATTACTCTCTCTGTTGGATCTAAATCTAACTCATAGCTTTATGGATGTGTATTGCTCATAGTGTATCATAAACATTCTGGGTAGAGCTGATATAGTTGTATGTGATAGTAGTTATAAATGAATATTCTACTCCTTTCAATTGTATCGATGTATCATCGGATCATTTTACAATCACTATTAATATCTCTTGCCTAGAAGTTATTCAGCAAGAAGCTCAAACTTTATGGCTGTTGTGTAACAATTCTGCATTTCAAGTTTTTTGAGTGGTCCCATAGATCATAAGAGCCCCTCCGAATGAAAGAGAGCCAACAGAAAGGCGCAAAATGAGCAGATGTTTCTCGGTTACCTTGAAGAAAGTCCAACTTGGAAGTGACATCTTGACATTTAATTATGCAATTTGTTAATAATATTCTGCCTTTGGCAGGCGGGTGTTGGTAGTTGGACTGTCAAAATTTGGCACCTCGTTTAGCTGCTATTGATACCTACTCCCAAATATTTGGTTGTTTTGCCATTGAGCTTGCCAAAAACTACTCAGGTATGAACTTCGAAAAAAACAGGGTGGTTAGCTGAGGAATGTTATACAGAGTGAAAGTTTGACAGTTTTGCAAAGAGATCCCCTAAGATCATTGGAATATATTTGGCCCTTGTCCCTATTATCAGAGTAGAACACATTTGGGAACAAATTAATTGGCCATATTGAACTTTATTGATGATAACTGTCTGAAAACTTGAGTATTAAGTCTTTAATCTGAATATATGAGATGGCCGACTGCTCTAAATCGATGGATTTGCTTTATTTTTATCACATCAAGGAGAAAGATTGTCTGTTATCATAATTGATGATGGTTGCAAAATGTTCAACCAAGCAGGAAAGATGAAGGATTTTTTTTAAACACAAAGCAGGAACCTGTTTGTTGTGCATTTTTTTCATTCAACAATTCCATAAAGAACTCACATGCAATTATTGATTATTACGAATCAGTAAATGGAAACTTTTGTATTAGATGACAAACTATTGCGTAGCTCAGTTTACTGATAAGCCCTTTTACAGCTAGTGAGCAAAGCAGTTAGTTAGTAACATAGACAATAATGGCTTCTCTCAAGTTATCATATTGGCTCTGTATTCTGATCTCCGTATCTCTATGGGTAAGCCTACTACTCTTTACAGTGTATGTCGGGGAGGACTACAAGGAGCCAGAGTTTCACTATGTGCCGGAGACACACCGGATCAGCACCGGAGTGACGGGACTGGATATGCTGTCGGAGTCACTCATGCTACTAAGAGAAGGTGTAGAGAGCGGAGCTGCCATCGCTCAGTTTGAGCAGCTCTACAGAAGAAAGCCTGGACTCACCAATCAATGTAAGTTCATGTAGCTAGTATAGTTACACATCAAACATGGCGACACCCCATACCCAATGCTTTTCTGTATATGTTAACCCAAAATACCATTCTAGAGCTCATGCTTTGCTCAAACTCTTAACGGCACCATCAATTACAAGCTGTTGGCCAACACACTGCGATCGCAATGCTATTTTATTGTCTATACTGGTAATAAACCAGTAAAAATCATCTAACAGCCCAAAATACTGCTTGTTACTAAAGGGCCTAATGTTTAGAACATTTTGCGTCAGCAACGACAAGGTGTTGTTGTCCAACAATGTCACTGACAGAAATGGCATGCCTGTAGGAGAAGCAAAACATGAATTATCACAATAAAGACTCATCCTAGTTGGCATTATAGCTCTACTTTAGCTAAGATTTACGCCTCTAGGGTATAAAAGCTTGTTAGTAAGAAAAGGGAGTTACCGAAATTGACAGGTTATATGATCGAAAATGCAATTTTATTTAATCCTGGATAAGTTTTCACTGCCAGAGGTTACATTCGAGCAATGACCGCAGTCTTTTGTGCAATCGTGAGCCTGATGGAAATGTGGTCAATATCTCCTGATTGTATGAAAGTGAAAATATTTTTAACAATCATCCATCCATGACAAGCAATCCAACAGGAAAGCCTGACAGAATTCAGAGGAGTCGAAATGATGTAACGTTGAAAAAATGTTTTGGGTATGCTACCTTGAAGTGTTTAATGATATGAGCCGGGCCACAGAAGCGTATCCGGCAGATGCCACACTGTGATTTCAGATTGAGGCTTGGCGTTGCGTATCCACTTTTTGAGCCAAGGGGGAGGGGTGCAGCGGAACTGACGACAATCAGGACCCTGTGTTGAATGGCAGGCATTCAAACAACCTGTCTCACCTTCTCCCCTTCTCCCCTTTCCATATGAGTGAACCCCATTCTATGGAGACTGCTAGACGTTCACCACAATAGACAACTATGGGGCAATTAGCTGGCGACTTGAATTTAATGATCTGGAAAGATTAAAAAGCAAACAACAAATTGTCACTTGATATCTACAAGTTTTATCTGGAGTTATTGAGCGAATGGTTGTTGTGATGGCCTGTTCTGTGCATCTTTAGGGTCTTTCTTCCTGGAAACAAGACAATGACTACAGCGTAATGTTTCTGTAGACCAAGATTGTGTTTTTTACATATTAATGGCCCATATCTCAGAAAAATTTCAGCCATTCATAAAAACCATAAACATATTATATATTTATATGTTTATATTGGAAACATACAATGGCAGTTTCAATTCAGGCACAGAGTTCACAACCACACTGATCACATTATCTTCTATGCATGGATACTTCATGTTAATGGAGTGTAACCTTGGCGTCAGCGAGAGAGTTGACCATGCTTTGAGAGTAGTTGACCATGCTTGATCACGTTATATACTACTGCAGGAATACGTCATGGTATATAGTATAACCTTAACATCAGTGCACGATTTGGCCAAGCTTTGACAGTTGACCATGCATTGACACTTACTAGTGTTCCAGATAATAACCGAAACCAAAAACTTGGCTGCAATTCATAATCCTTAATAATGAAATTATACAATTGGCAGTCGGTATGAGTTATTACAATAATAGGTGTTACTAAATCATAAATGTTGATGGTATATAAATCTCAGATGAAACATGTTATGACATATTTGGATGAAAATAGACACTCTATTTGTGCCATAAATGACTGAGCAGAAGCAATATTTCAAATTCCTAAGAAAATCTTCTGTAATGAAATTAATGGGGCAAAAAAAAGCAGCTCACTGACATCAGTGTATTGATTCATAATTTATATAACAATATCAATTGTGATGAAGTGGGGGTAAATGTCACTCTTCACTGAGGAATGCAAAGCATCCCATAGAATTTCAGCCAATGATATCACGAATCGAAAAAGTTAATATTGAAAAAGAGATCTCGCTTAAAAATGTGCCCATTCTATAATTTATGCTGTTAAGGTCTTGATTTTGGTTGCAAGCCTATAGCCGGCGATTTAGTCCCAAATCTACTCCAGGTTTGCAGATTGTTGCATTCCATTATCAACCACCAAGCTGTCAAAGCCTTTGACAATACATTAAAATCACTAACACTCATTGGCCATTGCAGCTTTTCTTATAAGCCTTCAAGTTTTTTTATACACGCTTAATTTGGTAATTTTTCTGTGATTTCTTTAATTTCCTGAATCTGTCCATTATTTGATGGATGGATCCTGTGATCAGTATCACTTATGCTGGTCAAGATGACAATTTGAGTTCAATAACCCACACCTTGGTGTTGTTAGAGTTGCACAATGACAATAAATTTTGCAAATCACCAAAACTGCCAAAGAGATGTGTTTCCAGTTTCCAATTGGGTTATTAACCATGCCAGTTCAATTAAGTACCAATATTGAGGTAACAATCCAGCTTTCTTGCACTCGAAAACTAGAAAGAACCCATCTAACTGCTCATAAAGTTTTATTTATTTGTTCACTTAATGTCTTGATCTTGACATTTATCGATTATCTCCTCTGTTGCAGGTGCTAAGGCTGGTGAGAACTTGAGTAAGAATCGTTACAGAGACATATCACCTTACGATCAGACGCGAGTCATACTTCACAACCTACCATCTGGTGATTACATCAACGCTAACTACATTAATATGGAAGTGCCAGGCAGCGGAATAGTGAACCGATACATAGCCGCACAAGGTCCGCTGCCGAATACATGCGCTGACTTCTGGGAGATGGTGTGGCAGCAGCAGATTACCCTTGTTGTAAGTTTGTTTTACTGAACGGCTCTGCGCAACTCCATAGTGGGCTCTCGATCAATTCAATCCAAATATACATACATTGATGAGACAAGGCGAATCTATTTCTTTGCCTGAATGGGACAATATGCATGGTTTTACCAATATATTCTTGCTATGCAGCTGGAATTTCCAACACGTTCACAACTTTAACTCCAACTGTCATATCTTGTCCAATCTCAGAAAAATTTACATCATGGGAAATTATTGAGCTTACTACATACGATATATTGTACTTAGGTATAAATATTATTTGTTACCTTTTTTGTTTAGGTTATGCTGACAGCGTTAGTGGAGAGAGGACGAATTAAATGTCACCAGTACTGGCCACACCTGTACGAGACGACAGACTTCGGCACACTACAGCTTACGTGCCTTAAAGAGAAAGAGACTCGATCATTCGCATTTAGGTGGGTGGATACTTATCGTTTGTTCTATTCTACTTGTCTGAGTGATGAGTTACAGAGCTCATAATTTGTTTTGTCTGGCATTGTAGTAGAACTACAGGTCAATTGCAGGTATGGATTGCAGTTAAAACAGGTTATTGTGTAACCTTTTGTGATAGGTGCGCCACACCCAGCCAGAAATAATCTTGCTCCAGACAGATATTAAGACTTTGAATCACACAAGTATTATAGCAGTTATTTACCTCAATGATGCAGCGATTCCAATGCATCTACTAAACTGCACCCAGGGACTGTTGGTGCTAGATTTGCAGGGAGCAAGTATTTATCCATATTACAGAGTAATGATATATATATGATAAATAATGATATCTATCCTTACTCTGTGTCCATATTCTGCTCTCAGACATTTGTTCATACCTGTTATACGATTTAGTTTTCTTGGTTGTTCATCGATCCCACTGTGACAGGCCTCATCACTACCATGGAGCACGTCCTGTGTACAAGTGTCTTAATGATTAGCAACAGGGTACTGAACCTTGTTTTTTATAGTTCAAATCAATTTTTTTGAACCGTAGCACTGAACGATGATGTTCTGATAAGGTTTCATGCTGCTGCATACCTCTAAGTGTAAAACAAGATTTTATCTGTTAGTTTGAAATCAAACGTGTCATGCACTGGAACTGATAGCACTTTCTTCTACCGAGTGAAACGTGATTAAACTGATTCTTCCGGTTTAAAGCTGAGATGAAGCTTTATAAGTTCAAAGTCATTGGGAGTGAGCGGCTTCTAATCACCTATAAGTACCAGTACCAATGTTGTCATTTAGTTACACTGTTGTCTACCCGCAATACATGTCCGGCCTCCATTTTATTCTTTTTGAATATTATTCTGTACTCATCGGCTTAGCTCATAAAGAGGTGCAGTAGCTGGTCTCAATATTTAATAAACACATTATCCTTGATACCTTACATGTTTAAATAATATACTGATAAAACTTCCGTTCCAGACACAAGTCAAGATTTAGCAACTATTGAGGAGAGAGTTTCATGATGTCATATTATATTTTTGGCAGTGGATAATAATTGCGAATATTTTTGCTTTATTTCAGAGAGTTTACTTTGGTGAACATGGAGACCAATGAAGAGAGACACATATATCAGATGCAGTATATAGCCTGGCCTGATCACGGTGTACCCGAAGACAGTTCTGACTTCCTAGACTTTGTCATCAGAGTTAGACAGGTGAGTTTATATTGTGGATGTACTAGTTACAGTGCTCAAATGCCAACAGGGTTTCTGTTTGTGACATTCCATGACCAACCAATCATAATTGGGTTGTGGCTGATAATGGAATGCCACCACCAGCAACCCCACGCAGAGAACTTCAACTATGAACGTACGATTCAGGAAGGGGGTTTGGTGAATCAAATAATTCCATTGTTATCCTGCACAAAAACCTGGAGGAATTTTAGGCTTCTGAGCATTCACTCAGAATTCATTGCTTGGTTTCTTAATTGTAAACTGTGGTTCTTTATTGACAAGCGGTAGCAATAAGTTTAAAATATCATCAGTATTTGTTAGGTTAATGACCTGGGCATTATGATCTGAGTTCAATTATATTCAGTTCCAATAACTATGTATGTTATAGGGATAATTGTCCAGTATTTATTCCGATATCATAAATTAAATGAAAACTATGAGTGAGCTATCTTCTCTTACTCATATAAGTTGAGGAGGCATAAAACTCTTACTTTAGACACTTATTCTCTAAACCGAATACATTTTGAAAAGCTCATTGACTTGCGGCAGTAAATGAGCAATAAGCTGTCATTTTAAGCGACCCAAATGGAATACTAGTACACATATTTAAACCACGTCGAAACACATTGATACAAATATTGCAACATATAACATATACAAGCCTTGTTAAAACTAATACTGATATTATGATATCTGTTACAGAAAAGAATAGGTATGGTGGAGCCGACGTTGGTACATTGCAGTGCAGGTATCGGTCGTACAGGTGTGCTCATACTTATGGAGACTGCCATGTGTCTGATAGAAGCAAACCAGCCTGTGTACCCGCTGGATATTGTAAGACAAATGAGGGACCAGCGAGCGATGCTCATACAGACCAGCGGCCAGTACAAGTTTGTTTGTGAGGCTATACTAAGGGTATACCATGAAGGGTATGTAAAGCCACTGGACGATTTCCGCAGCTGATGAGATTCAGTGTTGGAGGAATAAAGGTTTGCTGGTTGTGATATGAAGCTGGACGTATCGTTAGTTTCGTAACAAAATTGCATCGCTGAAGACGGAGGTGTCATGGCAACTGAGGTTGCAGGTTGCACAAAGCTGCGTATATGTGTATAGTGATGAGGTAGACTACACACTTCAAGGGGAAAGAATGTCAACTGTCATGCAGTGATGCCGTTTGAATAAACTGAAGGTTTTGTTCCCATTTGTAAATATTCCATGTACAAAATGTACCATAGTTCAAGATTATCTGCGTAGATAATACATCGATTTCCTTCCCTAAGTATTTCCTGTGGTAACCCTGCTGTTTTCACTCATGTGTTTCCCCAACAATTTGTGTTCTATGAACACAATCGGTCATTCCTGTAAATATTTGCTTTTGTTGCATGCCCACAATTTTCTACTCTGCACATTATTAGTACATGATATTTACGGCTGATTTTTATTTCAAGCTTTTTCTACTTTAACCATAGCCTGAAAAAAGATATTGATCAGTAGTGGTTTTAGGCGAACTTGTCATTTATAGTCTGAGAAAATGTATTTGGATCGAGTATTATCTATAATCATTGATGGTTGTTATTACTTATTGTCACATTGATGGTTTTCCCATTTTTATACTCTAATAAGATTATGTGACCTAAATTTGGATGATTTTAGATTCATAAGACTTTATGTTGGCAATTTTTACAGAAAATTGCTCCAAAAGTTGGGAATCATCCCCTTACTTGTCTTGAGTAGACAATTCCAAGTTTTATCGAGCCTCTATTTATATGATAAATTTCACAGGCGCAGGACTATTTATCTATAATTGATCAGGAAGTGTATTTATTGCTGAATAACTAATTTGTGTTTGATTTCTTTACATTTGTTTATGTGTTGATCCTAAGTCAGTCCGACCTACTTAAATTATAATGGTATCGTTATGCTTTCAAGGTTAATCAGGCCTATACTATATCTTTCAACCCCCTTTTTTGTTCTTATCTATTAGATGTTAGGAATAAAACATCATGAAAAATATCTGTCCATTCCTGGTCCTGCTAAAACAAATATACATATCGATGTGCTGTTAAATTTGATCTTTACTATCAGCATGTTGGAAACTGAAACTTCAAACGGTGTATAATTACACTTTATGTCTGCTATACATGGAAGAGACATAACAGAGAATTGAGAATATTCAATATCAAGGATGAAAATGTGGAAAAATTGAATGATCAATTGCCCTGAACCTCTGGTTGTCAACAACCATTGAGTAGAGGGAGTGAGATCGCTTGTCCAATTATTTCCTGCCATCCAACAAATTCTGCTTCAAATAATATAAAGATAAAATTGGTTGCTATTGCTATAGTATAAACCAAGGAGTTAGACTCCTTGTATAAACCAAAGGGCCGAGGAGCTGCATCTGTCTGCTTGATAAACCAAACCAGTTAAACTTGTTGATATTCCACTTATAAGCCCACTGTTTGTGTCAGGGAAATGATGAGTTTGTCCAAAACTCCCTGATTGTATGTCATTGTACTGTATTGTCAAGACAGGCTAATGTAGTTGGTTGTTATGAGCATATGAGCATATGGAGTGGAGAGAGTTGTCTTCTCACTGTATCTTTAGAAGCTTAATCACGTGAGTGTCATGTGATCTATTGTGATGATGTCAAATTACGAGAGGACTCAACATGAGTGAAATGTGATTCTCAGTTTTAGTAAAACCAACAGATTTTTCCTAAATTGGGTAATTTCTTGTGTTTATACAAAGTCCTGGAACACATGAAAGCAAGGTTAATTCGGTCATTTAATGGTGTAGCACTGTTTTAGGTGAGTAAATTACAAACATCTTATTTCATAATCAATCCATAAAATAGTTCTAGGCAAGACAGAAAATTTATTAGATTGATTGTTGGGCAGTTAAGTTGGGCCTTGAATGTTTCAAAATTTTTAGGCCTATTTAGAATATAAAGCCAGAAGAAGGGAGAGATACTATGCGGGATTTAGTCACATATTGATCCTTGGTGTCACCCAGAAGCCTCTTGGCAAAATTATTCTACTACAACAGTTACAATCAAAAGTGCTTGTGCCAAATACCAAATTACAACCCCAACTAGTAACTCGACTAACCAAGGCGGTTTGAGATTTACTTACAAAACATAATTCCACTCAATTGGAAGCCATGGGACACTAATAGCAGGAGCTTCTCCCTAGAATCCAGATGGTATAGAAAGGAGATCCATAAATCTTAACAGTCTGCCATGCCATGGTTATTCCTAGCTGTAAAGACAGATGTTAAAACATGTAC
The DNA here is from genome assembly GCA_914767715.1 of Membranipora membranacea. Classification (NCBI taxonomy): domain Eukaryota; kingdom Metazoa; phylum Bryozoa; class Gymnolaemata; order Cheilostomatida; family Membraniporidae; genus Membranipora; species Membranipora membranacea. The sequence continues at coordinate 11,015,568 of OU612073.1, read as the reverse complement.
TCTACACTACAGTGCCACATAAACTAGCCTGTCTACACATAGACATAAGTTAGGTCTTAAAACATGTACTTAAATCTTAATCCGGGGACTTCTAATTGAAATTAAGTCTAGAACTGTACTTAGCTGCTGATGTATTATTACTCCTAGGGTTTGTGACAGCTGTTCCTATTCTATTGCAGTAGTACACTGGAGACCAGGACAATCATTCATGACAAATGCTTGCATGTTTATTGTTGTTCGATTTATTGTAGTCATATTGAATTACCTGGCGAACCTGTGCTAGCATTGTCACATCCTCTTGAGGTTTAGTCTACAGGCCAAACATGTCAAGCCGAATATTCAAAACTCTCTTCCGCCTAAAGAGGATAGATTATGATAACGTAGAAGAGACTCAACTGGCACGATGTCTCAATACACTCGATCTCACAGCTCTGGGTAAGTTACCTTGTGTCTAAAGTAGATCAGGTATCATTCAATCTGCCTGTTTTTAAATTTCTGAGCCACCACCGTTGGCTCACCAGTAAAACGGGCGCGACCAAGTTCATTGGATCAAGCTTCATCTAGGTTTTATGCAATACACTTGCACTGCAAGCAGCAAAGTCTGAATTCACTTACTATGCTTTAGCACATGACATTGTGTTTCCCGCTTTGAACGTTTTATTAAAGTGCAACCAAGGTTTCAAACAACTTCTCATTGATGGCCATTGATTAATAGCAGATTGCACCTTCTGCATGGGGAAAAAGACAAAATATAATTCGGATGATTATTCAGCCAGAATTCTTGTGAAACATTTCTTCTATCAGGCACTCAAACTCAGCTAAAAGAGAATACCACATAGCAGTTTCCTGTTCCTGTTATTATTTAGCCTGTGCTCTATAATTATTACAGCAAAGTCTTGGAACCTCCCCTAAACTGAAGTGTTACCCTGCTTAGAGTCAGCAACTACTTTGAGTTTTGCATCGCGTAATGCACAAAGCTGATGCTGCCTAACACGTTATTTGCTACCCATTAATGCATTGCTGCGAAACCTTGGTTGCCCTTTAAGCATTCTGGACAATATTTTTCCATGAAGATAGTTTCCAAAATACTGAATTGAGGTGATTACGTTGTATATATCTTTATGAAGAAATTATATCTCAAAAAAAATTTGCAATCCAATGTTGTTTTCTGTTCCGTGGAATATTTGCGCTGTTTTTATGAACAGTCATACAGACTAATTATACCCTTTTCTCAGTCTGTGATGAGATCTGAAGTTGTTTAGCATGTTATTACAGAATCGATATTGTACAGCGGTCAACATTTCAATCTGTTTTGCATAGGACAATTAAAAAACAGCGTTGCAACTTTCAACCTTTTGTCAACTTCCACTCTTTTCTTTGAGCTCAGAAACTTTGATCCATGTATTGGCTGAGCTGTAGCCTGCCTTTGCTGGGTGATCTAATACGGTATATCGATACATTTTATTGGCATCCATATCGTTTCAGTTTCAAGTAGAAGGAAAATTGATTGAAAAAATATTTGATTGTATTAAGTAACCTGCAAAGTGACAGACCTATCCATTTTAATGCTGCTGCCTATAAATTAAATTTATTTGCCCAGATTTTTGATTAAAATAGCACTCGGGTGTCCTTATTTACAAATTAATTCAACAGGTCTGTGGTTGATGTGATGCGTTAATCAACTTTATCTGTCATTAGCAACATGAACTTACATTACACGGTGAAAGTATTACATGTTTGTGAGTAACATTATACTGGTACCAAGTACAGTTGGTTTGACCACAACAGAGAAATCATACACATGGTTCCGTGTTATGCCTTCACAGGTTCCACAGAATGCTGACAGTATAAAAACATGATTATCGCCGCTTACAAAAGTGATGCAAAATTTCGGTATTCCATTGAACAACTAGGAGTCGGTTTCATTGCTCAAATATTTTTCTGGGTTGATGGTAGTAACACTTTATTATCAACCAAAATTGCCATATGTCGCTGGGAGTTCTAGTTGATAACGAAACGCTACTACCATCAACCCATGCAACATTTGAGCGCTTAAACTAGCTAGGAGTAGTAACTGTATCTTATCATCATGAGATACGTTTATAGATCATAGTGAAGTGCATTACACAACATTCAGACCCCCACAGACCAGTAGGCCTATGCTTTAGTAAGAATCAGTCTGAATGATGTGACGGGTTACCGTTATAAATATGATAACATGTCTATTGTGAAAATCATCTAGAATTCCATTATTTATCTAGGGCTAAGGGAGTTTTTAAATTAAAACTGGAAGCTTGATTGTTCGCTTAAAGATGGGACATTTGCTAGTTTTCGGGAAGACCTAAAGAGAAAGGAAGTCTGGCTAAGTGGTTGCAAAGAGAGACTATAAATTGGCCTATCCAACTTGTCCTATAAGAAGACTCTCACTAATTGTTCTGTATGTTATAACTTGTACATGTTCCATACATTACAGGAATTGGCAGCACACTTGGAGCGGGTATTTATGTTGTGGCTGGTCAGGTGGCTAAAGAACATTCCGGACCCTCAGTCGTCTTATCATTCCTCATCGCGGCTATTGCTTCTATTTTTGCTGGTAAGAATTCAACATCTATTTTCAGCTTTTGTTTAGAAGCAATAAAATAAACAAACACAATACAAAGTCTAGAAGTCTAAAATATTCCTGAGCTAGATGTTAGTTTCCTTTTTAGTCCTTATTTCATGGTGTCACATGGAGTCACCTGTCTAATTCATATCAACACAAATCTCTCCAATCTAGTTTTGCTGGTACATAATCTTATTCTCTTAATATTGTACAAGTTAGGTAGTATTGTATCAGACCAATTTCATGAACAGACTATAGGCCTACTTATCATGCACATGCATCACATAACATTCAGTTTGCTCATCAACTTCAGTAAAGCCAATGTGGTCAGCTGATGCTCTGTTTTATCTGCAAGCGTTATCACAATATAGTGTCTGATAGTTGTTCCTGTATTTTCAAGCCATCATGCGCAGGCCTACATATTGTGTATGGTTTTATCAGATTTATTTATACTGATTGGTGATACGGTATTTTATAACTTCATGCAGCTTGAGAGGTCATGTGCTTGTTTTCATCATGTGGGGCGTTTTTAATTGTACAAACATCATGTGCAATATGTCCACATTGAAAAATAATTATGCGGAAATCGATCATAATATTATGCTTCATTAGTAGCAGAGATAATTGAAATAGGCCTAGTCAATGAACTTTGAATCACTGAACTTCGAACAAACAATATCAAGATACAAGCATGCTTCTCGTGACGCTACCCAAGATGCAACAGCTAAATGTACAGCTTTGACATTTGATATTTCTGTGGTTTTATACATAGACTTTATATTATATACTATATATATATATATATATATATATATATATTAATATACTATATATATACATATATTATATCTATGGTTTTATATAACTTTTACAGGTTTATGTTATGCGGAGTTTGGTGCACGTGTACCTAAGACAGGGTCCGCCTATGTATACACATATGTGTCCGTGGGAGAGTTTATAGCTTTTATCATCGGCTGGAATCTTATCCTTGAATATGTTATCGGTAGGTTACCTGTTCTGTGGGTACTGATTTTACCAAAGGCCCTCTTGACCGAATCAAGACATTGTAGCTAGCTAGTACTGGCTACTAGTATTAACTTGAATTAGCTAGTCATATAATTTCTAGATGATCCTTGTACTAGCAAGTCATTGTACATGTTTGTCCTTGTACTAGCTAGTTATTGTGATCAGTTCAAATTGTACATGAAGGGAGAGAACACATTGTTAATAATAGGCTATACAAAAGCTCTGATTTGTCATAAGAGTGTGATTTTGTCCCCAAAGTATCATAACGGATATTATGAGCAATCACAAAGGGGGATGCGAATCAGTCAGATAAGACCCTGGCTATTACATGATGCAAAGTATATCCTAAGATATAAACTCATACTAAGTGACTAGAATTAAGTGATATATACTAGAATTGCTACAAAGCATTCTAGTGACTAGAATTGCTACAAAACAACATAGCGATAGCAATGTAGTGATATCTGATGATACTGGGGATGTGAGAACTATTTACCAACAATGTAAGCGCAATGGAGCAGAGCTTTCAAACTTTCCAGCTACGATCCAATTTTATTTGCATATAATTATCTGTTACAGGCACGGCTAGTGTGGCGAGTGCTTGGTCCAGTTATTTTGACTCACTCATCAACAATCAGATTGGGAACTTCTTCAATGAGACGATGCCGATGAGAATCAGCTTTCTGGGTCCTTATCCAGACTTTTTTGCTTTCGGTATTACTCTTGTACTTACAGGTATGTGCTATGCCACATTTGTTTTAGCCCCCACCCACTTGTCTCAAAGAATGAAAATCTGTGATAGCATCACGCAAGACCCATGCACATATGCAGAGAATTGTAATTCCTCTGTCACTTGTTTCTCTCCCTCATAACTCATTCTGTTGGCAGAAAGCCTCGTGGCATAAAAAATCTGTAGTAAGTTGTGGTACTTTGTAAATTTAGGTACTGACTTTAAGACCTGTGCTGCAGAAAGAAAATATATGCCTAAACAGGTTGGACCACTTGATGAATCATACTAATTGTCTGTTATCACTCCATTATTAACATAGTTAGGGTGCCTACAAGGCCTCCATCCAAGTCAAGTCATCACATCTTCAAGCTGCTTCAAAATCAAGATCATCTGACAATGAATTTTCTCAATTTTGTAGTGATTCTGGCAGTAGGTGTGAAGGAGTCTACTTTATTTAATAACCTCTTCACTGCGCTGAATCTGCTTATTGTCATATACGCTGTCATATGTGGAGCTTTTAAAGCTGATGGTAAAAACTGGGCCCTGCCTCCACATAATTCAACTGATGTAAGTAATATAACATTACCTATGAATGTACTGCAGGCATGCGCATATAGACTACAGACATGCGTTCATAGCCTCCAGCCATATATGTATCGACTTCAGGAATACATGTGTAGACTGTAGACTACAGACTGCATAGACATTAAAGACATGTATAGTTTTTTTCTGTACCACCACTCTTTTGGGTTTCAGTCTCGTATTATGGCTGTGTGATTGGCTCTAATTGAGTAGTCAAGGTTTTCTTTGACTCACAACATAAGTTTTAGGACGAATGTCTTCAATGCACTGATTTAGAATGACTACATACCTCAGTGCTCCAATATATATTCCCAAGTGCTTCAATATCTTGAACAGGATTGCTCCTACAAGACAAGATTTTTCTATTTTTCATGTCAAGAAGAAACAGCGAAAAATCGCAATCTGATCGCTCACCCAGTGAGTGAGTGAGACCTCCTAAGATGTCGCTCATAAATCGCTCATTTGATGATGGAGCTATATAGATTCTGAGGGAGCAATTTTTACTAATTGAAAGACCAAGTGATAGATAATGTTGAGCGATGCGATAGTGATAATTAGCTTTAGTAAAGCATCGCTCATTCAAATTGAAAGACCCCCAGGATGTTATTAAATTCAAAATCTTACTCGAAGTAATGACCTCACACATGAATTATTATCTTGTATATTTTAGGACAAAGGCATAGTACATGAAGACAGTGGAGGGTTTATGCCTTTTGGTGTATCTGAAATGTTGGCAGGAGCGTCCACATGCTTCTACGCATTTGTCGGATTCGATGCAATCGCTACCACAGGTTAGCTAGTGAAATACACCGTACACCATTATTTTTTCCTCGTCTAAGGATGACTCATAGGGGATTCCGGTGCATTGCATAGCTAATAGAAGGTCCAGAATTCCCTGATGGTGAGCTGTATTAAATATTTTTGCTCTTTGTAAGTCACTTCTTGGACACTCTCAATGCAAAAGTGTCCATTAATACAAATGATCAGCTATAATAATACCCAGTTGCTTCATTTTTTGTTTGTGTTCAGTTACAATTGACAAATGCAAAAGAAGTGAGAAGATAATACATTACTCAAATTATGCATCACATTGGGAGAACAGAGCAATCCAAAAATATTTTTCAGATATACAATCATCTACGCTAGTGGATTCCCTTCATAGACTTAATGTACTAGAGTATATTAAGTCTATGATTCCATTTGAATCTTGAAAATATAAACTCACTCAAACTAAGTTTGGTTGTGCCCTCCAAGTTTGGCCAAGAAGATTAGGTTTTCTTATAAAACTTGACCCCATAGGTAGTCTTCTGTGGTACATTCAACAGTATAGCATCTTTAAGACATTAAATGCTCTAAACTTAAGCTATGAATTCGTCGACATGTTTGTTTATGAACTGAGTAGTCTGCCATCTGATATATAATAACCGTTTTGTTTGAACCAATGTTCCATTTTCAATGATGCTGTTTGATACAGCAACATTGATTTAGGGAGCGGGTGCAGCGACTTAACGTGTTTTCCTGCCTAAATGCTTCATGATCTGTTCTACATTTTCCCACAGGTGAAGAAGTAAAAAATCCTCAGAAGGCTATCCCGATCAGTATCATAATATCGCTGCTTGCTTGCTGCGGAGCCTACTGTAGTGTCTCTATAATCATCACTCTAATGGTTCCTTACTATACTATGGACCATCACGCACCACTACCGATTGCCTTCAAACAAGTGGGATATACAGTAGCTCAGTGGATCATATCTATAGGTAAGACTTACTAGAGGGTGTTTGGGCATTTTTATTGGTAATATCAGGGTTATCCCCTCTTGTGCCATGGGACTATAACTCTCATGTCATCTTGCTTTCTAGCCTGTCTTGACAAGCAGTGTCTGTGGAATGGGGGGGGCGAGGGTACCTTTACCATTATATACAAGAAGTTTTTTGACATAACATTTCTTTTGTGTGATGTTCTTACACTTTTTTTACGAAGAAAATTATTACAAAAAGAAAGGATAACATTGTATACTGCTAGTGTCTTGAGGACATGGTTGTACAAAAGCTCTTCTTTCATTCTCTCATTACTCTATGAAAAAACTATGTCTCATCTGTCACATCTGAGACTACAGTTACTCAATGAATTATCATTTTTATTGCAGGTGCTATAGCTGGTTTATCAACGAGTTTACTGGGTGCAATGTTTCCACTACCTCGTATATTGTACGCTATGGCATCAGACGGTCTCATATTCAGATCCCTCGCAACAATCAACGAAAGGTTCAAAACACCATTCTTAGCAACCATCATCTCAGGATTATTTGCAGGTAATAATTCTAACTAACTCTTATTTTTGATTTAGTTGGTTTGATTAAAGTATATCATAAGAACACTTGCAGTGAGTGATTGAACTTCCCTCACTGAATTCAACCCTATTAAGCTGTTGTATCCAGCCTGGGTAGGCTCTCTTCGGAAGCGGGTAATGGAGGGACCCTTTTGGCTATGTTGCTCCGTCAGTTTGAAAAGTTGCTCCGTCAATTTGAAAAGTTGCTCCGTCAATTTGAAAAGTTGCTCCGTCAATTTGAAAAGTTGCTCCGTCAATTTGAAAAATTTCTCCGTCAAATCGAAAAGTTGCTTCGTCAATTTGAAAAGTTTCTTTGCATAGTACTTAGTAGTGGAGCAGCGTCTTTTGAAATGTCCAAGGTTCAGATTTGACTGAAACCCCTTTCTGTACAGCTGGTTTGCATGTTACTTGACTTGTTTTACACAAAGCAACAGAAAATGGCTTCGATTGTCACTGTAGTATTGTTGTTTTCTTTATTTAGGTATAATGGCTGCTATATTTGCGCTGACTGAATTGGTTGATATGATGAGTATTGGTACACTGATGGCCTATACTCTTGTAGCTTGCAGTGTGCTTCTTCTAAGGTGAGCTGAAACGTGATTCTTTTGCGTTGATATAAATATTCTCCTTGTTGAGGTTTGATAACACACATATAACCATAATTGTTTTTTATAAAAGTCTCAGTTAGGTGAATATAATGCTTGTGTATCTAACTAGAACTGAAACGATCAGAAACCCGACTGAACATATGCTTGATGGTAGGGTTCAGGTGGTCACAATTATATGAGAAGTTTGTAATTACAAAATATGACGTGATTATATCACTTGGTTATTGATAACGGTTGTAATAACCCCTATTCATTTACATACAACCTACTTTAGTTTCTAATGATACGGATTATGTTTATGAAATGAGTATTTTTTGATACATAATTCCCTGTATTTTCGGTTGTATGTAAGTATCACATCATTTAGCTGAGATTCTAACTGCATGTGTTTGCAGATATAAAGAGGACAAAGAACCACAGGTTACAGATGGGTCAGAGAGTCACATTAGCTATACTTACGAGGGAATGTATGACTGGAGGGGGAACCCAATGAGACGCCCCACCAAACGCACTCAATATATAGTAGCATATGCTATATGCGCAATAGGTCAGTTGTCATTTTACAATGAGTGCTTCAAATAGACAACCTTTAGAGATAGGTGTGCCCTCATGTGACGGGCAGCTGAAAGCAAATTGGTCCAGAATTGCTACCTTGCTGGAGTCATCTCGATCTTCGATGCTCATTGTAAGAGTGGTGTACCTTGTGTTTATCAACCATAATGACGTATATATATGTATATATATATATCTATTGTTTATATTTTATCCTAATCTATTATACATACATAATACATGGATAAGGATAAAATGTCAAGATGAATATATATATAATGTATACCCAAAATATAAATATATATGTGTATCTTTAATATGCATAGATAGATATGCACATTTATGTATTAATATATTTGTTAATTTATTTCATATGCAGGACAAATATGTATATATATATATATATTATATTTGTTTCCAGGTTTCTTCTCAATACTTATGGGGATAGCAGTGATGCTCCTAGGACTGAATTTACATGTGCAGAATCTGAATTATATATGGATATTATTTGGAGTGGGAGCCATAGGAGTTATCCTCTGCGTTGTTGTGATTTATCGACAGCCGCAGAGCCAACAAGCGTGTACCTTCAAAGTACCGCTCCTACCAATTGTAGCAGCATTGAGTACTAGTGTCAATATAATCCTTATGCTGAAACTCAGTTCAGCTACATGGGTACGATTTGCTGTATGGATGGTGATCGGTAAGTATTTCTATTTTACATGTCTAAAAATTGGGTAACAGATATTGTATCCAACAGCCAACAAATCTCGATGTTGGCCTGGACTGACTATTTTTGAAATTGGCAATGTGAAGGGATTTTTTGCAACAACGTTCTTCCATGTATATCAATTTAAAACACACAAAAAATACAATCATTTAAGAATGATTGAATTTAAGAATCAGACATGCCAAAATATATTCTCCTTGATTTTGTTTGACTGACTTACTATCCACCTTTTTGATGTGTTATTAGTTATTAGTTATAATTAAGGAACATTGGTTAGCTCTCATAATTCACTGCTCAATGGTGAGACCTTTTCTAGTTAAATATTGAAGTATCTGAATGATTTTCATTAGCCTAACATAATTGAGTCATATATCATCGCAAAAGAAATATCTAAATGCATTTATAATTTTTTTGCTTATAAATTATACAGATGGTCTGTGAAGTTTGATATACACTCTCGTTTCATTGCAGGTTTTGTTATTTATTTTACCTACGGTATATGGCAAAGCTCTGAGCGTGGCAATACGGATACCAATGAGAGATCATCCCTTATCGGTAATTCTATAAACAGCGATGAAGTAGCTGGACAAAGTGACGGCGGCGCTATAGAAAAAGGGGAAAAACCTACTGAGTGGTAGTTATCCTCTCTCAAACACAGCAAAATGACTTGTGCACACCATCAAGATATTTTCATATATTTTAGCCTAATTTTAGCAATGTACAACTAGAAAAACTGGGTGTTTAAATTTATCAGCCTCTTTTATCGATCGGCACATGATCATTTTTATCTTTTCTTCGATATAGACAAAGACATTCGGGTATACCTATATGTGTAATATAGTAATATTATATTTCTATAATGATTGTTTTGTTTCAGCATATTGTTACATCTTTATTTTTAAAGATAAATTACCTGTAATTTTACATTTTTTTTGCTTAGCCATAAAATGCCTTCATTCCACCTAAGCATAAGCTAATGTACACCATCCGATCTTATTGTACATGATTACTCATGCAAATCTTCGTGACTTGTTTTGATTATTTTTAATGTTCAATGGAAGTTTTTCCTGTTAAGTTGAGTATTATTCAGGAATCATCACTGGACCATTATTGATGTGATGAATGGAGGAGGAAGTTTTTAATCCAATTGCAATGTGGGCGATTCCTTGATTTTCATTGATAAGTTACATCATGTAGATAACAAAAAATGTTGTATCCACTTTTTAGTCTAGTCAACTTTCATTGTTGTATCGCCAAAAAACAGAGAATTTTTTTACCGGCACTTGCATGTGACAGTATTTGAAAAGATAAGCAATCATGCATAATTAACTTACCATAATGTTATTCGCCCAACAAGTCGCCGAATTGACCTCTTTTACCAGCATTATCAATCTATTGCCCCTACCTAAATCTGAGGTAGGCTGTGTGATGATCACACAATTCGATATGGAATTCCTACAGTTCATAAATATTCTAGACACTAGTTGGACAATATGAGATGAAGAAGGTAGCAAACCGGCTGAGCCTACAACCAAGAGTTATTTTTGAGAATTTTGAAATGATTTCTTATTTATGACAAGCTATGGGCACTTATATAATAAATTAATTGGTTGTAGACAATGAGTGCAAAAGTGCAAAACAAGAATTCTGCAAATATTTTTCACCATGATTTCCTGGCTGTCAAGTTTTTTTTAGGCACGTCTTGGAAAATATTTTTCAAAAATGGTTAAGGTGATAAAGAGTAGTGGTGTTTTATTTTTACTCATATGCATTTTACAAATACCCATTTTGTAATTATTATTCCAATTTTTATTTATCCAATGACAGAAGCTCTGTTCATATCTGTGATTACTCTCTGAGCTACTACTTTAAGCCCCTCCCATACATCCTGTGTTGCAGGCTGAATGCTGTCTGTTGTAGTAATGAATCCATTTGGCACATTTCCAGCGGGTCTCAGCTCCATGCCATAAGCATATTCTGTACCAAGAACACCTTTGACCCAATCCATCGATGAACCAGATGCCTCATCTGAACAACAAAACAGAGTAATTATAGTTATATAATAATATGGCTGTTCGTCTATATAGACAATGACTGCACCGAGGTGCATGCTTAGGAAGAGGTTGTATAGTGGCGACTTGGTTTCCAAGTCAGTAGTGCCACTTTTCAACCACTCGCAGCCTTAACCCAGCGTAAACCATATAGCTACAAGGTCGGAGCTGCAGTGGTTAGTGACAGCGTCTTCCTGTATAGAGCTATTCCATACAGGAGGGCTCTTTTACCAGCATGCAAGATGTTGTTGCGCATACAGAAGACCTCCATTGTCTTGAGCAATTAGAAATGTTCATAAAGATTGGTTGATTCTATGCGATCCATGTTTCACTTTCGATCGTACACTTGGTGAAAAATTTTCTTACGTATCTCCTTTGATTTAGAATGGTATCTTGATCTAGACCAAGTACTGCCTGGGGCAAGTTCAGCATGATTATAGAGAAGGCATAAGCACCTTTGGCTACTGTTTCACTACTCAGACTTTATTCGAGGCTAAACCTTCCACCCGTATCTGCCTTCCCTTTTCAAAATTATATATATATTACACGTATTATATATATTAGTTATAATTTGTATTTGATAACTTGATCTACTTACATAGAAGATCTGGGACTCTGCCGACTCTGTATTGAGCTCCATTGGCTCGGTATATGGCATTTGCAGCATCCTGTCCGACACTTGCCTACAAGAAAAGGGTTTAAAGAAATAAAATACATCATTGTGAATTTGAAGCATATCTTGCAGTGGACTAGCCAATGCACGAGCGACACACTGGCATCAAGGAGAATTCTCCCTGCAGACATACTAAGGAAACCAGGTTGATGACAGTAAATAAAAACCAAGGATTTGAGTCACGGTGAGACTAGGTGAGACTAATATTTACTTTTTTAATGTAAATTTGTAGAGTTGTGTGCTCTGAGCGAATGTGAAGATAACTACTATTATGTGCATCATTAAAACGTATGGTGCCATCAAGGTGTGACATTTACCACTTGAATACTGGAGCAGATATATTCAAGACTCAAGAGCATGCAGCTTAGCTCATAGAGTTCAAAAATTACACAAATTGGAATTACACAAATTGGAATTACACAAATTGGAATTACACAAATTGGAATTACACAAATTGGAATTACACAAATTGGAATTACACAAATTGGAATTACACAAATTGGAATTACACAAATTGGAATTATGAATCACTCGCATAGACAAGATTGTTTGTAAAAGCAGTACACACCAAGTTTTGATAGTCGTTAGGGAATGCAACTCTGGACCAGGCGTACGGCACAAACCACATCTGTCCATAGCTGTGTAATGTCATGAAGACTTTCATTCTTGTTCTTAGTGACTCTAACGCTCCTCTCATATTACTGACGCAGGGTTCAGACCAAGCCGCAGATCCACAGAAGGAGTTAGATGTAGTCACATGTGATGCGCCGGTGACTGTGTGATAAAAATGAAAAAAGTGGTCAAGCTGTAAATTCCAATGCCTTTTGATGAAAACGTTTTTGTTTGTTATTTGTTCGCTGTCCAGGATAGTTCTAATTAGATCGAAGTTAACTTTTGGAAATTAAAAAACTGCAATTGTATTTGACTGAAAAGGCTTAAAACTTACTGCACCATTGGTAGCCCCAGTTCCTGTTTGGGTCAGCACCAATTGCTCCATACAGATGGGGTGTCTTGGTCTTCCTCCACAGACGATTCTATAGCACAAAGTGAATGGAGGCTTTCAGGGTTTGTGAATATTACACATATATATATACATTCACATATAGAGAAGTCATAATCACACCATGAATTAATTTTATGAAGTCTTGATATGATTATGAAACCTACCAATAAGTAACATGATCAGAAGTATCTCATTATGCAATTTTCTAGAATTTCCAGGAGTGAACTCTCATTGCAGATTTTTTTCTTCTAAATATTCAAGAGCTCATAAATTGCCTTTGTCGCTATTAAAGCCATTCTGCTTGGCTGATGATATCAGAAAGCTACCATTAACAGTAACACTGCAAAATTTGAGAGCTATTTCATGGTTAGCTTATGGGAGGCGGTGACAACTTACCCCACTAGTGTGTGAGTACTCGTAACCATCGGGGTTAGCTACAGGTACTATATACCAATCAAACGTGGTCAGAAGTGTGGTGATGGTCGAATCCTGAGTTCTATATCCCGTAAGAAGCTGAAATAGTGATAACATTGATGTGATATTATATACCACGCATTGATTATATATTATATTATATATACCACGCATCAATATATTATTAAAAAATGTTTATTAAAAATCATAAAAATTAAATAAAAATGATAAAGATAAAAGATCAAGTAGGGAGCAGAAACAGGTAGGTTTACAGTTAGCAACTTCATGACTGTTCAAAACGATTTATTGAAAATTCAATCTTTTGGTTTACCCGGGCAGGAGAGTTTTATCACTATGCAACCTTTTTAAATAATTTGCTTTGACTCAAAGTTTACCTATGACATAAACGTAAGGCACCACTCAATTATTTGATCCTGTCTGCATCAAAAGTCTACCTGGACAGTAACATTGTGTCAGAGCCTTACGTTATCTAACCTTATCAATGATATTGAGAGCAGCAGCCACAGCAATCCATTCTCTGGCATGGATTCCAGCGTCTAACCAAATGGCAGGCTTGTTAACTCCACTAGTTCCCAACTACAATAAAAGTTTCAACTTACCAGAAAATCATCATGGCGGCACCGATTTAAACACATATATATATACTTTATTCTGTCTCTGCCGTTATGGTTAAGAAATATTGGTTTTGTAGAGCTAAAAAGTTACTAGTGATATAAAAGTCTGCACATTATAAAATATTATCATTTGAAGAAAACGGAGTTTAAAAATTTCACACATTGTGCTCTAAAGCATTGTCTCCGTAGCTCTATCCTACATTTGATATTACAGTAGCGCCCTGATGGAAGTGTAGCTAGGGCTAATATTGGCTCATTGTCTGTTGCATACATATGAAGACAACGGTTCTTAAAAACTCTGGTAAAAACCTCGTACAGAGATGGGACTTCACAGTCAGCTAAAAAGCTAGCAGTTGATATAACATCATTAATGGAGTTGCGACATGTTTTGGATATATGGCCAAATAATGTACATAGATGATAAATAAAAACACATTCAATGAAAGTATAGTAACATCGCATTCTGATTGGTTTAGAAATACCAATAGAGGACAACTTCTTCATTTCAGGTCGCAAGGTGTATAGCATGGTTATGTGGTCTTTGAGAAAAATAAGCGCTTTATATTCTGCCCGTTATCGCAGAATACCTAAAATTTGAAGTGGTTGCTCAAGTGTGTCGCATTCACCTTTTCTTTCGGAGAAACAAGGACCATTTCATATACTTGTACTAACTGATATATATTACTGCTTGAACTATATATGACGTCATATCTTGGCGTGACCTTCTCACCTTAATGACATACTGATCTCTCTGCTCATAGGTTTTACCCATCGTCAGTACCTTCATCACAGTAGGGTTCTCTGTCTGCTTCTGGATAGCCCACTCATAAATCTGAGACAATTATACAAAACGTCTGGTTATGAAAACTTTATAGGGTATTCGAGTTGGAGCGAAGAGTATGGGTCAATATTCCAAACTTGTTGTGGTTTTTTTCAATTGCTAGTTTAAATCCTGAAAACAGTTATTTAGCCTTATGAGATGGTAAATGGTGGATAGTGGTGGTGAGGGGCAGCATTCAAACCTGCACTTTTGGACCAGACAGTTGGATGGGGGGGGGCAAGAGGTTGGGAGGCACAAGATACAGCTTACAAAGTGAAAATTGCAAACATTTCATCATTACTCTGTACACGTCAATTAGTATCAAGCCTGAAAATACAACAAACTAATAACAAGGAACACCTCAATACCACGAAGTTTTGCTCAAACATCTGTTCACTACCACGGTCATTCAATGACTGATAAGGTAGAACTGTTATATTATAACATTGAATACTTATCTGCTTTGGTAAATGTTCTTGCGGGTCAAGAAGAGACTGCCTGTGAGTGAAAGGCGATTTTGCAGTTTGATCATTAAATTTAAGAAGGAATGAGTTTTAATAAACTGTTTGCGACAAAGATGAGGCAAAAATAAATCTGAAATAAAAAATTAATTGAAAAGTAGAGTATTCAATGGAGGAATAGTTCGCCATTCTGCCAATCGCAACCTAGTGACATTACACTGAAGCACTTAGCTAGCCAAATTAGGTCTTAAAGTCAACCCCAATATAGCAGAGCTAAACTCTGATATTGATATTTACTCCTAGCTGGACGAGGAAGGGTTACCTTGCCATATCTTGGAAATCCACCGATGACAGTATCTGATGAGAATTTCAGCTGCCTCTTATCTCTGCTATGTGGATGCTGTCCAACGCTCTCGATAAGTCTGCAGGTGGGAAAAGAAAAGTGAACCGATAGCAAACTATGATAATTACTGTAGTCGGTCGGTGTAGTCAAATCTGTAGCGAAATGTTTGCATGCAGCCCCTGTATGATTGCGCCCCTGTATGATTGCGCCCCTGAGTGTTTTTACCCTGGCTACGCAGATTTATGAACTTAAGTAATCAAGAGAATGTACATCACCTTGACCATGAAACACAGAGCCATCTACAAAACAATTAAACGCGAGATCCCATCACAGCATTCTATGAGGGTATTCACAGAGGGTATTTTTGGTAGGGATCCCTTTTATTAACATCATAAACGTATAAACGCTTATCATTATCACACTTACTTCTGGACATCGTCATGAACCACTGTAACATTGAAACCTTGCTTTGACAGATTGCTCATTAGCTCTGGGAACTCTTTAGGGCTGACTCTGATATCTGTCGGCCTGATCAGACTGGGATGGGTCCAGAAATCTAACTACAATCAAGAACAAAACAAAGATAATTGCATTGTACTAGATACAGTTCACACTGACCGATTTTTGCACGAGGGGACAGCTTGGCCCGAATATTGCCCAGTGTAAAAGCAGATTTAGTCAGTTGCAAGTTTTTCATCAATTAAATACAACCTACCATAGTTCTTTCCTCTATTTTCATTATCTTCCATATTCCTTCACATTGGTAACCAGAGCAGATTTGTGATTTCGTTGTTGAAACTTACCAATGAGGTATCGTGTAGTTTACCTAACCACTCCAGTTGTTCTTTGGAGGTCACTTGTACGCTGATCACTTTATGCCTATGTTCCAAAAAAGAATAAAATTATCATCACACAGCGATAACAAGAGCTTACAAGTGGGCCGAACCCCTCAATTTTTTTTATTTCGCTGACAACGGTAAACAAAGTTATTGGTGCAGCAGGGGAGAGGATTGTAAGGTAAACAGAGCTCCAGAACAAATTGGTGTTTCAATAATTACTGCGGGATAAAACATATCGTTGGATTAGAATAATCAAATTCAGAACAGATTCTATTGATGATTGGTCTAAATAATTGTATATATCTAGAAAAAAATCTAATTTTTCAGATCTCCACCTAGTGATCAATCCAAGATTGAATACTAAAGAATGTATCTTGGTGCAGGGTACCTGATGGCTTGTGAATAGCTTATTATTAAAAGGATGTTGTTCAAATTAGCAGAAGAACTTAAGACAGATACTGAGTGATAGCATTTACTGTGTTCACTATCTCTCAAAATTCTATCTCAAATCCATGATGGTATAGGCACACAATCTTGAAGTGCTCAAAAGATTGAATATGTTAACCACCTCTGAATAAATTGACATGTTGTACTCACCCGTCATATCTGACAATCTCTGCCGCGCACAATGTCGCCAGAGCACAGCAGAGTAGAAGTCTCAGAGAGACCATCATCATGGGATACGGATGAGACCTTAATCAGATATGATACAAGGGGACGCGCTACACCCATATATATATATATATAGCAGGCAACCAACCTCATTGCATAGATAAGAAAAGACTGCACATCTGACATCACGGGTCAAAGGTCTGTGTTTATCAAACTTCCTCGGAAATCTAGCATTGCCAAAGGCAGAACACAATGTGTTTCACAAAAATCCTGGTTGTTCCCACAATAATTTCTACAAAAAAATTAAAATATCTCACAAATAGAAAAAAAGGATCATATTGTGACATTTTCAATGTATTGTTAAATGATTATTGCTAAGAAAGTGACAGCTGCAACAAAACGGCGCTAGAAAAAATGGAGCTAATAGCGATTATTTTGTTACCAATGATTTGTCATTTTGAACGCTTTACAGGGTGTGACAAAAACAGCACAAATAAACTGCCAGAAAAGGCTGCTAAAGCATTCGCCCTTATCATTGTTGCATATTATATAAAGTATCCTAGTTATCCAGGGGGTGATACTGTTTAAATTTGATATTATTTATTTTTTTGGCGTATTCTATTGCCACTCTCTACAACCTGTTCACCAAATTAAATTGTCAATCACAGTAGGAATTCAATTGTTACAAAAACAGATGCTTGTCAATTTTCAAAAATTGACTCCCGTTTTGAAAAATATCCTAAACCCACCCAGCCTGGTCCTACCACTCGAAAACTTATGGATACAGCCCTGGGACCTCGAGTTAATGATAATAAAAGTTTAGCACTATTCGAGTAAGATTGCCTAAGAACTATGAGATTTTTGCGACATAGTGGTCTTCACCTGCAGAAAGAGTAGTAGACTCAATGATTGTGTAAGGTAAGGAGTGCAACAGCATGTCAGAGAGGTCAACAACAGCATGTCAGAGAGGTCAAAAACACAAATTATGTTTATTGTTAATATTATTGTTTCTATCTTGTTGAGTAAGTTAGTTTGTTGTACCTGTTTTGGTTGATCCTGAAACCGGTGGAAACAATCATTATTTATTTATTTTTCAACTTCTTTATGTCTCTAATACCCTCAATGTATAACATGTATGATCATAATAGGGTAGGGAAGCATGACGAAACTCCATCGCCAGATAAGTTTGAGTTTAGTTAGTTGTTGGTCGAGGTGAATCTTCTTTAGTTTAGCTACTTTTTCTTTATCGGAGAGGTGTACATCTGAGGGTGCTAGAGGCTAGAACCCACAACTAAATCGCCTGACAGTGAATAGCAAGCACGCTAACCGATTGCGCCATCTCCCCTTCGGCAAATCTTCTTTAGTTTATTTACTTTATCTTCATTCTAGTATGTAAATGATCAGAGCTGTCATATTCAACAAAGCAGACTAAGATTCAAAGAAAAATCTCGGATATCAATTTTAATGTAGATCAGCTGAATGCATCTGGAGTAGATTTGGATTCATGAATTCATAGTGAACCGAATTTTAAAATTTGACATTGCGCTTGTACCTCACAAACCAATTATTATCATCAGTAAGAAAAGTGTTTAAAGATCCATATTTGAAGATTACTGATAGGAAATGACTGTCATGCAGAGATGAGTATATAAAGGTTTTATTTGTTGCAACTGACATGTTCAGCAGCATGTAGCAGTGAGAGCAACAAATCACGATTTATCCGATTAATCCAGCTCCGTCTTTGAGCAGAGCAATGAGGTCAGCGGTATCCTGAGCTCCGAGTCTGTCTCTGGCGATGTCCAGGGCACCCAATAGGTTTGATTGACCCTTCTTGTCTAAAACGCGTCAAAATAGTACATGGGGTTAACATCATGAAATAATAATAGGGCAATTCAAGACTATGTTCTTAGATAGTTTTCACTCTACCAATTGCAATTCTTGCCATCATCATCAACGTGTTTCCATGTCACGAAGGAGACTAAGCCGAGAGGTGGACAACTCAAAGCAGTTTGACAATTAGATAAATAAATTACAAATATAGACTCTGAAGTTATCTGCTCACAGAAAGAGAGCACACAATAAATGATGGTCTTATTTCTTTTTTTGGTCTGTTTTAGCAGGGAGAATGGTTGTAGAGACTTCTCTGACTGAGGACAGTACTTGAAACGCTGGCACACCAACAGTGAATAAAAAAGTGAAATAAAGTAACAGAAACTCACCAAGACAGTGATTTGCTACCTCGAGATATCCGTCACAGCACCCAACTTTTTCACAGGGAACCTGATTCCAGGCTACAACCTCTCCCCTGTTATTGTACACTGGTTTCTTAACGTGATCTGTACGGCCATTGTGACAACACCAGTGACTATAAAAGGAGGAATAGAATCTTGACATATACATCAATGATATAGATGAAATCCAGTGAGATAACAGTTTGATCAGGAAAATATTACACATGAACCTTTTGAGTGATGATGTGAAGTAACAAACCGTGGAGTAAAGCGATTTTCAAAGGTGTTTTGATATCTTTTATAGCTTGTATTACAGTTGTTTGAACTGTTGTTATTGAGCCTTGGTACTGAAGTTTTACCGAGCAGTTAACTATCATGAATGTCCATTCCAATCAGAAACCATCTTTAAGGGGTGGGCCAATAGAAAATTTCCCTTCAGATCAGGTCAATTTCATCTATGTTGACGGTGAAGCCTTCTCATCTCTTATGTATGGTATACTTACTCATCTCCTGCTCTGGTCCTGTCCAGACGAAGTACTATCCTTAGGAATGGAGGACTAAGATCAGCATCTGTCATGTTAGCAAGCGTATCCCAGAACTCTACAGGGTACTTCTCACTAACCAGACCAAGGTTGATAGCATTACGACTGAATCCGTAGGTGGTATACACCATGGCACTCAGGAATACCAGGGCTCTCAGCATCTTGTTCTTTAATATTTGAGTGTAAAACAGATAGATTTATGCAAGGAGTTTGTCTGGAGCAAAGCTGACCATAGGTCTCTAGACTTCAAGTTGAATAGATCTCTCCTTTGTCTGTTATTTAGAAGAAAGTCTTGAAAAGAACATTAATGTGAGGTTGACAATCATAGCCAAAACCCATGGGACTTGGCTATGGCGACAATAAAAAAACAGAAACAGAATACGAGCTCACCTAATTCAGCTAGCTAGATGGCAGAAGAAAATGACAGATAATTATTACCCTGCAAGCGTCAAAGAATCGGAAGTGTGTTTACCCAGTTCCAAATCGTGAGAATTACCAGCTGTTTTGTAGATACACAACGATTTGGTTCCATATATACTGGTCTACATATTCAACTGATTAATACTAAACAGACTACTTCATGAACTGTATTCTAGTTTATAAATTTATTTAGCAGCTAAATCAATCAACGAAAACCATCAAGACAAAAATATTTCGAATCACATCCATACACTCATATATAGTTTGTTTATATCATGATGAAGAAAGAGTAGAAAGAGAAATAAAAATGGCACTCAAAGTATTGCAACAGCAACAGTAATATAAATGACCCTCTATATGAGCAGTTTCACAGCATAGAAACTGCATCTTTTAAGATAACGCTACTATATGCATTTCCTAGAGCACTTCAATAAATGCATTATAATAATGCATTTAATGAATGCTTTCCATCTAATGCAGTTTAAATGCATTCAACCAATGCATTGTCAATGCATTACATATATATTTCACTATTGAGATATTAGAGAGAATGGGAGCTGTGTCTGAGATAAAGTAAGAATATGAGATGACAAAAAAATAACAGATGTGCTGGATGGATCAAAGATTTAACTTCTCTACTACAAGTGACTGCACCGCAGAGCCTCTGCTATGCAAAAATATAGGGCAATTACAATGAAAGAGTAAAGGTAATCCATTCACTGAAGCAACAAAAAATACCACCGCATTGTACAATAATCTTGCATGGACATACAGGTTTGTAAAAATATGAGAAGTATGTAATGATTATGATATTACGCAGCTTGTGCCATATCTGGGATAGTCTGAGCCCCCAAACTCTTGACCCCGCCTGACGGCCCCCCAGAAGGGGCAGATATCTGGGATATCAGTAAAAACTAGCAAGGCCAGCTTAGATGGCTTATAGTTTAGTTCATCAAGTTGAGTCACCCTGAAAAATTATTCTAGGGTCTGTAGAGAAGCATGCTCTGAGACAGTGCTTTACCCACTAGTCGGGTGTAATGTTTGACTTCGTCGCTATCATCTCTCTCCTCTCCTATCATACACAGTACCTTATAAGGTAAAGCTTGTCTGCGATGTAATACACTTGTGCTCTCATAGGAGTTGTCTTCAGGTTTGTCTATATCGTCTGTTATGGAGAAGCAGAGAAAAAATGGAAGCAGGTTTATTCAGTGGTCAAACAAAGATGGGTAAACTCTTTCTGAGCAGGCTATACTTGGAGACAACAGTTTAAGCTCTGCACGAGATAAGCATACACATGTGTTTCTGTCAAGTGGCCCGATTAAATCATTTTTTGCAGGCTTATCTTCCTGGATTCATATGGAACCACTGAATTAGATTCTTCTCTTAGAATGGAAATAGTATCATAGCGTTATACGGTTAGGACACTAAACACAGGGACCCATCTGACTGTTATCTGATTGGCTGTCCCTAGTAGCATGAATAATTAGCCTGAGAAAGTGTCTTATTTACAAAATTGCAAACAGTAATTATACCCCTACAGTGCATTCTGCGCATGCTCAGCTCTGGACATGAGCTGATCTCTGCAAAATTGAGCCTCGGAATTCCGAAGCCATCTGATTGGCTACCTGCTCTGGTGGCACACTCTCAAATGCGTGCGGAATTGTTAGAAAGAGTTATCTTCTATTGTCACTATTAGCTAAATTTGACTGGCAATTTATGCAGGGGATGTCCTATCTCCCCAGACCAAAATTGCAATCAGAACTCAGACTAAACTCATTGTTCTTGCACATGCGCAAATTCAAGTCACGCATGATACATACTTAGCCTTACGACATTCTCTTTGTGGTAATGATAGCTTAGTTTATCAGTGATCTACATGCCCAGTCAGATCACGAGAGTCAGTATGCCTACAGTGTCGATGATTAGGGCATTTCTAGATTGCTACTAGGGACTGGCTATTTTTGCAAGCCCTTTGTTTTGCAAAAGAAAGCTAATGATGCTATTCCAGATATGGAATTCAATGTATGGAACAAATAAATTAACAACATTCATATTTAACTCTCTTGCAGCAGTGAAGGACGTGTGACGTCATTCACAGTTATTTCTCTGGAATTCCGAAACTGAGAGCTTTTTGACGGGATATAAAATTGTATGAATTGCTGAAATTTATTTGTATTGACTGGCTGCAAATGGGCAAATGTCACATACCTTGATTTGGGTCTGCGTGGAATCGGCTATATTTATTCTGGTCTAGTTTAGGAGTACATTGTTCTACAGGTGTCCAAATGTAAGTCTCAGGACATAGAAGATAAGAGGGACCAAACAGAGCTTTGTACCTGCAAAATATGCATCAAATAGATCATTGATTAAAATTTTATTTTGCTTTCATTTCAAATTGAAGAATTCTCGCCCTGAATTGTGTTTATAATGTCATGCTGCCAGCAGCCCTTGTGTTTTTATTACAATCTTTCAATATCAGTCGGAGAAAAATCTGAAAAAGAAATTTGCCTTCAGGTTGATAAACTTACCTCATTTTCTGGCAGGCGTGAATATAATATCCCATGAGATAATGCTTCATTGAGGGAAGCTTCTGTTGGATTTGTTGTATAAAATATATTGACCTGAAATGAATATGAAACTGAAAATGAGACTCAGGAGACAAAAGTACACAATACATTGAAACGTGTAGGGAAATTGAGGGTTTGTCAAGACTTTTGTAATAAATCCTGTGACAAAAGTTGGAAAGTCCTATTTCACAAATCTGGAGCACATGAAAATGCTCAGCGAGTTTGTTTAGATGAGGAAAGCAGATTTACGAGTACCCATCATCACCATCATCACTGAATAGGCTGTGGACAAGTCATGGTTGCACCTAATATATGTCGTGAGAATGAATAAATGTATTGTGAGGTTGCTTACTGTTGAAATTATCATGAAATTTGTAATGTACCCTAGGGACCTAGAGGATAAAATATTACCTTGGCCTGTTTGCGGGCGACTTGAATGTCAGCTAGCTTAATACAGTAATGTTATGTTGGCTAGGCATTTATTTCACATTTTCAACCTTTTTGAGAAACTTTTCCTCCTGCGCTTACCTTATACCTCTATAGGGTAATATCTAAGATCTCAACATACCTGAGGGTGCTGTATGTGCCTAGAGTTAGGAACTCATACTTTGGATCGTAGATGAAGTATTTGGATGATATAAACTCTGGTAAGAGATCCATTATTTCGACTGCGATTATTTTGCCATCCAGTAAGTACTGGTAGTGGAATGATCCTAGACCTACTCCATTCCTCTTCTCGTGCTGTAAACATAAAACGGAAGTACTACAAAAGCTGTCACGCTGTCGAAGATGGCTTTGCAAGCAATAAATTTGGATATTTTGCCCACCAACTGAGGTGCTAGCTAATCATTTTCTTCTGCATAATACCATAACATATCAACGGAAATGTAAGTGATTATATGTAGGCTACATCATTGTAAGATATGGAATGTAAGATCATAAAGTAGTAGTTTACTCGTGAAATTTAGAGGTTGCTGGGGAAACTTTTTGTATTTCAATTACAAATTTGAACGAATGATATAATGGTAAATATTTGTACCAAAAAGCAACAGGAGTTCTCAGATTTAACTCTGTCCCGCTTTATCGTTATAGATTGATATATAGCTCACAGCGAGTGGCGAAGTGATGAGAAACCGCTCGAACTGCTCCATGTCTACTTTAGATATCGGGTCTTTGTGTATGGCTACTTGATATTTCTGATAGACTGCCAGCTCTTCATCCACTGTAGCCTCAAATTCTGCTGATCGTGGGTGGCTCTGAACAAGCCGCAGCTACAAAATGTGAAGACTATGTTATAGTTTTGACTGTATGCTCCTTTAATTTGACAGGCAAGGTCATCATTAATAAGTAATTTTACAGCTATACCCTACAACTTCACAAGCTACAAAATGTGAAAAAAGGTGAAGAAGTTTTGACAAGCGTGCTCTCATAATTTGACAGGCACTGTCATCAATAAGTAATTTTAGAGCTATACCAGAGACTATAGATATAGAGACCTTCCACTTGCGCATGAAATGCGAATAGCCAATCAGCGTTATTTAACGGTCACGCCCACTTCTGGTTGTATAGTAAGCGCTGCTGCCTTAGACAGCAATGGCTTTCTCAATAAAATTTCAGGTTTTTCACCTGAGTTATTTGAGGCAAAATAACCACAATCTTGATGACAAAACCAGATCAGACAGCAACAAAGTCACTATCAACTTGTTGTTGCATTCTTAGCTAGAGATTTTTATTATACAGGCCTGTATTTTTGTAAGAAAGTAAGGGGGCTGTGCAGTATAATCCATCATTGTTGCCCACTGCGATGTAATGATGGCCTGCCATAGGTTAGCTGTTGTAATGGGTTTCACGGACAAAGTTTTCATGTGTGAGGACAAGAGGAAGAGGGCTTCTTTTTGTTTGTTAATATATGCTCTAAGATTAATATAAAAGAATTTAATCATGGTGACTAGTACCAACCATACACACACATTCAAAACTGAAGTAAGAATGGCATCAGAGTAAAGTGCATCGTCAGCAGATTCATACTGACAATTCAATGCTGACAAATGTATAGAATTTACTGCATTGAGAGATAGAAGACCTCCCTCTCTGCCTCAAAGTTATTGTGGGATGGTTGGGGCTATGGAAAGCTTATTTTTATAAATCGCCTTGAAAACTTGTTTGGGCTTCATAGACAGATTCAGAGCAGTTCAAACTTCAAAGCACATATCTTCAGGCAACAATCAGCTGTATGCTGACTTAAAACGGGAAAACTTAGACTTTTTGAGGATGATACTTTTCTCAGACCTATGCTATAGAAAGTTTCTGTGCTGACCTAACTGATGAATTCAATTCAGTCACCGGAACTGGAGAATATAACATCAGTGCTTGTTCACATTTAACTATTTTCACATTGAATATTCAATTTTCTATACATATGGGGGCTACATTACCAAAAGGTCATCCACCAAGTATTTTGTTTCCTTGATGCCTATATTTTATATAAAAGTCGCACATCTTAGATTTCATTTGTCCCAGTTGATATTATTGAGAGTTTTGTGTGAATGTACTTATAAAATAAACAGCTAAATCATTCACCTTGTCAATTTTTGATAGTAAATTCATAGCACTGGGTACGCTTACCTCCAAGCAATTACCACCAGAAAGGGGCGGAGCCTAATTTTCAATGTGTTCGCATCGGTTATATATGTTATCATGGCAAGTGGAAGGTCTCTATATCTATAGTCTCTGGCTATACCTTAGGAGACATTGACCTAAATTTCACAGCTACAAAATGTGAAAAATGTGAAGACGATGCTATAGTTTTGATGCTACAATTTTGACACGCATACTCTTATAATTTGACAGGCAATGTCATCATTAATAAGGAATTTGACATCGATACACTAAAAGACATTAACTCTAAATTTCACAAGCCATAGCCTATGCATTAGGACATTAACATTAATTCAACTGATCGATAAACCATCCAAAAACAAACAGCTTACACAAATGGAGGTTGATGACATATGGCGTATTTGTATAAGAACACTAACCTCAAATTTATGTTTAGCCTTGGTGGGGTCATACTCATTTAGTAGATCAGATAAACCTTTCCCATCTGTGTTCCCTTTTTGTTTTGAGTCACCGGGCTGGGATACTGCGGCTGGTTGAGCTGTCCTTGCGCTCGTGTCTGATTGCATACTCTTCTCTCTCTTCTCCTGTTTTCTCAGCTGTCTGAGCTGCTTAGCCTTGAGTGCTTTAGGTTTGGTAGGATCTGCCCCATCCCCTACAAGGAGAGAAGACATTTAAATTTAGGATTCTAATTTTAGGAATTCTAAGCATAAAATTTTAACAAATATTGTGAATCTGGAAAGTTACAGAACGTCATTGGTGATGATGTTTCCTATGTTATATTACCGATGTTGATAGTATGGTTCGACTAAAGCTAATAATTGGAAAACATTGTTAGATCAACTCTTAAAGTGATCAGGCGCATAAAACTTTCGTTATCTACTCTATGATATTGCAACTCGGAGAGAAGGCAACTTGCTGTCTTAGTTCCATGATTTTTTGTTGTTTATACAATGGCTGTACACAGTTATAGCAATAGGTTGCAAGGGAGTTGAGATATGAAACAAAGGACATGACTCATGTTTTTGACTGCATTATCAACAAACCTTTTTTGATTTGTTTGGGTTCATCTTGCTCCATTTTCACTGGCCCTTCCCCTGATGCCGAGGCAGAAGGTTTTGGTACACAGTCTTCATCTTCACCTTTGACACTCCCAGTCATCACAAACCTGTTAATCAGTCACAGATCTCAATTTACTGGTCATGCGGTGAAAAACTAGCAGTGTTATGAAAATAATAAGTACAGCATGTCAGCATTATAATTCAAACCTGGTAAGAATTAGCTTTGTCCTGCAGCTAATTTTTTGGTTTACTCCCAAAACCAAAAAATTAGCCGTGTGACAAAGCTAGGAAACAATATGGCCAACTAATATGTCTCAACCAGTATCAAAAAGGAGTTACAAAATCATACAGATTGTCATGTGACTTTATATCTATGTGCTCAAAAGTGGAACTGATAAACCAAGAATTTCAAGGTGACATGGGGCGCTGTTATCTTAGCCTCATATAGAACAAATAGTAACCATGATGGTTGTCACTAGAGTATGAGATAGTCGATGTTTAGGCCATAGGATTGAAACATCCTTATCAAGAAGTGCTGTCAGCATACAGGCTACTCACCTATTGAACTTTTTGATGATTTTCTTCTGGCCTTTAGTAATTTTGAAGTTGGCTGCATCACATCGTATCATATACTGTGGACAGCATGTTCTCTTCATTTGTGGGTGGTAGCAGTACATCCCGCTCCTGAAATAGATCAGTAGGAATAATAATCAAGGGCTAATGTTGTATAAAAGCATGAGAACTTCTTGGTTTTGTCTATTATTATTTACCGTATTTAAAAGCCAATCTGTTGCTTAGCTTGGAAATTACATGAGAAACCTCATTCGCAATCTATGGGTAGTGGGGCTTATGCCTGGGAAACAAAGTATTTTGTTTTATGGTCGGCTGGTTCAGAATTTCCAGGCCAAGGTTTACTGATCCGAATCAGCCATGGTTATCTATAATTGACAAAATACGACCTTGTTGTCAAAGGTTCAAATGCCATTGCCCCTCCCCATTTTAATGCAGTCAAGTATACGCCATGCAAACATCTCTATTTGTTGACCTATCCGACTGAGCCTTAGGAATATCACGATACAGCAGTCTTACATTGCATCAGTAATTATACATAAGGGTGATCTTCACGGTTTCTAAGCATGCGTTCTACTTCTTCACCTATATGGCCATATGATTTAGTAGGCGTAGTTGTATATCAATAAACTGATCACAACTAGTAGAAACTAGATCAAAATGTGAAAACCAATCAATTATCCCAGACTATTATTTGAAGATATTGCGGTGAGCCAAGTGTTGAACGACATAGACCAGCAAAAACAATTATGCGGCCCAATAAATCAGTACTTGCAAATATAGCTGGTGAAAGTCGGTTAGTAATGTGAAAAGCGTCAAGTTGTGAATTAAATGTGAAGCAAGTAGGGATGAGACTATCCAACCAATTGTGATTAAGTTATCCAAAATATCAAGTTTTAAGGGCTCTAGTTATCCAAGTCTCACTGTGTGTTGATTAACATAGTACCAGTGGACAATTTATTGCCCTGGTGGAACGTCGCCTTGTGGGAAAAGTTCCCGACGAGTAACAGCAATGACTAAAATATCCAGATACCAGGATTTTGTACTGTGTGTTGCTATACGCTAACACTTATGGTTACCATAATTATTATACTTATCAATATTAATATATTAGTAATATCTATATTAACTCATGACTGATACCTAAGTCAGAGTTTTAGCACCCATGCAGTAAGGTCTTCACTTTGGCAAATGATCAAAAGTGAGTGAAGCTGAGTAAATCTGAGTAAGAGAACTTTGATCACCTACCGACGCCAATTTCTGTTGATAAGATCTTGGTAATCTGTCACAGTCATAGCGTGAGCCCACATTCCTACAAAGGAAAAAACAAGATAAGATTACATCAGGGAGTAGGTCTACTACTTGTTTACATGAGCACACATTGTACTTATTTACATCAGGGTGATTAATTTTGTTGTGGGTAGTGAAGAAGTGATCATATTTCAGATGCGATAAAGTACAAAGAACCAGGATGTAGCCCTAACATACTTTTATACAGCCAAAACAAATCAGTTCACGGATTTTCTTATGAAATAATTGTCAAATCAAAAAAGATATGTCTAAAATCGAGTTTTTTACACAATTACTAATAGATACTGACTAGCACTCCATGATAGGCCTAGAATTTTTTCAAAACTTGATACCATATCACAATTTTACTGTTGTCAAGACAAACCACTGGTTGGCCGCATGACGCTGCTAGTGTCCCATAATGCAGTTTCACTCTGGAAGATTACGCATTGCTGCATTGTGAGAAACATAAAAGGCCTACCATGCAAGGAGCGAAAAGCAGTGTCTGAATGGCAATAACCACACTGCGTAGAACTCCGCGCTCCGCGATATGACACTATAGAGTAAATATGATCTCCCATGTTCAAGAGATTAGCTGCATTCTCACTAAGAAATGAACAATTAGACAGTGAGAGAAGCTGTTGCATTAGATACTGAGAGAAAAGAAGTCACACGTTACCAAGCAGATATGAGATTGTTGTCTGCAGAGCAGAGTCAATGCCCTACATGATAATAATGCACACACAGGGTCAATACCTAAATAACTATTACCATAATTCCATATGTTTGACCTATGATTGCACTGTTTGATGGATCAAAGTACAATAATAAAGTTTACACTAAAACTTTTCTGCTCAGTGATGGTAACCACCTTTAAACAACAAAATTGATCAAATCTATTTCCAGATAATTATGAACATTGATGACCTTTGACAATGATGAAATCTAGGCACAAAGAAATAAATACCTACATCTGAGGCATCCTGTCTCCTTACAATCTCACACCAACTCTCAACAGCAAATGAAAGCAATTGATGCACTGATTTATACAAGGGACAATATCTAGGTTGTTGTTGTTAACTCTGCTAACACAGCCAAAGAATACACAGCAGAGACTGTCATGTGAAGATTGGCATGTGAAAGCTGGCATGTGAAAATGTAATGTGAAAATGTCAGTCAACAGGATGTAAAATGACCTTCACCTCTGAGTATAAACAATTTTATTGGCTGTGGATAACCTTGTAGACCAATGAGCAAGTTGCAGTGCTGTATTTATGTATTCATGCTCAGTTGCATTTGCATTGGGCCCCTCTGGATAATCTAGTAAGAGAATTTTATAATCGACAAACGAATTTGATTTGTATCATAACTTTGAACTGCACAGAATAATGGCCTTACAGAATCTAAGTAAAAGCCTTAGCAACAATCTAAGATATTTGAACATGACATGAAAAATCAGATGATGTCTTACATAGAGAAACACAACCTATTTTCAGACCAACAATTCGGATTTCGTCAGTATCATTCAACCGAGCAAATGTTGCTATCTGTGCTGCAACAATGGAAAACTAAACTTGACCAATCCACTCCATGTTACATTGGAGCCTTATCCCTAGATGTCCGAAAAGCATTTGATACAATCAATCACAAACTTCTTCTATACATACTGGATAAAAAACAATTCTCCAGTTCTGCAATAGCACTACTCCGATCATATCTTTAAAACCGATCCCAAGTAATGAAAGTGGGGTTGTCACGATCTAATTCACAAGCAATCACCTGTGGGGTACCTCAAGGCTCAATTCTGGGTCCTATCCTCTTTAACTTAGCCATCAATGGATTGCTAGCAACATTTGACAATTCATTCGCTTATGCAGATGGTACGCTAATCTACTGTACAGCCACAAGCATAGATGAAGTACTAGTGGAGTCCAATACTCTGCTAAAGAAAGCATCAGATTGGTATCATAGCCACTTACTGAGACTCAACATTGATAAAACACAACTGTGCATATATTCCAACAGAAACATTAAAAACTTTTACCACATCAATTTTCAAAACTCAAAAATTGAGACAAAACTCTCTATCAATGTACTAGGGGTTACCCTGGATACTGATTTATCTTTCCACATCCATGCCAATGAAACGGCAACCAAAGCAAACAAAGTAGTATACCTACTCTCAAAACTGAAAAAATACATGAATGTTGAGGAATCCTTAAGGACTTACACAATTCTCATCAGACCTATCCTAGAATACTGCTCATCTATCTACCTAGAAGGCACTCAAAAAACATCCGACACAATTGAAAAAGTTCAGAATACAGCAATTAGAATCATAATATCTGCACCTAAAAAGTTTTCTGTCACAACTGGTAGATCACTCTTAAACTTACCCACCCTAAAAAGTAGAAGACATTACCTATTTCACAAATTTACACATAACAAAAAATTCAAAAATAGAGCATCAAAGCATATTCTTCGCCTGGTGTAAAAGTCCAATAAACACCAACGCTCCCTTAGAAGTAAATGTTCAGTAATAAAACCTTCTTTTAGGACACATTTTGGCAAAACAGCTCTCTTAAATCTGCTGCACAATTTCAGACTGAAATTCAAAACGGCTGACAGCCTACTATCTTTTAACTAATACTTTTGATAATAATCGTCACAAGAACAATAATTTCATATATATATCATTTTCTATTTCTATAAAGCCATATATAACTTACTTTCCCATCTCTAGAACATCGTCATTTATTTATGTATAACCCCTTTTCTTTTTGTGGATTTAACTGTATGTAGAGGTCAACAAGTTACTTTTTAACTACTCTATTATCTGTAAACTTTCTAGAAAACCTCTTTAAACAAATTTTGCAAGAGTGGTTTTCCCTAAACCCCAACACCATAGAGCTGGGGAACGACTTGGAACTACGCTGGACTTTCTGCAACAACCATGACAGAAAAGTGGCACAAGTCCTGACAGAATTTTTCTGATAACTGGGTGAACTGTAGAAGCTTTCATCCAGCAATTAGGCCTATCTGATCGTTGACTGTCGGAAGCAGAAATGTCAGTTTGGTGATTTGAGGTAGCCCGGCTTCTTGTCTTACTTGACGCACGCACCTTAAGCCCTAGCCGAGTTAGCAGCTCTGATTGACTGTTGAGGAGAGCCAATGCCAAGTCATATATTACATTCTTTAAAGTTTTAGTTATTGATGACCCAGAAAGTTCATTGATAAAGGGATGTAATGATATATAAATTGTCGGCTGTCTACCGAGTGGCCATGATCACCCTGTAAGACACAGACCAAATTATCTGCCTCAGCTAATTGTATACATACACATTTCACATGTGAAAGTCGACCACTCGATCCCAACGCTTGCAATGAACAAAGAAGGAGATGATGGAAAAGTAATGTTTGTAGCGATCTGTCTTTATAACAGGCAATGCATAAACACTGATGCACGATAATACCGCGTTTGGTCTGACAAGGAGAGTTGATTATGTATTTCAGACTGACTCAAGTGTGGTGGTGAAGAGAAAAAATCCAACGTTCAGGGAAATTAAAAGCCTTCCTTGTCCGTGTAAAAGTCCTCCTTGTCCGTGCTGTTGGCCACAATTAAAATCAGATAGAGGCTCGAGAATTTCTGGAGGAATGACAGGTATATAAAGGTTATTCCATCCATACAGGGAGAATGATCCATGTATGCCATTTGAGCAAGCTGAGTATTAGAGCAGAAGGTAGAGTAAGCAAAGAGTTCTCAGAGTGGCTGGTCCATGCAATGAACTCCCTCTGCTGATTGGTCAATATCGTCCTGTTGTTATTCCTGAGGAAGAGGGAGTTCATTGGTCCATGCAAAGACCACAATTGGAAGAGTCTAATTGCATAGTAAGAAAGCTGCAAAGCCTAGTAATCAATAATTAATAGCATCCGAGTAGTACTCCCTCATAGCTTACTTAGGCTCCTTGGAAACAGTTTCGTTTTATCTTGAGTCAAATGGTGCTTTAGATTTATAGCAGAAATAGCTGACTCATATCTTATGGAAATAGAGGCTACAATCAATGAGTAAGTAATATAATTCATATAATGTAATAAGCAATAAATTATAATAAAAAATGATTTATTATAATATGATATAATTATAATAATAATTATAATAACTCACCAGTGGATATTGATGTGTCTTTCTGAAGACAATAACCACAATCATGACCTAGTTTTTCTTCATCATCAGGGAAAAATTGCACTATGGTGTGGTTGGACATTTTCAATGCACTCAGTCTTCAGTTTAATCATCTGAAAGTTGCATGCAAGATATTAATGTTTGGAAAGAAAAGCACTGCTACTACTACTTTGCTGAGAAACTATTTTGCAATAGATTTGTATAGATCCAGTTCCTATGATTTCAACCTGGTTTACTCGGGCGATATTTACGTCTCAAACATATTTAGTCATTCATTGATCTTAGGCTTTATAGTGTTGAAGTGCAACATTGCACGCATATAATTGCGATACACTTGTTCTTAACGCCTATCATACTGACTCTCGTGATCTGACTGGGCATGTAGATCACTGATAAACTAGGCTATCATTACCACAAAGAGAATGTCGTAAGGCTAAGTATGTATCATGCGTGACTTGAATTTGCGCATGTGCAAGAACAATGAGTTTAGTCTGGGTTCTAATTGCAATTTTGGTCTGGGGAGATAGTACACCCCCTGCATAAATTGCCAGTCAACTTTGGCTAATAGTGACAATAGAAGATAACTCTTTCTAACAATTCCGCACGCATTTGTGAGTGTGCCACCAGAGCAGGTAGCCAATCAGATGGCTTCGGAATTCCGAGGCCCAATTTTGCAGAGATCAGCTCATGCCCAGAGCTGAGCATGCGCGGAATGAACGCCTATGATTATTAGCAGTGTGTTTTCAGCAAAGCCTCATTTCCGGTGTGAAGGACCCTTGGATGGTGAGGGGGGGACTTACAAGTGATGATAGCATCTCAGCCATACTAAATGACATACTGAAGGAAAGAGAATATTAGAAGGGGCTGGATTGTATCTAGGACGCCAAGATGTGTAGATATGCATTCAGGTCTCACTCTTGTCACTTGTGGGCTATCTAAGTGTATATCATCTTTTTATGTGCTTGCTGCTTACTTTACTGTTACAAGAGGCACCAATCTCGCCTGGGCAGGCTGCCGTCTGCCCAGGCTAGACCTCTCCGCAACTCAATACATTATGTTTTTCTGACCACTGAACTTAGAAGAAAATCCACTTAAAGGATGTTACATAATTATGTCAGATCAGTGATCCTACTCACCTGCTATGATTTTGTACAAGTTGGTTGGTTGGATCAAGGAGTACTCCTTGGTTGGATCAAGGAGTAGAAGACTCCTTTGATCTTTTACTCCTTGGTTGGGTGTACACACAGATAACTATTTAG
Organism: Membranipora membranacea; assembly: GCA_914767715.1. NCBI lineage: Eukaryota > Metazoa > Bryozoa > Gymnolaemata > Cheilostomatida > Membraniporidae > Membranipora > Membranipora membranacea. The sequence goes on along the minus strand of OU612073.1, from coordinate 10,981,823 downwards.
GTTCACACACCAGCTGGTGCACTATCATTATCAGGATGTATTATTACCTGACTGAGTATAGTTTTTCTTTTGAGGATGATCGCCCACTTCGCACTTCATATTTTTTAAGGTACCGGCAATACATATGACAAACACATAATCAATTAATCGATCCAGGTCGGCTAGGGTGAGAAGTCTGCGACAGCTAAGTCAGGTAGTACTAGACAAACAGTGCACCCGGTGGGGCTCGAACCCAAGACCTTATGATCCCAAATCAGCCGCCCCTAACACTGGGCTATCCTAGAACAAGTTTGTTCCCTCTGGGGTGGCGGCATAGGCATCTAGAGTTACAAGCGTGCATCATTTGCCCATGTCCATTTTGATCGTTTACATATTACTGCTTCAAAAATATGCAAACATCCAACTGAATACATTTTTCATTTTAGCACTGAATTGAGTCTTACTTATCTGAATGAGATATGAGCCAAAAACTAACACCCCTCGCGAATATTCGCTATTTATCAAACAGAGTTATAGCGCTGCTAGGATGTAATCCCAGTCCCATGACTCTCCTTGGCACTAACTCATATCTAGTCGGTACAGGAAAAGAAAGAATTCTCATTGATACTGGACAAAGCGAGTATGTATCTGATACCAAATTCCATTCCCTGTTCGGTATTTTTGAATTATGTTTAATATTGTACCACATCAATGGATGCTAAGACAAGGGCACAGGACTCAGCACTGTATTTTAAAATTGTTGACCTCACACTAGTTCTCAATTATGTAAACGACACAGAATTACAAGTCGCTCAGGTAACACAAGCTGATCTGTGGTAATGGGTAATGTTATGTGTCTATTATATGAATACCCTTCTATAATTTCAGCTTCCCCGAATTTCAAAAGTTATTGAAGAAAGTGTTGGCAGAAACTAAATCATCTATCACAAAGATTATAATTACACATTATCATCATGATCATTTAGGTGAGCCACTATGCTGCACTTGTAGGTAGAGAAAATGGACCGATACAGAAAAATGTCAAACTAGTAAGCGTCAGGCTACTATGCAACCAATTCAACAACACCAGAGCAGAAATATCCTGATCAGTGCATTATTTGGATACAATTTGATGTTTCATTTTCATTTTGAATAATGAACACTGATTAACATCCGAGATACATAACTCTGGCAAAGTATTGGTTCAGTAGGTAAAGTTTATCCGATTCGCTTGCAGCACAATTGATGCAAGCCAGAGCAAATATATGCAACTTCGAAAATCCTGTATTTTTGGAATTTAAAAGAGTATCCTTTTCACTTTCAGGCGGTTTATCTGATGTTAGGAAACTTTGCAACCACAGAATTCCGGCCTACAAGTTTGATTTTGTCTCACCTGGGCTTAAGGAAAAGTTGGAGCCTAGCAAATTGGCTGAGGAGCTTTCTTTAGAGTATATAAATCACAAAACTGTTTTCTCTGTAAGTTAGTTGAGACGTGTTGAAACTACGAGCTATACTTTCACAGACTGTATGCTATAGATATTAATAGGGTAGAAATGTTGAATTTTATTATAAATGCGCAACATTTCCTATAACAGGCTCATCATTATACCATTAACTCTCACTTAAACTGTGCCGGGGTTGCTGGTAGTAGCACTTCATTATCAACTAGGTGGTTGATAATGAAATTCCACTTCCATCTATCCTGGCACATTTTAAGCGCTTAATCTATCAACTCCCTTTAATAAGTTCAATTTGCAGTGCATGTAGCGTCATTGCTTCTTGAACTCCAGTATCATCTCATCTATCGTACATTTTACAGGTTGAGGGGGCTACATTGACAGCACATTATAACCCTGGACACTGTGACGATCATATGGTAGTATGGTTAGAAGAAGAACAAGCTATTTTCTCTGCTGATTCTGTTCTAGGTAAGGTTGACGTATTACTAAACACTGTACATAGTCTAGCTGTTTTAGAAGAGAACAGCTTGTGTGACTCAATGAGAGCTTAAAACAAGTTTTTCTTGCTAAGATTATAGTTACTTGAGGCAGAGTAAATATAAGCTAGCCATAAATAGTATGATCTCAAGTTGGTGTGAGATGGCAAAAAATTCCACCGGTGACTACTATTATCTACTAGGGTATATGAACTATGTCAATTACCTGCTAGCAGCATAAAGCAATCACCAGAATATTTTAATCTTCCGAATTGTATTTTACACCTTTCGTATTCATTTAGGCGAAGGTACAACTGTTTTCACTAATCTGTCACAGTATATGAAGTCACTACAAGAAATCAAAAACATGAACCCCCAAGTCATCTATCCTGGTCATGGTAAGTATTACTGACAAGATGTATTATTGAAACTCTCGCAGAGACCACGGAGTAGTTTTTAAATGAATAAAAGGAATAATTCCAAAATGTAATGTGACACAAAAAAAGGTATTTGTGTGCTCCTGTCATTGAGAAGCAGAGAAATGTATGGTTCAGCAAACTCCCACAAACTCTTCTCGTAGCCAAGACAGCATGCAAAAGTGTTTCGAAATTGCCCCGCTTTGCTCCCATCATGAGGCAGTCATTATGTGCTGATCAAGTCATAAATGACACATAAGGCCGTTCATAAAACAAATATCGTAATGCATCTGGTGAATTCGTTAAAAAATTGTTATTTATTATTTAGTCTATTATTTATTATCAATGTGTATTTATTATTTAGGGCCGGTGGTGACAGACCCGGATACACATGTAGGATTTTATATCAAACACAGACAGGACAGAGAGAACCAGGTGATAGATCTACTCCAGGCTGGACCTCAGTCAGCCTCTAGTATCGTCAAGGTAACATTCATATCTCTGTCTATGTCTATATCATGTCAAGGTAGCAATCATATCTATGTCTATATCACGTCTATGGTAACACTCATAGAGTTTTTATAAACTCTAGACTATATAGATACTATGACCAACTAATGTGTTATTGATGAATGATGATGGTGCACATGTCAGTTTCCCGAAGTATAATGGATATGGTGAAACAAGCAAAAGTGACACCAATTATTTAAAATGAGCCATTGGAGCTCATGAACCATAAGAGGTATACAATGACTCTATGGTAACAATACACAGTCTGCTAGGGGATCACACTTATCTCTATTTCTAAGATGGTGACAATTTGCGAAAAACCCACAGTGATTGCTGGTATAAAAAATGTTGATGCACAGGATCAACACATTATTTAGCCAAAATATGTTTGATGTGCTTTTGCCTCAAGGTTCAGATATACATGATATCAGATTTAAATTAATTGATTGCCATGTGAATGTCTGGATATAAAGCATAGCTAAAAACCAACTAGAGGTGAAGCATAAGTGGTTGGAGTTATCCACTCTTTGATATTAAGGACATAACTCCATTATTGTACTAATCCATTCATAATATTGAAGACTTATCTGGCTAAAGTTAAAAGCACTAGTGGCCAAACAATGTATAACTAGGATTTATTAATATGATTGGAATTTGCAAGAATGGCGATTGGTAGTAAAGTTGTTGTGTATAAGCAAAGAGTAACAGCTGTTAATCCTTGGTATAAGTATATTGAATAAGATTATCATATCAAAGTATATCGAATAAGATTGGTAGTAAAATATGAGTATAAGCTATTACACAAATGCCAGTATAAATTCTTCAAAACCAAGAATGCACTTTACGTGTCATCAGTTCTTGCTTTACAATAACAACTGAGTGCGATGCAGACAACTTAGGCTGGTATTTGTCTGGCGAGCGCGCAAGTTGGATTTACATGTGTCGTAATCAATTTCTGTTGGTTTTTGCGATCTTGTTCGAAGAGCTTATACTGGTGCTGCACAACAGCTTGGTTAGGCCTCATGAAGATATAGTGGATCGATAAGATCTAGTGTTAATTTTACATGTTTTTTTTATTATGTCTCATATTATTAATCTATTTTAGGTGCTTTACAAAGCCTATCCTGTGTCACTGCACATAAAAGCTGCTGAAGGGATAGTACTACATCTTCACAAGTTGCAACAAGAAGGAAGGATATCCTGTGGACCAGAGGAGGATAATAAACAACATGAGACAGTTTGGAGCATGAAGGCATAGCATACATCTGGGTATAACACTTAATATAACCCTATGTGATCGGAACCCATAAGTTCTTTTTTGAAGCTATAGGATATATTCTTTCAAATAACTGCACATTTTGTTGTGCTGAGATACTGACAAATCACATTCCTCTTCCTGTTAATTTAAATTTGTTTCTTATGGTGACAGAGTGATATTTCAAATGTTGGGTATTAAGGCGCCTTGATATACAACTTCTAAAATATATCCCGCCCCCACCACAAAGTGAACAGTTTCTGCAGTGTCATATCAGGTTATGGGAAGCTCCGGGAGCTAAAAGCATATTTCTTATTTTCTGTGATTAGATTTACTTCTATAATTTTGCAATCAATTTTAGAAGCAACGCCCGTTATGGTGCCAAGACAGATAGATAGTACCATAAGAGCAAAAAAAACCTTTTTGTGCCAAAACTTTATTTTTCGTATATATTGATGGGACTTGTTGCGAGAAAATAATCCAAATATATATACATATGCTAGGGCTTGATATATGTTTTATGTATAATTTCATGATAAGCCTTAGTATCTTTGTCAGTTAATGAGCTACAAACCATACAGAATCATATTGATTTAGAATGCTCAAGCTTAATTTTCTAGAAATAAGTCTGTACCTTGTAACAGAATGGCTGCAAATTGCAACACGCTGTTGCTAGTTTTGAAGCTGAAAACTTGGCAAGGTGCATATTATTTAAGTCAACTTTGGTAGTAAGATCAAAATGTGGGTTCATAATTGCAATTCAATTTGATAGTCAAACATTACTACATAGTCAATGTTTTATCATAATGAAAAAGGGAAATTGCACAGTTACTTTTTGTAGCTAGAAAAACTAAAACCAATAAAGCACAATAAAATATTAAAAATTATTATTTAATGGAAGTTCTGTGCTATATGACACGCAAGAGATTATATATGACACATGTTATCAAAATAGTAGTCCATGTGGTTGGCATATTGAATTAGACTGATTCTCAACTAACCTGTCACGGTTCTTTGCTGATAGAATTGAGTCTTACACTATTGGCGTAGATATGAGCCAAAAACTAACGCCCCTCGCAAATATTCGCTATTTATCAAACAGAGTTATAACGCTGCTAGGATGTAATCCCAGTCCTATGACTCTTCTTGGCACTAACTCATATCTAGTCGGTACAGGAAAAGAAAGAATTCTCATCGATACTGGACAAAGCGAGTATGTACCTGATACTAAATTCCATTATTAATAACATTGCTTGTTTTGTGTTAATTGTAGTGCTGTTATTGAATTATATTTATCATTGTTCTGGCTCATGAATGCTAAAACAAGGGCACTGGACTCAATACTGTATTTTAAAATTGTTGAAATTATACACATACTTAGCATTATTCAAAGTGGCCACAATTTTGTTGTTTTGGCCGCTGTGATAACGCTATATGTACTTAATTGTGTTAACGACACAGAATTGTAAATCTTTTAAATAACACAAGCTGATCTGTTGGATTGGGTAATGTGATGCTTCTTTTTTATGAATACCCTTCTGTAAATTCAGCTTCCCTGAATTTCAAAGTTTATTAAAGAATGTGATGGCCGAAACTGAATCGTCCATTACGATGATTATAATTACTCACTACCATCCTGATCATTTAGGTGAGCAGAGCTATGCTGAACTTGTTGGTAGAGATAATAGGCTGTTGCACAAAAGTTTCATGTACAAGCTTCAGGCAATGCAACCAATTCAACTACACCAGAACAGAAAGATCAATCCTATGAACTGGCCGTGTGACAAGGCTACCTATGAACTGTTATGTGCATTATTTGGTTACATCTAGCTAAATGTTCCATTTGTATTTTGAACAATGAACACCAATTGACATCTGAGTTACATATCTCTGGCAAAGTATTGGTTCAAAGAGTGGCGATAGTTTCTCAGAGCTGCTTGCAGCGCAACTAATGAAAGCCCGAGCATGTATTTTGAGACATAGAAAAACCTGTGTATCCTTGTCACTTTCAGGCGGTCTGCCTGATGTTAGGAAACTCTGCAACCACAAAATTCCAGCCTATAAGTTTGATTTTGTCTCGCCTGAGCTCAAAGAAAAATTGGAACCCAGCAGATTGGCTGAGGAGCGTTCTTTAGAGTATATAAAGGACAAAACTGTTTTCACTGTTAGTTGGGGTGTGGCGGAACCATGGAGTAACAGAAACTCATTGGTGGAATAATGTGCATGCTTTTGTATTCTCTATGAGAGATAGGATACAAAAGGGTTAATTTTAGTATCAACAACAAAACATTTCCTCTAACAGGCCGACATAATATTATCAATTCCCACATATAAGTACATTTTGCAGCTAATGTAGCCTCATTTCTGCTTAAACTCATGCTTTTATTTGTTTTCTTTTTGTGGAGAGATAATCGCAATTTCAATGATTTAAAGGTTATTGCAATGTGGCTTGCCATTGTCGGTCTCTACTTTCTTGGTCAGCTAGGGTGAATGGCTCACAACAGCCAAATCAGGTAGTACTCGACAAACAGTGCACCGGGTGGGGCTCGAACCCAGGACCTTGTGATTCCTAATCCAACACCTCTAACACCGAGTTATTCCTGATCCATTGTACAGGTTGAAGGGGCTACATTGACAGCACATTATACTCCTGGGCATACTGACGATCATATGGTCGTATGGCTAGAAGAAGAACAAGCTATTTTCTCTGGTGACACAGTGCTTGGTATGGTTGACATAAAATTACTAAACACTGTACTTAGTATTTCTAATTCAGTCTAGCTATCTGTGAACAGAACTCGACTAGGGTACAAGGTAGCCTAAGAAGGCTCTCAGGTTGTGTTGGGGACCACCACCCTACCCACCGCGACAGCCTTCCCAGGCTAGGTATAAGGGGTGAGTTATCTACCTTCTAGCAACACAAAACGAGAGCATTCAGCTGCATATTGCAATTTACCAATTGTTTTATACCTTTTGCATTCATTTAGGCAAAGGGACAACTGTTTTCAATAATCTGTCACAGTATATGAAGTCACTACAAGAAATCAAAAGCATGAAACCCCAAGTCATCTATCCTGGTCATGGTGAGTATGAATGACTTCGGAAATCTTTCCAACCCATCCAAATTCCTCATATTTGATATCATTCCAAAGTTCTTAGTCTAACTTAGAGAACTGTGTGTCATGCTCTAAATAACATACAGAAACAGAGTCAGGAGGGGTCTGATAGTTGAGAGTGCGGACTTGTGATCTGCAAGGTCCAGGTTCAATTCCCAGCACCGGCAGTCATTCTTAATTTGGGACCGGCATGCCATTCATCCTAGACAGGTCCTTGCGGAGCGGGACTTAAAATACTGGAGGTCCACCCCACATGCATTATAAAGTTACCCCTGCCTCTTTGATATAAAGAGTACCCGGAATTCTGGCGGGCAATGGTAAAGGGCGCTGCTTGAGTACTATGGGTCCCTGTACCTGTACTCTGGAGGGGTTAACCCTCTCCGCACTTAGACATAGACTTAGACATACAGAAACAGAATCAATCCGAAGCTCAATTGAGAAGTATATATCACCATTTAGCACCAGCACATTTTTTGAGCTTTTGGGACACTGCACTGTTCTGTCAGAGTTTGGCTGACAAAAACTCATAACAGACCATAGGCAATCCTCTCCTCCAAGCAGCCTATATTTGGTCAAAAAGTTTTATTGTTTGCCATGTGGATCTTTGTCAATCTTCTACATTTATTTGTGCCAGGCGTTTCATACTGTTAGATGACGCTTTATGAGATTGAATTTGGTCTATGAATGTGTATTTATTATCTAGGGCCGGTGGTGACAGACCCAGATACACATGTGGGATTTTATATCAAACACAGACAGAACAGAGAGAACCAGGTGATAGCTCTACTACAGGCTGCATCTCAGTCTGCCTCTAGTATCGTCAAGGTAATATATATATATATGTCTATGTGTATATTATGTCTATGGTAATAATCATTGAGATTATATACTGTAGAGCATATGAGTCAAACCTTTTCTATGCAAAGAGCCAGCTTCAAATTTCCAAGTGATAAAAGAGCCATACTTGGCGGTGATTGAGGGCCACAGACCCTAGGGGCCCGGACCGGGCCCCAGAAGAGGGTACGGGATAGGCGCGAGATTGAGATCTGCGGGAGGTGAACGGTTAGTGGGAATAGAGATTAAAAGGAATTCTAAATAGAAAAAGAAAATACAAACTTGTTTCATATGATTGTTATTATGCAATGTGGCCCCTGGCACTGCTTCTCATGCATAATTTTGGTGAAATCTGTTGGCGTCTCTGAAATAACCATCACTAGCAGCTGCTTCAGTTAGTTTCGAGGTGTATTTTAATGGATGGAGGGTATAGCATAGGATAATATAGCCAACTAATGCGTTATTTATGATGAATGATGATGCACATGTCAGTTTTGCCAAGTACAATTGAGATGGTAAAACAAGCAAATGAGCCACCAATATTTTGAAATGAGCTTTAGGTTGATCACTTGGGGTCTATGGTAGCGATATGAAGTCTTCTAGAAGATCACACTTGTCTCTGTTTCTAAGAAAGTGACAATTTGCATAAAACCCAACAATGATTTCCAGTATAAAGAAAGCTTGGTGAACATGATCGCCATTATAGGATTTTGCCAAAATTTGAGTGATGTGTCCAGTTATTTGTGTATTTGTTATACTTGCATTGCCATAGGAATGTTTGGATATATTATAGCATATTTGAAATTAAGAATAGTTGAGATAAGGCAGTGTGGTTTGAGTTATCCACTCCTTGATATTAAGGACACAACTCCCATGCATAATATTAAAGCCTTGTCTAGATATATTTAAAAACTAATGGCTGAACAAGTATCGCTGTAACTTTAAAAGAAAATAGGAAGTGCAAGAATGGTAACTGATGGTTGGTGCTGCACCACAGGTCTGTTAGGCCTGATAAAGAAATCATGGATTGATCAGATCAATGGTATGAGATAATCATATTCTTGTTATTCTGTCTGCCAGTTTAGTTTGTCTATTTAGTTCCCTTCATCTATTTAGTTTATTCCATTATAGGTGCTTTACAAAGCCTATCCTGTGTCACTGCACATAAGAGCTGCCGAAGGGATAGTACTACATCTTCACAAGCTGCAACAAGAAGGAAGGATATCCTGTGGACCAGGAGAGGATAATAAACAACATAAGACAATCTGGAGTATGAAGGCATAGCATACATCTGGGTTCCTGTTAGAAGAAGTTTGTTCCTTCTGTTGGCAGAGTGATATTGCAACAGTTGGGAAGCAAGGCGAATTGATATGCAACTTTTTAAATACATATCCTTCCTCCCGCCACAGAAGGAGCAGCCTTGTTCCATGTTTCTGCAGTGTCATATCAGGCTATGGCTAGCTGAGATTAAATTTACCTCTATTAATTGGCAATTAAGATTAAAAAAGATTCCCGTTATGGTGGCAATCCTTTTCCTTATATATTGATAGGACTTGTTGAGAGAAAATAACCAGATATATATACATATGTGTATATGGATATATGGTTAATATATAATTTTATGATGGGCTTTGGAATATTTGTCAGTTAATAAGCTACAAATCAGAAAAAAGATGATGCATCCTAGACAAGTGAAAATGTAAAGATATATCATCATTACAACATGTATTCCTGTGAAATCAGGCGACAATGAAATCCTGGTACAATTCTAATTCATGTCTCCTCAAAGAAACGATGTTGGGTCACACAAAGACCAACCTAATTTAGATATATTGTTAGGAAAATCAACATCTTAAAATGAGATGAGGTTTAAATGAATGTGACGAGTTTTGAGATTGGTTCGAATTCAATAGACAATGTAGAAAGTTCCATGAAAAGAGCAGTTGACATCGGTATAGCTCTTATTGTAAAGTGGAGATGACACAATATCTTGGAACGACTATCTCATCATGAGAAGGTTTGTTTATTCATTTTATACAGGCTGACATTTTGGCTTTCTATATTATGATCAGGTGAAATATGGTGGTTTTCTCAGAGTAATTCCATATTCAGCAAGAGCAGGAGTCAGATCTTCTAGTGTGAGAGTTGTGCTTTTATCCTGAAATGAAGAAGGAATGTTTCAATAGACTTCAAAGTTAAAACAAAAAAGATTTATTATACAACATTTATTCATTCTTCCATCGTATCACAATAACTGTTGCTGACCAAGATATATCACTGTATTGGGATATTTGTAGTTGCCTACCCTTTGCACATGTACACACAAAACTCAAACTGAGTTTGCAATGGATAAAAAAACAAACAACCTAACATCGCTATGTTGTAGCTGCAAAAAGAAACTGACGCACATGGTTCTAACTGGGGCGTGTAGATCATTGATCGACTAGACAACAATACCACAGAAAAGTGTGATTGTAGCCAATGTGTTGGCTCTGACAGCTAATCAGATCAAAGCCAACACAGTGGCTAGTTTGAATGTTGTTAGGTTAATTAATAGATTAAGTTTAATCCAATTGCGTGCATTCCAGTTTCTCCCTTACGCTGGTCAGCTCAGGTCAGCTTCATCCTGCGGCGTGACTAGTGGAAAGGGAGCAGCTCCGAATGCAGGCAAATGGACCAAACTTGGTGTAGAATCTAGATGATTGAGCATACTTGATAAAGTTTAAGTTATGAAAACTATATCAAATCTTATGTTTTGATGGTGGAATGATATTGCAATGGTGTTGATCTAGATAGAGAGAAAAAAGGGGAAAAACCCCTGTGCGAAATGACACTGATGATAAGCAAAATTGGGTAGAAATGGAAATGAGAAGACAATTGTTTAAACCTAATATGTATGTTTAAACATAATAAATTATGTTAGGAATATGACCAGAGACTATGGCTTATCTATAGTCTCTGATATGAACACCATCAGCGCGGAGCCAATCAGTTTAGTTTAGAATGCCCAGGCCGAATTTTGCAGAATTTAGCCCATGCCTGGGAGCAGAATGGCTACAAATTGCGAGACACCATTGTTAGTTTTGAAGCTGAAAACTTGGCATGGTGCATAATATTTTAGACAGCAACCATGGTAATATCAAAATGTTGGCTCATAATCGCTATTTAATTTCATTTTTACACATTCCTGTTTTAGTTTATTTTTGTAGCTGGAAACACTAAAGCCAAATCCTCTAACCACAATAAAATATTAAAAATGATGATTTAATGGAGGTTATGTGCTATATGACGCATGTTGTTGAAATGTTCATGATATTTACATATTTATATAATAAACTTTCTCTTTCCGGTAAAGATGACCTGTTCATCCAATTTTGGGCTAACGGATTCGAAGACATCATTTTAACTAGAATCAACCTAAACTTTTACGACAAGACACATAACGCAACTAAATTGGTGGCTCAACATGATCTACTTGCATGCGCTGATAGCATTACAACATTTACACTATATAGACTCAACTCGCCAGTATTTAAACTTGAGAATTCAATTAATTTAAATTTGGTTGGTACATTGAGTCTTCTTGCTTGATATGAAAAGGATTGTCTCTCTACTAACCTGTCTTTGTTTCTTGCTAATCGAGGCTTGTCGTACTTTGAATTGCTGTAGTGAGTCTGTCGCCACGTCGGATATGAACTTCTGAGTGGCTAGCGAGACCAACTTGACACTGCGAAACAGTCAAAACACACAAGTTATAGAGTAAACATCTCATTGCAACCTGCACAGTGGAAAGATCACTGGGTCAATTGCCATGACCATGAATTAATATAGAATTGAATATGTATATTAGGTCATGCACCACCAAGGACGTTTACAATGGTGTCAATATCCTTCCCTATGCCACTTTGGAATAAATTTTTGGGGTTTTCGTCCCCAGGGAGACCAAGCATGCAGTTATGTTATTCAGCGAACGTGAGTCGAGAATAACACTGTTATCTTTTAGAACTTGTGTCTTTGTTGTGCTTTGGGTCTGGATTTTGGGTTAGAATTGCAAGATTCACATTATACCCAGCCGTAATATAAAAACGAACAAATTTATTTTCTCCTCTGCCAACTGCGTCACTTGTTGAGGCATGGCCTAGAAAAACTCTCTCTGCTTCAAAAATGTAGTCCAGGCATAGTGATACTAGTAATATCGGCCGCGCATGCCGTGAAGACATGATCAGCGAGCAATAGAAAAAAGTTTGTTGGTCCAAATATGTCAATTCATGTTTTGGTCGAAATTTTGAGGAATTTATTATGCAAACCATACTATCATCATGATGTAATTCTTGGGTTATTTTCATTTCTAAGGGAGATGAAGATTGTAATTTTGGCTTGATTACGTTTCTTTCCAGGGCCGATTGAGTTAAATGACAGTTCTGTCATGTCATTAGATAGTTCATTAAACACAGTCTAGAGGTCGATGCCGAGAAAATGGGGAGAAAATTGCCATAATCAAAAAGCAATAGATCACAATAATCAATTTAGATCGTGCTAAATTAAAAAAAATTGCCATGTTAACCCCAGCTGCAATGGGTGTTAGGGGAATTATTGGTGGCTTTTTTAGCAAAACAACAATCTAGTTATTGTATTTCATTTTGAACAAGGGTATCATCACGCATTGACGAAAAGTACTCCACATCTGATTTCGCTGCCTTTGACAGGATGATTGGACAGTCTAGACCACTAACATATAATCCTAATGATACATATACCTGATATAAATACGGAGTATTTATATGCTTATGGTCTAGACATTTCTAAGAAGCCCTCAAATTTACCCAATTTTTACACAGGAATTTGTTTACTAATCCGACCCAGGCATATATAGGAATGTTGATTCTCACTTCATCTGCAGTTTTCGCGTACCAACATTATTCTCTAAATGGGGAGAACTCGGATAGAGACACTTATATATTGCAACAAGAAAATATGTGGCCAGTGTTGGACTAGCTTTACTCACATTCTCGGGTCGACAGCGTCAAAGCCTGATTTGTTGAGATAATGGGCTGTTACTACATCTGGAATCTGGAAAGAACGGGAAAATATTTGGTTGACTTAAATAGAAATTCATAATTTAATGTTGAGTCATAATATTTGATGCATCGTCTAATCCATTGAGTCTCTACTTATATTAGATTTGCCTGAATTAGGCCTTGAGCTACAAGCTAAATTCCTGTCAACTGATTGGTGAGGCAACTCTGACAGATAGTAATTAACCTTCATTTTTCTAGCAGCACAGGGCAAAAAACTATCCCAGATGATTCTTCTCTTTTTTCGATATGGCTAAGTAACTCCAATCTCATGGTAATCAGATCGGTTGTTTAAAACCTCTCAAAATTCCATCCAGAACTTTATATTAATATTATGTAAAGGAGCGCAATTATAGGAGTTCAAAGCTATCAAATCTGTAACTCAAACTGTCAAATTGTTTCAAGGGTATGCTTCTGTATGTGCTGGGGGATAACTCTAGCCTTGTCACGCGGCGAAAAGAAACCTTGTGACACGGCTAGGATAACCCACTTTTCCATGGCTGGGGGCGGTCGGATGGGGCTAAGAGTTTGGGAGCTCAACCTAACTTACCACAGGTTCATACTCAGATAGAGTAGATACAACCTGAGCCATACTGACATTACTAATCTGTGGCTGCTGGTGAAGCAGTTTAGGCTTTGTCTCCCCTGGTTCTGCCATGATTTAACCGAACCTTGTAACTTTCCGATTCAAACTACAAAAAAAAGAATATAATCAACATTATGCTGTTCATGACCAAGAAGGCCTATGACTTAGGAAGTAAAACCTGCATTTTGTCATGTTGTCACATAGAGTAACCATAGACTTAATGATAGTTATTATTATTGTTATGAAAATTATTATTATTAAGTCTATGAGGGTAACTTATATATGTCATGATGACCTATATCACATATCGGAAGTTGTGCCCTCTGAATGAGCCTGCCTGTTCAATAGTCCTAGGCTAAGGGAGATTGGCAGTGATTGATATAGATCCTGATTTTAGCAACAGGATTTAACATTTTTATTTTGAAACTACTGTCTGCATTAAACAAATTTACCCATTCTTCTAAGTAGTTTGCTAGGTAGTTTGCTGTAGAATCTATGTTGGTATTGTAACTGAGGATGGGCAGTGCTTCATTTTGAGGAGAGGGGAGCAAAACAGAAGCCAACAATGAGAGGATAGATTGTAGATCGATTGCAGCCACTTTCAATATGGGTTGCATAAAAAGCTGCCTCTTCAATAGTGACAAAGTTTAACAGTAAAGTTACACAAAGATCTTAAGAGTGAATAGTACAGATGGCATGTTAATGCGATGGTGAAGAGGAGTGATGTTTGAAATGCAGGAAATCAATAGGCTAGAGCAGTATGATGATGTAATGATAACACTTTTGCTTTTTTAGACACAATATATATTTCACTAAGAAAGTATACAATTATACTACTTTGATTATCAAGGACAGAGTTTAAGTAGAGCGTTAATTAACTCTGCACCAATGCAAGGAACTGATAAACACCTGCACCAATATTGCCATGGTAAAGTAGAAGAAGTAAATTTGGTTTGAGTAAATACGCGGTGCAAGAATACACAGGCTAGAAACATTGCAATGCTAGAAAACCATGCTAGAATACCAGCTAGAAAACCAGCTAGAAAACCAGCTGGAAAACATTGCAAGAAAACATGGGCTAGCAGGAACTCGCTTCACACCCTTTGTTAAATTTGTTTCATGAAAAACAGAGAGTATGTAAGCCTGTGGTAGTGCCACTGAAGCATGAGACAAAAATAGAAGAGAGAATGTATTGACTGTTTGACAAAAAAAGCTTGGCTCAAACCAGTTTGATTAGGGAAATGCTCCAACATGAACCTTTTGATTGATCCATCAGTGTCATCACGCCAACTAAGCAATCTACACGCCAAAGATATTGGAGTGCATAGAATCACCACCAATACAATCAGATAATTAATGATAACAATAATTAAGCAAGTTATAATCATGGTATCCATCTCATGATGCTTGGGTCGCTGCTGATAAGGCGATATCAGAGTTTGGTCTACTATCAGCGTTGTTGTCGTCTAGTTTCGGAACAGCTGATTCGTTGTTGTTGGATATGGAGATATCAATGTCTGATTCATTGCTTTTAACTGATTCGGGTTGCTCCTCAGTGCCAGAGTCCTTGTCCTCATCTTTTATATGGCCAACTTCTGTAGGGTCTACTGCTTTAGTAGTGGGAGAGGGTGGGGCTGGAATGTCTATAGTGTCATTAATAGCCAAGTTCTCAACAGTCAGCTCTGCCTCAGGTGGGGGCGGTGGCAGTGTGTCCTCAGTTGATGGGGGAGGTGGTGGCAGCTGGTCATCATCCTTTGGTGGTTCTTCAAACACTTCAGGTTCTGGCTCAGGGACTGGAGTTTGAGCCTCAGGTTCTGGCGCTTGTTGCTCAGGTTCTGGCGCTTTTTGCTCAGGTTCTGAAGCTGGTAGCTCAGATTCTGCAGCTGGTAGCTCAGGTTCTGCAGCTGGTAGCTCAGGTTCTGCAGCTGGTAGCTCAGGTTCTGCAGCTGGTAGCTCAGGTTCTGCAGCTGGTAGCTCAGGTTCTGCAGTTGGTAGCTCAGGTTCAGGAGTTTGAGGCTGTGACTGACTCTTAACTTCCTCGGGGACCTCAAAGGTATACATAGCCTCAGTCTTGATGGAATACTTCTTCCTGTCAGCTAGTTTGAGACGAGGGACTTGTGGGTACTCTGTCCAGAACTGTATAATTTCTTGGTCAGTAGGACAGGAATTACGGAATGATTTCAGGGTATATGCAGACTCCAGATACTTCCAGAGGTGTTTCAGGTCGAGGGGAATGTCAAAATCTACAATCAACAATGACATAATAGGTTTTTAAATTTATCAATCAATACGTCTGTTAGTCTAAGATTACTATCTTGCATATCCCATAAGGGCTGTAATACTATGTCATAGAAGATATCTGTAATATCATAGCATTACTGGACTCCCATGAGGCAGCATCTTATCAGATTTGAGTCAGCAATTGAAAAAATAATGGACCCTAGTACTCTAGATACCTGTGCATCGATAGGCAGCTTCACATGTGCCATGGGTCAAAAGGGAATTCTCTTTCCGCCTGACTGCTCACAAGGTTGCCATCAGGGACTAAGATGCTATCGTATCAACTACTTTGGAATCCCTGGTTGACCAACATAGTATGTGATTGCACCAAAAGCTCAGTGCTGACAGAATAAAGTTCTGGAAAATGAGAACCTAAAACCAGCATTACCTCGGAATACTTTGGCAGCAACTCGGACATGTTGAAGTCTCGGCAGCAAAAGGCAATCAGCATATGTGAGCTTGTCCGTCCATAGAAACTTAGACGACACTTTGCCCAAGTAGCCATCTATGCGTGTCAATTCTCTCAACAACCCGGCTGAGGAGTTAGTCACCCCTTTGATGAAGAAACAAAACTTGGAGAACAAGTTTCGTGTTACTGCCAATGCTTGCTCCTTTTTCGTTCTACAAAATAAATAATTATCAGTGAAAAGATTTGTAAATAGCCAGCTTAAGATAATACAAGAGTGCAAATATGAAGTCATGAGCTTTGAGGGGGTTTTAGTAATGATAAGGTAGTAGGTATATTGTGTCAGCTTATCAGTAGTCATATCATGAGGAAGTT
Organism: Membranipora membranacea; assembly: GCA_914767715.1. Lineage (NCBI taxonomy): Eukaryota > Metazoa > Bryozoa > Gymnolaemata > Cheilostomatida > Membraniporidae > Membranipora > Membranipora membranacea. The sequence continues at coordinate 10,965,055 of OU612073.1, read as the reverse complement.
GGCCATGTTGGTAGCTATAGAAGAACGTGCTTTACCGGACAGAGTTGATTCGTTTTATATCCAAACTGCACACTTTAGGGTACAGTGCGCCATCCTACATAATGTCAAGTTGGCACTCAGTAACAGGTGGTGTGATGTGCATAACCTCACACTCAATGCAATTATAGCGCACCATGACCTCTGTGCTGGTTTTTATCAGAAAAAACTTAGGGGCTGATGACTGGCCGCAGAAATATTTGCATAGGGCGTTACACGTTTTGCAATGTAATTAAAATGTGAAATATAGCTAGAACTAATTTTTCGCCCGAATTATATTATGTAAGTCACAGAGCGTAAAAAATCATCAATATGCAATAACTCATACTTCATATACAAACTTCAACTTTTTGGCATCTAGTGTATAAACAAGGGTGTTTATAAAATTTTAGAAGTTTCATGCCTCGAAGGTTGGCAACAAACCTAAAATCCCTTTTGGCTCTCCCAACTGTTTAGAAGTGTAATCGTGACAAGGCGGTTTTAATTTGGGATGGAAGTGTATACTATGAGAATGTAGGACAGTAGCCGGAATAATGTCAGTCTGTGCCTTCAAGCTGCTTCTAGTCTATTCTTGGAATCGAAATTAAGTAGAGCCAATAGAGCAGGATTTTGTTGACATTTTAGTGCCACCAACCCAATTTAGGATGGATGTTACCATTTACCCTAAGCCCTTGCTGATACAATAACCAGCATCAAAAGAGTGCCTTACTATTGAGTTTTGTTTTAACAAGCAATATTTTGAATAGTTCACTGAATCCTGAGCATAGGTCCGGTGTCTACTACTTACTCGATGCGTTGGTTTGGCCACAGAGAATCGAAGAAGTTGACAAACTCGTCCATATCTGTGATGAATATAGATTGGCCATACTTGAGGAATGGTACTTTACGGGATAAGTTCTTGAACTCTTCAGGAGGACATCGCAAGTCTACCGTCTTTATGGAGTACTTAATATGTACCATCTCAGCCTAAAAAATAGTTAAAATACTATAGTAATAATGCAGTTGAGTGGCACAACTTGCTACAAATTGGGGAAAGTTCAAGAGGAACCCACAATGCAATTCTCAGAAATTCCCATGTTGTTCAGGTCTTTGAAAGGATGAAGGGTAGTTTAAAGGGCAACCAAGGTTTCAAACAAGTTCTCATCGATTGATAGCAGATTGCACCTTCTGCATCGGGAAAAAGACGAAATCTAATTCTGATGATTATTCAATCAGAATTCCTGTGAAACAATTCATCCATCAGGTACTCAAACTCAGCTAAAATAGAATACCACAGAGCAGTTTCCTGTTCCTGTTATTATTTGGCCTGTGCTCTATCATTATTACAGCAATGTCTAGAAACCTCCCCTAAACTGAAGTGTTACCCAGCTTAGAGTCAGCAATTACTTTGAGTTTTGCGCTGCGTCATGCACAAAGCTGCTACTGCCTAGCACATTATTTACTACCCACTAATGCATAGCTGCGAAACCTTGGTTGCCCTTTAAGTGTTCAAATGCTGCCAGGCTGCTGTTTTTGCAATTTTATTACCAATTGCCAAAATCCCAATACCAGCAGCCCAGGCAACATTTGAGCACTTAAACTTCATATATGTATGACTTGATCCAGCAGGGAATTTTGGGTTAAATTTGCATTGTGGTGAGGTTGTTGGTACCACATAGTGTTACATACTGCTCAGTATCATAAAATCTATATTGTGAGATTTAATGTTGTACTATCTTTGGTGACGTTGCTGTCAAGGGCACAATAGTGGTGATAGTGCTGATTACAATCCCAGACAAATACATTTATCTGAGTGTGCAACCTTGGCGCTGCTGCCCTGCTCCAGGTAATGATGCATTATACAGCCCATTTAGCTAAGGAATACAAAATATCAATTCTGGTTTGGTTACACATCAGATTGTGTTTACATAAACACACCAGAGATTTACTCAAGGTTGAGATTGACCAAAGTATACTGTCCTGTCATTCAATGGGAGTGCCTCATAAAATCTATAATTTGGCATCTTTAACATGAGGCCAGTGATAGATAATCAGTTCAGGGCGGCCCTCTTTGATGCTGATAGGAGCCGAAGTTCAGGAGGGAATGCTCGAGACAGAATTCACAATGGAACCAATTTTGGGGGCGAGATTTCATTGTTTACAATTTACAACCCACTCAACAGACAAGAGTAGCATATAATCAGGTTTCAGGATGTGTAATATACCTAATAGACATGTAAATTAGGTACTCCAAGTCAGCATTAGTGGATTTATTGCACTCCTGGCCCCCTTCTTCAGATAAAAATAACAGGACATTAAAGGCGTGGCGTAGTTACGGCCGACTCTCATCGATGATAAGTTTATCCATGACATTTTTTGATAAGAAGGAATATGGTTATGCAGCTCAAATCTAGATCGCATCTCATTCCGCGAGACAAACCATATGGGCAAAGGTGAATGATCTGGAAGTAGCAACCAAGGACTACACATTTCATTAAACCTAAGGGAGTGTCCTCCACTCCATTACTACATAATGTATGTAAATATATTCTGCATCATTTGCCTCAAAGCTCTAATGATATGTAAAATGACGGAATAAGCAAAACATGCTGCACCAAACCATGTAAATAATTTGATAGGTATGACCAGATTGGTGATCCATTGACTGCGCCAATGCATTCTGTCTCGTCTATCATGGCTAATTGATTTTTACAAAATCTTCTGGGATAATGACAACAATAATTATCATTTGGTAAGAACCAAATGCCAATTTCCGTGTGTAAGAATTATAGAGCTAAATGTCTAGATTATTATGTTTCAGAAGTTAATTAACTTGGTAATTCCTTGATATCAGCCCTAAGCTGTATAAACCAGTGGATAAACTGCAACCACATCATTGCCGTCCACTCAAATTCAGATTCAAGGGAGTTTTTTTCACATATATCACATATCACATATATCAAGGAGTTAAAGACTTTAACCCCTCGATATAAGGAACTTGGTAGTTCAAAGTGAGAAGAATTTTGTTTTCAGAGTATGTGGCCTCCAAAATTCTATGTAGTCTTTCTCCTTGAGCCCTGCTCTTTGTATGACGTGCGCTTTTTCAGATATTTTAGAGCTTCGCTTTTGAACAAATACTTCCCAGAGACCGATACCTGGTTACACTTACAGGTACGTAAAATGTTCACCTACCTTAGTAAGAAGCATGAGCACAGCGCTCTGACAGAAGGGGCAGGCACCATATGAAGCCCCGCTCGGTCCTGACTTCACATATAACAGTACAGGCTCCTCATCGCCAGCTCCAGACCCAGCAGAGCTTACCGAGTCACTTCTCATAACCTCGGTGATCATCTCACCGGGCATGTGTGAGGCGGGCGCCCCATCAAACCCTGGAATGTCGACAGATGCCATGATGTGTGGGACTCAGGCTAAGTCAAACTGAAACAAAAGACGTAGAGAATCAAGTTCCTGCTCAAATATGGTAATATTTGAGCACCATTTCACCATTTACATGACTCATAATTCAGGCTTTTTAATCACTACCATGACTAACCAAATTATTGTCATGGTAGTGATCAAAAAATAAATTAAGACCCTCCCTTTTGATAAGTGGTTTTCTAGGAATGGTAGCACAATTGATATTAAATCGGTTGTTGGCGCTGTGTACCCAAAGAGATTCTTACTCGTTTATGTACCAAATAGCTGTTGCACCAAAATATCTTTGACATGTCCGGTGCCAGCAAGGAACTAACTCCTTGGTGCCAGAACTGATTACAACCTATAGTTGAGCGTTTGTATCTAGGCTATCATAGGCCAGCAATGAAGCCAGTCTTTTCAGGTTTCATTCAGTACAAAGCTAGACAGGGAGTAAGCCTGTCACCATCTAATTATACCTCTCTCCCTCACCACACAACAATACAATGAGTACAGTCAGTATAACAAACACAGGGCTCTACTGATAAAAACTGTAATGTGATCTACAACTATCGTATCAAGCTACTGACTGGACAAACTGTAATTATGGCCAAGCATTCCCGCGCCTACGCTACAGTTACTGTGTCATTTGTATACTACACAGGTATTTGAAAAATATCAGAGCAAGTTGATAATTGCAATTGATTACAGGATAAACAACCTAGCAGGCCTTTTTCAAAAAGGCCGTTTCACTGGTAGTAGGGCAGTAGAGTGAAGTGGTAGGTTCTCAACGCAGCAGGCGGGATAAAGGCCTTTTGACAAGTGGGCTAGTGATGGGAATGTTTCATTTGCCTCTCACCATGGAGTTTCCTTGGGAAAACTTTCTTGGCAAGATTACAACTTCCCAATTTAAATCCTCTTCAATGCGACCATGTCAGTGGTCAAGTCATCATTACTTAGCTAAGGATGTGAGGAATGCTGGGCTTGATTGCTTCGCGGAAAGTTTTCGGTTTCTGATTCACATGCCAACCTGCGGACAATGTCACTTTGTTTCAAGTATTACCAAACTGTCCAAGCCCACTGTTGCATACATTAATAACAAATCTACCATGTCTACCTATTCTGGTGTACAAATGTGTTGGATGATGAGCAATCTATAGACCAACAGCAACAATATCAAGTTTCCATAGCACGAAGTTGCAACATACTGTTTGTTTTCATGCGCAAAAACAGTGACGCAACGTCAACACAAATAGGTCACGGTTGCAGTAAGTTTTCACCAGTACCATATAAGGAATAAACACGATGCAATCAGGATTAACTGAAAAAAATATTGATAAGCCAGTTCCTTCCTAAAATTAGTCACCCTGACTAACAATGGCTCACTTTCAGCGCATAAATTTTATTTGGTGAGAAAACATTATTTCCATTGTTCAAAACCATCACATTCATCAGAAACAAAAGCTGAACATTTCTATGAAGTCTGCGACGGAATTGTTGTTTTCAACTGAAATATTGATCCTAGTTTCTTTAATTAGCAAATGCATCTGACTCAAGGCAATCCCTACACATAAGGCAACTAGTTTGGAGTGCCAAGAAAATGTGTCCAAATGTAGCATGCAGGTAGCAAGCCAGCTTTTAGATAAAGTATGCTATTCGTGGAATGAGGCTTTCGGCTAGTTCCCAATTACAGCTTTCTAAGTACAAATAAATTATGCGTAAGGCTGCAGCTTTCGCAGGCAAATAAACAATAAACAATGCTGGTTTATATAAGAGCCCACTGAATACATTCTGGGAAAACTCTGATTGACATAGTATCGTAATAAACCACACTGTGCTAAACATAACATCAGGTGGCAGCAAACAGCCTTTCTACTCGGTCGCTGACTCAGTGGTAAAGTATCAGAGTATCAAAGTGCTTCAGCCAGTGCTGGATATGAGCCTTGGCCTAGGGGGAGCAAGGAACTTATAGTCATTGATATGACCACTATATATCAGCACTTTTGGAACAAAGTCAATTCAAACTGAGAACTCCATGAGTTATCAGTAAAATGTTGTTGCATGTGACCCTGATGAAGAGATATCAGAACAGCAAATGCTCAAGTTTTTTTTGCCACGATTGGGCAGAGGGGGTAGTCAGAAGCTGGTAACCCGAGGGTGCAAACTATAGATCCGCCTAAAAGCAGTACTCGGCAGCTGCCAATTGATCAATTCTCCACTCAACTCAAACTCAACCCTCAACACTGACTATTCATACATTGCTGCCAGGTAAACACCTGTGTCAGATTCAAGTATTCTATCCGATTAAGAAATGATTCATCTGGAATGTTACAGAAAACGATATTTTGCAACTTCACAAATCTAACACTATGTTAGCACATTCTTTCAGAGGCAGATTAAAATCGGCTCAGTACAGACTGACGACTATTTTATTGATGAAATAGTTTACCACCTGAATTTTGGCCTTCTGCTTATTTTATCCCTTTGGACCCCAGTTTCAAGTCATGATAAACCAAAAAAAGTAGCAAGCTTATCATTTAAGGGTGACAGATTTAAAATTGGTTATCTACTGTATTGACACAAGGCTGTGTTTCAGTGCTTGGCACATACCTGACAAGTCTCCCTTTTTGGTAGGGAGGCTCCCTGTTTTTTTGGGTCTTTTTCCACCCATCTCCCTTTTTCCTCCCTTTTTTCAGCTTCCTTTACCCAGAACATTTTTGAACCTTCTTTTTGCAAGGGAAACTATGTATTCCTACCTCAACAATGCATATGCCTATGTAATTGCTTATTACCATTACTGCTTGTTTGTAAAATCAGGTAAAATGACGCAATTCATAATATGAAAGCTCAAGTTTTGGCTTAGAAATGTGACAAACGAGGGCTGAATTGCACCCGCACTGCGGGATGCGGAGTGGTATTCCGGGTTGGGAGTTTGTCCGCGGAGACCTCCTGATTTCTGGGTCTACCAACTTGTCATGTATGGCTTGGCAATGGTGCTATGCTATCTATTAAGAATGCAACAGTAGCGCGAATAATTTGTCATTTTGAAATTATTGAAGCGCAAGCCATTTTTAGGATGACAACACTGTGAAATGCGTTTGCTGTGTCTGTTGACTGAATCCCACTAGAACAATAGCTGAATTGATGAAAACCACCTGTTCCTAACGAATCCAAAAAGTGTAACAATGTTTGCCTCCAGTAGTGGTTATTCACACAAAAACTCTGCGATTGTTTATAGCAAATGTCACAGAGATCTTCAGTTCGAATGACCTACCTGTTTTCTTACAAATCCTGAAACGTCTTGTTCTTCGAACTCCAAGTTCCTGAATGCCGCTGAAATCAAGAGTTGTAATCCCTGTTAATCCCCTCACGTCGGTGTTGTAAAAACAAATAAACCAAATAGTGTGCGCAGCTCAGCTTTCATACAAGTGATAAACTGGAGCATGCAGATTGCTTACAGTCAACAGCTAAATAATTACAGTCAACGCCTGAAAATCAGGTCAACTGTTCAGAGAGGACAACTTCAGATTACAAATAGCTTACTCAAAAATTTTTTTTTTAACAACCAACATGTTTGTTGATATTTGTTTAAGTATTAGTCATAGTTCCCTTCTGATAACAAGTATTCCACCCAAAAAATATTAAAAAAAGCAACTCACCTAGAAAGTCTCTCTAGCTTCATTGCTACCGGTCACTGTCTATGTCTCAGCGAGTATCAATGCACAATATAACTTGTTGCGGACAAGTAATAACTGTTGATTGCTAAGCAATTTTAATGGAAACATAGCAAGAAAACAAGCAAACTTATTGATAGACCGCAGTGTATTAGTATCTTACTAATACTGATAATAGTTAAATCAGAATGTTTGGGGAAAAGGGAATGTCTCGACCTCCCTATTCTTGTTTGTTATGAGGGGGTAATCCTTTTTTATTGAAAGGTGGATAAATCACCATCCACATATCCGTAAGTGCGTGCCCCAGAGGATAGCCATGGCTTTATTGCTAACTGGTATTACTGGTTCATTAAGAGAATACAACTCACTTACGTGAGCTTAGGGTATGTGAATTGTTATCTACTTTCGCAGATCTTTGTAAGTTACTAAGTTGTGCAATAAAGATTTGTGTAAGTAAGCGCCAATTTGTGTCTGTTATAAGTAAGGTTGAAATTTGACCGGCCTATACCCTTTTCCCCCCAGCATATCTCAAAGCATGTCAAAATATTTTCAAATATTAAGACAAAATTGGCCACAATCCAAAGAGGTCATATCTGAAGCAACAGTGTAAAAAACATCTTCCATCAACCAATCCTTTTTAGGCTAGTTTGATTATGCAATGCAAATGGAACATGTGGTATTTTGTCAACAAAGAATTGCTGATTTTGGGGTGCAGCAAACCCCACCCACCTGCAGTCATATGTGCCTCAATAATTAGTATCCATTTTGTTTTCATTGAGGTGGATCAATTTATGTTTCTGTCAGCTAACAATAAGTTTATTTGAATAAAGACAAATGAAATCACAGAGGATGAGCTCTGATAGTACTGGGATATGTATGAGATATGAAACGAGAGTCTGAGGAAAGGTGATATTACACAAGAACAGGGTTATCCCCTCTTGAAATGAATAGCTGTGTGAGCAGACAACTCCTAAATGACTGACAATCCTCCGTCTAGCTAGGCTATGGTTGGATATTCCTTCCAGTCCAACCCTCCCTGGCTAGACAGTTAGTATGGAATGTTTTTATTTTTGCAGGTCATTTCCTATAATATAGATGTCTGGAATTTATATTAATTAGAGAGAAAACGACCAGCAGAAAAAACATGCTGACTCAAGAGGACATATGATTGCGTTGGGCCAGATGTGATGAGTGTGGAACTAACTAATGGTGAGAAAATCAAACATTGCCAGTTTCAGACATGACTGTAGTGAGAAAGGAGAGCCATGGCGAACAGATCTTACCTGAGTTCTTGCTGCTATCAGAGCTTCTAAGACGTACTGTTGCCAGGCACCTACTCAGAAGAAGCCAAAACTAAACCTCCGCCTTATTGCTATGAGTAAAATAAGTCACATAAATTAATCACAAAGCTAGTCATGGCTATACGTATTCAGGGTCACAAAAACTACAAAAGTCAAAATAGAATACTTTCTTGCTATCTTTAGTTATCTGAATGTGTGAAACTTCGACAATAACTGATGACACCAAAAATTTCAGTAAAAGTAAACTACACCAAATAAACAGCAATGTAAGGCTAAAATTATTATGGTTGACGTGTGTAAAAATGTATATTTGTAAGATAGAGCTAACAAACAAAATGAATCATTATGAGTTGGGAATCTATAATGCAGTAGGCCAGGTCCTAATGTGTCAGTTTGGCCGTTTGAATAAAATGCACATTAACCCTGAAATTTCAAGATTAGAATCACAGCCCAGCCAGCGGGTCGTAAAAACATTGTCTGAGTTTTTCTTAATTCAATACGGTGTCAGGAGGACCCTCACATGTTCCCAGGATCTGACGGCATGCACAGACCATCCATAAGCTGTGCAATCGCTTCATAAAATTTACCAACATTCGATTGTAAGACAATAAAGAGATCACCTGATTCATGCAGTTGCTGACATTGATCGGCAAAACTTCCAAATACCAGCAATTTACTCGAAAACATGTGTCTTTGGCAGTGTTTGCCTCGCACTTGAGTCTAAACTAAGTTTGGTCTAGTTTGCATGAATCCAGAGATGCTCTGCCTCCAATGATAAGCTGCAGGGGAGGGAGCACTTTGAATGCAAGCTAACTGGATCAAACTTGAATCTTTAGCCTTCACTATCCAATCTTGGCCTTCACAAAATCAGGTATATTGTGTCTGTAGTAGTACTAGTATACCATTATTGCGCATGACTCGGGTTAGTATTTCGCACAGTTTAAAAGGTGCAGTTGCAATAGATATAATATGTTGTGGTGCGTTTCGTGCAGTGTGTTTCTAAAATATAATTCTGGAACTAATAACATGTTGACATTTGAGACTTAAAAGAGTTGAGTCTGTGATTGCAGCAATATCAACCACTATTTATAAGGATAAATTGCTAACTAAATGTATACTCTGTAAAAAGTAAAGCAACTCTTATCTACCTACCTACTACAACTACTACTACTACTAAGACTACTACTCAGTTTTTTCTCTCCTCTTCTCTTGAGCTAATTCTTATTGTGTATGTCTTACAAATCTCCCTGGTCTTACTGGAGGTAGTAAAAATTAAAATTTGTGAATTGACAATGAAAGCAGTCATTTCTCAAGTAACAAACACATATTTTACCTGTGACTGCCGACTGGGCAGCTTTCTTGTGGATGATCTGTCTTGACCAAAGCAAAGGTCTTGATTTTTTTTACAAACCGGAACTTGAATTTAATAGATAAATTGGGGTCGCTGCAAATTAACAATATAAAAGAAAACCAAAATAGTTTTCCCTTTGCCAAGAGAGGCAACTCATATATTAATCTCATCATAACATCTAGCCAATAACATCATCCAGAAAAGATGTTAAATATACACAGTTCTAGCTTCCTATTGGTCAATCTATCACTATTACATAATAATATTACATAATTCTAGGCTTGGTTTTGTTGTGGTAGGCAACATTCCAACAATGAACTAAACCTTAGTTTATTGATTCCAAGCTCACTCACACTATTTTGGAATGTCATCTACTGATACAATGATGATAGTTTTTCCTTTGGATCATGGCTGAGACCAATGAACTAATGAACCAATGAACTGGTTTAGTTCATTGCTGAGACACTTGCAAGCAACTTGGACTTGGTAGAGGTGAGAGACAGAAATACTGAATATTTCATTTTTCTGGACAAAGGACATATCTATGTTATACATAATATTACACATACAAGTTTGCACACAGAACTGATGTTGATACCTCACTTCTGACCGGTTTTACCAAGGAATAACAGGTTACAGTACCACCCTGTCCTTCCTGTTACTCCTTGGTTCTACCAGTTTAAATAGTTCTGCTGTACCCTGGAAATCAAAAGAGGAAGGTGGGCACATTGAGCCATGAGATTTAATTTGTGTTGCGGATTATTTTTCATAGTTCAAATGAATGAAACGAATGCGCTGTTGCAATGAGTTTTTCGTTATGTCTTATGGCTGCAATGAATTAAAAAGTTATTACCAGCAAATTGATGACCATAAAAAAGTGGCACAACGCGTCGGATATAAAATTTTGAACCAGCTCAACGTGCCCGTGCTTGGGGTATGTTGGGCCGCTTCCCGTATTTATTTGAAACAGCAATATTTCCTTTTCTAGCAGCAATAGGTTGCTGACCTCACTAATGTCAATGGAAGACATGAAGCCCGATTCCAGTACCAAGTTTTATTACTCTAACACAATTCAACTGCGTGGTACAAACAAAATGTAAAAACTGGCTCACACTGCCCCGCCTTCCCCTACATTGTGTATTGCCAATGGGTAAGGGAGATTTACTATTATATCTGGCTCATTAATGAGAGCACTCTTTTTTATGTTTAGTATTTTGGACAATTAACTGCCAGATACTCTCATTGGATAGTTATCCCAAGAAGTGAAAGCCTTGGTTGTGCTATAGTGTTAACTTACTAGCTAGATGATTTCCCACATATGGGGATGTAGCAACTAAAGGTTGTCTCTTTTAATGTTCCTCAACCTCTGTGCTGTCGAGCAGGGCGCACCGTCTTAGGCAGGGAGGTTCATGGTGAAAGTCTTAAAAACGTTTATATATTGCTTTCTACATATTCACTAGCTCGTACTTTAAGGTTAAAAGATCTTTATTTACACTGGTGCAGGTCCACTCTCTCACAAGTATGCTCTTGAATCAGAAAACAAGGCAGACTAAGGGCCTGTACAGTCTAGGTTAATTCAAAACTATTACATAATATGTCTGCTACAGAGTAAATCCACTCAATTATCAAACATGCAAAATCAACATTATTAAATAAGTGAGGTGTTTGATTCAGATTACTGGTTGGCAACAAAAATTGTTATTAAACTACATCATCACACCACAGATGGCTACACTCATAAGGCCACGTGATCAGCCCACCCCTGGAAACTTGGACCTGGCCTTATGGCTACACTGACTGCCCTAAATTCTATACTCACCCTGCTTTTTATCTGCATCAGAGACCAATACAGGACTCTCTGCCACATTGCCTGATCCACTAGGCCCTTGATGCGAGTGGCGGAGTACAGCCTGGTTTGTTCCCGGTGTGGTCGGGGAGAGAAATTGAAGTTCTTCCATGAATTCCGTGAAGGTTAGCATGGGAAGTAGTGTTGATAGATTTGACCATGATTAATGGAGGTTTGCCTGCATGTGCTGCTGTGTCGGATTTAACATGGAAGGCAGAATTAATGTTACCTGGCATGATACTGGCCTCTAGTTTTGCAGCAAGGTTAGAATCTATTTTAGTTGTGTACTCGTGCTGACTTGATGGTATATTTGCAATGAGCAATGCTTTCTGTTTTTCTCATGATCAATGCGGACCACAGAATAGATTATTGTGCGTTCTTCAACAGATCGGTTCAAGTTATGCGACTTCTGCTCAAAGCTCTCGATATTGGTTCTCTAAATCCTCAATATCCTTGCTTACGGAGTCAAAGCTTTCAATCATCTGGTTTTTATCTGTCTCTAAGGGATCTAGTCGCAGAGTTAAACAGGTTTTTATTCCGAGCATCAGATGTTTTCCTCATCTCATCAAAACCACATCTTTATATTTCTGAAATACCAGCGCACAACTCTCTTTATTATAATAGTGAGATTATAATGTGCAATACATTTAACAATAATTATATAACTCTGAACAAAGCCCAGAGATTACTTCAATTATTGCCATAGCCACACAACACAAGCTAAAGTGAAAGTAATAGTTAAGACTTATGATCCTAACTAGACAATGCAAAGATTATAAATATAAGTCATTGGACAAGGGGTACCTTGAATCACAGCTTGACCATGGCAGCCTCTGGTCAACTATAACAATAACTAGAATGACATATTATACTGTATTTCAAGGATGCTTTCAATCAGTGCCAATTAATTCAATATGATAGAATGTAGTACCTGTTGAGGGGTGAGTTTGAAACACCAGGGAAGCTAAAACCTATTACCATGGGATGGTGGAGATGCACAAGTTAATACTTGAGACAGTTGATATTTTGTATCCCCTGTAGGCAACTGAATTAAAGCTGTATTTGGTATAGCAGGGTAGTAACTCCTTTGTTGATGGCACTATTACTGTTGAAATACGTGGTCAAAAAAGCAGACATGTATGTAAAAGAATTCAAACTCAGACTTCTCGCAAAGGCAAATCTAGTCATGCAATAAAAACTGCCGCCATAAATTTGTTTTGCATCTGAGCTCAAACATCGCTATAATGGCCTTGTTATGGCTACGACTGTTTGATTCATCAGAAGAAAAGGTTTCCTTGTCACATCATCTGTCCAATAAGTGCTTAGGTAACCTGACTGTAGTATAAGGATGTAACAAAGATCATCGAAATCTTCAATTGCCCGCTATTCCGCTACGCTGCCGAGCAGGGTGCACCATCTTAGGCGGGGAGGTTCATGGTGAAAGCCGCTCTTTTTCTCACTGACTACATACCAATGTTCTCTGGTTTATAAGTTCGTTTATTACCGATCTTACACTCCCTGACCTTCTAAAGCTGAGCACTACTGTCTGGTCTTGAATCATAAAGTTGCTGTTATATAACTACAGAGTAAGGATAAGTTACTATGTGATATGATAAAATTATATTATATAACAAGTGCCAGCACAAACTATGTTTCATGAAGATTATTATATAATGTGCCTGCTACTTTGAAATTTACTCAATATCAATATCAATATCAAAACCAAAACGTAGCTTGTGAAGATTACCCTTGCTGCAGACTTCCATTGCTTGCTTGAGGACCTGAATTGCAGAGCCTGAATCAGGCAAACTTAAAAGTCCATCATCGACATAGAAGTTCCAGTTTATGAAATCAGCAGTTCGACTGCCAGTTGAAAATGCTGAGCTTAGAATCTGAGACCTAAGTTGCACAAGCTGGTAATGACTTGGCCCCAAACAAGTGCACTTTCACGTGTTAAACTGCAGTTTGACCCTGTGAATCGAAACATAGGAATCTAAGATAGTCCTGGTCCTCCTATGCAACACGAAACTGGTGGAAAATTCTCACTATATCACATGTTACTGCTACACCTTCTCGGCGAAGGCGAAGAAAAATGCCAACCAGACTATTGATCAAGTCCGGCCCTTGAATTTGGTAGTCATTGATGCACTTATCTTGTGATTTTGCGCCCCCATCACAGACAACTCTTATCTTACCTGGTTTCTTTGGGTGCCACACCTCAAAGTTTGGTATGCACCATGAGTTTTCGTTAGCAATTTCATTTTTGGGAACATTCTCAGCTTCACCTTTGTTGATGAGATCATTCATGAATTCATGGTATTGACTAGACAGGTTTGCGTTTTTTGAGAACTCGCGTGTGAGGTTTGACATACTGCTCTCGGCAACTTTTCTACTAATGTTCTGCATTAGGCTTGGATTTTTGAGGTTATTCAACTTACCCATCTATAATAAGCTAAGTACCATTGCAAACTGGTATGTTGGGCTTTCAGAAAGCTGTAGTTACATAGCAGCTGCTGTAGTCCATGTAAAATATAATCTTTGTCAAGCAGGAGGCATACACTCAATAGTATATGATCAATATACGAGGCATTATGAAGGTTTTTATCTTTGCTATTGGTCAGCATTGAAAATTGTTAAATGACTACATCTTCACATATAGTATCATAGTCTGAGCCCCCCAGACTCTTGCCCACCGTCCAATGGATTCTTGCCGACTCAACTTTTGTATGCTCTACCACTCTGCAACAATTATCACCAAAGACAGCATAAGTATGATACAAAGTATATCTACAGCTCATCTTAGTATGCAGTTAGTGTTTGTCATTAGAGGATTCTGTAAGTCCTGGCTGTCATGAACCAGCAACCTCTTGATTTTTTTTTTCAATCATGGCGTTGATTTAATCTGGTTACGTACAGTTTTTTCTTCTCCTACATGGTTTTGGAGTCAATTTGATCACTCTTTGTCACAGAGACACAATCAAATTTTCATTGAAGTTTGATAAATGTTAGAACCTCGAATCGCCTAGCTAGGTTTGTACTGTGTAGCTCTCCAAATCTGCTTTTTTTCCATGGAGCCACTGCAGATTATATATAAGCACTAGCTGCCTTACTGCAAATCTAGGTTCGACTACTATACCTAGCTCTTCTTTTTTTGTGTACTAGTGCAGGCTGTTTTTTTTTATCTTTTTGCTTTGTTAAGCTTTGACCTTAAACGGGTTTTTTTACTGTACAGCCGCTTCTTCAGTTATGTTCTGATTATGGCAAGTGTGATCGAAGAGTCTATGTTAATTTTTTTCTTTCTTCGCATTAATCACCAGTATTGTAATGATTTGCCAGCACTCTTTAATCCATCCTGCCAATTTCTTTCTCATTCTATTTGACACTGTACTCTTTTTTTGAAGCCCTGAAATTTGAAAGGTAGAATGTATCTCTTCATTGTTTTTTCTTTCATTGTTCGAAACCTGTCTTGTTGGTTATCTACTCATAGTGTTTGGCGACTGTCCAAAATGACTACTCACATTAGCGCTACAATAGCAACCCCTTCTAGTGGTAAGGTATAGTAATCATTTACTCACTCTATGTGTTTTATCTCAATATCTCTATAGAGTCCAAGTTACCAAGTTGTCAATATGCACATTTACAGGACTGGTCTAGAAAATAAAAATAATTTTTCAATGTATAGTGTAACTTGCTCTCACCAGATTGGTGCTTTTGAGATCAAACTGACGCTGATATTGTTGATAATATTGTGTAGTATTATATCTCTAATAGCAATGTGAAAACTAAACTGGTGAAATGATTGTAATGTTAATGTTCTTGATAAAATGAATGAAGTTGATGACATAAGAATAACTAGCTTGAGTAGTTATATAAAATAATTAATATCAGGGTCACAATAATATCAAAACAACTATGGAATCTGTGTGACTTCCTTATATGATCAAGTCACAGCCAGCTCGATGCTATATGTTGCTCGGTAGCTGATGATATTAGAAGAGAATTTTGATAAAAATGGTACCAAAAACAGCATGATATTGCATGATATGTCACAGGTTTTAACGCAAGGAGGAGGGTTGTTGCCAATAAAGATTCTACGTCCCGTTGAGTTGGTGGTTGTACGAACCATCAGACTTCCAGTAACCCTGTAAATAAAAATGTCCAAACACACCCTTAGTACCAACAATAAGTATTTAATTTAATAATAAAAATTGTCTATTATTAATGAAGTGAAAGCGGTCAACAAAGACTAGCAGACTGTGTTGTGTCAAAGAACCATGAGAACTAGTACCTTGGTGAAGTATTATTGTTGACACTCTGTGTAACAGGTAGGAATGATTTTTGATTGCTGCCCTTTTTTCTATGGTCTTCATGGAAAAATCCAGTTTTAGTTTACGCAGTTGTTGATTTCGTAGTTTGGCACATATGGCCATGCAAACGGTATTGGACCAAATTTTGTTGGAAGATTTTGACGGTCACACTTTGAATCTCATCTCTTACCACGGCTAAATCACAGGCTAAATTATCTGAAACTTTCCCTCCCCAGATTGGTGCTTTTGTGATCAAACTGACGCTGAGATTGTTGGTAATATCGTGATATTATTCTATCTCTAATAGTGACGTGAAAACTAAAATGGTAAAGTGGTTGCAACGTTAATGGTCTGAAAACTTCGTTGATTTGCAGCGATTACTCCAGTTTAATTATTTGTATACAAAGAGACGGAGTCCTAACACATAAAAATGTACCCAATAAAAAGTATTTAGTCTAGAAATAAAAACGGTCTAATTACTCAAGATAAAATGGTTAATAATAATAAATATTAATATTATATTGATAAATATAATATAAATCAATATTAATTATAAATATTAATAACCAAATAATATAATATTAATAAATGATAAATATTAATGATAAATAAAATAATAATGTATTAAAAAAACTAGGCAGAGAGAGAAGTAGTGAGGCAGTAATATTTCCCACTTTGTGAATGCATCAGTGAAAGCTAAGATATAGGCATTTCCCCTCGCAGTAGTCCTCATTGGACCAGCAACATCGACACTTTCTCTCTCGAATGGAGCGATACAGGGAATTGGTGTTAGTGAATGATCAGATGTGTTACCTTTACGCAGGTTACAGGGTACACACTTCTTACATCTCTCTTTGATGCCTGAGTCAATGTTTGGCCAGAAATACTTTTGTTTGATTCTGTTTGTGGTACGCTCGATCCCACTGCTGCTACAAAATGTGGTGGGTAGCCACCCTATGTGATGGTGGGACTGCTCCACCTTATTTAAGTAGCACGGCCAGCGCAGTATGAGTGATGGTGATTGTTCTTACATGATTCTCTTATTTTTATTCCTAACTTAATTGAATACTCAAGTTGATTTGCAGTGATTACTCCTGTTTAATTCTTTGTGTTCAGTCTAGAAATAGTCTAGTCTAGAAATGAAAAAGGGTCTATTAAGCCAAGTTAAAATGGTTATTAATAACCAGCGGACTCCGGAGCTCTCAAAATCAGTCTGTACATCAGTTTATATTCAACATGGTTAAAACGTATAATACCTATAATATGTAACGATATAACATATAATATTTATATCGTAACTAACCCCGAGGGCAGTACATCAGTAGGGTAGGGCTTTCAATGCGGGGTCAGGGTAACAGAACAATAGTCAGATTCATATATTATGGCAAATGAGGCAAAAATACATTTAAGGTGAAATTGTTTGTGGACGTGCAGACTGCTGCAGCTGAAATTGGATGATTTCTAGGGCTCTTGGTAACTAACAGAAGGTGTATAATAATGTGCAACCGGTGTTTTCTCTGCTTCTGAAACTCATTTATTTGAATTTAAAAACAGTAAATATTCTCGCTCTCTCTCTCTTCTTCTATAAGAATGCTTTGACGGAAAATTATATATTTCCTTCAATACATTCATTGACGAAGAGAGATGATTTTTTTGACTAATCTGGAAACCAATATAGACTATATGCACCAGTCTTGAGAAGATGTGCATGTTTGTTTGGAGTCAGGCTCATAGAACGTTTAGCTCTAGTTGTGAGTTTTTGGCCTGGTATAACTGCATTCACATTGCTGGCATACTGAGCACATGTTGGGTTTTGGTCGTTCCCACCAATCCTCTGTTGACAGAAAAAGTTTTCGATGGCGTTCGAGTTGAACATTGCTGTTATTATACTTCCATGAGAGAATTTGCTCAGGTGGATTTCTGCTACACTTTGTAGGTTTGTCAATGATGCTTCCAAGTCATCACAACACTGGTGTGAAAATATGTCCGTTGATTTCTTGGCTTCGTTTCGCCAATTCGGAACCACAAGTATATACCAGCCAGGGTTTAAATCGTTCATAAGTTACATGTTGAATTGACCTCACATTGATGAAAGTCTCGAACATCGCACTTTTCTCCTCTAACATAGCTATTGTGCCATCCAATCGACTGGCAGCCCCTTCATCAAAATACTTCTGGCAGTTTGTAAATAACAAAGAGTTGTGCTACCTCTCTCTATCTAGTATCATTTCACTTCCCGCATAAACAAAGAAATCCACTTAGCTGTAGTTTTCCCCGTGTAGTTGTAATTCCTGTTTCAGTTTCTAGCACAATTAATCCCTCTGCCCTAGTACTAAGGATTTATCTTCACACGATTTAGATTGTTCCATAAACTCACCATTCTCATCGAAGGTGAAAGCCAGCTATTCATTTTCATTGAATATAGTTTGTCCCACTTTAGTGATGTTGAAAGTTAGCCATGGAACATATTGACACTGCTCTGTCATGTTTCACCCTTAATGTAAGCATGCATAAGCATAGTCCGCTCTCTAAACCTGAGAATTCAATTTAACCGTGAGTGTAAAACATCAGGTAAATGATACGAGTGGTCTGCTATCAGCTCCAGTATCTATTAATGCATACACAAGAATCTCTTCATTGGGTCTCGACTTAAATGATATATACACTGGAACTGTCCAAGACATGGTCTGTGATGACCTGCATGACAATGTATTGTTAGCGTTGGCTTCAGGTTTTTGATCAGCTGATTTACTTGAGGGTTGGGATGGATCAGTAGTTTTACTTTCAGGTTTCGGATTTGATGCTGAGGCTGCAGGGTTATTTGCAGAATTGATACTGTCATCAGACAGTTTGTTTTCAATTGCATTCCCAGTTTGTCTGCGTCTGGACATAATGTAGTCATGAGATTTACTTGGATGGTTCACACCCACGCTTGTTACATTTCGCTGGATATTTACAATTGCTAGATCTATGGCTTAGTTTCAGACAGTAAAAACATAACGAAACCCAACAGTGAAAAGTAACGTAAAATAAGAAAAGCAAATTTTCACAATTAATTTCAGTCGCCTTTTCGTACAAAAATGATTACAATAATACATAGGTAATAATAACACAATAAATATAATTATACAGCAAACTTCCTTGTCCTCTTGAAAGGTCGGTTCTCTGAATATAATATATACTACATGTTCCAAGTTGGTATTGGAGTGAGCACCCACCTTCATATCATCCGATTGACAAAAAGTATTGACTTATTCCGCCACCAGTGTAAGATAACACTAATTGTTGTTGTGACATAATATATAAAAGGCTGGCGACAGGCCACCTAGATTCTTGAGTTCTTGAGTTTAAATTCAGGTCAGCTATATTTAACCATGAATTTCAACACTTGTAAGTTGTGGTATCCGAGAGCCGAAGACATACTCACCTGGCGGGTACCTGGTGCTAGGTCACTCCGTCTTTTAGAAATTTTGATAAAAATGTCCTACTGATGCATCAAAACTTTAGCTTTATGAAAATCGCCAAGAAACATGCGGGCAATTAATTTCCACAATGTTTTTTTTACTCTCAGCTTACAGTCTATTCAACAAAAATAAAAATTAATAATAACTCAATAAACCACCCCCTCAAAATTAGTGTTGCCACCAAATGTGGGGATGTAACAAAAAAGATGAACTGTTTATTTGTTCACAATTCCCCTATGCTTAGGGGTGGAACGGATCAGGGTTGGGCAACCTCGGATCGGATATCGGATCGGTCTATAAATCCAACCTCGGATCGGATCCGGACCCGGATAACGCGTAAATGCGCTAAATATACCAGTCACAGCAGCTCTTCTTTAGCACCATAATATACAATTAAGGTCATTGAATACATGGATAAACTCCGTCAACAATCTCTTCCCTGAACCATTACCCTAGTTTAAATTTGCACATAGCAGCTTGGATATAATTCCTTACAGGAGCAACTTATCACTCAAACAGGGCAAGGATCACACAAACAGATTATTTGAAAAGATCATTTAATGAGTGCTAAGATCTCTTGACAACGAGAATTTGTGCATAGGCACTCAATTTGCCAGGATCACTCAAACCCCGATGTTAAAAATCACTGAGTTTGAATTTACTCCCTGCTCCTATGTCCCAAATCTCTGTTGTGATTAGAGATAGGAATTGTCTTTCTACTTTGAAAAAGCAGAAGAGGATAATTACTTAGTTCATCAAACTAGACATTTTGTTACAAGGAACATCATTGGACAAACAATTATGTCTTATGTCACAACGATCTGAGTAAAGATGCTTCTATCAATTTCATCCATCAAATTTAATCAGCAACGATATAGATAGCTATGAAAATGAGACAGGTATTGAATGCCTACTGATCACCACTGAGTGCTTTCAGCCAAACTCAATTATCTTATCTGAACTACAAATTAATGACTATCATACTTCCTCCCTTGTCATTTTCAGTGAGATAAATGATGCTATTGCTAAGTAAGTGTAATGTGTTGATTAAAAACGTATCATCTCGGATCAGACAACACATATCCGACCCGGTTTGTGGTTGGATCCGAGGTCAAATATCCGAAATTCAACTCCAACCTCAAGAGGTCGTTCCACCCCTACCTATGCTGTCGAGAAGGGCGCACCATCTTAGGCAGGGGGGTTCATGGTGCAAGCCCTCAAAATCTTTATTTAATTTGTTGTCTATGTTATATCTCTGGGTTTATAAGCTACGACTTTTGTATATTAGCGAATATACATTAAGCGTTTGTAACTGCCCTCCTAGATTAACACGTTAACACTTGTAGATAACTACAATTTTATATAAAATTGATTAAAATATTGATAATGTGCAACTAGTTTGATTCAGTTAGTTATTCATAAAACATTGAAATTGAAATGGCATTTGTCATGGTAAAAATGCAAAAAATGATGAAATCAGTATCAAGTTTTTAAATGATGAGCTGCTATGATTAGGAGTAAAAGTAAAATAATGTACATTAAAGTCTATCGCAGATGAAATGCGCCTGTGAGATTTCTGTTTGATATTAGAAGTTTTTACAGCTATTTGGTCAAGAACATGTGGACCAGCAAAAGTCTCCCTCATATGGGTAACAACAGCATTATGATCAGCGCTACCATGATTCCTACGGAATCGCCTAATTTGCCTCAGCTTTTAAATATATCTCTAAAATATTTTTCCTTTGATTGTCATTTGGCCCAATCCCTAAAAAATTAAAATTTGAAATTAAACTCTCAAAGCTTTTGGGGACAGTAAACTTCTCAATATCTAGTCGTGAGAGTTCATGGCGAGGCACAGCCTCAGCACCTACCCTCACATCGTCACGCACAGCGTTAAGCTGATCATTTAACGCAGCATTGGCTTGTTCAACTTGTTGCCTAGCATCCCTTTCTACTGTTGACCTACCTTCAAAGGCGTTCATTAGGTCTCTCAGTTTCTGGTCTCGAGCATTGACCTGGTCGGTCTGTTGAACCTGATTAACTTGTGCAATCTGGTGCATTATCTCATCTTTGATTGTCATTTGGCTCAATCCCTAAAAAATTAAAATTTGAAATTAAACTCTCAAAGCTTTTGGGGACAGTAAACTTCTCAATATCTAGTCGTGAGAGTTCATGGCGAGGCACAGCCTCAGCACCTACCCTCACATCGTCACGCACAGCGTTAAGCTGATAATTTAACGCAGCATTGGCTTGTTCAACTTGTTGCCTAGCATCCCTTTCTACTGTTGACCTACCTTCAAAGGCATTCATTAGGTCTCTCAGTGTCTGGTCTCGAGCATTGACCTGGTCGGTCTGTTGAACCTGATTAACTTGTGCAATCTGGTGCATTATCTCATCAAACCTTCCCTGATCTTGCCGCCTCTATGTCATTTGCTCTCTGTTCGTGTTGAGTTTGCAGCCTCCAAGGGATGAAGTTGTCAATGTTGACTAATGTTGAACTTTAAATTGGCCATAAAATTCATAATTTATATTTTGGCGGAACAGCACTTATAACAGGAGACAGACAGCTCCTACAATCTTTTTACTTTCTAAAATCACTCACAAATCTTCTACCCCACAAGAGCGCAGCAAAGTTTCTTCTGGTGCCATTTGTTGGTTTTTATCTCATGGTAGTATCATGGCGCCTGTCCAAGATAACTACTTATGTAGACGCTACCCTAGCTTCAGAGATAAATATGAGGCTTTCATTTTAGGGTCTCCTGGGTTTATTTAACGTCTCCTGCTTTTATTTTTGGCCGGTTTTTATTTTTTCTAGGTAGGCCTCAACCACATTCTCCCCTTTACTATATCAGCTATCATGTAAGTTGGTCCAGGCTACTTCATAGGACGTTTCAGTTTTCTGTCTGTAAAGACCTTGGATATATTTGTAAGCTCTAGCATCAACAAATTGTCCTAGTTTTAGCCATTTTTTGTCCTGCTGAGCTTTTTGATAAGCTGGTGACCTCAATGAAAGCCGCTTCTCCAGAAAGCATGGGTGGTTTTGATGGGCATTGTCTGACAAAATTGATTGCTTCAGCATAATCATTAGGTCGAAATGCAGATTGCTGGTTGACACTGGTGACAGGATTTTGGTGAGCAAGAGCATCTTTGTTGCATGTCACATTATCCATAAATACACAACCATTTATCTGTGTACTAATAAACTGATTAAAATAAATTTATTAAATCAATTAATAATAACATAATAATATATGATCATAATAATTAATAAAATGAATGAATTAAATAAATAAATACACTACCATAAATACATTATCCATAAACATCAACTTTCTCACACAGATCTATTTCAGCATCATCGTTAGAGATTACTGGTTCAACTTCATTGGATATCACATTAACATCAACTTTCTCACATTGATCATTTACTTGACATTGAACACAACTTAGCACACCTTTTGTTGCAGGTAGTGGTTTCTGAACTTCAGCTTTTTCATAAACTTCAGTATTTACACAAACCTCAACACTATTTTTCTCAACACAAACGATTGCAGGCTTTGACAATGTCAGCCTTGGAGCATTACATGATACAGAAATTACACTAACCTTACTTACCTCTGCTGTAAATATAGTATCGTTAACAATGGTACAACATGAGAGAGGGAGAATTACAGAATTAGCAACCATTTCTACGTTGAGATTACAATAAAATATTATTCAAATAAGTCAGAAAAATATCGGATTCATATTGATTCATATCAGAATAATATCGGATTCATATCAGAATAGTATCAGAATAATATCAGAATAACACCAGAATAATATCATAATAATATCAGAATAATATCAGAACAATATCAGAACAATATAAGAATAACATCAGAATAATATCAGATTAATATCAGAATAATATCAGAATAATATCAGAATAATATCAGATAATATTGGTACCTTGTTTGCATCAGGTACAGCATCTGCTGTGTGATGGATCTAACAAAAGACTCGAGTGATCCGCTGCCGTCAATTTTTTGAAAGTCAGTTTAGTAAATTCGTATAACGGCATAACCCTGCCCCTTTGAATACCATCTCTCAACTCCCCAATACCTCCCTGTTGGACGGCCAGCTGATCCTGCTGAGAATTTAATCTCTCATTAATTTCTGCAGTTAAACGTTCAATGGTACGTTGCTGAGCTCTTACCTGCTCCATGGCCTCCTCAGCTTGTCTCTGCGCTGCTTCTGCCATGTTGTCTTCAGTTCGCTCAGCCAACAGTTGATCCTGCCTTCTCCTTGTAAGTTGTGGTATCCGAGAGCCTCAGACGTACTCACCTGTTGCTAGGTCTGCTCTGTCTTTTAGAAATTTTGATAAGATTGTGCTACTGATGCATTATAATTTAAGCTTTGAGAGAATTTGCAAAAAAACGCGCAATCAATTTATTTCCACAACAACGCAGTTTTACTCTCTCCTTACAGTCTAATCAATTAAAATTAGAAATAACACAATCCACCACCCCCTCAAAATTAGTGCTGCCACCAAATGTGGGGATGTAACAAAACCATTTAGTTGTGTATCAATAGATTAATTTAAATAAATAAATTAAATAAATGACTCAAAAGTAGTGCAAATTAAATCTAAGGTGCAAATTACAAATAAAACAGGTTATTCCAGAATTTTGCTAAATATTATAACAAAAGGATAAAACATAAATTTACCTTGGTGACACCATCCAACGAGAGGCTATTTTCTAGATTGTAGTGCTGTGTAAGATATGGCAGCTGTACTTAATTATGTTGAGATTAAATAAAATAATATTCAATTAAGTCAGAATAATACCAGAATAATATCAGAATAATACCAGAATAATACCAGAATAATATCAGAATAATATTGGTACCTTATTTGAATCAGTCCATCTGCTGTCTGATGGATCTAACAAAAGACTCGAGTCATCCGCTGCCGTCAAATTTTTTGACATTCAGTTTAGTAAATTCGTATAACGGCATAACCCTGCCCCTCTGAATACCCTCTCTTAACTCTCCAATACCTCCCTGTTGGACGGCCAGCTGATCCCTCTGAGCCTTAAATCTCTCATTGATTTCTGCAGGTAAACGTTCAATGGTACGTTGCAGAGCTCTTACCTGCTCCATGGCCTCCTCAGCTTGTCTCTGCGCTGCTTCCGCCATATTGTCGTCAAGTCGCTCAGCCAGCGGTTGATCCTGCCTTCTTGTAAGTTGTGGTATCTGAGAGCCCTAGACATACTCACCTGGCAGGTACCTGGTGCTAGGTTGGCTCTGTCTTTTAGAAATTTTGATAAAATTGTGATACTGATGCATACAAATTTAAGCTTTTAGAGAATTTACGAGAAACACGCAATCAATTTATTTCCACAGCAACGCATTCTTACTAAATTAATTAATTTTAGACTAATTGAAATTGAACGTAACTCAATCCACCACCCCCTAAAAAATTAGTGCTACCACCAAATGTGGGGATGTAACAAAAATGTTGAATTGTTTATTTGTTCACGATTCTTCATGCTGTCGAGCAGGGCGCACTATCTCAGGCAGGGAGATTCATGGTGAAAGCCCTAAAAATCTTTATAACTTGTTGTCTACTTTATGTTGAAAGTTCTTTTATTACGCTGGCACAGGTCCACTCTCTCTCAAGTCGAACACTGACGTTTACGGTGCGGGTTCTAGTCAGTAGTTTCTCAAATTCCTGAATATGGTCTTGTACTGCCCCTGCATGGCTGTTACCTTTCCCATAGATGACAATGTCATGTGCTACTACATTTACTCTTTGTAGAGTCCTAACACACAAAATGTACCCAACAATTATTTAAGTATTTAATTATTCATATCTAAAGTATTTAGTATATAATAAATATTGTCTATTTAATCAAGTGAAACGGTCAATAATGAAAAGCTGACTATGAAGTGCTTGATATCAGTAATTTATATCCGTTATCAAAATGTAATATAGAAAACACCTCGGGCTATTCTTCCAGCCAGACATAAGTACTAGAGGCCTAAACACACCAGAAATAGAAAAGATTAATGTATTTCACTATGGCGCCCACCCTCAATAGCCGGCCAGCAACTCACTAAAGTTTATGACAACGTCCTGAGCTATGGCATCAGCTTGTATTACTTGTTGCAGCAAGGTATCTGTGGCTTGAGATGTATTAGGCGTGACGTTGGCGCCTTTTAAGACTTCTATCGGCTTGAGAGGCCTCACATATTCTATCACTGCCTCTACTGATTTGGGCTTATGGCATATCACCTGATGTTGAATGTTGCTCGCTTTTGTTTGTAATGGCAATGAGGCTGTCTATAGCTTCTGTATAGTTCTCTATTGTATCGATAACCTGTCTGCCATTTTCTCTGAGTCAACTTGCATACCGCTTCTGTGGGCGGTCTTCTGTGTCGCTTCCGTATCTCTGCTTGAACGAATTAATCAGCAGGCCGAAATTTCCACGCATCTCCTCTGGCATTGTTGAGTAGTATGAGTAGGCTCCGTACCATTTGAGCCTTTTCAGCCTCTGACAGCTGGCATGACGAGAAAACGATGTCCAATTTCTCCACCCACTCGTCAAAACTATTCCAGCTAGCGGAGCCAGAGACCTTTCCAATTAACGTAAATTCCGTTGAAGATATTGAGAATCTTTTCCTACTTGAATTCTCCGTTTCTGATATGTTAGGTTGTGAGTCTGACTTTTCAGAGGATGTTGTGAAAGACATCCTCTCCAGTTGCCTCAGTTCCTAATCTTGCTAAGGTTGACTCTCTCTATCTCTGAATTATAATTAGAATCTCCCTGTCCGATACTTGAATACACTGTTGAATTAAATGTCAGCTCTGTGGTTGCTTAAGATTGGTCAACAGAAAATAAAATTCTGAGTCAGCTTATTTATCGACACCTGCTTATTCAAAGATGAAAGCAAGGGATACAATAGTCCATTCTTCTCTGCCGTCCTTGAATTCCTTCACAACACAAAATCGAATCAAATTTTTGTATATTTTTGAAAATTATTTGCATGGCACTGTAACAAAAGAAGTAGTAGATTGTTCATCAAGCAGAACTTAGGTCAAAAACTCTTGCTTGGGATAGTTTTCCGTGGATAGTCAAACTGGGAGAGTTCTTGTGTAAAGCCTACCTGTTGACGCATTTAACTGAGTATTTGTACATGACATTTGTGGAGTTGTCTCCTGAGCCTAAGCCTGAGCCTTTTTATTGGCTTCATGAAACAAAGTGTGATGGCCAGTACTCCCACATGAACAACATTTTATGTGTTTTAAAATTTTCTGGCACTATGATTTTGCTCTATACACCGAAAACAAAGATCAGGGTGCCAGATTGTTTTGAGCCTGGAGTTGTGGTTCATTGCCTTGAATGTTTTACACTGAGCGACATAACGATGGTCAGCGCCATAGCAGATAACGCATTCAGTTTTACTAGAATTTTCTTTGTTTATGCTGTTGTTTGTTACAGCATTCTCATATATTGTTCTGGGTGTTGGTTTGGGATTTCCCTGTTTTGATTGACCAGGCTGAGGGTTTGAGGTCACTTGTCGGACTGAGGAAAGTGATGATATGGGTTTGCAGATTTTGTCTGGTTGATCAAAAAATCAGGATTTTTTTCTTTTCATTACAGCCCCTACTGGAATCATCCATACTTAATACAAAGAAGTGGCAAGCATAAGCCTGATACTGAAAATTTGCATTTGCAGATTTGTTGTGGACCTGTGGACGATGTAACACTCAATTGAGTGATGTCACTTCCAGTACCCTCTTCCTCGCAGATTGTGTTTGTACAAGTTTGCTTTATTTTGTTTCAGATAAAATGGGAGTCACACCATGATCAAATCAAGCGGGAGATGGGTTATAGACCTGGTGGTACTTACTAAATGACCATGTGATGTCAACGGCAATAGAAATAGACGTGGTGCTACTCTCTCAATGACCATAAGATGTCAATGGCAATGAAATAGACGCGGTGCCACTTTCTCAATGACCATTTGACTAAAAGGACAATGGAAATTCATCATTGACCTTCCATGACTATGCCTCATAAAAAATAACATATGGTGTGTTAACAACCAAGACCTACCATGGCTCAGGACAAATGTTTCACATGTAAACGCTACTTTATTGTCCGACCACAATTAAAGTTAGCATTAAGAGATTATTGTGGGGGCTTGACAAGTCTGGCACATGACTTTTATTGTGTCTTATTTTAAAATGCACAGCCAATGATGCAACGTTTGTGCTACAATCCTCTTTAAGGATGGATTTGGTAACCTTTATTTTTTGCATTTTATTTTGTCCTGATATTACAAAGTGATGAGGAAGGTCCTTCCCTGTCTTCCATAGGTGTTTCCGCAGTTAACCGTGCCTATCACCAGATGTTGGCATATCCTTGTTGGCAAAAATAAATGATTATAATGTACTGAATATGCAAATGTGAGACTTGTTTATGTGAGACTTGTTTATGCAAATGATGCAAATGTGTACTAATCCTTCACATTTTCAACAATCAACAATTGGCAATCAGGATTATATATAAATGTAGATTATTTTGAATTGTTGTTTGGTGTGGTTGCTACATATATTTATATAAATATATATATATTAACTTCTAGCTAAAAACTCATAGTTCTACTTGAACGGATATCCAATTACTTTACTTGATACTTTACTTAAATACGTTACTTGATGACGATGTTGATTCTAAAGCTCGACGGAAAGGAAATTTATTTTCAACACTTGTCGGAAAAATGATGATCCACCATAGTTTTGTGACACCGCCTTAGACAGTTGTACCCATGGTCATGTCATGGTCATTGATAAAAGGGACTTTCTCTCCCACCATAGAAGAGCCAACTGCAATATAGCTTGCCAAGAGTATAATGCTTCACGGTGCCGATAAGGAAATTGTTTCTGTATTTCAGATATATTTCATAAATCTCACACGTCTTGGCATCTTGGCACACTTGATATTTGGTCAGTGCAAATACTCCGATATATCCCCGATATACACCACTATCTAGCTATAGCAATTTTCATCTTCAATAGACAAACTGCCCAAATAATTTGACTGGGCCATGATCAGGCTTGATCCACAACATGACGAATTGCATACACATCTTCTCATATCTTGACAGACTGGTCAGAAAATGTAACTCACAATTGCTATCACCGCAATGTATATATATAAATATATAATCCGTTATTCATTATATATAAATCTCATAATATTGTTGATCTGTTAGGACATGAGTGTCGTCCTGTGGTGGAATTAAGATTATAATGAGCTCTGGCGGCATGTCCTGTGGCTACACCTGCCGCTGGTTGTGGTCGGATCTTCTAATATCCTTTGGTTTGAAATGTCCTGAACATATCTCAAATGCGATATGATATTTATACTATGCATCTGCAGATTAAGATATTTATTACAATTTTTGTCTCTTCAGCGCAGTACCAAAAACTTATATTACGATTCACACCAGCGTTCAACTCTTTAAATTAAGGCAGACCTGATGCTGAGATCACAATCACTGCGTTTCCATGTTGTTATTGAGGTCGACCTGAGGCTTATTTCGCGGCTCTTCAAGCTATGGGAGCACCTCCCAGCTTGTGCTGAGATAAAGCAAACTGGCGTGGCTGAGCGGTTAGCAACAAAGACGTGGGAAGCCTCAGTTCGAATCCTGGTGGCAGCAGATTTGTTTTATGTTTTGTTCTCAGCCTTACCAGGTCGTCATGGAAATGGTTGCATATTTGAGGTCGAGCAAAGAGGTGACAACTCAGCTCGATCTAGGCCAACCTCAAAATTCACATGGAAACATGGTGAATATACAATACAGTTAACTATTATATAACCTTCTGAACAAAGTACTTGATTGGCTCAGTCTGGTCTTAGCCACACAATAAAATTACAAAGTAGAAGTATAAACATTAACAACGATTAGACAAAGGGTGCCTCAATTAACAGCTTGACCACAGCTATCCTCTGGTCAAATCCACAACACAATGGTAAAAACAGTAATGTCAAGCTATCATATTAGGATGGTCGTTAGAAATGAGATACTGAGAACTATTCTGAAAATTCATATTAGCTCAGGCTTGATTCAATCCAATGGTCTATAAAACTGGTCTTTATTTGAAGATATTACATATGATAATGTTTAGGAATTATTGTTTGGGTTGACTATATCAAGTTAGATCCATTCACCGCAGGCAAAAAGGCGGCGTGACCAGTAGAGGGGGGGGCAGGCAAATGTAGTAGAGAGGGCAACTCCAATCGCAGGCACATGGATCAAACTTGATCTAGGGTTTGACTAGTCTGGCACATCACTTTTTGTCGTGCCAATGGGTGCTTTAAAATGCAAAGGACAGCCAATGATACACAGTAGGACTGCATCTAGAAAAGAAACAAGATGTACCCCTCACCCCATCCTAGCATGGGCCAGAACCAGATGCCTAGGATAGCCTGCATTTTGTAAATTGGTTTTTAATTTTTTTTATCCTTGGAATATCCATAACTAAGTACTATTTAATTGGCATAACAGGTTCTTTCATGATATGAAAATTATCGGTAATAGAAGCTATGTGTTTACTTTTTCTGAGCTTTCTACATTATAATCCATTTGCCTTGATTCTCAGCTAGCCGCAAACAGACTGCCAAGGCATAGGATTAATCTAATACGTAACTCAAGTATCGGTAGAAGTTATTTGTTACCTCTGTTGCTGGGACAATGGTTCAGTATGTTCTAGGATTATCATTTTCTGCCCGCTCGATGCTGAACATTTTGTGCGTAGGAAAGTAACGGTTTTGATTTATTATGAAATAATGTTGTCTTATAGTGTCAAGCCATACTGCCAAGTGCCGATATTTGATATTGACAATTTCGTAAGTTTGTCACAATTCTTGCTCCGACACCCAGTGAGATGCCACCACGGCTTAGGGCGGTACACTGACGTAACCGAGGCTCAACCACATCCCTGACGGTGACAATGCTGGTTCCTATTTTTCAGAGACTTCCAGAATTCCGAAGTGGGCGTATAGTTCCAATTTCACAAGCACCGCTATAAAACTGATGAGAACAATGCCTCAAAATCATTCACTGCAAAGGAGTTTTCCTAGTGTAGCAACTTTTTGTTTGTCGGATAAACTTGACTTCAAAGGTAAGCTAACTTTTTTTATGTTATCAGTTTATGTTAACCAGAATCAGCAATGCTTCAGGGTAATGTAAAGATTTTTTAGATTGTACTAAATTTATCATTCATCTAAATATCCTCTGAGAAATAGTGTATCTTTTTGAATGGAAAATGATGTAGGAGCTGGATTTAGGGACGTAGAGACTCTTAATCATTTGGAGTACATCAGTACTCCAGACAGTGCTACGTGACCCAGTCCAGGTGCTACCATTTCTACCATTTCTACCGTTTTGGATTGCCTGCAAAATGTTTTTGTGTTCAATTGAGTGATAAATTAACACCGAGGGAAGATATATCATTAATCTGAATATAATAACCTATTTGAATTATTACAGGGTTACCAACATGATGTCGATGTCTATTCTATCTATTGCTGTCGTCATCGCTGTCTGTACTCAATGCTGCGGTGTTAGCGGTAGGTATTTTGAAATTCATTTTCACATTTAAATACATCCACATCATTAAATTAAAATTTTGTTTTTGAATTATTTTACGTGGTTTATTTGCATTTTCGGACTTACTTGTTTTGCATTGAAAAATGGTAAAGAAAATGATAACTGAAATCATTTAGCATTGACTATTTATAGTCATCTCTCATTGTAGGTCAGATCAATGGAAATGGAAATACAGGAGTTAATAATGGGAACTTTAACAGGGGCGGAGTAAATGGTAATGGGAATGGTGGATCTAATAATGGCAACAGAAATGTAGGCGGGTTCAACGGCAACTTCAATGGAAATGACAACTCTGGTGGACCACCCAGTAACCCTGCAACTACTACAACAACAACTACAACTGCAACTACAACACCAACTACAACACCAACTACAACAACAACAACAACAACATTAAGGCAACGAATTGCTGTTACAGAAGACCGGACACCTGTTTCCCCTAATGGTAGTCAGCGAGGCGGAATAGTTGGCAGTAATCGTGGTGGTAATAACAGCAGTAAACAGGGTGGTAATCGCTCTGGAAAGGATGGCAGAATATCCAGACCTTGGGATTGGAAAGCAGAAGCTATTAGACGAGGCCTAGACATAACAAAGCTTTCACGATCAAGCTTTATAAGGAAATTTGGATTTGGAAATAGCAATAAAAAATCTAACACTGGTTACTAAGTCTTGGACTAACTGTCTGATCAGAGAGGGTGGGTGTCCCACCCTCCCTGGTCTGATTCGTTACTTAGGCTGTATTGTTTACTGTTTTCTGTTATATTTTTAATGTCAAGTTTGTTTTCCCTTTTTACTGTACAATTTTAATATTGTAAAATATATTTGATGCATTCAAATCTTTGTTCTATTATCTCTATGTCATCCCTCTCTTGTGGTGTTGTTAGCCATAAGTTAGCATTTGAGCAGGGAAATGAGTATCTCGAGGCTTGATAGATTCTATCTATGATTATTTGTCCTCTCGGTGCATGATCTGATAACTCCTAACCAGAATGGTTATGTTTCCCAATAAACATAATGCTACTAAGTATATTAAGTCTATCTGAATCCCTAATGAGCGCTTTACTTAGTATATCGCTGTAAAAGCTTAGAATAGAAAGTACAATGAACCAAACATCAGTCAAAATTTCTACCAAACAAATCTTAAATGGTGGAGGACGAGGAAAGGAAGAGTGGGTAACTTAACTTTCACTTTTAAAAGCTTTTGTCATACCCATGTACAAATGGTATAAGCTTCTTCTTCTATTTCTCTGGCATGATAATCATGAAATTTTACATCGTTGCGGTAAATAGAG
Organism: Membranipora membranacea; assembly: GCA_914767715.1. Classification (NCBI taxonomy): domain Eukaryota; kingdom Metazoa; phylum Bryozoa; class Gymnolaemata; order Cheilostomatida; family Membraniporidae; genus Membranipora; species Membranipora membranacea. Next base: position 10,932,724 of record OU612073.1, on the reverse strand, counting down.
GTGCCCAACCTATGGCTCATGAGCCACCTCGGCTCATTTTGGCTTTTTGGGTGGCTCATTTTAATATATGCAAATTTCACGCGCCTTTTGGCGCGAATTTCATGCATTCAATTTGTGCATGTACAATGTGCATTAAATGTATGTATAGTGTATACAAGTTCATTGTACTGGGTGCCTGCATTGTATATATGTGTGTAGAGTTGTCTTCTTGCAGACTTGCCAACCTAAATTTTCCAAAATGCTTATAAAAACTCCAGGGCGCCTCATATGACCAGAAATTGCCTCAAAAATTTTCGCGCTACACGCATTATCTCACACAATGACTTTGCTTTGGTAATTTTGCCAGCACTTATACATGAATGAATATGATATATATATATATCATTGACTGTTTCCATGTTGTCTACACGTGACGCGGCGTGGTCAGCTCATTTGGTGTGATTGATTTTTTAAATGGCTCATGTGAAAGAAAAGGTTGGGCACCCATGCCATAGGTGATAACACCACTGCACACTATACCAATGCTAAAATACCAGTTGTACAAAACACCAGTTGTGTCAAAAGACCAGTGAATATAACGCCAGATTGGACATAATACCATTTGGGAAAACATACCATATCCAAAAAATTATTTTGCCATAATGCCAAATATGTAACCAAAATAGTTCAAGCCACGCTATATTTTTTTGTTTGTTAGTTGAATTACAGTTGTGAGTTACTCTGTTAGAGCAATATTGGTTAGAGTAGGAGGTGGCTCAGCTGCTTAGAGCCGTCCCTTCACTGTGCAAGTCATAAAGTTTCTTCATTCAATTTTGATGATATCTAAGGTTTGATGTGGTTCACAAACTGAGAGGTAGTGACTTGTAACAAATATTTCCAAACTATTTACTAGAATAATATGACGAATACCTCTGGATTATTACCAACTTTTTTTTCGAAAGCCAAGTCTTGACTCATGCATCTTATAGAGGCTTGTGACAAACAGGACGTACAAGGTTGAATATCATGTTGTTAATTTAGTATATGATAACGAGGATATAGATAAGTTTTTTACATCTCTTCCGACCATATACGGGCTCAACATACTTTTTCTTTTCCTCTACGCAAAGGTGTAAAAGCCAATAGACATGCAATAAAATTGATTCTTTTGCTTCCATTTAAAAAGAATGCGTAGAATTTTATATGTACAACCACATGTAGCGGACTGGGTGATATGCGCAGGACACAAAATTACATTCTATTTACAATGAAAAATCTGACAATAATCATTCAGATAGCACAAGCGTCTAAGCTGTAATACAAAAAAAGATCTTGTTTTACAGAACCTTTGCCACAAAATTTGAAATCATTGGCAAAAGTAAAATTATTTTGTTACGCACGGGACTGAAAACTAACATAATTTGTGTAAATTAAACTTCGTAATAATATAACGAAATGTGTGAATATTGTAGTGTAGAGCAAAATTCTCTCATACTGATGTGTATGCCACAATATAACCCACCAGTGTTGAAACACGCAGGTCGGCGTACTGCAGGACACTAAATTATGCTCTGGTAACAGTGGTCATGAAAAATCTAGCAGCTGTCCAGGTCCAAATTTTAACTTTAGTCAAACCAAGGAGAATGAATATGCATATCACACAGAGTTGGCGGCGCAATATTTGGCTACAATTTCTGCAACACACACTAACCTTCAGTACATAGGGCCCAACAAACCCCAGAGATCATCAAAAATCAAATGTAGAAACTTCTATACTTGAACAGTGAATGAGATGGATCTAAACAGCTGAACCACCTCCTAATCTGACCGAGCGACTCGCGGCTGTAAAATAACTAACCAAAAAGTACAGCATGGCTTGATCTCCTTTGGTTACATATTTTGGCATTATGGCAATGGTATTTTGGGATATGGTATGTTGTCACAAATGGTATTATGCCCAATCCACTGGTATTTTGACACCACTGGCGTTTTGTACAACTGGTATTTCAGCATTGATATAGTGTGCAGTGGTATTATCACCTATGGCAGCTGTGGGCAACCTGCGGCCTTTTTGCCAGTGCGGCCTAATGGGTAATCTTTTGCGGCCTAATTGTGGCCTTATGCCTAAAAAGGTTATTACACATAAATTTTGATTCCTCTTTCGTTATAAGGAGAACCAAGTATGCATAGCGCTCTTTAAGTACAAGAAATTTCAAAATAATGGCTATTCTGTATTATGCATGCAGCAAAGCTACCCAAGCCACTGTGGTACTGGTGCCAGCGACTTTCTCAAGTTGTTTTTCTTTCGAAATAACACAAAACAGTGACCTTTGGATGTTAAAATTACAAAGTTCTCTAACAAAATAGTAGTTAGGATCTTTTACAAAAACAGCAATTTGGACAAAAGGCAGATTTGTATCAAAAGGTCTCTTTGTTACAAGTGCTCCTGCATTATGGCTATAATTCTCCATCTTGCCTTTTATTTCACAACCTTTTGCAAAAAAATTTCCTCCTTGCAGGAGGGTGGACACTGTAAGTTGAAAATTATAACAGGGCGCAAAAAATTTCAAAATTTTTTTCCGCTCCTTGAAAATATTTCCCTCCCATCACAACTGTCCCGTTATTAACTTTTTTACACTTAAACTGCTGGGACCCCTCCCACACCCACCCTGCCCTTTGTCATACACATGAAACACAGGGGTAAAATGACGTCACAAAAGTCCAGGAGATATTTGAGTTGATTGTTCTTGCAACATACTGCAGTCTTTACACAAATCCGTTTTAGTATATACAAAATAGGAAGTGTCAAAATTGTTACCCCAGATCAAATTTTATCTCTGAAAGATATGTTGCGGCCTTTTGAGTTGAGCCTGCGTAAAATTTGGCCTTTTTCAAGAAAAGGTTGCCCACCCATGACCTATGGCATTATGGCCATGGCATTATGTCACTGGCATTTTGTCCCAATGGCATTTTGACCATGGCATTTTGTCACGGAATCTTTCACAAACGTTAAGTTTGACAGAAGCAAATAAAATCATTAGATCAATAAACCCAAGTGTCACTATTTTTTGATTGAGCATGGAGGGTGGAAAAAACTCTTAGCTCTCTCTCTCTCTCTCTCTCAGCTCAATTTGACACTTACGTGAAATTTTGATGTCTAGAACCATAGACAAAATGTATATGGCCAAAAGTGAACAAATGAGATGCTCATCAACACACAGAGATTGTTTCATGCTACTGGCTGTTGGTATTTTGAAGGAGAAGGCCTCGGACTCGGACTCATGGTTTGTAGCTAAAGACCTGTCTGTTGTGCAATAGAATGGGCACCAATGGTTCCCTTTGTTGTACATTTGAAAATATCTGATGGGCAATGAGAAACTTTGCTGACGTCTAGAAAGACAGCCTCCTGTATGACGGACAGTCTTCAGCTTGCAAGACATTATGGACAGCAGCCCAGGGCGGGGCTAAGTATCCGCAGCCTGCTGATTGTTTTAGTGTTTATATTGAAATATATCCCCTAGGCCATGAGTGGCCAACCTTTTTTCAGGTTTGGCCACTTTTCGTTCGGGAGCATACCATTGGCCGCACCACTTTTCGGGCAAATTTGCTTTGCGATCCTGAATTTGGAATATCAGGCGGTATCCATAGGTATTAAGGTGAAAGGGCCAGGCGGGATGGGTGCTTTCATGCTAGGTGGTATGGGGCCTCCCCAGCAAATTTTTGATAATTAAGGCAGTTTTAATGCATTCCAGCCCTCTTTGAGAAGAAAACTAACTAGCAATCGGCCACAGGAATCTTTGGTCAAATAAGGAATTCGAGGGACAACGTATCATGTCTGATCCCTTACGTGTTTCATACTTTGAATTGAAAAGTTCAGTGAACTAATTGAGGAGGATGGTAAATGGCTGGCTGATAGCAAAGCTTTATAGTGATTGAAAATATCACATGAGAGTCCTAGGAGGTAGGAATCAGAGCTTGAGTTAACTGCTTACAGAGAAGTAGAGGATTAGCAGTCAAGAAAATATGTGATTTTAGAAGATTGTCCATGAAGAGAATAACAAAAAAAGTTCTTGTGCAAGAAATTTTGTGTCCAAATTCTATCATAAATGACCATCACAGAGCAATGAAACCATTTTAGAAGAGACGCCACGACCTTGCCGCCAGTGAAGCTTCACAAGGTCGAACTCCAAATATTCTATGTTAACAGTGTTTTCGAGCCTTGCCCATTTTGGCGTGGTTTTGAGAAAGGCCATAGTGCTGAAAGATAGCTCACATGTTTTGGTTTTACATTTGTTGATGAGCTCCGAACATTATAACATTAGCCCTACCAATAAGACAACAGACCCCCTTATTACCTAAACATAACAAGTGTCAATGCATTATTATTATTATCTTTATTACTAACCATTGGTAGCAGACTAAAAATTAGCAGCGACCCTTATAGGTTTTTGTAGAAAAAGAGGAGGCATCCTGGGTATAAAAAGTGAAATATAAAAACTTTTTAGTTTATTCTTTATAATTAATACAGCCGGCATTGCTATACTTCATTAGGACTGTGCTCGATCTCAGAGCAGAGCTACACTTGGTGTCTGTCTGGCGTTGTTTTAGTCTGGCTGATCGGCGTAGAGTAGAAGGGATTGGCTGTAGCAGTTTGTTGTTGCAGTGTGCTGGGTTTCCGACTTTTCTAGCGTAATCAGTTCATGATTTATCTGTCAGTGTCAGCAAGTTTAGGTTTTCTTTTCCTACTTTTCCCTGCTTACATACCTATGAATACAATCATTTACTACATTAGAGCAACAATTGGACAGATCTGTGCACGAGCTGGAATAGCAGTTGTGATAGAATACTGCGGAATTTCCTTCACACTTTTTATTTTTGGGCGGCAAGATGTTAAAATGTGTCTCAAATTTTTTTTCGGGCCGAAATGGCCGATTTGGCAGAGGTTGAGCATGGCTGCCCTTGGCAACCCAGATTTACTGCCAACATTGATGCCGTGGAAGAAATATGCAAATGTTTAAGAGAACCCTTTGACTCCAAATTTTGATTCCCACCCAACATATAAGAATATTTTGATAGATTTTTGCATCCAACAGATGCAATAATTTAATTTGATTGTCTTTGATTAACAGTTAAAAAGGCCCATCATAGGTCAATTAGATGGTATTTTTGCTGCTATTTCGCTCTTTAAAGCTGGATCAAAGCTTTGATCAAAGCTTGAATTTATGTCCATTACAAATGAAAACAACTTTCTTCAGGACTCAGGACTGTGTTCAGCTCAACAAAGCCTGAGCGACTCAAGTTAAGTGTTGATATTCCCAGCCCGAGCAATAGTAAATGACCATAGACCTTTCAAACATTAATAAAATACTTAGTTGCCCACATAGTTTGATTTTTAACTCGCAATTTGGATATAAGGCATTAATTTTATCATGGATCGACAATAAAATATTATATTATACATAACCTTGTTCAATTATGAAGGAGATGTAAACTCCCTGTGTAAATTTGTCATTGGTTCCTCCCACTGCATTGATTGAGTTCACTAGTTTTCCTTGTCGAAGCTTCGCAAACCCCGTGATATGTCTCTATACCATCCTTTCAGTGAGACTGGCCGATAGAGATTTAATTGAAGATAGCCGGCACGCATAATTCATCAAAGCATGTTTGAGTTTTCCGAGTTGATCAGGTTCGATTGGAATAGAGCAATGTCCTTCATGAAGGGATTTGTATACTCACTGCTTTTCAAGTGGAAGGCCAACATCGGAGGATGAGCTCATAATAGTTCATCTAATAACAACAGTCATCTGGTAGTACATGTTTTTTTGTTGAATGCAAAGTTTGTGAGAGTTGAATTTCTTTATTTGCTTTATTATTCTTTTGTAGACAAAATATTGCTAAAGAGGCAACTTCATTCAATGCAATTATTGCATTCATTTTACATTGAAGAACCACTTTCCTATACTCATACTAGCAACAATTCCTCATGTTTTGAGAGGGCTAAACCAACACTGAACACAACACAAACACAACACTTTGGGAAAATGCCAGTCAAGCAATTTTGGATAGCTTCATGTTGAACAGTTGGACCAGGATATTGTGAATATCTATCAAACTGCTATATCAAGGTTATCATCTCGAAGACTAGGATATCAGACACAAAGGCCTACAGGAATTCATATGGAGGTGGATGAAAGAGAAGTTTTATGCCCAATACATATTAAAACCCGTTTTAGAAAGCATTCCTCCAAGCTCTCAAGAGAACCATTTATTATAATAATGTTGGCAGTGTGACACTTATATCGCAAAATATTCAATTTATTGACATCTCTATCTCTCTGATCATGCAATATTCTGCATATATGGACAGAATAACATGTCTGCGCTGAAAAATAAACTAATAAATCAATAAAATTAAGCTAGAACCACTGTGTTTATCTAGCTAATATCTTTCAAAATCAGCTTGGAACAGCCCAGCAAGATCAAAAAAAACCACAGTACAGTTTATCTAATTGATTTGTTGAAGGCTTTCAGAAACCTTGGGAAAATTGGGAAAAAGAAAAGCTCCAATTCTAGCGCAACATAATGCCGATGAGAGTTATTTCTCTTTTGCCCCAAACCCATCACTTTTTTTGTGATGTATATCAAAATCACATATTGTTGACATTTTGTCCATTTTGAAACATTTTCAATGACATCTATTATCATCCAGGAAAGAATTTCATTCAAAAAGTGTTGAATTATATGCTGTGCACCTGTTACTGAACAATTGTGAAAAGAGTCAGAGTACATCAAAATCAACATTTTTTCAACTAAAATCCATGGGAGTACTCCTTGTAAAAACTTACAGGCTTGGTCTGGACTCCCTTCGATGTTATTGCCCTCAACAACAAGGATTCTCGGCCTATTGGCTAAGATCAAAGTGTCATGGCCAATGGCTGATTAGTGCCTGTTTCAGTTTCTGGCAGCTTGCTGCACACTCACGATTAGGAGGTCCACCATGGCCTCACCTCTAGGATGCATTCTAGTTTACTAGGATGTATCACACTCTCAGTATGAGGACTCCGGGCAACTTGCGTCCCTCTTTAGGGGCAGCCCACCCTCTGTTTTGCCATAAACAGGGCCTCAACAACAAGGATGGGATTCTCTCTGACAATATCATTCACCAATAGCTATTTTGTCCGTATAATTGGAACAATTTTCAGCTCTCAAATGTCTTTTTCTCTCTTCTCTATAATGTTAGGGATATTTTAAGGTATTATGTTTTTTAAATGAGAGTTATGATCGTTGAAAAGAATCTCTTATTGAAACTTTTAATTACGGCATTATTATAGCTCTTAGTTAAAAACTGACACCAGTTCTTACCAGAAAAATATGTGTGTTATATATTTTGAACTGAATTTTGAGTCGTGGGAGTTGTTTATCACTCGATGGTGCCTGTCTTATATTCATGACAATAACAACCAGGTGAGAGAATAGCATCATTTCTAACTGTCTCTCAGTTCCATTAAATCACCCAGGATGTCTAAGGTATTTTATTTTGGCAGCTCTTTCTCTTCTCTAAAACAATCAAAGAAGGACATTTCTTTCATTACTTTTGAACTCGCCACCGAACCGAAAGTGACTAAACTCATAAATCATATCCCTTCCTCAAAGCAAAGAAGAATTTGATTTGTTTTGCAGTTACAAAAATTCAATTGGCAATTAATTTTCCATCAGCTCCAACGCTACAAACGAACTGTTTAAAGTGGTGGATTAAAGGGGAACCTTTCAGGATATAAGCACTGCCTTTCTTTCTTCTGGATACAGGAAATTAGACCTGAGGTTTGCTGCTGCTTAGGCATATTAATGTCGATGGCAGTTATAGCAGCAATATTGCAGTAATATGTGACTAGCTATAATTTTTCGATGACTCAAAAAACTCTTGGCACTTAGCACCCAAGTCCCCCCTAGACAGTCAAGGTGAATAGACATGCCACAATTGGCCAACATTATAGTCCACACTGTAAGACCTGCAGTCTTGACTATAAAACCCTGTGTCAGACAGGGTTCAAGACATTCACTTTCTTACCTGTTTCTCATTATCTCAGAGAATGGAGGGGAGCTATGATGTAGTGATAATAGGAGGAGGTATAAGTGGATTATACACAGCCTGGAGACTGGGTAAAGAGACAAATATGAAAATACTTCTGCTGGAATCTACAGATAGATATGGAGGGAGATTTCACACAGTAACTATGCCTGGTGGTTTCAGAGCTGACCTTGGAGCCATGCGGTGAGAATCATTTTTTTATCAATGAAGTAAAATATTTCTTTTGATACCATTTAAGTACCACTATCATCAACAATGTTATCAGCATCAGGCTATCATTGAGTCTAAAATCTTCTATCTTTTGGTAAACCCATTGTACATTGATTTATTTAAGGATATCTCCTACAATACACAAGATAGAAAGTTATCTTATAGAGGAGCTCGATGTTAAAACAAAAGAGATGGTCGCTAGAAATGAGCCATCAAACACGCTGCCAGAGATATATTGGAGAGGTAAAAGGGCGGATCATGGCAGCGAGCTTTACGATATGATTGGAATTTCTGGTGAAGACAAAGACACTCTCATGCATCTTTTCACAAACTTTGATCCCACATACAGGTAGGTTATCTGTCATGCTATGACCCATTGCAGCGGAAACTTTGCTCAGCAATAATTTTCAACAGTTTTTAATGCAGAAATAAAACTCTTTCTTTTTTGCTAAATAGATCCAAGGTAGGTAACCTGTAAATTCATGTACCTGTTTTTATCAATTAATTAATTACCATAGTGAGGAACTTGATCTGAACTGATCCTTAAATTTTTTTTTATGAATCACCATTTGGGGATTAGTCGGTTTTAGGTTTCGAATGATTTTTTCACCATACAACCCAAAGTTACAATATTCATTCAAGTATCTTTAAAAAGCTTTCATGCCGCACTTGCTACACAATCATCATAATAATGTACCTTCGCAAATACATACAGTGTATGCTGGTTAATTCAAACTTTAGAACTCCTGTTAATTCAGTCAAAGAAAATCGGTCCCTTCAGCCAGATCGCAATGCATTCTACTGTCACTTAATTCAGGCTCTGCTTAATTAGAATAATTTTGTGTGGTCCCCAGAGGTTTGAATCAAGTGAACTGCACTGTAGCTACTTAGGAATGTCTTTATTATCCCACACAGCTGTGAAGATGATATATATATACCAGAGAATGGGAATTTTACTGAAGCCATCATCAAGAAAACTGGTCAGAAGGCAAATGAACTCACTGTCAAGGAGTATCTTCAGCTTACAGGAAACCCTATCGTGGCCAAATTAGGAGAGCTTTTAAGTTTAAATGATGAATGTCCGTTAACAACCTACTTGGCAGCCGAAGCCGTCTTCAAAGAATTCTACAAGCCAGGAGCAATGCACAATATAGTGGGCGGCTTTGACTCCCTCACTTCTGCAATCGTTGATGCTATCAAGGGGCTACAGAATGTTGATATGAAACTCCAACATGATGTTACTTCGTTTGAGGAGCAGGAACAGGATCAGCAACAGTTTATTGTCTCTGCTTGGCACAATAAAGAGCTTGTGACATTCAAAGGTGCGAAAACCGTCTTTGCTTGTGCGAGCAATGGAATGAAGAAAATCAACCTGGTCAGTGCAAAACCAAGACAAGAAGTATTTCAGGATCTTGGGAGCCAAACTTACCAACTGCCAGCAGTTAAGATTTTCATGACATATCCTAGCGCTTGGTGGGAACAATATGGACTTCACAATGGAGCAATTCACACTAACATGCTCATACACCAAACAGTAGCTTTTGGAAATGCTGCTATTACTGGAGGCTACGCAACAATTTTGGCTTCCTACACTCTCAGAGATATAGACGTGTTTCAGGACCTAGATGGAACACATCACGCTAGATATACGAATGAAGTTGGAGAGAACATTCCGGAACACCTGGTACCAAGCGAAGCATTGGTGGAACATGTGGAGCGTCAGCTCTGTGAGGTTCTAGGTATGTCTATCAGTACCTGCTATTAAACCTTCACTTATTGGCTAGTTTAAATATAAACTCATATTGCTAAGCAAATTGCCCCCTCATTGTTGATGTGAAGACAACCCGAGCCAAATTCACTCAGTCACCGTTGATAAGAATGCCATAATAACTTTCATTTATAGGCTTTATTGTATATATCTTCTTAACTATAGTTATTACTGTGGTATGTCAACACTAGTTGTCGAGATCTCTCTTTACAATTGTGTTCTGCTGTTATTTCTATTTTTTATTTTGTTTTTTAATCACAGGCTGCGATAAACCTCATGACCCACCAGTTTGTGTTGTGCGCAAGTACTGGGGAGTAGACGGATCACAGGGGTTTGGTCAATTTCCAAAACCTGGCATCGACAGCAACCGACTACATTGGGAGTCTCTGAAGCCGTTCTCAGATGCAGAGATTTATATAGCCAGCGACTGCTTCCCGCCATCTGATCGTACAATGTTCTACACAGGCTTTGCAGAAGGCTCCCTCCTGACTAGTGAGAGGATCTTAGTCAATCATTTCGGTCTGAATCCTGTTAGGGGAGATTTGTGCTTGGAGAATCCTTGGCCGGTGACAAGTTAGATATGTATTGATGAAAGGGATAATTTTAGATGACAAAGATGGAAGTGTAACTACCAACGCTTATTAGTTACCTAATCTTCTACTTTTTTAAAAGAATGTGTTTTCTACAAATTTTTTTAAAGCTAGTATTGTATAGTAAAAACATAAAATTAAATCGCACCCCTATTCCCATGAGATTATTCAAAATCTCACACTGGTTACTAAGTCATTGACCGCTGTGTGGTTTGTTACTTGGGCTATCTTGTTATGGTTTTCAGTTATTTGAAATGTCAAGTTTGTTTTCCCTATTTACTGTACAATTTTATTATCCTGAATAACATTATGATGCATTCAAAACTTTGACCGATTTTATCTCCGTATCACCGCTCTATCGTGGTGTTGTTAGTCATAAGTTAGCAGTTAAAGCAGTTATCTTAGAATAGTTGTGCCCTCTCTGTGCATGATCAGATAATTCCTAACCATAATGGTCGAGTATCTCTAACGTTATTATTCAATTTTTATTATGCATTTTATTGAGGGTTTTATAGATATAAAGCATATTATAAACAAATTAAAATAACAGCTTTTTGACCTCGGGAAAAAAAAATTAAAAATAATAATTAGTAGGGAGAATAAGTTTTATTGTATGTGATTGATTGATAGATATTAAACTTTACTAAATGAATTGAATTTGTTTAAAAATCTCGATTTGCTGTAGTTGGTCCTGCATTTTAGTTTTATTATTCTACGTCCTGGCCGCAAGGTTCTATTGAGCATTTTACAGGAATTAATTAGTTTAAGGATGTAAAATGAGGTGTTCTTGGCTAGAGTGGCACTGTTGACCACCTTCTAACACCCAGAGTGGAAATATTCAAAATCTCACGACCCGTTGAGATGGCAAAGAATGAGTTGGTAGCAAGTATTATCCTGATGGTTCTGCTTTGACAACGTTCTAATAAGTTAGACCGTTGCAATCAGAAGTATGTAATAAAATGTAAAAGCTCAGAAGGGTCAGTACAATGAACCAAACATCGGTCAGCATCACAGGGCTTCTGTAATTGGTGCAAGTTCAGTGGTCGAGTGATCCAGTGCTCAGTGGTTAAAGGCTTTGACCACTGGAGCACTCGACCACTGGACTTGCACCAACTACAGATGGCCTGTGGTCAGCATTTTTCCAAAACTGTAATACCTTTTTGCCTAAAAGTGCTTGAAATGGTCAAAGCTTCTTAGTCTATTTCAATTGCATTATTGTTTGTTTATCATGCTAATAAGTCATATCTGCTAATGAAAGTTTTGTTGTAAGATATAAAGAGGGTGGGGAAATCTGGGTTAATGGTAAATATACAGGTTTCACTGAGTAAAAGCCCCTTCTTAATCGGTCGGCCACAACAGAGCCATTGTCATGCTCAGAGCTCCTAATTGTGATAAGGAGAGGTATACACCCGAGGGTGCTGGGGGCTGGAACAATCAACAATGAAAGCTCCCCCAGTGGGACTCGAACCCACAACTCCTGCGGCACTAATCGCCTGGCAGTGAATAGCAAGCGCGCTAACCAATTGCGCCATCTCACCATCCCCAAAAAAGAATGGGTCGATGGCGCTAATTAGATAGCCCGCTATTCACTACTCGGAGTTGTGTTCTCTCATCCCACAGCACATTCCAATCCACCATTGCCACCCTATGAAACACAGCGTACGTGTTAGGGTTATTGGCCTTACATGGCCCATTGCTGGGACCCCTTGTAGTAGGTTTAGCTGTCTTTCCAGCTTGTCAGCATGTCTTTCCATGCTGTCACATGTCTTTCCATGAGTCAGTCAGTAGACAAGTACACAGGAGAGGTATACACCCGAGGGTGCTGGGGGCTGGAACAATCAACAATGAAAGCTCCCCCAGTGGGACTCGAACCCACAACTCCTGCGGCACTAATCGCCTGGCAGTGAATAGCAAGCGCGCTAACCAATTGCGCCATCTCACCATCCCCAAAAAAGAATGGGTCGATGGCGCTAATTAGATAGCCCGCTATTCACTACTCGGAGTTGTGTTCTCTCATCCCACAGCACATTCCAATCCACCATTGCCACCCTATGAAACACAGCGTACGTGTTAGGGTTATTGGCCTTACATGGCCCATTGCTGGGACCCCTTGTAGTAGGTTTTCTCAAGACTGATGTTAAATACTTTCAATATAGGCCTTGTTTTGTATCTATACAAAAACATCTTAGTAGAGTGGGCAATGCCAATTTTAATGTTTGATTAAAGCAAATTAAAACATTAAATCAATAAAACCAGCTATGATTATTTTTGATTGAGATAGAGATAAACTAGAGTGAAGGAAAACTCATCCCAGTGATGAAACTATACAGCTCTCTCCTAGCTCAATGAACTTTTGAGGCAAGAAGGGTAGAAATGAGATGCTGGTCGTCGGGCAGGAGTGGGTTCAAGCTGCTTACCGTTAATGTTTCTTTTGCTAGAGAAGGCCTGAAACAGCAATTGAATAATGTTTTTTAGCTGAAGACCTGTTTGTCATTCAAAGGAATGTGCACCACTGGTTTCTTTTGTTATAAAATAGAAAAAAATCTGACTGGCAGCGAGGAAGTTTACTGACATCTAGAAACACAGCCTCATGCTGGCAAGATAGCCTTCTGCTGGCAAGGCATTGTGGACAGAAACCTCGGGGGAGGGGGAGGGTGGGGGGGGATGCTAGGTGTCCGCAACCCATGATTGTAGAATGCAGTCACTATAGGCAAACTCTGAAATGCAGGAGAACAATCATCTGGGCATGATGCACTGCCTACAGAGATTTTCTTGCTGTTTCCAATGCAGAGGTCAAAATATGGGATCTACATTTGAGTATAAAATCCATACCGACTAGGGTACATGTAATTGAGCAAAAAATTAACCGCTGATCATTAATGAATTTGGAGCTAAACTACTAAACTACTCTAATATTTATTTTATTATGTTTCATTAATGAAAAACCTAATGAGTCAAACAAATCCTCTCCCTGCAGTCAAAGTGTTCATGACTTATCCTAGCACCTGGTGGGAGGAATATGGACTTTACAAAGGAGCTATTATCATCATCATGCCCATACATCAAACCATAGCTTTTGGAAATGCTGCTGTGACAGGTGGCTACGCAACAATTTTGGCAACCTACACTCAGCGAGATATCAATGTGTTCCAGGATCTAGATGGGCCACACCATTCAAGGTTTACGAATGAGATCGGAGAACAAATTCCTAGAGATCTTGTGCCAAGTGAGACATTGGTGAAACATATCCAGCAGCAACTCTGCCAAGTTCTAGGTATGTGTATGAACCCCTCCTTCATTGACTATCGATGATAACAATCATATCTTGCGAGTTGCCCTCCTATTTTAGTTGTAAAGACAATCGTGCACAATCGCCTACTTTAATTGAGGGTATCGAGGCTATGAACTCATGATTTCCATGCTAGGCGTTTTACTGTTCAATCTCAAAGTCGTCTCTCAAAGAAAGACCATCTTTGGCTGCTCTTGACAAGTTTGAAGGGGAAGTGAAGTTTGGGGGTTTTCTTGTACACCTTCACCTGAGCCTAAGCAACAAAAAAACCATCTTCTTGATATTCTACGCTCTTATCAATTTGCCATGTGTAAATGAGGATTCGCATTTGAATACACTGTTCTGTTAGTGGCTGATTCTGCACAGCTTTACAACCGTGCACAATTTAACTTTAAAAATTACTTTTCTTCACAGGTTGCGATATACCTCCGGAGCAACCAGTCTGTGTTGTGCGAAAGTACTGGGGAGTTGATGGATCAGAGGGGTTCGGTCAAGTTCCAAAGCCAGGAACTGATGGCAATAAACTACATTGGGAGTCTCTGAAGCTTTTCTCTGATGCTGATATTTACATAGCCAGCGACTGCTTCCCGCCCTCTGTACGTACAATGTTCTACACGGGCTTTGCAGAAGGCTCCCTCCTAACTAGTGAGAGGATATTGGTTAATTGCTTTGGTCTAAAACCTGTTAGGGGAGATTTATCTGGAAGTGTCACTGCCAATGGCTTATTACTTACTTATCCTGCTTCTAGCTGATTGCTCCACTCTCTAGGATGCTTACTTTCAATAAAAAGATCTTCTGACACTTATTGCAACTATCCTTAGGGCCAGCCTAAATCTTCTATTTTTTTTCTTTAGTTCATATGTGGACAAAGAATGTGTTTTCAATAGTTCTTACAAAGCTAGTATTGTATAAAAAAAGCAAAAAATAATTAAATATCATTCTTATTCCAACGGGACTATTCAAAGTTGCTGAATACTCACTGCAAGGAAAAAAGAATTTAAATATTATATCTCATACTTTGAAAATATTCTGCCATATGAATTGTTGCTGACAATAAAAGTTTTATATAATATATATATCCTCAATGCCCTGTTTGTGTGTGGGAAGGTTTGTAATGCGTCCATAAATATCTTCATGATGTCAAATTGTTTTCTGAATACTGACTTCAAACAAAATTTATATATAACCAATGCCCCTACACCTAGTATGTATGTGGGTGGATTCGTTAATGCTTCCACATATAATAAATGTATTTTAATGATGTCAAATTGTTTTCTCTGTTCTCTGTGTGCTGATAATCACCTTAGAGTGTCACATCCTTGTAACCATGATGTAAATGTCCAACAGTCTCCGCGGAGATACTAATATGCTGTTCATGCCGTAAACATTTAAATATACATGAATAAATTTAAATAACTACTTATAGTTTTAATGATGTCAAATTGTTTTCTCCGTTCTCTGTGTGCTGATAATCACCTTAGAGTGTCACATCCATGTAACCATGATGTAAATGCCCAACAGTTCCTGCTTGGTCGAGGAAGAGATGGCAGAACATGTGGTTAATGCCGTAAACATTTATATAAATAAGTATAAATATCTACTTATAGTAAGTTTTACACACATCCTTTATCCGGATGGTGAACTTCCTCTCGTCTCATGTAGTGCTATAAAATGACAGCTCAATATAGTTTAAAATTCATTCATTGCAAGGAAAAGGCTTCCCTAGTGTGGTGCGAAATATATTTCTCAGACAAACTTGTCTTTTAAAAAAGGTAAGTAGACCTTTTGTGTGTTGGCATTGGCCATTATTTAATCACTTGTGTAATTCAACTGGTGTTTTTGTATAAATACATTTTATTGACTGCCGCAATAATTCGAAGACTGTTTTCCATTAGCAGTCAAAAAAGAACAAAAATCAGAGAAAAAAATTTGTAGACATAATTGATTAAATAAAAATAAAATAAATCATAAGTAATTAGTCTTGTAAACATGAAAGCTGGGCCGTTCTTTGAGATGTAATGAGAAAAGTTTGACTTCCGCATAAAGAGGTTCTAGATTGTATAAAAAAGTAGTAGGAAGTGGCTCAGCTAGTTAGAGCGCCGTATCTGTAACATGCAAATGCTGAAGGTCTTGGGTTCGAAGTCCCACTGTGGTCCATTGACTACTGGGATTTGGTTGGCCCCCAGGTGTGCAAACCGAGAGCAACCTAGCGCAGATATTGCGGCCTCCCTAGTACGGCAACTAATTTCGCCGCCTATGCTCTGGGATGTAACATGTGACAAGTCATCGGATTTTAATCAATTTTAATCAAATAGGAAAACAATTTTAAATAAGTAAATCATTATAATATTCACTTAGTGAAAGAAGTTGGTACATATCATTGCATGACAGTTTTATTTATATAAAATCAATACAAAACATGCTTCTTACAAGTATCAAAGTTGCCACAATGCTTCATTAGCGAAAGTCGCAATTAAGGTATAACAACGGCAAAAAAATATGGTTATCATATTGTGGTATATACTACCAGAATAAAAGGAAGCTATCCTGATTTTACTCTACACATTGCAGGTTAATGATGATGATGTACATCCTCACTATTGCTGCGGTGATTGTTGTTGGTGTGGCAGCACAACGCCTCAATTATCAAGGTGGGTACCGTTTCCGTGTTATTACAAATCCGATCACTTTCAAAACGGAGAGACTGTAAACTCCTTGTATAAAAAGATGCCTTGGCCTTGTAAGGTCCTGCAACCTGAGCACTGGCATGAGTAAATTGATTATGAAGTTCTATAAATTCTACAATTTAGAAGTTAGGTTGGACAATTTTGTAGCGTAGAAGAAGCTTTCACACATATAAAAACGTTGCTTGAAAACTTTATCATACCTACATTTCACCTATATATATATATATATATACATTAACGCCCTACTCGGTGATCACTGCGTAAAGCTGAATGACTTGTACACTTGCGTTTGTGCTCAGGTCATGTGACATTGCAAAATGTCTTTTACCGCATTTCACACTATAATGCTCACAAAATTTTTAAATTCCAGGGTAAGAAACAAGCAAGACTATCTTTACAGATTTGTTAATATTAATTGTTCTTAGGCTCATATAATGATTTTGCCTGTTCCTACTATGGTTAAATATTCTTTGAGTTTTGCCTGTTATTTTTTATATTGATGTCATTACGTTGTGTTGTAGATCAAAGACTAAACAGCCGAAATGGACAGTACAATACTGGAACTAACAACGGGAACTTTAACAGGGGCGGAGTAAATGGTAATTACAATGGGGGATCTAATAATGGCAACAGAAATACAGGAGGCGGATATAACGGGAACTTTAACGGGGGAAGAGCAAACGACAATAGGAGAGGCAGGGCTTATAATGGCAACAGCAATGGCAATGGAAACACTGGTGGAGGGTACAATGGTAATGGAAATGGAAATTCTGGCGGATCTCATAATGATTTTCGCAAATGGTACTGAATCATTGACTGAAACTTAGAATACCGGATTACAATAATTTATTGTTTACAGTATAAAGTTTATTTATTGTTACCTGCCACCTTTTTCATTAATTACCGTCTTCCTTTTACTTGTTAATATAAGTATAAACAAATAAACAATATGTTTCAGTTCCGTTTTTTTTCATTGTTTAGCTTGGTTTGCCACATTCGGAGGAACATCATGTCAATTGTTGTCATTGCCATTCTACAACACAATGTCGTTACCAGCTATGCTCAAAAGCATAACTCCTAACAAGCAACTTGTATTTATTCTTGCAAATAAAACTCTTAATGCTTTTGTGTTCCATATCAAGTTGATTGAGTAGTCTGCCCCTTCTCTGAGCGTGAACAGATGATTACATGTCAATCTTGTTTCGTAACAAGTATATGATAATGTTTGCATGACATGACAAATTACTTTTGTGATCCGATCCTATTAGTAAGGGCCATGTAAAATGAGTAGGGGGCCAAAAATAGGAAATTGCTCCCACTTCAGTCGGGGCATATACACAAAATTCTTATGATGATCCATTGAGAAGCTGGAGTGATAAGTGTCATATTTATGTCATCGCTGAATTTCATACTCAAATTTGGGCCTGTACACTCTGCATTGGACACAACTAGCAGACCGATGGAATGGGTGGATGAAAAACTTGTGACAAAGGGTATTCGGGGTGGGAGTAATTAAGGAGCTGAGCACAGGAAATTTCTTTTCATATCAGCCTCAAGAGATGGATGACAAAGAGTTACGACTTTGCCTCAACTGGTGGTGCTATGAATATATCTGTGCATTATTAACTCAATTTCGTGTTTGCTCCCTTCTGTACTCTGATGATATGAGTGATGAGTGTAGGCACTATGAGGTCCCCTCCAGAACCTCCACTGAAAACAGTGTAAACTATAAGTTGAAAGTTTTTTACTTCTTTGGACTTACATAACACCACACAAGCAATTATCAACACAGCCGTGTAATTGTACAGGTTTACAGAGTAAACATTGCTAAAAATACGTGGCCTAAGTGCAATAACCAATCACAGCCGGAATTTCAATACAACTCTTCAAGAAAACAATCCACCATCAAATCAGTGGTTCCCTTGAGATATTAAATTGCCTCTTTCAGTTTTCTTGTCGACCAAACAATTTTGAATATATGCCCCAATTATTATATTGGAGAGCTCTATTTGCTTGGTTTTGTTTGGATTTTGTCAGGTCAGGTATATTTTTTTGTAACTTAACGATATTGAGATGAAGTTGTCGGTTCATGCTTAGAGAGGGCATAACCTACTCAATTAACTTGCTATGGAATGCAGAACCGCTAATCGTTTGGCAAGTTAAAAAGTGAGGAGCATGTTGAGCATAATGATTGTGAGGAAGAGCTTGAAAATTGTTGTAGCAATTTTAATTATAGGTTTAACAATTTATTATTACTTCATACACAAGCAGTAGTAAGATCTATAATTTAGGAAAAGGTCATTAAAATCGCATACATTTAAATGACTACCTAAATTATAGCTAATAATTCAGTACCAGTTTCCGGAGAGATCATATTTAAATCCACCAGAATTGCCGTTTCTGTTACTTCTTCCTTTACATCCGATAAAGTTCCCATTATAACCGCCTCCTGTATTTCTGTTGCCATTATTAGACCCCCTGTTGAAATTACCATTTACTCCGCCCCTGTTAAAGTTGCCATTATTGTTTCCTGTATTGGAGCATCCATTTTTATCTACAACAGGGGATTGTGTAGTGACTTCAAAACAGTAATTTCAAGAAAAATTCAAGTTTTAAAATCTTTTTGGAACAAGTAACTTATGAACAATCAGAAGATTCAAACAAAGTTGGGGTATAGTAGAATGAGGGAGGTAACGCTTGCTCGTTCCCTGAGTGCATCTGCGCTATGAATGAGATAACAAATCTGATGAGAAGTATAGCAAGGGATTTGTGTATGGACACCTTGCTCTGCCAAGTGACAGGGGGAGGGAATTCCGACCTTGGACAATTGCATAAAGCCAATGAGTTTGGGACTCCCCTGATCAAATCTTGATCTAGGCAATTTTGCGGATTTAAGACTGTATGATAAACTTTCAGATTCAGGCCACGCAACTTTTGGCAAGTTGCATATTATTTAATCACTCCTCAATATCTCATTTTAAAAACTGGTTCTACTCGTACTTATGATACAGCTGCTAATAGTAGAAAAACACCCACCTTCAGCTGCCAAACCAGCAACAATTATGGCAGCAAT
Organism: Membranipora membranacea; assembly: GCA_914767715.1. Classification (NCBI taxonomy): domain Eukaryota; kingdom Metazoa; phylum Bryozoa; class Gymnolaemata; order Cheilostomatida; family Membraniporidae; genus Membranipora; species Membranipora membranacea. The sequence goes on along the minus strand of OU612073.1, from coordinate 10,913,039 downwards.
AGTAAGACTAAGAATATACATTGACATCATTCTCGATAACCTGTAAATTGCAGAGTAAGAATTTAAAATACATTCTCATCGAACGAAAGTTATCCTTAAAAAGTTTTAAAAAGAAGCAGAATATGTCAATAATTCTTTTTAATCCGATAGTATATAAAATGATAAAAATCATCGGTTTTTAGTGGTTATGATACTTCAATGGTGTCTTTTTCCACAGTGCAATGCATCAACAATAATCCTGGACTAGCTTATGCAAAACATTTCTCCTATTTAAAAGAATAGAGCAGCTGTCGTTTTAACCAGTGACATCAGATAAGTAATAATAAAAAAATGTACCCCTCACCCCATCCTAGCATGGGCCAGGACCGGATGCCTAGGATAGCCTGCATTTTGTAAATTGGTTTTTAATTTTTTTTATCCTTGGAATTTCCATAACTAAGTACTATTTAATTGGCATGACAGGTTCTTTCATGATGTGATAATTATCGAAGCTATGTGTTTACTTTTTCTGAGCTTTCTACATTATAATCCATTTGCCTTGATTCTCAGCTAGCCGCAAACAGACTGCCAAGGCATAGGATTAATCTAATACGTAACTCAAGTACCGGTAGAAGTTATTTGTTACCTCTGTTGCTGGGACAATGGTTCAGTATATTCTAGGATTATCATTTTCTGCACGCTCGACGCTGAACATTTTGTGCTAGGAAAGTAACGGTTTTGATTTATTATGAAATAATGTTGTTTTATCGTGTCAAGCCATACTGCCAAGTGCCGATATTTGATATTTACAATTTCGTAAGTTTGTCACAATTCTTGCTCCGACACCCAGTGAGATGCCACCACGGTTTAGGGCGGTACACTGACGTAACCGAGGCTCAACCACATCCCTGACGGTGACAATGCTGCTTCCTATTTTTCAGAGACTTCCAGAATTCCGAAGTGGGCGTATAGTTCCAATTTCACAAGCACAGCTATAAAACTGATGAGAACGATGCTCAAAATCATTCACTGCAAAGGAATTTTCCTAGTGTAGCAACTTTTTGTTTGTCGGATAAACTTGACTTCAAAGGTAAGCTAACTTTTTTTATGTTATCAGTTTCACATAACTATATTATGTGAAATTATCCAGAATCAGCAATACTGCAGTGTAATGTAAAGATTCTTTAGATTGTACTAAATTTATCATTAATCTAAATATCCTCTGAGAAATAGTGTATCTTTTTGAATGGAAAATGATGTAGGAGCTGGATTTAGGGACATAGAGACTCTTAATCATTTGGAGTACATCACTACTCCAGACAGTGCTACGTGACCCAGTCACGTGTGTTACCATGTCTACCATTTTGGATCGCCTGCAAAATGTTTTTGTGTTCAACCGAGTGATAAATTAACACCGAGGGAAGATATATCATTAATCTGAATATAATAACCTATTTGAATTATTACAGGGTTACCAACATGATGTCGATGTCTATTCTATCTATTGCTGTCGTCATAGGTCTCTGTACTCAATGCTGTGGTGTTAGCGGTAGATATTTTGAAATTCATTTTCACATTTAAATACATCAACATCATAAAAATAAAATTTTGTTTTTGAATTAATTTACGTGGTTTATTTGCATTTTCGGACTTACTGGTTTTGCATTGAAAAAGGGTAAAGAAAATGATAACTGAAATCATTTGGCATTGACTATTTATAGTCATCTATCATTGTAGGTCAGATCAATGGGAATGGGAATACAGGAGTTAATAATGGGAACGTTAACAGGGGCGGAGTTAATGGTACTGGGAATGGTGGATCTAATAATGGCAACAGAAATGTAGGCGGGTTCAACGGCAACTTGAATGGAAATGACAACCCTGCAACTACTACAACAACAACAACAACAGCAACAACAACAACAACATTAAGGCAACGAATTGCTGTTACAGAAGACCGGACACCTGTTTCCCCTAATGGTAGTCAGCGAGGCGGAATAGTTGGCAGTAATCGTGGTAGTAATAACAGCAGTAAACAGGGTGGTAATCGCTCTGGAAAGGATGGCAGAATATGCAGACCTTGGGATTGGAAAGCAGAAGCTATTAGACGAGGCCTAGACATAACAAAGCTTTCACGATCAAGCTTTATAAAGAAATTTGGATTTGGAAATAGCAATAAAAAATCTAACACTGGTTATTAAGTCTTGGATTAACTGTCTGATCAGAGAGAGTGGGTGTCCCACCCTCCCTGGTCTGATTCGTTACTTAGGCTGTATTGTTTACTGTTTTCTGTTATATTTTTAATGTCAAGTTTGTTTTCCCTTTTTACTGTACAATTTTAATATTGTAAAATATATTTGATGCATTCAAATCTTTGTTCTATTATCTCTATGTCATCCCTCTCTTGTGGTGTTGTTAGCCATAAGTTAGCATTTGAGCAGGGAAATGAGTATCTCGAGGCTTGATAGATTCTATCTATGATTAGTTATGTCCTCTCGGTGCATGATGTGATAACTCCTAACCAGAATGGTTATGTTTCCCAATAAACATAATGCTACTAAGTATATTAAGTCTATTTGAATCCCTAATGAGCGCTTTACTTAGTATATCGCTGTAAAAGCTTAGAATAGTCAGTACAATGAACCAAACATCTGTCAAAATTTCTGCCAAACAAATCATAAATGGTGGAGGACGAGGAAAGGAAGAGTGGGTAACTTAACTTTCACTTTTAAAAGCTTTCGTCATACCCATGTACAAATGGTATAAGCTTCTTCTTCTATTTCTCTGGCATAATAATCATGAAATTTTACATCGTTGTGGTAAATCATAGTGTTATTATATACTCTAGAGTGGACAATGCAGTGCTCAAAACGTCCTACTTTTTATTGCGAAATTCAGGAGGCGACGCAATCTGGTTGTGCATGGCTAGTGCCTGTATCATAAAAGTTATCATTGAGAATATAGGAATTGAGCATGAAAATTTATGTTTTAGAGCGCTAATAGCCATTTTTTTGGAAAATTTTTCATGTCACACCATGTTGAACACTTGTAGGTATTTTCACGTGCAGCCATTGGAAAATTTTTCTATGTTTTCCCATGAAAATAAGCCAAAACCCCAACCGCAAACACATCATTGTGATGAAGAAAAATTACCAATCTAGCTTGTTTTTTTCCACGTTTCTCTCAACCACAAGTTGGATTCTGTCTCTTTTACTCATATGTTATCCATCAAGTGAGCTAATGATATTTGTTCAGTATAAGGTGTACACATAGCTTGTGGAAAAGCTGACTGGAGGTTAAAAGTCGGCCGCTAAGTTCCGCCATTTGCAGAAGCAATTTACATACGGTTCTGACAGATTCGGCGTTTAGATTTGGCTATGTCATTTAAAGCTCTAAATTTCCTCCCCGGTGGTGTCCTCTAGTTTTTGAATTCGCAAAACCATTCAACCATACACAGCAGGTTTTGAAAGCATATAAATGAAGGTATTTTGTAACAAACTTTTTTGATAAGTCGCTGAGTGTCAAGTAAATCTTTGAATGGAAAACTCACATACATACCTATCCAGACTGACTCCAGATTTTTCAGAACAAACACTCACTAATGTGACATTTTAAGTGGACGGATATTTCTGATTTCCCACCATACTTGAAATAAGGGACCATTTGCTTTAGAGCGGTTGTTGTGGATGTTTGATACAATTTTCTGGTATGATTATTATGACTATGGTTGTTGGTTTGTGTTCGTAAATTAGTTGAGATGGCAACTTCAGCATCATACATAATGTGCATTTGTGTATACTCCAGTAAAGGCGCTGGCAGTTGACGTATATATGTGTATTTGTTTGCATAGTTTTGAGGGAAGGGGGATTAGTGTATTAGTGTTCAATCCTTTGAAATGACCAGAGTTAGCATTTCATACAGCTGTGATTCTCTGTCAGAAATGGATTGATGCTATGAAAATATAAGAGAGGCAACCAGAAAGTGATCTTATGAGCAATGAGGACTGACAGTAACACCACATCTGATTTTAGCACCAATCTTAATTGATCTTCTTTGACATAAGAAACAAAAAAGCTTATAATAATACCCTCAATAAAGTAATGTTATCTGGAGAGCAAATCTGAATCTTGACATTATGTAAGCTGTGACTGAAAATGAGGCAAGCTGCAAACTTTTACACCTCCGATCACTTGTTCAATTAAGTAGGACAAAAACTGATGCTATATTTGTACACATTGTCCACTCTAGAGTATATAATAACTCTATGTGGTAAATAGAGGTTTTACTATGTACAGTCATGCTCAGAGTTCCCAATTGTGATGGGTCTATATCCCAAGAATTACGTAACATACTTTCAATACTATAACAGCCTTGTTTTGTTTCAATACAAAAACATCTAAGCAGAGAGGGGAAATGACACATTTCCAGACTAATTTTTCAGAACCTGAAGCGAAATTTTGGAATTCTTGTCCACCTCTCTCCATTGAGAAACCCAGGAACAAAACTGCTCTCCTTCTTAACCTTAGTTCAATAAAAGCATATATTATTTCATTTGACAGATTGACCACAAAAACTTCCTCTCTAAGACTTCTTACTTGGGACAAAATGCCAGTGACATAATGACATAGCCATAATGCCATGGCCATAATACCATAGGTGATAACACCACTGCACACTATACCAATGCCAAAATACCAGTTGTACAAAACACCAGTTGTGTCAAAATACCAGTGAATATAATGCCAGATTGGACATAATACCATTTGGGACAACATACCATATCCAAAAAAATGCTATTGCCATAATGCCAAAATATGTAACCAAAAGAGTTCAAGCCACGCTATATTTTTTTGTCTGTTAGTTGAATTACAGTTGTGAGTTACTCTGTTAGAGCAATTGGTTAGAGTAGGAGGTGGCTCAGCTGCTTAGAGCCGTCCCTTCACTGTGCAAGTCATAAAGTTTCTTCATTCAATTTTGATGATATCTAAGGTTTGATGTGGTTCACAAACTGAGAGGTAGTGACTTGTAGTGCTTATCAATGCAATATGTCATGTGACCTGTAGGGAATTCCCTCCATCGATGTCACAGCTTAGGAGATATCCCCTAACATTTTGTTTTTACAACCATCGGATATTGTTGCCTATATCTCAACACTTGATTGCAGCAGAGTGATAGAAGTTGGAGGGTATATGTAATGAGCCATTGGGATTCCAAATCTATTACCATTATGCTCTGAACACATTCCTTGTCTATCAACCTTTAAAGCTGGATCAAAGCTTTGATCAAAGCTTGGATCAAAGCTTGAATTTATGTCCATTACGAATGAAAAAAACTTTCTTCAGGACTCAGGACTGGGTTCAGCTCAACAAAGCCTGAGCGACTCAAATTAGGTGTTGATATTCCCAGCCCGAGCAATAGTAAATGATCATAGACACCTTTCAAACATTGATAAAATAAATACTATACATGTGCCATCTTTGTATTTAGTTGCCCACATAGTTTGATTTTTAACTCGCAATTCGGATATAAGGCATTAATTTTATCATGGAACGACAATAAAATTTTATATTATACATAACCTTGTTCAATAGACAGTTTGCTGAGCTCTTATTTATGCCTCAATCCGGAGTTGTCCTCTCTCCAGTTTGGTACTTTTAACCAAAGCCGCATAGGAAACACCTGCTGAAAGAGGGTTACTTTGAAAACCGCTTATGTTAGAATAAAAATGATTTTTGATTCAGAGTCTGCACCATTGAAAACCTGTGAGATAGTGTTTCCAAATCATTGGAGGCTTGAATGTTGATAAATCTTTATTTTAGTGACGAAACTCAAGAAAATTTCTGCCAAATTGTCCGCAAAACAGGCAGAAAATGCTATAATTGACTATCCAAATACTAAAATGATTTCCAAAACTATGTCCATATGAGTTTTCAATGCTGCAGATTCTGAGTGAAAAATAATTTTTATCCCATTATAAACGGTTATCAAGATAACCCTCTTTTCAGCACGTTTTTCCTATGCGGGGTTGGTTAAAAGTACCAAACTGGAGAGAGGACAACTCCAAACTGAGGCCTAAATCAGAGCTCAGAAAACTGTCTATTATGAAGGAGATGTAAACTCCCTGTGTAAATTTGTCATTGGTTCCTCCCACTGCATTGATTGAGTTCGCTAGTTTTCCTTGTCGAAGCTTCGCAAACCCCGTGATATGTCTCTATACCATCCTTCCAGTGAGACTGGCCGATAGAGATTTAATTGAAGATAGCCGGCACGCATAATCCATCAAAGCATGTTTGAGTTTTCCGAGTTGATCAGGTTCGATTGGAATAGAGCAATGTCCTTCATGAAGGGATTTGTATACTCACTGCTTTTCAAGTGGAAGGCCAACATAGTTCATCTAATAACAGCAGTCATCTGGTAGTACATGTTTTTTTGTTGAATGCAAAGTTTGTGAGAGTTGAATTTCTTTATTGCTTTATTATTCTTTTGTAAGCAAAATATTGCTAAAGAGGCAACTTCATTCAATGCAATTATTGCATTCATTTTACATTGAAGAATCAGTTTCCTATACTCATACTAGCAACAATTCCTCATGTTTTGAGAGGGCTAAACCAACACTGAACACAACACAAACACAACACTTTTGGAAAATGCCAGTCAAACAGTTTTGGATAACTTCATGTTGAACAGTTGGACCAGGATATTGTGAATATCTATCAAACTGCTATATCAAGGTTAGGAGAAGACTAGGATATCAGACACAAAGGCCTACAGGAATTCATATGGAGGTCGATGAAAGAGAAGTTTTATGCCCAATACATCTTAAAACCTGTGTTAGAAAGCATTCTTCAAAGCTCTCAAGAGAACCATTTATTATAATAATGTTGGCAGTGTGACACTTATATGGTATTTTTCCGCTGATCATGCAATATTCTGCATATATAGACAGAATAACATGTCTGCACTGATAAATAAACTAATAAATCAATAAAATTAAGCTAAAACAACTGTGTTTATCTAGCTAATATCTTTCAAAATCAGCTTCAGAACAGCCCAGCAAGATAAAAAAAACCACAGTACAGATTATCTAATTGATTTGTTGCAGGCTTTCAGTAACCAAATTTGTGGAGGAAAATTTTATGTCATAATCATCGGAATTGAATGAAACTACTTCAAAATTGAGAAAAAGAAAAGCTCCAATTCTAGGCCACATAATGCCGATGAGAGTTATTTCTCTTTTGCCCTAAACCCATCGCTTTTTTGTGATGTATATCAAAATCACATATTGTTGACATTTTGTCCATTTTGAAACATTTTCAATGACATCTATTATCATCCAGGAAAGAATTTCATTCAAAAAGTGTTGAATTATATGCTGTGCCTGTTACTGAACAATTGTGAAAAGAGTCAGAGTACATCAAAATCAACATTTTTTCAACCAAAATCTATGGGAGTACTCCTTGTAAAAACTTACAGGCTTGGTCTGGACTCCCTTCGATGTTATTGCTTCTCGGCCTATTGGCCTATTGGCTAAGATCAAAGTGTTATGACCAATGGCTGATTAGTGCCTGTTTCAGTTTCTGGCAGCTTGCTGCACACTCACGATTAGGAGGTCCACAATGGCCTCACCTCTAGGATGCATTCTAGTTTACTAGGATGTATCACACTCTCAGTACAAGGACTCCGGGCAACTTGCGTCCCTCTATAGGGGCAGCCCACCCTCTGTTTTGTCATAAACAAAATGTTAACCAGGTTGAAATATCTGTTTCGAGAATAGGTATTAAAATGAATTAAGGCGGCAGATTGAATTAAATTGAACATGGGTAATTAATATATAAATATCAGATAAAAAAGAGAATGAGAGGAAATATGAATATCAGGCGTTGCTGGTAGTTACGTCTGTCTGACTAGCTTCCAGTGCCACTGCTTCGCCCAGCCTAGAATACAAGAAAGAAAATAACATTGACTGCTGTACCAATACATTTATGTTGCCATATTTATCGCCTCACATTAGATTGACCCAACTTGCGTAGAGACACTCAATACCCTGCAAGTAACCTTGTGAGATGCTAATGGGAACAATTTGATGGCAGACTAACTACAGACTACTAACAATTATAAATTCTCTCTACCTACCATCTTCTTCAACTCGTTTTTGACGCGGTTGCTTGCTTGCTTAATCACTTCGGCCATCTCTCTGCTGATCTTATCCTCTGTCGCCCCAGAGTGCCTATATCTGATCAGAAGAGAATCTACAAATAGGCAAAACAATACATTATCAATTGCAGTATGTTGTGTGAAGTGTGAAATTAACACAATGGAGCTGAGACTCACAGAACAATATTATGAACTAGAAGTCTCACAGACATGGGTATATTATTCTACACTATACACTACAGATAAGATAGTTGCCAACAATGGAAACAGAGTACTATTAAAGTACTATTCAATTCAGATATATATTTCCACCAGCCGCCGCTTTCTAAAAGATACACCAGTACCCATGAATTCCCACCATGGTGGTAACAGCAAGTTGGGGCCAGTGTTAATGAGAAAGCTTTCAACTCTGATGCATGTCTGGTTGCAGCAAATGGAGCACAGGGATTCAATTTGAAATGACTAACTTTTGGACATTCAAATAAATTTGACGATGTTGAAATGTGACATCACACTTGACATAATGTTTTGTCACAAAGGTAGGTAGGCCTATGCATTGAGTCCTTTCCTAACATATCCAGTCATTCTAACTATGAACTGCGACGGGTAGCAATTCTCCACACCGATGACAATAAGTGAGCGAAATGACATGACATGTGAGAGCATTAAAAAGACACATGTGAGAGCATTATAAGACGACGGCCTAACGACATGAATGGCATGGGCTAAATTCACAAGCGAGTAGTAATATACAACTGGAATCCCCCATAACTTATTATACCAGTAGCATGGTAATATTTGCATCAACTACATATCCATAAGTTGAACATGGATATACCATTCGATAACATATTAAAATTGATTGCCATAACAGTGTCAATAATTACTCATCCGACTTCATAAGAAGAATCAACGTTTTTAAACAAAACTATTGGATCGGGCATTAGCCTACTCTCACATTGCAATAATGTACAGCCAAGAAACAAGCAGGTTGTAAAGTCATTGAATAACTATACTATGAAATACTACTAGGCCTAAGTGATATATACAACACAAGATATCATCAGGAGATACTATCAGCATGTGTGGCGTGGCCAGCCAGTGCCCCATCTACACAATATTGATTGTCGTAGAATAAGTCATGCAAGCAAGAGTGAGTAATAGGCCTACAAGATGAAATAGTAGTACAAATACTGACTCGTCTGAGGCCAGTCACTCACCCTTCAAACGAGTCTGTTAGCAATCACGGTGGTTGGTAGTTGTACTGTTCCAAGAAGACTTTCAACTTCAATCACGGTGGTAGTTGTAAGTAGTTAGATATGATCCAGAGGAGATGCAGGGTCGATATTCCAATGAGAGTTGTGCTGATAATAATTGTCTCTCTACTAGTAGATAGTTTAGTTGTGATAAGTTTGAGTAACAACTGTGACATCAAATGAAGATGATGCATGATGATTCCACAGCATTTATACCAGCACCAATAGATTTATGAAGGGCTGCACTAGTAGTGGTAGTAGTTACACCAGTTCTACAATTCAAACTAAGCGCTAGCTAATAACCCTTCCCACAATTCAGTGCACTTTGCTAGGGTATCCAGACAAAATCCCGCAGCCAGAATCCCAAAACCAAAAATCCCAATGGACAAAGTCCCGCAACCAAAGTCCCATAGCCAAAGTGCCAGAGTACAAAGTCCCAAAGACCAAAACACCAGAGCCCAAAGTCCCAATGACCAAAGTCCCGCAGCCAAAGTCCCGCGGCCAAAGTCCCAATGACCAAAGTACCAATGACCAAAGTACCAATGACCACAGTCCCAAAGACCAAAGTCCCAAAGTCCCGGGGCCACAATCCCGCAGCCAAAGTCTCAATGCAAAAGAAATTTAAATTTTGATTTCGAATATCAATTTGCTTTCCATATTAAAAACATTTTACATAACATTTTAACCAAGTTTTGTCTTCAATTATAATCTGATAATACACTTTCATAGTAGTTTTATATCATGCTCTCATTGTCTGTAGTATGTTTTCATTCAGGGTGAAAATTCGGCTAGTTTCTGGATGCATAAGGATAAATCATATGTCTACTCTACTCTAGTGGTTGAAAAGTATCAATAATAATGTTCTATCTAAGACCGTTGCCCCTTCATAGACTTCCAAACCAAAATATTTTATATTCCATCCTTAAAAGTATATTCTTGGCGTCGCCCTTTCACTATGGAGGGGGTATAACTCCACTACTCAGCTAGGAAAAGCTGAAAACTGTCCTGCTTGACGTTATAGACTTTAAATTGATCAGTTAACTATTTGCTGATGAAATTACTCATCTGGAACCCGGACATGTATAGTTTGGTTGAAGCTGAAACCTGTTTTAGACTTGGAACCCTAGCCCACTGAATCGGAACCTGGTTTGGACTTGTGTCTTAATGGACTAGCTCTGCACTGTACCTTAGAATCCTCTCATATATCGCGGCCTCTCAAGCCATGGAGAATATAGTCACTATAGTCGGAAGGCAGAGGAAAGAGATTTAATTTAATTTAATATTAACTTTATTGAACCGGTCAATGCCGTTTAAAGCAAATAAAGACCATGTTAAAATAAAATGCCATCAATTATATTGATAAAAAAAAACTTTTTTGCACAGAGATGTTCTATACATCGGGGTAGCTAGTTGTTCATGTCTAGTATGAGTAGTAGTGCTAGAGCTAGGGAAGTATTTGTGTAGTGATTGGTTAGGATTTATAGAAAGCATTCTAGCATACGTCTGAGTAAACTGAAAGTTCAGTCAGTTGAAGGGCTTTTAATCTCTGGTCATAGTCTCCCATATATGGTAGAATAATTCTAAGGCACAGTTTTGCAGACGCTCTAACCTCTCTTTGTCTGACTTAGTTATAAACGGGAACCAGCATTGGGCTGCATAAGATAGCGTAGATAATATCTTGCTCAGATAGAATAAATGATATTGACAATCATTTATTACAATTTGTTTATTAACACGATAACTTCAAACTAAAACACTTTACTCAGGCTATACTGATAGTCAAGAAACTCAAATGCAGTACTACAAATTCTTTTATGTCTTAGGCGTCATATTGATGCAGTATCCGGAGTAGAAGTATTGTCACGCAGTAATTTCATCCAAGCCTGCATGAAGCGGCAATGTTTTGCATATTGTATTTGTATTTTTGTTGTCATACTATCCAGAATTTTTCACATCATGCTCCCACTACTGTAAGATAAATGGACTGACGGCTCAATATTTGTGGTGATATAAGCTTAGAGAAGTTTATATACAAACATTCAAGGATGCAGCGTCAGGCTTTTTTGTTTTATGAAAATGCAACATCCTTTGTAACAATCAGGATTAAATTGCCCTCGTTTTTGCATCAACAATATGTCATATTTCTATGCTAGCATGTTTAGGTAGTGATCATAAATATAAACCCATAAATATAAAGTGTGGGTTTATATTTATGGTGGTGATTACAATTTTTAAATTATGAATTTGGAAACCAACTTATCTACTTCTAGATGTAATCAGCAGCTTATCAATGTCATATGTCAATGTAAACCCTAAACACACTGTAGAAACGATTGCTCAGATTTCGATTATTTTTGGAGAATTTGTAGGATTCAAATATAATACACCTTGCACAACTAGTTCCTACAACCTTTGAACATTTAATTGAGCTTCTAGCTTTTCTCCGGAGGTATAACTCACCGATTGCTGAGCAGACAACTACATAACACAATAAAAAGCAAATCTATCGCACAATTTACAAGAAGAAATTGATTTCTAAAAGGTCTCATCAAAAATAAGTAGATATAACACTTTATCGAGAGCTAGTCAAATGTTTCAAATGAACCATAAAACACAGACCTATGTATTGTGTCTTTTAGATCCCCACGTTGTTCAATACAAAAGCACTAAGTTCAAACAATACCAAAAACCCAAAAACGTCACAGTCACTTTCAAATAGAACAGATAAGCTTGATTATGTGGCTATTGAACTCTATTTAACACATCGGTTGCCGTAATTTGCATGAACAAGATTCTGCCCACCACATAAATCCTGTTGATGTCCAAAGCCTCACATCGAAAAAATAATGCTTTAGATGTTAAGGGACCTACCATAAATTACTGTGTTTTAAAAAGTTACCAAAACTGAAAAAATTAAGTTAAGAAATCAAAAATATATTTTCGTAACTCTATAGTATTTTGGACTTTGGGATTTTGGCTTTTGGGACCTTGGCCTTTGGGACTTTGGCCGCAGGACTCTGGTCACGGGACTTTGGTCTTTGGGACTATGTTCATTGGTACTTTGGTCTATGGAACTTTGGTCACGGGACTTTGGTCTTTGGGACTTTGTTCATGGTACTTTGGTCTTTGGGACTTTGTTCATGGTACTTTGGTCTTTGGGACTTTGTTCATTGGTACTTTGACCTGGATTCCTTTGCTAGTCGACCAATGAAATGAGCATAGAGCAAAGTCACAGTGCAGGGGATTAATTGACCAAGTGTGTAAAGCAAAACAATTATAATTGTGTAGTAGCATCGTATATTTAGTATCTGTGTAAAGGTACTGTATAGGAATTGTATAATAGCAATGATGATCATAGTAGGTGTAGACATTGGCAATGCCGTTTCTCACACCAACTCTGGGCAATTTTGCACTGCAAAATTGTAAAGTCAAGTTGTAAGGTTGACAAAATTTTAAAGTTATATCTGTGTCACATAACCCTTTTTCAAATGGCAACCAAATTCCTCTTTCAGGCTCTGGAATATGTGAAATATAAATGATTTGTTGCGGATCAAGCTTAAATACCTTACGCCACCGACCTGGCATGCCAGAGAGGGTGTTAGTTAACTCGTTAAAATTACTATAATATATATAACAGAAATTCGACAGATATGCTTTGTGTTTTAGATGCCTAAATGATCGCTTGCCATGGGCTACAATAAAAATGCACAATGTGTCCTACCCCAAACCTGTAACCAAATATTTGCTGATGTTGACTCAACATGACTTTGCAATTTGGTAAAGAAGACATCACTAGGTGGCACAAATCCAAAGTTATTGATAGTTGTACCAATCTACATTGAAAACTTTGTTGAGCAGGCAAAGTATCTATCTAAGGTGCACAGCTGAGTTGCGAAGTTTAGACATGCACGAAACCTGATTAATTTTCTGGTAGGAGACATCATGCATTCAGTTTGTAATGCGATTATGTACACTTTGACCTCCAAAGCCACCTAGAGCTATGGCAAATATAATTGACGTCCTGGCACCATAATCTATCACACCCCAGTCATCGGTAGCTTAAGTATGGTATGTTCCATCCTGCGCAAAATTTACTTCAATATTTTCCTACAATAGCAAAGCATAGTAAACTAGGCCTTTGATAGGATTGTAGTATACCACAGCTACGTGGCATTCCTATGCTAAGCTAGGCTCCCTATTCACAAATAAAGTGTTGTGCTTTATGGTAATCCTCTCAGCCTTGGAGACGTGGCAATGGCTGTAGCATGGTGGTGCCTCTCAACAACAGCAGCCTGACACAGGAATTGAATAACTCCTTTTGTTCCAATATAGAGCATATTAGTCTAACAATTGGCAGTGGGCTTTATTCCAAATACTATTTACTCAACCAGTGAAAATACTATTTACTCAGCCAGCCATACAGGATTTTAGTGAGTGAATACTATAATGACTCATAATGCAGTGTTGCTTTCAATAATAATCTTGCTCTTGCCATTTAAACAATTTGAAATAACTTCGATCTTACTGATTAGAAGCCTTGTTTATTATTATAAATTCACATCACTACCCCCATTATATTTGGTGTTGTTTTCTTGGATAGTTTATTGGCATAAAACACCATAGCCACACGTGGTCCACACGGGTTAGTCTGGTCAGGTGAAAGTCTTTACCATTTCAACACGTGATCACCACGTTTGTGGGTGGTTGATCTGGGCATTTTAACATTGGAAATAACATTTAAATCTAACTGATAGGAAGTCATATTATTATAACTATAATTTCATGTCGCTATCCCCATTGTATTTGGTGTTATTTTCTCGGATAGTTAATTGGCATAAAACACCATAGCCACATGTGGTCCACACGGGTTAGTCTGGTCAGGTGAAAGTCTTTACCATTTCAACACGTGATCACCACGTTTGTGGGTGGTTGAGCTGGCCATTTAAACATTTTTGAAATAACTGAAATCTGACAGATTAGAAGCCTTAGATTTTACTGTAATTTCAAGTAACAACCACCGGTATATTATGTGATTGATTATTTTGAAGATTCAGGGGTAAACAACACCATAGCCACACGTGGTCAACACGTGTTTGACTGGTCTGGTGTTAATTACACCCGGCTGTCACGTGTACCACACGTAAAACTGCTACGTAGAGTTTTTACCATATCACCACTAGTGTTATTTTGGTGTGTGCCCACTGGGAGATAGTCCTCTTGCTTTTTCAGCTTGATCTTGAACAACAGAGCTGTGATAAATTCCCGCTCATTTATCAGTTCCGACAGATGAGCAAACTTTTACAAGTCTATCAATATTGGGAATCATGTGCTCTTGATAACAAATTTTGAAACTAGCCGAGCTGCGCCCCACATAAATCGTTCTAATTTCGCAATCTTTCCAGGGTTGATTCACATATCCAAAGATCTTGTGACTCTGCGGTTATTTTGAGGATGTTTTGTGACTTCTATTGTTTTCCCGTTGTGTGATTCTCCACGGGTTGTTTCACGTGCCCAGATTTCTCATGGCCCTGTGATTATGTTTTGTTATTATTTCAATCCGTCCTCAGTGTATTATTCCCTCTATTTACTACAATATTACTATTTTCCATCACCATATAGCCTGTGTCTAGATAAGTTTCAATAATGATTACCTATGATGATTAAGCCTTAACCTAAACTACCCTTCACCATGCACTGAATGCCTAAGTATGTATCCGTTCGGTCTCAGTTTAAGCTCTTAGTAATAATTGAATATAAACTAACTTTGCTTTGTTTTGTTTTACAGATTATGTGGGTTAATGGTGATCTCCTGTCTTCACAGTACAGTGTGCAAGCTTAATTATCTAAAGAATACTCTACCACACTACTGTCAGAACTCATCTCATATCTATAACTTTAAAGTCTTTGGTTCTCATATCATCAACTCGAAGCCAGCGAACAAGCAGCAAAGCTCTCACAACAAGCAGGTCAAGCCTATAATAATCACGCTGAAACAGATCACCATAGCTATTCAAATTGACAACATGTGGATGACAATGCAACTTATGAGAAAAAAAATATAATCAGAAACCAGTGCTATTTGTGTTATAATGTCTGGTGACCTAGAGTTCACCCTTAGTCTTAGCTTTTCACTTTTGCAAGCTCATTGTTTTTCTCCGCTTTTTGAAACTAATAATGACCAATAATAGGTGCAAGGGTAATCAGTTTTGACAGGTGTCATATTTTTATGGGATTTCTAATCCAGGTTATGATCTGTTACCAATTGTATGGTTTCGGCCCAGGGTCTGGTACAGAAATGTATTTGTTGAATATTAACTAGTTATTTATTGGTCTGCGTCTTTATATGATATGTGATTGACCTTTAGTTTTATACTGTCCCACTTATTAATAATAAATCATTTGAGAATAAGGATACTTCGATACCATGTTGTGTAAGTGATCGTTGCACATTCGGAAGAAAATGTGGCTGCTCTTATACACTAAGGTAATTATAAAACATGATGTTCTTTATGATGATTACATAAGAAAATGTCATCTGACAATTATTTGATTATATGAAATTTTGTGAAATATTGCGGATATGCTGCCGCAAGACAGTATCATACTAACCTCATAAAGATCTGAATTTATACTTATTAAAAACTATAAATTTGTCCTGATCTAACACGAGCAGACTTCTGCAAGTTTACTTGGTAAATAAATTGGCAAGTCAACAAAATCCCCACAATGCAGTTTCAACCTGGAATTCCCTGAAGATTAGATTAGTAATATTACACAGAATAGGAGTTATTTCCCCACACATATAATGCCAAAACAAAACACCTTTTATTTTCTAAATATGACGACTACAACTGGGTACACCCGGTGAATTTTACAGAACATACACCAATGAAGTATAAAACGTGATCAGTATCCTGCCATCAAATATTGTCCGTGCCATAACAACTTATGCTATAGCTGCTTCTGGCCTATCTCTAAAACAATGAAAGAAGGACATTTCTTTCATTACTTTTGAACTCGCCACCGAACCGAAAGTGACTAGACTCATAAATCATATCCCTTCCTCAAAGCAAAGAAGAATTTGATTTGTTTTGCAGTTACAAAAATTCAATTAGCAATTAATTTTCCCTCACACAGCTATCATTGCCAATGGTTAACATAAATGATTTTTTTCTTTCCAATATTTCCAGTCCGGCTTCAGCTAGGCACACCAACTTTTGACCACATCTTCCCAGCTACTCACTCTTGAAGGGGACTTTTTTGAGTTATGGACAAGCTATGGAAAACGTCTCTTAAGACTAAATTTTGATTTTTCCTCATTTTAGGGCGGCGCAAATATCAAAATCTTATTCTGCTCTTACAATGCAAGTCACTCAAAATCCATTGAACAATGCTTATAAACTTTTGGACGCTAACTTCAATAACCGCCAATTGGGAATAAGTCTCAATTCCATTTTGCTTCTAAATGTAATGCCAAAGGTAAAAATATCTATTGCAATGCTCAGCCCTAATCTGGGGGAAAAATTGCATTTAATTCACTGAGCAGCTCCAACGCTACAAACAAACTGTTTAAAGTGGTGGATTAAGGGGGAACCTTTCAGGATATAAGCACTGCCTTTCTTTCTTCTGGATACAGGAAATTAGACGTAAGGTTTGCTGCTGCTTAGGCATATTAATGTCGATGGCAGTTATAGCAGCAGTATTGCAGTAATATGTGACTAGCTATAATTTTTCGATGACTCAAAAAACTTTCGGCACTTAGCACCCAAGTCCCCCCTAGACAGTCAATGTGAATAGACATGCCACAATTGGCCAACATTATAGTCCACACTGTAAGACCTGCAGTCTTGACTATAAAACCCTGTGTCAGACAGGGTTAAAGACATTCACTTTGTTAGCTGTTTCTCATTATCTCAGAGAATGGAGGGTAGTTATGATGTGGTGATAATAGGAGGAGGTATAAGTGGATTATACACAGCCTGGAGACTGGGTAAAGAGACGAACCTGAAGATACTTCTGCTGGAGTCTTCAGATAGATATGGAGGGAGATTTCATACAGTAACTATGCCTGGTGGTTACAGAGCTGATTTAGGAGCCATGCGGTAAGAAACTTGGAGAGCAATCTTATTTTTCCAATGCCCACATCGTTTTTGGTCAAATTTGACAATATTGGAGTTGTTCCCCCATATACTGATTGATGACACATAATGTGGTTGCTTCCTTGATAAAAGTGTCCTACTCAACCTAACAGATATATATATATATATATATATTGTATATTGAATAATTTCAGATTGACCCCCAAGATACACAAGATAGAGAGTTATCTTGTAGAGGAGCTCGATGTTAAAACAAAAGAGATGGTCGCTAGAAATGAGCCATCAAACACGCTGCCAGAGATATATTGGGGAGGTCAAAGGGCGGCTCATGGCAGCGACCTTTACAATATGATTGGAATTTCTGGTGAAGACAAAGACACTCTCATGCATCTTTTCACAAACTTTGATCCCACATACAGGTAGGTTATCTGTCATGCTATGACCTATTGCAGCAGAAACTTTGCTCAGCAATAATTTTCAACAGTTTTTAATGCAGAAATAAAACTCTTTCTTTTTTGCTAAATAGATCCAAGGTAGGTAACCTGTAAATTCATGTACCTGTTTTTATCAATTAATTAATTACCATAGTGAGGAACTTGATCTGAACTAATCCTTAAATTTTTTTTTATGAATCACCATTTGGGGATTAGTCGGTTTTAGGTTTCGAATGATTTTTTCACCATACAACCCAAACAATATTCATTCAAGTATCTTTAAAAAGGTTTCATGCCACACTTGCTACACAATCATCATAATAATGTACCTTTGCAAATACATACAGTGTATGCTGGTTAATTCAAACTTTATAATTCAGAACTCCTGTTAATTCAGTCAAAGAAAATTGGTCCCTTCAGCCAGATCGCAATGCATTCTACTGTCACGTAATTCAGGCTCTGCTTAATTAGAATAATTTTGTGTGGACCCCAGAGGTTTGAATCAAGTGAACTGCACTGTAGCTACTTAGGAATGTCTTTATTATCCCACACAGCTGTGAAGATGATATACATATACCAGAGAATGGAAATTTTGATGAAGCCATAATCAAGAAAACTGGTCAGAAGGCAAATGAACTCACTGTCAAGGAGTATCTTCAGCTTACAGGAAACCCTGTCGTGGCCAAATTAGGAGAGCTTTTAAGTTTAAATGATGAATATCCGTTAACAACCTACTTGGCAGCCGAAGCCGTCTTCAAAGAATTCTACAAGCCAGGAGCAATGCACAATATAGTGGGTGGCTTTGACTCCCTCACTTCTGCAATCGTTGATGCTATCAAGGGGCTACAAAATGTTGATATGAAACTCCAACATGATGTTACTTCGTTTGAGGAGCAGGAGCAGGAACAGGGTCAGCAACAGTTTATTGTCTCTGCTTGGCACAATAATGAGCTTGTGACATTCAATTGTGCGAAAACCGTTTTTGCTTGTGCGAGCAATGGAATGAAGAAAATCAACCTGGTCAGTGCAAAACCAAGACAAGAAGTATTTCAGGATCTTAGGAGCCAAACTTACCATATGTCAGCAGTTAAGGTTTTCATGACATATCCTAGCGCTTGGTGGGAGGAATATGGACTTCACAATGGAGCAATTCACACTAACATGCTCATACACCAAACAGTAGCTTTTGGAAATGCTGCTATTACTGGTGGCTACGCAACAATTTTGGCTGCCTACGCTCTCAGAGATATAGACGTGTTTCAGGACCTAGATGGAACACATCACGCTAGATATACGAATGAAGTTGGAGAGAACATTCCGGAACACCTGGTACCAAGCGAAGCATTAGTGGAACATGTGGAGCGTCAGCTCTGTGAAGTTCTAGGTATGTCTATCAGTACCTGCTATTAAACCTTCACTTATTGGCTAGTTTAAATATAAACTCATATTGCTAAGCGAATTACCCCCTCATTGTTGATGTGAAGACAACCCGAGCCAATTTCACTCAGTCACCGATGATAAGAATGCCATAATAACTTTCATTTATAGGCTTTATTGTATATATCTTCTTAACTATAGTTATTACTGTGGTATGTCAACACTAGTTGTCGAGATCTCTCTTTAAAATTCTGTTCTGCTGTTATTTCTATTTTGTTTTGTTTTTTAATCACAGGCTGCGATAAACCTCATGACCCACCAGTTTGTGTTGTGCGCAAGTACTGGGGAGTAGACGGATCACAGGGTTTCGGTCAATTTCCAAAACCTGGCATCGACAGCAACCGACTAAATTGGGAGTCTCTGAAGCCGTTCTCTGATGCAGAGATTTATATAGCCAGCGACTGCTTCCCGCCATCTGATCGTACAATGTTCTACACGGGCTTTGCAGAAGGCTCCCTCCTGACTAGTGAGAGGATCTTAGTCAATCATTTTGGTCTGAATCCTGTTAGGGGAGATTTATGCTTGGAGAATCCTTGGCCGGTGTCAAGTTAGATATGTATTGATGAAAGGGATAATTTTAGATGACAAAGATGGAAGTGTAACTACCAACGCTTATTAGTTACCTAATCTTCTACTTTTTTTAATTTTTTTAAAGCTAGTATTGTATAGTAAAAACATAAAATTAAATCGCACCCCTATTCCCATAAGATTATTCAAAATCTCACACTGGTTACTAAGTCTTTGACCGCTGTGTGGTTTGTTACTTGGGCTATCTTGTTTCCCTATTTACTGTACAATTCTATTATCCTGAATAACATTATGATGCATTCAAAACTTTGTCCGGTTTTATCTCCGTATCACCGCTCTATTGTGGTGTTGTTAGTCATAAGTTAGCAGTTCAAGCAGGGAAGTGAGTATCTCGAGGCTTGATAAATTCTATCTTAGAATAGTTATGCCCTCTCTGTGCATTATCAGATAATTCCTAACCATAATTGTCGAGTATCTCTAACGTTATTATTCAATTTTTATTATGCATTTTATTGAGGGTTTTATAGATATAAAGTATATTATAAACAAATTAAAATAACAACTTTTTGACCTCGGAAAAAAAAATAAAAAAAAATATTTAGTAGAGAGAATAAGTTTTATTGTATGTGATTGATTGATAGATATTAAACTTTACTAAATGAATTGAATTTGTTTAAAAATCTCGATTTGCTGTAGTTGGTCCTATATTTTAGTTTTGTTATTTTACGTCCTGGCCACAAGGTTCTATTGAGCATTTTACAGGAATTAATTATATTAAGGATGTAAAATGAGGTGTTCTTGGCTAGAGTGGCACTGTTGACCACCTTCCAACACCCAGAGTGGAAATATTCAAAATCTCACGACCCATTGAGATGGCAAAGAATGAGTTGGTAGCAAGTATTATCCCGATGGTTCTGCTTTGACAACGTTCAAATAAGTTAGATCGTTGCAATCAGAAGTATGTAATAAAATGTAAAAGCTCAGAAGGGTCAGTACCATGAACCAAACATCGGTCAGCATCACAGGGCTTCTGTAATTGGTGCAAGTTCAGTGGTCGAGTGATCCAGTGCTCAGTGGTTAAAGGCTTTGACCACTGGAGCACTCGACCACTGGACTTGCACCAACTACAGATGGCCTGTGGTCAGCATTTTTCCAAAACTGTAATACCTTTTTGCCTAAAAGCGCTTGAAATGGTCAAAGCTTCTTAGTCTATTTCAATTGCATTATTGTTTGTTTATCATGCTAATAAGTCAGATCTGCTAATGAAAGTTTTGTTGTAATATATAAAGGAGGTGGGGAAATCTGGGTTAATGGTAAATATACAGGTTTCACTGAGTAAAATCCCCTTTTTCGGTAGGCCACAACAGAGCCATTGTCATGGACAGAGTTCCTAATTGTGATAAGTTTATTTCTCAAGACTGATGTTAAATACTTTCAATATATGCCTTGTTTTGTATCTATACAAAAACATCTTAGTAGAGTTGATCAAATTTTCAGAGTTGAGGACATATTTTGCATCATTTGCAAGAATGCCTAGCTCAACTCAAATCAAATCTTTATGACAATGATAAATCATCAAACGCCATAATTGCCGGTCACAAATTAAGATCCGACAAAAAAATACTTCTAATTATTCAAACAATCTGCCAACTCATCTATTTTTGTTTGAAATTTGGAGTGGAGAAAAATCATGGCCATGGTTTGACTTTGAAGCCAAAAATTTGTCATTCAATCAAGCTAATATCCAGAGTCAAGCTGTATAACAATCATGTGTGCGTTATTAAGTTTTTCTGTACAAACAGCTGGTCTTCTTATCCTTTGGTCAATGAACACATATTTTTTTCATTTGACAGATTGACAAAATTCCTCTCTAAGCCCTGTTAATTCAATAAATCATTGATAGGATTCCAATCAATTTTAATGTTTGATTAAAGCAAATTAAAACAGAGATAGAATAGAGTGAAGGAAAACTCATCCCAGTGATGAAACTATACAGCTCTCTCCTAGCTCAATGAACTTTTGAGGACGAGAAGGGTAGAAATGAGATGCTGGTCGACGGGCAGGAGTGGCTTCAAGCTGCTTACCGTTAATGTTTTTTTTGCTAATGAAGGCCTGAAACAGCAATTGACTAATGATCTTGAGCTGAAGACCTGTTTGTCATTCAATGGAATGTGCACCACTGGTTTCTTTTCTTATAAACTAGAAAAAATCTGACTGGCGACGAGGAAGTTTACTGACATCTAGAAAGATAGCCTCATGCTGGCAAGATAGCCTTCTGCTGGCAAGGCATTGTGGACAGAAACCTCGGGGGAGGGGGAGGGTGGGGGATGCTAGGTGTCCCCAACATCTGATTGTAGAATGCAGTCACTATCGGCAATCTCTGAAATACAGGAGAACAATCATCTGGGCATATAAATTTTAAAAATTAAAAATTTGATTATTGAAGACAAATGCAAATGTTTAAAGCAGAATGACATGTACAGAGTGACCATATCTCTTATTAAAAACCTGAAAAAGGTATAAGAAATTGTATGTTCTCAAGACGCTGACAAATTCTCTGAATTTTCAAAAAACTTTTGAAAGACTGAGTTATGATTTCGAAATTGTCCCACAACAATAGGCCCTTAGTCTGCAGCAGAGGCAATAAGCTTAGAAATAATTTCCAATCTCAAGCGATCAAGTATTATAAGACATTTACAGATGATAGCTGGTCAAATAGATGAAACTTTTTAGTGCTGTTTTGCAGGTTTCTTTTTTGGATTTATGTCTATTAATTTTGGGAATTCAATCAAGAAAAATTCTATCTAAAATTGACATTGAAACTATTATTTACCAATGTCATTCCAATATCTATAATATAGATTGCAATTATTTACCAATACAGGCAAGGCAACAATAAATCAAATAGATAAGGACCATGGTACTTTCAACCTACCTATTGCAATGTTTACAGTGGTAAATCTAGAAGGGAACCTATTAGCACATGCGCAGACTTCTCTTTCTGAAATGAACAGATGTTAGCAGACACAAATGTCAGGATCTGCTGCTCATATTCTTATATCACTGGCATATAAAAAGATTTTAATTATGGTTATTTGTAATCCGTCTTTAAAAGTAGTCCCTCCCTCCCCAAACAGTCTAGATGCACTGCCTCCAGAGATTGTCTTGCTGTTTCCAATGTTTTTATGGGATCTACATTTGAGTATAAAATCCATACCAACAAGCGTACATGTAATTGAGCAAAAAATTAACAGCTTATCATTAATGAATTTGGAGCTTAACTACTAAACTACTCTAATATTTATTTGATTATGTTTCATTAATGAATATGCTCCATCTGAGATTGTGGCTATAATGAGATAGCCAGAGGTCTCATCTGCTTTCTAAGTCGCTTTAAATAATGTCATTTAGAAAACTTCACCAGCAAATGGAGGGGAGCTATGATGTAGTGATAATAGGAGGAGGTATAAGTGGATTATACACAGCCTGGAGACTGGGTAAAGAGACAAACCTGAAGATACTTCTGTTGGAATCTGCAGATAGATATGGAGGGAGATTTCATACAATAACCATGCCTGGTGGTTACAGAGCTGACTTAGGAGCCTTGAGGTGAGAAAACAGTAAAGTTTAAAACAACAATATGAGACTAGGGCTAGGCTATCACTGTATGGTGTTGCTAAGAGCATGGTCCCAATACGGATATATTCTAGATTTAACAGAGTATGGTTTTTGGATATTCATATTGATCCTATTGATAATGGGAATCAGATATTTGCTTTTTTACCATGAGAGCAATCGTATTTTTCCCATGCCCACATCGACTTTGGTCAAACTTATAATATTGGAGTTGCTCCCCATATACTAACAGATGATGACAGATAATCTAGTTTCTTTCATGATAATAGTGTCCTCCTCAAGCTAACAGACATCCTTATTTGGTTCTGAAGTGTCACACTTATAATCAAGGTACAATACACAAGGGAGGCAACTCTGGTAGAGGGCTGACATGGCTTTGATCTCTAGATTTTGTTGCTTATTATATGAAAAGACGATAAAACAAGTTTTCTCTTTCATCTTTGTAGTATCATTTATTGTAGAATGAATAATTTCAGATTGACTCCCAAGATACACAAGATTTGAGGCTATCTTGTGGAGGAACTCAATGTAGAAACCAAAGAGATGATGGCTAGAAATGAGCCATCAAACACTCTGCCAGAGATATATTAGAGAGGTAAAAGGGCGGCCCATGGAAGCGAGCTCTACGATATGATGAGAATTACTGGTGAGGACAAAGAGACTCTCATGCATCTGCTAAGCCACTTTGATCTCACATGCAGGTGGGTAATGATGCCAAGCATTGGCATGTAAACAATATCAAAGAGCGATGCGCTTGTTTGAATTAATCAACTTGTCGCAAAAAAGTTTTGTTTTTGTTTCTTATTGGCATAATATTCATTCGATGAGAATGTTTAGCGAAATAAGCCACAGAGAAATTGTAGAAAAAGGAGAGAAAAATTTCATTCAATATGACGTAAAAGATAATCAGAAAAATTACGTTTGAACAATTTATAGTTGATTATTGAACGTAAATTAAATGGTATATTGTTAAAAGTAGATGCTATTATATTATTTTAAAAAAGTATTTGAAGTTTGGTGTAGCTTGAACATGTCCCTCAGATTGAAATTACGCGAAAAATTAAAATATTCTAACAAAAGTGTGGTGGACATGTCTTATTCATCAATTGATGTCCAGTTATGCTAGTAAGATATAATGTTGAGCAATGGTAATGGTAAAAGGTGTAACGACCTTAATAATTTGTTAGTTGGCACCAGGCAATTAGGGATGCTTTGAATATTATAATAAATAATAATGTTTTATTATTTAATAAATTTAATTATTAATTATTTAATTATGTAAAATAATTTAACAAAATAAATTATAAATACATTATAAAAAAATGATCAAAAACTATTGCATTTATTTTTGACTTAAAACCGATAACCATGTTATAAAATAAATTATATCTATAGAAGACATATGAATATTGGCTATTAAAATACCTGATTATTTAAAATACCTGATTATTTGTTTGGCTCTGCTAGATTCTTTTGATATTTGTTTTAATTTTTATTGGGAATGAAAAGTTATCTGTTTTTAAATCATGTAGGAATTTCTATGCTGACAACTATATCTCTGACTTGAATGCAAGCAATATTTTAACATTGTGTTTCTTATTGCTGCTTTACAGCTATGAGGATGATATAAATGTTCCGGATGACAGAAATTTTGTCAATGCCATTATCAAAAAATCTGGGGAAAAAGCCAATGACCTGACCTACAAGGAGTACCTAAACCGTTCAGACAACCCTGCCTTGATCAAATTGGGAGAACTTTTAGGTTCATTTGATGAGTTTCCCTTAAAAAGGTACTTGGCGATTGAAGATGTAATGAAAGAATTCTACAAACCTGGCTCTATGCACAGCATAGTTGGTGGTTTCGACTCCCTTAAAAAGCTACTTGGCGATTGAAGATGTAATGAAAGAATTCTACAAACCTGGCTCTATGCACAGCATAGTTGGTGGTTTCGACTCCCTGACTTCTGCGATAATCAAAGGCTTCAGAATATTGATATCAAACTCCAACATGATGTCACATCTGTTGAGGAACTCGACCAGAAAAAGTTTGTTGTCACTGTTCATCACAATGGAAAACCCATGACATTAAAGAGTGAGAAAATCATCTTTGCTTGTGCAAGCAAGGGAATGGAAAGAATCAAGATGATCAGCTCAAAACCAAGACAGGAGCTGTGAAAAACCTAATGAGTCAAACTAATCCTCTCCCTGCAGTCAAAGTGTTCATGACTTATCCTAGCACCTGGTGGGAGGAATATGAACTCTACAAAGGAGCTATTATCAGCAACATGCCCATACATCAAACCATAGCTTTTGGAAATGCTGCTGTGACAGGTGGCTACGCAACAATTTTGGCAACCTACACTCAGCGAGATATCAATGTGTTTCAGGATCTAGATGGGCCACACCATTCAAGGTTTAAAAATGAGATCGGAGAACAAATTCCTAGAGATCTTGTGCCAAGTGAGACGTTGGTGAAACATATCCAGCAGCAACTCTGCCAAGTTCTAGGTATGTGTATGAATCCCTCCTTCATTGACTATCGATGATAACAATCATATCTTGCGAGTTGCCTTCCTATTTTAATTGTAAAGACAATCCTGCACAATCGCCTACTTAAATTGAGGGTATCGAGGCTATGAACTCATAATTTCCATGCTAGGCGTTTTACTGTTCAATCTCAAAGTCGTCTCTCAAAGAAAGACCACCTTTGGCTGCTCTTGACAAGTTTGAAGGGGAAGTGAAGTTTGGGGGTTTTCTTGTACACCTTCACCTGAGCCTAAGCAACAAAAAAACCATCTTCTTGATATTCTACACTCTTATCAATTTGCCATGTGTAAATGAGGATTCGGATTTGAATACACTGTTCTGTTAGTGGCTGATTCTGCACAGCTTTACAACCGTGCACAATTTAACTTTGAAAATGACTTTTCTTCACAGGTTGCGATAAACCTCCGGAGCAACCAGTCTGTGTTGTGCGAAAGTACTGGGGAGTTGATGGATCAGAGGGGTTCGGTCAATTTCCAAAGCCAGCAACTAATGGCAATAAACTACATCGGGAGTCTCTGAAACCTTTCTCTGATGCTGATATTTACATAGCCAGTGACTGCTTCCCGCCCTCTGTACGTACAATGTTCTACATGGGCTTTGCAGAAGGCTCCCTCCTAACTAGTGAGAGGCTATTGGTTAATTACTTTGGTCTTAACCCTGTTAGGGGAGATTTATCTTTGGAGAATCCTTGGCCAGTGTCAAGTTAGTGATGTATTTTTCAAACTTTGACAGTTTGAAAAGGATAATTTTAGTTGGCAAATGTTGAAGTGTCACTGCCAATGGCTTATTACTTACTTATCCTGTTTCTAGCTGCCTGCTCCACTCTCTAGGATGCTTACTTTCAATAAATGATGCTCTGGCCCTTATTGCAACTATCCTTAGGGCCAGCCTAAATCTTCTATTTTTTTTTCTTTAGTTTATATGAGGACAAAGAATGTGTTTTCAATAGTTCTTACAAAGCTAGTATTGTATAAAAATAAGCAAAAAATTATTAAATATCATTCTTATTCCAACGGGACTATTCAAAGTTGCTTAATAGTCACTACAAGGAAAAAGAATTTAAATATTATATCTCATACTTTGAAAATATTCTGCCATATGAATTGTTGCTGACAATAAAAGTTTTACATAATATATATATCCTCAATGCCCTGTTTGTGTGTGGGAAGGTTTGTAATGCGTCCATAAATATCTTCATGATGTCAAACTGTTTTCTGAATACTGACTTCAAACAAAATTTATATATAACCAATGCCCCCACACCTAGTATGTATGTGGGTGGATTTGGTAATGATTCCACATATAATAAATGTATTTTAATGATGTCAAATTGTTTTCTCTGTTCTCTGTGAGCTGATAATCACTTCAGAGTGTCAAATCCATGTAACCATGATGTAAGCCTCCAACAGTCTCCGCGGAGATACTTATATGCTGTTCATGCCGTAAACATTTAAATATACATAAATCAATTTAAATAACTAATTATAGTTTTATAGATGTCAAATTGTTTTCTCTGTTCTCTGTGTGCTGATAATCGCCTTAGAGTGTCACATCCTTGTAACCATGATGAAAATATCCAACAGTTCCTGCTTGGTCGAGGAAGAGATGGCGGAACATGTGGTTAATACCATAAACATTTATATATATATAGGTATAAATATCTACTTATAGTAAGTTTTACACACATCCTTTATTGGATGGTGAACTTCCTCTCGTCTCATGTAGTGCTATAAAATGACAGCTCAATAAAGTTTAAAATTCATTCATTGCAAGGCAAAGGCTTCCCTAGTGTGGTGCGAAATATATTTCTCAGACAAACTTGTCTTTTAAAAAAGGTAAGTAGACCTTTTGTGTGTTGGCATTGGCTTATGTAATTCAACTGGTTTTTTTTTTATAAATACATTTTATTGACTGCCGCAACAATTCGAAGACTGTTTTCCATTAGCAGTCAAAAAAGAACAAAATTCGGAGAAAAAAATTCGTAGACATAGTTGATTTAATAAAAATAAAATGAATTAATCATAAGTAATTAATCTAGTAAACATGAAAGCTGGGACGTTCTTTGTGATGTAATGAGAAAAGTTTGACTTCCGCATAAAGCGGTTCTAGATTGAATAACAAAGTAGTAGGAAGTGGGTCAGCTGGTTAGAGCGCCGTATCTGTAACACGCAAATGCTGAAGGTTTTGGGTCCGAAGTCCCGCTGTGGTCCATAGACTACTGGGATTTGGTTGGCCCTCAGGTGTGCAAACCGAGAGCAACCTGGCAAAGATATTGCGGCCTCCCTAGTATGGCAACTAATTTCGCTGCCTATGCTTTGGGATGTAATTTGTGACAAGTCATTGGATTTTAATCAAGTTTAATCAAATAGGAAAACAATTTTAAATAAATAAATCATTATAATAATCACTTAGTGAAAGAAGTTGGTACATATCATTGTATGACAGTTTTATTTATATAAAATCAATACAAGACATGCTTCTTACAAGGATGAAAGTTGCCACAATGCTTCATTAGCGAAAGTCGCAATTAAGGTATAACAACGGAGAAAACAATTAGGTTATCATATTGTGGTATACACTACCAGAATAAAAGGAAGTAAACTATTCTGATTAACTCTACACTCTGCAGGTTAATGATGATGATGAACATCCTCACTATTGCTGCGGTGATTGTTGTTGGTGTGGCAGCACAACGCTACGATCATCAAGGTGGGTACCGTTTTTGTGTTATTACAAATCCGATCACTTTCAAAACGGAGAGACTGTGAACTCCTTGTATGAAAGGATGCCTTGACCTTGTTAGGTCCTGTAACCTGAGCACTGGCATGAGTAAATTGATTATGACGTTCTATAAATTTTACAAGTTAGGAGTTAGGTTGGACAATTTTGTAGCGTAGAAGAAGCTTTCAAGTATATAAAAACATTGCTTGAAAACTTAATCATACCTACATATATACATACATTAACGCCCTACTCGGTGATCACTGCGTAAAGCTGAATGACTTGTAGAGCTTGCGTTTGTGCTCAGGTCATGTGAGATTGTAAAATGTCCATTACCGCATTTCACACTATAATGCTCACAAAATTTTAAAATTCCAGGGTCAGAAACAAGCAAGACTGTCTTTACAGATTTGTAAATATTAATTGTTCTTAGGCTCCTCATATAATGATTTTGCCTGTTCCTACTATGGTTAAATATTCTTTGAGTTTTGCCTGTTATTTTTTATATTGATGTCATTACGTTGTGTTGTAGGTCAAAGACTAAACAGCCGAAATGGACAGTACAATACTGGAAAAAATAACGGGGACTTTAACAGGGGCGGAGTAAATGGTAATTTCAACAGGGGGTCTAATAATGGCAACAGAAATACAGGAGGCGGATATAACGGGAACTTTAACGGGAACTTTAACGGGGGAGGAGCAAACAACAATAGGAGAGGCGGGGCTTATAATGGCAACAGCAATGGCAATGGAAACACTGGTGGAGGGCACAATGGTAATGGAAATGGAAATTCTGGCGGATCTTACAATGATTATCGCAAATCGTACTGAATCATTGACTGAAACTTAGCATACCGGATTACAATAATTTATTGTTTACAGTATAAAATTTATTTATTGTTTTGTGCCACCTTTTTCATTAATTACCGTCTTCCTTTTAATTGCTAATATAAGTGTAAACAAATAAACAATATGTTTCAGTTCCGTTTTTTTTCATTGTTTAGCTCGGTTTGCCACATTCGGAGGAACATCATGTCAATTGTTGTCAATGCCATTCTACAACACAATGTCGTTACCAGCTATGCTCAAAAGCGTAACTCCTAACAAGCAACTTGTATTTATTCTTGCAAAAAAAACTATTAATGGTTTTGTGTTCCATATCAAGTTGATTGAGTAGTCTGCCCCTTCTCTGAGCGTGAACAGATCACTACATGTCAATCTTGTTTCGTAACAAGTATATGATAATGTTTGCATGACATGACAAATTACTTTTGTGAGTCGATCCTATTAGTAAGGGCCATGTAAAATGAGTAGAGGGCCAAAAATAGGAAATTGCTCCCGCTTCAGTCGGGGCATATACACAAAATTCTTATGATGATCCATTGAGAAGCTGGAGTGATAAGTGTCTAATTTCTGTCATCGCTGAGTTTCATACTCAAATGTGAGCTTGTACACTCTGCATTGGACACAACTAGCGGACCGCTGGAATGGGTAGATGAAAAACTTGTGACAAAGGGTATTCGGGGTGGGAGTAATTTAGCAGCTGAGCACAGGAAATTTCTTTTCATATCAGCCTCAAGAGATGGATGACAAAGAGTTACGACTTTGCCTCAACTGGTGGTGCTATGAATATATCTGTGCATTAATAA
Organism: Membranipora membranacea; assembly: GCA_914767715.1. Lineage (NCBI taxonomy): Eukaryota > Metazoa > Bryozoa > Gymnolaemata > Cheilostomatida > Membraniporidae > Membranipora > Membranipora membranacea. Next base: position 10,882,599 of record OU612073.1, on the reverse strand, counting down.
CTCAAAGTTGTGTTTGCTCCCTTCTGTACTCTGATGATATGAGAGATGAGTGTAGGCACTATGAGTTCCCAACCAGAACTTCCACTGAAAACAGTGTAAACTATATGTTGACAGTGTTTTATTTCTTTGGACTTACATAACACCACACAAGCAATTATCAACACCGCCGTGTAATTGTACAGGTTTACAGAGAAAACATTGCTAAAAATGCTTGGCCTAAGTGCAATAACCAATCACAGCCGGAATTTTAATACAAAATCTTCGAGAAAACAATTCACAATCAAATCAATGGTTCCCTTGAGATATTAAATTGCCTCTTTCTGTTTTTTTGTCGACCAAACAATTTTGAATATATGCCCCAATTATTATATTGGAGAGCTCTATTTGCTTGGTTTTGTATGGAATTTGTTAGGACATTTAATTTTGTTTGTAACTTAACGATATTGAGATTGAGTTGTCGGTTCATGCTTAGAGAGGGCATAACCTACTCAATTAACTTGCTATGGAACACAGAACCGCTAATCGTTTGGCAAGTTAAAAAATGAGGAACATGTTGAGCATAATGATTGTGAGGAAGAGCTTGAAAATTGCTGTAGCAATTTTTATTATAGGTTTATTAATTTATTATTACTTCATACACAAAAAGTAGTAAGATCTATAATTTAGGGAAAGGTCATTAAAATCGCGTACATTTAAATGACTACTTAACGCTGTCAGGCCCTAAATTATAGCTAATAATTCAGAACCAGTTTCCGGAGAGATCATATTTAAATCCACCAGAATTGCCATTTCTGTTACTTCTTCCTTTACATCCGATAAAGTTCCCGTTATAACCGCCTCCTGTATTTCTGTTGCCATTATTCGATCCTTCATTGAAATTACCATTTACTCCGCCTCTGTTAAAGTTGCCATTATTGTTTCCAGTATTGGAGCATCCATTTTTATCTACAAGACGGGATTGTGTCGTGACATCAAAAACAGTAATTTCAAGAAAAATTCAAGTTTTAAAATCTTTTTGGAACAAGTAACTTATGAACAATCAGAAGATTCAAACAAAGTTGGGGTATAGTAGAATGAGGAAGGTAACGCTTGCTCGTTCCACGAGTGCATCTACGCTATGAATGAGATAACAAATCTGATGAGAAGTATAGCAAGGGATTTGTGTATGGACACCTTGCTCTGCCAAGTGACCAGTATATCAATAGAAATATTTGTCTAAAATACTTGGGAGCTCCACTGGTCATATTAACTCTACATGCGGACAGTGATGAAAAAGTAAGGCATAGTAATAAAACCGGTTCAGGGGGAGGGAATTCCGACCTTGGACAATTGCATAAAGCCATTGAGTTTGGGACTCCCCTAATCAAATCTTGATCTAGGCAATTTTGCAGATTTAAGACTGTATGATAAACTTTCAGATTCAGGCCACGCCACTTTTGGCAAGTTGCATATTATTTAATCACTCCTCAATATCTCATTTTAAAAACTGGTTCTACTCGTACTTATGATACAGCTGCTAATAGTAGAAAAACACCCACCTTCAGCTGCCAAACCAGCAACAATTATAGCAGCAATAGTAAGACTAAGAATATACATTGACATCATTCTCGATAACCTGTAAATTGCAGAGTAAGAATTTAAAAAACATTCTCATCGAACGAAAGTTATCCTTAAAAAGTTTTAAAAAGAAGCAGAATAATTCAATAATTCTTTTTAATCCGATAGTATATAAAATGATAAAAATCATCGGTTTTTAGTGGTTATGATACTTCAATGGTGTCTTTTTCCACAGTGCAATGCAACAACAATAATCCTGGACCAGCTTATGCAAAACATTTCTCCTATTTGAAAGAATAGAGCAGCTGTCGTTTTAACCAGTGACATCAGATAAGTAATAATAAAATAATGTACCCCTCACCCCATCCTAGCATGGGCCAGAACCGGATGCCTAGGATAGCCTGCATTTTGTAAATTGGTTTTTAATTTTTTATATCCTTGGAATTTCCATAACTAAGTTCTATTTAATTGGCATGACAGGTTCTTTCATGATGTGATAATCATCGGTAATAGAAGCTATGTGTTTACTTTTTCTGAGCTTTCTACATTATAATCCATTTTCCTTGATTCTCAGCTAGCCGCAAACAGACTGCCAAGGCATAGGATTAATCTAATACGTAACTCAAGTACCGGTAGAAGTTATTTGTTACCTCTGTTGCTGGTACAATGGTTCAGTATATTCTAGGATTATCATTTTCTGCCCGCTCGACGCAGAACATTTTGTGCTAGGAAAGTAACGGTTTTGATTTATTATGAAATAATGTTGTTTTATCGTGTCAAATCATACTGCCCAGTGCCGATATTTGATATTTACAATTTCGTAAGTTTGTCACAATTCTTGCTCCGACACCCAGTGAGATGCCACCACGGTTTAGGGCGGTACACTGACGTAACCGAGGCTCAATCACATCCCTGACGGTGGCAATGCTGCTTCCTATTTTTTAGAGACTTCCAGAATTCCGAAGTGGGCGTATAGTTCCAATTTCACAAGCACAGCTATAAAACTGATGAGAACAATGACTCAAAATCATTCACTGCAAAGGAGTTTTCCTAGTGTAGCAACTTTTTGTTTGTCGGATAAACTTGTCTTCAAAGGTAAGCTAACTTTTTTTATGTTATCAGTTTCACATAACTATATTATGTGAAATTATCCAGAATCAGCAATACTGCAGTGTAATGTAAAGATTTTTTAGATTGTACTAAATTTATCATTCATCTAAATATCCTCTGAGAAATATTGTATCTTTTTGAATGGAAAATGATGTAGGAGCTGGATTTAGGGACATAGAGACTCTTAATCATTTGGAGTACATCACTACTCCAGACAGTGCTACGTGACCCAGTCACGTGTGCTACCATTTCTACCGTTTTGGATTGCCTGCAAAATGTTTTTGTGTTCAATTGAGTGATAAATTAACACCGAGGGAAGATATATCCTTAATCTGAATATAATAACCTATTTGAATTATTACAGGGTTACCAACATGATGTCGATGTCTATTCTATCTATTGCTGTCGTCATCGCTGTCTGTACTCAATGCTGCGGTGTTAGCGGTAGGTAAAAAAAAAAAATTCATTTTCACATTTAAATACATCCACATCATAAAATTGAAATTTTGATTTTGAATTATTTTACATGGTTTATTTGCATTTTCGAACTCACTGGTTTTGCATTGAAAAAGGGTAAAGAAAATGATAACTGAAATCATTTGGCATTGACTATTTATAGTCATCTCTCAGGTCAGATCAATGGAAATGGAAATACAGGAGTTAATAATGGGAACTTTAACAGGGGCGGAGTAAATGGTAATGGGAATGGTGGATCTAATAATGGCAACAGAAATGTAGGCGGGTTCAACGGCAACTTCAATGGAAATGACAACTCTGGTGGACCACCTAGTAACCCTGCAACTACTACAACAACAACTACAACACCAACTACAACAACAACAACAACAACAACATTAAGGCAACGAATTGCTGTTACAGAAGACCGGACACCTGTTTCCCCTAATGGTAGTATGCGAGGCGGAATAGTTGGCAGTAATCGTGGTGGTAATAACAGCAGTAAACAGGGTGGTAATCGCTCTGGAAATGATGGCAGAATATCCAGACCTTGGGATTGGAAAGCAGAAGCTATTAGACGAGGCCTAGACATAACAAAGCTTTCACGATCAAGCTTTATAAGGAAATTTGGATTTGGAAATAGCAATAAAAAATCTTACACTGGTTACTAAGTCTTGGACTAACTGTCTGATCAGAGAGGGTGGGTGTCCCACCCTCCCTGGTCTGATTCGTTACTTAGGCTGTATTGTTTGTTGTTTTCTGTTATATTTTTAATGTCAAGTTTGTTTTCCCTTTTTACTGTACAATTTTAATATTGTAAAATATATTTGATGCATTCAAATCTTTGTTCTATTATCTCTATGTCATCCCTCTCTTGTGGTGTTGTTAGCCATAAGTTAGCACTTAAGCAGGGAAGTGAGTATCTCGAGGCTTGATAGATTCTATCTATGATTATTTGTCCTCTCGGTGCATGATCTGATAACTCCTAACCAGAATGGTTATGTTTCCCAATAAACATAATGCTACTAAGTATATTAAGTCTATCTGAATCCCTAATGAGCGCTTTACTTAGTATATCGCTGTAAAAGCTTAGAATAGAAAGTACAATGAACCAAACATCAGTCAAAATTTCTACCAAACAAATCTTAAATGGTGGAGGACGAGGAAAGGAAGAGTGGGTAACTTAACTTTCACTTTTAAAAGCTTTTGTCATACCCATGTACAAATGGTATAAGCTTCTTCTTCTATTTCTCTGGCTTGATAATCATGAAATTTTACATCGTTGTGGTAAATAGAGGTTTTACTATGTACAGTCATGCTCAGAGTTCCCAATTGTGATAGGTCTATATCTCAAGACTTACGTAACATACTTTCAATACTATAACAGCCTTGTTTTGTTTCAATACAAAAACATCTAAGCAGAGAGGGGAAATGCCTCATTTCCAGACTCATTTTTCAGAACCTGAAGCGAAATTTTGGAATTCTTGTCCACCTCTCTCCATTGAGAAACCCAGGCACAGAGTTGTAAAAACTGCTCTCCTTCTTAATCTTAGTTCAATAAAAGCATATTTTTCATTTGACAGATTGACCACAAAAACTTCCTCTCTAAGACTTCTTACTTTGATAAATTATTTATCGTTTCTCAATTAAATATTTATTACCTTCCACAAAGGACCCGACCATAATGCCATGTTCGAAATGCCATTGGGACAATATGCCAGTGACATAATGACGTAGCCATAATGCCATGGCCATAATACCATAGGTCATGGGTGCCCAACCTATGGCTCATGAGCCACCTCGGCTCATTTTGGCTTTTTGGGTGGCTCATTTTAATATATGCAAATTTCACGCGCCTTTTGGCGCGAATTTCATGCATTCAATTTGTGCATGTACAATGTGCATTAAATGTATGTATAGTGTATACAAGTTCATTGTACTGGGTGCCTGCATTGTATATATGTGTGTAGAGTTGTCTTCTTGCAGACTTGCCAACCTAAATTTTCCAAAATGCTTATAAAAACTCCAGGGCGCCTCATATGACCAGAAATTGCCTCAAAAATTTTCGCGCTACACGCATTATCTCACACAATGACTTTGCTTTGGTAATTTTGCCAGCACTTATACATGAATGAATATGATATATATATATATCACTGACTGTTTCCATGTTGTCTACACGTGACGCGGCGTGGTCAGCTCATTTGGTGTGATTGATTTTTTAAATGGCTCATGTGAAAGAAAAGGTTGGGCACCCATGCCATAGGTGATAACACCACTGCACACTATACCAATGCTAAAATATGTGTTGTACAAAACACCAGTTGTGTCAAAATACCAGTGAATATAACGCCAGATTGGACATAATACCATTTGGGAAAACATACCATATCCAAAAAATTATTATTGCCATAATGCCAAATATGTAACCAAAATAGTTCAAGCCACGCTATATTTTTTTGTTTGTTAGTTGAATTACAGTTGTGAGTTACTCTGTTAGAGCAATATTGGTTAGAGTAGGAGGTGGCTCAGCTGCTTAGAGCCGTCCCTTCACTGTGCAAGTCATAAAGTTTCTTCATTCAATTTTGATGATATCTAAGGTTTGATGTGGTTCACAAACTGAGAGGTAGTGACTTGTAACAAATATTTCCAAACTATTTACTAGAATAATATGACGAATACCTCTGGATTATTACCAACTCTTTTTTCGAAAGCCAAGTCTTGACTCATGCATCTTATAGAGGCTTGTGACAAACAGGACGTACAAGGTTGAATATCATGTTGTTAATTTAGTATATGATAACGAGGATATAGATAAGTTTTTTACATCTCTTCCGACCATATACGGGTTCAACATACTTTTTCTTTTCCTCTACGCAAAGGTATAAAAGCCAATAGACATGCAATAAAATTGATTCTTTTGCTTCCATTTAAAAAGAATGCGTAGAATTTTATATGTACAACCACATGTAGCGGACTGGGTGATATGCGCAGGACACAAAATTACATTCTATTTACAATGAAAAATCTGACAATAATCATTCAGATAGCACAAACGTCTAAGCTGTAATACAAAAAAAGATCTTGTTTTACAGAACCTTTGCCACAAAATTTGAAATCATTGGCAAAAGAAAAATTATTTTGTTACGCACGGGACTGAAAACTAACATAATTTGTGTAAATTAAACTTTGTAATAATATAACGAAATGTGTGAATATTGTAGTGTAGAGCAAAATTCTCTCATACTGATGTGTATGCCACAATATAACCCACCAGTGTTGAAACACGCAGGTCGGCGTACAGGACACTAAATTATGCTCTGGTAACAGTGGTCATGAAAAATCTAGCAGCTGTCCAGGTCCAAATTTTAACTTTAGTCAAACCAAGGAGAATTAATATGCATATCACACAGAGTTGGCTGCGCAATATTTGGCTACAATTTCTGCAACACACACTAACCTTCAGTACATAGGGCCCAACAAACCCCAGAGATCATCAAAAATCAAATGTAGAAACTTCTATACTTGAACAGTGAATGAGATGGATCTAAACAGCTGAACCACCTCCTAATCTGACCGAGCAACTCGCGGCTGTAAAATAACTAACCAAAAAGTACAGCATGGCTTGATCTCCTTTGGTTACATATTTTGGCATTATGGCAATGGTATTTTGGGATATGGTATGTTGTCACAAATGGTATTATGCCCAATCCACTGGTATTTTCTATGGCATTTTGACCATGGCATTTTGTCACGGAATCTTTCACAAACGTTAAGTTTGACAGAAGCAAATAAAATCATGACAATACACCCAGGTGTCACTATTTTTGATTGAGCATGGAGGGTGGAAAAAACTCTTAGCTCTCTCTCTCTCTCTCTCTCTCTCAGCTCAATTTGACACTTACGTGAAATTTTGATGTCTAGAACCATAGACAAAATGTATATGGCCAAAAGTGAACAAATGAGATGCTCATCAACACACAGAGATTGTTTCATGCTACTGGCTGTTGGTATTTTGAAGGAGAAGGCCTCGGACTCGGACTCATGGTTTGTAGCTAAAGACCTGTCTGTTGTGCAATAGAATGTGCACCAATGGTTCCCTTTGTTGTACATTTGAAAATATCTGATGGGCAATGAGAAACTTTGCTGACGTCTAGAAAGACAGCCTCCTGTATGACGGACAGTCTTCAGCTTGCAAGACATTATGGACAGCAGCCCAGGGTGGGGCTAAGTATCCGCAGCCTGCTGATTGTTTTAGTGTTTATATTGAAATACATCCCCTAGGCCATGCGTGGCCAACCTTTTTTCAGGTTTGGCCACTTTTTGTTCGGGAGCATACCATTGGCCGCACCACTTTTCGTGCAAATTTGATTTGCGATCCTAAATTTGGAATATCAGGCGGTATCCATAGGCATTAAGGTGAAAGGGCCAGGGGGATGGGTGCTTTCATGCTAGGTGGTATGGGGCCTCCCCAGCAAAATTTTGATAAATAAGGCAGTTTTAATGCATTCCAGCCCTATTTGAGAAGAAAACTAACTAGCAATCGGCCGCAGGAATCTTTGGTGAAATAAGGAATTCGAGGGACAACGTATCATATCTGATCCCTTACGTGTTTCATACTTTGAATTGAAAAGTTCCGTGAACTAATTGAGGAGGATGGTAAACGGCTGGCTGATAGCAAAGCTTTATAGTGATTGAAAATATCACATGAGAGTCCTAGGAGGTAGGAACCAGAGCTTGAGTTAACTGCTTACAGAGAAGTAGAGGATTAGCAGTCAAGAAAATGTGTGATTTTAGAAGATTGTCCATGAAGAGAATAACAAAAAACGTTTTTGTGCAAGAAATTTTGTGTCCAAATTCTATTATAAATGACCATCACAGAGCAATGAAACCATTTTAGAAGAGACGCCACAACCTTGCCGCCAGTGAAGCTTCACAAGGTCGAACCCCAAATATTCTATGTTAACAGTGTTTTCGAGCCTTGCCCATTTTGGCGTGGAGGTATGTTTTGAGAAAGGCCATAGTGTTGAAAGATAGCTCACATGTTTTGGTTTTACATTTGTTGATGAGCTCTGAACATTAAAACATTATCACTACCAATAACACAACGGACCCCCCCCCCCTTATTACCTAAACATAACAAGTGTCAATGCATTATTATTATTATCTTTATTACTAACCATTGGTAGCAGACTAAAAATTAGCAGCGACCCTTATAGGTTTTTGTCGAAAAAGAGGAGGCATCCTGGGTATAAAAAGTGAAATATAAAAACTGATCAGTTTAGTTTATTCTTTATAATTAATACAGCCGGCATTGCTATACTTCATTAGGACTGTGCTCGATCTCAGAGCAGAGCTACACTTGGTGTCTGTCTGGCGTTGTTTTAGTCTGGCTGATCGGCGTAGAGTAGAAGGGATTGGCTGTAGCAGTTTGTTGTTGCAGTGTGCTGGGTTTCCGACTTTTCTAGCGTAATCAGTTCATGATTTATCTGTCAGTGTCAGCAAGTTTAGGTTTTCTTTTCCTACTTTTCCCTGCTTACATACCTATGAATACAATCATTTACTACATTAGAGCAACAATTGGACAGATCCGTGCTCGAGCTGGAATAGCAGTTGTGATAGAATACTGCGGAATTTCCTTCACACTTTTTATTTTTGGGCGGCAAGATGTGTCTCAAATTTTTTTGTGGTAAGGGTGCATTTGGCCGAAATGGCCGATTTGGCCAAGGTTGAGCATGGCTGCCCTAGGCAACCCAGATTTACTGCCAACATTAATGCCGTGGAAGAAATATGCAAATGTTTAAGAGAACCCTTTGACTCCAAATTTTGATTCCCACCCAACATATAAGAATATTTTGATAGATTTTTGCAACCAGCAGAAGCAATAATTCAATTTGATTGTCTTTGATTAACAGTTAAAATGGCCCATCATAGGTCAATTAGATGGTATTTTTTGCTGCTGTTTCGCTCTTTAAAGCTAGATCAAAGCTTTGATCAAAGCTTGGATCAAAGCTTGAATTTATGTCCATTACAAATGACAACTTTCTTCAGGACTCAGGACTGTGTTCAGCTCAACAAAGCCTGAGCGACTCAAATTAAGTGTTGATATTCCCAGCCCGAGCAATAGTAAATGACCATAGACCTTTCAAACATTAATAAAATATTTAGTTGCCCACATAGTTTGATTTTTAACTCGCAATTTGGATATAAAGCATTAATTTTATCATGGACCGACAATAAAATTTTATATTATACATAACCTTGTTCAATTATGAAGGAGATGTAAACTCCCTGTGTAAATTTGTCATTGGTTCCTCCCACTGCATTTATTGAGTTCACTAGTTTTCCTTGTCGAAGCTTCGCAAACCCTGTGATATGTCTCTATACCATCCTTTCAGTGAGACTGGCCGATAGAGATCTAATTGAAGATAGCCGGCACGCATAATTCATCAAAGCATGTTTGAGTTTTCCAAGTTGATCAGGTTCGATTGGAATAGAGCTATGTCCTTCATGAAGGGATTTGTATACGATCACTGCTTTTCAAGTGGACGGCCAACATTGGAGGATGAGCTCATAATAGTTCATCTAATAACAACAGTCATCTGGTAGTACATGTTTTTTTGTTGAATGCAAAGTTGGTGAGAGTTGAATTTCTTTATTTGCTTTATTATTCTTTTGTAAGCAAAATATTGCTAAAGGCAACTTCATTCAATGCAATTATTGCATTCATTTTACATTGAAGAATCACTTTCCTATACTCATACTAGCAACAATTCCTCATGTTTTGAGAGGGCTAAACCAACACTGAACACAACACAAACACAACACTTTGGGAAAATGCCAGTCAAGCAATTTTGGATAGCTTCATGTTGAACAGTTGGACCAGGATATTGTGAATATCTATCAAACTGCTATATCAAGGTTTTCATCTCGAAGACTAGGATATCAGACACAAAGGCCTACAGGAATTCATATGGAGGTGGATGAAAGAGAAGTTTTATGCCCAATACATATTAAAACCCGTTTTAGAAAGCATTCCTCCAAGCTCTCAAGAGAACCATTTATTATAATAATGTTGGCAGTGTGACACTTATATCCGCAAAATATTCAATTTATTGACATCTCTATAAACCTGTTTCCACTGGTATTTTTCCGCTGATCATGCAATATTCTGCATATATAGACAGAATAACATGTCGGTACTGATAAATAAACTAATAAATCAATAAAATTAAGCTAAAACCACTGTGTTTATCTAGCTAATATCTTTCAAAATCAGGTTCAGAACAGCCCAGCAAGATAAAAAAAACCCACAGTACGGTTTATCTAATTGATTTGTTGCAGGCTTTCGGTAACCAAATTTGGGTAGGAAAATTTGATGTCATAATCATCGGAATTGAATGAAGCTACTTCAAAATTGAGAAAAAGAAAAGCTCCAATTCTAGGCCACATAATGCCGATGACAGTTATTTCTCTTTTGCCCTAAAGGCTAAACCCATCGCTTTTTTGTGTGATGTATATCAAACTCACATATTGTTGACATTTTGTCCATTTTAAACATTTTCAATGACATCTATTATCATCCAGGAAAAAATTTCATTCAAAAAGTGTTGAATTATATGCTGTGCACCTGTTACTGAACAATTGTGAAAAGAGTCAGAGTAATCAAAATCAACATTTTTTCAACTAAAATCCATTGGAGTACTCCTTGTAAAAACTTGCAGGCTTGGTCTGGACTCCCTTCGGTTAGGCCAGAAGCAGCTATGCATAAGTTGTTATGGCACGGACAATATTTGATGGCAGGATATTGGTCACGTTTTATACTTCATTGGTGTATGTTCTGTAAAATTCGCTGGGTGTACTCAGTTGTAGTGGTCATATTTAGAAATTAAAAGGTGTTTTGTTTTGGCATTATATGTGTGGGGAAATAACTCCTATTCTGTGTAGTCTAACTAATCTACTCATCAGGGAATTCCAGGTTGAAATTGCATTGTGGGATTTGTTGACATGGTAATTAATTCACGAAGTAAACTTGCAGAGAAGTCTGCTCGTATCAGACCAGCACAAATTGAAAAATTTCAATGAATTATGTCAAACTTCTTATGGGACTAGTATGATATTGTATGGTCTTAAGACCACTGTCTTGGGGCAATTACCAACATCATTTTTGATGTTTCAATTGCTTCTTATGTCATTTTTCGGCTGGATATCTTTTGCATAACACATGAGCAAAGAGTTCAATGGGTGCCTATTGGCTAAGATCAAAGTGTCACTGCCAATGGCCGATTAGTGCCAGTTCAGTTTTGGCAGCTTGCTGCACACTTATGATTAGGAGGTCCTCTATGGCCTCACCTCTAGGATGCATTCTAGTTTTCTAGAATGTATCACATTCTCAGTATGAGGATTAGGACACTTGCGTCCCTCTTTAGGGGCAGCCCAATCTTCTGTTTCTTAGCAAACAGCAATGAGTGCCTCACTTTTCAGCGAAGAAACCCAACTGTCAGAGTCTGAAAAACTTAGATATGCCAGCTTTGCATACTTTCCTAGCATGCTAATGACATGATATGGGGATATGCGGTAGCGCTGTCTCTCACCAACCACCTCATGCAATGATAAAACATACACAATGTAGAACCCAGGACTATAGTCTTGAATTGTGTCAACTGCATCAAACTCTTGACTTCCAACTAATCACATATCGATAGTGTGAATATTTTGGATATGCAGTAGTGCTGCGGCTGACCTCTTCAACTGGTGACATGATTGCTACAACCGGGTACACTCTCAGTTTTAGATTCAGCACGTTGTTCTACCCTAGATATACCCTTGTTTAAAACACTAATTATAAGCGATTTTGAGAAAAATTGCGATATGCTGCCGCGCTGCCGATTGCTACGACTGGGTACACTAGACCAAGTTTGGTCCATTTGCCTGCATTCCGAGTGGCTTCCAATCCACTGGTCACGCCGCGGAGTGACGAGTGGATCGGGAGCAAAAGGCATGCAGGCAATTGGATCAAACTTGTTCTAGGTTACACCCTTATTTCTTTATATTCAGCACGTTGTTATACCCATGAAACACCTTTTATCTAAACTCTTAATATTTCACTCATTAAAAGCACTTTTTAGAGGAAATGAGGATATGCTGCCGCGCTGCCGCTGACATGATCGCTACAACTGGGTACACCCTTAATATTGGATTCAGCGCGTTGTTCCACCCGAGAAACACCTTTTATTGAATTCTTAACATTTTACTTATTATATGCAATTTTGAGAAATATTGCGGATATGCTGCCGCAAGACAGTATCATACTAACCTCATAAAGATCTGACATTATACTTATTGAAAAATTTTAAAATTTGTCCTGATCTAACACGAGCAGACTTCTGCAAGTTTACTTGGTAAATAATTTGGCAAGTCAACAAAATCCCCACAATGCAGTTTCAACCTGGAATTCCCTGAAGATAAGACAAGTAATATTACACAGAATAGGAGTTATGTCCCCACACATATAATGCAAAAACAAAACACCTTTTAATTTCTAAATATGACCACTACAACTGGGTACATCCGGTGAATTTTACAGAAGAAACATCAATGAAGTATAATATGCGATCAGTTTCCTGCCATCGAAAATTGTCCGTGCCATTTTTTTATAGAGCAGTTACAGCTAGGCTGCTTCTGGCCTAGATGTGATTGCCCTCAACAACTTCTCGGCCTATTGGCTAAGATCAAAGTGTCATGGCCAATGGCTGATTAGTGCCTGTTTCAGTTTCTGGCAGCTTGCTGCACACTCACGATTGGGAGGTCCACCATGGCCTCACCTCTAGGATGCATTCTAGTTTACTAGGATGTATCACACTCTCAGTACGAGGACTCCGAGCAACTTGCGTCCCTCTTTAGGGGCAGCCCACCCTCTGTTTTGTCATAAACAGGGCCTCAACAACAAGGATCAACACCAAGGATCGCTTCTCGACCTATTGGCTAAGATCAAAGTGTCATGGCCAACGGCTGATTAGTGCCTGTTTCAGTTTCTGGCAGCTTGCTGCACACTTACGATTAGGAGGTCCACCATGACCTCACCTCTAGGATGCATTCTAGTTTACTAGGATGTATCACACTCTCAGTACGAGGACTCCGGGCAACTTGCGTCCCTCATTAGGGGCAGCCCACCCTCTGTTTTGTCATAAACAGGGCCTCAACAACAAGGATGGGATTCTCTCTGACAATATCATTCGCCAATAGCTATTTTGTCCGTATAACTGGAACAATTTTCAGCTCTTAAATGTCTTTTTCTCTCTGCTCTATAATGTTAGGGATATTTTAAGGTATTTTGTTTTTTAAATGAGAGTTATGATCGTTGAAAAGAATCTCTTATTGAAACTTTTAATTACGGCATTATTGTAGCTCTTAGTTAAAAATTGACACCAGTTCTTACCAGAAAAATATGTGTGTTATATATTTTGAACTGAATTTTGAGTCGTTGAAGTTGTTTATCACTTGATGGTGCCTGTCTTATATTTATAAAAATAACAACCAGGTGCGAGAATAGCATCATTTCTAATTGTCTCTCAGTTCCATTAAATCACCCAGGATGTCTAATGTATTTTATTTCGGCAGCTCTTTCGCTTCTCCAAAACAATCAAAGAAGGACATTTCTTTCATTACTTTTGAACTCGCCACCGAACGGAAAGTGACTAGACTCATAAATCATATCCCTTCCTCAAAGCAAAGAAGAATTTGATTTGTTTTGCAGTTACAAAAATTCAATTGGCAATTAATTTTCCCTCAGCTCCAACGCTACAAACAAACTGATTAAAGTGGTGGATTAAGGGGGAACCTTTCAGGATATAAGCACTGCCTTTCTTTCTTCTGGATACAGGAAATTAGACCTGAGGTTTGCTGCTGCTTATGCATATTAATGTCGATGGCAGTTATAGCAGCAATATTGCAGTAATATGTGACAAGCTATAATTTTTCGATGACTCAAAAAACTTTCGGCACTTAGCACCCAAGTCCCCCCTAGCCAGTCAAGGTGAATAGACATGCCACAATTGGCCAACATTATAGTCCGCACTGTAAGACCTGCAGTCTTGACTATAAAACCCTGTTTCAGACAGGGTTAAAGACATTCACTTTGTTACCTGTTTCTCATTATCTCAGAGAATGGAGGGTAGTTATGATGTGGTGATAATAGGAGGAGGTATAAGTGGATTATACACAGCCTGGAGACTGGGTAAAGAGACAAACCTGAAGATACTTCTGCTGGATTCTTCAGATAGATATGGAGGGAGATTTCATACAGTAACTATGCCTGGTGGTTACAGAGCTGATTTAGGAGCCATGCGGTAAAAAACTTGGAGAGCAATCTTATTTTTCCAATGCCCACATCGTTTTTGGTCAAATTTGACAATATTTGAGTTGCTCCCCCATATACTGATTGATGACACATAATGTGGCTGCTTCCTTGATAAAAGTGTCCTACTCATCCTAACAGATATATATATATATATATATATATTGTAAATTGAATAATTTCAGATTGACCCCCAAGATACACAAGATAGAGAGTTATCTTGTAGAGGAGCTCAATGTAGAAACCAAAGAGATGGTGGCTAGAAATGAGCCATCAAACACTCTGCCAGAGATATATTGGAGAGGTAAAAGGGCGGCCCATGGAAGCGAGCTCTATGATATGATGGGAATTACTGGTGAAGACAAAGACACTCTCATGCATCTATTTAATCACTTTGATCTTTCATGCAGGTGTGTAATAGCGAAGAACTGCTTCAATTATTCTACTTGTCACACAAAATATCAATCACAAAACAAGTAACAAAATAAAGTACTGTACACTATTTGTTTTTGAATTGAAACCTGTAACCATGTCCTAAATCTATTATATACATATTGTGATTCTCAGCTATAAAAATACCCGAGTTTGAGCTCTGCCAAATTTTTTTTGGATATTTTTTAGGTTTTATTATAGTGTCAGATGAGTTATCTGTTCTTAATACCATGTAGGAACTTATATTATGTTAAATTTAAAACTTCATGATTGTACTTTTTTTATTGGTGCTTTACAGCTATGAGGATGATATAGATGTCCCGGAAGACAGAAATTTTGCCAATGCCATTATCAAGAAATCTGGGGAGAAGGCTAATGACCTGACTTTCAAGGAGTACCTAAACCGTTCAGACAACCCTGAAGTGATCAAATTGGGAGAACTTTTAGGTGCATTCGATGAGTTTCCCTTGACGAGCTACTTGGCAACTGAAGATGTTGTGAAAGAATTCTACAAACCTGGTTCCATGCACAGCATAGTCGGTGGTTTCGACTCCCTGACTTCTGCGATCGTAGAGGATATCAAGAGGCTCAAGAATGTTGATATCAAACTCCAACACAATGTCACTTCTGTTGAAGAACTGGAACAGCAAACGTTTGTTGTCACTGCCAAGCCTAATGAAAAACTCATGACATGCAACAGCAAGAAAATCATCTTTGCTTGCGCAAGCAATGGAATGGACCGGATCAGACTGATCAGTTCAAAACCAAGACAAGAAGTTGTGAGAAATCTAATGAGCCAAACTTATCCGCTCCCCTCAGTAAAAGTTTTCATGACATATCCAAGCGCCTGGTGGGAGGAATATGGACTTCACAAAGGAGCGATTATCAGCAACATGCTCATACATCAAACCATAGCTTTTGGAAATGCTGCTGTGACTGGCGGCTATGCAACAATTTTGGCAGCCTACACTCAGCGTGATATCGATGTGTTCCAGGATTTAGATGGGCCTCACCATGCTAGGTTTACGAATGAGGTCGGGGAACACATTCCTGAAGATCTGGTACCCAGTGAAACATTGGTGGAACACTGTGAGCATCAACTTTGTCAAGTTCTAGGTATGCATACGAATTCTACTTTCATTGGCTAATAATCGAATCATATCTAGTGGGCTGTCCCTCTATTTCAATTGTAAGGACAATCCTGCACAAAGTTTGTTCTAATCAAAGATATAAACTTTGATGCTACTGCTAACTAAATTGAACTTATCATTACCATGCTCGGTGCTTTTATTATTCAATCCCAGGAGGCAAAGTTTGGAGGTTTTTGCTGAATTTTCTAGCTTAGTTAGTCACTTGTTTTGCTATGGTGTGAAGAATGGAAAGGAAAGAATGGAAAGAATGAATTGGGCATGTGCTTTTCAATACACTGTTCACATCCAAGAAAAGTTGACCGAGGGCTTTTTATTTGTTGGGTCTGCACAACTTCACATTCTTGAACAATTTTGCTCTCAAAATGACTTTTCTTTCTTCACAGGTTGTGATAAACCCCCTGAACAACCAGTTTGTGTTGTACGCAAATACTGGGGAGTAGAAGGATCGCAGGGGTTTGCCACATTTACTAAGCCAGGAACTGATGGCAACAAACTACATTGGGAGTCTCTGAAGCCTTTCTCTGATGCCGATATTTATATAGCCAGCGACTGTTTCCCGCCTTCTGATCGTTCCATGTTCTATATGGGCTTTGCAGAAGGCTCTCTCCTGACTAGTGAGAGGATCTTAGTCAATCATTTTGGTCTGAAGCCTGTTAGAGGAGATTTATGTTTGGAGAATCCTTGGCCTGTGTCAAGTTAGAGATGCCATAATTTTAGTTGACAAAGATTGAAGTGTCACTGCCATTGGCTTATTAGTTACTTAACCTGTTTCTGGCTGCTTGGTCCACACTCTAGGATGCATTTTTGTTGGAACCCACTTTAGGACCAGCCCTAATCTTCTACTTTTTTTCTTAATATTATATTGTGAACAAAGAATGTGTTTTCTGCTGTTTTTTCAACGCTAGTATTGTATAGTAAAAATGAAAAGTGTAATCTCACCCCTATTCCCACGAGAATTTTTAAAATCTCATACTGGTTACTAAGTCTTTGACTGCTGTCTGATATGTTACTTCGGCATGTTGTTTACTGTTTTCAGTTATTTTAAATGTCAAGTTTGTTCTCCCATTTTACTGTAAAATTTATTATCATAAATAATATTTCATGCGTTCAAAACTTTGTCCTAATTTATCTCCATACCACCGCTCTATCGTGGTGTTGTCAGTCATAAGTTAGCAGTTCAAGCAGGGAAGTGAGTATCTCGAGGCTTGATAAATTCTATCTTAGATTAGTTATGCCCTCTCTGTGCATGATTAAATAACTCCTAACCAGAATGGCCATGGATCTTAATGGGCGCTTTACTCAGCAAATTTAGCCTTGCCGCTGGGCTACTTTCTTGTTTTGGGGTCCTCTAAACAAAAGATTAGCCGCGTGACAAGGCTATGACGAATTTCTGTAAAAGCTTAGAAAGGGTCAGCATAATGAACTGAACATTGGTCAGCATTTATGCTAAACTAATCTGAAATAGTAGATGATGAAAGGAAGAGTGAAACTAATCACAGTGCTGATTTAAATTGCTAAGACTCTTACCCTTGTACCTTCATGCTTGAAATGGTCGAAGCTTCCTAGTCTATTTCTTTGGCTCCATGACCATGGTTTTTCCATCACTTATGATTCATATCTGCTAATAAGAGGTTTTTTTGTACGTATAGATGTATAGTAGATGCGAGAATCTGGGTTGATGGTAAAAAGGTTTCACATGGACAAGCCCCTTCATCGGTAGGCCACAACATTTCTCCATATTTACTTAAATATTTTCAATATAGGCTTTATTTTACAAAAAAAACTGTCTCAACAGAGAGGGGAAATGCCACATTCGCAGACAAATTTCTCAGAACCCGGAAACCCCTGGGGCGTTTGCAAGCAAACCCGGATCGACTTCTAATTAAATATTTATGAGATTGATAAATCATCAAACGTCATAATGACCCATAACAAAAGGAATGTTAACAAGGATCAAAGTATAGCATTACATCAAATTAACCAAACAAACCTGACAAGTTGTTTGTGAAGAAAAACATTAATTGAACTCAAAATTTGTTGTTCTAAAAAGTCAAGCCACAAAGCGCCTGCACCACAGTAAACCTGTTTACAAAATGCCCAGGGTGGTGCAATAGCTGACTTGAGCGACTTATGTTGTGCGATTTTCAGAGAAATTGTTTTCTCTCCAATATACACTTTGGGGGTAGTCATAAATCTCTTTTCTCTGAATACACATTAGGAGAATAATCCGATAGGCATTCTACAGAGGTAGCTGGAAGATCAACCGGCTTATCAAATTTTAGAATTCTTGTCCACCTCTTGCCATTGAGAAACCCAGGCAGAGAATTGGAAAAACAGCTCTCATTCTTAACCTTAGTGCAATAAAAGCATATTTTTTCATCTGACAGATTAACCACAAAAACTTCCTCTCTAAGCCTTCTTAAGTTGAAATATTATTTATAGTTTCCCAATTAAATATTTATTACCTTTGATAAACTGAAGTTTGACAGAAGCAACAAATCAATTCCAATATCTATATATAGATTGCAATTATTTACCAATTATATACAGGCAAGGCAACAATAAATCAAATAGATAAGGACCATGGTACTTTCAACCTACCTATTGCAATGTTTACAGTGGTGAATTTAGAGGGGAACCTTGGAGCACATGCGCAGACTTCTCTTTCTGAAATGAACAGACGTTAGCAGACACAAATGTCAGGATCTGCTGCTCAGATTCTTATATCACTGGCATCTAAAAAACTTTTAATTACGGTTATTTGCAATCCGTCTTTAGAGGCTCAAAACTAATTTTTTGCCGTCCCGCCACAAAAGTAGTCCCTCCCTCCCCAAAACAGTCTAGATGCACTGCCTCCAGAGATTGTCTTGCTGTTTCCAATGCAGATGTCAAATTATGGGATCTCATTTGAGTATAAAATCCATACCGACTAGCGTACATGTAATTGAGCAAAAAATTAACAGCTTATCATTAATGAATTTGGAGCTAAACTACTAAACTACTCTAATATTTATTTGATCATGTTTCATTAATGAATATGCTCCATCTGAGACTGTGGCTATAATGAGATAGCCAGAGGTCTCATCTGCTTTCTAAGTCGCTTTAAATAATGTCATTTAGAAAACTTTACCAGTAAATGGAGGGGAGCTATGATGTAGTGATAATAGGAGGAGGTATAAGTGGATTATACACAGCCTGGAGACTGGGTAAAGAGACAAACCTGAAGATACTTCTGTTGGAATCTGCAGATAGATATGGAGGGAGATTTCATACAATAACCATGCCTGGTGGTTACAGAGCTGACTTAGGAGCCTTGAGGTGAGAAAACAGTAAAGTTTAAAACAACAATATGAGACTAGGGCTAGGCTATCACTGTATGGTGTTGCTTAGAGCATGGTCCCAATACGGATACATTCTAGATTTAACAGAGTATGGTTTTTGGATATTTATATTGATCCTATTGATAATGGGAATCAGTTATTTGCTTTTTTACGATGAGAGCAATCGTATTTTTCCCATGCCCACATCGACTTTGGTCAAACTTATAATATTGGAGTTGCTCCCCATATACTAACAGATGATGACAGATAATCTAGTCTCTTTCATGATAATAGTGTCCTCCTCAAGCTAACAGACATCCTTATTTGGTTCTGAAGTGTCACACTTATAATCAGGGTACAATACACAAGGAAGGCAACTCTGGTAGAGAGCTTACATGGCTTTGATCTCTAGATTTTGTTGCTTATTATATGAAAAGACGATAAAACAAGTTTTCTCTTTCATCTTTGTAGTATCATATATTGTAGGATGAATAATTTCAGATTGACTTCCAAGATACACAAGATTGAAGGCTATCTTGTGGAGGAACTCAATGTAGAAACCAA
This sequence comes from Membranipora membranacea, assembly GCA_914767715.1. Classification (NCBI taxonomy): domain Eukaryota; kingdom Metazoa; phylum Bryozoa; class Gymnolaemata; order Cheilostomatida; family Membraniporidae; genus Membranipora; species Membranipora membranacea. Next base: position 10,862,653 of record OU612073.1, on the reverse strand, counting down.
AGAGATGATGGCTAGAAATGAGCCATCAACACTCTGCCAGAGATATATTAGAGAGGTAAAAGGGCGGCCCATGGATGCGAGCTCTACGATATGATGGGAATTACTGGTGAGGACAAAGAGACTCTCACGTATCTGCTAAGCCACTTTGATCTCACATGCAGGTGGGTAATGATTCCAAGCATTGGCATGTAAACAATATCAAAGAGCGATGCGCTTGTTTAGCGAAATCAGCCACAGAGAAATTGTAGAAAAAGGAGAGAAAAATTTCATTCAATATGACATTAAAGATAATCAGAAAAATTACGTTTGAACAATATATAGTTGATTATTGAACGTAAATTAAATGGTATATTGTAAAAAGTAGATGCTATCATATTATTTTAAAAAAGTATTAGAAGTTTGGTGTAGCTTGAACATGTCCCTCAGATTGAAATTACGCGAAAAATTAAAATATTCTAACAAAAGTGTGGTGGACATGTCTTATACATCAATTGATGTCCAGTTATGCTAGTAAGATATAATGTTGAGCAATGGTAATGGTAAAAGGTGTAACGACCTTGATAATTCGTTAGTTGGCACCAGGCAATTAGGGATGCTTTGAATATTATAATAAATAATAATGTTTTATTATTTAATAAATTTAATTATTAATTATTTAATTATGTAAAATAATTTAAGCAAATAAATTATAAATATATTATACAAAAATGATCAAAAACTATCGCATTTATTTTTGACTTAAAACCGATAACCATGTTATAAAATAAATTATATCTATAGAAGACATATGAATATTGGCTATTAAAATACCTGATTATTTCTTTGGCTCTGCTAGATTCTTTTGATATCTGTTTTAATTTTTATTGGGAATGAAAAGTTATCTGTTTTTAAATCATGTAGGAATTGCTATGCTGACAACTATATCTCTGACTTGAATGCAAGCGATGTTTTAACATTGTGTTTCTTATTGCTGCTTTACAGCTATGAGGATGATATAAATGTTCCGGATGACAGAAATTTTGTCAATGCCATTATCAAGAAATCTGGGGAAAAAGCCAATGAGCTGACTTACAAGGAGTACCTAAACCGTTCAGACCACCCTGCCTTGATCAAATTGGGAGAACTTTTAGGTTCATTTGATGAGTTTCCCTTAACAAGCTACTTGGCGATTGAAGATGTAATGAAAGAATTCTACAAACCTGGCTCTATGGTTTCGACTCCCTGACTCCTGCAATTGTAGAGGATATCAAGAGGCTTCAGAATGTTGATATCAAACTCCAACATGATGTCACATCTGTTGAGGAACTCGACCAGAAAAAGTTTGTTGTCACTGTTCATCACAATGGAAAACCCAAGCAAGCAAGGGAATGGAAAGAATCAAGATGATCAGCTCAAAACCAAGACAGGAAGTTGCGAAAAACGTAATGAGTCAAACTAAGCCCCTCCCTGCAGTCAAAGTGTTCATGACTTATCCCAGCGCCTGGTGGGAGGAATATGGAAGTTACAAAGGAGCGATTATCAACAGCATGCTCATACATCAATCAATCATATCCTGCGAGTTGCCCTCCTATTTAAATTGTAAAGACAATCCTGCACAATCGCCTACTTTAATTGAGGGTATCGAGGCTATGAACTCATCATTTCCATGCTAGGCGTTTTACTGTTCAATCTCAAAGTCGTCTCTCAAAGAAAGACCACCTTTGGCTGCTCTTGACAAGTTTGAAGGGGAAGTGAAGTTTGGGGGTTTTCTTGTACACCTTCACCTGAGCCTAAGCAACAAAAATACCTGAATCTTCTTGATATTCTTCGCTCTTATCAATTTGCCATGTGTAAATGAGGATTCGGATTTGAATACACTGTTCTGTTAGTGGCTGATTCTGCACAGCTTTACAACCGTGCACAATTTAACTTTAAAATGACTTTTCTTCACAGGTTGCGATAAACCTGCGGAGCAACCAGTCTGTGTTGTGCGAAAGTACTGGGGAGTTGATGGATCAGAGGGGTTCGGTCAATTTCCAAAGCCAGGAACTGATGGCAATAAACTACATTGGGAGTCTCTGAAGCTTTTCTCTGATGCTGATATTTACATAGCCAGCGACTGCTTCCCGCCATCTGATCGCACAATGTTCTACATGGGCTTTGCAGAAGGCTCCCTCCTAACTAGTGAGAGGATATTGGTTAATTAATTTGGTCTTAATCCTGTTAGGGGAGATTTATCCTTGGAGAATCCTTGGCCAGTGTCAAGTTAGAGATTTATTGATGAAAGGGATAATTTTAGTTGGCAAATGTGGAAGTGTCACTGCCAATGGCTCATTATTTACTTATCCTGTTTCTAGCTGCTTGCTCCACTCTCTAGGATGTTTACCTTCAATAAATGATTTTCTGACACATATTGCAACTATCCTTAGGGCCAGCCTAAATCTTCTATTTTGTTTTCTTTAGTTTATATGTGGACAAAGAATGTGTTTTCAATAGTTCTTACAATGCAAGTATTGTATAAAAAAAGCAAAAAACAATTAAATATCATTCTTATTCCAACGGGACTATTCAAAGTTGCTGAATACTCACTACAAGGAAAAAGAATTTAAATATTATATCTCATACTTAGAAAATATTCTGCCATATGAATTGTTGCTGACAATAAAAGTTTTATATAATATATATATCCATAATGCCCTGTTTGCGTGTGGGAAGGTTTGTAATGCGTCCATAAATATCTTCATGATGTCAAATTGTTTTCTGAATACTGACTTCAAACAAAATTTATATATAACCAATGCCCCCACACCTAGTATGTATGTGGGTGGATTTGTTAATGGTTCCACATATAATGAATGTATTTTAATGATGTCAAATTGTTTTCTCTGTTCTCTGTGTGCTGATAATCACCTTAGAGTGTCACATCCATGTAACCAGGATGTAAGCCTCCAACAGTCTCCCGGAGATACTAATATGCTGTTCATGCCGTAAACATTTTAATATACATAAATAAATTTAAATAACTACTTATAGTTTTAATGATGTCAAATTGGTTTCTCTCTTCTCTGTGTGCTGATAATCACCTTAGAGTGTCACATCCTTGTAACCATGATGTAAATGTCCAAAAGTTCCTGCTTGGTCGAGGAAGAGATGGCGGAACATGTGGTTAATGTCATAAACATTTATATTTATAATTATAAATATCTACTTATAGTAAGTTTTACACACATCCTTTATCCGGATGGTGAACTTCCTCTCGTCTCATGTAGTGCTATAAAATGACAGCTCAATAAAGCTTAAAATTCATTCATTGCAAGGAAAAGGATTCTCTAGTGTGGTGCGAAATATATTTCTCAGACAAACTTGTCTTTTAAAAAAGGTAAGTAGACCTTTTGTGTGTTGGCATTGGCCATTATTTAATCACTTATGTAATTCAACTGGTTTTTTTTGTATAAATACATTTTATTGACTGCCGCAACAATTCGAAGACTGTTTTCCATTAGCAGTCAAAAAAGAACAAACATCAGAGAAAAAAATTCGTAGACATAATTGATTTAATAAAAATAAAATGAATTAATCATAAGTAATTAATCTTGTAAACATGAAAGCTGGGCCGTTCTATGTGATGTAATGAGAAAAGTTTGACTTCCGCATAAAGCGGTTCTAGATTGAATAAAAAAGTAGTAGGAAGTGGCTCAGCTGGTTAGAGCGCCGTATCTGTAACACGCAAATGCTGAAGGTCTTGGGTTCGAAGTCCCGCTGTGGTCCATCGACTACTGGGATTTGGTTGGCCCTCAGGTGTGCAAACCGAGAGCAACCTGACACAGATATTGCGGCCTCCCTAGTACGGCAACTAATTTTGCTGCCTATTCTTTGGGATGTAATATGTGACAAGTCATCGGATTTTAATCAATTTTAATCAAATAGGAAAACAATTTTAAATAACTAAATCATTATAATAATCACTTAGTGAAAGAAGTTGGTACATATCATTGTATGACAGTTTTATTTATATAAAATCAATACAAGACATGCTTCTTACAAGTATGAAAGTTGCCACAATGCTTCATTAGCAAAAGTCGCAATTAAAGTATAACAATGGCGAAAAAAATTAGGTTATCATATTGTGGTATATACTACCAGAATAAAAGGAAGCTATCCTGATTTTACTCTACACATTGCAGGTTAATGATGATGATGTACATCCTCACTATTGCTGCGGTGATTGTTGTTGGTGTGGCAGCACAACGCTACGATCATCAAGGTGGGTACCGTTTTTGAGTTATCACAAATCCGATCACTTTGAAAACGGAGAGACTGTGAACTCTTTGTATGAAAGGATGCCTTGACCTTGTTAGGTCCTGTAACCTGAGCACTGGCATGAGTAACTTGATTATGAAGTTCTATAAATTCTACAAGTTAGGAGTTAGGTTGGACAATTTTGTAGAGTAGAAGAAACTTTCATGCATACAAAAATGATGCGGGAAGACATTGTCATACCTATATCTTACCTATATAAATGTAAATATATATATATATACATAAGTGCCCTACTCTGTAATCACTGTGTAAAGCTGAAGAATCTCCATTGACTTGTAGAGCTTGCGTTTGTTCTCAGGTCATGTGATATTGCAAACTGTCCATTACCATATTCCACACTAAAATGCTCACAAAATTTAATAATTACAGGGTCAGATGCATGGAACAAGCAAGACTATCTTTACAGATTTGTTAATATTAATTGTTCTTAGGCTCCTCATATAATGATTTTGTCTACTATGGTTAAATATTCTTTGAGTTTTGCCTGTTATTTTTTATATTGATGTCATAACGTTGTGTTGTAGATCAAAGACTAAACAGCCGAAATGGACAGTACAATACTGGGAATAATAACGGAAACTTTAACAGGGGCGGAGTTAATGGTAATTTCAACAGGGGGTCTAATAATGGCAACAGAAATACGGGAGGCGGATATAATGGGAATTTTAACGGGGGAGGAGCAAACAACAATAGGAGAGGCGGGGCTTATAATGGCAACAGCAATGGCAATGGAAACACTGGTAGAGGGTACAATGGTAATGGAAATGGAAATTCTGGCGGATCTCATAATGATTATCGCAAATCGTACTGAATCATTGACTGAAACTTAGAATACCGTATTACAATATTTTATTGTTTACAGTATAAAGTTTATTTATTGTTACCTGCCACCTTTTTCATTAATATTACCGTCTTCCTTTTACTCACTAATATAAGTATAAACAAATAAACAATATGTTTCAGTTCCATTTTATTTTTATTGTTTAGATTGGTTTGCTACATTCAGAGGAGCATCATGTCAATTGTTGTCAATGCCATTCTACAACACAATGTCGTTACCAGCTATGCTCAAAAGCATAATTCCTAACAAGCCACTTATATTTATTTTTGCAAAAAAAACTATCAATGGTTTTGTGTTCCATATCAAGTTGATTGAGTAGTCTGCCCCTTCTCTGAGCGTGAACAGATGACTACATGTCAATCTCGTTTCGTAACAAGTATATGATAATGTTTGCATGACATGACAAATTACTTTTGTGAGTTGATCCTATTAGTAAGGGCCATGTAAATTGAGTAGGGGGCCAAAAATAGGAAATTGCTCCCACTTCAGTCGGGGCATATACACAAAATTCTTATGATGATCCATTGAGAAGCTGGAGTGAAAAGTGTCTAATTTCTGTCATCGCTGAATTTCATACTCAATTGTGAGCCTGTACACTTTGCATTGGACACAACTAGCAGACCGCTGGAATGGGTGGATGAAAAACTTGTGACAAAGGGTATTCGGGGTGGGAGTAATTTAGGAGCTGAGCACAGGAAATCTCTCTTCATATCAGCCTCAAGAGATGGATGACAAAGAGTTACGACTTTGCCTCAACTGGTGGTGCTATGAATATATCTGCGCATTATTAACTCAATTTCGTGTTTGCTCCCTACTGTACTCTGATGATATGAGTGATGAGTGTAGGCACTATGAGGTCCCCTCCAGAACCTCCACTGAAAACAGTGTAAACTATAAGTTGACAGTGCTTTACTTCTTTGGACTTACATAACACCACACAAGTATCAGCATGGAATTTTTTTAACGTTTAATTCATGTTTTTATGTAATATAATATGTTATTGTAAATGAATTTTGTGTTTGATTAATCGGACTGTAATTTGGAGTTGTTCACTCCTTGGCTCAAATCCCAAATAATAAAATATCCTCCAATTTTCTGTTTTAGAATCCGCTATATGTATGGTTCAAGTAGTGCAAATGCAATGGTAGCAGATCTGGACTTATAATTGCTGATAATTCGGTTATTAAAGAGAGACTTCAAAAACACAACTGAACTGAACTGTTGATCAACAATACCTCAGCGGTAAGTAGAGCTACTATCGTACAATGTGCGCTAGCCTCAACTACTGAGCACTGGTTTAGTTTTGAGTTTGGTGCAATTCTCGGTGGAGTTGGTCAAGGATTTATTTTAAACAATAATAACAAAATATAAATATGGTTCTATTCGTCCGGCAATAAATCAATCAATAATTTTACAATAATATCTTGGCATTTATTATTTAGTCATAAAAATACATAAACATTCAAAATCTAAGATCTTACCCTTGGTGCAGATGACCTCGAATTCTGTGTGATATTCAGTGTGATATCTCTGTGTATTTAAACTATGTTAGACTGGGTTCCTCGCTGTGAGTTGCGGTATTTGTATCTCTCTATATCTAAGCTATGTTAGACTGGGTTCCTCGCTGTGAATCGCGGAATTTGTATCTCTGTATATCTAAACTATGTTAGACTGGGTTCCTCGCTGTGAATCGCGGTATTTGTATCTCTCTATATCTAAGCTATGTTAGACTGGGTTCCTCGCTGTGAATCGCGGTATTTGTATCTCTGTGTATCTTGCCAAAAGCTCTGTTGGCTGAATGTGTCTAAAAGTTTTTAGACAATTTTCCTCTCTGTAGATGTGCCTCCTTGGGCTGACTGAATCAGATAATTCTCTGATTAAATCTGTAATGCTGTACGTCGTGAACCCGCTCTCTGGCGCTGGCTGATTTTTACAAGTGTCCATCAGGCTTTTATAGTGCTGGTTTGCTGTCCTGTTATTGTGCCACGTTTGCATTTACAGGTGTTATTGGTTTTAGCCTCAATTTCGTCATTACTCTCTTTTGATTTGCGTGTTTTGTCAGTTTTAATTATCTAGCTGTCAAAACATGGTTAGTCTGTCCTTTGGTTGACCTTCCCTCATTTTTGTTTTGGTTATTTTTAGATAATTTATGGTGTCAAGTGCACCTGTTTATCCATGGTGTAATCTGTTGGTTTTCCTGATTTTGCAATCTTTCCAGGGTTGTTTTGAAGATCTTTTGTGACTTCTATTGTTCCTTTTTTTCAAAATAGCTTATGGTGTCAACTGCACCTGTTTTCTATGGTGCAATATATTGGTTTTCTAATTCCGCAATATTTCCAGGGTTGTTTTGAAGATCTTTTGTGACTTCTATTGCTCGTTATTTTCAAATAGCTTCTGGTGTCAACTGCACTTGTTTTCTATGGTGCAATATATTGGTTTTCTAATTTCGCAATCTTTTCAGGGTTGATTCACTGCCCAAAGATCTCGTGACTCTGCGGTTATTTTGAAGATGTTTTGTGACTTCTGTTGTTTTCCCGTTGTGTGATTCTCCCAGATTTCTCATGGCCCTGTGATTAAGTTTTGTTATATTTCAATAACCCCTCAGTGTATTATTCCCTCTATTTACTACAATATTACTATTTTCAATCACCATATAGCCTGTGTCTAGATAAATTTCAATAATGATAACCTATGATGTTTGAGCTTTAACCCTACACTGAAATGTTTAAGTATGTTTCTGTTGGGTCTTAGTTTAAGCTCTTAGTAATAATTGAATTTAAACTAACTTTGCTTTGTTTTGTTTTACAGATTATGTGGGTTAAATCTCAATGCATACTCTACTACACTATCGCCCTGATTCGATTTCATATCTATAACTCTAAAGTCCTTGGTTCTCCTATCATCAATTCGAAGTCAGCGAACAAGCAGCAAGCTCTCACAACAAGCAGGTCAAGCCTATAATAATCACGCCGAAACAGATCACCATAGCTATTCAAATTGACAACATGTGGATGACAATGGAACTTATGAGAAAAAAAATATAATCAGAAACCAGTGCAATTTGTGTTATAATGTCTGGTGACCTAGAGTTCACCCTTAGTCTTAGCTTTTGACTTTTGCAAGCTCATTGTCTTTCTCCGCTTTTTGAAACCAATCACCGATAATAACTGGGTGGTCCACCAGAGTTGTCATTTCCATTGAAGTTGCCGTTGAACCCGCCTACGTTTCTGTTGCCATTATTAGATCCACCATTCCCATTACCATTTACTCCGCCCCTGTTAAAGTTCCCATTATTAACTCTTGTATTCCCATTCCCATTGATCTGACCTACAATGATAGATGACTATAAATAGTCAATGCCAAATGATTTCAGTTATCATTTTCTTTACCCTTTTTCAATGCAAAACCAGTAAGTCCGAAAATGCAAATAAACCACGTAAATTAATTCAAAAACAAAATTTTATTTTTATGATGTGGATGTATTTAAATGTGAAAATGAATTTCAAAATACCTACCGCTAACACCACAGCATTGAGTACAGAGACCTATGACGACAGCAATAGATAGAATAGACATCGACATCATGTTGGTAACCCTGTAATAATTCAAATAGGTTATTATATTCAGATTAATGATATATCTTCCCTCGGTGTTAATTTATCACTCAATTGAACTCAAAAACATTTTGCAGGCAATCCAAAATGGTAGACATGGTAGCACACGTGACTGGGTCACGTAGCACTGTCTGGAGTAGTGATGTACTCCAAATGATTAAGAGTCTCTATGTCCCTAAATCCAGCTCCTACATCATTTTCCATTCAAAAAGATACACTATTTCTCAGAGGATATTTAGATGAATGATAAATTTAGTACAATCTAAAAAATCTTTACATTACACCGCAGTATTGCTGATTCTGGATAATTTCACATAATATAGTTATGTGAAACTGATAACATAAAAAAAGTTAGCTTACCTTTGAAGACAAGTTTATCCGACAAACAAAAAGTTGCTACACTAGGAAAACTCCTTTGCAGTGAATGATTTTGAGGCATTGTTCTCATCAGTTTTATAGCTGTGCTTGTGTAATTGGAACTATACGCCCACTTCGGAATTCTGGAAGTCTCTAAAAAATAGGAACCAGCATTGTCACCGTCAGGGATGTGGTTGAGCCTCGGTTACGTCAGTGTACCGCCCTAAACCGTGGTGGCATCTCACTGGGTGTCGGAGCAAGAATTGTGACAAACTTACGAAATTGTAAATATCAAATATCGGCACTTGGCAGTATGGCTTGACACGATAAAACAACATTATTTCATAATAAATCAAAACCGTTACTTTCCTACGCACAAAATGTTCAGCATCAAGTGGGCAGAAAATGATAATCCTAGAACATACTGAACCATTGTCCCAGCAACAGAGGTAACAAATAACTTCTACCGGTACTTGAGTTACGTATTAGATTAATCCTATGCTATCCTATGAGAAAAAGTGGCGTGACCTGAATCTGAAAGTTTATCATACAGTCTTAAATCCGCAAAATTGCCTAGATCAAGATTTGATCAGGGGAGTCCCAAACTCAATGGCTTTATGCAATTGTCCAAGGTCGGAATTCCCTCCCCCTGAACCGGTTTTATTACTATGCCTTACTTTTTCATCACTGTCCGCATGTGGAGTTAATATGACCTGTGGAGCTACCAAGTATTTTAGACAAATATTTCTATTGATATTCTGGTCACTTGGCAGAGCAAGGTGTCCATATACAAATCCCTTGCTATACTTCTCATCAGATTTGTTATCTCATTCATAGCGCAGATGCACTCATGGAACGAGCAAGCGTTACCTTCCTCATTCTACTATACCCACACTTTGTTTGAATCTTCCGATTGTTCATAAGTTACTTGTTCCAAAAAGATTTTAAAACTTGAATTTTTCTTGAAATTACTGTTTTTGATGTCACGACACAATCCCCTGTTGTAGATAAAAACGGATGCTCCAATACTGGTAATAATAATGGCAACTTTAACAGAGGCGGAGTAAATGGTAATTACAACAGGGGATCTAATAATGGCAACAGAAATACAGAAGGCGGTTATAACGGGAACTTTATCGGATGTAAAGGAAGAAGTAACAGAAATGGCAATTCTGGTGGATTTAAATATGATCTCTCCGGAAACTGGTACTGAATTATTAGCTATAATTTAGGGCCTGACAGCGTTAAGTAGTCATTTAAATGTATACGATTTTAGTGACCTTTCCCTAAATTATAGATCTTACTACCGCATGTGTATGAAGTAATAATAAATTGTTAAACTTATAATAAAAATTGCTACAACAATTTTCAAGCTCTTCCTCACAATCATCATGCTCAACATGTTCCTCGTTTTTTAACTTGCCAAACGATTAGAGGATCTGTGTTCCATAGCAAGTTAATTGAGTAGGTTATGCCCTCTCTAAGCATGAACCGACAACTCCATCTCAATATCGTTAAGTTACAAAACAATATACCTGACCTGACAATTTCCAAACAAAACCAATCAAATAGAACTCTCCACTATAATAATTGGGGCATATATTCAAAATTGTTTGGTCGACAAGAAAACTGAAAGAGGCAATTTAATATCTCAAGGGAACCATTGAATTGATGGTGAATTGTTTTCTTGAAGAGTTTCTATTAAAATTCCGGCTGTGATTGGTTATTGCACTTAGGCCAAGCATTATTAGCAATGTTTACTCTGTAAACCTGTACAATTACACAGCAGTGTTGATGATTGCTTGTGTCAGATGCAGCAAACGATTAACCGTACAAGAAATTTAGAGGGACACACACACACAGTCAAAATCTCGACAACGGGGATAACAAATTTTATTTCCGAAAAGTGCGACAGTACAAAACTAAAGGTCAATCACATATCATATAAAGACACAGTGCAGTGAATAACTTGTTAAAACTCAACCAACACATTTCTGTACCAGACCCTGGGCCGAAACCATAAAAATTGATAACCACTCATAAGCTGGATTAGAACTCCCATAAAAATATGACACTTGTCAACACTAATTACCTTTGCTTTGTCTAAAATACTTGGTAGCTCCACAGGTCATATTAACTCTACATGCAGACAGTGATAAGAAAGTAAGGCATAGTAATATAGTCGGTTCAGGGGGAGGGAATTCCGACCTTGGACAATTGCATTAAGCCAATGAGTTTGGGACTCCCTGATCAAATCTTGATCTAGGCAATTTTGCGGATTTAAGACTGTATGATAAACTTTCAGATTCAGGTCACGCCACTTTTGGCAAGTTGCATATTATTTAATCACTCCACAATATCTCATTTTAAAAACTGGTTCTACTCGTACTTATGATACAGCTGCTAATAGTAGAAAAATACCCACCTTCAGCTGCCAAACCAGCAACAATTATAGCAGCAATAGTAAGACTAAGAATATACATTGACATCATTCTCGATAACCTGTAAATTGCAGAGTAAGAATTTAAAAAACATTCTCATCGAACGAAAGTTATCCTTAAAAAGTTTTAAAAAGAAGCAGAATAATTCAATAATTCTTTTTAATCCGATAGTATATAAAATGATAAAAATCATCGGTTTTTAGTGGTTATGATACTTCAATGGTGTCTTTTTCCACAGTGCAATGCAACAACAATAATCCTGGACTAGCTTATGCAAAACATTTCTCCTATTTGAAAGAATAGAGCAGCTGTCGTTTTAACCAGCGACATCAGATAAGTAATAATAAAAAAATGTACCCCTCACCCCATCCTAGCATGGGCCAGAACCGGATGCCTAGGATAGCCTGCATTTTGTAAATTGGTTTTTAATTTTTTTATCCTTGGAATTTCCATAACTAAGTACTATTTAATTGGCATGACAGGTTCTTTCATGATGTGATAATTATCGGTAATAGAAGCTATGTGTTTACTTTTTCTGAGCTTTCTACATTATAATCCATTTGCCTTGATTCTCAGCTAGCCGCAAACAGACTGCCAAGGCATAGGATTAATCTAATACGTAACTCAAGTACCGGTAGAAGTTATTTGTTACCTCTGTTGCTGGGACAATGGTTCAGTATATTCTAGGATTACCATTTTCTGCACGCTCGACGCTGAACATTTTGTGCTAGGAAAGTAACGGTTTTGATTTATTATGAAATAATGTTGTTTTATCGTGTCAAGCCATACTGCCAAGTGCCGATATTTGATATTTACAATTTCGTAAGTTTGTCACAATTCTTGCTCCGACACCCAGTGAGATGCCACCACGGTTTAGGGCGGTACACTGATGTAACCGAGGCTCAACCACATCCCTGACAGTGACAATGCTGCTTCCTATTTTTTAGAGACTTCCAGAATTCCGAAGTGGGCGTATAGTTCCAATTACACAAGCACAGCTATAAAACTGATGAGAACAATGCCTCAAAATCATTCACTGCAAAGGAGTTTTCCTAGTTTAGCAACTTTTTGTTTGTCGGATAAACTTGACTTCAAAGGTAAGCTAACTTTTTTTATGTTATCAGTTTCACATAACTATATTATGTGAAATTATCCGGAATCAGCAATACTGCTGTGTAATGAAAAGATTTTTTAGATTGTACTAAATTTATCATTCATCTAAATATCCTCTGAGAAATAGTGTATCTTTTTGAATGGAAAATGATGTAGGAGCTGGATTTAGGGACATAGAGACTCTTAATCATTTGGAGTACATCACTACTCCAGACAGTGCTACGTGACCCAGTCACATGTGCTACCATGTCTACCATTTTGGATTGCCTGCAAAATGTTTTTGTGTTCAATTGAGTGATAAATTAACACCGAGGGAAGATATATCCTTAATCTGAATATAATAACCTATTTGAATTATTACAGGGTTACCAACATGATGTCGATGTCTATTCTATCTATTGCTGTCGTCATAGGTCTCTGTACTCAATGCTGTGGTGTTAGCGGTAGGTATTTTGAAATTCATTTTCACATTTAAATACATCCACATCATAAAAATAAAATTTTGTTTTTGAATTAATTTACGTGGTTTATTTGCATTTTCGGACTTACTGGTTTTGCATTGAAAAAGGGTAAAGAAAATGATAACTGAGTTAATAATGGGAACTTTAACAGGGGCGGAGTTAATGGTAATGGGAATGGTGGATCTAATAATGGCAACAGAAATGTAGGCGGGTTCAACGGCAACTTCAATGGAAATGACAACTCTGGTGGACCACCCAGTAACCCTGCAACTACTACAACAACAACTACAACAGCAACACCAACTACAACACCAACTACAACAACAACAGCAACAACAACAACAACATTAAGGCAACGAATTGCTGTTACAGAAGACCGGACACCTGTTTCCCCTAATGGTAGTCAGCGAGGCGGAATAGTTGGCAGTAATCGTGGTGGTAATAACAGCAGTAAACAGGGTGGTAATCGCTCTGGAAAGGATGGCAGAATATCCAGACCTTGGGATTGGAAAGCAGAAGCTATTAGACGAGGCCTAGACATAACAAAGCTTTCACGATCAAGCTTTATGAGGAAATTTGGATTTGGAAATAGCAATAAAAAATCTAACACTGGTTACTAAGTCTTGGACTAACTGTCTGATCAGAGAGGGTGGGTGTCCCACCCTCCCTGGTCTGATTCGTTACTTAGGCTGTATTGCTTAATGTTTTCTGTTATATTTTTAATGTCAAGTTTGTTTTCCCTTTTTACTGTACAATTTTAATATTGTAAAATATATTTGATGCATTCAAATCTTTGTTCTATTATCTCTATGTCATCCCTCTCTTGTGGTGTTGTTAGCCATAAGTTAGCATTTGAGCAGGGAAATGAGTATCTCGAGGCTTGATAGATTCTATCTATGATTAGTTATGTCCTCTCGGTGCATGATCTGATAACTCCTTACCAGAATGGTTATGTTTCCCAATAAACATAATGCTACTAAGTATATTAAGTCTATCTGAATCCCTAATGAGCGCTTTACTTAGTATATCGCTGTAAAAGCTTAGAATAGTCAGTACAATGAACCAAACATCTGTCAAAATTTCTACCAAACAAATCTTAAATGGTGGAGGACGAGGAAAGGAAGAGTGGGTTTCACTTTTAAAAGCTTTCGTCATACCCATGTACAAATGGTATAAGCTTCTTCTTCTATTTCTCTGGCATGATAATCATGAAATTTTACATCGTTGTGGTAAATCATAGAGTTATTATATACTCTAGAGTGGACAATGCAGTGCTCAAAACGTCCTACTTAATTATTGCGAAATTCATGAGGCGACGCAATCTGGTTGTGCATGGCTAGTGCCTGTATCATAAAAGTTATCATTGAGAATATAGGAATTGAGCATGAAAATTTATGTTTTAGAGCGCTAATAGCCATTTTTTTGGAAAATTTTTCATGTCACACCATGTTGAACACTTGTAGGTATTTTCACGTGCAGCCATTGGAAAAATTTTCTATGTTTTCCCATGAAAATAAGCCAAAACCCCAACCGCAAACACATCACTGTGATGAAGAAAAATGACCAATCTAGCTTGTTTTTTTCCACGTTTCTCTCAACCACAAGTTGGATTCTGTCTCTTTTACTCATATGTTATCCATCAAGTGAGCTAATGTTATTTGTTCAGTATAAGGTGTAAACATAGCTTGTGGAAAAGCTGACTGGAGGTTAAATGTCGGCCGCTAAGTTCCGCCATTTGCAGAAGCAATTTACATACGGTTCTGACAGATTCGGCGTCTAGATTTTGCTATGTCATTTAAAGCTCTAAATTTCCTCCCCGGTGGTGTCCTCTAGTTTTTGAATTCGCAAAACCATTCAACCATACACAGCAGGTTTTGAAAGCATATAAATGAAGGTATTTTGTAACAAACTTTTTTGATAAGTCGCTGAGTGTCAAGTAAATCTTTGAATGGAAGACTCACATACATACCTATCCAGACTGACTCCAGATTTTTCAGAACAAACACTCACTAATGTGACATTTTAAGTGGACGGATATTTCTGATTTCCCACCATACTTGAAATAAGGGACCATTTGCTTTAGAGCGGTCGTTGTGGATGTTTGATACAATTTTCTGGTATGATTATCATGACTATGGTTGTTGGTTTGTGTTCGTAAATTAGTTGAGATGGCAACTTCAGCATCATACATAATGTGCCTTTGTGTATACTCCAGTAAAGGCGCTGGCAGTTGACGTATATATGTGTATTTGTTTGCATAGTTTTGAGGGAAGGGGGATTAGTGTATTAGTGTTCAATCCTTTGAAATGACCAGAGTTAGCATTTCATACAGCTGTGATTCTCTGTCAGAAATGGATTGATGCTATGAAAATATAAGAGAGGCAACCAGAAAGTGATCTTATGAGCAATGAGGACTGACAGTAACACCACATCTGATTTTAGCACCAATCTTAATTGATCTTCTTTGACATAAGAAACAAAAAAGCTTATAATAATACCCTCAATAAAGTAATGTTATCTGGAGAGCAAATCTGAATCGTGACATTATGTAAGCTGTGACTGAAAATGAGGCAAGCTGCAAACTTTTACACCTCCGATCACTTGTTCAATTAAGTAGGACAAAAACTGATGCTATATTTGTACACATTGTCCACTCTAGAGTATATAATAACTCTATGTGGTAAATAGAGGTTTTACTATGTACAGTCATGCTCAGAGTTCCCAATTGTGATGGGTCTATATCCCAAGAATTACGTAACATACTTTCAATACTATAACAGCCTTGTTTTGTTTCAATACAAAAACATCTAAGCAGAGAGGGGAAATGCCACATTTCCAGACTAATTTTTCAGAACCTGAAGCGAAATTTTGGAATTCTTGTCCACCTCTCTCCATTGAGAAACCCAGGAACAGAGTTGTAAAAACTGCTCTCCTTCTTAACCTTAGTTCAATAAAAGCATATATTATTTCATTTGACAGATTGACCACAAAAACTTCCTCTCTAAGACTTCTTACTTTGATAAATAATTTATCGATTCTCAATTAAAATATTTATCACCTTTCACAAAGGTACCCAGCCATAATGCCATGGTCAAAATGCCATTGGGACAAAATGCCAGTGACATAATGACATAGCAATAATGCCATGGCCATAATACCATAGGTGGTAACACCACTGCACACTATACCAATGCCAAAATACCAGTTGTACAAAACACCAGTTGTGTCAAAATACCAGTGACTATAATGCCAGATTGGACATAATACCATTTGGGACAACATACCATATCCAAAAAAATGTTATTGCCATAATGCCAAAATATGTAACCAAAAGAGTTCAAGCCACGCTATATTTTTTTGTCTGTTAGTTGAATTACAGTTGTGAGTTACTCTGTTAGAGCAATTGGTTAGAGTAGGAGGTGGCTCAGCTGCTTAGAGCCGTCCCTTCACTGTGCAAGTCATAAAGTTTCTTCATTCAATTTTGATGATATCTAAGGTTTGATGTGGTTCACAAACTGAGAGGTAGTGACTTGTAGTGCTTATCAATGCAATATGTCATGTGACCTGTAGGGAATTCCCTCCATCGATGTCACAGCTTAGGAGATATCCCCTAACATTTTGTTTTTACAACCATCGGATATTGTTGCCTATATCTCAACACTTGATTGCAGCAGAGTGATAGAAGTTGGAGGGTATATGTAATGAGCCATTGGGATTCCAAATCTATTACCATTATGCTCTGAACACATTCCTTGTCTATCAACCTTTAAAGCTGGATCAGAGCTTTGATCAAAGCTTGGATCAAAGCTTGGATTTATGTCCATTACGAATGAAAACAACTTTCTTCAGGACTCAGGACTGGGTTCAGCTCAACAAAGCCTGAGCGACTCAAATTAAGTGTTGATATTCCCAGCCCGAGCAATAGTAAATGATCATAGACACCTTTCAAACATTGATAAAATAAATACTATACATGTGCCATCTTTGTATTTAGTTGCCCACATAGTTTGATTTTTAACTCGCAATTCGGATATAAGGCATTAATTTTATCATGGAACGACAATAAAATTTTATATTATACATAACCTTGTTCAATAGACAGTTTGCTGAGCTCTTATTTATGCCTCAATTCGGAGTTGTCCTCTCTCCAGTTTGGTACTTTTAACCAAAGCCGCATAGGAAACACCTGCTGAAAGAGGGTTACTTTGAAAACCGCTTATGTTAGAATAAAAATGATTTTTGATTCAGAGTCTGCACCATTGAAAACCTGTGAGATAGTGTTTCCAAATCATTGAAGGCTTGAATGTTGATAAATCTTAATTTTAGTGACGAAACTGAAGAAAATTTCTGCCAAATTGTCCGCAAAACAGGCAGAAAATGCTATAATTGACTATCCAAATACTAAAATGATTTCCAAAACTATGTCCATATGAGTTTTCAATGCTGCAGATTCTGAGTCAAAAATAATTTTTATCCCATTATAAGCGGTTATCAAGATAACCCTCTTTTCAGCACTTTTTTCCTATGCGGCGTTGGTTAAAAGTACCAAACTGGAGAGAGGACAACTCCAAACTGAGGCCTAAATCAGAGCTCAGAAAACTGTATATTATGAAGGAGATGTAAACTCCCTGTGTAAATTTGTCATTGGTTCCTCCCACTGCATTGATTGAGTTCGCTAGTTTTCCTTGTCGAAGCTTCGCAAACACTGTGATATGTCTCTATACCATCCTTCCAGTGAGACTGGCCGATAGAGATTTAATTGAAGATAGCCGGCACGCATAATCCATCAAAGCATGTGTGAGTTTTCCGAGTTGATCAGGTTCGATTGGAATAGAGCAATGTCCTTCATGAAGGGATTTGTACACTCACTGCTTTTCAAGTGGAAGGCCAACATAGTTCATCTAATAACAACAGTCATCTGGTAGTACATGTTTTTTTGTTGAATGCAAAGTTTGTGAGAGTTGAATTTCTTTATTGCTTTATTATTCTTTTGTAAGCAAAATATTGCTAAAGAGGCAACTTCATTCAATGCAATTATTGCATTCATTTTACATTGAAGAATCAGTTTCCTATACTCATACTAGCAACAATTTCTCATGTTTTGAGAGGGCTAAACCAACAATGAACACAACACAAACACAACACTTTTGGAAAATGCCAGTCAAACAGTTTTGGATAGCTTCATGTTGAACAGTTGGACCAGGATATTGTGAATATCTATCAAACCGCTATATCAAGGTTAGGAGAAGACTAGGATATCAGACACAAAGGCCTACAGGAATTCATATGGAGGTCGATGAAAGAGAAGTTTTATGCCCAATACATCTTAAAACCTGTGTTAGAAAGCATTCTTCAAAGCTCTCAAGAGAACCATTTAATATAATAATGTTGGCAGTGTGACACTTATATGGTATTTTTCCGCTCTTCATGCAATATTCTGCATATATAGACAGAATAACATGTCTGCACTGATAAATAAACTAATAAATCAATAAAATTAAGCTAAAACCGCTGTGTTTATCTAGCTAATACCTTTCAAAATCAGCTTCAGAACAGCCCAGCAAGATAAAAAAAACCACAGTACAGATTATCTAATTGATTTGTTGCAGGCTTTCAGTAACCAAATTTGTGTAGGAAAATTTTATGTCATAATCATCGGAATTGAATGAAACTACTTCAAAATTGAGAAAAAGAAAAGCTCCAATTCTAGGCCACATAATGCCGATGAGAGTTATTTCTCTTTTGCCCTAAACCCATCGCTTTTTTTGTGATGTATATCAAAATCACATATTGTTGACATTTTGTCCATTTTGAAACATTTTCAATGACATCTATTATCATCCAGGAAAGAATTTCATTCGAAAAGTGTTGAATTATATGCTGTGCCTGTTACTGAACAATTGTGAAAAGAGTCAGAGTACATCAAAATCAACATTTTTTCAACCAAAATCTATGGGAGTACTCCTTGTAAAAACTTACAGGCTTGGTCTGGACTCCCTTCGATGTTATTGCTTCTCGGCCTATTGGCTAAGATCAAAGTGTTATGACCAATGGCTGATTAGTGCCTGTTTCAGTTTCTGGCAGCTTGCTGCACACTCACGATTAGGAGGTCCACAATGGCCTCACCTCTAGGATGCATTCTAGTTTACTAGGATGTATCACACTCTCAGTACAAGGACTCCGGGCAACTTGCGTCCCTCTATAGGGGCAGCCCACCCTCTGTTTTGTCATAAACAAAATGTTAACCAGGTTGAAATATCTGTTTCGACAATAGGTATTAAAATGAATTAAGGCGGCAGATTGAATTAAATTGAACATGGGTAATTAATATATAAATATCAGATAAAAAAGAGAATGAGAGGAAATATGAATATCAGGCGTTGCTGGTAGTTACGTCTGTCTGACTAGCTTCCAGTGCCACTGCTTCGCCCAGCCTAGAATACAAGAAAGAAAATAACATTGACTGCTGTACCAATACATTTATGTTGCCATATTTATCGCCTCACATTAGATTGACCCAACTTGCGTAGAGACACTCAATACCCTGCAAGTAACCTTGTGAGATGCTAATGGGAACAATTTGATGGCAGACTAACTACAGACTACTAACAATTATTAAATTCTCTCTACCTACCATCTTCTTCAACTCGTTTTTGACGCGGTTGCTTGCTTGCTTAATCACTTCGGCCATCTCTCGGCTGATCTTATCCTCTGTCGCCCCAGAGTGCCTATATCTGATCAGAAGAGAATCTACAAATAGGCAAAACAATACATTATCAACTGCAGTATGTTGTGTGAAGTGTGAAATTAACACAATGGAGCTGAGACTCACAGAACAATATTATGAACTAGAAGTCTCACAGACATGGGTATATTATTCTACACTATACACTACGGATAAGATAGTTGCCAACAATGGAAACAGAGTACTATTAAAGTACTATTCAATTCAGATATATATTTCCACCAGCCGCCGCTTTCTAAAAGATACACCAGTACCCATGAATTCCCACCATGGTGGTAACAGCAAGTTGGGGCCAGTGTTAATGAGAAAGCTTTCAACTCTGATGCATGTCTGGTTGCAGCAAATGGAGCACAGCGATTCAATTTGAAATGACTAACTTTTGGACATTCAAATAAATTTGACGATGTTGAAATGTGACATCACACTTGACATAACGTTTTGTCACAAAGGTAGGTAGGCCTATGCATTGAGTCCTTTCCTAACATATCCAGTCATTCTAACTATGAACTGCGACGGGTAGCAAATCTCCACACCGATGACAATAAGTGAGCGAAATGACATGACATGTGAGAGCATTAAAAAGACACATGTGAGAGCATTATAAGACGACGACCTAACGACATGAATGGCATGGGCTAAATTCACAAGCGAGTAGTAATATACAACTGGAATCCCCCATAACTCATTATACCAGTAGCATGGTAATATTTGCATCAACTACATATCCATAAGTTGAACATGGATATACCATTCGATAACATATTAAAATTGATTGCCATAACAGTGTCAATAATTACTCATCCGACTTCATAAGAAGAATCAACGTTTTTAAACAAAACTATCGGATCGGGCATTAGCCTACTCTCACATTGCAATGATGTACAGCCAAGAAACAAGCAGGTTGTAAAGTCATTGAATAACTATACTATGAAATACTACTAGGCCTAAGTGATATATACAACACAAGATATCATCAGGAGATACTATCAGCATGTGTGGCGTGGCCAGCCAGTGCCCCATCTACACAATATTGATTGTCGTAGAATAAGTCATGCAAGCAAGAGTGAGTAATAGGCCTACAAGATGAAATAGTAGTACAAATACTGACTCGTCTGAGGCCAGTCACTCACCCTTCAAACGAGTCTGTTAGCAATCACGGTGGTTGGTAGTTGTACTGTTCCAAGAAGCACTGCAAAATTGTAAAGTCAAGTTGTAAGGTTGACAAAATTTTAAAGTTATATCTGTGTCACATAACCCTTTTTCAAATGCCTTACGCCACCGACCTGGCATGCCAGAGAGGGTGTTAGTTAACTCGTTAAAATTACTATAATATATAACAGAAATTCGACAGATATGCTTTGTGTTTTAGATGCCTAAATGATCGCTTGCCATGGGCTACAATAAAAATGCACAATGTGTCCTACCCCAAACCTGTAACCAAATATTTGCTGATGTTGACTCAACATGACTTTGCAATTTTGTAAAGAAGACATCACTAGGTGGCACAAATCCAAAGTTATTGATAGTTGTACCAATCTACATTGAAAACTTTGTTGAGCAGGCAAAGTATCTATCTAAGGTGCACAGCTGAGTTGCGAAGTTTAGACATGCACGAAACCTGATTAATTTTCTGGTAGGAGACATCATGCATTCAGTTTGTAATGCGATTATGTACACTTTGACCTCCAAAGCCACCTAGAGCTATGGCAAATATAATTGACGTCCTGGCACCATAATCTATCACACCCCAGTCATCGGTAGCTTAAGTATGGTATGTTCCATCCTGCGCAAAATTTACTTCAATATTTTCCTACAATAGCAAAGCATAGTAAACTAGGCCTTTGATAGGATTGTAGTATACCACAGCTACGTGGCATTCCTATGCTAAGCTAGGCTCCCTATTCACAAATAAAGTGTTGTGCTTTATGGTAATCCTCTCAGCCTTGGAGACGTGGCAATGGCTGTAGCATGGTGGTGCCTCTCAACAACAGCAGCCTGACACAGGAATTGAATAACTCCTTTTGTTCCAATATAGAGCATATTAGTCTAACAATTGGCAGTGGGCTTTATTCCAAATACTATTTACTCAACCAGTGAAAATACTATTTACTCAGCAAGCCATACAGGATTTTAGTGAGTGAATACTATAATGACTCATAATGCAGTGTTGCTTTCAATACTAATCTTGCTCTTGCCATTTAAACAATTTGAAATAACTTCGATCTTACTGATTAGAAGCTTTGTTTATTATTATAAATTCACATCACTACCCCCATTATATTTGGTGTTGTTTTCTTGGATAGTTTATTGGCATAAAACACCATAGCCACACGTGGTCCACACGGGTTAGTCTGGTCAGGTGAAAGTCTTTACCATTTCAACACGTGATCACCACGTTTGTGGGTGGTTGATCTGGGCATTTTAACATTGGAAATAACATTTGAATCTAACTGATAGGAAGTCATATTTATAACTATAATTTCATGTCGCTATCCCCATTGTATTTGGTGTTATTTTCTCGGATAGTTAATTGGCATAAAACACCATAGCCACATGTGGTCCACACGGGTTAGTCTGGTCAGGTGAAAGTCTTTACCATTTCAACACGTGATCACCACGTTTGTGGGTGGTTGAGCTGGCCATTTAAACATTTTTGAAATAACTGAAATCTCAGTGACTTATATGGATTTTGTAGTTCAATAGCTGCAGGAATTATCATCTCCTTGTTTGTATAAATATTTAAACCAGAGTTATTACCCCACAAAGTTTATATACATATAGAAAGTCTTTTGTTCTGCTAAACAAAATCCACAAGAAATTTAGAAGAATAGAAACAAAAGACAGTGGATTTTCTAGTTTGTATCAACTGATTTGTCTGTTGATTGAAAGCCCAGCAGTTTTGAATTTGACATGCTATACTAAAATTAAGTGTCGATGCTAATTCCATGTATCCAATTCGGCACTCAAATGATGCCACACCAACATATGGAAACATTGTGATTTTGATTTAGAATTCAATGCACAAAAAATTTTGCTTTACTATTACTAAGCAAAAGTAACGGAGAAAAATTCATGCAGCAGCAGTGAATTTTTGTCAATTTTAACTTTAATAAGATCCGAAAATTAACAAGTGTTATTATCAATACACATAATTACTGGTCAATTAAATTTGATTTTGATTCTGCAAGGTTTTGGTAGCTTTGGTCTTAGCCTTGTATGGTATTCTTAAATCAGCCTATCGTATACCATGCTCATTGAGTTGGAACTTTATCGACAGAGGACTGGGGACTAGGAGGTATAAAGTTTCCTTAAACAAACTTGTCAAATTGATGATAATCTAGAGCAGCAGCATTTAACTCCGGATGGCAGCATTGGAGCTGCAACAACTTAGTATCCAATAGTTTCCTCTACTCTTTTTTCTCTATGATACTTTTAAATTTCTTGCCACATGTGGGGTAGAGTCAACAGTGTATCCTCTTAAACCTTTAATAACCAGGCGCCCAGAGGGGCCATTGTGAGATTGGTTGGGATTATGAATGGATTAGGCTGGTTGATATGGTGTGATTTGCCAATTCTTACTTGTTTTGAGGTTAAGATGTCATCAATGAGTTTTAAACCAATATTTTTGACATAAGGTAGGCTATGGCCAGAAATGTGATATTGCCACTGTCTGAATCATTTTCAAGCATGTCTCAATTTAAGATGCCCGTCGAATGAAATAACACCCATGCAAAAAGTTTGTTGCAGCAAAGTCAAAATCATCAAGCAGCTCATGAATGAGCTCCCTAATTCGATAAATTTTCCAAGCCAATCTATAATTTTCCTGGTTTGCCTACTCAAAATCCATGGATACAGCCCTGGGTAAAATAGGCAGAGCAGTGCCATAGCCAATTACCATGATTTTTCCCTTGGACTGGCCTTAAACCAGGCTTGCATCATGAAATTCCTGTGACACAGAATAAATGTCTTACATATGTTTTTGCCTACAATCTGAGCAAATAGCTATAGCCAACGTCACTAGGCACTGATTTTCTTCATCCTTGATTTTGGTACACCAATCTACACATATTTAAAATTAATACCAATAAAATGATGGTCTGAAATAACCAGGGAGGGTGGGATATACCCTCTCCCACCCTCCCTGAAATATCAAACTCAAGCAATTAAATTTGAGTCCATAATTGCAAACAATTTGATATTGTCTTCTACAATATAGCTAGTCTACAGGAGCAAACTCTCACTGCAGGAGCCATTGCAAATTTTTGGCAATAACAGGATAATCTCATTCATTGAACCCACCATACACAGACCATTTATAAGAGATTTTATCAAGTAACATAACATAGCACACATTCATGTGTAAATACCTAGAGATAATAATCAGCCTTCACTCTATTGTTTCTTGGGGGATTAGGCTTCACATCCATTGTAAACTCAATGTCAATGAAACTATTTCAAAGAGACAGGAGACACCTATCCTTGTTTAGGTGAACAAACTCAGAGCAGTTTTCACAAGAAGATGTTTCAATAATAAACCCAGGTGAAATCACCAAGCAGGGTTTATGGTTATTGTTAATCTATTACATTGGGCCTATTTGAAACGCTGGCAATACACAGTACTCAAAACATGTGAAAAATAAGTAATCAAGTGTCAACAGCTGAGAAGAAATGTGTTTCCCTGATCTGACAAAACACTAGAGTCTAGAAGTATTGAAATATTACAACATAACGCACTGGAATTGCTGTGTGTGCCCCTGTACGATGTAAAATGGTATGAGATACAATGCTTGGATGCTGCTTGAATTTGCTACTCTTTGACAGGGATTTGCGAGATCTTGTTACTATTGTCATTGCTAATAGTGCTGCTTGATGTGTAAATTTGCTGTAAGGTTATGATCTGGGCAAGATACTGAAATTTGGTGGCACGAAAGTGGAAGAGGCAAGCTCATAAGACATGACAAATTATCTTATAGGTATTAAAAAATGAAGAGTGTACTGTGATCACATTAACCCCCATTCATGTGTACTGAAATAACTAAGGTAAAATATTGAATAAATCTGCCGGTCCCTGTTTTAGAATCGTAATATTCGCTGCCATGTGGAGGTTTCTAAAATTACTGGTTTTTCTACCATACCTTAGTAATTTTTATATTTTGCTTTCACAATTAAATAAGGGTTCCATCTTCATTTTAGGAACAATAATCTAAGTCAGCATTCCATGCTCATAATCTGTTATCATTTTAAGTGATGTCATGTTAGAAGACAAGACTACGGGTTCACATAAAATCTTCATTGTGATATTAATTCTGTAACGTTGTATTGTGCTGAGTGTGAGGCCTCTATACAATTCAATGATTTTCATTGTTTCAACATTTGGTAAACAAAGGAATCCTTTATATGCTGTGCCTAGTTCTATGCAATAGAGGATAAATGTACCATGTCAGCTTGCATCAAAAGTTTATATGAGAAAACTGAGAATAAATTTTAAGAAATGCTGCATTAAATGAAGGGAAATAGCAATAGAGTGACCCAAAATGATTCATATATTGATATCGTCATAATGTGGTTAGCAAAAAAATTTGACGCTTCTAGCATATGTAGAAGTGCATTTTAATTGAGTCATCTGGTTAAAAGATAATTTTTTGCCAACATTTCATCATTTTTTATGAAATTCATGATTAGAAGCCTTAGATTTTACTGTAATTTCAAGTAACAACCACCGGTATATTATGTGATTGATTATTTTGAAGATTCAGGGGTAAACAACACCATAGCCACACGTGGTCAACACGTGTTTGACTGGTCTGGTGTTAATTACACCCGGCTGTCACGTGTACCACACGTAAAACTGCTACGTAGAGTTTTTACCATATCACCACTAGTGTTATTTTGGTGTGTGCCCACTGGGAGATAGTCCTCTTGCTTTTTCAGCTAGATCTTGAACAACAGAGCTGTGATAAATTCCCGCTCATTTATCAGTTCCGACAGATGAGCAAACTTTTACAAGTCTATCAATATTGGGAATCATGTGCTCTTGATAACAAATTTTGAAACTAGCCGAGCTGCGCCCCACATAAATCGTTCTAATTTCGCAATCTTTCCAGGGTTGATTCACATATCCAAAGATCTTGTGACTCTGCGGTTATTTTGAGGATGTTTTGTGACTTCTATTGTTTTCCCGTTGTGTGATTCTCCACGGGTTGTTTCACGTGCCCAGATTTCTCATGGCCCTGTGATTATGTTTTGTTATTATTTCAATCCGTCCTCAGTGTATTATTCCCTCTATTTACTACAATATTACTATTTTCCATCACCATATAGCCTGTGTCTAGATAAGTTTCAATAATGATTACCTATGATGATTAAGCCTTAACCTAAACTACCCTTCACCATGCACTGAATGCCTAAGTATGTATCCGTTCGGTCTCAGTTTAAGCTCTTAGTAATAATTGAATATAAACTAACTTTGCTTTGTTTTGTTTTACAGATTATGTGGGTTAATGGTGATCTCCTGTCTTCACAGTACAGTGTGCAAGCTTAATTATCTAAAGAATACTCTACCACACTACTGTCAGAACTCATCTCATATCTATAACTTTAAAGTCTTTGGTTCGCATATCATCAATTCGAAGCCAGCGAACAAGCAGCAAAGCTCTCACAACAAGCAGGTCAAGCCTATAATAATCACGCCGAAACAGATCACCATAGCTATTCAAATTGACAACATGTGGATGACAATGCAACTTATGAGAAAAAAAATATAATCAGAAACCAGTGCTATTTGTGTTATAATGTCTGGTGACCTAGAGTTCACCCTTAGTCTTAGCTTTTCACTTTTGCAAGCTCATTGTTTTTCTCCGCTTTTTGAAACTAATAATGACCAATAATAGGTGCAAGGGTAATCAGTTTTGACAGGTGTCATATTTTTATGGGATTTCTAATCCAGGTTATGATCTGTTTCCAATTGTATGGTTTCGGCCCAGGGTCTGGTACAGAAATGTATTTGTTGAATATTAACTAGTTATTTATTGGTCTGCGTCTTTATATGATATGTGATTGACCTTTAGTTTTTTACTGTCGCACTTATTAATAATAAATCATTTGAGAATAAGGATACTTCGATACCATGTTGTGTAAGTGATCGTTGCACATTCGGAAGAAAATGTGGCTGCTCTTATACACTAAGGTAATTATAAAACATGATGTTCTTTATGATGATTACATAAGAAAATGTCATCTGACAATTATTTGATTATATGAAATTTTGTGAAATATTGCGGATATGCTGCCGCAAGACAGTATCATACTAACCTCATAAAGATCTGAATTTATACTTATTAAAAACTATAAATTTGTCCTGATCTAACACGAGCAGACTTCTGCAAGTTTACTTGGTAAATAAATTGGCAAGTCAACAAAATCCCCACAATGCAGTTTCAACCTGGAATTCCCTGAAGATTAGATTAGTAATATTACACAGAATAGGAGTTATTTCCCCACACATATAATGCCAAAACAAAACACCTTTTATTTTCTAAATATGACGACTACAACTGGGTACACCCGGTGAATTTTACAGAACATACACCAATGAAGTATAAAACGTGATCAGTATCCTGCCATCAAATATTGTCCGTGCCATAACAACTTATGCTATAGCTGCTTCTGGCCTATCTCTAAAACAATGAAAGAAGGACATTTCTTTCATTACTTTTGAACTCGCCATCGAACCGAAAGTGACTAGACTCATAAATCATATCCCTTCCTCAAAGCAAAGAAGAATTTGATTTGTTTTGCAGTTACAAAAATTCAATTAGCAATTAATTTTCCCTCACACAGCTATCATTGCCAATGGTTAACATAAATGATTTTTTTCTTTCCAATATTTCCAGTCCTGCTTCAGCTAGGCACACCAACTTTTGACCACATCTTCCCAGCTACTTACTCTTGAAGGGGACTTTTTTGAGTTATGGACAAGCTATGGAAAACGTCTCTTAAGACTAAATTTTGATTTTTCCTCATTTTAGGGCGGCGCAAATATCAAAATCTTATTCTGCTCTTACAATGCAAGTCACTCAAAATCCATTGAACAATGCTTATATACTTTTGGACGCTAACTTCAATAACCACCAATTGGGAATAAGTCTCAATTCCATTTTGCTTCTAAATGTAATGCCAAAGGTAAAAATATCTATTGCAATGCTCAGCCCTAATCTGGGGGAAAAATTGCATTTAATTCACTGAGCAGCTCCAACGCTACAAACAAACTGTTTAAAGTGGTGGATTAAGGGGGAACCTTTCAGGATATAAGCACTGCCTTTCTTTCTTCTGGATACAGGAAATTAGACGTAAGGTTTGCTGCTGCTTAGGCATATTAATGTCGATGGCAGTTATAGCAGCAATATTGCAGTAATATGTGACTAGCTATAATTTTTCGATGACTCAAAAAACTTTCGGCACTTAGCACCCAAGTCCCCCCTAGACAGTCAATGTGAATAGACATGCCACAATTGGCCAACATTATAGTCCGCACTGTAAGACCTGCAGTCTTGACTATAAAACCCTGTGTCAGACAGGGTTAAAGACATTCACTTTGTTAGCTGTTTCTCATTATCTCAGAGAATGGAGGGGAGTTATGATGTGGTGATAATAGGAGGAGGTATAAGTGGATTATACACAGCCTGGAGACTGGGTAAAGAGACGAACCTGAAGATACTTCTGCTGGAGTCTTCAGATAGATATGGAGGGAGATTTCATACAGTAACTATGCCTGGTGGTTACAGAGCTGATTTAGGAGCCATGCGGTAAGAAACTTGGAGAGCAATCTTATTTTTCCAATGCCCACATCGTTTTTGGTCAAATTTGACAATATTGGAGTTGTTCCCCCATATACTGATTGATGACACATAATGTGGTTGCTTCCTTGATAAAAGTGTCCTACTCAACCTAACAGATATATATATATATATACATATATATTGTATATTGAATAATTTCAGATTGACCCCCAAGATACACAAGATAGAGAGTTATCTTGTAGAGGAGCTCGATGTTAAAACAAAAGAGATGGTCGCTAGAAATGAGCCATCAAACACGCTGCCAGAGATATATTGGGGAGGTCAAAGGGCGGCTCATGGCAGCGACCTTTACAATATGATTGGAATTTCTGGTGAAGACAAAGACACTCTCATGCATCTCTTCACAAACTTTGATCCCACATACAGGTAGGTTATCTGTCATGCTATGACCCATTGCAGCAGAAACTTTGCTCAGCAATAATTTTCAACAGTTTTTAATGCAGAAATAAAACTCTTTCTTTTTTGCTAAATAGATCCAAGGTAGGTAACCTGTAAATTCATGTATCTGTTTTTATCAATTAATTAATTACCATAGTGAGGAACTTGATCTGAACTAATCCTTAAATTTTTTTTTATGAATCACCATTTGGGGATTAGTCGGTTTTAGGTTTCGAATGATTTTTTCACCATACAACCCAAACAATATTCATTCAAGTATCTTTAAAAAGGTTTCATGCCTACACAATCATCATAAGAATGTACCTTCACAAATACATACAGTGTATGCTGGTTAATTCAAACTTTATAATTCAGAACTCCTGTTAATTCAGTCAAAGAAAATTGGTCCCTTCAGCCAGATCGCAATGCATTCTACTGTCACGTAATTCAGGCTCTGCTTAATTAGAATAATTTTGTGTGGTCCCCAGAGGTTTGAATCAAGTGAACTGCACTGTAGCTACTTAGGAATGTCTTTATTATCCCACACAGCTGTGAAGATGATATACATATACCAGAGAATGGAAATTTTGATGAAGCCATAATCAAGAAAACTGGTCAGAAGGCAAATGAACTCACTGTCAAGGAGTATCTTCAGCTTACAGGAAACCCTGTCGTGGCCAAATTAGGAGAGCTTTTAAGTTTAAATGATGAATATCCGTTAACAACCTACTTGGCAGCCGAAGCCGTCTTCAAAGAATTCTACAAGCCAGGAGCAATGCACAATATAGTGGGTGGCTTTGACTCCCTCACTTCTGCAATCGTTGATG
Organism: Membranipora membranacea; assembly: GCA_914767715.1. NCBI lineage: Eukaryota > Metazoa > Bryozoa > Gymnolaemata > Cheilostomatida > Membraniporidae > Membranipora > Membranipora membranacea. The sequence continues at coordinate 10,832,719 of OU612073.1, read as the reverse complement.
CTATCAAGGGGCTACAAAATGTTGATATGAAACTCCAACATGATGTTACTTCGTTTGAGGAGCAGGAGCAGGAACAGGGTCAGCAACAGTTTATTGTCTCTGCTTGGCACAATAATGAGCTTGTGACATTCAATTGTGCGAAAACCGTTTTTGCTTGTGCGAGCAATGGAATGAAGAAAATCAACCTGGTCAGTGCAAAACCAAGACAAGAAGTATTTCAGGATCTTAGGAGCCAAACTTACCATATGTCAGCAGTTAAGGTTTTCATGACATATCCTAGCGCTTGGTGGGAGGAATATGGACTTCACAATGGAGCAATTCACACTAACATGCTCATACACCAAACAGTAGCTTTTGGAAATGCTGCTATTACTGGTGGCTACGCAACAATTTTGGCTGCCTACGCTCTCAGAGATATAGACGTGTTTCAGGACCTAGATGGAACACATCACGCTAGATATACGAATGAAGTTGGAGAGAACATTCCGGAACACCTGGTACCAAGCGAAGCATTAGTGGAACATGTGGAGCGTCAGCTCTGTGAGGTTCTAGGTATGTCTATCAGTACCTGCTATTAAACCTTCACTTATTGGCTAGTTTAAATATAAACTCATATTGCTAAGCGAATTACCCCCTCATTGTTGATGTGAAGACAACCCGAGCCAATTTCACTCAGTCACCGATGATAAGAATGCCATAATAACTTTCATTTATAGGCTTTATTGTATATATCTTCTTAACTATAGTTATTACTGTGGTATGTCAACACTAGTTGTCGAGATCTCTCTTTAAAATTCTGTTCTGCTGTTATTTCTATTTTGTTTTGTTTTTTAATCACAGGCTGCGATAAACCTCATGACCCACCAGTTTGTGTTGTGCGCAAGTACTGGGGAGTAGACGGATCACAGGGATTCGGTCAATTTCCAAAACCTGGCATCGACAGCAACCGACTAAATTGGGAGTCTCTGAAGCCGTTCTCTGATGCAGAGATTTATATAGCCAGCGACTGCTTCCCGCCATCTGATCGTACAATGTTCTACACAGGCTTTGCAGAAGGCTCCCTCCTGACTAGTGAGAGGATCTTAGTCAATCATTTTGGTCTGAATCCTGTTAGGGGAGATTTATGCTTGGAGAATCCTTGGCCGGTGTCAAGTTAGATATGTATTGATGAAAGGGATAATTTTAGATGACAAAGAAGGAAGTGTAACTACCAACGCTTATTAGTTACCTAATCTTCTACTTTTTTTAATTTTTTTAAAGCTAGTATTGTATAGTAAAAACATAAAATTAAATCGCACCCCTATTCCCATGAGATTATTCAAAATCTCACACTGGTTACTAAGTCTTTGACCGCTGTGTGGTTTGTTACTTGGGCTATCTTGTTATGGTTTTTAGTTATTTGAAATGTCAAGTTTGTTTTCCCTATTTACTGTACAATTCTATTATCCTGAATAACATTATGATGCATTCAAAACTTTGTCCGATTTTATCTCCATACCACCGCTCTATCGTGGTGTTGTCAGTCATAAGTTAGCAGTTCAAGCAGGGAAGTGAGTATCTCGAGGCTTGATAAATTCTATCTTAGAATAGTTATGTCCTCTCTGTGCATGATCAGATAATTCCTAACCATATATATATATACTTTTTATTGGCATCAAAAGTCATCTCATTCGAAATGTTTTGCACTCAGTGCCAGAAAACAATTTTTTTTTTATAACAAAAAAGAGAAACAGAAGGGAAATAATATCATCAATGATGTTGGTCAAGTCGATAATATATGGTTGAAAAGTAAAGTTTTGAATGAACTGAACTTCTCTTTAGATCTCAAATGTAACGGTAAAGAATTGTATGTAGCAGAAACTTTGTATCTTAGATTGTCTGTATGATATAAAAGTAAATGTTTATCACGAAAATTGAACTTGGTAGTGTTTTTAAATCCTCTATATATAAATGGAGGTGTTAAAAAATTGTTTATCTTATGCGCAAAAAGTGAAGTGAAATAACAAACAAGCTTAGGAAGAGGTAGGAGTTGTAATGATTGTGTAATGGATTCGGTTGAAATGAGATAATATGGGATGTAATGCACATTGGCGATAATGCGTAAAGCCCGTTTTTGCAACAAAAATAATCTATTGAGGGCATTATTGCAGGACAAGTTGCCAATGATATGGATACCATATATAAGGTGACAATAGATAAACTGGAAGTAAAATGTGCGGGCACTTGCTATATCCAAGAAGTATCTCAAATTTTGAAGTAGGTAAACATTCCGTTGTACCTTTTTATATACATACTCTAGATGATCCTGCCATGAAAGCGAGTCATTCAACACAAAACCCAGAAGCCTTGTAGTTCTCTGTCTGTTTAGTTTTTCATGCCCTATGTACAGTTCCAGGTCATAAAGCGGATCTGAGATGTTAAGTAGCATGTAATGAGATTCCTGAACATTTATAACCATCCGGTTACGATTGCACCAATCCAAAATGCCACTTAAATCTTCAGATGCCTTTGCCTTTAGTTGCTGAAGGTTTTTATTAGATGACAGGAACACTGTATCATCAGCATATGCATATGATGATGAGTCTGATTTTGATGAAGTTAATAAATCATTTATGAAGATGAGAAACAAAGTTGGTGCTAGGATTGAACCTTGAGGGACCCCTATTGTGATAGGCAATCTACAAGATTCAATATTATTGAGTTTAACAAACTGCCTTCTGTCTGTCAGAAAGGTGTCAAGAAGTTTTAACATATTTCCTCCGATGCCGCAAGCCTTCAACTTGTTGTGTAGTAAAACATGGGATACACAGTCAAATGCCTTTTTAAAATCCAGAAAAAGTAATGTCATAACATTTCCATTAATTTTCTCCACCAAAGAGTCTGAAATAATTTTAAATAAACTGTCTGAACAAGAATGGCCTTTTCTAAATCCACATTGAAGCTCATGGATGATTTTGTTCTTAGTGAGATATTCTTGCAGATGGTGATTTATGTGTTTCTCAAATATTTTTGAAAGAACAGGCAAGACTGAAATTGGCCTATAATTTGATGGGTTATTTATATCCCCAGATTTATGTATTGGTGAAACTCGAGCTAGTTTCCATGTTGAAGGGAACTGTCCTTTGCTTAAAACCCTGTTAAACATATCGGTGACAATATCCACAATATAAGGCCAAACAAGCTTCAACATCTTCACTGTAATTCTGTCAGGTCCTGTACTTTTACTATCAGGAATGTGGAACAATATTCTTGTACATGTGAAAGGGGTGAATTGTGGTATGTCTGTCAAATTATGTTTGGATACGGGAAATGTCATCTCATCTGTTACAACAAGGTTCTTTGTGATTGATTTTGCAATGGATGTGAAATGGCTGTTAAATTGATCTGCACTCAAATTTGTCGCAGGGAAAGTCTCCTTCTTTTTATTCTTTAATACATCCCAAACAGGTTTTGTATTACCTTTAGACTCTTTAATAGTATTAGAAATAGCTCTTTTCTTCTTTTGTCTGATCATATTAGTGACATAATTTCGCTGTTTTTTATATCCTTCCCAATCACCGTTTTGTTTGAGTTGATCTCTGATTTTGATGTTCATTTTTACCTCATCATCCAACCATTTTGGAAGATTATGCGTTCTTACAAAACAAGTCTTCTCAAACACGAGTTTTGATATAAGATGATTCAAATGGCTATAGAACTTCTCAAACATTGAGTCTATTGATCTTTCATACAGTACGTAACCAAAATTTTCCCTTGAGAATGTGTTAAAAATGTTTTCAGGTGTTGCAAATGAATAATCCAAAAATGTTACCTTACATCTTTGTTTAGATATTTTAACATTTCTATCAATCTCTCTTGAAGCTACTATCATGAAATGATCACTCAGTAAATAATTGATGACACCAGATTTAGCAATATTGTCACTTTTACTTGAATAGATGTGGTCAATTAGTGTCCTTGATGAATTAGTTATGCGAGTGGGTTCAGATATAAGTTGATTCAACAGTAGTGGAGAGGTAACATTATCTAACCACCTGTTTTTCGAAGTTGGATTCAGCAAATCAATATTGAAATCACCAAATATTATAATTTCATCGTTCAAACCATAACAACGCTCGACAAACTCTGAAAAGTCTGTGTTCCATGATGCTTTTGATTGGGGAGGTCTATATAAGTATGTGACCAAAAAACTCTTTTGGCTTCTGGGTCTGACCTTGACTGTTATACTCTCATCCATGTAAAGATCTAAATTTTCCAGATGTTCAATGACCAGTGAATCATGGACATAGCAGAGTAATCCCCCACCATTGTTACAGAGCCTATCCCTTCTTATCATCGTATATCCTGGTACCTCATATAGGCAGCTGTCATCATTTTCATTCAAAAATGTTTCAGCCAAACACAGTATACTAAATTTGTGATCACTAAGAATTAAACGAACCTCTTCCAGTTTGCTTGCCAATCCACGGATATTAAGATATGCGCTATGAAAATTCATTGCCATCATAGAAGTTTTTCAAAATGGCATTTAAGTTTAAGTGAGTCTAAAATCATACCTTGACTGAGGACCTTGTTGTATTGGTCCTGAGTGTCAAACTTTACTTTAAAGATGCGCATTTTCTTTTCCCCTTTGTAAATCCTTATAGCTGAAGAGTTGGGGAAATTCTGTGATATCTCTTTTATTACAAGTTCATCATCAGCATCGATAGGAATGCCTCTCAGCATACCAGTGTTGACTTTTGCTGATTCTGGATTGATTGTCTTTCTTACTTGCGAATTTTCAAATAGTAATGTATTCCAAGTGTTTATCAACTTGGTCACTGTCTTTTCATCGCGAAGGTGCAGCATAATTTTTGGAGATTCTGTCTTGAAATTGTAGGTCGTTATGTTTTCTATGATTGTTGGGCCGAATTCACGGTTAATCTCACGTCTGATGTTGTCTTGATTATAGTTTTGGTAGGTTTTTGATGACTTGTTGATACTTATTACGATGCAGTGCTTGGGGTTGAAGTTGTTTGGACGAGCTGTTTTTGTAATAGATGGCATGTGATCTGGTGTGTTGGATGTAGTTGCCGGTGAACTTGGTGTTGGTGTGTTTTGATGTGTTGTTGATGAAGGAATATTTCTGTGGAGTTGTCTACTGCTGCTTGCAACTGATGACCATTGTTGTGTGGTGTTAAGAGTTTGAGTTGGAAGATATGTTTGTTGTACGGTATTTTTGGAATTTGATGGACATTCCTTTGTACTAGGGCTCTCAGAAAAAGCACTAGTAATTTTATCCAATTTAACCTGCATGCTGTCCATCTTCTCCTGCATGCTGTCCATCTTCTCCATCATAATAGAAAGCACGCCATGTAGAGTTCTGCATGACGCACATCCGGGACTCTCCCCACAATCTCTGTCCCTGGAATGACTGGGAGCGCTGTCGACGAATGGAGCAGAAGTCTCCATTGTCTCAGACAGGGAACACTGAGAAGACTCTGGCAGTGAGACTGTAGATCCCCCTAGAGCACCTTGTGTGCTTTGTTGTTGAGTTGTGCTGCTGTTGGCATTGGTTTGTTTACTTTTCAGCGATTCCATTGCATTTGAGCATGAGGAACGGACTTTCTCGTTTAAATTGGCAATTGTTTCTGGCTGTAATTCACCTACCAGCTTAGAGTAGTGACTTATAAACACATCCACATCTTTGATAGCATTCACCAGTATTCTAGAGGTGGTATGGTAAAAGTTTGCAGTATAAAGGCGTCTATCCGATTTCTTCTTGTTTTTAACGGTGAATATGGTGGCTGTTGTGTTTTTGTCCTTATCTTTATTTATTTTCCTAGTTACATAAAGATATTGCTCCTGAATTGATGTTTGAAATATAGATCTGACAAGCTCAAAAACAGCTGTGCTGCAGTCAACGACAATTTGGATGTTTCCCGGATTACCTTTTATGGTGATAGACTCATCAGTGGTAGTAGAGTCGATTTTCTTTTGTAATGCCTTCAACTTGTTGAGCGAATAGGTGAAGATATTATCCTCAGCATCATCCTCATCAGGATCATTACTGGAAATGAGTTTTCTCTTCTTGCCTTTGTTCATTTTGGGTGAAAATTACCCAGATTTATTGTCAATTTTTCTGGAGCTCAGATTTTTTCAGCCTTGCGCTTCAAGAATTCAACAATGGTCGATAATGGTCGAGTATCTCTAACGTTATTATTCAATTTTTATTACGCATTTTATTGAGGGTTTTATAGATATAAAGTATATTATAAACAAATTAAAATAACAACTTTTTGACCTCGGAAAAAAAAATTAAAAAAAATATTTAGTAGGGAGAATAAGTTTTATTGTATGTGATTGATAGATATTAAACTTTACTAAATGAATTGAATTTGTTTAAAAATCTCGATTTGCTGTAGTTGGTCCTGTATTTTAGTTTTATTATTCTACGTCCTGGCCGCAAGGTTCTATTGAGCATTTTACAGGAATTAATTAGTTTAAGGATGTAAAATGAGGTGTTCTTGGCTAGAGTGGCACTGTTGACCACCTTCTAACACCCAGAGTGGAAATATTCAAAATCTCACGACCCGTTGAGATGGCAAAGAATGAGTTGGTAGCAAGTATTATCCTCTGATGGTTCTGCTTTGACAACGTTCTAATAAGTTAGATCGTTGTAATCAGAAGTATGTAATAAAATGTAAAAGCTCAGAAGGGTCAGTACAATGAACCAAACATCGGTCAGCATCACAGGCCTTCTGTAATTGGTGCAAGTTCAGTGGTCGAGTGATCCAGTGCTCAGTGGTTAAAGGCTTTGACCACTGGAGCACTCGACAACTGGACTTGCACCAACTACAGATGGCCTGTGGTCAGCATTTTTCCAAAACTATAATACCTTTTTGCCTAAAAGTACTTGAAATGGTCAAAGCGTCTATATCAATTGCATTATTGTTTGTTTATCATGCTAATAATTCATATCTGCTAATGAAAGTTTTGTCGTATGATGTATAGGAGGTGGGGAAATCTGGGTTAATGGTAAATATACAGGTTTCACTGAGTAAAATCCCCTTTTTCGGTAGGCCACAACATAGCCGCTGTCATGCTCAATCGTCTAATTGTGATAAGTTTATTTCTCAAGACTGAAGTTAAATACTTTCAATATATGCCTTGTTTTGTATCTATACAAAAACATTTTAGTAGATTGGGCAAATTTACAGAGTTGAGGACATTTGCATCATTTGCAAGCATGCCTAGATCAACTTCAAATCGAATCTTTATGACAATGATAAATCATCAAACGCCATAATTGCCGGTCACAAATTAAGATCCAACAAAAAAATACTTCTAATTATTCAAACAATCTGCCAACTCATCTATTTTTGTTTGAAATTTGGAGTGGAGAAAAAACATGGCCATGGTTTGAAGCCAAAAATTTGTCATTCAATCAAGCTAATATCCAGAGTCAAGCTGTATAACAATCATGTGTGCACCGAGTTATTAAGTTTTCCTGTACAAACAGCTGGTCTTCTTATCCTTGGGTCAATGAACACATATTTTTTTCATTTGACAGATTGACAAAATTCCTCTCTAAGCCCTGTTAATTCAATAAATCATTGATAGGATTCCAATCAATTTTAATGTTGTATTAAAGAAAATTAAAACATTAAATCAATAAAACCAGCTATGATTATTTTTGTTTGAGATAGAGGTAGAATAGAGTGAAGGAAAACTCATCCCAGTGATGAAACTATACAGCTCTCTCCTACCTCAATGAACTTTTGAGGACGAGAAGGGTAGAAATGAGATGCTGGTTGACGGGCAGGAGTGGCTTCAAGCTGCTTACCGTTCATGTTTTTTTGCTAATGAAGTCCTGAAACAGCAATTGACTAATGATTTTGAGCTGAAGACCTGTTTGTCATTCAATGGAATGTGCACCACTGGTTTCTTTTGTTGTAAAATAGAAAAAATCTGACTGGCGACGAGGAAGTTTACTGACATCTAGAAACACAGCCTCATGCTGGCAAGATAGCCTTCTGCTGGCAAGGCATTGTGGACAGAAACCTCGGGGGAGGGGGAGGGTGGGGGATGCTAGGTGTCCGCAACCTCTGCTTGTAGAATGCGGTCACTATTGGCAATCTCTGAAATGCAGGAGAACAATCATCTGGGCATATAAATTTTAAAAATTGAAAATTTGATTACTGAAGACAAATGCAAATGTTTAAAGCAGAATGACATGTACAGAGTGACCATATCCCTTATTAAAAACCTGAAAAAAAGGTATAAGAGATCGTATGTTCTCAAGACGCTGACAAATTCTCTGAATTTTCAAAAAACTTTTGAAAGACTGATTTTTGATTTCTAAATTGTCCCACAACAATAGGCCCTCAGTCTGCAGCAGAGGCAATAAGCTTAGAAATAATATCCAATCTCAAGCGATCAAGTATTATAAGACATTTACAGATGATAGCTGGTCAAATAGATGAAACTTTTTAGTGCTGTTTTACAGGTTTCTTTTTTGGATTTATGTCTATTAATTTTGGGAATTTAATCAAGAAAAATTCTACTTGAAATTGACATTGAAACTATTGTTTACCAATGTCATTCCAATATATATAGATTGCAATTATTTACCAATACAGGCAAGGCAACAATAAATCAAATAGATAAGGACCATGGTACTTTCAACCTACCTATTGCAATGTTTACAGTGGTGAATCTAGAGGGGAACCTTGGAGCACATGCGCAGACTTCTCTTTCTGAAATGAACAGACGTTAGCAGACACAAATGTCAGGATCTGCTGCTCCGATTCTTATATCACTGGCATCTAAAAACTTTTAATTACGGTTATTTGTAATCCGTCTTTAGGGGCTCAAAACTTATTTTTTGCCGCCCCGCCACAAAATTAGTTCCTCCCTCCCCCAAACAGTCTAGATGCACTGCCTACAGAGATTGTCTTGCTGTTTCCAATGCAGAGGTCAAAATATGGGATCTACATTTGAGTATAAAATCCATACCGACTAGGGTACATGAAATTTAGCAAAAAATTAACCGCTTATCATTAATGAATTTGGAGCTAAACTACTAAACTACTCTAATATTTATTTGATGATGTTTCATTAATGAATATGCTCCATCTGAGATTGTGTCTATAATGAGATAGCCAGAGGTCTCATCTGCTTTCTAAGTTGCTTTAAATAATGTCATTTAGAAAACTTTACCAGCAAATGGAGGGGAGCTATGATGTAGTGATAATAGGAGGAGGTATAAGTGGATTATACACAGCCTGGAGACTGGGTAAAGAGACAAACCTGAAGATACTTCTGCTGGAATCTACAGATAGATATGGAGGGAGATTTCACACAGTAACTATGCCTGGTGGTTACAGAGCTGAGCTTGGAGCTATGCGGTGAGAAAACAGTAACATTTAAAACTAAGCTTTCGCTGTATGGTGTTGCTTAGTGCATGGTCCCAATACGGATACATTCTAGATTTAACAGGGTACGGTTTTGGATATTTATATTGATCCTGTTGATAATGAGAATCTGTTATTTGCTTTGTTAAGATGAGAGCAATCTTATTTTTCCCATGCCTACATCGATTTTGGTCAAATTTGACAATATTGGAGTTGCTCCCCCTATACTAACAGATGATGACAGATAATCTAGTTTCTTTCATGATAATAGTGTCCTCCTCAAGCTAACAGAAATCCTTATCTGGTTCTGAAGTGTCACACTTATAATCACGGTCCAATACACAAGGGCGGCAACTCTGGTGGAGGGCTGACATGGCTTCAATCTCTAGATTTTGTTGCTTATTATATGAAAAGACAATAAAACAAGTTTTCTCTTTCATCTTTGTAGTATCATATATTGTATAATGAACAATTTCAGAATGACCCCCAAGATACACAAGATAGAAGGTTATCTTATAGAGGATCTCAATGTAGAAACCAAAGAGATGATGGCTAGAGATGAGCCATCAAACACTCTGCCAGAGATATATTGGAGAGGTAAAAGGGCGGCTCATGGTAGCGAGCTCTATGATATGATGGGAATTACTGGTGAAGACAAGGACACTCGCATTCATCTGCTTAGCCACTTTGATCTTACATGCAGGTGGGTAATGGTGCCAAGCATTGGCATAGAATCACTTTTGGCATGTTAACAATATCAAAGAACGATGCACTTGTTTGAATTTATCAACTTGTCACAAAAAATACAATTCCATAATAATACCATCCAAACAATAATCTTTTTTTTTACTTTATTGGCATAATTTTTCATTCCAAAATCAGCCACCGAGATACAACAGAAAGAGGGGAAAAAAAAATTCAAGATGAAGATAAAGATAACCAGAAAAATTACGTCTGATCGATTTATAATTGATTATTGAACGTAAATTAAGTGGTATATTGTTAAAAGTAGATGCCATCATATTATATAAGAAATTATTTGGAGTTGGGTGTAGCAGTACTTGTCTATCAGATTGAAATTGCGCAAAATATTAAAATATTCTAACAAAATCGGTGGTCTTATTTATCAATTAATTTCCAGTAATGCTAGTAAAATATATGTTGAGCACTGGTAAAGGTAAAAGGTGTAACGCCCTTGATAATTCGTTAGTTGGTACCAGGCAATTAGGTATGTTTTGTATATTAAAACAAATTATAATATGTTATCATCTAATAAATTTAGTTATCAATTATTTGATTATATTAAAAAATTCAAATAAATTATTAAATATTTATTAATGTAATAAAAAAATATAAATAAATAATAAATAAACTATTGCATTTATTTTTGACATTAACCAATAACCATATTATTACATATATTATATCTATGAAGACATATGACTATTGGCTATTAAAATTCCTTATTATTTCTTTGGCTCTGCTAGACTATTTTGGATAATTTCTTTAATTTTTATTATGAATGATGAGTTATCTGTTCTTTGCGAATCATGTAGGAATTTCTAAGCTGACAACCATAATTCTGAATTGTATGCAAGCAATATTTTAACATTGTATTTCTTATTGCTGCTTTACAGCTATGAGGATGATATAAATGTTCCGGATGACAGAAATTTTGTCAATGCCATTATCAAGAAATCTGGGGAAAAAGCCAATGACCTGACTTACAAGGAGTACCTAAACCATTCAGACAACCCTGCCTTGATCAAATTGGGAGAACTTTTAGGTTCATTTGATGAGTTTCCCTTAAAAAGCTACTTGGCGATTGAAGATGTAATGAAAGAATTCTACAAACCTGGCTCTATGCACAGCATAGTTGGTGGTTTCGACTTCTGCGATTGTAGAGGATAATCAAGAGGCTTCAGAATGTTGATATCAAACTCCAACATGATGTCACATCTGTTGAGGAACTCGACCAGAAAAATTTTGTTGTCACTGTTCATCACAATAGAAAACCCATGACATTTAAGAGTGAGAAAATCATCTTTGCTTGTGCAAGCAAGGGAATGGAAAGAATCAAGATGATCAGCTCAAAACCAAGACAGGAGCTGTGAAAAACCTAATGAGTCAAACAAATCCTCTCCCTGCAGTCAAAGTGTTCATGACTTATCCTAGCACCTGGTGGGAGGAATATGGACTTTACAAAGGAGCTATTATCAGCAACATGCCCTATTATCAGACCATAGCTTTTGGAAATGCTGCTGTGACAGGTGTCTACGCAACAATTTTGGCAACCTACACTCAGCGCGATATCAATGTGTTCCAGGATCTAGATGGGCCACACCATTCAAGGTTCACAAATGAGATCGGAGAACAAATTCCTAGAGATCTTGTGCCAAGTGAGACGTTGGTGAAACATATCCAGCAGCAACTCTGCCAAGTTCTAGGTATGTGTATGAATCCCTCCTTCATTGACCATCGATGATAACAATCATATCTTGCGGGTTGCCCTCCTATTTTAATTGTAAAGACAATCCTGCACAATCGCCTACTTTAATTGAGGGTATCAAGGCTATGAACTCATCATTTCCATGCTAGGCGTTTTACTGTTCAATCTCAAAGTCGTCTCTCAAAGAAAGACCACCTTCGTGGCTGCTCTTGACAAGTTTGAAGGGGAAGTGGAGTTTGGGGGTTTTCTTGTACACCTTCACCTGAGCCTAAGCAACAAAAAAACCATCTTCTTGATATTCTACGCTCTTATAAATTTGCCATGTGTAAATGAGGATTCGCATTTGAATACACTGTTCTGTTAGTGGCTGATTCTGCACAGCTTTACAACCGTGCGCAATTTAACTTTGAAAATGACTTTTCTTCACAGGTTGCGATAAACCTCCGGAGCAACCAGTCTGTGTTGTGCGAAAGTACTGGGGACTTGATGGATCAGAGGGGTTCAGTCAATTTCCAAAGCCAGGAACTGATGGCAACAAACTACATTGGGAGTCGCTGAAGCTTTTCTCTGATGCTGATATTTACATAGCCAGCGACTGCTTCCCGCCCTCTGATCGTACAATGTTCTACATGGGCTTTGCAGAAGGCTCCCTCCTGACTAGTGAGAGGATATTGGTTAATTACTTTGGTCTTAATCCTGTTAGGGGAGATTTATCTTTGGATAAAGTTAATGATGTATTTTCCAACCTTCGACAGTTTGAAAAGTTTAGTTTTAGTTGGCAAATGTGGAAGTGTCACTGCCAATGGCTCATTACTTACTTATCCTGTTTCTAGCTGCTTGCTCCACTCTCTAGGATGCTTACTTTCAATAAAAGGATTTTCTGACACTTATTGCAACTATCCTTAGGGCCAGCCTAAATCTTCTATTTTTTTTCTTTAGTTTATATGTGGACAAAGAATGTGTTTTCAATAGTTCTTACAAAGCTAGTAGTGTATAAAAAAAGCAAAAAATAATTAAATATCATTCTTATTCCAACGGGACTATTCAAAGTTGCTGAATACTCACTGCAAGGAAAAAGAATGTAAATATTATATCTCATACTTAGAAAATATTCTGCCATATGAATTGTTGCTGACAATAAAAGTTTTATATAATATATATATCCTCAATGCCCTGTTTGTTTGTGGGAAGGTTTGTAATGCGTCCATAAATATCTTCATGATGTCAAATTGTTTTCTGAGTACTGACTTCAAACAAAATTTTTATATAACCAATGCCCGACACCTAATATGTATGTGGGTGGATTTGTTAATGCTTCCACATATAATAAATATATTTTAATGATGTCAAATTGTTTTCTCTGTTCTCTGTGTGCTGATAATCACCTTAGAGTATCACATCCTTGTAACCATGATGTAAATGTCCAACAGTTCCTGCTCGGTCGAGGAAGAGATGGCGGAACATGTGGTTAATGCCATAAACATTTATATTTATAATTAATAATATCTACTTATAGTAAGTTTTACACACATCCTCTATCCGGATGGTGAACTTCCTCTCGTCTCATGTAGTGCTATAAAATGACAGCTGAATAAAGTTTAAAATTCATTCATTGCAAGGAAAAGGCTTCCCTAGTGTGGTGCGAAATATATTTCTCAGACAAACTTGTCTTTTAAAAAAGGTAAGTAGACCTTTTGTGTGTTGGCATTGGCCATTATTTAATCACTTATGTAATTCAACTGGTTTTTTTTGAATACATACATTTTATTGACTGCCGCAACAATTCCAAGACTGTTTTCCATTAGCAGTCAAAAAAGAACAAAAATCACAGCAAAAAAATTCGTAGACATAATTAATTTAATAAAAATAAAATAAATTAATCGTAAGTAATTAATCTTGTAAACATGAAAGCTGGGCCGTTCTTTGTGATGTAATGAGAAAAGTTTGACTTCCGCATAAAGCGGTTCTAGATTGAATAAAAAAGTAGTAGGAAGCGGCTCAGCTGGTTAGAGCGCCGTATCTGTAACACGCAAATGCTGAAGGTCTTGGGTTCGAAGTCCCGCTGTGGTCCATCGACTACTGGGATTTGGTTGGCCCTCAGGTGTGCAAACCGAGAGCAACCTGGCACAGATATTGCGGCCTCCCTAGTACGGCAACTAATTTCGCTGTCTATGCTTTGGAATGTAATATGTGACAAGTCATCGGATTTTAATCAATTTTAATCAAATAGGAAAACAATTTTAAATAAATAAATCATTATAATAATCACTTAGTGAAAGAAGGTGGTACATATCATTGTATGACAGTTTTATTTATATAAAATCAATACAAAACATGCTTCTTACAAGTATGAAAGTTGCCACAATGCTTCCTTAGCGAAAGTCGCAATTAAGGTATAACAATGGAGAAAACAATTAGGTTATCATATTGTGGTATATACTACCAGAATAAAAGGAAGCTATCCTGATTTTACTCTACACATTGCAGGTTAATGATGATGATGTACATCCTCACTATTGCTGCGGTGATTGTTGTTGGTGTGGCAGCACAACGCTACGATCATCAAGGTGGGTACCGTTTTTGTGTTATCACAAATCCGATCACTTTCAAAACGGAGAGACTGTGAACTCTTTGTATGAAAGGATGCCTTGACCTTGTTAGGTCCTGTAACCTGAGCACTGGCATGAGTAACTTGATTATGAAGTTCTATAAATTCTCAAGTTAGGAGTTAGGTTGGACAATTTTGTAGAGTAGAAGAAGCTTTCATGCATACAAAAATGATGCGGGAAAACATTGTCATACCTATATCTTACCTATATATATAAATATATATATATATATACATAAATGCCCTACTCTGTGATCACTGTGTAAAGCTGAAGAATCTCCATTGTCTTGTAGAGCTTGCATTTGTGCTCAGGTAATGTGATATTGCAAACTGTCCATTACCATATTCCACACTAAAATGCTCACAAAATTTAATAATTACAGGGTCAGATGCATGGAACAAGAAACACTGTCTTTACAGATTTGTTAATATCAATTATTCTTAGGCTCCTCATATAATGATTTTGCCTGTTCCCAATATGGTTAAATATTCTTTGAGTTTTGCCTGTTATTTTTTATATTGATGTCATAACGTTGTGTTGTAGATCAAAGACTAAACAGCCGAAATGGACAGTACAATACTGGGAATAATAATGGGCACTTTAACAGGGGCGGAGTAAATGGTAATTACAATGGGGGATCTAATAATGGCAACAGAAATACAGGAGGCGGATATAATGGGAACTTTAACGGGAGAGGAGCAAACGACAATAGGAGAGGCGGGGCTTATAATGGCAACAGCAATGGCAATGGAAACACTGGTGGAGGGTACAATGGTAATGGAAATGGCAATTCTGGCGGATCTCATAATGATTATTGCAAATGGTACTGAATCATTGACTGAAACTTAGAATACCGGATTACAATAATTTATTGTTTACAGTATAAAATTTATTTATTGTTACCTGCCACCTTTTTCATTAATTTCCGTCTTCCTTTTACTTGCTAATATAAGTATAAACAAATAAACAATTTGTTTCAGTTCCGTTTTATTTCATTGTTTAGTTTGGTTTGCCACATTCGGAGGAACATCATGTCAATTGTTGTTATTGCCATTCTACAACGCAACGTCGTTACCAGCTCTGCTCAAAAGCATAATTCCTAACAAGCAACTTGTATTTATTCTTGCAAAAAAACTCTTAATGGTTTTTCTGTTCCATATCAAGTTGATTGAGTAGTCTGCCCCTTCTCTGAGCGTGAACAGATGACTACACGTCAATCTTGTTTCGTAACAAGTATATGATAATGTTTGCATGACATGACAAATTACTTTTGTGATCCGATCCTATTAGTAAGGGCCATGTAAAATGAGTAGGGGGCCAAAAATAGGAAATTGCTCCCACTTCAGTCGGGGCACATACACAAAATTCTTATGATGATCCACTGAGAAGCTTGAGTGATAAGTGTCTAATTTTTGTCATCGCTGAGTTTCATACTCAAATGTGAGCCTGTACACTCTGCATTGGACACAACTAGCGGACCGCTGGAATGGGTGGATGAAAAACTTGTGACAAAGGGTATTCGGGGTGGGAGTAATTTAGGAGCTGAGCACAGGAAATTTCTTTTCATATCAGCCTCAAGAGATGGATGTCAAAAGGTTACGACTTTGCCTCAACTGGTGGTGCTATGAATATATCTGTGCATTATTAACTCAATTTTGTGTTTGCTCCCTACTGTACTCTGATGATATGAGTGATGAGTGTAGGCACTATGAGGTCCCCTCCAGAACCTCCACTGAAAACAGTGTAAACTATAAGTTGAAAGTGTTTTGAAAGTGTTTTACTTCTTTGGACTTACATAACACCACACAAGTAATTATCAACACCGCTGTGTAATTGTACAGGTTTACAGAGTAAACATTGCTAAAAATGCTTGGCCTAAGTGCAATAACCAATCACAGCCGGAATTTCAATACAAACTCTTCAAGAAAACAATCCACCATCAAATCAGTGGTTCCCTTGAGATATTAAATTGCCTCTTTCAGTTTTCTTGTCGACCAAACAATTTTGAATATATGCCCCAATTATTATATTGGAGAGCTCTACTTGCTTGGTTTTGTTTGGAATTTGTCAGGTCAGGTATATTTTTTTGTAACTTAACGATATTGAGATGGAGTTGTCGGTTCATGCTTAGAGAGGGCATAACCTACTCAATTAACTTGCTATGGAATACAGAACCGCTAATCGTTTGGCAAGTTAAAAAGTGAGGAACATGTTGAGCATAATGATTGTGAGGAAGAGCTTGAAAATTGTTGTAGCAATTTTAATTATAGGTTTAACAATTTATTATTACTTCATACACAAGCAGTAGTAAGATCTATAATTTAGGAAAAGGTCATTAAAATCGCATACATTTAAATGACTACCTAAATTATAGCTAATAATTCAGTACCAGTTTCCGGAGAGATCATATTTAAATCCACCAGAATTGCCGTTTCTGTTACTTCTTCCTTTACATCCGATAAAGTTCCCATTATAACCGCCTCCTGTATTTCTGTTGCCATTATTGGACCCCCTGTTGAAATTACCATTTACTCCGCCCCTGTTAAAGTTGCCATTATTGTTTCCTGTATTGGAGCATCCATTTTTATCTACAACAGGGGATTGTGTAGTGACATCAAAAACAGTAATTTCAACAAAAAGTTTTAAAATCTTTTTAGAACAAGTAACTTATGAACAATCGGAAGATTCAAACAAAGTTGGGGTATAGTAGAATGAGGAAGGTAACGCTTGCTCGTACAATGAGTGCGTCTGCGCTATGAATGAGATAACAAATCTGATGAGAAGTATAGCAAGGAATTTGTGTATGGACACCTTGCTCTGCCAAGTGACCAGAATATCAATAGAAATATTTGTCTAAAATACTTGGTAGCTCCACCCACAGGTCATATTAACTCTACACGCGGACAGTGATAGGAAAGTAGGCATAGTAATATAGTTGGTTCAGGGGGAGGGAATTCCGACCTCGGACAATTGCATAAAACCAATGTTTGGGACTTCCTAATCAAATCTTGATCTAGGCAATTTTGCGGCTTTAAGACTGTATGATAAACTTTCAGATTCAGGTCACGCCACTTTTGGCAAGTTACATATTATTGAATCACTCCATAATATCTCACTTTAAAAACTGGTTCTACTCGTACTTATGATACAGCTGCTGATAGTAGAAAAACACCCACCTTCAGCTGCCAAACCAGCAACAATTATGGCAGCAATAGTAAGACTAAGAATATACATAGACATCATTCTCGATAACCTGTAAATTGCAGTAAGTAAGATTAAGAATTTAAAAAACATTTTCATCGAACGAAAGTTATCCTTACAAAGTTTTAAAAATAAGCAGAATAGTTCAATAATTCTTTTTAATCCGATAGTATATAAAATAATAAAAATCATCGGCTTTTAGTGGTTATGATACTTCAATGGTGTCTTTTTGCACAGTGCAACGCAACAACATTAATCCTGGACTAGCTTATGCAAAACATTTCTCCTATTTAAAAGAATAGAGCAGCTGTCGTTTTAACCAGTGACATCAGATAAGTGATAATAAAGTAACGGCTAATGCCAACACACGAGATCGTACCTTTTTTTAAGTTAACCTTATCTGACAAAATATTCTGCTCCACACCAAAGAAGCTATTTTGCGATGAATGAATACTGGACATGATTGTGCTGCAGTTTTATACCATTACTGTTGATGATCAGCACTGGATATCCGGCCGTGTCTAGGACTAACTAATATCTAGATATTATTTATTTATATATCATTCATGTTTATTTTAATTTTATTATCGCGTGCCACCTCCGTCGGAATCGGGCGGAAATTGGTACATAGGATGTGACACATTAGTGTCCATTGTTAGAACACAGATATCAGATAAATAATTTGACACCGTGTAATAATCATTACACCCACACACAGACAGAGCGTAATATGTTTAAAGCATACGGTAATATCTAAATTTTTATTCCTTCGTAGTCAGTATTCAGCATCCTTGAATAGTCTTGTCGGAATAGGGGTCAGAATTGGCTTTAATCGTGTGAATGCTGGTTTATTTCATTGACACATTTGTATTTACATATATTTATTATATTATACTAGCTATAAAACATAGAACAATAATCCTCTGACGAAACGAGAAGCAGATTTGTGCTGTCCATAAGGAAAGTTGAAAAGTGTCCTATCATTGTTTTACCAATGATGTATTATATAAACACATTCGGATCCTAGGGAGAGGAGCAAGCTGGGAGAGAGGGATTCGAAGCCACCCACTATATTATGCATGGCTCCTGGTTTGCAGAATTCTTTGTAGAGGGTTAAGTCGTAAGGGAAACTTACAATCGGACTTAACATTCCTCCTAATTTGGTCACGATACTTGGAAGATACTCCTTGACAGTGAGTTCATTTGCTTTCTGACCTGTTTTCTTGATGATGGCTTCAGATAGATTTCCATTTTCTAGTATATCTGTATCATCGTCACAGCTGTTGGAGATAACAAAGACATTCATTAGGAACTATTTGCTAAGGCACATTAGAATGATGATATTTGTGTAGCAAGTGTGGCGTAAAATATTTCTTCTCTGCTGACCTCGTAAATAGAACCTTGATGATGTACAAATATTGTACACTGCTGTTGCAAGACACGCTCTTCCTGTTTCCTTTAGATCATGCTTGGCAAGCCAGAGACCTACATGCTTGTTCTGGACTGATGAATTTGATGTAGTTGCCATCAGCATCAAGATCAATTCGAGCTTTAATCTTGACATGAAATGTTCGTGGATGGATTTTTCATGGAATTCGTAAATCACTTGATTCTGTGAAATCGACCAGGATCTCCTCCTAAAATGATCAAAGAAGGATATTACTTTTATTAATTTTAACTCTCCAACAAAGTATGTTACACATGACTCATATCCCTTCCTCAAAGCAAAGCATTCTCAAGTCATGTGATTTATAATGCAATTAAGAAAAAAAAACAAATTGCAACACCATAAATTCACAGTATCAACTTTTCACGTTACAAACGAACTGTTAAAAGTAGATGCCATCATATTATCTAAAAAAATATTTGAAGTTAGGTGTAGCTTGAACATGTCCCTCAGATTGAAATTGTGCGAAAAATTAAAATATTCTAACGAAAGTGATGGACATGTCTTATTCATCATTGGTGTCCAGTTAAGCTAGTAGGATATATGATGAGCACTTGTAATGGTGAAAGGTGTAACGACCTTGATAAATCATAAGTTGGCACCAAGCAATTAGCCATGTTTTGAATATTATAATAAGTAATAATGTTTTATTATTCAATAATTTAAATCATTAATCATTTAATTATATAAAATAATTTAGTAAAATAAATTATAAATATTTTATAAAAAAATAATATAAAACTATGCATTTATGTTTGACTTAAAACCGATAACCATGTTATAAAATAAATTATATCTATAGAAGACATATGAATATTGGGTATTAAAATACCTGATTATTTCTTTGGCTCTGCTAGATTCTTTTGAAATTTTTGAAATTTTTATCATGAATGAAGAGTTATCTGTTTTTAAATCATGTAGGAATTTCTATGCTGACAACTATATTTCTGACTAGTTTGCAAGCAATATTTTAACATTGCATTTCTCATTGCTGCTTTATAGCTATGAGGATGATATAAATGTTCCGGATGACAGAAATTTTGTCAATGCCATTATCGAGAAATCTGGAGAAAAAGCCAATGACCTGACTTACAAGAAGTAGTTTAACCGTTCAGACAACCCTGCTGTGATCAAACTGGGGGAACTTTTAGGTTCATTTGATGAGTTTCCCTTAACAAGCTACTTGGTGATAGAAGTTGTAATGAAAGAATTCTACAAACCTGGCTCTATGCACAGCATAGTTGGTGGTTTCGACTCCCTGACTTCTGCAATTGTAGAGGATATCAAGAGGCTTCAGAATGTTGATATCAAACCAGAGACTATAGATATAGTCTCTGATCAAACTCCAACATGATGTCACAAATGAGATCGGAGAACAAATTCCTAGAGATCTTGTGCCAAGTGAGACATTGGTGGAACATATCCAGCAGCAACACTGCCAAGTCCTAGGTATGTGTATGAATCCCTCCTTCATTGACTATCAATGATAACAAATTATATCTTGTGAGTTGTCCTCCTATTTTAATTGTAAGGACACTCCTGCACAATCGCCTATTTTAATTGAGGATATCGAGGCTATGAACTCGTCATTTCCATGCTAGGCGTTTTACTGTTAAGTCTCAAAGTCGTCTCTTAAAGAAAGACCACCTTTGGCTCCTCTTGACAAGTTTGAAGGGGAAGTGAAGTTTGGGGGTTTTCTTGTACACCTTCACCTGAGCCTAAGTAACAAAAGACCTGAATCTTCTTGATATTCTACGCTCTTATCAATTTGCCATGTGTAAATGAGGATTCGGATTTGAATACACTTTTCTGTTAGTGGCTGATTCTGCACAGCTTTACAACCTTGCACAATTTAACTTCAAAAATGACTTTTTCTTCATAGGTTGCGATAAACCTCAATGCCCTGTTTGTTGTGTGGGAAGGTTTGTAATGCGTCCATAAATATCTTTATGATGTCAAATTGTTTTCTGGATACTGACTTCAAACAAAATTTATATATAACCAATGCCCCCACACCTAGTATGTATGTGGGTGGATTTATAAATGCTTCCACATATAATAAATGTATTTTAATGATGTCAAATTGTTTTCTCAATTCTCTGTTCGCTGATAATCACCTTAGAGTGTCACATCCATGTAACCATGTTGTAAATGTCCAACAGTTCCTGCTTGGTCGAGGAAGAGATGGCAGAACATGTGGTTAATGCCATAAGTATAAATATGTACTTATAGTAAGTTTTACACACATCCTTTATCCGGATGGTGAACTTCCTATCGTCTCATTTAGTGCTATAAAGTGACAGCTCAATAAAGTTTCAAATTCATTCATTGCAAGGAAAAGGCTTCCCTAGTGTGGTGCGAAATATATTTCTCGGACAAACTTGTCTTTTAAAAAAGGTAAGTAGACCTTTTGTGTGTTGGCATTGGCCATTATTTAATCACTGATGTAATTCAACTGGTTTTTTTTGTATAAATACATTTTATTGACTGCCGCAACAATTCCAAGACTGTTTTCGATTAGCAGTCAAAAAAGAACAAGAATCAGAGAAAAAACTCGTAGACATAGTTGATTTAATAAAAATAAAATAAATTAATCGTAAGTAATTAATCTTGTAAACATGAAAGCTGGGTCGTTCTTTGTGATGTAATGAGAAAAGTTTGACTTCCGCATAAACCGGTTCTAGACTGAATGAAAAAGTAGTAGGAAGTGGCTCAGCTGGTTAGAGCGCCGTATCTGTAACACGCAAGTGCTGAAGGTCTTGGGTTCGAAGTCCCGCTGTGGTCCATCGACTACTGGGATTTGGTTGGCCCTCAGGTGTGCAAACCGAGAGCAACCTGGCACAGATATTGCAGCCTCCCTAGTATGGCAACTAATTTCGCTGCCTATGCTTTGGGATGTAACATGTGACAAGTCATCGGATTTTAATAAATTTTAAATAAATAGGAAATCAATTTTAAATAAATAAATCATTATAATATTCACTTAGTGAAAGAAGTTGGTACATCTCATTGTATGACAGTTTTATTTATATAAAATCAATACAAAACATGCTTCTTACAACTATGAAAGTTGCCACAATGCTTCATTAGCGAAAGTCGCAATTAAGGTATAACAATGGAGAAAACAATTAGGTTATCATATTATTGTGGTATATACTACCAGAATAAAAGGAAGTAAACTATTCTGATTTAACTCTACACTTTTGCAGGTTAATGATGATGATGAACATCCTCACTATTGCTGCGGTGATTGTTGTTGGTGTGGCAGCACAACGCTACGATCATCAAGGTGGGTACCGTTTTTGTGTTATTACAAATCCGATCACTTTCAAAACGGAGAGACTGTGAACTCCTAGTATGAAAGGATGCCTTGACCTTGTTAGGTCCTGTAACCTGAGCACTGGCATGAGTACATTGATTATGACGTTCTATAATTTTTACAAATTAGGAGTTAGGTTGGACAATTTTGTAGCGTAGAAGAAGCTTTCACGAATATAAAAACATTGCTTGAAAACTTAATCATACCTACACATATATATATACATTAACGCCCTACTCGGTGATCACTGCGTATAGCTGAATGACTTGTAGAGCTTGCGTTTGTGCTCAGGTCATGTGAGATTGTAAAATGTCTATTACCGCATTTCACACTATAATGCTCACAAAATTTTAAAATTCTAGGGTCAGAAACAAGCAAGACTGTCTTTACAGATTTGTTAATATTAATTGTTCTTAGGCTCCTCATAATGATTTTGCCTGTTCCTACTATGGTTAAATATTCTTTGAGTTTTGCCTGTTATTTTTTATATTGATGTCATTACGTTGTGTTGTAGATCAAAGACTAAACAGCCGAAATGGACAGTACAATACTGGAACTAATAACGGGAACTTTAACAGGGGCGGAGTAAATGGTAATTTCAACAGGGGGTCTAATAATGGCAACAGAAATACAGGAGGCGGATATAACGGGAACTTTAACGGGGGAGGAGCAAACGACAATAGGAGAGGCGGGGCTTATAATGGCAACAGCAATGGCAATGGAAACACTGGTGGAGGGTACAATGGTAAATGAAGTGGTAATTCTGGCGGATCTTATAATGATCGTATTGAATCACTGACTGACACTTAGAATACTGGATAACATTAATTCATTGTTTACAGTATAAAGTTTATAAAGTTTGTAACTTTTGTGCATTAATTATCCATCTTCCTTCTACTTGTTAATAAAAGTATAAATAAATAAACAATTTGTTTCACTTCCGTTTATTTTATTGTTTTGCTTGGTTTGGCACATTCGGAAGAACATCATGTCAATTGTTGTCAATAAATATATAAACGTCATATCTATAATGCCATTCTACAACACGATGTCATTTCCAGCTATGCCTCAAAAGCACGGCTAACAAGTAAGTTATTTTAGTATGCAAAAAACGCTTGTTTTGGTTTGTGTTCCAAATCGAGAAGATTGAGTAGTGTGGGCTCTTTCTGAGCGTGAACAGAAAACTGCATATCAATCTTGTTTTGTAACACATACATTTGCAAAGTTTGCATGACATGAACTATTGCTACTTTATGGGAAATGTGTAGGGAACCAAATATGAAATGGTTCTCACTTCACTTTGGGCATATATACAATGTGTACTGGAATGGACTCCACAAGAGGATTGCTAGAAGGGGTGGATTTAAACTGTCTACAAAGCAAATTAAGGGGAGGGGGAAGTTACTGAGGAACAGAATACTAGAAAGTAGTTTTCACATCAGCCTCCAAAGGACGTAGAGCTATAATTTTGCCTCAACTAGCTGCGCTCTACATATTTGAGTGCAGAATTTACTCAATTTTGTGTTAGCTCCGTTCTGTACTTTGATGAGAGGAGTGATGAGTGTAGGCGCTATGAGCTCCCCTCCAGATCCACCACTGAAAACAGTGCAATCGATAAGTTGAAAGTGCAGTTGTCCTACTCAACACTACTTTTTGCTTTTGTTTTACCATTTGCTTGGCGTGTTGATTAATATTTCATTCAACATTATATACCAACATACATGCAATAAACAACACCACAGTGAAATTTTACACATCATACAACGTAAAAATTGCTACAAATGCCTGGCCCAGTGCCTAGCTAACAACATGTCCACTCCATTTACAACAAAAGCATGCTTTTGGTCATTGAGCACTATCGCTAGCCTATCCATCCAACTGAGTAAACATCTAAGCACCATACTCTCATATTACTACCTGAGTTAGGTCATAGTTGCAATAACCAATCAAAACTGGAAATTTAACAGAAATTCGACAAAAGAACATACATCATCGAATCAATGGTTCCCATGAGATGATGAATTGCCTCCTTCAGTTTTTTTGTTGAACAAATGGTTTTGTATATATGCACCAATTAAAGTGGAAAGTTATTTGTTTGGTCTTGTTTTGAATTTGTCAGGTCAAGTACATTTGTTGTTACTTATCAATATTGAGATGGAGTTGTTGGTTCATGATCAGAGAGGGCATAACCTACTCAACAAACATACTATGGAACACCGAAGCATTTGGCAAGTTAGCGAGTATAATACTTTTGAGCGAGAGAGAGAGATCCTGAAAAATTGTTGCAGCCATTTGTATGATTGGTTTATTTATATATAACTTCATTCTCAAGCAGAAGCAAGATCTATGATTCAGTGAAAGGGGGCAGGTCATAAAAATTACATACATTTAAACGACTATTTAGCACTGCCAGGCCTCTAAATCATAGTTTACGATTCAGTACCAGTTTCCAGAGAGATGAAATTGAGATCCACCAGAATTAGACCCTCCTTTCTGATTACTTCTTCCTTTGCATCCGTTAAAGTTCCCGTTATAACCGCCTCCTGTATTTCTGTTGCCATTATTAGATCCTTCATTGAAATTACCATTTACTCCGCCCCTGTTAAAGTTCCCATTATTGTTTCCTGTATTGGAGCATCCATTTTTATCTGCAACAGGGGATTGTGTCGTGACATCAAAAATAATCATTCAAGAAAAGTTTGGAACTCCCTGATCTATGTTATATTGCGAATTAAAACCTGTGTGATGAAGCTTCAGGATCAGGTTACGCCACTTTTGGCCTGGTTTCAAATTATAGAAATAATCCACAACATCTCATTTTTAAAACTGGTTATACTCATACTTATGATGTAGCTAATACAAAAAGGTACCCACCTTCAGCTGCGAAACCAGCAACAATTATGGTTGCAATAGTAAGAATAAGAATATACATCGACGTCATTCTTGATAACCTGTAATGTAAATGGTTAGACATTGAAAAAATTCTCATCAAATGAAGGTTATGCCAATCGAGTTTAAAAGAAAAAAAATAGACAAAAACGTGACATGTGCTGTGGCATGCAAATTGATTATGAATAATCTATGTAAAATCCCATATACAGTTGAGAGCGACTGTGAATGGGATTCTACATTGATTATTAATGATCAATTTTCTTTCCTTTGGATCAAGTCCCGCTTTTACCTTTAGGGTCACGTCCTTATACCCTGATAGTATATAAGATGATGATGATGATTAACTGTTTGAGTGGTTAATACTTCAATGGTGACTTGCCTGTAAAACGACGACAGCCCTGGACTAGCTATTCAGAACAATTTCTTCAATTTAAAAGAATAGAACAGCTCTCATCAGATAAGTAATAATATAGTAATGGCTAATGCCAACACGTGAGATCGTACCTTTTTGAAGTTCAGCTTATCTGACAAAATATTCTGCTCCACACCAAAGAAGCTCTTTTGCGATGAATGAATACTGGACATGATTGTGCTGCTGTTTTATACCATTATTGTTGATGATTGTAACTGGATATCCGGGAGTGTCTAGATTTTTGTATCTATATATTCATGTTTATTTTTATATTAACAGTAATTGAACACCCTTACCACCTCCGTAGGAATAGAGCGGATATTGGTACATATGATGTGACACTAAAGAGTGACCGATAGAAGACAGACATCAGAGAAGTAATTTGACACCATAAGCATATATAATCATTACACCCACACACAAAATGAGCGTAGATTATTTTAAAACCATCCAATGATATCTAAAATTTTGTTCCTTTGTAGGTAGTTTTCAGCAACATTGTTGAAATAGAGATCAGAATTAACTTTGATCGTTTGAATGCTGGTTTATTTCATTGACATTTTTGTATTGACATATATTTGTTATATTATACTAGCTATAAAAACATAGAAAAATAATCCTTTGAAGAAAAGAGCGGCGGATTTGGGCTGTCCATAAGGGAAGTTGAAAATTGTCCTATCATCCTTTTACCATGATGCATTATAGAAACACTTTTGGATCCTAGAGAGTGGAACAAGCTGCCAGAAACTGAACATGACATTAATCAGCTATTGGCATTGACACTTTGATCTTAGGCAACTTGAATTATTACTTATTATTACAAACTGTCTAAGATCAAAAAATAAATCTTTAAATTGTCAACGGCCAAGGATTCTCTAAACATAAATCTGCCCTAACAGGCTTTAGACCTAAGTGATTAACCAATATCCTCTCACTAGTTAGGAGGGAGCCTTCTGCAAAGCCCGTGTAGAACATTGTACAATCAGAGGGCGGGAAGCAGTCGCTGGCTATGTAAATATCAGCATCAGAGAAAAGCTTCAGAGACTCCCGATGTTGTTTGTTACTGTCTGTGCCAGGCTTTGAAAATTGAATGAACCCCTGAGATCTATCTACTCCCCGGTACTTGCGTACGACACAAACTGATTTCGCAGGAGGCTTATCACAACCTGCGATTAAAAAACACAACAAAATAGAAACGACAGCCGAAATCAATTGTAAAAAGAAATCTCGACAACTAGTGTTGACATACCAGACAGTAATAACTATAGTTTAGAAGATTATACAATAAAACAATTAAAGTTGTGCATGGTTCCTTATCAATAGTAACTGTGTGTATATTTGGCTCGGGATATCACAATGGTAACAATGAGGGGAAATTCACTAAAAGGCTACCCAAAGACCAAAGCATGTTATAGTCAGGCAGTTACTTTTGAAAAAGTTTTGTCAGATTTCCATGGTGAAAAATGGTCTCATGAACAATACAATAATTCTGGAAGACGGTGACATCATAATGCAGAGAATGAGAGTTACCTTCCCTTATGGAATGCACTCTTTCCACCATCAATAATTCAAGCCAAGTCGAGCATTGGATTTCTTTACCATGCAAAATCTGACACAACTTTATCAAAAGTAACTGCCTGACTATAACATGCTTTGGTCTTTGGGTAGCCTTTAACGATATGAGTTTATATTCATACTAGCCAAGAAGTGTAGGTTAAATATGTGTGCTGATAGTCATATATCTAGAACTTCACAGAGCTGACACTCCACGTGTCTCACTAATGCTTGGCTGGGTACCTGATCTTCCAGAATGATCTCTCCAACTTCATTCATATATCTAGCGTAATGTGGTCCATCTAGGTCCTGAAACACCTCCAGATCCTGGTAAGTGTAGGAGGCCAAAATTGTTGCGTAGCCACCAGTAATAGCGGCATTTCCAAAAGCTACTGTTTGGTGAATGAGCATGTTAGTTTTGATTGCTCCATTGTGAAGGCCATGTTCTTTCTACCAGGCGCTAGGATACGTCATGAAAACCTTAACTGCTGGCAATTGGGAAGTTTGGCTCACGAGATCATGAATTACTCCTTGTCTTGGTTTTGAACTGATCAGGTTGATTTTCTTCAATCCATTGCCAGCACAAGCAAAGACAATTTTCTCACCATTGAATGTCACAAGCTTTTTGTTGTGCCAAGCAGAAACAATAAACTGTCGCTGATCCTGCTCCTCAACCGAAGTAACATCATGTTGGAGTTTGATATCAACATTCTGTAGCCCCCTGAGAGCATCAACGATTGCAGAAGTGAGGGATTCGAAGCCACCCACTATATTATGCATGGCTCCTGGTTTGTTGAATTCTTTGGCGACGGTTTGAACGGCCAAGTAGGTTGTTAAGGGAAACTCTTCAATTGGACCTAAAATTCCTCCAAATTTGGTCACGATACTTGGAAGATATACCTTGAAAGTGAGTTCATTTGCCTTCTGACCAGTTTTCTTGATGATGGCTTCAGAGAGATTTCCATTCTCTGGTATATCTATATTATCGTCACAGCTGTGGGGGTAACAAAGACGTTCGTTAAGATCTATTTGCGAAGGCACATTAGTATGATTAAATTTGTGTAGCAAGTGTGGCCCCAAACATTTTTGAAGATGCTTAAATGAATATTGTAACTTTGAGTTGGATATATATGGTGAGAAAAATCATTCTAACCTCTCGCTGACTAAGCTCAAAATGGTTATGCATTATTAATAATTCATTAGTTCAGAATAAGTTCCTCACTATATGGAAAGTAAATACTTGACAACATTGAACATGAATTTACAAGTTAACCAACTGTGTCTAGCACAATAGAAAGAACTTTATTTCTGAGTTGAAAACTGTAAATGTAAATTGTTTTTGAACAAAGTTTTCTTCTTTATAGGTTCCTCCTCGATCGGTTATAACTTGACAATTCTATTCAGGTTACCTACCTGTGTGTTGGATCAAAGTTTGTGAAAAGATGCATGAGAGTGTCTTTGTCTTTACCGGAAATTCCCATCAAATCGTAGAACTCACTGCCATTGGCTGCCCTTTTACCTCCCCAATATATCTCTGGCAGTGTGTTTGATGGCTCATTTCTAGCCACCATCTCTTTAGTTTCTACATTGAGTCCCTCTATCAGATAACTTGCTATCTGTATTGTAGGAGAATTCTTAAATAAATCAATGGACAATGCAATGCATTACATGCTTCAGTTTCAGATTTCTTTATCATTGCTGACGCTGTCTTTAAAATATATATGGGTTACAAGAATGTGGGAGATGCTTGAAAGACAGCCTGACACCTGTAGTGATAGCCAGAGTTCGAATGAACAAATCCAAATTACCATAATATTACAGGGTTTCATTATTCAATCTGGTCTATTCAAGCAAACATCAACAGACTGTGGATTGGTTGGCACTAATAATAAATCTTTCAGTATTACTTCAAGACCAAAATTCAAAAATTTGGTGCACAAGTCATCCCAAGTAGACATAGAACGCCCAGAATGAGTGGCTATGCTCTGAAGAAGGGCATCCGGTTGAAAGTGATGCTCGGTTATACACAAAAAAGTTTCTCACCGCATGGCTCCAATATCAGCCCTGTAACCACCAATCATAGTTACTGTGTGAAATCTTCTTCAATATCTATATGTAGATTCCAGCAGAAGTATCTTCAGGTTTGTCTCTTTACCCAGTCTCCAGGCTGAGTAAAATCCACTTATACCTCCTCCTATTATTACTACATCATAGCTTCTCTCCCTTCTCTTAGATAGTGAGAAACACAGGGTTTAATAGTCAAGACTGCGGCTCTTACAGTGGGGAATATTGGTTGCAAATTGCGGCATGTCTATACCTCAGATTTTCAATACCATGCCGGTTTAAGTTTCCGTTATATCTGCCTCCTGTATTTCTGCTGCAATTATTAGATCCCCTATTGTAAATACCATTTACTCCGCCCCTGTTAAATTTTCCGTTATATCCACCTCCTGTATTTCTGTTGCCATTATTAAATCCCCTATCATAATTGCCATTTGCTCCGCCCCTGTTTAACTTCCTGTTATTATTCCCAGTATTTGTACTGTCCACTTTGGCTGTTTTTTCCTGGATCTACATCACAAGGTAATGGGATCATGATCAAAAATACCAGGCAAAATTCGTGAATATTGAACATATTGGGATAGGCAAAACCATTATATGAGGAACCTCAGAACAATTAGTATCAATAATTTATTGAATTAATTGGGCTTAGAGAAGAATTTTGTGATCAATCTGTCAAATAAAAAGATATGTGTTCATTGACCTAAGGATAAGAAGACCAGCTGTTTGTACAGAAAAACTTAATAACTCGGTGAAAACATGATTGTTTTGTGGCTTGACTCTGGATATTAGCTTGATTGCAACTTTGTAACAAATTTCAAAATTTCAAACAGAAATAGATGAGTTGGCAGATATTTTGATTAATTTTATATACATTTTAATTTATTGGTTGGATCCTTGTTTACACTCATTTGGTGACAGGTAATTAATCAAAAGTATTCAACATCAGCGGTGAGAAATAAACTTATCACAATTAGGAACTCTGAGCATGACAGCGGCTCTGTTGTGGCCAACCGAAGGGGAATTTACTCAGTGAAACCTGTGTATTTACCATTAACCCAGATTTCCCCACCTCCTATACATCATACAACAAAACTTTCGTTAGCAGATATGAACTATCAGCATGATATGATAAAAAAACAATAAGGCCATTGAAATAGAGTAAGAAGCATTGACCATTTTAGGTACAAGGGTAAGAGCTGGAATTTGAACAAATCTCAGTCACTTGCTCTTCCCTAATCTTCCAGCATTTCAGATTAGCTTGGTAGAAATGCTGACTAATGTTTAGTTCGTTGTACAGACCCTTATAAGCTTTTACAGCAATTCGGCGAGTAAAGCGCACATCATTTATTTTAATAAATTATCTTTTATTAGATGAATTTTTGGCCGAATTTCTAGGTAAGAGTTGCTCTACCTTTGCTGACGGTAACTTACTTATAATATGTATGTATGTATGTTTATATTTGGTCTCAATCTCTGAGAAATAAAACTGTCTCTGTAGGGTGCTCTGTAAAAATTATTAAAACTGTTGATTCTGTAAAAATAAATAAAATGATAAGACCATAAAAAATACTATTACTTTTGGAAGACACTATTTAGGTATTTGATACATTCTGCTCTAAAACATTTGGCACGGATCTGCACGCGGAACTTGACTGATTGATATCTGCCTGACGGCAGCTGGTTAAGACGGAGTAGTGGTTCATCTTCGGTGGCAATCATACGGAGGCTCTTTACTTTCAGTATATTAGAGTAAAGGTCGTCTACGGGTGTGAACGTATGTTCGCCTGATAGGTAACCTGCAGTTCTTATCACAATAATGTGATGTAATGTGTTATGTAATTCAAATGATACTCACAGTATATATTGGTCCTTAGACTCCACTTTAGTCTTAGCGTTCTAACAAAGATCTTTGATTTAAAACTAGTATTTATTAAATCAAATTATAATATCTTTTACAAGCTATGTAAAAAGTTGACTGTGCTGCTCAAAGAATTAAACTGTACTAATTTACTGTTCAAAATTTCGGCCTTTATATAGGTGCCGATTTTTGTGCTGACTCTGCTTGTTGTTGTCTGATTAGCTGTCAGCGGATTAGTGGATTAGTGTCTCTTGTGGCTTTGTTATATGAAACAGTTCTGTGGTCACGTCACGTGGTATATTGCTGCTGTTCCTCAGTTTATTGTTCTATTTTTGGGCTGACTTTGTTGTTGTTACTCCATGATTTATTACTTCCGTGTCACCATGAAGATTACTTGGTACTTGGTACTATGACATATTGGAAAACCAAATTACTGCGTCACTGGAATTCTTATTTTCTGACCGGATTAGCATGCTCCGGTTGTCTTTGTTACATCTTTGATGGATCACTTCTGCATCTCTCTGCTCGTTGTTTATGCTTGTGATTATTAAATACCATGGAGGTTACTGGGTGCATTTGTTTTCATGTCTATCTGTACCCTCTGACTTCTGCGGCTGGCTGAATATAACTACATATCTCAAGTGCCCATTTTTTGTACTGACAATAAGGTCGAGGGTCTGTCCATGTTGTTATCACATTGTTAATGATGACTGTACACTTCAATCTTATCACATAAAATAGGTGAATACCGTACATCTTACTCTTATCAATCTCTGCCATTCTTTAGGCATTTTAACAGCATAATGTATCTTATCTTGTCTTGTCTTGTCTTTTCTTGTATGAATCTTATCTCATAAACAGCTCTGATACAAAAATCATCTGATCTATATCCTTTTCAAACTGCACTCAACTCACAGCTACCACAATTTGATGGTGTGTGGACTGAATTATTGACAGGAGAAGCCTTGTGTGTGATCAAACAGGCCAGAATGAGCAGTAAAAACAAACAGCGAAAGGGGCTCAGCAACTCCGGACAACATTCCAGACCATCTTTTGATCGAAACTTATGGTTACGTCGATCGCTTCCTGCTACAGTTCTGAAAATTGGACAGTGTTTTCCAAGCAAGGCAAATCAACTTAAATCCCCGACAAAAGATCAGCAGTATTCAACATCTAAGAAGATCTCTGAGAAAGAAGGAATTTTAGCAGAGCCACAATCCGCAGATGGAGCAACATCGACCGCCAACGTCGCTTTGACTGATGAAATCTTTGAAGATGGGTACACAGAGATACTAGAGAAGGCAGCTGCTTCGTCTTTTGCTATCTCGAGAGCTGATAAAGCCTGGCTGGATTCTTTGGAGACAACAGAGAATCCTCAAACATTCAATGATCCACCTGATGAGTTCTTTGATCTCTTAAACAGGTAAGAAAATAATACATAATTCCTGATCCTCATAAAAGAGCTCTATATTTATGACAGCGGCAAATCCTAAGAATACAATCGTTTCAGAAACGCTGATAATTTATCAATGAAACAATAACGGTATACCTCGGTTAAATTGTGTGCTGACATAAGATTGTCACATTTTGCTAACAGAAAAAAAAGTTTGATTTAGTTTTCGAACAAATCATTTATTGTCATAAAACACAACAATGTTTAAGATAATCTGAGAGTATTAGTCTATTGATATGTTCCTAATATTTACCAAGAGTATTACAATTTCATTTTATTTTGTAGTTGAAATCTAATTTGATATTTAATGGGTGTATACCTCTCCTAATCACAATTTAGGTGTACTCAATGGAACTGTATAATGTCTAAGTGTATAAGGCTGTAGAAAAACCAGCCATGAAGACAATCATTTTTATTGTTTTCCGTGTATTTTGCCTAGCCGTCTATGCCAATCCCATTTTTCTTCTTTTTTTTTATTGCTTTGCATGCTTTGGTACATTCGGAAGAACACCTTTTTTATGATGAAGATTGCTTGTCAATGAATGTTGAAAAAAAAGTGGCATCCACACTCTAACCTAAATCGACTCTTGATGTAAGGTTTACAGGCATACATTGAGTACATCACATTTATTCCAACTCTTTTGGTTGACTCTCATGCCCAGTGTTTGCCATTTAGAGATATATAATATAAATCAACACTTTGTTCTATATTTACAGGTTCAAGACAAAAGATAAGGATGTTGGTACCTTCTACTGGTCTCATTCAACAAAAGTCGAAAATGGATATGTGGTTTATGCTGAAAATTTGAGCTCTGAGTTGAAGAATGTTCTCGAAGATGAACTGAGCAACAACTTTCCCAATATGACATTCAAATTGGTTACCTCAGGTAGTGGGACAGTAAACCTGAGCTCAAATGTAACGGAGTACACCTGCGACCAAGGCGGCAACGAAGTGTCGTGGGTGACAACTGGGAAATCAGCAACTTGTGAAATAATACTGCAAGGTGTCCAACCCCACAAAAGCAGAAACAGGCTGTTTGCAGTGACGTCAGCACACCTGCTTCTTAAAGAAGAAGAAATGAAACCTTTGCAAGACGTCGGCGATGTGAATACCCAAGATCACTTGATTCAAAACTACAGCGCTGGAATTCGTGAAAGAGCTGACAAACATGTCTACACGCTGAAGCTTGGTGAAGACTCCCAGAATCTTCAGTTAACCCATCCTCCAATGTTGGCTTACCGCTTAAAAAGCAGCGTGCATACAAACCCCTTCATGACGGACA
Organism: Membranipora membranacea; assembly: GCA_914767715.1. NCBI lineage: Eukaryota > Metazoa > Bryozoa > Gymnolaemata > Cheilostomatida > Membraniporidae > Membranipora > Membranipora membranacea. Next base: position 10,798,783 of record OU612073.1, on the reverse strand, counting down.
TTGCTTTATTCCCAATCGAACCAGATCAACTAAGAAAACTTAAAAACGCTTTGATGAATGATGCGTGCCGGCTATCATCAATCAAATCTTTTTCAGCCAGTGTCACCAGTCTCATGGTTCAGAGACAGCTCAAGGTGTTCGCAAAACTTCGACAAGGAAAGCTAGTGAACTCAATCAATGCTGTTGGAGGAACCAATCAAAACTTAACACAGGGGGTTTACATCTCCTTCATAATCGAACAAGGGTATGTATAAGATGAAATTTTATTGTCAGTCTATGATCACTCTGAAGAAAAATCAATTCTGGTAGAAAATCAAAAACAAGTAAATGACCTGCAGCTTCATATAAAGGTGCTGGAACGATACATCGACATGCTCAAAATTTCATCCATACAAATGTTTACCGTTTTGTGCAAGAACCAATCAAAAGAGAACAAAAGACCAAAGCAATTATATACAGTCTGGCAGCGAGTTCTGTAGTAGTTATGCAGCATTTTTAAAATAGAAATACTGATAGTATAGCACTTCTGAATGAAAATTATTTGTAGCGTTAGTGTAGTGTAAATTGGCCCCCTACTCATCATGATGTAAGGTGGAGTATGAGCTGTGCAAGCCCAAAAAGACTGTATAATACAGCATTGATGAGCAGGGGGGGGGACTAGCTAGCTGACAACCTTATTGCTTTGTCCCTTGGTTGTATTAAAGTTGATAATTTGTTGATTTTTAAACAAAAAGAGATAAAGTATGTGATGTCATTTTTATTATTTTTATTAGGGACCCCTTCATGCCTGGTGACAGCGGAAGTGTGATATTCACCAAGTCAGGCAGCAACAGATATCCAATAGCCATACTGAGAGGCAGGAGAAGAGAACCCCAACAGCACATTTATGATGCCATACTACTAGGTCCCGCCATAGAGGAGATTCAACAAATCTATCCTCACCTGATTCAAAGTGTCGGCCTCTTTATGCCAAATAAACAAGGACCTCAACCTGTTTTTCTGCAGTAACGGTGAATGTTTCATGCAACGCAGACGGAACCAATGTTTTGCTGAAGTAGGCGTAATGCCCTTTAAACATTTACACCGTACAGTACCAAACCGCACCGCACCGTGCTGCGCCGCACCGCACAGTATTGTACCGTACCGCACCGTACCGTACCGTACCGTACTGTATCATATCATGCATGTATCGGATACCTGAAACGCTGATGCGAGTTAGCCTAGCCGCACTTTCAAGAAGCGAATGTACCAAAAGGTACCCTGCTTGTTTGCTTGTTTGAATTTTGGCAATTTACTAATATAATTATTGTATTATTACCATATTTGAAATTACTCAAATAGAGATTTGTCTAATCCCTAACACCCAATTTTCATTTATCCCTGTTATGTAAGACTGATGGTTCTGAATGGAGTGTGCTGCCCCTGAACTAATATATCATGATAACTGTAAGAAACAAATTGTTCATTTTTGAAATGGAAAATTTTCAACAAAAAGATTATGGCAGACAAAAATTAATTAAAATGGATAATTCTGCAAATAATAGATCATTTTTTTGACATCAAAGATATTACACTGATTTGATGTGCTATAACGGGAAGTTGCATGTACCCGAGGGTGCTGGGGGCTGGAGCAATCAACTGTGAAAGCTCCCCTAATGGGATACAAACCCAAGTATGAGGGGCTTAGCAATTCTGGCAACTCAGACAATATTGATACAAAAAAGTTTGAGTTTTTCGAAGCAAGGCAAACCAACTTAGAATCCCAATGCATAAGAACAGAAGTTTCCGAAATCCAAGAAATCCTGTAGCCTTTATTGTAACACTGGTGTGTTTTTACTTGAGAGGTCGTGCCCAGTAATATGTCAGAAAAAGGAAATAATAAGTTTGATTGATAACAAATCTACAACTTGTTAATGGTGTCAAACTATTTTTGTATTTTTGTGTGCTAATGATCACTATAGAGTGTCACCTAGAGGCCTATGTAACAATTTCTGCTTCGTCACCTTTGAAATGGCTCTGAGTGGGTGAAAACCATATAGAATAATATTATATTTTATATTAATAAAATGCTCTGTATTTTTAAACACTTCCAGAAATTCTGTTAAAGTTATGGTATAAAATAGCAGCGTAATGCTGACAAAAAATCATTCATCGCAAAGGAGCTTCCCAGCTGTTTTTCAGAGTATATTTGTCAGATAATACCACAGGTAAGTTGACTTTTATTTATGTTAGCAGCTAGAAGTTGATATATATGAGCCATTGTTTTTTTACTAGTAATTGGAAAAAATTGTTGTAAATGAAGTTAGGTACTATTGGCTGTATTTATTGCTCCCCCTTCACAAGTCAAGCCACAGGCATGTCCGGTGGAAGGGAGCAGCTAGTATGCAGGCAAACTGGATCACACATGAATATACGTAACTTGTGTCGCTCCGTTACAAGTAATCAACATAGGACCAGTGAATTAAAATTGACACACAACAATCACCAACAATTTATTTGAAAGTAACACTAAAATTATGATACATTTTCTTATCACTTTATTTGTTACTCACATTACAGATTACACTATGGTCTGGACGTCTATTCTAGCTATTGCAATCACCATCACTGTTGGCACCTCAGCTCAAGGTGGGAAAGTTATTCTAGTGTAGTACTGTGTGAATCAAAATACAAAAAATAAATCTCAAAAGCGAGGACACATTGCTTAAGCCTCGTTCCCAATCGCAGCGAAATTGCAAGATTTTGGGTCTTGCAACAATTCAGTGAAGGGTCAATAAGTGAGACATTCAGTTAGTATTAATATAGCTTTCATCTGTTGAGGTAGCTCAGTTGGTTAGAGCGCCTACCCTCTAACAGCAAGCGTTGGAGGGCCTGGGTTCGAATCCCGCTGCGGTCTACTGACTACTGGGCTCATGACGACCCAGGTGTGCTCCGACCTGCCTGCAAACTGAGAGCAACTTGGCGCCTAATACGGCGGCCGCGCCCTCAAGGCTCTGATATTTCTCAGTCCTTGGACAGAGACAACTTGCAATTTTAACCCACAATTTTTTTTAAACCTGGACTTACCGTAGAAACCTTCATGCAGAATCATAATGCTACTGTTTGGATCGGCGCCCTTATAGGAAATTCTTTTTCTTCAAATAGGGTTTTAATATGAATGAATTTTCCTTAGTCAACACTACCTTGCTTTGTAGGTCAAGCACCAACGAGTTTAGGTGGAAAATTCAACAGTGGACGTTTTAACGGAAAGTATAACAGGGGCGGAGTTAACGGTAACTTTGATGGAGGGTCTTTTAATGGTAATGGAAACAGAGGCGGGGTCAATGGCAACCTTAACGGGGTTGGCAACTCTCGTTGACCACCAAGAAATACAACAAGAAGACAAAACAAGCAGTAAGATAACAACTTTATGCTGTTATCAGGAAAAGATGGACTATGGTGGCCATTTTAATCTTCAATGTCTTGGTTGTTGATGTTATTCAAAAATTTATTAACTTTGTTTCTCTTTCCTACATTATATTCTTGACAAACTGTTGATTTGCATAGCTTCTCTATGCCACTGTTGTGTTGTTGTAACATGAAATGAGTGATAATGGCAAGTAGGCTGGCCTGCACGATTATCTCTGTCATCAGTAACGCCCTCTCTGGCCGGCAAACCTTCCCCTTGGTACCTATGATCCATATACATGATATACACCATAGACATAATATGATATACACACTTACAGAAGATCTCTCAGGTAGATATACCTCTACAAAGACCTAATGTTTCATCATACTATTGGCTAACAAGTTAGCTATGCGCATTTTTTGTCCCATTTTCCATCCGATCCCCATACATCATCCATACATAGGACATAGCTAAAACTAGAACATATTCGTTGCCTCATTGGTTGTTGAGTGATATTGCAAAAGTCGGGTATCAATATCCAACATTTTTAATCACTCCGCCACCACAGAGGGAACAAACTTGTTCTAGTACATAGTGAGTAAGGGATTGCCTCCTTCATTAAAACAGCATCAGTAAGTGCTGTTGTGCATGATACAACAGAATAAAACACCAGATGCAGAATACAGGTGAAAATAAACCAGGCTTTAAATACAATTGAACAACTTTTAGATTGTGTCGAAATGCAACGCTGGTCATAACATCGGGTTGAGCCAAAACCCATTTGAGCCAACATCCCGAATCCCAAAATGCTATGCCAGAAACCTTAAGGGACAGGAGTGACAATTCAGTGAAAATCTTGTGAAGGTCTCTCCTAGGGAATGTTTTGTGTCTGATGTTGTAATAGGAACACATACATAATGGGCCAAATGGTAAGGGAAATGAACTCGCTATCTCAAAATTAACAGCTGTCATTTATTGTAACTTGACTGTGTTTATAATGATCCTAACTCATCACAACACAAGTGGCAGCCCACTTGTCACAAGTAGAACTCCTCACTTCCATATTAATTGACTCTGTGTTGGTTAGATTCTGCCGTGACCATAAGGATTCGTCTGTTATGAGACTGAAGCCTCTGTACCAAACCTCTGTACATATAAAGGCGCTTGTAAACAACTGAGTTTAATTAGAAACAGTTGAAGTAATTGTGCACCGCAGAGATTTTTGGTAAAATGATCTTTTGGGAGCCATCCATCCATTATCCATTCTTATTGTACCGTAAGTTCAGTTGTCTACTCTTATCAGAATGTGGGACAACTCCCTAATCATAATTAACAAGCAATAAAGCAACAAGCATAAGGCTGAGAACTAGCGCTTATCAATAATCAATACCATACTGACTCTCGTGATCTGACTGGGCATGTGCAAAAACAAGGAGTTTTGTTTGGGTTCTGATTGCAATTTTGGTCAGGGAGAATGAGATATTCCCTGCACGTAATGCCAATCGAAGTTAACTAAAAGTGACAGTAGAAGATAACTCTTGCTAACAAGTTCGCACGCATTGGAGAGTGCTCCACCGGAGCAGGTAGCCAATCAGATGGCTTTGAAATTCCGAGACTCAATTTTGCAGAGATCAGCTCATGCCCAGAGCTGAGCATTCGAATGAATCAATACTATAGACCAACTTTTGGTACATTGGTCATGAAAAAGCTATTGCCGAAATGAATATCCTAATATCACACCACTATCACAATCATGTATTATTATACCTATAAAGAGTTCATCACCACTCAAGTGACAGGACAAATCATGGACAATACTTATTACAATATGACTAGCAGCATGACAATATGATTATAATATTTATTTATATTTTTAATAGGATTCAAGGAGTTGGAAAAAATCTTTACTTTATTATCAAACAAAGAATAAGATGTATTTCTCAGACTAGTTAAAAGTATTGAGCACACCCTTAAACTACATTATAAAACTTGCTCAAGCATCAAAACTACAAAAGTCAGCTAAGTTTGCACATTTGAGTAGCCGACAGCAAGACAAAGAGAGAAAGCCATAATAATTATCTGTTAGCTTTGTAATTACAGTCAGTTTTGATATGATCGTTTTATAACAGTGCTTGGTTGTCATCCAAAAGAAATTACCAAGGCTAAACATACACAGCTTCCTCCTGAAAATTTGGCAGGTAGAGGCTAACATCTCGAATGAATTGAGGATAATCTTGTTGGATCTCATCGATAGCCTGACCGAGAAGTATGGCATTATAGATGTTTTGTTGGGGCTCTGGTCTTCTCTCTTTTAGTATGGCTATAGCATATCTGTTGTTTCCTGATCTGGTATATATAACACTCCCACTGTCTCCATGTAGAAATGGTTCTCTTAAAAACAAAACATTACACTTGAGGACAGGGGTCGTTACCATGTAAAGCACTCTTAACCCAACAAATGAAGATTGAATTAAAGGTTAATGTAGATAATCACCAACCCTTTTACGATGACAAAGGAAATATGATGGCCGAGTGGTGGCGATCCCCCTCTTGCCATATGACTGAGTGACGTAACCACCACGCCTTCTCGATCTTTAGCAAATACTCGAACTCTTCTTCCTACCATCTGAGAGAGAGCTTCCTGTGACAATCTTTTGATTGATGTCAGTCGGCAATGATCTCTTTGTAGGGCAGTGTTGATTTTCTCTTCATTACCCAGCTCAATTTGAAAGATAACAATGTCTGTCATGAAGTTATTTTTCCGTGATTCGTCCTTGAAAAAGCGGTATGCAAGCATCGGATGATCACTCAAATGCAGAATTTGGTCATCAATAGTGTCCTTTAGTTTGTAAACATGATGATCCATCCTTTGGAGTAGATTGTTTCGGAACTCTCTGATCAGAAGATGTTGATCATCCTGAGGGTTGACATTTTCCAAGGAGAGCATTTCCTCGTTGCTAAGAAGTAGATGGGCTGACGTTACGCCAAACAAACTTGACCTTCCATTTTTATGGGGTTGTTTCCCTCGCAATAAGACTTCGCATGTTGCTGTTCTCCCTGTTCTTGTCCACTGAACTAAATCATGACACGGGTTGTAGTCCTCCTCAACAATGATTGTTCCTAGTTTCTCACTCACACAATCTGGGTTCACGATTTGGACTGTTAGCTCTGGGAAATCTTGTTGTACTTGCTTTCCAAGACCTTCTAGAAGATCTGACGTCATTTTTTCGGCGAAAATGATGAATGCGTTCGGCTTGTCATAGGAAGGAGACCAGAACAGTTTCTGAATTTCGTTGTTTGTGACAAATCTGTTGAAAGTAAAACAAGTGAAATACTTAATTGCTAAGAATAGCCAAGCAGGAAATCATTAACACATTTGAATGAAATTGATTGTCAAGTATTGCAAGCTTTTATCTATCTAGATCTAGATCCAGTTTATCTGCATTCGAAATTGCCCCCCCCCCCCCCCTCTCTACAGTTAAGCTGTAGGCGAAAAGGTTCAAGTACGGCCGAAGGTAAATCCCAGGTTTTGAAAGAAGCTGTTTGGAATAGGTGTAAATCATAATAACTCGTAGCAGTGTTGTTACTTTGTGCAGCAGTTGGTTCTCACAGGAAATTTGGGTTTTTAATATGGCGACTATATAATCGGATGATTAGATTGATTCTGGATAAGAGCTTCAATGTGAAATGAAATTTGCTCACCTTTTCAGAAGTTGGAGGAATTCTTCAGGTGGGTTGTTGGAAGTTAGAGGCGTTTCTACTGTCTCTAAAGATTCTAGCCATGCTTCGTCTGCATCAGTTATCCCACCCTCCTGACAGGGAGTGTTTTCCTTGATTTCTTTTATTGTGATTGGTTGGAATTCTTGGGAGGCATTTCTGGAGACTAGTTCCTTCTTAGGTGTTGTTTCTTTGCTTTCTTTAGTTTCAACTGGGTGTTGTGCCGGATCCCGAACAAGCGCTGTCTTGTTGTCACTGTGTTGTTTTGATTTCTTTATTCCTCTGAAACTCAGAGTTCTGCAGAAGGATTTCAACTCCGTTATAAAAACATTCCATCCTTGTTTTGGTTTTTCCTTACGATAATCAACTGGTAGTGTGCTGTACTTCCTGCTATTGCGACTGAATGGTGAACTCTCTGAGAGTAGTTCATCTGTACTCAAATAACTTCTGATTTCCATAATTAATCCCAGGAAAGTGGGGGGATCACAGCACAGCTTCTTATGGGAGTTTTGACTGAAATGCTATTTTTCAAGTTGTTTATCTGTAGAATTTGATGTCACCTCTCCTTGTGGTGTCCTCTCAAAATGACTACCTCCTTCTTATCTATATAAATATGAAAAAGCTGCTTAAGTATTATCATATAAGGATGACTTCTCTGTTTTGATAAGATGGAGAGGTATACACCCGAGTGTGCTGTCATAAAGTTATATATGAGTAAGTACCTAGGTGATTCTAAAAATCAGAACAAATCATCATATTTTATCTTAAAATTAATCCTAAATCCTCATATGGATAAGGATTATGATTAATTGTAAGATAAAATATGATGATTTGTTCTGATTTTTCCACTCACCTAGGTACCTACTCATATATAACTTTACTTTACTTTCTCCGTTTTGATAAGATGCATTTTATTGGGAATTATGACAATAATAAAAAGTTTATCATGCCAAGGCCATGTTTTAGCAGCGATTCAGATTTGAAAGCAGTTGTAAGCACGTCACCCTATCAGCGTGGTACATTATAATATGTTCTGGTCTAAGCGCTCAGACGGCTGCAACATTCAACACATTCTAAAAGGAATGTTTGATAATGTAATGCCACAGGCTACAAATTCAAATGAGCAGCTTAGATTTCTGGATCAGCTTCCAATACAAAGTAATGGGCGACTCTCATTATATACAAACTGGAGAATTTAAGAGATGGGCCTAATCAAAATGAAAATATACTAAAAATGATTATCCATTTTATCATTTTATATTGAAAGTTATTACTCTACGATATCTAACAGTATGGGCGCAGCGATGTGGTTATGGGATTACTTACGAAGGAGTGGACAGAGCGGCTTCTTATTTCCCCTCAGTGGGATCGACAGTTCAGCTACTGCTAGTATAGTGTTCTGTATGTGTACACATATATACAAGGCCTTCAACCAACAACGTATGTGTTAATCACTGACTGGTTTGTTATTACTTTATACATATGGAGCCAATATGATGGTTGTTTTTCTTTCTCACATTACTTACTGGCTCAGTTATTTTGAGAATGTCTGCTGGTAGAGTGATGTTGACAAGCCTGTTTAAACATCACAAGACCAAATGATACGTCCTTTTAAAGTCAACTCTTAGGGCGTTTTGACCACTTGGTCTACTGAAACATCTAGCATATTCTACTTGATTCTACTATTCTTACTTGGTATGTGGTATGAACTGAATAAATCTGATAACACGATCAGTCGTAACCTGTGTAAAAAGTATTTTGCTTCACACTATTGCTAGTGACATGATCATCATAGAAAGTTCAGAAAAATCAGTAAATGAGATCGAACGCCCTTAACAGTATTTTTTTGAATGTTATTATCTAGATGTTACAGAGTTGATCTTTACATATTATTATGATGCTTCATAATTTTGTCTATCATATTTCGCAGTCGAACCAGTCGTATCAGACTTAAGACGAGTTGTTGGAGATGAAAACTTCACACCAGAAAGTCCGCAACATATATGCAGCATGTTACTCACTACTGTTTATATGGCTATATATAGTAACAGCTCGGAGCATACTAGGAACCTGGCTAAGACTCTAGCTAAACAGATTGGCAGGTAAGTGTATATCTAAAAAGATACACAATATTTGGCGGTTTTAGTTTTGTAACTAAAATAGACAAAAACAATCAGACAGGGTTAAAAAGTTCTTTATTTTGTTGAGACGGCGGCAAACTCTGCAAAGGCACAAATTTTGTGACAATGTTTGCTGCCTTGATATAATATGTAATGGTAAATGCTAAAGGCTACAAGCACAAACACATAGGGAATACTGTCTGATTCAGTACCTGTCAGAAATGTGTGGCAAAAAGTCAGTGTCTTACGATATTTTCTATTTAGGTCTAAGCTTAGACTTCTATACCCGTAACAGAGTCTTCCCCTACTACTGGGGCTATTTTCTGAAACCAAGATTGATTTTTTTGCAATGTTTGAGCCCCTTCTTTTTCTCATAATAAATGTATTCTTATATGGCTACCTTTGTTTCAGCTATCACTTAGAGCTATGTATAAACACTGCAGTCTCAGCTTTTCTCACCATACTTAAAATAGCCACAACGATGTCACCAAAATTTAAGAAGCATGCAGGATCTTACAGGGAAAATATAGCTCTGCAGAATATTCAGGTGGGTTTTCGGCTCATCCGGGCCATGGTTATGCATGATACAAAGAGGTCTTTTAATTAAATGAGGGAGGCTTCTTGAACCAAATCCTTACATCTATCTAAGCAAGAGATACATGAGAGAGTAAGCTATTCAGGTACAAAATCTCCATCGGGTCTCTATCAGCTCAGCCATGAACAATTACAACATAATTTGGAGTTGTCCATTTAACATCAATGAGAGCACAATTCCCTTAAAGATTAGTCTTTTCATTCATTTGGGGACTCAAATTGATTGCGGCTTGCTAGTTTACACTAGGAACAGGAATATTTTCAAAGCAAAATCATTATATTTTATGAGGAGCTGAAATTCCCAGTTTATGCCCAAAGAAAGATGGAGAGATGAAATTAAATTCATTAGATTGCTGCACATTTTACACCACTCTGTTTTTTTAATACAGATATATGACTGTACATTACAGGCTCGTGTAAGGATGGTGTTAGCCTATCTATTTGCTCAGCTCACTATGTGGACAAGAGGCAGGCCTGGTGGCTGTCTTGTACTTGGCTCGGCAAATGTTGATGAAAGGTATTTAGTAAGAGATGATGTAATAATTTAAAATTCACCTTCTCTGAACACACATTTCAATGGCTTCAATGGCAGAAATCATAATAATAAAAATCAAAAATATATGTGTGTTTAGTATAGCCATAGTGTGCCTATATACACCCGATTGTGCTAAGGCACAAACAATCCATCCAGGAACTCTCCTGATGAGACGCGATATCCGATAGTACTGAGATGGCACAACCGGTTACCATCCTATATCAGTAGAGGTTAATACACCCCTTTCTACAATCTGAAAGCTTTATGCAATTTTTGGTCTTTATTTACAGTTTGAGAGGATACATGACAAAGTATGACTGCTCCAGTGCAGATATAAATCCTATTGGTGGTATAAGTAAAACTGATCTAAGGAGATTTATACAGTGCTGTAAAGATGTATATAATATACCAATACTCAATGAGTGAGTCTTATACGTGAAGACGTAAACTTTGTGTCATAACTAGGATGCAAGTCACTCCTGCTTACTCAAAACAACCAATTAAGGAAAGTTGAAGATGATTTCGAAACCTATTTAAGTCAGTCCCTAGTATTCCACTAAAGAATTCATTTGATTCAGTGATCACGACCACAATTGACCACGGTCACATAAATGGTACCCATAGACACAGATTAGCTAAAATTTTAAAGTTGTTTGGAAATACCTTGGATTTCATTGTCGACGTTTCTTGACTGTAAAAGATTTCAATGTGAGTTTCATGTGATTTTGTAGAATACTAGAGAATCCACCTACAGCCGAGCTAGAACCACTAGAAGGCGGACAGATAGCTCAGACGGATGAGGTGAGGAGGTTATAAGCTTTCCTGAGTGGGAAGAAGAAGCTCTGCTCATGATTATTATTAATTCGACAAATGATGTAAAAGTTCCTCACAAATTTTTAGGACGACTTGAGACCTTATTTGTCACAAGGACAACCATAAGATAAAACGTTTGCTGACCAGATATTTTTACACTCTACACACATTAAAAATAATTAAGCACATGAGGTGAGTGTATTTTTTTTCTATGACTTGTATAGGAGGATATGGGTATGACATATGAGGAGTTGTCTGTATTTTGTAAGCTGAGGAAAGTGATAATGTGTGGACCTTATAGTATGTACTGTAAACTTGCCGATCGCTGGAGAGATATGTACACCCCACTGGAGGTAAGTACTAAGTATGTGTGCTAGACCTGAAACACTCCAGCCTTGTCACGCGGCTACTTCTTTGGTTTGGGGTGTACTTCCCATAGACTTACAGAGTATATAGAGTATATCAAGTCTATGGAACTCCTCAAACCAATAAAGGTAGTCGCGTGGCAATGCTGGTCCACTCTAACTGACTGATGAAAATATTGCCGACCCAAAATCTGGCTGAAAGAAGTCATAAAAAATCTGTAGTATCACAAATATCAGGAGTGAACTATATTAGCTGAATTTGTTCCGCAACATGCATACACTTCCCACCGCATGAAACTATGGCATCAAAAGCTAGACCACTGGTTGATGGGAAACAAATTATGTAACTAATAATTGTCACTTATTACAACCACTCAACAATTTTTGAGCGGTATATGGTCAGACAACCTCCCCTCCCCCTACCCTCTGTGTTACATTACTTGTCAATCACCATTTTCCTATTGCAAACCACCGAGACAGCAATCCTCATAGACTCAATAATATTATTGAGTCTCTGGAAGTCCCAGAATGCTATTTATCATGTTGTTATTTGGTTATGTTTACAGATAGCTGGTAAAGTGAAGCACTTTTTCCGATGCTACTCAATCAACAGACATAAGATGACGACTCTAACTTCTTCGTACCACGCCGAGTCCTATAGTCCAGATGATAATCGATTCGATCAGAGACAATTTCTGTACAACGTCAACTGGCCCTGGCAGTTCAACAAAATTAATCTAACGGTGAGTTTTGTGTAACATAGTTGAAGGATGTGTTCATCCTTTGGAGTAGTTTGTTTCGGAACTCTCTGATCAGAAGATGTTGATCATCCTGAGGGTTGACATTTTCAAAGGAGAGCATTTCCTCGTTACTAAGAAGCAGATGGGCTGACGTTACGCCAAACAAACTTGACCTTCCATTTTTATGGGGTTGTGTTGCTTGCAATAAGACTTCGCATGTTGCTGTTCTCCCTGTTCTTGTCCACTGAACTAAATCATGACACGGGTTGCAGTCCTCCTCAACAATGATTGTTCCTAGTTTCTCGCCCATACTATCTGTTTTCACGATTTTGACTGATAACTTTGGACAGTCTTGTTGCAATAGCTTTTCCAGAGCTTCTAGAAGATCTGATGTTATTCTTTCTACGAATATGATGAATGAGTTTTGCTTGTCGTAGGAATGAGACCAGAATATTTTCTGTATTTCGTTGTCATTAACAGACCTGTAAAAGAAGACATAATTAATTGGGAACTAGTTCTTTGGGATATTTCTATGGCTGGATGAGCCTATCTGTTGGAATTATAAATTTAGATAATTAAAACTACAATACTGGCCTGAAAATCATGAATGGCTCAGAAATCATGTGAAACCAACTTAGCAGGGAATTTATAATTATTCTATCAGATTTTCTTTATTCTTATGCATATACCATGTTATATAGTGTCATGAAGACAACCACTTGACTCTGGTACACACTTGGACACAAAGTTTGCTATTCATTTGACACTCAGACCAGCATTGACACAGACACACTGTCCTCTATTGTTCTCCTGGCTAAAACAATCAACTGGGTTTGTTCATAAATATCCCACAATACAATTATTTGCAAATGAGGTCAAGTAACTAACACCGTAGTTTACAGGTTCAACCCGTTTGAAGCTTCATCAACATGATCTATTGCATATGTGGTGTCTCCCTTTATATTGCGGTTCAGAAAAAGAAATGACAAGAATCGAACATGGTTACTCGGAACTCGGTCAGATGTTTCCTTTGAGATCGTATGTATATGCGGAAAATTGGGCATCATTGAACACGAATAGTATGTGTAATATGGGTTTGAGAACCCATTGATCGGGTGAAAAATCGTACTATAGTAGTATAGACATAGGGCCCTCAGAAAACATAAGATGTTGATTTGCTTACCTATACAGTATCTGAAGAAATTCCTCAGGCGGATCGTTGAATTTGAGTGAAGTTTCCACTGTCTCTAAAGATGCGAGCCAGGCTTCGTCGGCATCAGTTATCCCTCCATCTTGGCAGGGTGTGTTGTCCTCTTCTTTGGTTTCTGTTATAGTAAAGTGTTGGGACGCATTCCTCTGATCTTCAACACCCTTTTCAGTTGATGTTACTTTTTTACCTATATGAACACATAATTGTTTTGCTGTATCTTGTTCATGCGTTGTCTTGCTTTCATGGTGCTGTTTTGATGACTTAGTTAATTCGCGTCCCGTCCCATCCCATCCTTGCATTGGCTTTTCCTTATTGTAATTTACTGGCATTGTTTTGTACTTCCCACTAGCTCGACTAAATGGTGAACACTCGCAGGTTGTTTCATCCATACTCAGTTGTCTTTCGTGTCCGAATGGCATATGTAAGCTCAGTAGAATGTTATGAGATTATAAAGTAACAAACAGCACTGTATTCCCAGCTGTAAATAAATCAAATCATTTAAAATTATTGAGGATTGAAAACCAAGGCTAACATTAAAAGTAACTACAAGTACCAAGTACAAGCAACACCATAATTTGTATCAACTTTAACTTTTTAGTATTTAGTATTTTGTACCTTGTTATTTGAACACAGTCTTACCCGGTTTATCCTCCATCAAAATCTCATCAAAAATGGAGAAAAAACTGTGTAAATTTTGACGTTCGTGGCGAACAAGGCTTTGTTTGTAAGAGTTAAATTCCCAAATTGCTATAGAATTCATTCCGTTGACTGTTAGGATAAATAGAGCTGAACCAATAACTGAACCTGAACATTGAGCTGAATAAATAACATTAAATCTGATAAATAAATAAATAACTGAAACTGATAGGCCCTGATAAATAGAGCTGAATATAAGATAACAGTAGCTACTGCAAACACTCACCACTCTCATTGCTAACATGCTATATTGTGCAATATTATTCCTGTCGGGTCACCCAACTTGACAAGGTGTCCATGTTGCCTCAATGGCCATGAATTGGGACTACTCAGATCGACATTGCAGACATGACTGCCCAACAAAACCCGGCAGCAGTTGACTGAAGGGGTATCAAATCCAATAATATTAGCTTAGCGATGACCTTGCACTCTAACATAGATGGGAGGGGGATAGAGGTTACTCAAAAGTAAGCACTCTCTAACAAAGGTTCAGTCTGAGCTAAACATTTTAATTGATGCTTGTGGCTTGATATGGGAATCCACAAGCGTATACCTTTTCGATTTAATTTTTGAAAGCAGAATTCGAGAAACACCATCATTTCAATCAATCCTCGAGATTATTGCCTATGTAATTAGGGATAATCTTGACCGGATTGTGATACTGGCACCAGTTTAAACTCAAAGGTATCATTCATTCTTTTGGATTATGAGTTAGTTACATTGTTATGAAAGCAATCCTAGAATCAACTCTTTTGGGAAGAGTACGAGGTGGCTCAGTTGATTAGAGCGCCGGACTTCAGCATGCACATGTTGAAGGTCTAGGGTACAAATCCCACTGCGGTCCATCACCTACTCGTGCATTGGTTGGCCCATAGATGTGCTTCGACCTGCCTGGAAACAGAGAGCCTCACCGATAAGGCACTAAAATAAGGCATATGATTTGAATCCTCCTTTTTTGATCAAGACTTGGTTAGGCTTGCCTACAAATCCGTGCAATGTTTGTTATGGTTGAATTCCTGGTTCCTAACTAACTCAAGTTAAATAAACTTCACCGAGCTTGTATAGATTTTAAATAGTTTATTTATTGTTTTAAATAGTTATTATAATTACATGATATGTGTTCACAGTATAAAGTCAAACGAATCTTCCTTCTCAATATATCTCTGTGGGTTGACTCTGCCAGACTCTCTCTTTCTCCAATCTGTGCGTGCCAAAGCACCTCCTTAGGCTCCTTAGGCTTATAACTGGTATGATGGACTTGAACTGATGTATATAGACGCTGCAGATTAATTTTCTTAATAATCTAGTTCATATGCCATGAATATGTGATATATTATTTATTGAAGTGAAAAAAGTTTTTAAGCTGGACACTGTAACATCTCACCTAGATAGGCACGCTAAAAACTTTGCCAGGTGTTTGTTTATAGACTTTACTAGTGCGTTCAACACTATTAGTCCCACCATCTTAACGCACCAACTCGTGGATATGGAACTGCATAGTAATATCATAAACTTAGTCTACAGTTCCATGACTGACAGGTCTCAACGTGTTATAACTGAAGCTGGTATCTCTGATAGCCGAACCACTAACATCGGTAGCCCTCAATAGTGTGTATTGAGTCCTGCGTTGTTTTCTCTATATATTCAAGACATGCCTATCCCTGACTACGGCTCATATCATCTTACTAAGTACGCCGATGACACCATCCTTCTCGAGTTACTTAGTAACACTGTGCCATCAACATTACCATCTGCGGCTAATGAACTTATTGACTGGTTCCAATCCAACGAGCTAGTCCTAAATGTCAGCAAAACTAAAGAACTAATCATCAGTAATATGAGGGACAACCCCACCTGTGATAGTTTACTAACAGATGGCACTGCCGTAGAACAGGTTGACTCATTCAAATATCTGAGCACTGTTGTTGATGAGAAGTTAAACTTCAAAGCAAACACACAGGCTGTCGTAAAAAAAGCCCGTAAACGCATTTTCATTATGAAAAGACTGTACTCCTTGAATATATCATGTCCAATCAGAACTAAGTGCTACTTAACTTTTATACAATCTGTTTTTATCTACCATCTTTGTACCATTTTAGGTCATGTTTCTAAAACCTGTCAATCTGATCTAGACAGCGTCATCAGTCTAGCAAGCTCCATGGCTCACTGTAACTTTCCATCCATAAGTGCCATATATGAACAATGCTTCAAACAGAGACGCCTACGCATGAATGCTACAGACCGCACCCCCCTGTTTGAACCGGAGCAACTGCCCTCAGGCAGGTACTGACAGCTAAAATGTCGTATTGACCTCAGAAAATACTGTCTTAGAAACCTATGCATTAAATTCCTGAACTCCGTATTTTCATTTTACAACTGAATTTTTTAACCAGATGTCCTGATCTTAATTATGTGTATGCATTGACAATTAGTAACTGATTTTTCTACATTTTTTCTCACATTTTTATTGCTCTAACACACTCTGCCTGCAGGATAGCCTTGTGACATAGTCTATCTCTGCAGCACGGCAGTGGTGGCGCTGCCTTCCATCAAGAAAGGCAACTCCCAGGGTTCAAGGTTATGAGATATCAAAACCAGTGTTCCATTTAGGCCAAAATATTTCTAAATTGTTTGTTTTGTTTCCCCAATTTGGGTACCCAGACTATGTGAATTAGTTCAAGCCCTATGCTGCAGAGACGAACGTATGCCTCAACAGTTCGCGCATGAGCAGAGGGGCTCTAACAAGACAAAATATTTCTCAGACTTACGTTGGAGATAGGAATAAACTACCTAGCTAACTAAAGGCTGCTGGTGTACTCAGTTCATTAAAAGTATTTTGGCTTCAAGTTGCTGTAGAGTTATCTTCTCATTTTCATACAATATCGTACTTAATATGAATTAGAAGTTATCCCACTTTGCCTAATTTATCATATCCCGTCCTTGTATCATACAAACATACAAACTTAAATGAGAGAATTCTTTACAGAGGAAGAATCTAGGACCAAAATTGAATGTCTCCAAATATCAGAAACTATACCAGCATACAAGTTCTCCCTGTATACAGGTTTTATTTCAAACTCCAAGCACCAAGCAGATTGTGTCAATCTGGTTAAATAACTCTCCGTAAACCCTTATACTTGCAAGATAGCAAGAGAATAGGTAGCGATAGATATTTGATTTACTATTTCCAATCCAATCCAAATTCAATACTACTGGTTCTAATTTTTGCTGGATGGGGTCAAAGTTTTTGAGTGGGGGGATTAAATGAGGACGCATAATTCATCTACTGGTACTTGTGTCAACCGACCTTGCCCAGTGATATGAATTAAATTTAAGCCAGGGATACCCATCAAACAATTATGAAATATTTCAATCCTAAGAAATACACAAGAAGGCCTGACACTATCACATTTTAAACAAGGATTGATTGAGGAAACAATGTCAATCAAAAATTATTGAAGATTATTAGGGTTGTTTCAAACATAAATTACTGTCTTTCAAGTAAATTTTTTAAGAATAGATTGGGCAGTGCTTCTGATTTGTGCGAAAATAAATGTCACGTTGAAATCCCAAATCCTTCCCTCAAAGAAGCCTTAATAGTAGTAGTATTGTTATTATGAAGGCATATGATATCAGATATAAAATACTTCTGGTTTCTAGTTACTATTTGATTATGTAATATCAGGGCTCTCAACCTGGGAGGATTCGAAACCTGAGTTTTGATATTAGCATGTCCCATAGTGGTACTTTAAAGGTGTAAAACGCCCTGAGCATAAACAGCTGAGGGTATGTCTGAGATGGTACCGAAATATTGTCGGGTGAAATACCTGGGATTTGAAGATTATGTGCAAAGAATAGCTGGCAAAGCAAGTCAAAGAATGTATGTTGTTAAAAAAATGTTGCATCTAAGTACAAAGCCATTAGCTTCCATGATGTTCAAAAGTTTTGTAGTTTCCCTCTTGATGTATTGTCTGCCTGTTTTGCACACGAGCATATGTACCATAGACAAGAAATTACTAAGAAAAGTTTTTAATGTTGCCAAGAATTTGAGGGTTGTCGTAGGCGACCTCGATATTATTGTGCTGTTCTGCTGATGAGCATCACATCATACAAAATTTCCTAGAGCGATGCCCTCAAATGCAAGTTCCATACATTAGCAGCAAGCTCTTTTAATGACAAAGTATATGCATCCTTTTCTCGCAACATTTCATGTTTGTGATAGCTAGTAAATCAATAAAAACCTAGAGCATTGCTTGTAAACATAAAATCGTAAATATTTTTAGATTTGATCCAGATGAACCAATTCATATGGACTAACCAAGGCCATCGCCACAGGTGAAAATGAATCCCCATGATGTAAAAATATGTTTGTAAAAATATTGTTTTAAAGGCTGACGAATCGAGCCGCCAGGGTAGAAAGGCATATAATTGATGTAATGTGATGCTATTGAAATCATTGCCCGGATTTATCCGGTTCACCTGCAAAATGACTTTTTTAACATTCCTAAAATTCAAATTTCTATTTAGCCATAATAATCTATTTGCAAATCACTGGGAGAGCAATAAGAGCATAGCTTATCACAAATGAAATCAAATACCCACAACAAATACCACACATTATTCACATGCAAAAGTTTTATGTCATCTCAGTCTGAACCGAGATGCTTTGACAGAAAGGCAAGTTGGGTGTAATGTGTTGATATTCAAATTAAAGACTAGGTTCATTCAATCATGTAAAGTTCATTACAAGCTAAATTTTAAAAGCGTTCTCAAATACAAATTGGAATCTCACATAAATGACTTGAATAGGCAGCGCAGTGAGAGCATAGCTTATCACAACTAGAATCTAATACCTGATCATTCATTAATAATATGACATAAATTATTGTAAGGCAACATTTAGCATTGTTTATATATTATTCATCTCTGCCAACGAGTTTTAGCTCACATTTTAAAATCCCCTGAGAAGCCTGAGTTGAATGCAAAAATCTGAGTAACTCGGGCTAAATCTGAGTGGTTGAGAGCCCTGGTAATATTGTCTGTGATATGTAATACATCAATCAAATCAATCAGGTGAAGACCAGAGAAGGCAGGGGAGGGATTTTGTTTTGCAGCTTAATTTGAGTTAGAAGTTTTCCAAATGCAGTCACCAATAGCTCCTCGGCCATATGCCATCAACAGCTTTAAGTCAATATAGTTAGTTGGGTATCCAGATAAATCACAGTATGAAAGGTTTTTACTATTGTATCTACTGTCATGAGGATATTACTCACTGTGTTAATGGCTGTGATGCCATACAGAGAGCAAGGAGTTACAGGGGCCTTAGCCAATGATAATATTCAAAATTGTATTGTGCTAACCTAGATTATTAGCCATCCTTTTGTAAGCCTCTATAAATAAATAAATAAGCAATCACTACTAGTATGCCTACCTGTAAATATGAGAGCACTACATAGTAAATCTTTTGATTGTATGACTAAACAGAGAGACATTGCGACAACACAAACCACCACAAACCAACACAATTATGAGATTATGTTGACTCAATCGTGTCACCAAACAATAGCGTATGCTCCTGTTTTTAAAAACAATTTTAATTAGCCACACAATTAGATATTTTATTGTGAATAGCAACACATGATAACACTCTATGAGAAGAATGCTGTGTGTACAGCTTCTGCTTACAATTAATATTGCTAGCATAATGAATTACTCTGTGTTAAACACTTTCCAGTTCCTATCTCAATTTTAACTTATGAATCCCTATGCTCAGTGCCAAGATATGCACATATTTTGGTAACCTTCCATTTATCATAATAGTTAGATTGCAATTCAGTATTCATAGATCAGCTTCTTGCTATAATCTGTAATCAAAGAGAAACCCATGCATCCCAATTGACAAGCCCTCGGGGCTAACAAAACCCATGACCTCCAACGCATGCGCGCTGTGCGACTGACACTCTAACGTATGTCACAACTCTTAAATCCATCTCATTCTTGATAGCACGCTTCCTGCATCAAACAATCGAAGCTAATAAAATATAATCTATTTTAACCACAATTTCTAAATTGAAAGATTCATACCCGTTTGTGTTGACTAAATAAGCCATCACAAAATTACAAAGAAGATCTTTCCGAACCCACAGAGTCAGTATATTTTGGAGGCATGTGTCATGTGAGATTACAATAATAATAATAATAATAGCCATTCGCATCATGGTTGCACTAGTCTAAGTGCCCAGACTCCAAGGCGCAGGGAGTTACTTGCGCAAACTATTATAGTTTGCGCAAGCAACTCCCTGCGCCTTGGAGTCTGAGCACTTAGACTATGGTTGCACTAGCTTGCCATGCACTTCTAGTAGTTTGACTCAGGAGGCTCTACTGGTCGTGGAGCAAGTCGATTGAATAATAAAAAACTCAAGCACTTTCTAGACAATCAAATGTTTGACAAAGGTGAAAAAACCTATATATACATGAAATTACAACTAAACTACACATGAATAAAAATTTTGTTGAGATATTAATCATTGAAATAAGATGGGAAACCAATCAAGACCATTTGTGCCTAAGACTTATTTCCACATTTGAAGTTGAATGATGAGATTTCCTGCTAAATTACTGAATTCGAATCATTTAATTCATGATAACAATATTTTGTAAAATGTAGTATTAACAATTTATAATCTTTGGTAATCACAGTATTAGGCTACCAGTAGCAGATTATAATTGTACTTGTTGCATTTGGGACATAGGATTATTGTGCCTCGATTGAATTGAAAGCTTGTTATAGAAGAGGCTTTGTTTAGACAAAGAGAGTATATCAAAGGCTAAGGTCTCTGGTGTATTGCGCAATCGTAAGCACACATCAGGCACACTTTCAAAAAACAGATATACATGTTACATTTTGCTTGCATGCAACTTACAATGGTGCAAAAATCGGCATATCTGGACAGCCCTATTCTGAATAACCAAAAGAAATTTGGAAGTAATCGGACTATTGGAAGTAGGTGTGCGATACATTACTTTGATAGTAACGGCTGTTTTTTGTAGATTTCTTTGAGAAAATTTTTTTTTTAAAATATTATTGTGGCTCATTGGGTTTATATTGGTATAATACATAATTATATGTGGGTTTAGTTCACCCATGTTAAATACACTTCCCTAGAGTGAAGTTCAAAGTTTGGTCAGGAGGAGATAATCACCAAAATCAGCCAATACTTTTAATGAGCTGAGTACCATCAGAACATAAAATTCAGAAATTTCTTTGGCGATATTTATTGAATACGACTAAACAGAAAACATGATTATATAAATGAATTTTCTCTTTTATATCCAACATCGATCTTTCAGTGAACCATTGCTGCAAAATGTGTATGATAAAATGAGGGCGGGAATCAGTCATTTGCTATGTAACTATCTGCATATGAGAAAGGCTTCAGAGATTCTCAATGTATTTAGTTGCTGTCAGTGCTGTAATTTTCAACAATCAATACCTAGAACTTCACAGAGCTGACGTTCACAGTTTCCCACTAATGCTTCACTGGGTACAAGATATCGTGAAGTCCATATTCTGAATTCATATTATTTCAATTATAATTATATGTT
This sequence comes from Membranipora membranacea, assembly GCA_914767715.1. NCBI lineage: Eukaryota > Metazoa > Bryozoa > Gymnolaemata > Cheilostomatida > Membraniporidae > Membranipora > Membranipora membranacea. The sequence goes on along the minus strand of OU612073.1, from coordinate 10,776,997 downwards.
ACTACTGCTGCAACTCAGGGAAGTGTGGAGTCATCCTTGTAGCGGGGAGAGTGATCCTCTTTTGGGTACAGGTACTAGGGCCCATAGTACTAATGCCGTGCCCTTTTTCTTTGTAAGCCAGCAACGGCTTCTCCCTTTACACGAAGAGGCAGAGGGGGTTCTTTTTACTGGTAGTTTCGGTCGTGTTCCCTTCCCTGGCTTGGATGATTGGTATGCTTGAAGTTTAGCCTGGACCTCAGAGATTGCAAGCCTTTACCCTAAACCATTAGACCATTCCTACCACCGTTTAAAAGGTGGGCTATAACTTGATTATAAGAGCCCTAAAAAAATTAATCTCCAAATATTTCTATTTACAATTGATTGTCATAGTCATGTGACCTGGCAGAACTTTTTTTCATCCATGAAGACTTGTGTTGGACAAATTTTTAGATTCCCAGAAGCTGTCATTTCAAGCATGATTTTGTTTTTTTTTAAATCAGAGGATTGATAATTGATTAGAGCCAATTCTCATTGCTCACTGAATGATTGTTCATCTTAGATTGTGGTACTTTGAACATTTCTTATGAATAATTAAATCCGCAACAAAATGCCTCCTCTGAAAGGACAGGTCACGTCGCCATGTCATTGACTATTGGAATCTTCTGATCGAAGGCACTTCCTTTTTAATTTATTTTGACAAGAGCTACTACAGCAGGGGTGCAGCATTTAATTCAAACTCTGTTGTTTAGTCTTGTAATATTGGCTTGATTAAAGGTAGTCTCACTTGATAACATGAGAGGGGGGGGGGCAACGTGCTTAGTGTTTAAACTAAGGAAGGCCATAATAAGCATAAATTACATTACACAGCTTGGAAGGAGTATATATGTATAACTTTTTATTTCAATATGTATCAACAAGACTTGCAGCTTGATTTCCAGGTGTTTTGGCAAATAGAAAAGATGCAAAGCTAAAATGAAACCAAGAAGCCAGTGAATTCATGATGATGACCTACCTCACTGTAATGAACTTCATAAAAGTTATGAAGGAAGAGGTATTGTGACACCCACTTTCGACAATTATAATAATAATAATAATATTCACTTTATTTGCTATTCAGAGCCCCTTTCGGGGCCAATGAGAATATGCTCACATAAGATCAATGATACGCGATACAGTCAGTATACATGATACAACTCATCTAATTAGCGCACCATTGTACAATGTAAGGGTGGGCAGCTAGGCTACTGTCCGGAGAGCTCACCTCCTACAGCATCATGGGTAGTGACAGGGGTTCGAACCTGCAACGCTCAGATTGAGAAGCTCGAATCCTAACCACTACACCCAGATATTAGTCCAGATTAAGTTTGACAACTGGTACAAAAAACAACATCAGATACAGCATCCGTGTCCCAGTTTCCAATCTGTAACGGTTCTAATCTTCAAGTCTTGAACTGCAAAATAACAAATTTGATGTGTCATCTGTATTCTACAATAAAGTATCAATGCTGAAATGAGGCAATTGTCTTACTGTCATAGTATCCAGACATTTTGTCCACAGACATACAGTCTGAGTACCTCCCAATAATCAATAGAGTGTATTTAACCTTAAGGCTGAGTTCAAACTTTTACTTCATAAAAACTTTAACTTTCACGCTTTTCTCTCACATGCTGGTATGAGATGTGATGACATTGTACAATGACACTCTCAATTTGATGTTCACTCTAGGTGTATCCGGTAAAAAGAATGCAATTCAACATCCTGAGATTTCAATAGTATAAATCCGGCAGTGCCAGCTGGCTATGCTTTGCCGTTGAGAATGGTTTCGTAAGGAGTTCAGATAATTCATCAATACTTCTTGGTCAAATTCGTGGCACGATGGCATTCTCAAATCGCATGCTACTAGATACAAAAGACTAAAATAGTGACCAGTATTTATACTCTTTGACTAAAATATAACTGAAGATCATTTAAGGAGCAGCCAATCGACGAGAGGTCCCGTGTTCGATTCCCGGCGGTTCACGGTGGTGTCAGGACGAGCATTCGACCTCAAATGCTCCTGTGCATCAGGATCCAGTCCGTAGACCAGTACTGATACCGGAAACCAAAAAAAAACAAGCAACATCAAGGTTTCTCACACAGTATAACAGGGTATCGAGACTATAAGTGGATGTAAGAGTTTATAAGTGAAGATCATTTGATAAAGGACACCCATTATCAACACACATTAATGATCATAATATATAGCAACTCATCATGTCTGGATAACAAATTATCTAATGTGCAGCCAATTACATTTCACAAAAGGGCAAAGAAGCAAGATGGTATGCAATTTTGTCCCAAATGTGGATTTCAATATAAGATGTGCCTTATCAGATGACACTTAAATTGAGTTACACGATCAGTAATCAGACACAAAAAGTCCTAATGTGGCGCAGTAAGCAAAAAAGCTATGTGTAACAAATTTTATTCACTTGTACAGCACTAATTACCTCACCAAACAAGGTTTTCAAAAGCGACAAAAGAGATCAGATGGGTTTACTTTAGAAATACCTAGAGAAAACCAAATTTGACCCTCTACCTCATAACACTAATGTGAAAATGCATCTCGGTTTAAAAATAACACTGTTGCTTGTAGAGAGATCATTGCACAATTGCAGTGTATATATATTTGGGTAAACAACACCTGACATACTATTCAGCAAGATAGCTTGCTAGAGACTGAAATTGAAAATGTTCTCAAATAGGAGAGATTCAAGTAGCGCTAACAATTTCAATCGCAACGATCGCAAATATAGAACGACACCGACATCTAGAGGAAAGTGGATAAATGGAAACAGACATGACAATTCGAATAGAGTGAGTACTCTAAGTAGTAGCAGGGAGGTGTCAGCGATAAACTTGGAGCAAGGAGAAAAGATAGTGACAGAGCAGAAAGAAAGAACAAGGATTGAGGGTGCAGTTGGAGCAGGAGATCTGGGTTGTTACGACCACCTAGAATTAGAGCCTGCGGTCCCAATAAGTGAAGCTGATGATGACTGGCTTGATTCCTTAGATGTGTTACAGGACTGTAAGGTCTTCATTGACCCTCCCGATGTCTTTTTCAAACAGCTTAAGAAGTAAGACAGCTTTTCATTCTTACTATATTCATTGTGAGACACCAACTCTTACTCATCCACAATCTTAAAATCCACTTGTTTGTGTAACTAACATCACTGATCACCCCAAATATGATCCCAAATAAATTCATAAATACCACATCTCCTTCGTTGTTGGTAGAGAACCATAATTTATGTGCTAATGATGATTTGCTTTGTCTCACAGGCTGATAGGAAAAATAGGAAAACAACATTCTGAACATCTGTATTGGGCACACTCACCGACAGCTCATAATGAATACATCATATATGCCGATGACATGAAACCAAAAGATAAAAATGATGTGGAAGGGAAGATGAAAAAACGCTTCCCAAATCTGGCTTTCAAATTCGCAACATCTAATAGCAAGGGCGAATCTCTGAGCGCAAATGTAAGCGAATACACCTATGAACGAGACCAAAATCAGTGGAAGCTGACTGGAGCTAAAGCAACCTGCGAGATCATACTGCAAGGAACACAGCCGCACAAAGATAGAATCAGACTTTTTGCGATAACATCAGCACACCTGCTCCTGAAGGAAGAGGAGAAAGACCGTTTTGAAAACGTAAGAGATCTGGGAAATCAACAAGATTTGACTCAAAAGCTTCACACTAGAATTCGAGAAGAAACCGACAAACACGTCTACAAACTAGTACTAGGTACTGCAGATCCACAATCTCTACAGCTAACCCATCCTCCGTTGTTTGTATATTGCATCAAAAACATTGTGGACCCGGATCAATTTATGACAGACATTGCGCTATTTCCAATTGAGCCAGAAAACATTGAAACTTTAAGGGGGGTTATGATGAGAGACAACCGTTGTCGGCTTTCATCAATCACATACGTCCAACCCAGGATGATCAAGACAATGGGAGAGCTTCATATTGCAGTATTTGCAAAACAGAGAGTGGGAGAATTAGTACCATCAGTCAATTATATTGGCACAAGAAATAACCAATACGGACTGCACATTTCTTTCAAGATCAGAGAGGGGTAAGTTTAATACAAAATCACTGTGTATCATTTTTCTATACCACACCCTACTTATAAATAAATATCACCAAACAGCTCGTATCAACTTTACTATTTCCCCAAAAAGCCTTTTAAGCTGGTAATAACATATTATCAGAATTATAAGCATTCTGACAGAGAGAGCAACTCCTAATTTGATTGATACCAATGTTATTTATTAGTCATGACATGTTACCACAGGGTATTCCCATAGTAAATAACCTGTCTTTTCTGCATGTGGTTTGCATCAGATTGCATCCTTACCGATTAAACCAAAGCGACCTAAATGAGCTAATAACCGATGCATATAAGATGATTTTTCCTCTGGTGCGCAACGCCACTGGACCCAGGAAGTGTCCCCCAGGGGTGCTTCTGAGGGGTCTTGTAAACATTATTCAGTTGAAAGTCCGATATGAACCATTGTGTGTGCACCACATCATTCTAAAAAAAGTCCTCCTAAAAGACGCAGTTCCTGCCTTTTATCAAAATAGCACAACGCCATGACATGACGTCATGCTGAAACCAATACTTTCAGAATCAGTGTTCGAATAGCTTCCCAGCGATATATAAAATGTCAAAATTGGACAACGCTGGTATCATAACCTTGAGCAACAACATTTTCGTATGTACATAATTTCAAATAATTGTCCCTGGAACAAAAACTTTAAAAGGCATTTATTTTGTTTTACCAAGCTATGTGTAAAATGAGGCACCTTCATAAAAACACTTTCCGTTCAACTCATCAGGGTATGTCAGTGTAATATCATAATTGAATCAGGCCTCAGACAACTATCATGGCATCTCTGGGGTGCAGAATTGACAAAAAAAACTTGACTTTATCACATATCACATATTACATTATTATGTTGAGGGTACCAAATAGCAAAATATTCTTGTTGCAGTAAACCATTTGTTCCTGGTGACAGTGGCAGTGTCATATTCACTAAATCGCAAGAGAAACAATTCGCTATAGCTATTCTATCTCGTAGAAGGATAGAAGACGGGGTGGCTGTCTATGATGCTATACTACTCGGGCCAGCCTTAAAGGAGATAGAAAAAGACAATCCTCATCTGTTTCGAAGCATAGGTTTGTATATGTCCACTCAGAAAGGACCTAAACCTGTGTTAAATATGTGAATCATGATAATCAAGCTGACCTAGATGTGCTGAGCAGAACAAATCTTACCACTTGAATAAATCAATCTTCGCCTGATACACAAAGAGAATGAGAGGAAGTCTTTGATGCTCTTGCAAGCCCCCTGTTGGTGAATCAGAACTGACTATGGTGTTCTTTAGAATAATAGCAGAAGCTTGATTTGATAGCAGGCTAGGAGTATTTTTCCAGCAGTCTTTGTTAGCTTAGTTTGTCTAAGGCAGATTAATTAAACCATTGTGAAACAAACATTTTACTGCCGCTAATTAGAAATCGTGCTTTTCAGTTTACATTTTTCTTCACTCATTGATATCAACTTATTTCACTAATAACCAAGGGTATGCTTAGCCTTCATGTTTCTTACTGTTAGGCAGTTAGTGCTGCGGGAGTTGTGCGTTTAACTTCCCTTAGATAGAATTTCTTCAAAGAAGAGCTTTGCAAAAGAATTTAATTCGTTCAGATGACTAACATATTTTTTGCCTATTGGAGATATCAATCTTATGCATTCTACCATAGACCCAAATGTGCTACATCTCTGGTATGCACAATTACCTAATCAATATCAGCTTCAAATTATGTGTTGAATTTTTAACCATGTTTTTGATTTTCTTCTCCAACTTCCCAAGCTTCTCCTAAAAGTATCCTATTCAAATATTTCTTCCATATCAATGGCCTCATTTCAAACTAAATAATCATTTGTCCTAGCCAATGTAGGCTTTATAATTTCATAACAGTGCTGAACACATTGAAAGGAACTTGTCTTATTCAGAGATGTGGAATGCCATGCTTACTTTTTTATAATAAAATGAGTTAATAACACATCCTCAATACTCACTTCTCTTTCTCTTGTTGTAATGTAAATTATAAAGAAGAAAATTCATAAAGAAGGAAATATTTTTGAGAAAGGACAAAATATTCGTGATGGGCTGAAGTTCTCCAAACATTTATCAGGCTTCGCTTCTACAGTCCGAGAAATAACTGAAGAATTGATTAACACTTATTGGTTAAATGTTCCACTTAGGTGGGGGGAGGGTAATGGTATGAGACTGTCCGCTCCAGAGAACAGGTGATGGACACCTCTAGTCCTCAAAAACCCCTGGACACGATGATTATTATGGTTAGAACAAATCCTTGATGCTAGAATGATGACTATGTTCCATATGTCAGTGTTGTGATTATGAGAGTTGTCAGAGTTTGAGATATGGGTGATTTTTGTGAGAGTTGTTGGTTGAAGTTGTTCTGATTTTGTGGTATGTGGGAGGAAGAAGCAAGGTAAATCCCTAGAGACGAGAGCCGGAATCAAATCCGGGACTTCTCGCTTGATAGCCAAGGATGTGATCATTTTAGCTATCAACGCTTCAGTAAACTTCAACCTCTATCATCTGACATCCCTACAGGACTATGGGGAGGCTTATTAGTACACAGCAGTCTGAAGCAATTAAATTTCACTACACCTTTCAATATTTCTATGATCATAAATCTATTATAATCAGAGTTAACAATTATTTTTTTGAAAGATTGTGCTTTGTAATCTAGTCTCCGACCCCAGTTATCATCTATTGGAAGGCAAACTCATGCCTCTTCAGATGTCATTTTGTAAATATCAAGCTGTATTCAATGTAAATTTAGTAAAATATAACCATGAGAAAGCTTTGAAGGAATTATCCTCTCGTTGATGTTAATTGGACAACTCCCAAGTATTTTGAAGTCATTGAAGTGCATCACTCATCTATCATCTTAATTTCCCAGCTTCTGTCCTCTGATGAATCAGACAAACCAAGAAAGTATTTGAAGAGAAATCACATGGAGCTGAAAATAAATTTTTCATAACTGACGAAACCAGAGTTTGTAGGAAAAGCTGATTCATGTATATAGTTGACTTTTGACACTGCCTTCAGAATAATGAATTCAAGCAGAGTTAAATAATGCACCACTCAGCTGTATCTTTCGATATAAAAAGAAGCTTTCACCCTCCCGGTGACAGCATGATATTCTGAGCACCATTATTCAAAATATAATTCTCAAGGGTTGTCACAAATCCTTTATGCATCTACGATAAAATGATATGGGTGCAGTTAGAGTAACCTGCCAATCAGTTAAGCCAGAGTCTTAGTCAGGTTCCTAGTTTTAGTTTTGAGTTTTTTCTGAGTGTCATATATACAGTAGTCAGTAACATGCTACATATATGCTGAGGACTTTCTGGTGTGAAGTGTTCATCCCCAACAACTGATCTCCTTAAATCTGATACAACTTGTGGCAGGCACAAGGTAACAACATTGAAAGAAATCGATAGTTTCAATCAACACAGTTCTTCTGAGTGTTTTCTCCCCCCTCCCTCTCTCCTCTGTAAACACTGCAAAGAGCGTTCGCTTTTATAGTCTGACTTGATATTCTGACTCATCACCAATATCGATTAGATTTTTAACTTTTAATGATGATCATGTTTATTTGGTTTTTAGTCCTGCAGCTCTATTTATTTATGATAATGTCTGTTATTTGAGCAGCACCTATGGCTGGAGAGTTTTTGAGCTGAACTATTCCTATAGTCTCATAGCGGTAAAATCTGATTTTGAAGTATAACTTCTACCTTTCTCATAAATCCAGTATTAATATGAATGTAGCAGTAGCCGTTCAAAAGGTCATCCATCATTTTGAGTCACATGAAATTTGGCCTAGTTACAGAGAAATGTTACCATGGTATATATGTTATGCCAATTGGCTATCGCTACCCAGTGACATGGATTATTGTCAAAAAGTGAAAATAATTGACATTGCAGTGAGTGATCGGAATAGGAGAGATTGAATTTTTTTTTCAACATTTTATTGACAACAATTTGGAATACATAAAATTCAACATCGAGGCTTTATAGCAAGATACACCCCTGTCTGGCTTTGTTTTCTACAAATCACAGACTAGCTAAATATAGAACAAAACTGGATGTAAAAACTTTGCATGGCCCATACTGTAACATTTCACATTTAACCTGTAAAAATATGGCGGTAATATTGACAGCTTTTTTTCTTTTCAGTTGATGAGGTTCGCCTCTTGTTATCTTTCCTATTCATATTTCCAAGCCGCTGCTCATTTCCAAGTAGAAATTTGTAATAAAATTTTATTAAGTAATCCTGTAAATTACAAAATGGCTGTGCTCATACGGTCGCAGATCACAAAGAAGTCCTTTTATATATTTAGGGTTATGTTAAGATAGGTATTATTTGATATATTTTTGTTTTGATGAAGTTTACCCCTAAATCATATAATATTCTGAGAGTTGTCTATCAATTTCTTGTTGATTGGAAGGAATAAAGTTGGAAATTTTCAAACTTTTTCCCCTACAGTGAACTTCCCGCTCTAGTTAACATGAGCTGTCATATCATGATATTTAGATATTTCTAACCACACAGCCAAAAAACATTGAAGGGTTTGAAATGGTTTGATTGGAATACTATGTGCCAATTTCTCTTCCCATAAATCATTTATCTCAAAAGGAACTTAAGCAGAATTTTATCCCTTATGAAAATATAGTTTATGACCATTGTAGTGAAACTGTAGTGTATCACATTGACAGGATGATTTGTGTATGGCTATGGTAACTTCAAAGCTGAATTGCTGCCAAAAAATGACAATGTCAAAAATTCATGGCATGATAAAGTTATATTTGTCGCCACAGGAGCAAAGGACGCGACTCTCATCAAAGAATAGGAGCAGGCACTTCGGTAAAATCAGATTTTAGTAGGTGAGTGAGCTTATCAGAATGAATCAACATTATATCTTCACATAAGTCTTAAGATTATCAGTTGCATAGCTGTATTATCATGAAGATCCTTGTATGATAATACTTTTAAGAGGCTTTTCAGATTTGATATAGATAGCAAGGTGGTAGACACCTAGTATAAAAAATTCTTGAAATCGGATAATGCGGATTAAATTTTGAGGAGACACCATGACATTTTTGGATTTGCTTCATCGTTCTTGTACTTCACTTTATTTGTGTTTATTCATCTGTTTATGATCCTTGGCAGGTATAATATATGCTGTATATGTTGTATTGACTTGATGCCAAATACAGCAACAGATTTAACAGAGAAAGAGATACAATGTGGGTTATTTAGATTTGTGTCATCATAAACAATTCGATAATGGGGTTTCGAATTCCACTGCGCATCAGATAAACAATCTCAAAGAACACACAAGAGTGAGAATTTCTCACAAGAAGCTGCTGTAATCGTCCAATTCTCCTCGGATTAATCATGAAATTTGGACACAAAAGAAATCGGAGTACAGGCGTACCAATGAACACCGCCTCTAGAGGGAGTTCATTGGATGTACCACCGTCGGAGAATTCATCATTTAGTCGAAATAGTGGAAAATACAAAACACTACCAGTAAAGTATGAGAAGGAAAAACCAAGCCAAGGATGGAATGCCTTTATAAAGGACTTGAAATCTTTCTACAAAACTCTGAGTCGTAGAGTAATTAAGACTTCAAAACAAGACAATGACAGCAAGGCAGCACTCATTCGAGATCCAGCACAAGAACCAGTTGATGCTAAAGAAAGCAAAGAAACAACACCTGGAGAGGGAATTGTCTCCAAGGATGCCTCCCAACCCACTACAATAAAAGAAATGAAGGACGACAGTGCTTGTCAGGACGGCAAGATAAGTGATGCCGACGAAGCATGGCTAGAATCTTTAGAAACAGTCGAAACGCCTCTTACTTTTAACGACCCACCTGAAGATTTTCTCAAACTTCTGCAAAGGTAAGAAAATTTAATTTCACATTGAAGTAGGTGTGCTCTTTGCCTAGAATTGATATCGTCATCACTCTACAAATATACCTAATTTTTCTGTGAGAATTAACTCACGTCCATTTATAGTCTCGATACCCTAGGATACCGTGTGAGAAACCATGATGTTACTTGGCTTTTTTTTTGTCTCGATATCAGTACGGGTCTACGAACTGGATCCTGATGGGGCACAGGAGCATTTGAGGTCGGGTGCTCTTCCTGACACCACCGTACCACGCCGGGAATCAAACACGGGACCTCTCGATTGAAAGACCCATGCCTTACCCATTGCGCCACGGCTGCTCCCTATGAGAATTAACTGCTGCCTGAAAAATCATTGCAATGAATTACTCATCCATTCCAATCAAGCCCCTTTTATTTATATTATATATTACCGCTTACTTTACTTTGAACAGATTTTAATAATTTATTTATTTTACTTTCAACAGATTCGTAACAAACAACGAGATTCAGAAACTGTTCTGGTCTCCTTCCTATGACAAGCAAAACTCATTCATCATATTCGCCGAAAGAATGGCGCCAGATCTTCTAGAAGGTCTTGGAAAGCAAGTACAACAAGATTTCCCAGAGCTAACAGTCCAAATCGTGAACCCAGATTGTGTGAGTGAGAACCTAGGGACAGTCATTGTGGAGGAAGACTGCAACCCGTGTCATGATTTAGTACAGTGGAAAAGCACAGGTAGGAGAGCCACTTGTGAGGTCATATTGCAAGGGACACAACCCCACAAAAATGCAAGGTCAAGTTTGTTTGGTGTAACGTCAGCCCATCTGCTTCTTAGCAAGGAGGAAATGCTTCGCATGGAAAATGTCAACCCTCAGGATGATCAACATCTTCTAATAAGAGAATTCCGAAACAATCTACTCCAAAGGATGGATAATCATGTTTACAAAATGGAGGACAATATTGCTGACCGAATCCTGCATTTGAGTGATCATCCGATGCTTGCATACCGCTTTTTTAAAGACGAAAAATGCGACAAGCCTTTCATGACAGACATTGTAATCCTTCAAATTGAGCCCGGCAATACAGAAAAGCTCAGTTCTGCCATACAGAGGGACAATTGCAGTCTCACGTCGATAAAGAGACTGTCTCAGAATATTCTTTCGCAGATGGAGGGAATAGTTCAAGTATTTGCTGCTAAAGATCGAGAAGGCATAGTGGTTACACCTCTCAATCACATGACGAGAGAGGGTTCTCCCCCACTGGGCCATCATATTTCCTTTCTCATCAGAGCAGGGTTAGTGCATTCTCCAGCTTAAATTCTCATTTCTCATCAAGCTTGAAGACTATGTTCAGACAAAAGACAATAATACTTTATTTAAAAGGTAAACAGAGGTTTCAATTTGGAAAAGCCACTTCCTTGGCAGGTCAAATCAGAGCCTATGCAATCCTGTTCAAAATTCTTAATTTGATAAATTAATACCTCAAAATTGATGTCAACCTTCTTTCAATCCAATTGTATTCTATCAAGTCAAAATCAGGACGGCAGAGAGGACAAATGCCCCAATTTCAGTTAGAAATCTGCTTCAATTTACCTTTGGAGTATGTTCAACTGACCTTAGAACAAGTTTAATCCAATTGCCTGCATTCCTGTTGGACGCTTCCACTGGTCACGTTGCTGGTCCTGTTGCTCCCGATTCACTGGTCACGCCGCGACGGCAACGTGACCAGTGAATCGGGAGCAACTCGGAATGCAGGCAATGGACGAAACTTGGTCTAAACTGACCTAGATAATCTCTTACTTCACTTTCCTGTTGTCCTGTCAGTCTGAGATTCAAACATCATGGATTTGTATTTAAAGAACAAAAAAGACACCCAATTTATTGAATCGTATTTTTTATCCTGGATATTATTAGTAAACATGTTTTACGTCCTCTGGCTGGCCATCTTTGCTAAGTGAAAGAAAAGCTGCCTGAAACCTCTGATAACCTTTCAGTAATCATCCTAAGTGTGATGTCACGTGTTTTAGACCACCATTTCTGCCTGGAGACAGCGGTAGTGTTATATACACCAGATCAGGAGATAACCGATATGCTATAGCTATACTAAAAGAGAGAAGACCAGAGCCCCAACAGCACATCTATAATGCCATACTTCTCGGTCAGGCTATCGATGAGATCCAACAAGATTATCCTCAATTTATCAAAGAAGTAAGTCTATATATTCCTGAGGAACGAGAGGAGGAGGTGTTTGTCTAATCTGTGTCGAAAACTTTGATTTGGCTCCAAGGTCAGTCAGGTCTCTATGGAAGCTAATGTAACACAATGTTCCTTGTTCTCTATTGCACCAGCCAGTGGAGGAGATATGATAATTCTTCAAAAACAATCACCAGAACTGATTACTGATTTACTGAAAGCTCAACTTGAACAATCGATCAGCTGTATTATTTTTATTTAGTTGCCGCTTGACAATATTGTCCTCTTTTTATAAACGAACTGAAAGGATTCGAAAGTATTCTGCTTGATGTGCCATCGATTAAACTTTTGAGTTAGATCCGCTGTTTGCAATTTCCATAATATAATTAAAAAATGATACAATTTGCTTTGAAACTCTGTTTCTTATCTATATTCCCAATAAATCATATTGCATAATAAATTTTTGTATCTGTATCATACTGTTTGATTTATGGATTATGACCAGGGAATGGGTTTAGAGCCTGATGTCTGTCATATTTAGAATCTCAATGTGCCTTTCCATAAGTTTACCAATTTTCAGGGCTATTAGCATCATATTCTAGGAGGTATCCCAAATAGTGTGTAATGCAGATTTTGAGTCGTGTTGAGATAATTCCGAAAACCTCAAGACGTTGAAAGAGTTCAACGATGATGTCATGATGATTGTGAGTTTGTTCCAGTATTTTTTGAGAGCAGAGGCTTTTATAGCTTGCTGAATACACTCCAAACATAATTTTCTCTGGGCTTATGTGAGTGTTGGGAAGCCAAAGGCCTAGTTCAGAAGATTGAATAGATACTAGAACACTAAAACACTATTGCCTACCAACACAATTTGCAATGCAATCTAGAGGGAATTCCCATTATCGATGTAACAACTGGGGGATTTCCCCTTATTTTTGGTTTTTATGCCCAGCAGATATTGCTGTCTATATCTCATCACTGGGTCGCGGTTACGTGGTGAAAATTGGTCAGGATCTATAAAAACGTATGGGGATTCCAGATCTAGCAACAATTAGGCACTCAGCTCAACCATATCGAATAATCTTCAAGCGAGTACCCTACACCAAATAAAGTGAACTAGCTAATGTTTAGCCTCTAGTATGCTTAGTAAAGCAAAGATTCCAACCTATAGCCTTGCCCAATCGAGGTAACAAGCTCATGAATGCATTATGGGTGTTCCAGCTGCTAACTTTGGTGAGCATGACATATCCTTCCAAAAGATAGAAACTTAATGTGTAATCAGAGACTAAATGTTAGGAAGATGCCATCTTGCTGAATTTTCAACAAGCCAACCCTCTTACAAATTAAAAAAATGAATAGTTTTGGAGAGGATAGTATTATTATTAATTTATTCTAACTCAGCTTCAATTCTATGCATCAAAAAAAGAATGTGGTTATCTAATTAAAAATAGTGAAATCTGTAAACATAGGCTCAGCAATCATTTTAAATCTGTATCAGTGCCAGTCCTCTGACAAACATCAGGAAAAAATTGAATTAGTTACATCAGTGTAACTGTTCGTATAATATTAAAATAAGTTCTTTGAATGGATCTAGTAAATGGATCAGTCACAACATTTTTGAAGTATTAGGCTCGATGTAAATTTTTTAAATCATTACAAAAATAACACTGGAATATCGTACGAAATGAATCAAAATAGTCAAACATGCTTATGATGATGTGTTCTCGATTGTAGAACGATTGATGAACAAACCTGCGAGATCTATCTGATTACCTGAGTTTCAGTGGCAGTATCGGTGTATCACATTAACATCTAATCTTCAGATTTGCCCCTCTTATTTGGCACAGGAACTGATTGCTGCTCGGAATATTGCGTTTGCAGTCTTTGAGCCTGTTTTAAAAATAATTGGTAAGATTAATTGATATAGCTCCTTGGGATTTGATTGTCATCATTTCTCAATTTAATATTTCATAATTTCAGACCAGGATGATATTGTATGCCAAATAAGTAGTGTATATAGGTTTATATATAAATACATATATTTGTCAAAAATAACAAAATGATCCCAACATAGATTTAAGCTTTTGTTTCCATAGATAGTGAAAAACAAGTCTAGTTTCTTTGAAAACATCCTCAAAATATTTCACACAAAACTCACAGTTAGGTTGATCTTGTTGAACTGCCAGGGCCAGTTGACGTTGTAGAGGAATTGTCTCTGATCGAATCTATTATCATCTGGACTGTACGACTCAGCATGGTAGGAAGGAGTCAGAGTTGTCATCTTATGTCTGTTGATGGAGTAACTTCGGAAAAAGTGCTTCACTTTACCAGCTATCTGTAAACACAACCGAATAACTGCAAGGTGAAATAGCAATCTCGGACATTCCATACAAGGATGTCATGGTTTTCAATGAGTTAACAGTGGTTGACTTGCATTGTGATGGCATTGCAGCGGGAGGGTGGGGTTTAGTCTGACCTCGCACCAGAACAAAAATTATTGGATGGCTCCGCCAGAATTGTTTGTGACAATTAATGGTTACACAATAGGTTTTCTACTAATATAACTATGTCAGATTTTGATGCCATAGGTTGATGTGATGGGGACTGGGAAGTTGCCGAAGAAATTCAGCTAATGTATTTCACTCTTGATATTAGTCATAACACATTTTTTTATTGTCTTCTGTAAGCCGGATGGTAGCTCAGCAATTACAAAATACACAGCTGGAGTGTGTCAGGTCCAGCACACATACTTACCTCTAGTGGTGTGTACATATCTCTCCAGCGGTCTGCCAGTTTACAGTACATACTATAAGGTCCACACATGATCACTTTCCTCAGCTTACCAAATACAGACAACTCTTCATATGTCATACCCATATCCTCCTATAGAAAGATAGGTAAATATTCAATATGTGGTTGAGAGTAGGTTTGCTCCGTTGAATTTTTGTCCGCTCATGTTGTATCTTATGGTTGATCTTATAGCCTATGGGGTATCAAGTTGTCGTGATATTTGTGAGCATATTTTCATTTGGGATATGAATTAGGGTTCAAATATCCTGAACGGAGCCTTATTCTCTCACTCAGGTAAGCCATATAACCTCCTCACCTCATCCGTCTGAGCTATCTGTCCACCTTCTAGAGGTTCTAGCTCTGCTGTAGGTGGACTCTCTAGTATTCTACACGAAAATCAAATATACAAGTCAGGTATGTGCCACTGTAACAGATGGAAACTTACATTGTTTTACAGTCAAGACACGCCATTATAGAAAACTGAGGTATCTGCATGGATTCGTTCGATGTCAAAAATACTTAACCAATCAATGGTTAGGATATCAGAATTCAATAGTATGTTGTGACCATCCACTAACGTTGAATGAAATGGTCTTTAGCTGAATGTTAGGGACTAACTTGAGAAAGCTTTCAACACCATCTACATTGATAGTTGCTTTGAGCTATCATTTTTGAGTAAGCCGGGACTGGTTTGCTGTTCAGTAATGACTGATGGACAAACTACTGTTACAAGGAAAATAACAAAGTTACATGGCCTCCTGTATGTATATGACTCACTCATTGAGTATTGGTATATTATATACATCTTTACAGTACTGTATAAATCTCCTGAGGTCTGTTTTACTTATACCACCGATAGGATTTATATCTGCACTGGAACAGTCATACTTTGTCATATATCCCCTCAAACTGTGAAGAAAGAACAAGAATTGCATAGAGACTTCAGGTTGTAGAAAGGGGTGTATTAATCTCTACTGATATACAATGGTAACCGGTTGTGACATCTCACCAGTAAAATTGGGTATCGCGTTTCATTATTGCTCAGATAGCTGTTTCTGAAGGAGCTGTTGTTTTAAATATCGGGAGCATTATTGGGTGGATTGTTGAGCCCTCAGCACAATTGGATGTATATAGTATATGTGCACACTTTGCCTATACTAAACACATGTATGTTTTGATTTTTATGACATGATATATGTTAGCTATTGAATTGTGTGTACAGACAAAGTGCATTTTAAACTTGCATCATTCTCTTACTAAATACCTTTCATCAACATTTGCCGAGCCAAGTACAAGACATCCACCAGGCCTGCCTCGTGTCCACATGGTAAGCTGAGCAAACAAATAAGCTAGCACCATCCTTACACGAGCCTGTAATATACAAGGCATATATCAGTATTACGAAAGCAGACTGATATGGAGTGCGCAGCAATCTAAATTAACTTCATCTCTCCATCTTTATTTAGGCATAAACTGGGAATTTCAATTGAAATAGATTTTGCTTTTAACTCTGGTCAGACTCCAGTTATCAACTCCATCGAGAAGTTGAACACAATCCTGTTTCTAGTATAAACTAATACAAGCTGCAATCAGGGCTGCAATCAAAGCCAAGTCCAAAAATAATTTGGGAATTGTCCTCTCATTGATGTTCATTGGACAACTCCAAATTATCTTGTAATTTTTCATAAGGAGCGTTTGCACCCAACCTCTTACAGTTGTTGTGTCATCTCTTGTTATTACAAGGATGATTCAGACACACTCTGTCGGTTGTCTCAGAGATAGAAAACACATACAGGAAATTGCTACCGCATTGGTATTTCTGGTTACCTGTGCTATCTGAACGTACATTGATGGGCTGAAAGAGACCCAGTAGAGGTTTTTGTCTCCAAACCGCTCACTCATTTATATAACTATTTGAGGTAGTTGGGAGGATTCGGTTAAATAGTCTCCTTCATCTAATTGAAAGACTTCTTTGTATCATTCATATCCAAGGCCAGGATGAGTCGAAAACCTACCTGAATATTTTGCAGAGCGATATTTTCCCTATAAGATCCGCCATGCTTCTTGAACTTTGGTGTCATCGTTGTGGCTATTTTAAATATGGTCAGAAAAGCTGATACTGCTGTATCTATACATAGCTCTATGTGATAGCTAAAACAGAGGAGGACATTGGACACATTTAGGAGAAAAAAGAAGCCTTAAAGATGGCAGAATGTCAATCGTGGGTTCTGTCAATAACCCAAGCAGAAAGGTAGTCTCTGTTACAGGCATTATAGTCTGTGTTTCGACCTAAATAAAAACTAAGGTGTGAGGGTATATTTTCTATGTATAATGTGCTGTTAGCCTTTACAATTTACCGTTACACATTATATCAAGGTAGCAGACATTGTCTCAATATTTGTGGTTTTGCTGAGTTCGCCACCATCTTTTAAAAATACATTAAACAGAGTGTATATTTTAGCTCCGAAACTTAAACAGCCAAATATTGTTTATCTTTTTAGATATACACTTACCTGCCAATCTGTTTAGCGAGGGTCTTAGCCAAGGTCCTGGTATGCTCAGAGCTGTTACTAGAAGCCATATATACAGTAGTGAGTAACATGCTGCATATATGTTGAGGACTTTCTGGTGTAAAGTTGTCATCTCCAACAACTCGTCTCAAGTCTGATACGACTGGTTCGACTACGAAATATGATAAACAAAATTATAAAGCATCATAATATGTAAAGACCTACTCTATAACATGTAGATAACAACATTCAAAAAGAATAATTCAAATCAACACCAGTTTTCAGTTGGTTTCCCTTGTATATACTGTAAAGGGCGTTTGATCTAATTTACTGATTTTTCAACTTTCTGTGATGTTCATGGGATAAGCAATTGTCTGAAGCAAAATACTTTTTACCCAGGCTTCGACAGGTTGATGTTAATCAGTTCAATTCAATTTATTCAACATATTATTATGAGTATAGACATTTTTGCGTAGATAAGTCATGAAGTAGTCATACATACGTCGTTGGTTGAATGCCTTGTATATATGTGTACACATACAGAACACTATACTCGCAGTAGCTGAACTGTCGATCCCACCGCTAAGGGGAAGTAAGAAACCACTCTGTCCACTCCTCCGTAAGTAATCCCATAACCACATTGCTGGGCCCATACTGTAACATATCACAAGCATGTATGTGGTATGTTTACGGTTGCAACACATAGGTAAAATGACAAGGATAAAAATTCATTGTATTTAATTTCAGTTATGAAAGTGAAACCACAGTTATGAAACCACAGTTATTCACCCTTCACTGACAGCTGTAAAAAGAACAATTTGGCTTAAAAGTTTTGGTCGAGCCTAATCTCATTGATTTGGTAGGGCTGAAAATGGCCAATGAGAAGTAGAGTAGATACAAAGCATGTTGACATATGTCGATGAAGCCTATCACCCCTACTGATGGCATGATTATAGCCATTTTTATATTGTATCTTTTTTACATTTCACTGGGAATATCTTTGTGTCACGATCTCAGAAACCTGATTTTAAAAGAAGCCGCATGATATGATTATTCACCCTTCACGATCCTTCTCTTTTCAGAGAGGTAGTAAACAGCATGAAAGTATAAGAGTTGTTTATTGTTGTTATTGGTTTGCATCAACTTTACCACTATACAGGTCAACAAAAGATTTCACAATTTTTAATGTTGCAAAAACTCAAAAGAATGAATTCATGATGGCACATTTGTTCAGTTTGCAAATGCGCTTGTCTGAATACAGGACGCACTCATAGGTCACCCTTTATTGCAGCTAGTGATTTTTATACTCATAAGGGTGGGTCAAGATCACAAATACACACCCATATCAGTGGTGTTAAATGCCAGCCTGGATTTCAATATCCACCCACGTAATTTAATTTGGCTGTGTCACTAAGTTTCAAGTTCATAATCTGAGGTGTTAAACAAATCCTTGAATGTTTGTTAGATCAAGTTTGTTTCCTCTGTGGTGGTGTAGGGATATTGCAAAATGCATATATATGCATTTTGCAATATCTCTCTGCCACCAGAGGAAACAAACTTGTTCTAGGTGTTTGTGATATGGTCAGCAGGACTTTAGTGAGCAGCAGGATAAATGCTAATCCGATCGTTAGCACTTACTATGATCATTGGTACCTGTTTATATGATCAAAAGTTTGTTCACTCATAACAAAAAGTTACAATAATAAGTGCCAAGTTTTGATAGTTAGTGATCAATAAATATCTCACTAAACAGTAGAGAGCCCCTCAAAGATTTGAATAGCCTGAGTTCCCTATGGTCTACACTAGGCGTGTTATGCCAACTGTTTCGTATGGTAGTTTCGTATAAGTGCACATTGATTTTAGTTAGCTATGATTCATAAGGGCTAAAAGGCTTAGGCAACAAAGAATTTACTCTGAAAGGCCTAATATAATGTTTAAAAAGTCTCAATCGTGAACATCGTGTGCTTGAAAGCAAAATGAGGACGTTGTCAATTGACGGTGACAGCCAGGAAAATGGTGACAATCAAAACAACTCAGGATCAGAGGAAACATCAGACGAGGATTTAAACTGGCTGAATTCTTTGGAGACAAGCTCTGTTACATTCACATACCATACTCCACCACCCGAACTATTAACTCTACTAGAAAAGTAAGTCCTGATCATCAGTAAAAGGAGTACTCTCTGATCACAATAAGAGTGAGGACAGCCCATCTAATACTAGGAACCTATGGCTAATCTCAGGGGTATATAAAACTGAGAAAGAAAGAGGGAGGGCAAGCAGCACATCTTGGTATGTGATACATCTTCAACTACACAATTTTGTGACTCCTTGGGGAAATGAGCCAACTATAACACTTTGTACATGCGCCGGTTTTACGCGGTCAGGTCAAACTAAGGTCACCCTATGTACTCAATGAGAAATGAGAATGTTCACATGGTTCTTATTTATAGGTTATGTAGAGACAACTCTATAGAGCACGCGTGCTGGTCTCACAGTACGACGGAGGAGAAAAGGCTTATAGTATCTGGTAAAGGGATCACTGATGAGAAAAAAACACAGATGGAGACAGCGATGAGGGAGGGTAACTTTGAGTTTGTAGTCGAGTTCTTCAACTGCGAGACATTGACTCACCACCTGAGTAGCAAGATCAAAACTAAATCCTCTCTGAGTACAGAAGAACTAGCAACAAATTGATGAGATTAAAGGAAGAACGTTTAAAGAGGACAGAAACTTACTTGAATCATTTGGTAAATGTTTAACATGGGGGTATCAGGGTCATATACACCCGGTTTACACATATATATATATACACACACCTAATTAGTACCCATATACAACCCTTTTACATACACTTTACAACCACAAATCCATACACTATATGCATTTACACATTAAAACACGTATAAACAAACATACACACATACATATGTTTTCACTTAGGAGGTTTTACTCTTTGGTTTATCATTGTGTTTACTCTCTCTTATCTTTAGTGTGGTCAACTCATGTTCTTTTTTAGAACTGGTCAAATTCTAGTCACAGTCGTATGATGTTTGATTGCTAATGATTTCATCAGTGATAAACATTACTTGCGTCATAGCTTAATGTTAAGTGCATGTTTATAGCAAACAAAAAACATCGGTTATTTTCCATCCTGCTCAAAACAAAGACTTTCTCTATGATGAATGTATGAACAATGAATATTTTTAATACTGATTCCAGTTACTCATTTTCCCATTAATAATAATAATAAATCACGTGCCAAGGGGGAAAGTTGCTTGTTCTTTTGAGAAATCAAGCGTATCCCTCTTCCTCTTCTTCTCACATGTTTAATTGCCTTTGTTAAGGTTTGTTTATCTTGTGAATCACAGCGCTCGATAGGGAGATTTCAATGAGTCATTTGCCCAGCAGCTGCGTCAGTGACGCTTTTGAGATCAAATAGTTTTTTTGTCAAAATTGCATATTATCATGATTTTCATTATGCCTTTATGCTGGGAATAAAATAGCCACTGTCACAAATAAAGATGTTTTCGATGGTGTGTCCAAGTTAGTGTATTCTATAAAGATCTGTACGTATTTTCAATTTCAACTTTAAATCATTATATATCATATTAATATCATACTACATACAATATATGTATATATATATATATACATATATATATATACACACAAATTTTTATACTATATACTATTATACAACTGAATATTTAAAATTTACGAGACATTTGTTAAAGTTTCTTTATCTCTTTCCTTTAGTGTGACCTGTTCCTACTCTTTTTATACCATACGATAGGCCTATGACATTTAAATTCATTCTAAGTGTTTACTTCCTGACTGATTCATAGATATCATGTGTCCTAGTACATGAATTTTGATTCCAATGAGTGCTTTAAACATCTGTAGTACATTGAACTCATTATATATTCATTCTCGTACTCAATGATAAGATTTATCAAGTGATCCTATATGAAATCAGAAATTGGAAATAGCTGTTTTGGTGAATTTTAACTTTTTGGAAAGACATTTCATTCAAGACGTTTTCAAAGATTTTTCATGTTATCGGGCAAGGAGGCCCCGCTGCTGGAGAACAATTGTCACAGTGTATCAGAAATATTCGAGCCACAAACACCTAGACCACTTAAATTGGTTACAGATTAATGATCTAGAAACCAGCTTAGTCAATGCAAAAGTAAAAGACGGCAGCAAATATTCAGTCATGATGGTAATTCAAATCTCAAATGAAGTGCTTCCTTTACCCTGTTCACACATGAGACTTGGTTGGCTAACACTGTGAAAATGACATGAAAAGGCACTGTTCAGATAAAGAAATGTGTTTTCTAGATAGTGCTGATTTTGACGATCACACTCTTATCATTGATCTTATCATGTGAAGCAATCTACAAGAAGTGGTCCCACGGCTCAAACTCTATTAAACTTGCCTTATTTCCTCCTCAGCAGAGAGAAGCTCCCAGTCCATTTTTTCGAGCATGACAGGAAGGTCTTCCTCATCAGCCCCGAGGCTGAAGTCTACGCTGATACGGGGAAAGCTCTTTTTACGACTTGCTATTAGACATCGAGATTTAGAATAGTTCCTGTATGAGCGGACATCTTCTATGTCTATTTCCGCTCCGATTGTAACCTGAAAGAATAGAGGGAAGGGATGTGGATATGATCTTGTGAAACCCAGCACTCTTCCTATCAGAACTGAGCATCTAGTCGATAAAGTATTAAAATGTATGTATAAGTAGGCCTAAGGAGTGAGAGACAACTACTCGCTAGGACTATGACTAGTATTTTGTTGTATGGCATATAGTAGAGGGTTGTGTATGACGGCGCACAAAACATCCTCTACATGTTTGTTGTCGGAGGTGACATTCAATTATCTGTGATACAGATAAGGGGATCTAGCACTGCTATGGGTTGTTGTAGCATTATATATATATATCAGACTGGCATTGGTTAGAAACACGAATGAGATATGATCCAACGCCCTAAGACAAAAACTACATGAGAAACGTTATAAAATTGAACACCCTTAGTGCATATAGTGTAATTTATCACGTCCACTATGCCTGGTCTCTTACAAATTGAGAGGAGTTTTTTATAAGTAATCAAATCAATGCGCTCATCGTGCAAATTTGCCTCCCAATAGAGGGAAAGGTTCTTTTGAATCACAACATATAAATGATACCCTTGAGGATCATTCATAAAGATAATTGCAAACATTGTAAGCTTATCATTTCTCTCAAAGTACAAAGAGCAGCTGCCACTACATGAAAATTAAAAAAAACATTGGCCTTTATAAGATAAGCTGGAAATTCCTTTTTTCGGACTCTCACTATTTTTTATTATTACGTTATGTTCAGTATTCTCTCTAGTCAGAGTCAAACCTATTATTCCTTAGTCAAACTCGCCATACCACTTGTAAAATAACACGAAATTTTAGTAGTTCAAATCTCATCATATCGCAAACTTAGCAAAAAGCAAAGATATAATTTCAATATCAAAGCTTTGAAAAAAGACTAGCCCATAGCTTTAAGACATCAGTATTACATAGGCCTATCAATATCACACATCAATACTACTTATCAATATTATATATATCAATACTATATCTCCATATAATATATCAATATTAAATAAAAAAACAGCGCCCATTTAAAGTTTTGAATCCCTGTGATACCGTGTGAGAAACCTTGATGATGCTTGGTTTATTTGTTTCCCATATCAGCGGTATGGGTCTACGGACTGAATACTAACGTGGCACAGGCGCATATGAGGTCAAATGCCCTTCCTGACCATTCTTCGCATGCTCAGCTCTGGACATGAGCTGATCTCTGCAAAATTGAGTCTCAGAATTCCGAAGCCATCTGATTGGCTACCTGCTCTGGTTACATACTCCCCAAAGCGTGCGGATTTGTTATTAATAGTTATCCTCTCTTGTCATTATTAGCTGATTTTGATTGACAGTTTATGCAGGGGATATCCCATTTCCCCTTTCCAAAGTTGCAATCAGAACCCAAACTAAACTCATTGTTCTTGCACATGCGCAAATTCAAGTCACGCATGATGCATACTTAGCCTTACGACACCTGCTTTGTGGTAATGATAGCCTAGTTTATCAGTGATATACATGCCCAGTCAGATCACGAGAGTCAGTATGCTTCCTGACACCACCATGCCCTGCCAGGAATCGAACACGGGGCCTCTCGATTGAAACACCCGTACCCTATCCAAATATATCGATATCAAATACCTATATTATATATCAATAGACTCACCACTTCTCTGAGGGAGAACTGAGGTCCCTGAGCCACAACTTCTCCATTCATATAAATACAAGAATTACCGTCATAATAAACTCTCTCCCCGTCACAGCCTAGAAAGTTAGCAAAGAGATAAATACCTCCTCCCTACAAACAAGATAACAATTATCGTTATTTATGTACAACAAAACAAATAATATATTTAACATGTATTCATAATGTTCTCAATTATGGTATTACAAAGACATTACAATTAACAATATATTATTAAATTGTGATGTCTTCACAATATAAAATGGGTGACATTCTTCTGACTAAATGTGCTGATCAGGAATCATGTATTGAATTTACTGCTGACAACACGTTCGGTTGAATGGCAAAAACAGCACAACCTGCTTTCGGAGTTACAACATGATTACCAGCGGAGGGGGGGGGGGGCAACTCCAAATACGAGCAAGTTGGATCAGAATTATTGTTTCGTCATTTTCATGTCTTTTGTTATCATTCCATTTACCTTCATAGTAGCACTTGATATGAGATCTCTCCTAATGTATCCTTTTCTCAGTTCATGATGACTACCGCTACCGTTAGCAAATATCTCAACTCCATCCAAGCCCATCTCAATGTGATGACTGCAATACACAAAGGTAAGGTAGGGAGTGAAAGAAAGAAACAGCTGTGCGCTGCAATCTGGGTAAATGGTAAATATATAATTACAGAGGGTTAAAAGATTGACTGGTCCTATAAGTTTTCTTCTCACTTGAATGAGTAGTCTCAGCTCCAACACTCCGCCCTGGATGCAGGTAGTAGCATACCATTATTGACCATAGCAGGTTGGGATGTGGATGGTAATGGAATGACAGCAAGTTTGTGCACTGAAACTACAAGTGAACCATAATCCCCTGCTCCAACCATTCCAGTTAGATAACAGCACTTTGATACCATGTTGTCGAACGTTCATGAAGTTTGATTCTCACCTGATCAAAGTCATGCATGCCTCTTACCAATGAGCAATAGCATGTCTATTGTGTACCTTCAGGATGATTTTGGCGTGACAACCCGAGGTCAACATATGGAATTAGAGGCAGGAACTTGTTAGGTTCTTAGCCTTAATTGACTATATTGATCAGTGCAACACATCCTAATGGTGTTATCACCATGTCAGTGTGATCCATCATAAACAACTCACCTGTCACTGGTCCACAGTTCCTCACAGATCTCACTACCTAAGCAAGTATCGCGGGTGGCTATGACCCCATCCCCTATTGGAACTGTAGACTGGTGTGTGAGAGATCTTATAATACCAGGTAGATAATGATCCTCCACCATTCTTCTCTCACACCAGCCGGTGAACCAGCGGGGCTCTCTATAGTTCCCCTGATCACATAATGACATCTTAGGTCTGATAAGTAATATTTTCTTATTCAGTACAAACACTCTGCAGTTATATGCTACGTTCTTATGCATCACAGGCCTGGAAATAAAGGACAAGAAATTTTACATAATGGTATCTTAGATCAAATTTGATACATTTTGCCCGCCTTCTAGTTGCTCCCCTCCACTGATATGCGGCTTATTAGTGGAGGGGGAGCAACTTTGAATGCAGGCTAACTGGATCAAACTTGGTCTAATGTATCCCTTCAGGCAACAACCTCACAGAGATCACAGAGAAAGATCTCAGAGAAAAAATGGCCGGAGAGTGTACCTACCAGTGGCCCACAGTGCACCATGAAAGCGTAGACTATGAGTCATTCAATATTGCATGAAGATCAATTTAAAAATCCATTATTAGTTTATGTGTACACTAGTAATATTGGTGCTCTTCACTGCTGGATTAACAAATATAAAAACTTGAAGATGTTGTGATGAGGCACTTACATGCCAAGGTCCAAAAGGATATCAGAAGAGTTTGGATGTTTGATGATCTCAGCTAAGACCTCCCAAGAGTGTAGAAATGTATCAGGCTCCAGAAAATGGTCAGCGCATCCATAACCTCTGAGTGGAAGTAAATAGCAAACTTTTCGATTGACATATTTAAGTATAGAAAAATATACATTTATGATAACTAGACTTCAGGTTGTGTTCCAAAATAGTTGAAATTAAAATTGTAAATGAGAAGCTGTAATAAATATAATATGAACTTCATGTAGATGAAATTGTTAAGCTCTCCTCAAATAGTTTGTAGAAAAAACTTTCCATGCATTCATTTTGATTTCTTTGCACGGAAATCAATAACCTTCCAGCAGCAAGTTTCAAATGATGCCAGTTCAAACACCCTAAGGAACAATTGAAGTTCTCTCAGGTTGATAGATTTATACTTCGTCTAGTAACAATATATAGTAATAGTGGGCCTAGATAATAGAAGTAGATATTATATTATGCATCTTAATTAGATTAGTAGTTCAATTTTTTAGAAATCTAAACTTACGTGATCTCAAGTTCAGGTCCTAGCCTGTATTTCGCTCCGGTTAATTTTGCCTGTCTTATACCTGAAAATAACAATTAATTTTGTACACCCTTTTTTTGATAAATGTGCATCTCAGAAACAGAAAACAAAACACTACTCTGACAGGCACATCACAGATACAGCTGCCATAATGCCTGCATCATGCAAACAAGTCAAATTTATTATATCTGAACCTAGTATTTTAGATATCCAGCTTTTTGGTTAGAAACAAAAACTTGGTAACAATATGAAGCCATTTGACATTTAAATGGGTGACATATAAAACATTCTCCTATATGCTGAATGTACGTAGACCCAGTGTATACTATTGCAACAGCCTACAGGAAGAAATTACACAAAGAGTTTAGTTTAGTAATCTAGCACAAACTTTAAGGAAAAAAATGAATAATTCAGTCTTTGAAAACATTGTGGACAAAACACTTAAACCAAAGCTGAGAAAAAGAGCTCACCTACTTTCGATAATTCTTTTGAGGTTTCCTTCAAAGTCCATGGCCCACTGGTTGAGTGAGCATACTGCTAAGACGACTTTGTGCCCCATTGTGGCTTAAGAACTTTTCTTGTAGACCCTGCAACAAGATAAAATGATTATTGTACCGCTGGTGAGTAAGAGGTGACTGTGGGATAAAGTGCTAGTCCACTTGGTAAAGAGCGCCTTGTCTTCAGGGCTCAAGTTCCTAGGTTCTAATCTCAATGCATTGCACTGACTTCCCTCTGCAAACTGAGATGTCTTAGAGTGGTGGAAGTGGCAGCTATTTTTGAGGCAACTAACCCCACTGTGATGACTCTTATCCGAGTTTACAGTTTGGTTGGCAGACATCCAATCACCCAAGCAACGCCAATAGGATAACAGCTAACATCCCAGCTAGTCTCCAACTAGACCACACATGGGCAACAATTCCTGCTTGGGTGACATAGTCCTTTGCTGTGATTAACTTTTTAGATGTGGGTGAGTCAGGGGGGTCGTTCAATTAGAATGTGCGATGTTTTACTGATGTAAATTATCACTATCACATCGCTAAAAGTTATTGCTCTGCACTTGGTCGTTCAATTAGACAGAATTGTTCCCAATTTGCTCACTCAGAATGTAATTAGTTCCATCAATGAGTGAGCAATTGTGAGCGAGAACCTAGCGGGTCTCGCTCACTCACTGAGTGAGTGATCAGATTGTGATTTTGGATATTTTAAGATTGAAAGAGCCTCCTGAAGGATAATTGCAGGCATAGACCGTGTGAGAAACGAGCATGCATCCT
This sequence comes from Membranipora membranacea, assembly GCA_914767715.1. Lineage (NCBI taxonomy): Eukaryota > Metazoa > Bryozoa > Gymnolaemata > Cheilostomatida > Membraniporidae > Membranipora > Membranipora membranacea. Next base: position 10,749,486 of record OU612073.1, on the reverse strand, counting down.
TTGCCTATGTGGGCAACAGACATCCATTATGTGTAGCAAATCCAACATGCATTATAGCTTGTAATTGCAGATGCCTATATGTGCAGGGTCTTGGCATTCTGCCACCGACTGCCGGTGGTATGCTGAACCGTTCTATACAACGATTGCATGAGGGAATTTGGCCCAAGTACTGCCCATACACACAGGATTGGACTTTTTCTGTAATTTAGGCTAGAACACCACTCATACAAGACTGAGAACCTTTGACCAGTCACATCTTGTCTTGCACTTATCCTACTAAAATAACCACTAGCTGCAAGTTTGAAACTTGGGTAAGAGGAGGTTCATGTCTGCTTAACCACTTTATCTTGTGTTGAGGGGATTATTAGCTGAAATTGGATGCAATGCAATACACTTTCCGCATGTATGTATGTGTCAGCTCTACCAAACAAACCAATCAGGTCTCCAACACATTACATATATTTGTATTTGCTTGCTGCGCAAAGGTCTCTGTATGTAGTAGCAGTGGCGTTCTGGGGCTGGTTTCAATTAGAGATTTAGCCGGCCTGTGGCTGAGCTTTCACGGCTACAGCTCGGCTAAAGCTCAGGCACTCACCAAATCGGGTTTCAATTAGAAAAAATGTAACACACTCATGGCTGATGTTTAGCCAGATCTTGACTCTTCTGTTTCAGGCGGCTACCACTCAGCCTAGATGCAGATAACGACTCTCTGGTTGAAGAGGAAAGAAAATGAATCATCCAATCAGCTTTTGATGAGCCCACGTGGGCTACGCCTTTAAATAAAGGAGCCAAAACAGTGAGCACCCGCGTGATTATTGATGTTTATTAATCAATACTTTTTTTTTACATAATACTTACCATTAATCATTCTTTTTTCCATCATTGATAGTGCAATAAAATACCTCTCATATGAATAAGGACCCCAGTGTGCCTCACCAATGTGTAATTTTTGATTCCAATAAATAAACTCAATTATTTCTGAAATTAAGTGTTTTGGGGGCTTATGTATCGTCTGCTTGGCATTTCCTTATCCAATGATCACTCCATCACACCCACTCACACTGACAGGTGCTTACTGCTTATAAACATGGCCAACAACAGAAGCTTTTCTGATATCCAAGTAGTAAGTTTCTTCCATAGTTATGACTTTCATCCAATCATGAATGAATGGTTCATTGGTAATGACACATTAGTTTTATTCCAACGATGATTATTCCTAGATGTTGAGACAGGCATCACCTACTCTACTGTCACTGTATCTGGAACATCCCATAATAATGCTAGTCTTTGGAACTCCCAAGTGAACCATGGTAGTCAATCATGTGTGCACCATATCAAGGCACCATTCAGTAGACCCATAATGCAATTCCTTGGAATTACCAAAGTGAGAGTTAACCATGATGATGGTCACCCAGGCATGACTGATCATAGATACACCATAAGGTTAATATGTGAATAGAACTATGTTTATGTATAGATCATCCTATAATGCTCCTCTTTGGGATTCCCCAAGTAAGCCATGATAGTAGCAGTAGGTTAGTTGGAGCATACTCACTAACTAGATTGAATATAAAAATCATGGTACTGCTGAATTTAATTAAGAATAAAATGAAACCAGTAAAACAACTTTGCCTGTGAGCAAAGTAAATTCTTACCTCAATTACTTAAGAACACTCGTAGACTACCAATGTCAGGTATAAAGGCCGAGTGCCTCATTTGTTGAGGCATTTGTTTGATCAGTGGTATTTTAAGAATTCTGGCATGTAGCCATTCCAAAGTTAATTTTGTTGAGACCCTATCCGGAGGTCCCTTATGCTTCGTGGCAGGAAACTGTTATGATAAACGGCAGACGATGCCTGGATAGAGGTGGGCTCTCCTCTTTTAGCTGCCCTTGTTTTCATAGTTGCCTGCGATCTACAGTTTACAAGTTCGTCATAGTCAGCGGATAGGGTATCGTGTTTGTCCTGGTCTGAGAGAATTCTCATCAGGAGTGATATTCTATGGGCTTTACGTCTCTCTTGTAGAGTCTGGATTCCAAGACTAGTACGTGCCTCTGTGACGCCACGTCTGCCTTTGATATTTTTTATGAATCTCACTGCTTTGTTTTGCACTAGTTCAAGATCCTCTATAGAGGCATTGTCAGACGGGTCCCAGAGTACATCTGCATATTCAAGCTTAGGGCGGCATAAACTTGTGTACGCAAGTAGTTTTGCCTTCTCAGGAGCTCCATGTAGCGTGTATTTTATACAACCTAGAGTCTTGTTTGCGCTTCCCATAATGTCACATATATGTTTCTTAAATTTCAGATCTGATTGTGGTACGACTCCAAGGTACTTAGTGGTATCAACACATTGTAATAAGTGATCGGATATAGCGTACTGAGGGAGCGGTGTAGCACCTTGATTGAACACAATCACCTCACATTTCGTTCTGTTGAACGGCATTTTGTTCTTTGTTGACCAACTCACAAGTGAGTCAATGTTGTTTTGAAAGCAAATCTCATCAGCTCGGGTATGGATTTTAGCATATATCAGTGTGTCGTCGGCGTAAAGGCTTACATTGCAGGAGACTGAGTTAGGTAGGTCATTGATATAGAGCAGAAATAAGGTAGGCCCAAGGACCGAACCCTGAGGTACTCCTGAGGTCACAGGTAAGACATCCGACTCTGCACCTCTAACAGCAACCTTTTGGAATCTGTCAGACAGAAAGTCCTGGACCCAGTTGGCAATATAAGGATCAATATTTTCGATCTTTCTAATCTTGTCCATAGTAGTTTATGTGGGACCTTATCGAATGCCTTCTGAAAGTCTAGTATGACTGCATGCACTGTAGTGGATTGCTCGGCAGCTTTCGCAAGTTCATGGTATGTGGCACATAACTGCGTTTCACAAGACAGCCCTTTACGAAAGCCATGCTGACGGTTGTGAAGTAAATTGTCTAAAGTCTCATTCAGATAATGCAGGACAATATGCTCCATCATTTTACATGGTGGTATACTTGTCAGTGAGATGGGGCGGTAGTTGCATGCCTCCTCTTTTGATCCCTTCTTGTGTATCGGGCTAACAATAGCCAGCTTCCATGCTGCGGGTAGTTTACCCGTGTTCAAGGAGGCTTGATAAATATGTTTAAAGCATCGGGCTACCATGTCAGGGTGCACAAGAAGTTCACATTTTCTGATCTGGTCGGGACCTGGCGATTTGTTGTTTTTTAGGTTAGCAATCAGTAAACGATTGCAAGGAGAATTATAGCAAGGTCTATTTGAAATAATTGCAGTGCAGCAGGGTGAGCAGCTGAGTGCAGTTAGCTTCAGTCAATATAAAGTTGGACCAAATCAACTTAGCAAATAAAACTTGCCAACATAGAATGCTGCAAAGTTAAGTATGTGATAATTTTGCAAAATAGATTTTTTACAAGTGAGAAACATGTATGAATGGAATCACACAAAAATGGATTGCAACTTCATTGGCCAATTAAAACTACTTATTTATTGATTGGTTCAATTTGACAAACAAGGAGAGGGCAACTTACACTTAATGTAATCCCTTGTAGGATATCCCAAATTCCCCTCTTGGAGCGACAACAGGGTTACCTCATATGAGCTATGACTATTGCAATTATTGAATTGTAAAATTGTTTTGCTTCCCATCGCTCAACCCAAAGACTAAGGGACCAATAATGCGTCAAAGATAGTTGTCTGCAAGATTTGTTATATCAAGGAATAGCGGTCTAGCTTATGATGTTGCTAGCTTCATGCTATTTTTTTTGGAAGTTACTCAGAGATAATCAACTCCATAGGACTCAAGCAGAACAGTCGACCTCCTTTTACTTACAATGAGCATGCTTAGTATATATCTCTATTTCTAAAATTCTCTCGAAAGATAACATTCAAAATGTACTTCAATAGGAACTTAATAGGGATTCAAAAAGGACTTGCTGGGCTTTGATTTCTACCCAATTTTCCATGGAGCGGGGATTGTAATTCAAGCGATGTGGCTTGGTGTGAGCTTGCAAAGCGGATGTTGGGCTTGTCAAAAAATATCTGTGATATAAATCTTAATTTAAAAATAATGTCCATCAATAATCAAACATAAAAAACTATTGAGGGAAATCAATCTAAAATGATAATGTCGAATTAGAAAGAGCATGTGCAAGAGGCATGATATCATCTGTCATGGCTCTGTTGGCTACAAACTGACCGAGTATCACCTCATCTCCATCTCCTCACATTTTGATCACAAGGGTTGAACGACCAGTTGAGTGTTTTATGTTTCCTGCTCCATATTAGATGCCTCGCTTTTTTTCTGCTGAATCACATTGAACATGTACTTTGATTAATTCAGCCAACAACACAAATAAATCACCTGAAGAAGTTAGAATGCCGATGTAAGCGCTTTTTTGGCTAATGCTAAGCTAATTAAAACTCTGGTTTTTGACAAGTTTAAAATATGTTTGTGATATTTATTTTATTTAAAAATGACTTGGGTGGATTTTTCCATAGCGATTCGAGCAAGATTAATTCTGGTAAGCCCTTTTTTTGTTGTTCAGCATGTAATAAAGTTAACTTCTCTATGGCCAACTTTAAACCGTTTTGTTTTTAAACTTTTTTATTCAAAGTAAGAACTTGCGCTGGCATGGTATATATGAAAATTCGGTTAGATTTTTATATCATTTATTTATTGAGGTTTACTTAAAGTTTATAATTAAAGTAAATTGATAATAACTTGTATCAACCAGTAGCACTGGCTGCAGGAAAAAGAGGAAATAGGAATTTGACAAATGTGACAACATTAAATTGAGTTTTTTAATAAATGGCCTAAACCATTTATTTGAGCTTGATTTTACGTTGATCAAGAAACGAGTGATTTTTAATTGTAGGATAATCTATCCACACTTGGAGGTAAGGTGAGATGATCTCACTAACTAGATATTGCTAGACCCAGCTAATAAGATTCATTCGTCAAATAAAAAATCACCAGGTCTTCCCTGAGCATTGATTATGACTGAAGTTTCTTCTTCCTGACTAAGGCCTCTTGTGACAGCGAAGCTACTAACTCCCCGCTATGATTCCACAAATATCCATCAGAGAGACCTCTGCAATTGTTCATCACTCGACTGTTTATCTCCAACAGATGCCAATCATTCATCTGAACCCATAAAAATATAATAGGACTAACAAAAATAAATTCTGTATAATCCAGTACAGCGGCACGATTAACCAAATTAGAAACATATAAATACTGTAGAGCCAGGACATGCAAAACAGTGAATATGTCATTCAAAGGGATTATGATAAGACATTGGAACATGGACATTGGAAATTAACTGATTGGACCTGGAACAAGTTTGTTCCCTCTGTAGTGGCGGAGGAATATTGCAAATGTTTGGTATCAAGGCGCTGCACCAGAGTTGTGCTAGTACAGTCTTCACTCACCGTAACTGATAAAAACAAGTCATAGTTGTAATATAATATTGAACTATGCTGAGGTGCAGTGCCTTTGCAATATCCCTCCGCCACCACAATTGAAACAAACTTGTTCTAGATGGGACCTACATTGATATCCCTGTGAATCCACATTGAATGACTAAGTGTAGTTATACTCTTAAACAACTTGTTGGGAAGTTGCCTTGTGTGTCCAACGCACATGTGGATGTCACTACAATATGCCAGTGCAGATCGGTGTAGGTTTTGGTTGTTGCCTACAAAAATGTACATTCCATACAGCATAACGGATCTGCTCTAGTGTTTGCATTATGCTCGGATCAAGCTCACAGCTAAACACTGAAGTAGAGGTTACAAGTTTAGAGTTTATTATGATAATACGACTATGAAATATTTTTTCTCAGTTACGGTGTGTAAAAATTGTACCAGCACAACTAATTAGTTTGATAAGTCTCTCACCCAGATCTTCTTTCATTCTGATCCAAGTTTGGTCTTTTTTCGATGCTCCTTTCCCAGCTAGGAGAGTTGACTTAGCATCAACAAATTTCATGTCTATAGATAGATCTTGTTTTGCGTTTCTAAACCAGCTGACTTGTATATCACTGTTCTCTAGCTCACCGGGACTGGTTTTTCGAATTTGTTGCATACTTTGCTCCAGTGTTGCAAGACTCTCTGGCATGGCCACTTGGGGCATCTCCGGAAACCATGTAAGGTTATCAGGTGCTGACTCATTAGCTTCATCATGGAAGGATGCCTGTAGTAAGAAGATGCATTTTCCATTTTGCTGTGCATTCACCGTAAGAGAGTTGAAAGCCTTTCCATCTCGAAGCCTACTAACATCAAAGAAGACAGGGTCTTTCGGCATTCTAGGCCTGATGAAATGGCAGAACATACTGTGAAGATGAAACCTTGGATCAAGCGTGAGCCTACACGTCTCTAAACTCTGAGCCATCATATCACCACCAAATCCAGCCACGTGATAATCCCAAGTTATTCCGGACTGATATGTATTCCTTTCTCTACGCTCTAATCTTAAAATGTCTTTTGTGAATCGGTACATAGGTCGGATTTTGAGAGCCATGTCTCTTTATAAATCAGTGCGCTAGAATGACAACAATGAGGGACGAGGATGAGTTTAGCAATCAATTAAGTTTTTTGATTTATGAACTATTTTTCTATCGTATCCTCACTTCCTCAGTGGGGTGATAAACCTTTCATGTCTTTTTAATGACGATTACTCCTATTGGAAACTTCTGTTGAAGAATCATCACTATCTGGTTAATATAGAATTTGAATATCCTGGCCGGAGATCTTCTCGCCTATGCCAATGTATAGGTCAGGTGACCTAATGCTTTGGTATGCCAATCTCGTTGTTAACATGTGATTATGTTTTAATCAACCAAATCAAATGTTAACAGAGTATGTTGATTGTCAGCATTTGCTTCAGTTATTTTTTGTTGGTACAGCTCTATTTATCCTCAAAGTCAATGTAGGGAATTCTATAACATTTTGGGAAGATAATTCTTACGAGCAATTCCTTGTTCGTCGCGGACAAAATTTGTTGTGAATCGCCATCATTAAAACCACATCATTTACCAGTAAACCACACCCCCTTAACATGAAACACCCGTCATGAACTATTGAACCATAAAGTTCATACTTAAAGTAGCAGACAACCACAAAAATTATATTTTGATATTTGATGCGTAATGACGTACTCATTCTAAATTTGCATGATATAAAAAAGTATTAAATTAGAAAATTCTAAGTATTTTAATTGCAAACTCTCTTCCACCATTTTATTTTAGTAATAGGCATACCCAATATGATTGGCCAAGTGTTAATACTCTCGAAATAAATATATTGCTGGAAAAATTTTACGTAGAAAAGTATTTGCCTCAAAAATTAAAGCAGTTATCTTTTGTTTTTTTTAATCTTAATACATAAACAGTCATGTCAATTGAAAAAATCATCAACAAAAAGAATATTTTTGCCTTCAATAAAAAAAATTGCGCTTTTCTCTGAGATTACAAACAAAACATAGCTTCCCGTATAAATTCGGTTTAGGGGCTGCTGACTGCCCTGTGGTGCAGAACCAGAGCTTATACCTCTGATTTTCATTGTTGAGTATGTTGCCTATCTGTGAAGGCAAATTGCAAGTGGATTTATATCCGGTGGTGCCGGTGTTGTATGCTACTTTAAGCTAATGCCCCTCCACGATCTAGTCCTTTATATACGATCACTGATTTATAATACATATTACAATGTATTATAAATCAGTGTATACGATAAATTATGATTTTTATTCAAATGATTTTATTTTTTCTTCTAAACTCAACATCCTACCATTGGATGCTGTTCACCTTGTGACCTAAATCAGGTAAACCGTGTGATACACTACATCATTACATCATCACAATTCATCCTAACTTGTCTTGAGATTAGTGATGACCCTATATATATACTTTTGTTGTCAATCCACATTCATCTTTGCAAATGTTTTTTCATGCAGTGACAAAACAAAACAACTTTAAAAATAAGGAAAAGCATGGAAACAAAGAAAGAAAAAAAATATACTAAGCATTCCTGACTGATTTATTACTTACCTCAGCTAAGTTTCTCTCACAACAATAACAGTGATCAACTCCTCCTGCTGCGGTTAAAATAATCTACTTACCAGTACATACCTACTATGGTTAAATCATCATCATATTTGGTAACCAGTGACAGTTATTACCCTAATGAAAGCATTATTGAAAGAAACAAATACCAGCTTACTGTAATGTTTTGTCATTCCAAAAATGATAAATAAACAATAGCAAGGTAGCATAAACCAGGCACATAATTTTTACTTCTAAAACCAGCTAACATATTTTTTCTTTCCTGTTCCTTTCCTTTGGGACATCTTCAAGCCTCAATGTCACATTTAAGCTGGTCACCGAGTTTGCTTATAGGGTTAATCAATGTTATCTGTTTCTTTTGACACCAGAAAAAGCCCTTACCCAATCATATATAAGTTAATTAACAAGCCTCCTTTTACGTGGTAATACCAATCAAAAACCTTTGTTTAAATTTAGAAATATGATTTTTATTCAAATTATATGTTTTTTGTTTTTATTATTGAACTCATCAATCTACAATTGAATTGGCATTTTAGAATTCAGAACTTTATTACATAGTAATTTTAATTTTTTGTTTGCCGATTTCCATGATTGGAGATTGTCTAGCCAATATGTTGGATATTGATTGGTTCGGCGGAGTAAACCAACCAATCAAAGCTGACATATTGGCTAGAGATGTTCACACAAAGCCAGAGTGCTGCGGTCCAAGAAAGCACCATTGTCCTATCATCAACTGTTACGTTTTAATCAATTCAACAATATAAATTTTAGTCAAAGTGACACAACTAAATATAATTGTATAAATAATATAGCAGATCAACCAGGGTGGATGACTAACCGTCTCCGCGACCTAATAGAAAGCAGTGATCGAGCCTTCAGAAAGAAAAAGAAAACTCTGTGGCGTAGCCTTAGATCCAAAGTGCAAAGGGCGGTGAGAGCAGCCAAACGAGACTATGTCCAATCGAAACTCTTAACAGCCAGCAAAATACCAAGCAGTGGTGGAACACGCTCAACTCCATCACCAAACCTCAAAAGCCGGAAACAAACTGCGCCCCCATCATAGATGGCCTGCCTATGTTATCCCAGGTCTTCTGTGATCGATTAAATGCGTATTATGCTAGTGTTGGAGGTGATTACATTGACAGCCCTATTTATAGCTTCTATTTTTGCAGAGTACATTTAGATTTAAGCTTCCATGTAATTTTTATTGGTGTCATCCTATTGTACCCTTCTGGGAACACGTATCTCCGGTTCGTGTGACCATGCGACATCTCTGATCACATAATTATATAAAAAAACAATTATATTATTTTCCAAATAATCACTTTCTATGCCTAAAGTTGACAAAGTTTTTGTTCCTGACATTTCTCAGTATCTGTGATGTTTGTGTAATTTAGATATTTAATATAACTTTTAAGAATACCAAATTGATGATGAGGTATTTTTTTTCCTCCTATTATCCAGGAATTAAATAAAACTGAGCATCAATGGATAAAGCATTTTACAGTTACTCATAAAAACCTCACGCCGGCAAATATTTAAAGTTGTACCAGTTCTACAAGTTTTGCAAAGCCCAATCAAACTGCAAACAGCCCCCAGTGACAAATTTACGTCGGTCCACTTCGCCTCGTGGGTCAGCCAACAAGGTGCATTATGGGTAATTTGTGTTTAAATGTGGGTCAAGATCTGTCTCTGTCCGAAGATTGAGAAATAAAAGTGCCTTTAGGGCACGGCCACCATATTCCACTCAGTTTGCAGGCAGGTCAGAGCACACCTGGGGCATCAATTGAGCCCAGAAGTCAGTAGACTGCAGCAGGATTCAAACCAAGGACCCCCAACACTTGAGTATTTTATATGGCAGGTGCCCTAACCAACTAAGCTACCTCCTATACTCCTGTACCATTTCAGTTACCACAGCCTGCGTTTTAGTTTCTGTTATCTAAATTTCCTTTCCCACTGTTACCATTATATTTGAACAACCTGTAACATATATGCAGGTATTATACCGGTTTTTGTATCGTGTTTGACTGTAGAAATTACCGTATGAGATTTGAGAACTGCAGTTTGGAGGCCTTGGAGGGAGAGAGTCATCACCAATGGCCATTTTGGCTGGTTGTCTTCGTGACTTGGGTGTCTAATTTCTCACAATTTCAATTTTTAACTGACGACTGTGGTGATATAAATTGCAATCATGACCATCAGGACCTGGTGACCCAGGACAGGTGTACTATATATAACCTTTGTGTCATCTTCATGATCTTATAAATGTTTTTCACTGAATCTCCAACCGAGATGCCTGCCAAATGCAGTTTATGTTTTAAAATCAGTGCAAAACTAGAATAGATCAGTTGCGAGTTTACTTGTTTTTTAGAATGCAGGACAAAGTTACTTGCAAACGAAAACTTTTATTTGCAACACCATACCGATTAGTGATGCCAGATGTCAGGACAGAACAGAAGTCACCAAAACATCGTATTGTTAAATCTTTGGCCTGTCAATTGTAATAAAAGTTGCTGTCTGTCAGCGCTGAAAATGATTTGCACAGAGGAAGACTTTTTATAGTTACGACTGGGTTTTCAAGAGAAATGAGTGCCATTCATCAACCACTGACAGCTGAAACACAGCGTGAAGCATATCGCTACAAGGCTGGATCTGCAGTGGCTGGTGGCATGGAGTTATTACATACAGGATGGTTATTTCATCTTGATACACAATGGAGTTGTTGAATATTCAACACACCTTCATTATTTTGAGTTCTGATATGGGACTTTGTGATCAATTTAAGTCGTAACAACATTTGCTACCAGATGGGATTCAAACCCACAACCGTTTGGCCAAGTGGCAGACACGCTTACAATTTAACCAAGCTGTCAACTAGGCAATATTAGATATTTGACCCGCTTGGGGTCGAACACCTTAGCAGAACAGTAAACCCCATGAACTCCATATGGACTTAATCGTGTTTTATATATTTACCATTAAGTCCATGGTCAACCCTCTATCACACTTGAATGATTACGTATTGATTGAGTTATCCCTTCTTGCTTTATTTGACAACTCAGTCTATGTTTTTGTTTAGATTTGTTGCAAAAGAGGGATTTAATCAGAATTATCTGCCCAGGAATGCAGATTAGATCTGATTAGTCTTCTCTCGAGATTCGATCAAATCTTTTGCTTATCTGCTTGTTATAATAGCATGTTTTTCAACACAGAGAAACCTATGTTAAGGTAGCCAATACGTCTGCTCCATTGAACTCTATATCCGGAAATGCATAACTCAGTTGGTTAGAGCGCCTGCCCTTTAACGCGTTGGAGGTCCTGGGTTCGAATCCCGCTGCAGTCAACTGACTACTGGGCTCATATGACGCCCCAGGTGTGCTCCGACCTGCCTGCAAACTGAGAGAAACTTGGCGCCAAATACGGCGGCCGCGCCCTTAAGGCACTGAGACAACACTTGCGATTTTAACCCATTTTTAACCCACATAATATTAACTTTCTTTGGACAAAAGATATCTTGCAAAAATAGCCAGTCCCTAGTAGCATTCTAAGAAGGGCCCATATCATTGACCCTGAGGGCATCTTATCACTTTGAACAATTTTGTGAACAAGACTGATCCACAGGCTATTTTATTTGGGGTGGTAGGGACAGCCAATCACATCAATGTCACAGCAGTCTCTGTGTTGAGTGGATGATGTACTGAAATGTAACGGACACCGCATATAATCTCAAAAGTTTGAATTCTCAGTGTTGTGGCCGAAGTGAATTACATTCTACTGATTGATAAAAACCTGCCTACAAACTGAGAGCAAGGTGGCGCAGACATTGCAGCCTCGCCCTTAAGGCACACTATTTCACCGCCACGATGTGGTGAGTGACTAACCATTGGGATTTTAACCAACACATTTTAACCAACATTTTAACCAACTACAGAGGAACATACGGTTGGCCAGTAGATAGTTATTGCTCACTCCTTCCTATTTCTATGTGTCAGATCAATGACCCTGTGACGTCTAGACTATGAGGTTGACGCACAAAAAATACCTACAGGTATGTTACCGATTTTGGTCACAACTACATTAAGCGTTGACTTATTGATATTTCAAATCAATCATCTCAATTGCATATCTGCAACTGAGTAAGCAATCTTGAATGATCAAATCACCACAACAATAAAAAGTTCACACTATGTTTCTGCATGTTCTCTTCAGTTATCCCCTGAATAAAATAAAACCATAAATATGTAGTTCCCTGAGAATGACACATTCATGGCAGTAATTCATTTATACTCTCTCTCCTGAGTGATGTAATCACGTTTGATCATGAGCTACAATACCCTTCACATATGCTATAGAATTTGAAATTTGAATTTGAATTTGGAAACTTTTACGTAATCAAAGAGTTTATGTATTTATCTCAATGTCTTGGACTATTTCAAAGCATTAAATCGGGGAAGCTCGGTATCAGCTGATGTATTTTGAATCAACAAATTGTATTGCAGCTACAAGCGAGCAGTTATTGTGTTTGTAGACTTAACAAGTCTAGGGCATAGTTTTTCGTCAACATGTCTGGAAAGCTGCAAAATATATTTCAACTGCAGAAAGTGCGTGAGAACTGTTTTAAAATAAATTCTATGTGGTCAAGTCACACTGCGAGAGTTGTCTTTGGAGGCCATTTGGTTGGTTTAGCAGCGCAGGCTTGCAATGAAACTGTCTCAGACCCCAGGCTTAATATTCACAGCATCCACAGCTGTTTTCTGAGAGGAGGAGCAAGAAATACACCAACATACTACACAGTAAAAGGGATCAGAGATGGGAAAAACTTCTGTTCTCGATCAGTATCTGTCTCCCAGGGTGACAAAGGGATATTCACCATGTTGGCATCCTATCATAATGAGTCAGAAGAGGCAGGCCATGTTCTCAACTTTATTCCTAAGATGCCTGTGGGGAAGCATCACAGCCAAGTTGCACCATTAGGCGATATTCTAGAAGAGCTCACACCTACAAAACTACCTGATGCTGTTTTTGATAGACCAAGCTATGTTAAAGAGTTCATTGAGGAGTTTCCCATTGTACTGAAACCGATCGATCCTCAAAAGTTCATCATTCAATCGTCGAGACCTACAAACGCCATTCAGTGTTGGATTAAAGTCAATGGCATTATTGGTAAGCCAAGATAGTAATATAAGCCAGCCATAGTGTTCAAATGCTGAGGATCTCAATGCTAGTATTCCTATACTCTCCCTAATATAGCTTATTGCTTTGTATTGCATGTTCAGGCCCGTAGTTCTAGGGTTCTAAACACAGTGGCCTAAAAACACTATAATTGAACAATCCGTGTCAGAATCAGCTCCTCTGGGATTTCCGTTTGCTAATTATATGCCTTAAATTGCTTGGGAGGAGATTACAGTACCCCTCCTGGTGATGCTTCGGACTCTCATCTGACTTTTGCCTCCCCTACCATTTCTTCTCAACTACGGCCCTGTTGTTAATTTTTAAATTTATAGTTTGTTCTCCTTGTAATACCGTCCTGTTGTGAATTTGTGTTACAGGGCAGACCCAGAATCACCATAGGGCTCTTCTAGCCTTCTTATCTGATATAAGTGCAGGATACACCCCAGCTTCAAATCAGCCTGACTTTAATATAGCAATCGGAACATCTCTTGACCATTCCATATGGTTCCATCGTGATGTTGATGTAAGCCTAAGTCTTTCATTTATGCAATTAAATTGATCGAACAGCTCACATGTATGGAATGGGGGCCAGATATTAACTTGATTGCGTGAAATAATAAATGAAGCAGTGAAACTCTTGTTGAGGTTCACAAGCAATCATATCATTTAGATCTTTATGATTTTGTGGTATAAGTTTTCTCGCTGTTTTTCAGACAACTAAATGGATATTTTATGAAACCATGAGCCCAACTATGAACCTATGCCGAGCGTTAGTAACTGGAAGATTCTGGAGTGAGAATGGTGACTTACTGGCTACAGTGATGCAAGAAAACTTATTCAGGCCAAGAATGTGAAACAATAGAAATATTTCGTAATCGGAATATTTTTGTCAAACAATTTGGTAATTCTTGCTATGCTAGGTACTGTTGTTTTCTAATCTTCGAGTTATGCTGACAATGTTACATTAAGTTCTCAACCACTTGTATTTTCTGAAAACCAAAATAGTCTTTCGGTATGGTATGGACTTCTGGGCTCAGGTGCTGCTGCAAACTGCCTAAATTGAGAGCAATTTGGCCCGAACGAGGCGGCACTCTTATTTCTCAGTCTTCGGACTTGCAATTTTAACCCACAACTAATCTTTGAGCTATGCTGACGATGCTACATAAAGTTTTTGACCACTTGTAAGGTCTAGAGGCCTGCAGGCTCACACTTTATAACAATATTCACAGTATGCACTGCTATTTTGACCGCCTAGACCGTCCGAGCCGCCTGTGTTGTACGATGTTAGCATTCTGCAAGATGGAAAGATTGCAAATGCTGAACCTTGAGCGCTAGCCAAATCGGAAAAGCCATCTTCTTACTTCAAGCACCATTTCATGATTGAGAAGGCAAATCAGCCCCTGAAAGCCTTGCATGGCATACAGCGATGCTAAATGTCATACAACCAAATGGACTGGAAACACTTGCCCAAAGCGTTCAACAAATACGAAAAACTAATTTGTGTAATTTTGAACTCAATAAGCAAAATCTAACATATTATTCACGGAGATTTATCCGCTGATATGAAGTTAGTTGATGCTCAGACCAGAACATCCAACGATCTGCAGTCGCCTACTGCAGTGACATCCAGATGATGCTAGGTCATTCAAAACAGTTCCCTGCTAAAACGATGGGAGGTATACCTTTACTAGATCATTCTATGTGGTTTCATGGGAGTGAAATCAATGATGTAAGTCTCACTTACCATGTCACAGTCAATTATCTCCAATGACTTCCTTGAACAGGCATTTTTAAATTGCAGTAATACTGGAATATTTTATCTTAGGAGGTAGCCCAGGTTAGAATGCCTGCCCTAAAACTCGCAAGTGTTGAAGGTTCTGGATACGAGTCCTGCTGCAGTCTACTGACTACTCGGCACTGTGTCCCAGATGTCTACAACCTGCCTACAAACCGAGAGCATCATGCCACTGAATATAGGGGCCATACCCTCAAGGCACTATCATTATGATTATACTAATAGCCAATGCATTAGTCTGCTTGTCCTCTTGTTCTCCCCTTCCTGTTATAATAATGTCATTGCTGCGGCTTGACAACGATTCTTCAAATATTGTTATACACATTTAAAATAATATCTTCATAATATCCCCACATATAATGATCATCTGTATCCTTTCTAAAACTGTTTAAATATGTATTGTTCTTCCAGATGAATGACTGGAATCTGCTAGATGACCAATGGGTATTTGTGAAATCAGAGCGGACAACTGGTAAAAATCTGCATTCAGGACCGCAAATAGTTCAAATTAAATTCTCTATTTGCTACAAATACCAAAAGCAGCACAGAGTTATCATATAGCTCGAATCACATGTGATTTGCCTTGCCTCAAACAGGTGCTAGGCAAAATTCGGTACATCTAATCTAACTTGACACTGTTATTATGGAGTTGCCCACTTTCAAAGCAGTAAGGGATAACTCCATAAAGATCAAAACATGATAATCATTCAAGTGTAATAAACGGTTGACCATAGACTTAATAATAAATATAAATATTATTAAGTCCATAGGGTTTACTCTTCTGCTTATGGTGTTTGACGCCATGTGAGTAAAATATGCAACGTTGCTTCAACTAGAGTGTGACATATTTATAAGGGGAGACGATAGCAAGAAATACAGCTATGGATAGAGACAAAAGGAAAGAATCTAACGACATAGTTTTCAATCAAAGAGTTCTTACTTATTTTTCAAACGTTCAAAATTGCATCTAACAGCAACTCAAATATATACGGCAACTAAGATGTTTATGACACCAACGGAATTTTGTAAAACATATGAACTGTATTAGGTTGTAAAAAATCTGTGCTAAGTATAGAATCAACATGAAAATCACCACTGAGTAAACCACCTGAGATGAACAAAATGCGTCTGATCAGAAACCTGTTAATCCTGTTTGGGTGGCCGTTCTGACGGCTTCCCAACTCAATCAGTGAGTGCCATCCTATGCTCCATCTAAGGTCACTCCTGTCAAGGCGCTACCTCTTGAGGTCAGAGTTGGTGGTGTCTCTCCACCTCTGCCTTGCCCTCCCTCTTTTTCATCTGTTTGTTATAAAACTATATACTGTATGTAGATACCCGAACAGGGAGCCAGAGCCACTGCAATCAGTAGTTTACAGTTTCGATCTGGTCAATCCCTCCTGAACTATTGAGGCTACCAGATCCCCTCTCCTGTTCCATATATAGCCATGTGTTAGGCCTCGGCAGTTACTCATGGTGACGCTTCTAGTCTCCAAAAGGTTCCAATCATTCATCTGTAAATCATAATCACGCAATCATCTTATCGCATCCCTCACAATGCAACTTAGTCTAGAAGTGCAAATTCCAATAGGGCTTCATATTTGAGTTCAAGAAACTAAAGTTATGGAGACCTGTATAGATATACCTATTGCTTGCTCGGCCTATAAATGCAATTCCGGTAATTTCGGTTCAGGCTGTCTAGATTCATTGCACTCCATATTTCTGAAGACTTTTAGAGATAAACCCATAGAACTAATAATATTATTTATTATCATGTCTATGGATATACCCATTGCGTAGGATTGACAGCAGGCAACAAATAATAGGGTTTAAACAACAGTTCAAAAAGACCAGGTTTGTAGTCATAGATACTGAGTCGCCCTTACAAGCTTTTTCATTCATGAGTTAAAGATCAAAGTTCAACGACCATTTTTACTCACATTAATATCTCGATGGAACCACATCGAATGGTCTACTGATGCGACCTGATGGATCTCTATGTCAGGGAATGCTTTGAAATGGACAACCTGAGCCTGGAAATCGCAGCAATACAAAGCAGCAGATCTATGTATGTTCTGCTTGCTGCCTACAAAAATAATTGAACATCAAAATAATCTGCTATGCTGTATTCTTTTTGAACTGAATGGCGAGGAAAGAGTGATTGGAAGGGGGAAAAGTTTCAATACTAAATTACCAACCCTAGCCTTGTCATGCAGCCACAGGTTTTCGAAAACTTGTGGCCACGTGACAAGGCTAGAATAACCCCCAAGAATGACTAACGGATAATTAATCATACTGGAACTAATAAGACCGTGTCATCATCAAATTCGTAACACCAAAAAAGAAATAATGAAACTTCCCTAAGTGAAATGATAAAGCCACTTACCTAAGTCATCCCGCATACGTATCCACAGTCGTTCCAGTTTCTCGGCACCAGCAATCTTGAAAAGAGTTCCTTCTGGACGCACAAAGCGTATATCTACGCTTAGCAGTTTGTACATATTTCTAAACAGCGTCAGCCTGTTCCTCCATGGGCTGGCATCATTGTCTCTGTAACGCCACATGATTTCCGACATGGGCTCTAAATCTTCAGGCAGCTTCACATCCGGCATTCCTTGCTGCCATTCCATTACCGGATTTAATGTTTCCCTACTTTCCTGATGGAAAGAAGCTTGCAGCGAAAAGATGACTTTGCTGTTCTGATATGCAGTAACACTTCTCGAACTGAAAGTTGTGCCATCATTGAGCGTAGACACTTGCAGGATGACATCTGTATCTGGCTTTCTCGGTCTGAGAAAATAGCCATGCATGCTATGTAGGTTGAAACTTTTATCTACAGTGCGCCTGCAAGCTTCGACGCATTGAGCCAACATGTCACCACCAAATCCTCCAGGATGATATTTTGTTGGCATGAAGGTGTACGATGAAGCAAACTGTTTTTCCCCTAGTTCTCGGAGGTTGATCACATTTTCTTTGAATTGGTGTCGTTCTGATTGCTTTTCTACAAGAGTCATCACGTCCTGTTTGAAGGTACTTCTGCTAAATAATTCTAGTCCAGCTGTTTTATGACTTTGTATTTGCTAGTAGTCAGCTGATACTTGCACAGCGTAAGAGTTTAAGGTCACTATACTGCAGTGAATACCTGAAAGATAAGATAAGCCTACTAACACATTCTGTCATTAAGACAATTAAGCTATGAGAGCACTTGTGACAATCTCATATCAGTATAGGTAGTGATTAAGTGTCAGTATTCAAGGCAATGTGATTTTATCTGGAAAAATGTATTTGGAGTTGCACCCCATTGACTTTTGTATGTTTAAAGCTTTGAGTTGAAAACAGTGTGGCCACTACCACAAGATTAAGGAATTTTCCAAGCTATTGAACTTGTTTCCAAACATTGTAGGTAACCTCACAAAGTCCTACAGAGGTTGCAATACATCGAAAATTTCACTTCTCAAGGTTGTAAAGATGTTCATGCCTTTTAATTATAGATAACAACATGGCAACATAAGGAGCTAATGACTTTGGCAGTACATTCAGATCCAGGCAAAGAGCAAAATCTTATTTTTACAATCAGTCCTTTTTATTATGTCAAACAAAACTGCATCTAAGAACAACTCAAAAGTATAAAAGCGTCAATGTGATTTTGCATAACATATGAATTATGTAAGGTTGTACTAGCTCTATAATATATACAGATTGGACAGATTGATCACAAACTGTGAAAGTACAGTATCAACATGTTACTTACAAAAGTAAAAAAGATAGAACGCAACGCATCGTAACAGGAATATGGTATAAAAGAGTCAATTCATATGAAGGTCAGTGACACGTGTATATGAAAGCATTGCATGCTGATAGACATGGAGCTAGAACAAGACTTGTGGAACAGAAGGCTTTGATTGTAGTAAACCATGGGATTGTTGTCACCATTGTTGATTATAGTTTCACCCTAACCAAGCCTTCTTGCACCAACGAAGCTACTAGTTGCCCCTTTTGATTCCACAAATACCCATCGGTAAGTCCTCTTGAATTGCTCCAAGTTCTACTTGATGTCTCTAGCAGATTCCAGTCATTCATCTGGAATAAATAAATATGAATTTTTAGAGAGAATACAGATGATTGTTATACAGGGATTTTATGTAGGTCTGATTTTCAATGTGTATAACAATATTTGAAGTACATTCTCAAGCCACATCATTGACATTATTATGGCATCAAAGGGAGAACAAGAGGCCAACAGACTGACATATAAGGATATTAGAATATAATTGCTTTAATAATAATAATAATAATTTATATTGTATTGACATAAATCCAGGAGAATATATGAAGATGGGACAAATATATCAACGAGAAATGTACAGAGGCACTAATACAGCCCATGGTGATAAGTGATTACCCTTGCATGAGATAAACCATCCAATAATACTGCAATGTTGGTACTTTAGATTATTGATCATGGTACGGTAAGTGGGACTTACATTGATATTCCTATGAAACCACATAGAATGGTCTAGTGAAGGTATACCTCCCATAGTTTTAGCAGGGAACTGTTTTGAGTGACCAAGCATCATCTGGATGTCACTGCAGTAGGCCACAGCAGATCGGTGGATGTTCTGGTCGGAGCCTGCAAAAATCAAGTATAGTATGCATCACTGCTTAGCGAATGACTTCCAAATACCTAAAAGAGCTTTTCATATGATGGGCTGGATAAAAATACCATCTGGTTGGCTCGCAGGTGAACTACTTGATCCTAAATAGTCCATTAATTATTAGATACAAAAAGGCATACAATATATAGACCTTTGATCCGACATTCAGTAACCACGGAAAACTTAAATTTGAGAAAGGTTCAATCGACATATATATTGGAGGTTTAATTTTCAATCTCTATGCCTATGGGATAACACCTGGCATGCCAATTTTTATTCCATAGAGAGTGAAAATTGCTTGATGAGATATCAACCCATGCAGAGGCCTTAATTTGGGATTCCCTAGCCTTGTCACGCGGCCACGGTTTTTGTGGTCCCAAAATCAAATAATCCAAATACAGTGGACACATGACAAGGCTAGAGATTCCCTCTCTGACAGTACCGGATTGAATTGAAGAATAGGAAAATCTAGTCGGTAAAATAGTCATAGCATCCCGTGCTAAAAACCTTAGTAGAATGGTTTACACTTCTCACCTAGATTCTCTTTTATTCTGATCCATATTAGATCAGCCTTTGATGCTCCTTTACCGGCTAGAAGTGTTGACTCAGCATCAACTAATTTCATGTCAATGGATAAATCTTGGTGTATATTTGAAAAATATGTTAGATTTTGCTTTTTGAGCTCAACATTGCTCAAACTAGTTTCTCGTATTCGTTGAACACTTTGGGCAAGTGTTTCCAGTCCATCTGGTTTTATGACAGGTGGCATCTCTGGATGCCATGCCAGGCTTTCAGGGGCTGCTTCGCCTTCTTCATCGTGAAATGATGCTTGAAGTGAGAAGATGGCTTTTCCATTTTGGATAGCGTTCACTGTTCGAGATTTGAAAGCTTTTCCGTCTCGTAGAATGCTAACATTGTACAACACAGGCGGCTCGGGCAGTCTGGGTCGGACAAAATAGCAGTGCATACTGTGAAGATTAACATTGTTATCAAGTGTGCGCCTGCAAGCCTCTAGGCCTTGGGCTACAGTGTCACCACCAAATCCAGCCACATGCTTTTCTGTTGGCATCCATGTTATTGTCGACTGATACTGATATTTTCCTCTGCTCTCCAAGTGTAAAACATCTTGCAAGAAACGGCAGATTGGTCTGGATTTGAGAGTCATGTCTGCCAATAAAAAGGTAAAAAATGGCTGACGTACAGAGGACAGAGAGGTAAACAGCCTTTGAGATTACTACATAACATGAAAAGGGGTTGATATTTTACATGCTACGGTCCCTGTTTTGTTTCTGCTTTTGAGAGCGTTGGGTTTCTATTATTGGACAATCGTCATGGATGTTTATGCTATGAACGAAATGGACCATGGTCCCGGGCCCCTGGCAACAGTTGCAGCGAACAAACTTGTGATGAATTAACATGTGAGATGATCCGGACCAAAACTCCTCAGTAGTTAACCACCCCAGCCTCTGTACAGGGAGCAAGATCATGCAGGGCCCAGAATATAGTGAACAGTTTCCAGTAAGGCTCTGTTTTTGAGGGTTGCCGATTGTAGCGTAAATAAATTTCTTTGGATTTTCACTGTGGCAAACAACATCACACTAGCTACCGAATAGCTAATAGCGAAATAGATGGTAATCTATGTTTATTGCTATTTCCTGATTTATACAATAAAGATTGAAGAAAAGACTGGCATATTAAGTTGACAGCTGAAAATGATATTGGTATATCATTAGGTTGGTCACGACGTACATACTGTCCTTGCCAATAGTTGCAAATATGAAATAAGAATTACGATTATAGAAGCACTGGTTTCGATATTTGGCAAGTTTCAGCATATGGAAATCTTTTACTGGCAGGGATATAAGTAAGTCCTGTCTCAAGAACCAGCTAGCTCCATATTATTATATAAAATTTTCAAAATGGTCAGACTAGAATAGAGTAGCAGTAAAAAATCATATAAATGGCACATAGTAGCAAATTTCTCTTGACACTGTCAGATCAAATGTGGCAGTTAGGCTTCGGAAGTTGTGCCAGAATCGCAAGAGGAGCTGATTATTTATAGCTTGGTTCTAAATAAGGTTTCTTGCATGATCGTTGCTACTAGCTCCCCATCCTCGTTCCACATTCTTCCTTTGACAAGGCCGATGCCAAAGTTCATATTTGTGCAGGTTGTTTCGTAGAATAGCCACTTATTCATCTAAGAAATACCAATAAAAACCACCTTGCAATTTTCAACGGATTTGATGATTGTTCATTATCAGAACTAGGAAGCATAATTACAGTACGTTATTCCTCATTGATGTTCTGACAGTTATAAAAAAAAACATAGTTGCAAACATTGGAGAGAGCATTGTCCAAAAAAACACCCAAGCAGCCTATTCGTGGAAAAGTTTTGGCTGCTCTCTAAAGATGAGCTTTGTTTGGTTGATCGGACAGGGAAGAAAGCTTGTCATAAATGCGACCTAACTGCTAACAAGCGATGTCTCTATTCCATTAATCAACCGAGTTGGGATGCCATATCAGGCTAGAAAAAATTGAATTTAACTTACATTCACAGTTGAGTGAAACCAAATGGAATGGTCAAGTGATGCCGCCCAAGTCATCTCAAGTTCAGGCTTATTGGAAAGCGGTCCATATAATGTTGCTATATCAGAAAAGAAAGCCAGTAACGCCCGGTGGTGGTTTTGGTCATTTCCTACAAAATGTCAAGCATCATAGCATAGATATGTGCTGCCTCTGTTTCCACAGATCTTCAAACTTTGTTTAAATAATTAATTTTAAATTTATTGCATATTTGAGTTTGACCTTGCTTTTTTTATATCATCTTTGTGATGAGACTAGCGAAGTCTTCTCAGGAGAAGAAAGTTTGCAATTTCGCACAAGCTTGAAATGGTAAAATTCAATGCTTACTTACATGTACTCCAACGTAAAAAGCTATCGACAATAACTTACCATTTATTACAAAATGAACTGTAGCCTTGAAAATATTTACTCATCCGGGGTATTGAAATTCTCACCTATATCATTGTTGAGACGAAGCCAGAATTGGAGGTCGGATGATGGCCCAGTCGTCCTGTTGATGAACTGAGCTGGAACAAGAGGCTTCAGCTCCAGTGGGAAATCCCTTAGAAAACTTTTGACGTCTTCAGGTCTGGCAATTGAAGAATCAGGGTTGATAATATTTGCAGTCAGGTCATCTATAATAGTGTGAAGGGACTCAATTTGGCTATGGTGTGTCACTGCCGGCATATCGCACTTGACGTTGAGTACATGGCTCGCCTCTTTCGCTTCATTGTGATAAGAAGCTAACATGGTGAATATTGGTTTCTCCCCTTGACTGATAGTTACGGAGCGAGAAGAAAAACTCTTTCCATCTTTGGTCTTGTCTAATTTGAGATGTGCAGGATTTTCGTTGTTGCCTGGTCTCAAGAAGCAGCCGTGAACACTATGCACAAACAGCCCTTGTTGGGTGATGGTTCTGTTACAAGCTCCGATCGCCATGCTAACCAAATGTCCACCATTAGCAACGAATGATCCTTCACTTTGCCACAGAAAATCAGCCCTATAGCGACATGGCGCCTCTTCCTTCAGGTCAAAGAGTTTTTGTAACTTGCCAGACATTTTTCTTTCATATATTCACAAAATCTATGGAAAGAAGATCTTTAGGTCAACAGGATATCACATTCCATTTACACATAATTCAGCTGTACCACAACCGGCAACAATGGATTTCTGTTGAGTCTTACACTTCACAAGCCTCAGCCTCACTTCAAGGTGTCATTCATGGCGTATTAATTTAGCCCTTCAACATGAGTCAAACACCGGATTTCACTCATTTATGTAGGTAAGAAGTTTAGATTAGTTAAGAGTTCTGTGCGTTTATATGTGCCCTAAGACCACAAACCTGAACAGTGGCTGACATTGCAGCAATACTGGATACTGCCATTGGATATTTTGAGAAATTTATCCGAGACAACATGAGGTCATCAAATCATCTTTGTCGGTTTATTATGCACCACTTTTATTTCAACATTCAAACATGATCTTCAGGGATAATAAAGCTCTGCATTTTATGAGTTAACAGAATTTAAGAGAAAAGAATAGATTCTTCTGTCACGCGCACCTCCGAGACACGATTAGGATTGTCAAATTTAGAAATTTATGATCATTCATAGTTTGACTCTAAATAAAGATTATTGCACAATTGTTGCTAGCAGTTCTCCGTCCTCATTCCACATTCTTCCAGTGACAAGTCCTCTACCAAAGTTCATGTTTGTGCAGGTTGTTTCATAGAATATCCACTCACTCATCTGAAAAGAGACATTGAGTTTCAAGAATTTGGCTTTTGTCATAGCATAATCAAATTTCATCATCGGAACAGGGGTCCAGTACATGTACATGTACTCTTTGTTTATGCTCACATAGTAATAGAAAAAGGCATGCTAGCAAGATCATAGCCATCGTTCAGAGCACTGTCTGAAACATCATCATAACAGCGTATCTGTGGGATGGGTTAAAATCATTGAATTCCATATCTGGAATAGCATCATTAGCTTTCTTTCGCAAAACAAAGGGCTTGCAAAAATAGCCAGTCCCTAGTAGCAATCTAGAAATGCCCTAATCATAGACACTGTATGGGGTATAATTACTGTTTGCAATTTTGTTAACAAGACAATTTCTCAGGCTAATTATTCATGCTACTAGGGACAGCCAATCAGATAACAGTCAGATGGGTCCCTGTGTTTAGTTTCCTAACCGTATAACGCTATGATACTATTTCCATTCTAAGAGAAGAATCTAATTCAGTGGTTTAAATCGATCAGTTAGTCTCCCAAAAAGTGTTTGGTCGAGTTGTTTGTAGATGAGAACCACAATGAACAAAACTATAATGAGCACTCTCAAAGGGGCTATAGCATACATAAGCTTCAATTTACAGGAATATTTTGTGAGGAGCAGATCGGGTTTTAAATACCTAGGCATAGTTAAGACAAAACAATCCAGCAAAGCACATCAAGTCACACCTAACAAGAGAGAGTGTACTTACATTTACATTGCAGTGGAACCATATGGAGTGGTCAAGTGATGTCCCCAGAGTAATATCCGTAAGAGGCCTATTAGAAATCGAACAATACCCAGTTGTTATATCTGAAAAGAAGGCTAGTAATGATCGGTGGTGATTTTGGTCGTCTCCTACAAAATATACAGCAACATGTAGATCATTTACACATTGAATATATTTCTGCTGATTTTAGGCACCTTTCAATAAAAAAATCTATACCACAAACTATTACAGTCAAAGGTGACACCAACTTGTTTTTTTGCAGGCAGAAAGCAATTGATCATTGCAATTGACAGTAAGCAGTACTCATGAAATTCTCACCTATATCAATTTTGAGGCGGAGCTAGCATTGTAGGATGTTTGTTGGACGAGTTGATCGGCTGATGAACTTGACAGGATCCAGCAGCTTGAGCTCAACTGGAAAATCCCGAAGGAAGCTTTGGATATAGCCAGGTCTGTCAAATACAGCATAAGAGATGTCGTCTGGATTCGGATTGTTTATATTGGTGGGTAGCGCGTTTATCTGGCTGTCAGCATATCACACTTGACGTTGAGGGCATGGCTAGCCTCTTTTGCTTCTTTGTGATATGAAGCTAGCATGGTGAATATTGGTTTCTCCCCTTGACTGATGGTTACGGAGCAAGAAGAAAAACTTTGTCCATCTCTGGTCTTAGCTATTTTGAGATATGCAGAGCTGTTCTTGTTGCCTCCTCTTATGAAGCAACTGTGAAGACTATGAGGGTTGAGTCCTTTTGTGATGGTTCTGTTACAAGCGCTTATTGCCATGCTTACTAAGTTTCCTCCGTAGGTGGCTCTGGCTTCTAGGCTTTGCCACAAATAATCTGCCCTATAAAAAGTCGGCTGTTCCTCTGCCGAGCTTCCCCAATTTAATGCTTCAAAATAATCTGAATCATTTAGATGAATACATTAGCTCTATAATTCAGTAAAATGTTTTATAGCATTTATGAAGGGTATTATAATGAATGTGTCAGTCTAAGGGAGCTTCATGTACTTATCTGATATTCAGGGAAATTAGAAAAAAAAACATGCAGAGAGTGTGAAGTTTGTGTTGATGTGGTGATTTCAGAGGAGAATGCATGCTCGGCTGCAGGAATGTCATTAAGATGATTAATTTGAAATTTTATTTCGGTCACACTTATAGAGTACCTTTGACCTATATACCATTCCCGTGTTTCCGACAAAGCACCATTTGAAGTACATACGATCCGTAGTATTTTAATATCAGAATGAACTGCTCTAAAGTGGAGGATCGCTGCATTCCATTTTAATGACCAGGTTTTTCAAGTGGATTGCTGGCCAGCAGGACCAAGCTATAGGAATTACCATCTCTATGCCAACAAGATGACAACTCCTGATTTGTTCACACAACAATTGCCACAGCCTTGATTTTTAAGCATTGTTAAGAATATAATTATTCACCGCGATGACAATGAGCTTTTCCACATTTAAAACACTGTTAAATAAGTCCAAAGCTGAGGAAGTTTTTTCTCAATGCCATCATGATTATCAACTAACTTGCTGTGTCCTGGCAGTCAACAACAATGATGGGTTGTACTCTGGGTTTTTCGTTGGGTATTAGGAATTCGTTAATCACTTTTCTATTGCTTAATATTTTAATGGTGATGCCATATTCATCGTGATTCTTTCACACAACCTTGGTAGATGATACTATATAATGAGGTAATAATGAGATATTATTTTTAAATTAAGATAATTTTAAGATAATATTTGTATGTGCACAAGTAAACTATATATCTGGTTTGGGTTCTGGAGCTTTACCAGCAAGCTTCATATAAGGCCTAGAACCGACAACTGGGTTAAACCGAGAGGGCATGATATGAGTAAGTAAAGAGGGTATCTTATTAATGTTCTGGTTTTGACTGCATGTACGCTGGTCTTATAAGGAGATGCTTTTTCCTTGGAGATGCAACGTTTTCGTTGGAGAGCTTCACAAATATTATATTAATTGATTGCAAGCTATTTATTGTGTGGTCTTATTTATCTATAGACCCTATCAATCAGAGGGGATTAAGGAGACATGCCCCGGCCTTGTGGTCATTTGACCACGGGTTGGAAAAGTGAGGGAGCTGCTTGTTACCATCTAAGCTGTGTAAGAAGATATTATGCTTGTAAACCCCAGCTGCCAACCACGCCACTAGGGGTCACAAGATTTCCAAGTAGTGGTGTACATGCATGGGGTTTCTATGAGGGTGTCAAGAAATTCACTGCCCCAATCCCTCCCCCCCCCCCTTCCCATTTTATGTTCTCTGCCTCAAAGATGATAACCACAGATAGACATCATTTTGGAAACCACTAACACATGTAGTATGGGAAAGTGCTGTTACAAGCGACCTGGAAAGTCATTTATTTGTTCGTTGAAAAGTCTCTCACATTTAGCGTCTGTTCTATATAAAACTCATTAAGACCAGGGTTGTAGATCATCAAGGTTTGAAAGCTAATGTATCTCAATTTCAGTCCCAGATCAATGACATTAATTCAGAAAATATATCAACATTACTGACATAAATTGAGATATATAGGCTTTCGCACACCAAATTATAGTTCTAATTCTAGATGATGCAAAAGCTGGAGCAGAAAAGAAACTTTCAACTTAAAATGGATGACATTTTAGTTCTTGCCGTCAAAGTAGACACCATCTGGTCAATTATCTCATTTTTCATTATTTTGATCCTTAATAAATCAGTATTTGCTGTAAAATAGTTTGGCCGTTGCCTATGATAAAGACAGTGAATGCGTTTCAAATGAAAAGAATACCAAACACAAGGTAACATCAAGAATTGTGAAATCCATTTTCACCCCTTGCCAACAATACCATGTGCATCAATCGCTAGCAATCTAAAACAGTTCAACATTCTTAGAATATCATTTTTCAAATAAATCCAATTTCCCAGCTGCAATGATACCTTTTGACCTCAATTTTCCTGCAGTTATCTCAGTGTCAGGTTTTACAGCCTTGTCAAGCAGCCACGGTTTTTGGTTTTGGTCACTCCCAAAACCAAAATAACCGTGGCGCGTGACAAGGTAATGTTTAACTATGATAAAATGTGGTTCTCTTGACCCCCTTGTCTCTTGACATCGTCCCATGGAGTTTGCGAGCATACTTACTACTATAGGCACAGGCGCCCATGCCTGTGACCTCTATCCAAACTGAACACAAAACCTTTCCTATGGCTGTTTATTATATGTTATCAGTGGGCAAATAAGTGGGCTACATCAATCTGCTGATCCAGCCGCAGTTAGTGAGCTATGGCGCAACTGCACAGTTCAAATCATGCTACTTGGGATTACAGACTGAGAGATTGGAAGCCATCCATTCAATCAGAATCATAACGGAGTGTTCAAGCTCTTGGAAGAGGGTCACTAACTCCCTGCTCTGACCTTTGAGTAACAACCACACCAGTCACACCAGGTCACAGTGAGTGCCTGAACAAGAGTCAGAGAGAGTGGGTGCAGTAGTTGGTTACAGAAAACTTACAAATATTTATCATATCATAATTGTGTTTGAGAGTAATGTAAAACTCATAATTTTAATGATAGTGTGATAAATTACTTACTGTATAATGTTTGCAAAACCTCAAAGTCTCTCAATGTGATAAATACACTAAATTATAATAGCTTGCAAGATAAAAATATGCACACTTGCAAAAGGTGGGCGTGTTGACATTTGACTACTTCCTTAGACCTAAACAAAGAGTACTTTACAATTTACAACTATTATTAATATGCCTAATTATCTTTGCTGGTACATAATGGATAAAAAAGGAATAGCCTAAGATTTCATAACAACTACAATTATCACTGAAATTGGGTTGATCTTTCATAACAAATTTAATTCAAAACTATAGATTGCAGGCTATTTATCATGGCGGCCTCCATGAAAACTTGCTTTTTCAGGCAAGCTAGCATACTCAGCAGAAGAATTGCATCCACAGGCAAAGTAAGTATGCATTAAGGTACACATGGTAGCCGAGGAAGACTTCCAAATTCACAAAAAAAGAAGGCGGTTCAGCAGAACATCTCCATCTACTCTAGAAATAGAATAAATCAAATTGTTTTTTTACTCCAACTCAAGCCTTTCAATTAATTCAAGCCATTCTCAATTTATCCATTCCTTCTTACCTCGAATCTTACCTCGATTATTGAAGAACACTCACAAATAAAGCCCTAGGGCATAAAGGGGAGTGCCTCATATATTTACCATTTGTCAGCAAAAAAACCAGTGGTCCTTAGACTTACCCAACAAAGCCTATATTTGCCAGCAAGGAGTTCCCCTGTTACTACTTGTTTGCCAGTAATATATCCAGTTATTGGTTGAGTTTGTTGGTGTGGTTGATACTGGAAATTGGCAAAATCAAGGCATATGTTAGTCCCAGGGGCCAATAGATAGAACAGTACTAGACTAGCTCCTCACTCACACAGACACTGTCACACTGTGACTGTCACACGTGACACTGTGACTGATATTCTCTATGACACTTTATTATTCTACTCATTCTAGTCTTCCTTGGTCATATATTAAAATTCTTGGTTGTACCAAAGAGGTAACAGTTACTCCTTGGTTGTACGCAATACTTTACAGCCATGAGCAACAGATGATAATGATGATAAACTTCTTTCTCGTAGCAAGCCGCCTAGATCAAAGTTAGTTGGTCAAGACTTTAAAACAGTAGGCCCTAAGTATGCATGCCTAGAGAGGCATGAGAATTGGTCTGTTCAATCCAACTCTTTTCAATGAAGTTTTCATATAACTGTCACTGGTATGCAAGACGCCATGACATATTGCCTCGCCCCGTGTCACCAGGGCCGTCATGAGTGCCAATTAAGAAGAGAATAAATATTCGTTGTGGACGGATTTTCTTAATAAACTTGTCAGTAATAATTATATATATCAAGTGTGAGGAGTGGCAGATACAGTAATGGCTCAAGAGTAAAGTCATGCTAGTAACTTCATAGGCCTATCGATGTGAAATAAGGGTCAACCTGAAGTATCATGGTTAAAAGCTGTCACCTGATGTTGGCCTATTATGTTTTAACATTTCAGATTGATGCCCTTGCTGTTGCTTACTTCCAAACATCATCCCAGAGATTAGAAACAAGTGGCCTTAACAGTGTTAAACTGTCACAAGCAAAACCTGAAACCACAACGAGTCATGGAAAGGTTCAGCAGATTAACAGAGCCATGCAGGTCTACCTTGAGAACATGGTCAAACATGGTCAGTAAATTAAAATCTTCAGTTCAATAAACAGAAATGAAAAAAATTTAATCCCTGAATGAATAGAGTCTGCCTAGGCCAGCCACAAGTTGTTATATTCTTTCAACTTCATGGAAGAAGCAGCTCCCACTGACATTGAGACTACACTATTTGCATGTGCATCTCTGATCGTTAGAGTCAACTTAGAATGTGTACCTACTGCGAGTCCGCCCCTTAATAATGGAATCGACCCAGGGTTGTCACACCAATTTTTTTCAGAAGCTAAGTAAATTTATTCACTCTCCATTGATCAGTGATATACATGCAATAGTATATCACGTGATCAGTGTGGAAGCAGCTTAAGTCTAAAAGTTGCTGATTGGAATCTCCAGTTGTTTTATGATAACAGCAGCCTTGATTTCACTTGTACGTACTTGAACTACAAACTTCCCATACCTCTTGTTTCATAATAATGTCATACATTTGACGCATCGTTGTCTCTGTGTTATCAGATGCCATGATGGCCGAGCATGAGGCAGACTTTGAGATGGGAAGGCGTTACTTGGCAAATATGATGGGAGCTGATCCTGAGAATTTCACACAAGAAGAAATTGATGTAAGTTAGAACTATCAAAAGTTTGTGTATCATGAACATATAACATATAAATACAAGTATTTATATGTTATGTTATACATCTCCGATTCAAGAGACAGCCTCTCTTTACGACAGTCACGTGACCAGGCCTGATCACTGCTGTGTTGCTGGAAAAACACTCAAAGATTGGTCCTAAATGTTATACAGAGGCTCTGATGTGAGGTCCAAAAATGGTATTACCCTAGAGGAGAAAAATATTCATAGGAGGAAAAGTTCACCCTTTCGCATATGCTTGAAATAGCGAACTCTAAAGTCTGCTAATATTCACTGACCTTCTTAGCTAGCGGAAATTAAGTGCCAGCCAACAATATGCCATCCCCTAAACTGAACTCAAGCTATCGGCATCAAACCACTAAGATATGAATGGGAAAATCATTAACTGTTCAGAAAATGCATATATGATACATTTTCATTCTACCCTGCAATGTAAGGAGTTCATTCTAACTCTTCTGTGGGGTACTTATGCGTTGTCTTATGCAATCATCAAAAAGGATTTACTGGTCATCCAGCTACCATTTTACTATATAAGCCTGATGAAAATGATACTAATACCAATAAGCTCAGTGGTCTATTTCTAGTTAGATTTTGCATGATGGTTCCTTCACAGATTATTGGCCAGAATCTCCCATTTAATTATTATGTTCCATGATGAACAAATACCCTATAGAGGTGCTTATCACTCTGCTATTAGTGAAAATGCTAAAGTGGATCATGACTCAATTTTCCAAATCGTCAAAGTCCATGTCAATTTGAAGTTGTCTCCTCATTTTCATCGATTTCTCTTTGCTTGTTATTAGTTCAACCACTCAGAATATTCTCTATTGTTTATTCTGCAGGAAGCGATAGAATATTTACTACCTTCAGGTTTGCACTCTATACGTTCCAGACCTATGATGAGGCATCCCAAAGAAATATTCCCTGTACGGAAAGGTAAGAATTCTACTAACCTGCAAAACTGCACAACTTACTCTTCTTCCGGAATCTCGGGTAAAGCAGAATGCATAGAATCATATGTATATGTTGTAAATTTCTCTTTCTTGTTTCACAAGGGTTGATTGGTTTCAGGTCTTGTTTTCACCTGAGCAAATGATGGAACAGTGTCATATAATACCTCTTCTGTGGCCACATACATCTTATCATATAACCATTGTATGATTATTTATTTACAGCTGCTGAGTTTGATTCCAGTGGAAGGCCGTTCCATCCCTTCTTCTTCACAGGAAAGCCAAACTACTACGAATTAATGCATGTAAGTTTATCAGAATAATTTTTGTTTTTGGCAAACTTTCATATCACTTTCATATAGGCCTAACCTTGAATGTAAATAAGTGTAGAAGTCTGCAAATCAGCAAACTTGGAGTTGTCTCATTTATGTCAATGAACAGACAATTCTCACACTGTGTTATGTTTCTTACCTTCTTACACATTTCAGACAGCTGGGCAGAAGATTCATGCCCTAGACAGGCGCCAAGCAACACAATCATCTTCTTCAGTTGATGCAACATCGATAGAAAAGTGAGTGGCGAATAACTCAAAAACTAGAGTTATTTTTTATAAGTAGAAATTTATTGGCTGTGAAATTTAATTACGGCAATTGTATCTGAACAAAAACTTAGACAATAGATGTTAATTCACAGTGTTGTATACAATATATATACAGAAAAACATGCATCGACTGTTACACTATTCAATGCTAGGGTGGTTTGTTATCCTCTGGGTCTTTTTGTGGTAGTGGAATTGTGCACTTTCCAGCTACCCTTATGTTCAAAAGGGCAGCAATGATATTTAAATTTTGCGTGCAAGCCAATGGGTATCTCATTTGTGATATTTTATACAATACACGCGATATATATGCAGGGTGAATTTGAAACGCAAACACTGAATATATTGCATACAACAATAATGATCTAGGGCAAAGCTCTCTGCCATGATTGAAAATAATAATTTTGCCAAGTTGCTGATGGAGTATTGCGCCATGTAATTTTCATGAACTGTCTTTTGTATTTAAATAATATAATATTAATATTTTGATTTTTTTAATATTTTTAAGCTTAGCAGAGTATCGTTCTCTGTAGTCTGAGCTCCCAGAATTATGTAAACACCCAGCCCCCCCCCCCTCTCCCGCCTGATGGCCCCCCAGCCGGGGAAGCTGATGATTTGCTTGTTGTCATTGCTTAATAATCATTGCACTTTTAATTTTTGTAATGTCTTCTTATTTTTTAATGTCACCATCTGTATCCGACCACACATTAGACAGCTGGCTAAGCAGGATCTCTCAGATAAATTATGGCAAAGTTCTGGCCGTCAACAAATACATCACCGACCCTGGCCGCATCCGTGTCTTGAATTGTGTTTGCGTCTGAAGAAACTGAGACACACAACGTCCTACAGTTTTGTTTGATAGTAATTAAGCGAGCTAAGAACAATAATACTCCTTGTTATAGATTACAACTACACAAATAATTTCTTGACGTTTGGATGTTTCTTAATTCATTACCAGTTCACAGATGAGGCACGATTATTATGAACATTATTTGGATGGGTTGGGGTGGTTTGAGAGGTATCTTTTGAATGTGGGTCGTAAATTATTAAATTTGCTGGGATTTCACCTCCTGCTTCTCACATGGTCATTCAATTTTATTTTGCCGTTTCCAACAAGTCTGGTTAGTTTCAAGTTATGTAATTTTAATTTATATCGATAATATGAGAATTATTGGTATATAGAAAGAGTTTTAAATATCTTAAACTTATCTTATCCTTCCAAAGAAGTCAAGAAAATAAGTCTTTTTTGCAATTTTAACCAAGAACAGTTAAATTAATAAATATGGTGTGGTTTAAAGGGAAGGGCACTGTGAACAATATTTCAAAAGTACAAAGGAGCCATTTTTTATATTTTCAAGTGTACAGGTTAGCGAACATTATTCATTTTATATCCTGGTTGTCGGTTCCTGTATCTTACATATCAAAGAGTTACTCAACCCCTTTCAATATTACAGAGATAACGAAATACAAAAGACAAAATGGATTGCTAAAGAAGATTTACAAAAGACGATACTAGAAGAAATAACTGATTCGCAGGTGAGATCAAAGGCCCGATAGCCAAGTGCCGAGGTCAATATGCAAGTAAATATCTTAAAAGTCCGCCAATATAAATCAGATTTGAGAACCCGACCAATTAAACGAAATGCGTCACGAGCCACGTTGCGGCGCGGATTGGAAAATATTAAATCTAATTGTTGCTAATGCTGCTGTTAATCATCATGTTTATGGTCTGGAAAAAGGGCGTTGAATTTCCGCAATTTAAATGGTTTTGCTCGTCTATGATTAATCATTAATTAGCGGCTATTCAAAGGGTAAAAAGTCTATATTAGTTTTTAACATTTAAAACTGCTCTTCAGGAAAGAAAAAAATTGTTATGTTTTTATTCGTTTATCTTTCGATGAGGTTGAACGTGTTTTCACCCATTAAAAGTATTCACATTTATTACAGAGCATAATAAAATTCTTCACCTAAGAATGACTGCAATTTCTATATGCAGCGATGCTATTTTCCCGATCCAGGAACTCCTTCGGTTGAAATGAGAAGAGAAATGAGAAAAATCATCGAATTCACCCCGCTTTAAATCGTCACTTTTCTGGTCTTTGCTCCCTGCTGAGTGATTTGGGAACAAGACCTCTGATAGTGATTATGAAAGTTTTTGCTCAGTATAGACAATGTGAGGTCAACATTCAACAGGGTGCTACAATGTGTCCCTAAAACAGCAGTGAATATGATCCCAATTTGTGGTACGGTGTAATCATTGGAAGTATGATTACATTAAAAGACTTCTCTCCAGTCAGATCTCACTGAAATTACACTTTTGACATAGTATGGTTAAAATGTGAGGAAAATGTTATACGTAAAAGTTTCGGGTAAATATTGTCAAAAAAAAAACAAGCTTGTTGATCAACTACTTGAAAATTTGAGTGCCGGCCATTATTTCATAATATTATTCTGCCCTTACCAAAATAAAATAACATAGTGAAATGACAGCAAAATAATCCAAACATCCAGTTTAGGAAAATGGTGCAAAAACTGCTCTTTTAGTTATATTCAGGTCAGAAGGCCAAAATCTGGCGATGACCGAGTGGTAAAAATTATCCCCTTTTACCAAAGCATATTCTATTTTTGTTGGAGTGTTCTCCATACCACAAAAATCTACTCATCTCACCAATTGTTATGATTATGATAAATTTGAATAATTATGTTACGGAGGAGATGAAACAAGTCACAACCATCTGTTCATTTTCAAAATCTGCAATTTTTTGGAGTGGGTTCATCTTATAATTCAATGGGAAAATTTTAATTTTTCAAATACTCAACTTCCGTTCACATTCTGTTTACATGTGCATTTGTGTCTGATACTACAATAAAGGTTTTCCCAAGAGTTTTCCAATCACATGAGCCTTCCAATTAATGTTTTGGAGTAGATTCATCTTATCTCAATGGGAAAGTTTTAATTCTACATTCTGGTTACATGTGCATGAGGCTACAAAAAAAAACGTTTTCTAAATAGTTTTCCAATTACGAGTGCCTTACATTATTGTATGGGCTGTAATTAATCTGTGGTAATATCGAATGAGGCTTGATTCCATTGTTCACACCACTAATCTGGTGTTGCAATGATTACACTGGTACAGCTGTAGGGCTTATGCTGCTTTAGTATACAACTAATACAGATTATCCATATTATTATTTTACGACTTTTACTCTGAGGTGAAGAGCAGGTTTTCCTTTATTTCTTTTTTATCTAGCTATTGTTTTTACACATTTTGTTTTACGTTAATCAAGTGTTTGTTCCGTCATATACAATATAATCCCATCCTGCTATATCGATTTCCTCCCATTATCCCTCTGAGGAAGACAAGGTGTCAATCTGTAGTTTTTTGCTCATTAGATTCAATATCTCAGATACTTTCTTATCCAATGACTGCCTATCAATGGTAATGCAGATGTGGTGAATTTCTTTTGTTACCATGATCATACCAAGGAATCACAGGAGGAAAAAAAATGCCTCTTCTCACAAACTTGAGATGAGGCAAACTTTTCCTCCCGTGAATTTTTTTGGCTAGCTAACATTTACTCTGTACTATATACAAGCCCCCACATTGCGAAAATTGATGCCAGCTAACATTGAATCACCCCTAAATAAGCCAACTCTAGCTAATGTAATATATTCCCCTAGCTCTAGGGTAGGTCAAATATGACCTGTACATTTTTATAATTATGTTTTAAATGTTCTCTCTTTTAGTTTGAGCGATTTCTGCGTCTGATGGACTTGTTGGTCGCTCACTCACACTCTCATATAGAAACGGAGTATATATTAAGCTATAGGATACCTCTGATCACTTGGTCTAAATTAGCAAAATTATCTGAAGTGCAAACCGATGAAGAGACAGGTCTGCAATTCACAACAGCTGACGGTAAGAAATGGTAGCAAGGTAAGCGCATCATCGTTTACCCTATAGGAGTAAGGTATACAGGCTAGTTTATGGCTAGCTAAAATTTACGCAACCACATTACATCATTAAAACTCATACCTTGGCGAGGCAAAATTGTGTTTGCTAAAATCAGGTCCTCCCCCCCCCTGAACTACCTTGAATTATCTCCAGGTAATGTCTTGAAGTAGCTGTTAGGTTGGCCAATGATCCTCAGTCAGGTTAGAGAAGCTCTCTTACTTGCCTTCTTAATGTGTCACATTGTGCTCTCAGGCTAATATGCTTAGTTCCCTTCTTGATTTATATGAGTATCCATCTTTATGTCTTTTCTCATGCGAATCATTCGAACAGTGATTAGTTTTGTTTAACTTTTTTCTCCTTATTTTTCCCTCTATTTGTGTATGTTTCTTTTTCTTATTTCTCTATTTATGTGTATTTCAGGTGCTAGGAAAACAGCCAAAGCACATTGTAAGCTGACTTTTAAGAACACATCAGATGAGGTTGGAAAGTTCACTGTGAATGATGCTGGCATTGATTATTTCACCGAACTGTCACAAAGGTATCAAAATAGACCCTAGAGGAGAAACTCTTAACTGGGGTAAAGTTTGGCTAGTTGAGCTAATTTTAGCTAATACAAATTTAAGCTAACTACGGAAGTTAGGCTAATGTGGTTAAAAAAACAAATTATCTAGTTAGCCGCAAGTTCATCATCAAAATACTTAACCCCTCTAGGGTTTACGGAACAAAATTCCTGCCTTGTAAATTAAGTTCCTCATCTTAGTTGTTATAGGGATGTGTATGGTAGGATTCCTCAAACATCGAGCATGATTGGCTAGCAAGACTAACTCTGTATCCCAAGAACTGAACATTGAGTTTGGGGTTATGGTTTGGTGCTGTAACAAAGTCTTAAGGGTGAAAAAATCACAATGACTAAGTAAATCTTGAACCACCATCTTCTCTTAGAACATTTTTCCGCCTTTACAGATTGCTGATCGGAAAATAGACTTTAGAATAGCTGGTCTCTAATTTCCATATCTTATACGTTAAAAAGTCTGAATAAATTTAGTCATGTTCTTTTCATGAAAACAGCTTTCTTAGGTATTAAAAACGCACCTTTGCACACCATACATGTCACAAATGACCTGTATTATCATTGTGCTACAAATCATTACAATCCTAAGCAGTGTCAGAACACAGATAGATACCCAGGAGGAGCAAATTTAGGCAAAGTTTTAATTGTTCATTTTTAGGGTGAGTTAATGTTGGCCAGGTAGGCAAGGTGGAAATTCATTAATAAAGAAAAAGGAGGAAGAGGAGAGTTTATTCTCCTGCGATTACTTTACCGCTCCGGGGCTTGTCGCATATCCGGGTTTAAATTACAGCTGATAAGAGGATGGCAAGGGTCATAGAATAAAAAAGTGTTAAATGGGCCTGGATTAAGTCTGGCAAGCAGCTACCGTTTATACTGCGGGAAATTAGGTTGACACACCCTCGGTCTCCGGGGGTTCAAAAGAGAAAATTAAATTAAAACGAACCATATGTAATAATATGTAATTGAAATTCAACTCGGTGCTTCAAAACGTTGAAGAAAGTTTATCCCTACTTCAAGAAGATTCATTAATCAGAATCCAGAGGATAATGTTCTGTGTTGAGATTAAGACTCAGATGATACAGTCACTGATGTCAGCCTGGCTTTACATAATAATCTCAGTTTATTACGATATTACGGTCAAGATTTTTGTTTTTTCATATTTATGAACCAAAGTTCAAACGATTTCAATCATGTTCCTCCCGAGTAGGGCTAGGATACCTTGCAATAAAGGTTGAAGAGAAACGAAATGGGAAGACCATGTCTTTCTTTATGGAAAGGTAAACTTTGTAACAGTTATATATATATATATACAACAGTAGTATAATTATATTATGATTATCGCGTAACAGATGGATGGAATTACATTTATATTTATGATTATAGTATAATTAAACCTTAAAAAATCAGCGTAATCGCCTTTAATTCTACAAAGAGTCACTATAACAAGTGTAATCTTTAAGATTAAGAAGTTTATGCCACTTCTAAATTGTCACGCAGCTTGCCGATTCCCACCATTACTTTTCATTAAATAATGTCACATAGATAAATCTAGCTAAGTTGGATCTTCATAGAGAGGATTTGAGCCTGTACTGTGATAATTTATTGCTCGCGTCATGGCAGATCGAAATCGGGAATTAATAGATTAGTGTTTACTTTTTTATATTTACTGAAACTTCACCTCCCCACCCATGGTCGATTATTCACCCTTCACACAGAGCCTTGATTCAGGGTCAAAACTATGAACTTATATTAATACTAATATTTAATTATTTATATTTTAATAGTTAAAATTTAAACTTGAAGTGAAATGAAGGAAGCGTAACCCTTCAAGGATACACTATATAGGATGAAAATACTCCACAATTTGCTATTCAGAAAATGTTTGAATGTGAGGGAAATAACATTGTACTTTTGCTGTAATATAACTTTACAGATAAACCAAAATGTACTCATTCGTATATGAACGGTATGAATCTGTCTCCATTGTGAGTGCTTGGCCTTCAATTTTGTAGTTATTTTGGTTTTAGGGCCCTTCAAGTATACCATTACACTGTATATGGCGACAATTATTCCAAATCTGATTTCAGTAAATGATAGAACGTTAAGAAAAAAACTTTGTGCAAACTTAACAGTTGAATCAAAAATTTTCTGCTGATGTGTTATTGTAAATATTTTTGGTTTTAGAGAACAGGTGATGACTCCGTTAGTCTTACTTGACGTTCTTGGTAAAGTAGACATAGAGTGTACTGTTACAGGCAGCGGTATGTCAGCTCAGGCAGGCGCTGTCAGACTGGCTATAAGTAACGCTCTGGCAGCATTCCAAACAGAAGAGGTCAGAGAGGGCATGCGACAAGGTGAGATGTGATAATATTATCAATATCATAGAGGAGTTTATTAAAAAAATTAAAAATCAGATGTCTTGTCACACGCCCCCTCCCGAAGCATGGGCGGCGAAATCCTTTGTCTGAGCGACGAGGCCGCAATATCTGCCCCTGTTTGCTCACTGTCTGCAGGCAGGTTGGAGCACACCCGGGGGCCAACCAAACCCCAGTAGTCGTTGGACCACAGTAGGATTCTAACCCAAGACCTTCATCATTTGCCTGCTAATGGTCCGATGCTCTAACCAACTGAGCCACCTCCTTCTATATATTTGCTTGAATTTTGTTTAGCTAGTTTGGAGTGACTTGATGTTAGCTAGCATCAATTTTCACCAAGTATGGAGTTTACATAAAATAGTGAAGTCGAGTAAATGTTAGCTAGCACTAAATTTTACCATTTTAGCATGTGTGAAATCGTGAACTTCACTCCCTGCAAATACTTCACTCCTCTAGGATAAATGCTGTTGTCTCTGATAAAAAACAAGGATTGATTGAACAGTATTTTGCCACAAATTAATCAGAAACTGACCATGCAAAAGGTCGAAACTTGCAAAAAGTGGGTTTGTCTTCGATGTTACGCCCCAATGTCAAAACGCTGTCATAACACTTAATTGTCATTCAACCATTGGTGAAAAAATGGGAGTAGATCAAACATATTATTGTACTTTGCAGTGCCGAAACTTACAATTGATTTGTAAGAGATTACAATTTAATTTGTTGCTTCCAAATGTCAATTGCTGTCGTAATTAAAGAAATTGATCTGCAAAAAATATGAGTTAAAGGGTCAGTCCTATTAGAAAAGTGGATATATTACCCAAGTAAATCAAATATTGTGAGTTCATAGGGCAAATAAAAGTAATAAAAAAATGAAAACTGTGGAAAATAGCAATTAGTTTTTTTCAATTATTTTAGCAAGGCTCATAGAGGATCATAGTGGTCAGGGGGAGGCGATAAATCACTATGATCCACTATGGTCCCAATTTTCAGACTTTGCAGCAGTTTTACTGCAATTAGGTTCACAGGCTGTTTTATTTCACATGCCCTAATGACTTTTCAGCCTGAGATCTTTAAAACCATACCAAACAAGGCCTAGTAGGACTGTCACTTTAACCAGGGGACTTTAAAACACTTAGGGTGGCCACAAATTGTTGCCCAATCGAACATCAAAATGAGTGACAACCGCTGTTGTTTTAAGAAAATACATGCAGCAATAAATCTGATGAAGAAAGAAAGATAAAAGGGATTAAAGGTGGTAATCAATTGCTCCATTGTAGTCGAGGGAAGTCGTGTGCGTGCATCTGCCTATATTTCACCATTTTCTTTTGAAGATTATTTTTCTGGGTACCATGTCCTGGTTCAAAAGCTAGAATGACCATGCAAGCCCACATGATTCCAACTGATGTTGGCAAAAACTCGACATGAGCTTAACAATTTGAATTGAACCCGGTTCCAGAAAAAAAGCCTGAGATCCTTTAAATCCAGGACCTCCTGTCTCCAGGGCCTGCCCCTTGAGGTCAATTACATAACAGGGATTCTTTGTAAAAAAAACCAGGAATATCTCTGAGAAATTACTGCTTTAAATCATGAACCCATGATAGAAAAAATGAGAAAGTTGAACACGATAATTTCATTTAAAAACAATGAGAAGAATGTCTTCGGAAGTTGCACATGCTTCAAGATGGTTAGTTAAAAGTGCTGAATTATTCATTGTCTATTATGAAACAGTTCACTTGAACAATAATTTGAAAAATGTTGCTATTAATAGTTCCACCGTAATACATATTATTGTACCTGTGCAAGTTGCAACTACAAAAAAAAGAAAGAGGAAATACCACATGAATGTAATGTGAAGTATTTGGATCGCAGTAACTATAGCACCAACTTCATAAACATATTTTTGAGTGTCACTTGAAACAATTTGTTTTTCCGGTGCCCCACCTTGATCTTCCCCTGAGCGTGATTGGTCGAAAGAATGCCAAATTCAACACTGTCCTCCTTGATTCCACAAAAATTCAAATATTTGGTTAGCAAAGCCTCTTTAATTACATAATAATTCACTCTTATCAAGTGTATTGGTTTCCCTTTGATAATTTTGTGGTCTTATAACAAGGAATTTGTGGAGGAAGAATTTATTGTTGTGGAGAAGGGACCACGATTGACCAATTCTTTTGTCTAATTAACCCATAGTATTAATACGTCAAAACCATAATATTTGCATACTGCAGGCGTCAAATTATGTTGATGCTGACATAAGCACTTCATATCACAACCTGTAGAGTGCCAACATCCTTAAAGAAGATGGATTGT
This sequence comes from Membranipora membranacea, assembly GCA_914767715.1. Classification (NCBI taxonomy): domain Eukaryota; kingdom Metazoa; phylum Bryozoa; class Gymnolaemata; order Cheilostomatida; family Membraniporidae; genus Membranipora; species Membranipora membranacea. The sequence continues at coordinate 10,708,104 of OU612073.1, read as the reverse complement.
TCGGTTCAGATGTGATAGAGCTTCACATTATTAACATTAAAAGTGAGAATCCTCGACTGGACACCACTGTGTTACATAAGAAACAAAAATCCAATAGGGAGTCTGACTGTGGGTATTTGAATGAGAATCAGCGATACTTTTTGAGCAAATAAATCACTATCACTGTACTCAAAATTAGTATTGACTTGGACTTCTGAAAAGGCAAACTCATCCCAAATCTTCACTCGGACAATCAAAGAGTGATTTTGGCTATTTGTATATTGTAACAGATAAACCCACCAAAATAGGAATAAAAAATGATTGATGCTTGGTTGTCCAAACCTAGATGTACTTATTTGCAAAGACCTTGGTGCCGGCTCCTGTGTAGCCACTGCAATCATAAAGATTGAACTTCAGAGGAATTTGCAGCATAACCGCTTAATTAATAAATTAACTGATGTCACCATTCCAAATTGCAATTTGTGATGGAGCTAATGAGTACTCTTCTTCTATTTTTAAACATTATGATTTGCCCTACATTCTGAGCAGATGTACTAAATTGCACATTGGTAAAGTGCTGGTGACATTGCAATTTACTGTAAAAGTGTGTCCTGGCAGCCAAATCGTGTCACTTTCTGTTTCCAACCATTCACATGGATTGTGGCAGGGTGGGGCAACAAAAAAGGTATGAAATCATCCTCGAAAAATTTGATATCAAAACTTGATAGGTGGTCTAGATATCCAATCAAATTTTCATTGAAGGTTTTTGATAAATGCGACGACGCTGTGCTACTTGTCAATGCACTGCAGGGTTTGATCAACGCTAAATCCTTAATCAATCTTTCTCAATAAGTCCCCGCTATAAAACCTGGATTAAACTTACCACATATCACATAATATCTGAATGGACGCTTTCTTCTTCAGACAAGACTGGTAGATCCTGTCACCTGCATAGGCTCAGTGGGGATGTGTCGCCGTTAACTTGAAATATCAGCCATTTAGTTGACAGTTTTTATATTTCTTTTGTTTACGGATGATCTGACGTAACCCTGATTAGGTGGGAACTTTATGGTTTTATAGCAGCCAGGCTCAGCTTCTTTGGGGTTACATCAACCTTATCAATCTGTCTTGTTTATTTTTTTGCATAGTTTCAGGATATCACGGACAGTAAGCGTGTTATGGGTGGAGGGATTTGTGGGGGGGGGGGTAAACTGTTGACGTGGTTCTGGTCAAAAATCCAAAACAACCCTTCCAATCAAAATATCCTCTGATTTCAGCCAATCAATCACAATAATTAAATGTGTGGCTGTTATCAAAGCTGTGGTGCAACGAGGGTTCTCAAAGCTCACATGAGCAGCTGAAGACACTCACTAGGATGCTGGTGCAAGTTTAAAAAGTGAAAGAAGCCTTATATTCTCAACATTTTCTCCACGAAGTCAAAAATAGTGTAAATTATTCCAAACCCGCACCAACATAATTCTGATTTTTGTAGTTGGTTTGCTAACGAGAGACCCAAGGATGAGGGAAAGAGAAAAACCAGGACAGAGAGGTGCCAGAGCTAAGAAAACATGGAAGAAGAGATAGAGGGTGTCATTCTCATTGTCAGCTAAGTGTGCCCTGTTTGCCAATATTACAGAGTAACCATAGTTGTTTTTTAAATACATCAGGAGATGAGTGTAGGAAATTCTTTTTTGCAAACTTAGTGACTCGATTTGACAGAGCGGGCAGCATATAGAAACAGTGAATGCCATGCAACAATTGCATATGATGAGCAAAGTGTGTATCACATTTTTTGAGTGCATTAAGAAATGAGTGCAGGAAATTTTTATTTGTAAATCTAGTGCCTCGATCTGGCAGAAATAAATAATGTTGTGGAAAATTTTCCGAAAAATGTTTGTTTTCAGTTCAAACTCAGGAGAGAGTTCAATTTGGTTACATGATGAATGATTAAAACAGATTAAGTAAGATTTATTTGATTAATGTGTACACAACTGTTGTTTACAGCTAAGCAACATATCCCCAAATTCTCAACAGTTGAAGAGAGGGTCAAATATAGCGTAGTGCTTGATTCAATAAAGAATTTTCTCTTTGATAAATACTTCGTTTGACGTCTTCTGAAATTCTGTTAGCTCTTGAATCTCTTAATACCTTCTGAGGCAAGCCACACACCATGCTAAAGTCTATGTCTTGGCCAGTGAAAAATTAAACCACAATAATTGTGAAATGTTACGTTGAAAGCATTATGTGGTGTACTTCTGGTTCAAATGCTACCCACAAAGAACATGTAACTCCCATAGCATTATTAGATAATTTCGGACCAATCTTAACCTTCAGCTTCATCGAAAAAGGAATGAAATTCATTATTGCCTTTCACTACAACGCGTCTTTGGTGTCCATTGATACTAAAATCGGTCCATATACCATCCGGTTACTTTGAGCTACTAAAAATAATATAACTATTTTTGCTATCAACCAAAGAGAGTGATATAAACTACTGTAGTATATATTATATAAAATGTAAGAAACTTAAAATATCCCTTTGTCCCTAATCCTGGCTCAGTGCCTGTTACGCAGTTGTTCAGAGGATTTGAGGACATTTCAGAACGAAATGCCTACTCAATATGACTGTTTTAGTTTTATATAATTCTTGCCAAGGTGTTACCCATCTTTTTTGGCCAAATGCAATGAGCAGGAAGATTAGAAGGGCTTCTACAACCATTTCTTGCCTTTTGCTAAACCAATAATTGGCTGTAGCATTATGCAAAAAGAACCAAATGAACTACTGATGTGTCTCTCATTGCCAACCTGTTGTAACAGTGAACTTTATGACGCTGACAGCGACTTTGCTGTTTACAGCAGGCTTTCACGGTGCCAATAATGTAACTCTTCGTGTAGGGACCAAGTTATTTCTCAAGTCAGCTGTAATTTGCAGTCAAAAATTTAAAGGTATTTGTTAAAAATTAAGCTGACAGACTTCAAGGATAGTCACTAATTGTTTAAACATATTGACAACTTCTCGAGTTGCTTTCTCACAAACATATTCAGTTATGGGCAAATGGCCAAAAAAGCAGCCGAGCAGAAGTAGTAACCGCAGTCAGCGAAGTGCCCATAGTAGAGTATCTAGTATCGGTGGCAAAAGTCGACACAAGAAAAAGAAGAAGGATCGCAAACATAAGAAGTCAAAATCACGATCACCAAGTAAACACTATAAAGAGGTGACCTCTTTGTCTAGATCATCTGTCAGACTCAAGAAAAGTAAGAAGAAACACCACAAGGACAATATGAGATCATCTTCTGATGTTCATGTTCTTCTATCAAAGCACAAAAAGCACAAAAGCAAGACTAAGGACCGATCGTCATCAGAATTAACTGTGAAACACAAGAAAAAGAAGAAGGATAAATCCAAAAAGAAAGATAAGGATAGAGAAAAGCATCAACATCGAAGTAAGAAATCGAGTAGAACAAACTCATTGTCTGAGGAATATTACTATTATGATGTGGATTCCCCACCATCAAAACGTGGTCAAATAAAGACTCTGAAAATTCCAGGTGCACACCCTGATTCTGATACGGACAGTGATACGACTGTTGGCAAAGACACAAGATCAATAAGCTCTGATGAGTCTGAGATGTACCCTATGAAAGTTCCTGGCAAGGTGTCCTTCTGCAAGCGGCAGCCATGTTTGTACGATCCGAGGTTGGATAATAATGCTTCCTATCATAGATACTGTAGACGCCAGCCATACAATACCAAATATGATGACAGTAGTAACCCCTTTCTTAACAGTCCATCTATGATTGCAGCAAGAGTGTCAGATGATCCCAATGCAGCCAATCAGAATCCTGTTGACCAACCCAGTGCCCCTCACAAACAAAAGAAATGCTGCACTGTGTTATGAATTGTTGCCCCAATGAATCCGTATTTTTTTTAAATAAATAACTATACAAAAATCTGCCTGCTGTACTTGGTTTTTTGTAAGGTACTCTAACAGATCAACCAATGTTACACATTCACCTTCCTATCTAAAACCTAACTAAAGTAATAAAATAAAACAGGTTCCTGTAACTGTGAATGAACTTGATCAACATAACCTCTTTCTGATATGTCTATTCACCCAAAATTATGAAAATACTTCCAAAATTCAAGTGTAAGCAGAACAATGATAAAACAAATGCAGCGTTTGGGCTTAGCCTGGGACAAATTTTCCCAACCAAGAGCTTCTTTTATGCATTATGGTGATGGAAAGTACAACACTACACACACCCAAAATAATGTCAATGTCTTATTACAATTCTGGGTGATACCTTTTGCTGCTGAGTAACGTTCTGATGATCTTCCCGTTTCCTTTTACAAACATTATGTTGACATCATTGTTTGCAATGATGGATCAACAATGTACTACGATGCTCAAGATAGGCAAGGTACATACACACAGCCTGGCCAACAGAATGGATACAGTGCCGGTTTACCAAGGAATACTAATACAAACGATCGACAAGATGGTTATATTGCCAATCTGCCTAGGGATACTGATACAACTGTTCGACAAGATGGCTATATTGCCAATCTGCCTAGGAATACTGATACAACTGTTCGACAAGATGGCTATATTACCAATCTGCCTAGGAATAATGATACAGTAACAATCGATAGACAAAACGGCTACATAACTAATCCGCCTAGGAATACTGATACAAGCGCTCGGCAAGATGGCTACATAACCATCCCAACGAGGAATATTAACCCAGCTGTTCAACAAGGTGGAAACATCCCTAATTCATCAAGGAATACTTCCCTTACAGATGATGACACTTACATATACCCTAGTGGATGTACTCTGAAAAACTGTTCGTTGCATCCAGAGAAACACCGTCATTCAAGTCAAAATTATCCTGAACGCACAGTTGATAACATTCAGATTACCTCTAGGGCAACTAGCGTCCCAGAGGACTATCAGGTAAGTCGATATACTCAGTCAAATCAGACATCCCGAGACAGTAGTGTTGAGCCAAGCAAATCAAGCAAGAAGAAAAAAAAGAAGAAGGATCGTTATGACAAACCCCACAAACATGGCAAACACAAACACACCGACATTAAACCGCCTCGTCATATTGAATTGGGTGCTCTCAGATATTTAAGGGAAAGTAAGAAGCAATACATGAAACGAAACGGTCTGGACAAGAAATCTAAGAAGAAACGCAGTCAAAGGGATAGGGAAAGCCAAACCGAAGATGATAGCCCAGACACTAATAAACTTGGTAAGAAAGAAAAGTACCTCACATCTGATTGTGGAGTTGCCCAACTTGCTCACTCGACTGAGTATATACCTCGGAAAAAAGGAGAGGAGCGGGAACGCTTAGATAGTTTCAATGAATTGGATGAAACCACTAATGATTATGACCAGTTGAATCCTAGCCAGCCCCCAACTCCTGCAAACCAAAATAACTACCCAACAGGCCAGGATAAGAAGGATCCATTCTTTAGGCCAACAAATGCACAAGCTGACCAAAATCCAGACCGAACAATTCATGGTTTTATCAATCCTAAAACTGGTTCTTATTACCCACTACCTCAATCTCTAAACCGAGCAGCTAGCATTAGTCCGCAGTCACCAACGACTCCACCTTCACACAAAGACCCATTTTCACCTTCAGAGCGGGATCGAATTTCAACTTTAGATCGAGATCGGTTTACACCTTCCGAGCGAGACCAATTGTCACCATCACAGCAAGGCTCATTTATTTCTGAAGAATTAGAATGGCGGCCAGATGTTAGTGAATCTGAGCATCAGAAGTCGAGGGGAAAAGGTCAAGACAGAGACAAAGGGCCATCAGATAATGAACCCCCTGTTGAAGATATTCAAGAGGATCAGAAGAACAAGAAAAGCTGTTGTACAATCTCATGACACATCAAAAAGTTTTTTCCTTTTCTTTTATATAAATGTTCCAAATCATAAAATTGGTTAAATGTATCAAGTACTCACTTCTTCTTGCCCTAGCAAATTATAGAAACTAGAAAGTAAAAAGTGGTGTAAGGTGTCCAACTGGGAGGGGGGGGGGGGTAATTTGTCTTTCAATAGTGTATTGTCTTATTCATCTATCCATCACTGGCAGTGGCTTACCTGACCTCTTGGCCATTTATATATAGTTAATGACTTGCCTGATATCTCTCGGCTAGATTTTTCTAGCAAGCCGTTGAGCTGTACATAAATCGGGTTAAGTGAAGCTTGATAAAACAACAGTCCCCAGGGGGTGATTTCGCACACTTTGGATGTTAACATCACTCTTCCGGTTGGCTATGACATCATACAAGGGATTTTATGACCCCGGGTGTCCGAGAACAATTTTGAGATAACCACACAGCAATCAAAGTGAACAAACACCGATTTAGCCACGGCTATCGGTAACAAAGTCATTCACATTTTCCTTTACGCCATCACGTTCTATTTTTGGATTTCGCTTGCACAAATGTTAGATCAGTGCCTGGCGATTTCATATTCATAAAAAAATATCATCAACTCAGACATCATCTGTAATTGAAAAATTGTGGCGGGATTAAATCAAAACAAAATGATATGGTCGGACTTTTTTGCAATCTAGCATTGGTTCCAATGTCAACACCTGTACCTGATTGAGTCTTAGGTGATATATGTTCTAATTAATCCAACTCATCAATCTGTACAAATAATAGTAATAATGCTGATTGTGGAAGTATAAAGCTTCATAAATCGATGTTGATTTTCACCATCGCCCATAAATGAGAGATTGTTTTGCTACCATTTATCATTTTTATTTTCAATGTTGAAAGAGTTGTTTTTGAGTGTCTGCACCAGATTTGTGGTCTTGCGCTTCTTTGCAAGTTACATAATCTTTATCAGCGGAGAAGTCTTTGTGGCCCTTCATAATCTGGGTGAGTTTGTAATTTATATTTCAATGTGGTAGAGTTGTTAAATGTTTGTACCTTTACCGCCAAGCGGTTTCCTATTATTTTAACAATGCTGGTCATATAGTATCTTGTACTTCAACGACGACTCTCCGCCAGCATCTCTGGTGCCCTGTTGGTTGATATTCTTGCTGCTAATGATTCTGTCTCCCTTGTTGGCTGTGCCTCCTGCTAATCCCTGTACAGTTTGCCGCACTTTTGAATATTTAATTACATAATGATAAGTATGGAAATTTTTGTCAGACTTGCAGTCCTTTATCAAGAATTTTGACCTCGTAGAACTCTTTTCTCCAGGTAAAGAATTTTATTAACTGCACCAGGAAAGACTCATGTGGATGGCAGGTCATGGCAAGTTGCTGCACTAAAACTGAAAGTTAAACCAATTGGAAGCTTGCTCTGATTGAAAGTTTTTGCAGGGGCTCCGGTGCACCAAGAGTTGCTTAGTCAGGATCTGAAAGCTTAATGTCTGTAAGTAACGTTTATTTGTATGTACCTTAAGCTCAAGATTCAAATCACTTCTTGTCAAAAAGTGGAGAGATCGAGCACCCTGATAACCTTCGCACCTGCTGTGACCACGTGGAGCACTTTAAGACTTAGTTTAGCACCTCAGTGTCATAAATTTTAGTTTTATCATCTTATTTTTGGTAAGCTTTTCGGGATTCATACACTTTAAGGTGCTGTAATTAAATGTAATCTGCAGCTTATCGTTGTCCCTGGTAAACAAAAAAATTGCAATTCATCCCAGCCTCTCCCAAGGTTGATTCCGGGTGTAATTTGATATTTCCCAGTCAGAGACAATTTTAGGAAGATGAATATTCCCCAAAATCACAAGTTTCATGGAGAATTTTGCTATAATGCACCCACAATGGATCCTCAAAAGGCAAAACTTCTCTAATTTTAAGTCTATGGCGCCTTCTCCCATGACATTTTCCTCCATTTGACTTGATGGTATAATTTTTCACATTAGAGCATACAGGTGTACTACCATTTTAATATTTCCATGTTAGAGAATTTTAGCAAGATGAATCCTAACACAATTCACAACATCTAGATCCATAAGAAGTTTTGCTTTAATGCACCTGTAACAGATACTCGTAAGGCAAAACTACGGCAATGTTTAATCTGTGGCGCATTCCTCTATGAAAATTTCATCCATTTTGCTTGATGATATATTTTTTCACATGGGAGCATACAATGATGTACTACCCTATTTTAGCTACATATTATGTTATTCAAAAAAACTTAATTCAAACAAAGCCTGGTCACCCTGTTCACAACAAGAAGTTTGTTTGCCAAACCACTAAAGTGTTATGAGAGTATTTATAAGATTATAATTCTTAGTCTGTTCTGTAATTAATTTAAATGTCAAAAAATTTGAAAATTTTGATTGCCGGATAGAAACTCTGCGATAGAAAGTAGGATTTGTGCGAGGTAATTTTATAGGATAGTTTTTACGGGTAAACTGTTTTGGTTTTTTTTCCATACCGATTCAAGAGTACTCAACCAACTGTTTATATCAGGGGTGCCCAACCTATGGCTCATGAGCCACCTCGGCTCATTTTGGCTTTTTGGGTGGCTCATTTTAATATTTGCAAATTTCACGCGCTTTTTGGCGCGAATTTCATGCATTCAATTCATGCATGTACAATGTACATTAAATGTATGTATAGTGTATACAAGTTCATTGTACTGGGTGCCTGCGTTGTATGTGTGTGTAGAGTTGTCTTCTTGCAGTCTTGCCAACCTAAATTTTCCAAAATGCTTATAAAAATTTGCAAAATGCTTACAATGCTTTCAAAACTCCAGGGCGCCTCATATGACCAGAAATTGCCTCAAAAAAACGTTCGCGCTGCGCGCATAATCTTACACAGTGACTTTGCTTTGGTAATTTTGCCAGCACTTATACATGAATGAATGTGATACATATATATCACTGACTGTTTCCATGTTGTCTACACGTGATGCGATGTGGTCAGCTCATTTGGTGTGATTGATTTTTTAAATGGCTCATGTGAGAGAAAAGGTTGGGCACCCCTGGTTTATATGATGCACAATGCATTTGCAACAGCAGCTTACTAAATAAAAACTCAGTAAATTAAATAATCCATCATTTTGATAAATATGAGAGCAACAGAATTAAACAAGCCAGACCTTGTCGAAGTCTCTCCTAAAAACAATGAGGGTTTTGTTTTGTTGTATGGAACTTATGTGACCAGCTGTATGGATGAGAAAATGGGGTGTTATCCAGATGTATATTCAAGGGAGATAATTTGACAGGTTGGCGAAGTGTATTTGAAATTTGCATTCTGAGCGCCGAGATGATCCATTTTGCAGGCAAGTTCAGGTGTACATCTGGCACAAAACCGCTTTGCAGCATAGTCATAAATGTTACCGGCGGAGAAGTTATGAGTTAAGCTTGTGGGTTGGTATTTGATTTCATTCAGATTTTCTGAAAACATTTTTCGTTCTCATTTTGCTTGAAATCGCCCTTAGAGGTATAGGAGAAGTCATGTAGCTGGCTATAGATTCTAAAACTGTGTTAGGATCTGCGATTTTTAGTGTAGCTTATATTTCCTGCAATCATCAACAAAAAACAGGTCTGATTTTCACCGTGGGTACGCCCGTACTGGCAGTGAGTTTTTTCCAGCTTCAATAGTGATCAAGTTAAGTTTGCAAAAAATGAAATAATATGGCAGGTAAAACGGCAATTAGCTATTCGCTTTTGACAACAAAATAATATGATTAACATAATATCCGATTCATTGTGGTTGTGATAGAATTCATGAAAAATTAGCTTTTATATCTAAACAAATTTACACCTTGTAAACAGCAGGTGTTTAAAATTTTAGCTCAGTTTTCAGATTTGAATCAGTTCCCATGGGAATTGGGCAAGGTTCCAGTTACACTCAGTTTTCCGGTTTCTCTTCTTTAGCCCAGGCATCAATGTGCTTACAGCTATCGTAAAAAGAACAATTGAAGCGCAAGAGTTGTAATTTGCGGTTTGGGGTGTAATTCAAAATTCTGCTGTGTTTGTAAACTTAGGATTATCAAATATCACGGAACAAAAATATGGTAAAAAGAACCACTTTCCTCTCACCTATACTAATTATAATAATAATGGTATTGTTTCTCTTGTGGTAACCATTGATTGATATCCAGATAAACACAAAATCATTGGCAACCCCCCAAGAGAAATTGACAGCTGAAATCACTTAAAACAAATGATTAATCTACATGATGTACACATATAAACAACACCACCGGATTTACTCATACGTGTGTACGTAAATATGCAATGTAATCTGTATAGACTTAAAACACAAAGCTGAGACGCCCTAACCACAAGCCATCGATAATCCGCCTACCTGCTCATCGTGGCGGCTATAATAACCCGAGCCAAGACTTGAACATCTCAATACACTCTCGACCAACTCTCCAGGAACATATCAGCCAACCACTGTTACCGTTCTTATACATTATTTTAGAAAATCAGACTTAACCACACCATGTCGGCTTGGCTTCGCAATACTGATGGCTTATCAGCTAGAACAAACACATTTGCTCATGGGGACCAACTAAACAGCACATCTTTAGAGATAACCAACAACACTAATGTATTGGTGGAGGATGATTTAGTTTGGTGTAACGATGCTCCCGCACTGGATCATAGATTTAACATCGCATTCTTCGTATCGTGTCTCACATTCGCCATCACTAGCTGTGGATTTCTGGTTATTCTAAGGAGTAAGGAGCTTCGCAGAATGGTCGGAGGTCAGTGTCAATTTTATATTATGTTATTATCATATCGTGTTTAGATATGATTTGTTTTGATCAGGGAGGGTGTTTGGTGTTAAAAAACTAGAAGTATTTGGGGTTGTCTGCTCAAAAATCAGCATTTCATTGTTACACTTTTTATGAAGTCATTGCGTTCACCCTAGGTTAATCCAAACTTTAATCCGCTCAATTTTACCGCCAATTATATTATAATGATATTTGTGTTTACCTAAAGGAAATCTTACAACCACAGCGAGTTCTCATGACCTTGTCGTTAAAACCATTATTATCTCTTTGCCCTATAGGTATCCTGATGTGCAGTATGTGTCTCACTGGAATGATCGCACCTCTTATGCAAGCTGTAAACAACTTCACAGTAACCGGCCTACATGTGGTGCTCCCCGTCTGTATCACCACGCAGATACTTACTAACACAATGTCTTGTGTCGCTTTCACCACAATCGCTGCCATGGCGTTAGACAGAGCAGTCGCGGTCACATGGCATATGAGATACTTTGAAGTGATGACATCGGTCAAATGCCGCATCTTCCTTCTTATTCAGGTTGGTTTTTTTGTCAACTTTATGGTGAAGTTGAGCCCATGCCAAATCGGCCTTGGTCATCGAATATTTTTTTATTTTCTATTGGCTCCGACTAAAATGTTCATAATGTGCTTTAAAAGGAAATAGCTTCATATTTTACCCTCTCATTACACCTAGGAAGCTACTAATGTGCAAAACCGTTCAAATCAGCAATAGAATCTCTGAAACAGTTCGCCAAAATTGAAATTGATTCCCACAATACTTCTAGGAACTTCATAATGTGCAAAAAAGGACAATTACAGCTTTTTGTTCGCAGTGCTAATAGGGTATATCGTGATTTATTAGCAGTTGAGCAACAATGCAATCATTGAGACCCCCTGGGAGTGTGGGATGTAAATATGGTATCCATATGTAATATCCTATTCCTCGGCTAGTCAACAGCAATTATTGGATTCTAGGGCAGTTATGCAAACTCGAATAAATCATCATCTTAGATCTTTGACCTGGCTGTGATTGTTTTTTGTTTTTGTTTTACCTACATAAACGCCTGAGTCGAAGTTACACACATCTAGCCTTGTCATGCGTCTACTTTTTAGCCGTGTGACAAGGCTAACAAACATCAACAAGCCTCATTCAATGAATGTTATTGAATCTAACTCTCAATTGTCTATTCTATTTCTTATTTACAGTGGTCTCTTTGCCTGCTCGTTAACTGCGTACCAGCCATGGATACCAGCACCACATGGTGTATGAAGAGGTATAACGGATGTGGATACAGGTCCTCTGCAGCTCTCTACATCGCCTTTTCAGTCATCTATCTACCATCGTAAGTGCCCAACATAGTTTCCTTCAGCCATCCTTGTATTTTTTTTAAAACTTTGTTTGCATAACTTTCTTTCGATGAGAATGTTTTTCAAACTCTTTTTTTTTGCTGAAAAGAATTTGTTTCACTGAATTCAAAATGAATTTGCTTTTCTCAGAAAGGTCTTGGCACCCTCACAACACAGTCTGTTGCTTGAACACATGATGTAAACTTTAGAATCTGCAAATAGAAGTGTCAAATTGGAGGTCTCAAACCTAAACGTTTTTTGCCCTGCTAACAGACTGAGGGGGAGGGTGGGACAGAGTGCTAATGAGAATTATAGCTTCCGTACTATTGCTCTTTTATTAATTCAATATTGAGTGACAAGTTTGTGCTTCTGAGCGAAATTCCGCACTAATTGAAAGCTCTTTACAGCGTAATTTATCATATTTGAGACTTTATTTTCTAATCTCCACCCTACTTTATTCCTTATAGAATCATAATCATCTTCGGATCATATATCAAAGTATGGTGTGTTATAAGGAAGCTTCAAGTCTCTACCCCAGGTCCTAGCCAGAGAAGCAGAACGACGGGCGTACGCACAACCATCCTCATTTTCCTCGCCTTCATCCTCTGCACGCTACCAATCACAGTCTACGCCACTTTAAATTTAGACGAAGAAAATCCGATTGTGATGATTCTTGAGGACATTGCAACCTACATGTTCAACTTGAGCCCAGCTGTCAGTATTGCGATATACGGAGGTACTCATCGAAAGTTTAAGAAGAGCGTGAGGCAATTACTGAGACTGGATAGCAGACATAGAGTCAACTCCTACGAAGGTTCGAGCGCAAGCAACAAAACCGTCTCCAGGAAAATGTCACCTGCCATGTTTACTGTTGCATCTATGCAGGTATAGGCGTGGTGATGACGTTGTAGACTCAGGGTAGTCCCATGAACGTGTTCATCAATCTTTTTCCGGATCCTATTATATCTTTTAGTTGACCCCAAAATCTCTAAACTAACCACAACAACAGCCATCCAATTTGTATGTGGTCTATTTTCTAACTACCTCTGAAGTTATTTTTCCACTCTTGTGTTTTCCTTGCATTTTCCTTGTGGTAAAGTCCAACCACACTTTGAAGTGTCAGTATACTATTGGCTATCTCTACCTGGCAAACATCTGTCTAGTTGTTCAGGAACTAGTCATTTTTCCTTGTCACAAGATAGCCTAATGAATTTTTCTGTTCTATTATTATGTAAATTTGCGGATTAGTCACTCTCTCGATGGTTTTGCAGAATGTTTTCTTGAATCACTTTCCCTGTGTAGACTATTCTGTGGTATGAACAATGATGTAAATCAGCTAAGCTGATTGGCCGACGGCACAAATGCATTCTAAATATTAGCATATCTAAGCGTGATCCTGACTAGTCCAGGATTTAAAACCCTTTCTGTGATATATTTATTTTCCTATTTTATTATAATTTTTGTTCAACCAAAGAGTTAGATTTAACTCCTTGGTTCAACGTGACTGCTGTACTTCCTAACCTTACATCACCCGATGGTACAAATTTTTATATTTTTTGCAACAATTTCTTAAAAACTAATCTGAGAATAAAGCGCCTAATCTCTTACAAAGGAATGGTATTGTGTTGGGAGGTAGATTATCATAATGCTATTGATTGAATCAGACAGATCATGAAAAGTTTAGGCCACCTGAGCAGACTTTAACAGGAATTTAAGATCTGTTATGCACCTAAAGTACCCTGGTAACCTGGTACCCTGGTAACTTGTACTGACAGTCACAACATGGTGTCCGTAGACAGTTCAGAAGAATGCAAGATACAACATCAAACTCAACTTTGTCATCTGCACATGCATAGAAGAACTTTAAACCCCGGCTTCATATTGCAAGCCATACCTAATATTATTACGAAGTTGTCGCTGTGGTTGTTCGCGATGTGTAGGGTTGTTGATGGTTATATGAACTTTATTATTGAACACCGCTGCATTGAGAAGACAATACTCATCAATTTATAAGAAATTCTTAGAAATTATTCGGTCTTGTCTCGATCTTGGTTGATGGATAGGTCAATGGAAGGCGTAAAAGACGTTCTCGCTCTCGACATGGGTTTGTGTGGCAAGAAAGTCTGTTTGTGTGACTAATTGTAGGAGACTGTACTTAGCCGATGCGGCATGCAGTACCACATAATGACTAATTTCCTTGTGTATATTTTCTCATACCACAGTACTTGAGTTGCACACGTAGGTAAAATGTGAAAGTGTTTTCTACATGTATTTAATCGTGTGTGGTAATCGGTCAATCCACTATACATGTTATATGTTAGCGATATCGACTGGGAGTGTAATGATTTGACCAGCCAGCGTGGCAAGGCGGATGTTATGTAGTGTTGAGTGGAGGATGACATTAGTTAGTATTAGATCAAGTGGCTTTGCTCAGGTCACATTTAAGTGGGGAATCAACAGGTATTACTGTCAATTTTACTTTTAGATCTTGAGTGATTAAATTTTAAGCATAATCAAAACAATATCTGTAGTTTTTTTGCTTCTTTTACATAGTTACCTGATGGCCCTGAAGTAGCCTTGATTCATAATAATATATACCTCAACTATCGATAAGTAATTTTTAAATCAAGTACCGAACAGATTTACCAAGGCAGACCAGTCCCTCCTACCAACGTCAAGCTAGGTGGTATTTAAAAGCTGAATGAAAAAAGTGCAAGATTATTATGTAATCTAAATAGCATAACAATAACACAAAACACCTGGGCACATATAGGAACTCCTGGAGATTTAAAACTAATTGAAAGTTATTTAATTCCACCTTTAACACCAGGGATGATCTCTAAGAGTACAAGCTTGACCTCAACACACTTCTCTTAGCCACTCCAGTTGACAAATGTCCCGGACTATTGTTTTTAAAACACCCTTTTGCATTCTTAAACAGACCAGCATCAGGTCACTTAGACATACATTAAATTTAAATTAACCTTCTTTCCATCGAACAACGTCTAGACACCATGAGCCCCAAACGCTTAGCTGTCTTTTAAGTCCATGTTTTCAATTATTGCCATGTGTTGAAATTCGTCTTGCAACCTGCCCCTTTCAATTTTGTCTGTCCAGGGTACCTTGTGTCTATGCACTTTCAAAGAATTAATAATTATCGCAAATAATTACATAGCAGGTGGCTCGGCTTACGGTGAGATAACACGGAGCAAACTGCCGATGAGCCACCTTGAAAAAATTTGCACTTAGGAGGAACAGATCTGTAAGGAACTGACCCCAGAATCTGACCGGGTAATGCCTTTCCTTTCAGATTGAAGTCTGAATTCAAAGAAACTGATGAAAAAAAATCCTGTAATGTTTATATTGCTTGCAGGGTTTTGTTCCTCTAGCCTGCTTCATGTTCTTCTCTAGAATCCGTACCGGCTCGTGCTGTAAGCATAAATCAAATTCATCTTGATATGCCAATGACTTTGCATGTACACAACAACGCTGTTTAGGGAGGTGTTCTTAAACTAGATGGTCAATGTGGTTTGGAAAAATGAACTACATTCACCATTTGGTCCGATGGAACAATGATGAAAATAAAATCCAGCATAATGGTCATTTTAATTTATTTTTAAAAGTATTTTCAGTACCGTAACATAATTAGAGCTTCAAGTTCAATAAAGATTATTAAAAATGCAAGGACTGGGGTGGTGACACAAGAGAAGGCACAAAGATATATATTTATTTATATGCTAATATATCTAGTGTATTTGTGAATCTACATAGTAACTGTTAAGCCCACAAGAACTTTAGCCAAGAGTCTAATTTTCTCCCTTTCACATTTCTTAAATTTATTTCCTATGCGTAATTAATCGGATCAAATGCTGAATGTAGTTCATTTTTCCTAACCACATTGCCCGTTTTGGTCATTTTCGGTGCCAAAGTTCCACTTGAGCTTATGGAAAGTGGAAGTGTTTGCTGAGGTCCCTAAAACACTGGGTAACCAAAAAATGACCTCAAACCATTTATTAACTACAAACCTAGAATGTGTGATCTAACCAAAAAACAATTAATTCACATTTAATCTGTGGCTTCTAGTCTAGGATATAAAAATTCTCACATTATATAATCCTCAAAAAGATGTCATTGTGAATAATTTAAGTCTAGCTTGCGGTGGATTGTCCTCGATGAATGCCCTAGATTAGTGAATGACTTCGTTTGTAGCTGTCCATCCATAAACAGGGACTCATACTTACGTTAGCAATACTGTTGGTGGTACCTGTTTGCACCATAGATATATGTCAGCAGTAATCATAACGTTTGAATAACCATTGAAAAATTTTTATACTTACATCCTGGTGCTAAAAATACATGGATCTGTTTGCCAAGATTTAAGATTAGTGATCCATTAAACCATCATTATTGAAAATTGAGAATTTTTATTATCGGAATAGAATAGCAATGCTGAACTTTCAATTTTCCATCCTATCATCCCACAAAGGGAAGTGTTCATGTCAAACTTTGATAGCAACTTGTTTCTAATCTTATTCGATCTTGACACTAGCAAATTCTGTTGCATTGTAATAGACTTTATATACTTGTTTGGACCAAATTTTAAAAGTTTTCAAGGAAATGCAAAATTGTAAAACAATAATATAGATCACAGATTTTCCATATTAATGATGGTATCTACATGTAAGTCATGAAAATTACCTTTCTGACTCTGCATTTAACTAGATCCAAACAATACAGCGATTTAGATCAAGGCTGATCCAACTCTTTAGCATTCACGTCATCCCCATTCTACTGCTGAACTGCCACATGCTTGAAACTCGAAATGCAGGCAAATAGAATACTCAATCTAGCAGGTTTTATTATCAATTGCTAAGATGATCAATTTGGGTGCAAATTTTGAATGTCCATTTAGCCGTATTTAGTAGGAGCTTCTTATCGTTAAACTTTAACCAGGTGTGTTTAACCAAAGTTATCTTCTCTGATAGAATGAGTAGACAACTCAGATGTAGACTTGTAAACTTACATCATACTTAGGCCTGCTTAGGCTTAAATTATATGACAGGCTTGAAGCTCAATATGTTCAGAGTTGGTATAGCTCAGAACCATCACCTAGCTGCAAACTGGCCGTGAATTCCATTACGTACATCAGAAAATATTTCCATGAAATGTGCATGCCCAAATACCTACTCCTCACTGAATCAATTTGCTTATTTTCAAACATGTTATTGTTTTGGTACAGTAAGGGGAACATATCTTTTAAACATGGATAACAACCAAGAAAATTTTTTGGCGTTCGTCATCTTTATAATATTGGTGTTTGGGTTTAGGGGCATAGGGATAGAGAGGAAACGACCAGTACACTATGTCATGATATGATTTCTAATACTATCTGAATTCTCATTCTAGTTTTAATTTAATCAGCTCAGCTTTCTGTTGATGTTTACAGAAACCAACTTTTGAAGAAATGAAAAGTTCACTTTCATTTGATCATCTGTTGATTAGAGACCCGTATTTGCTCTTATCTTTGATTTCTTCTATTAGGGTAGTCCTATGATGAAGGTTATTTGCGATGTTAATTGATCTTATTTAAACTTAAAAACTGTAGTAATGGTAAGAGACCATACAATCTAGACTCTAAAGCTCACAAACTCTGCCATACCATATTGTAAATGTTAAAACTAGCACCTCATATTAGATGGTCATGAATGCTCCGCATTATATATGTCATTTTGTGGGATATCTGAACCACTTATCTGAGTTCATTCAGCTTAAAAAGTTAAACAGATCTTTGTAACTTTAAGAACTGGTAAATTATGTTTGAATTAGTTGGTGATTGGTTTTGATATAGGCCTGTGCTCAAAAATCGAAACAAAGTTAAATAGCACCAAGTACATCATAATGACTGCTGATGATTGGACTGATTTCAGTATCAACTGAGTTGCAGTTTTGAACAGTGCGTTACTATTTTTGGTAGTTTTCTCTCCTCATATAAAGAATGCACAACTCCAAAGGTTGAAGCATTTTCTTACCATGCGATAGCCAAATGCAACTCATAGTGCTAAGCTCTTTCTTACCAGATTTATTCTTTTCTACAATAGATCTTAATGCACAGGTTATGGTCAGCTAGATTTCATCTTTAACATTAGCGGTAATTGGCTATCTTTTGCTCCACATGATCCCGTAATCTGGTAAAAAAAAGTCACCGTAATAACAAAAAACACACAGCCTTTATCTGTTGGTTTAAGACCAGGGATTCTCTTAAACAATCTAAAACCTTGATGTTTATTCGCTCCCACTCCTCCACCCCCATCACGCCATTTATTTCTGTTGTACTTGGATATCAAGCATGTTGAGATAGCCTTATGTCAGTGGTGCCACTTTTGTTTTGTTTGCTGGGACAAACGTCACTGCAATTAGTACCATTATTCGCTTCTCCATTTCATGCTTGCACAAATCTTGCTCAAACAAACAAGACAAATGTGGGATTGCTGTGATAAGGCTATATTGAAGTGATTTTGTTGTCATTCATAAACAATTCTACACGTCATAGCCATACCGAGCTCATTCTGATAAAGCTCTAATGCCTGAGGCAAACAGCAGAACATTATAATTTATCTTATTACTTTATAAATATAGTATTATGTTATCGTATCAATTGAATAATTCAAACAATAATAACAACAGACATGCAATCCTGATCAAACTGGTTATCAACCTACCAAAACTGCAGAAACTCCGGATCAATATTTTGCTGCCAATGATCTTTAACGCTGCCTTCAAATTTTGAACTGTGCATAGTATTAAAGGTATTGAATTTAGCCTACTGATCTTCATCACAAAAGCTCCATGGAAGCTTATTAATGTGAACGGAATCGATATCCATATACATTGTAAACTCCTTACTTGTTCCATGACATTATACACCCAGGCAACATGACCAGGTATAATAGTCCAAAGAAAGATTATATGAATCACTCTCTGCTCAAATAAACAAGAATTACTCAGTCTCAACTGCCGCTTGCTTGTGGGATATTTTCACATTTCTATGGACCTTTACCTCAACAAGTGAAATGGATGGTAGGTTTATCTTGAGATCTTTGCAGATTGTTGTAAAATGTTGCATTATCGCTTTCCATTATATCATAACTCTATTTCAATTGGTGAATATATAGTAAATGGCAGCTGCCTGATCAAAATAGTGTTTTGCGCTGGCATAGTGGGCAGTGTATTCTTGAAATGGAGACTGCATATCTAGGAGTTTGCTGTAATTTTATAAAATGTATTAAATTGTATCTATTCATGTTTTTCTATTCTGTATCAATTAACCATGTATTGTTGATAAGTGCATGGGAGGTCATGGCGTAGTCCACGCTGACAACTGACAGCTTAATCCGAAAAAAATCACTGTCAAATATTCTAGCGTTAGGATGAAACGATATTTTGAAGTCAATCCATGTTGGTCAACTACGTCAAGTTTCGTGAGGGCCCATGACTTCTTTCGCGGACTTGAGCTTGACATTTGAGAAACTTGGGGAGTGTGTTGATAGCAAGCTCTGTCCATTTAAAAGAAAAATGATTTGATGAAACGAATTGGAATGATAAACAGGGACTCTAACTTGCAACACTTTGTGTGCAGTATGACTTGCAACTTTTTCTGAAGTTTGTCTACCCAAATTCATGTGAATGTTTATCAAGGAAATGGGATCATTAGAATTCAGGCTTCTATATTCCCGAAGCCACATTTTAAGTAGCATTTTGTTCTCTTTTTAAATTGTTGTTAATTAAACGCTATGTTTAAGATCATTGCAGAAATCAAATGATTTTCGGAACTGCTTACTTGTGAAATTGAAATCCGATGACAGTTTTCCATTTGCTGGGTGAAAGCAAGTGAGACCATATGTTTACACCCTAGCTCAACCTGCCAAAAGACTATACCCCACAATGTAATATTTACATATGTATTGTTTTCGTAGAAAAATGTTTTGCTAGCCTGCCAAAAGGATGTACCATACTGTTGTTGGAACAGTGAGCTTGACTGTTCTACATTATATTTTAACTTAATTTGACACTGAAAAATAATAAATCGACTCATGTCTAGCATATTCTCAGAAGTAAATAAATAAAATTGTATTGGCTATTGGCTAATTGCATAACAACTAATAAAGTTGTTTAGTAGACTGTGGTGTAATCCAAGTGTGTGAGTTCATTGTATTATAATGATGTAAGTTTTATTTACTGAGCTATACAGAGAATGCATTCCTATCCATCCATTAGTTTGAAGTACAAGTCAGCTACCTCCAAACTCTAAACCAAGTTCAAAGTCCAATGTTGAAAGATTTCGGTCAACACCAAGTCCAAAGTCCAGACTTGAACAATACTTTTCTGCTTTCACTTTCCTTTTCTGGTCACAACAATTCTTGAAAATTTAAAGGCAAGCTTAGGACTCTTAATTTACCGACCATAAACGTACAAATTACTTATATTTATTGTGTTTATGGTACAGACACAATGCCATGTCTTAGAGCCATGCCTGTCCTGCCTTAGTTAAGCGATTCCAATGTACATTGTACAGTGTAAACAGTCATATAAAAATTCATGGAAAATCTCATAGTTCTTGATTGTCTTCCACAATATATTATATTCTTGAAGACAAACAAGAATTATGAGACTTCCTGTTTTTTTTTTCAGATCCACAGAAGGAAAACGCGAGATCGCGGCTATTGTTGACAGAGCTGGAGGATTTCCCAGCAGATGGAGAGGCACCTGCACATAACGGCGAATCAGAGAAGTTCTGTGATATTGATGGGTTGTACGATGATATAGACTACAGAGATAATGGGAGACAACAGCATAAAATTGAAAGAACAGGGCAGCTCGGATCAAAAATGGGTAAGCCATGAAACTGATAGCAGTGGGAAAGAGAGCCAATGTCAGGTCACAGAGAGCACCTTCTGAGTAATAATGAAAGTGAAACTGCATTCTTAACACTCGCTAGTATTCTAGTTAAAGTGCTTAAACTGCTCAAGGAAAGCTGGTAGCAGCATTTTATTATCAAATGGGAATGGGAAAGTGGTTGATAATGAAATGCTACTACCAGCTATCCCGGCACAGTTTGAGCGCTTGAACTAATAGTATTCAAGCCATGGCATAGAACAATACCTGTTGGTAAGCCTTCCAAGTAACTGAAGCACTTCTAGCCGTTCCCAGATATCACTCTGGTAATAATGCCAAGTCATTGACCATACTGAGAGTTTCCAGGTAACCATGCTGTAACGCCTCCGTATTTAGGTTCTGAGCCAAAAAAAACCTTTAAATGTAAAAAAGCCAAAACTCATTAATGAACATTTGATGGACAAGTCTCAAGCCTCAACAGTATCATATACTGTGTAGAGCTTTCCAGCTAAATCATCTATGAACAACCCATCACAGGCACTTGAGTAATATCGTTAAATTCAACAATAATATATTAAACCTTTGCTGACATTTCAATGGCACATTGATTTGACAGAGGCGCGCTTTGATTTTCGAACAAAATGGTGAAAGATTTTTTGCTGGCTAAGTGAAATCCGGTGAAAACGACAAAGTCATAGCGTTTTAAGCTATGCCATTAATAAAAATATGCAGTATTTATTTATGGGGATATCAAGTTTGAAGTTGTTTTTTGTCAATAAGATGTTATATCCAAATCTTGACCTATATTCTTCTCCCAACTTATGTGATGTCAGTAGTGTCTAAACCTGGTATAAAATATTTATATGTATGACTGCATAGGAGGACGTAATATAGAATCAAATATCAACGTCACAAAATTAAAGAAAACTAAAACACCTTCGGCATAGTCTATATGATAAAAATGCATATGATAAGTAGATTTGCTAAAATAATCTCTTGCCTAAGCTTTCGTGGCATGTGTGAAAGGCATTGATTGAAGTATTTAATGCACAACTTAATCTGCTCAATCCACTACACCTAGGGCTAGTGGCTCACCAGCTCTGCGTAAAATGAATTTGCAATAAAATGTTGCAATAAATGTTTATTGGTTTTGAATGATGGAACAATGAGCCAGAAACTATTTACCATAGCTCAACAAAGTGGAGATTGGAAACAGATTTGGTCAAAAGCGTCTCAATGAAATGAGAAAACGTTGTGTTACCAACTTACTTGGTACTCCAGACTCTTATCCCTATGTGGACAATGTTTATATCATACTTATTTTCTTACAATGACGCAAGCTTATCAATCGAGAAAGATAATAGTAATAGTGAATTTATTTATATACCACTTAATTTATGCCACAATGGGTACTTCTAAGTGGTTTTGCACTACATCATCTCCGGTTGGAGACTGATCATTTGTCCCCTCTTTTTACACAGAGTGACAACCCAAATGCCTTATTCATTTTGACATCAGGGAGGTTCTCAAACTCCTTGTTGAAATGGTGTGATACTGTGGTACGAGTCATCCTGTCAAAAATGCTGTGCGATATCGGAATCAAATATTCACTTTATTTTTTATCAAAAAATTAAAAAGAATACACTCAAAATAGATACATATAACACACACAACACAACTTTGTCTGGCAGATTTACTACCAATTTATGCTAAATCAAATTAGCCCGGAACCTCTGAATATGATGGGTGCCATATAGCGCCTGTATTCTGACTGTCTTATTCGATCATCTAAGTCAGTCTCCCTCATAAGAGAAGACATGACACATACTGATACTAATACTCCATTGGCAAATAAATGAATTTTCCCCCAGCTCTCATTATTAGCATTTAGGGCCTGTAACATATTTTTTTTAATTTCGTAGTCTGCGAACCTCTTTACCCTTGCACCTTTCTTAATTTTTAGCAAAGTAACCCACCCTTGCTATACAAGCTGGCGATCTTGTATTAGTGTCAATTTGTGCAATGTCTAAAAGGAAATTGGTTTTTTTTAATGTTTTCCATTTCCCTATGTCTCATCTATTTTCGCTCTTTCTAAATACAATTCCATCTAAATCATTGGCTTGCGTCATAGTTTTGAAGAAAAAAAATCTATGCCACTTTTACTTATTTATCTTGAATTAATTGAGCACAGCAATTATTTGTGCCAGCAGTAAACAGTTTTATATATTTTTTGCTTTAATAACCATCACCAATACGAAATTTACTCAATATTTTTTATTAATATCCTTATATTTAACTAGAAAGAGCAGACAATATATCAATTTAGAATGGGCAAATATTCTATGAATCCAATATTTTATGAATTGGAAAGTACCAAACATTTCCAATGAGATGACATTGGTTGCCAATAAAGGTATAAATGTATATGAACAGTTCAGAGGCATTTTGGCAGTAAAGGAAATAATACCTGTCTGCCTGACAATCTAACCATAGGCAGTGAATCACATTTTGACATTTTGCCAAGTTTTTGAACTCCCAAAAATAATATCTAAATTCCTGGAACATATTTACAAAAGCTATAATGTGCTGTATTTACCTTAATTCTCAAGAGGCGTGAATCTTTTTAACAACTGCAATCAATGATATCATACCGATCCCTTGTTTATCTGATTCGAGAATTCAAAATTCATAAAGCCACTGTTTGAAATGGAGGAAATTTTGAGTTTTTTTAAAATACCTTGATGAAGCTATCATTGAGAACTTTTTGAAACACTAATGATTACTGTAACAGTTCCACTCGAGGAATTAAAACCTAATGAGGGTTTCAATCTTCAAGGTATACAAGAACATATTACTCTTTGGTAATACGTGCCCTAAGGCTTTAGCTCTCATTAACCTGGGACTGAATTCTAAGTATTATCCCAAAATGCATTGCTAAACTTGTTCCACAATGCAATATTTTACCGAAGGCAGAAAGATCATCTGTCAAAAGGTACTGCCAAAATATCTCAAAAGTACCTTTCCAGTCAAGTCATGTTGGGTCTAAAATCTGAGCAGGAGTGAGAGTTATCTCCTCTGTACATCAGGTGCTGGCGCTCATTTTACTCAAGTCAATGAACTCCATCTCATTGCTCAAGTCACATCCTCTTTAATACTCCAGGCGTAACCAGGTATCAATCCACTAATGTCCAGTAATACCCATGCCAAGTTTTCCAGGTAATCAGTTCAAATAGCCTAATTAATCATCCCGGATAAAGGTTTTTATAGGGTAGACCATGCCAAGTGGTTCTTCTTGTTTACCACATGCTAGCTGATTTAGATCGATGACCTGTGGTTCTCAGAAAAATTCTAAAATAAAAAAAATAAAAAATATTTGTCACAGTTACCGAAATAAAATTTTAAGTCCGTTGCCCAGCTTCTGCGTGTGTAAAATCTGAGATATAAAGAAGGAGGAATTTAGATTAGACCATCATATCTTATCACTTAAGGTCTTAGGTCTGCTTACTATGCTACTGATTAATAGTAAACACTAGTAGAAATCAAAAGAGATCATTAAACATACAGTAAAGTTCAGTCGTGCTTACTCAATTTACAACCAAACAGCAAGCTCTAAGAAGAAGTGTAAGTGGAGATCTAAATATCATACACAGCTAAGATTGATAATCGAACCACTTTGATTTTTAATTATGGAATTTGCTTAAGGTTAATTTGACTTTGGTTTCATCGGTTTCATCAATCGCTCAATTTTATAGATAAAAGACTTGAAAAAAATTTTGTATCACTGAAAATTATTTAAATGAGTTAGAAATGTTTGTTATTTTACAGGTTACTGGTGTCTTACTGGACGCAACGATATGCCAGATAATACTGCATATGGTGATGAGAAGGAGGATATCCCAAAGACCCCAGTCTCAACGGATGAATCTGTAGCTCCTCTAGATGCCGGACCCAGGGTAGGTTAACAAATATGGCCATAAACATAAAAATAGAAATATGTATAAATAAGTATTTATATGTTTATGAATATGGCATGACTTATATGATACAACATCATTATGACACACTCTGCAGTCAACTGACTACTAGAGCTTTGTGTTTCCAGATTTGACCCAACCGTTTTGCAGACTGAGAGCGACTTGGTAAAATAATCAAGAACCAATTGTTGATCATTCATTTTTCGCCATGTGGCTATTTGATTTTATCTAAGATTTTTGTTCAAACTGACCGCTTATGGCAATGATGGTACTTTTTGCTTCTTATAAACTCAGTAGTCAAATTAGCTATTTTTTGCAATATGGTAGTCCTCCTCCATTTTTGTTTCTACTGACTAAATCAGACCTAAAACCCACTATTTCATCTGGAGAAGCCTCATGCCACTGGGTGTCAATTTTAAAAGATAGCCTCAAAGTAGGCCAAACTTTTCGTCTTTGAGAGTTAGGATGTTTTGTTTCTTTATTTTGTGTGAGCTCTTAGCTGTGGGTTAGGTAGCCAACACATTGGCTAGGGGTTGAGGTGTTTTGACTTGAAGCCCAAATTCATTTATATATTAGAGAACCTGTATGGTTATCATCCTATTAATGGCTATCTACAGAGCCTTGAATAACTTCATACTAGCTTTTGACCTTTACGAACTGTTCAGGTATCAAAGATAGATGGAGCTGTTCAAAAGTAAAAGTAATCGAAAAAAATCTTATGTATTTACGTACATGCATGTTTTACTAATGATATCTGATGTTATGATTTGTTAGGTAAACATTGCTGCTTAAAGTGCTCTAAGTTGTATAACTAATTGCAATCATGGAATGATTTGTACGCGGCTTTGATTAGCAGCTGGTTTACGTTCATACATTGACATCACTGCTGCCTTGAGAATTGTTCTGTTATCGCTGTGTCGGATATCAATTCTGTTATCAATGTTGTTCAGTTATCGATGCCCCATCCACAGCTAAAAATTGGTCAATGAGGGCAGTCTACCCAGATATAGTTCATAGTCAAACTACAAAAAGTGGCGATTACAAAATCCTATAGATTTTAGTTGTTATATTATTGTCATATTTTTAGTCATACACAAATCCCATATTTTGGAAGAATCTAATCTAACTATCCTTTATATTTTCAGTAACAATTTTGCTTAATCAATTTTTCTTTAGGTGTATAAGAGAAGATGGCTGATACTAGGTTTGTTTTGTCTTTACTCGATGACAAATGCCTACCAGTGGATACATCTGAATATCATATTTGATGTACTGATCGTTTACTACAATGAAAGTCTTCCTGGCACTCCTGAACAGCAGGTATTTGATAGTAAGATATGTGGATGAAAGTCCCGTTTATTTCTTTACATTCGTAGTATAATATAAAAAGCAATTAAAAGTAAGGTCAACCAGATGGTCCGAAGACTAGAGTGGCAGCTATCATGACCGACCAACACAAGCCAATAAGTACGAGAACAACTCAGCACAGCGCCCGCTGTCAAGTATAGACCCAGAGGCGCTTAGCCAGACCAGACAAGGCATTGCTCCTACATCCCAAAAACCAAAAAGAACCATATGAGCAGTGTCAAGGCGTTACAGCATATAAAAAAGTAGATCATTTATGTGGTCTTAAAATATTAGAGGTCTTAGAACTGACCCTGGAATATCATAGGTCAGATTAATTAATGACAGAGATGCATTGCTTCTAAATCATCTGCTAAACGTACTGAAAAGCCAAAAAAATAGATAGTTTTTGATTAAAATGTTGTGATTAATCATATTGAGGGCCTTATATAATTCCAAAAAAACACCCCTAATTTTCTGCCTTTGAAATTGTTGTACAACCTGCCCATAATGGAATTTATTGCATCAGTAGTGCTTCTCTTGGTTCAAGAACCAAATTGACAACCTGCTAAAAGACGGTTCATCTCTAAAATCGTACACAGGTCGATAGTTAGTGAGGACTTACAAATTTGAGTCAGAGTTGCATCCGATACTGGCCTAGTTATTTACATTAGATTAGATAAGAAAAATTGTGAAGGGATTAAGCAAGTTACGATCAAATAATGTGAGTACAACAACTTCAATCACTTAGGAGCAGACCAATAATTCCAAAGAGTTACAGATGAAAAATGATCATACTTAATAATCAGAATCTACTCACTCTTTACAATAGACACCTTGCAAAACTGAGTATAGGGGAGCATAACACTGCAATGTGTCCATTTATCGAACCATTTTAGCCTGGTAATAATCTCTGCGATGATGACATCACACTGGTTGGTGACAATATCTCAGCCAATGAAGTGCACAATCAATCCTTACCAAAACACACATTCTTCAACTGATATATATTCGATTTCTGTTGTCCTAAAAGAGCCAATATCGAGTAGTTATTTCGAAGTTATTATAACTGTTTGTTTCGGAGGCATCTAAGCTTGTGATGGAGTAATATATTCTCACATTGATCTGTTTACGTTTGCAGAGTTTATCTATCGATTGGTTGTCGATGGTATTCATGTTGGCATACATACCACTGATATTTCCGGCTACGTGGCTCCTAGATAGAAAAGGGCTGAGAGTCATTGCTATCCTAGGTACATTCCTCAATGCATTAGGTAAGACAGATATAAAGAATAGAATTTTAACTTTATATGTGAAGTTAGTTTTTTCTGTCTGGGTGCGCTGAACACATTCTATCTTCAGTACCAATTCACAAAGGTCTTCTGCAGTTTGGCCGATAGTGTATCCTTAAGTGAGTGCCGGATGAGTTGTCCTGATTATAGCTTGTACATTTAGTTCAAAGATATGTCTGTGACCAAAAAAGTTTCAAACTGCCTACCACCATATAACTTTATGCTCAAGTGTTTTCTACTGTAATTCTGAATGCTGCTTGCAGGTGCTTGGTTGAAGTGCGCTGCAGTTGCTCAGGATAGATTTATGCTGCTCATGGCAGCTCAGACAGTCTGCTCGGTAGCGCAGGTGTTCATATTAGGTATGCCAGCTCGGGTGGCGGCCGTATGGTTCGGACCTAAGCAAGTTTCCACTGCAACAGCAATAGGTGTATTCGGAAATCAGGTAATAAAACAATTCTAATGTTGAGTAAATAACCAGATTTTTCATGTCCTAGTCTAAATGTATAAAGGTAAATGTGAGGGAGGGGGAGCTTGACCATTGTTTTAAATTATTGTCCTATTGCGAATACTTTAATCCTCAAGGTTATGACGGAACAAAATGGTTATGGATAGTACGGTTGTGCGCTGGAGTTAATCGCAATCAGACACAATCATTCAGTTAAGATAACAGTGATTGCAGATATTTTTTCAAAAAATATTAGATGATGAATAATGAAAATGATACATTGTGATATAACACCATCATCGTCTTGCATTATCCTTGGTTCCTTGGTTTTACATTATTTCCAACCCTACCTCTCTTCTGGATTTTAGCTTGGTTCGGCTATCGGTTTTGTGGTTCCTCCGTATGTTGTAAAGCTTTATGAGAATGACCTTGACCGGACAGGTCAGGCACTCAGCTACATGTTCTACGCTGGAGCAGGCTACACCACACTACTGTTCATACTTGTTGTTATTGGTATGGTAATCAATAGGAAGATGATTGAACCCTCCTTCCTCTCTCCTCCCTTAAAAGATGTCAATCAAACACCTACCAATTGCTGTTGCACTCTGTGACTAAATTTAAAATTATTCTTTGGTTGTTATTTCATTTGGAAGAAATCTGCATATTAGCTTATAGATTGCCTGTGAAACGAAAACTATACTGTCACTTTAAGTGTATAATCATTTTCAGATTTTTATGCAGTTATTCTACTCAAGCCAACAAATTTATTTTCATTCCTCTGTTTTGCATCCAGTCTAAATCAACTTTTAACTCCACTTCCCTATTTTTGTCTGCAGTCTTTAGAAAAGAGCCATCGCAGCCACCCAGTATGGCTCAATATAAGATCATACAGAATGCAGCCAATGAGAATTATTTCACCTCCCTGAAGAGATTACTGAAAAACTGGCCCTTTGATCTGCTTATTCTTACTTATGGTGAGTAAGCATGTCAGGTATGACCTGTTTTTCCGGGAGGGAGTTTATTTTTTGGAGGATCGGGGCTCAGACTAATTTCACAGGTCCCAAACATAAAGATCAGAGCAATAATTTATCATGAAAAACTGTAAGTAATTTGAAAACTAATCTAATAACAGGATTTTAACTGAACTTAGGCACTGCTTCACAACAACACCCATCACCCACAGTTGGTTCTTCATAATCTGAGTTCTATGCGTGTGCCGCATTGCTTGGTACAAAATTTGATATCCTGAATCAACCTTGACCGGTTTAGCACTCATATAAAATACTTGACATTGTCTCTTATTGATTCTTCTCCCCTTCCTATATTCCAGGTATGAATGTGGGAGTATTTTATGCAATCAGCACTCTCCTCAACCCTACAATATTAGGATTTTTTAATGTAAGTAATTGGTAAGAGAGTTGTATATCCCTTTTTAAAGAGGAGATAACTCTTTAAAAACATGATGCATTCTGGGAAAACTTTGAGCAAGAGCTGCCAGACTTATACCTTGATATTATCGATAGATGTTGAAAGTCCTGTCATCAGTAGTAGTCGACTGTTTTGACCAGCTTGTCAGCTCCCACAGTAATTGTAGCCTAATAAATATATTCCGCACTTATTTGTGAGCAACGTCATAACAGTATGATCTCAATATGTACATTTTAACCAACAGGTAACAGATTTCCCCAATATAACCCAAGATGCTGGCTGGATAGGTCTCACTATTGTTATCGCCGGACTATTTGGCTCAGTGTTAGCTGGAATATGGCTAGATAGAACAAAGCTATTCAAGTAAGTTTAACACAACTGTAGTTTTTATCACAACGGATATGAACCGTTCAACAGATTGGCCCTGTAATACTACGCTGCACCTGGAGCCAGTTTAAAATTAACGTCTTTTTACCGCTGTAGTTTCCTACGAATCTTGGTGAGTACAGAAATTAAAAAAACTCCCTCAATACTTCCATGCCTTCAACTTTCCCTAATAGTCTGCCAGTGCTATTTCGAATGTACCAATAGTACCTGGAGACTAGCCAATACGTTGGCTCTGATTGGCTGGTGTCTTTTTCCCACCCAACAGCCAATCTCATCAGAGCCAACACATTGGCTACCTGGAGACCTGTGATCACTGTAATATTGTAAACTTCTTTTGCGGGAAAGGAGCAGAGCAGCATAACTCTGATTTATACCAAAAAATTGAGTATTCATTTTCCATCAATATACAGACTATAATGCAATCACAGAGTAAAAGAAAAAATTTTATTTCTCTTTTTTACAGAATAACCACAATCATTATATACATACTATCTGTGGGAGGCATGGTAACCTTCGCGTTTACACTTCAGTTACAAAAGATCTATGTCGTGTTTATCACTGCTGGCATTCTCGGGTAAGATTTCATACTCATGATGTAATAATACAACAAGGGGGGTTTTGTACGAAGGAGCAGGAGATTGGGTGGTTACAACTACCACATTTCATGTTTCGAACGGGGCATGGATAACTGCAGGTAAAAAATGTTCTTCTAAGTGAAGCTCGCTATCTTATGTTAGAGTGTCAGAGTTGAACCATTGTGCAGTTCACAAACATTGACATGTAACAGATAATCCTTGTTATACGTTTCATTATGCAATAGAACTTAGGCAACTGCTTCTGGACTCATTCCCTACCTGACTGGGACAATTGTTGTTGTATCGAAATCAGACAGATTTTGTTATCAGACAGCTTTTCCTTGCTTCTATTTACAACAGCACCTCATTACAAATTGTTTGAGTAGTAAAATTCAAAATTGGTGTTTATTTTTTCCCTCAGATTTTTCATGACGGGGTACCTGCCTGTAGGATTCGAGTTTGCTGCTGAGCTAACTTATCCAGAGTCAGAGGGCACTTCTTCAGGTCTACTCAATGCTTCTGCTCAGGTAAAACTATTAAATCAAGACTAATAGACTAAGATTAGGATTAAAATTTTAGAACTTGAGTTTTTCTGAGCGGGCAAGATACGTCAGGGTGGCGTAGTGGTTAGGATTCGAGCTTCCCAATCTGAGAGTTGCAGGTTCGAATCCCAGTCACTACCCATTCTGCTAAAGGAGGTGAGCTCTCCGGACAATAGCCTAGCTTGCCCACTCCTACCTTGTACAGGAGTGAGCTAAATAGATGTGATGAATCTTAGGTAAGCATATTCTCATTTGCCCGAAAAGGGCATTGAATAGCAAAGTAAAGTTGATATTATTATTATTATATACCTCCGCACAACACACATGACTTCAGCTCGGAACCATGAGTCACGAGCTGTTTCGAGGCCTTCTCTAGTACAAACTCTGCATGGCCGGCCCCAGTAGCATGAAGCCACCCCTGTGTGCTGATGAGCATTTAGATTAGTTTTATCTTTACATCAAATGTTAAGGTGTTGTTGAAAATGTTGCAGGTCAATCGGCAGAGTGCCCCAATGGTTAAGGCCTCAACCACTGGCCCACTCAACCACTGGCCCACTCAACCACTGGCCCACTCAACCACTGGCCCACTCAACCACTGGACTTGCACCAACTACAGAAGGCTTGTGATGGAAGGCAGTGATTCCGCTATTCCTGTTCACCGGAAAGCTGCCATCCAATTCCCATTTCACCAATTTTACAGGCGTTCGGTATTGTGCTGACTCTAGTAATGGTGTAGTTTACAGGCATTCGGTAAATCGCTGACTTTATTATGGTTTTATTTTACAGGCATTCAGTATAGCGCTGACTTGAGTAACAATTGAATTTTACAGGCATTCCATATAGCGTTGACTTTAGTTATGGTTTTATTTTACAGGCATTCGGTATAGCGCTGACTCTAGTGATGGGTTATATACAGAGACTACCAGGAGATCCTCAGGAAAACATCAGGAACTCACTCATCGTAGCCTGTGGAATATTACTGTTAGGAGGAGTTGTTACAAGTAAGGACCACACCGATCACATGATATCCTATTGCATGTATATCTCTGATCGATAGAGAGTGAATAAATTCTCTTAGCATGAGTACCATCACAAGGAATGTTGTGTTGCGACCCGAAAATTCTACTAATTAGGGGCGGGTACATGTTAGGTACTCATATTAAATTGACTCTAACGATCAGAGATATACATGCAATAGTATATCACGTGATCAGTGTGAGTAAGGAATTATAAATTGTTAAATTGCTGCTGCTGTGATTTTGATTTTTTGTGGAGAGTACATCTCAATTTGAAGTAAAACTCAATGGCAAAAACTTGAAAACTTGGTCAGGGAACCTCATTGAGGTTCTTTATATATGTACACAATCAACTCGACACCAGATTTACTGTGAACCTCCACTAATATCACTGTTAGGGGGGGGGGGCTGAATCAAACAAAAAGTGTGAAGATAGTCAGCCTAATATTTTGTATCATTCCCATTGTACATTATGGAAATGCCAAGTTTTGTCTTTAGACCTCAATTGATGTGTATTTTCCTCTCTTCCAGTTGGTATAAAGAATAATCTGCGGAGGCAGATGGCTGAGAAAAGCAACCATGTGAGTAGCCCTAAATCCATTTTGATCCAATAGGACTGCATTTTGGAAGTCTCCCATTCTTTTGGTGATGTTGGCAACTTGATGGGGAGCAACTAAACTGCAGCGAAATAGGATCATTTCTACGAAGTACCCCATAGTGTTGAATTCATCTTTCTTTTGGCATTTGTCTTATTTGTTAGTAAAAGAATTGCTTATCAATTAATAGTTGTGGCAGAATGCGGACTTGATATTTCAAGGAGTCAGAAATGAAAACTTAGAATAATGGTCGCCCATCACCATTGCTGCTCTATGTTGTTGAGTGAACTGAACTATACCTAACTTAATCTAAGCGCTCAGACAGCTCCAATGCGAGTTTGTGGCATTACATTATCATCCACTCATTTACATGTGAGTTGTTGTTAGTGGTTGACACTGTAATGTCACTAACTCACGTTGGAGTCGTCTGAGCGCTTAATTATACCTAACTCTATAAAACAATCACCATATGCAACAGGGTGTAGACAGCATAAAGTAATCCGATGAATTAATACAAACCACATCTTCTATTCATTAGGAGGAAACCGAATCAACAGAAAATGAGAAAAAGATAAGATTGGGTGATAGTCAGATATGAAACGTCAACACTAAACACCAGAACATAAGCTCACAACAAAGCGCCACATCCTCACCCACCACATGTTATCGATATGAGTTTTCTTAAAGCATTCTGACTAAATTCACTGGCCAATACTTTCGACCAATACTGAGCCTCCAACATGAAGGAGGTTTCAGGGAGATTATATTATACAAGGCTTTTTGCAAACGATTGATCTAATCAAGAACAAAAGCTCAAAATGATCGGAATGTTAGGGCGAAATTAGGCCCTGTTGATATATTTACTGCCCAATGGACAACGGTAGAGCTTTGCAATCTTGCAAATGACAGCCACTTTCACAATAGTCTACAGTAACACCTTCGCTCCATAGTAAATTGGGCCATCATTTTAGAGATTGTATAGTTGTGACAATAGGGTCGGGATCTATTTTTATACACAATTTAGACCAGTGAGAAGTGATCATTTACTAGAGAGTCTACCATTGTGATCGAGTTTTCAGGCATACAGCGATTGTTGTGAACTTGTATTTGTCTAATGTGGAAAGTGGTAAGGCGCACAGTCTTCAAGCAAACTTTGACATCTACCTCCACCTCAAGCTCACCCTTTTTCATATTAAAATTCATAAATTAAGAATTCTATTGTTCAATTTAGTGCAGTCATTATGGTGCCCAATGTTGTTTTTTCTGCCATTAGATTCTATTTTATTTTTCATTTCTACCTTTATTTTCATAGATTTAAAACATTTAGGTCATGCTATAAAAATTATGTCAATCAATTAAAACATTTATATACTGATTTGGTGGCAGAAGCAGATTCTAGCAATTCCAGTAGAGAACAGTCACTTCACACTTCAAATGGGCATTTCCAGAGTCAAGTAAAGAGTTTGCATTTCTATGATTTGGTGGTACAAGCGGAAGAAGTTTTAGACTAGAAGATAGGAAAACAAAAATTTGGCAGAAAGCGAATTGGAGATGGCAAGGTAGAGTCCAGTTGATTGGGTTTATATATTATACATTATATCATATGATAGTCAGGTGGTATGGCGGCGTGATTTCGACGACCTTCTAGTCGCATGAGAGTTGGAGCAACAGCAGTAAGACTACTCGGTGACGTGGTGTAATTGCTAGTCATATGATATACCTCAGGAAAGTGCCTAAAACATAACAGAGCAATTATAAGGAGGTGATGTTTGTCTACGATAAAATTGCGCAACATGATATACTATTGTTGTTGGTAAAACTACAAGTTGTGACCCATTCTGCAGTCATGACTGGCATGGTGCCCAAGGTATCAGTAAAACTGTGAATATGGAGCTTCCTGGCAAACACCGGCTAGCTAGCTTGGGGCCTAATTTTAGCTAGCACCAATTTTGACGAGCTAA
This sequence comes from Membranipora membranacea, assembly GCA_914767715.1. Classification (NCBI taxonomy): domain Eukaryota; kingdom Metazoa; phylum Bryozoa; class Gymnolaemata; order Cheilostomatida; family Membraniporidae; genus Membranipora; species Membranipora membranacea. The sequence goes on along the minus strand of OU612073.1, from coordinate 10,673,585 downwards.
GGCAGAAGTTTATATGAAGTGAAGAGGTTGCATAAATGTTGGTTAGCCATAAACCTCTCTTTTTCAAGCCTACAAATACTTTACTCCACTAAGATATGTGGTATTACATAATAATTGTGTTTAATGGATGCCTGTATGTATTCTGTATATGACACAGCCTGTGTTGAAAAACTCTGTTAGTGAGGGCAGGGAGAATGGTGAGGGTTGGGGATGCAGAACCCCCCTCCTACCCCACCCACTAACAAAACAACAGATTATATGACACAGGGTACAACTACATACCTTTCGTGCGAATCTTGGCAGTATGAACGAAGCCTCGTGTATTTCTGTAGAATAATACTCTAGTTTGTGTTTCTCACATTCCTCATCAGTCCACTGAGTTACTGGTTTCTGTACAAAATAATATATGATTAATATGTTAAGTGCCCACTATCTATATTAGGAGGCAATTGGCATGCATAAGATTATCCCAGCAAAAACACCAACATTTATTTCAAATCAATGTTTCCGGGCTTCATGTTTAGGTAATAATAAAGAAAACTAAAATAAAACTAAATGTTGATATTCAAAAAAATGCAAGAAAGTGAGATAGAATATAATATTACCAGCAACAGTGCTACGGATATATATCAACATACTTTAATGTCAACAACGAAAACCATACAAATCACACATTCATATTTTCATGCCTACTTTTAATTTGGTTGTTGTGTGTTGAATTAAGCTTATGGAGTTCAAACAAAAGGCCAAAGACCAACATGTTGTTTTTCCCCTTTAATGGTTTAATTTAATTGACTTACTCTGAAATTAGTTTCACTGTTCTTAGAGTTGAGAAGAAATCCGATCTGCCCTCCGATGTAAGTCGGTATGGATACATAGGCATAATCTACTACAGGAAATATCTCCTGGCAATTCTTCTTCAGTTTACTGATCAACTCCAGATCGAACCACAAAGTCTCGCCTGTTTAAAGAAGAAACATTGATTGTATCAAACCAGTTTCTACTGTGTATCAAAAAGTATGCTTGGGAGTTGTCCATCCTAATGTTCCAGGTGGTGACGACTTAGAAAGTAGGGAAAAGCTATGCCGGATGTAATGCAGCACAACTTAATTAATTTCTTTTCATGAAATAGAAGCATCAACGCAACTTTATACAGTTGAACCTCATTGCAGGTAAAAATCAGACCTGACTACTTTGATCGCCTGTCCCGGATGTAAACTATGCACTGCATACACTAAAGAGCTGAACTCTTTTTTATGCTTTCCCTAGTAAAAGTTGAAGGTATGCTAAGACCTTTATATAGACTTTTATTGGCAACCAAAGTCATGTCATTGGAAATGTTTTGCACTCAGTGCCAAAAAAAAGATTGAAACAAAAAAGAAAAATCAATGATGTTGGTTAAGTTTATAACATTCAACAGGTTCAAACTGCTGTGAAACAAGTATTTTCAGAGCCTCCTTTAAGATGCAGGAAGTGTACACCTTTTTAGCCCACTAAACATTTCAATTGAATTCAGAGCATTAAGGCATCTTAATTTTCTTTCAAAACTATATTCGTTAATTCTATTTTTGTTTGACAGGGCGATTGATAGGACATTATTCAGGCGTTGTACCCAGTGACGTTTAGAAAGTATTTTGACTAGTTAGAACATTGCAAACCGCATTAGTGTTAATGATTAGGGCGTTTACAGAGAGTGCTACTAGGGAATGGTTACTTTTGCAAGCCCTCGAATTGTCAAAAGAAAGATAACCTTGCCATTCCGGCCTGGAATTTGATGAGCAGAACTATTGACAGATGTGCATTAAGTCAAATCACAGCAACTTATCAAATCAGGCAGATACAATGTTCAATATTTTTACCCTGCAGCGACCAAAACTCAGTTATTTTCGTGCTTTCACCCCGGGGCATTGAGACGAGTTTTGATGCAGCTTCCTAGGTTTCAATGATATGGTACCCTGATTCAGCCGAATCAAGGCCTTGTTGGACAGGTCCTCAAAACAAATGAATAAAATGAACTTTTCTAACTGTGTATCTTGAAATGCCAATGGATTATTGAAAATATCAAATGAAATTTTAGCTGAAAGAGTGGGAAGAAAGTATCAATAATAAAATAGGTATTTCAAATCTCTGGACTCAATCAAAATATTGTTTAAATTATAACCACATATTTCATACCAATGTTAGCCCACTTACCCTGAGAGCATGTAATTCCTCCTTCTCTGAGAGCAGAGTGAAGAAGTCTAAAGTATTCGTTCTGAAACAATGAGGCTGCAGGGGCTTCTCCTTCTGAGGCTAAAAATAAATAAACATTATAATTGTGAAGGCAATTTAAAGAGAAAATAATTAGTTTATAATTGTATTTGAGAAGTCTAACTGATACATTTTGCGTCATTTTAAGTATATTGCTTGTCATCATTGCAGAATGATTTAGTCTTCCAACTGCCAATCAACCGAATTCAGAAGCAAACCACTTTAATCTTCGATGCGCGTGCCAATCCACCCTGGTATTCATATCCTACTGGTAAACAAATTTACTTGTAGACCGTTACATATATACATACATATACATACATATATACATATATACATATATACATATATACATATATACATATATACATATATACATATACTCGGTGGTCATTTATTTCACATGATCAGTGCAATTAAAATAATCAGTGTCAACAATTCTTCATGTGATCATTTTATTTTAAGTCTAGGCTGAAACTGAAATAATTCACAGCCATAATATCAATTATGCTGGTAGTGTAATATTTCGGCCGGCATAGCACCTGACGCTGAGAGGAGAAAATGGGACACAACATGTGATAGCCAAGCCAAGATAACACTTGTGGCATCTACCTCAAATTGTAGATAAAGGCTCAAATAGTTGAACAAATTATGTTACCAAGTCTGCTGTTTTATAACTTGCTAGACTGCCTGAACTGTTATCTACTGTTATCAACTATATGATCCGATGTAGAGATGCAGAGATGCAGAGGTAGTATATGTCATGTGGTACGTCATATTGAATCTTATTGAAATTTGTACTTTTATTGCATTCTATTTCAACATTTAGATCCCTTAGGCCTCCAAGTTATTCTCACAATAATCTATGCAGTGCTTGTTTCTTGTACTGCTCAATTGCTGTAATTCCTAGTGACATCATAATGCAGAGAATGAGAGTTACCTTTCCTTATGGAAGGCACTCTTTTCACAATCAATAACTCATGCAAAGTAGAGCATTAAATTATTTTCCATGCAAATCTGACATAACTTTTCATAAGTAACTGCCTGACTATAACATGCATTGGTCTTTGGGTAGTCTTTAGCATCAATCAAGCCTCAACAAAAACCACCTACTTTCTGGGTCTGAGGAATCTGTGATGATGACATCAAAATAATCTGTATGTTTCTTCATGTACTCAAATCCATCACCAACAAACAGGTTGAGTTTAGGACTGTCGAACCCGACTGCCATCGATGGCATGTATTTCTTACAAGCATCTATAACAACCTGTAACAGAAGGACTCACTATTAAATAAAACAACGATCAGTTTTCAGTTTGTTAATTTCTACTTGAAGCAACATCTATTTTCTAGTTCAAGCGCTCAAACTGTGTCGGGATAGCTGGTAGTGCAATTTCATTATCAACCGCTATTGATTGGAAAAGTGGTTGATAATGAAATGCCACTACCAGCTATCCCGACACAGTTTGAGCGCTTAAACTATCAGTTTCCAGCTCCAGGCACAGATCCACAGGTCACAACAGGTTTCCCTGTGAAGTCACAAATAATAGCTAAATCAAGTGCAGCCTATCATTAATAGAAACCACAAAAAAAATTTACATAATGCAAAAAATACAGTAAAGCAACCTATTTTGATGCTATGAATAGGAATTTTCAACAGCACAAACCGTGGACTAGTTGACTTGACAAATCCGAAATTTTGTCTGAAAAATGATTATGTACAGTGAAGAACAATCATAGCTCCTTTACGAACCTGGTCAATTTCACACATAACGACTTCTTTAACTTTAGGATGTTTAGATACTTCTCGAGCCACTCCACCGTCTCCTCCACCGATGATCAGCACCTAAAATACCGCCAGCAAACGTGATATTTCATTAAAAAAAATGAGGGTTAAAATCGCAAGTCTGTCTCTGTCCCACAACTGAGAAATAAAGGTTTCCTAAGGGCGTGGCCGCCATATTCGGTGCCAAGTTGCTCTCAGTTTGCGGCCAGGTCAGAGCACACCGGGAGCGTCAATTGAGCCCAGTAGTCGGTAGTTGTTATGCTTGTTGCATGAAGGTGATATTGCTGCATTGGTGTTGCACAACTGGGTTCACATATTTATAACTAGTTGCGTCATCAGATGCATCAATATTATTTCAAAAAATTAGATTTTAATCAGTAATTTTTACGTTGGGTTTAGAATTTGCCAACCTTGTACCTATGATACACATATATTGCCTGAAATCTTGTTTCTCTCAATAATCACTTTTCGAAGCGCACCCGTTGTAATCAAAAAGACAAAACATATCTAGGTGAAGTACACATGTTTCATAGACAGAAAAAACAGCAGTGTGTAATATTTAAGTATACACCTTATCACTGGTGTGATCACCAATATATTCAATTTTTTACGTGACAATAGACAGTTTTCTGAGCTCTTATTTAGGACTCAATTCGGAGTTGTCCTCTCTCCAGTTTGGTACTTTCAACCCACGCTGCCTAGGAAAAACGTGCTGAAAAGAGGGTTATCTTGATAATCGTTATAGCAGGATAAAAATTATTTTTGAATCAGAATCTGCAGCATTGAAAACTCATATGGTAGTAGTTTGGAAAATAGTTTTAGTATTTGGATAGTCAATTATAGCATTTTCTACCTGTTTTGCGGACAATTTGGCAGAATTTTTCATGAGTTTCGTCACTAAAAATAAAATATATCAACATTCAAGCCTCCAATGATTTGGAAACTCTCACATGGTTTTCAATGGTGCAGAATCTGAATCAAAACTCATTTTTATCCTAACATAAGTGGTTTTCAAGATAACCCTTTTTCAGCAGGTTTTTCCTATGCGGCGTGGGTTAAAAGTACCAAACTGGAGAGAGGACAACTCTGAAATTAGGCATAAATAAGACCTCAGAAAACTGTCTATTTGATAGCAAAATGAGCAACCAATTTAGTTTGTGCCATGTGAATGTGAGGTGTTCACCTTTTTTACCACACGCCATGTCAAAAATTGTTTTCACAATGCACACCAAACCCTGGTTGAATACGACGCTTCTGTCTTATATGATTTATTTTGAGCTCTAGGGGTTGGAAAGAAGGAACATTGGCTGGATGTTGGGTATGAACACAAGCTGTCATCCACATCAAGAGAAGACCTTAATTAATATGCTTGAATCGTCTTGAAGTTTTTTCCCCAATAATAAACATCTATCAACTCTAATATATGTCCAGGGGCGGTCTTTCAATTAGAAACAGCTAAAATCGCAATCTGATCGCTCACTCACTCACTCACTCCCGATACCTGCTAGGGCTCTCGCTTTCAGATCGCTCGGTCATTGATGGAACTATATACATTCTGAGTGAGCGATTTGGGAACGATTTTGTCTAATTGAAAGACCAAGTAAGTGATAATTTTGAGCGATGTGATAGTGATAACTTGCTTTAGTAAAGCATCGCTCATTCTAATTGAAAGACCCCCCCCCCCCCCCAGTTTGTACACTTACACGTTCAGGGTTGGGATGACTGTTCAGTGGTAGAAATGTGCACATCTCCTGATAGGCAAACTCATCCTTCTCAGTGGCCTGAATCACACCATCTAGTACGAGTACTGTGCCATAAGTTGAACTGAAATCATATAACTAGCTGATAACTGTATGTAAACAAGCAATTAGTGGAATTGAGAATAAAAAATATGAATTCGGGTACTTTGGAGTAGTTTGAGTTTGAGAAATAGATGCAAACAAGCAACAAGTGAATAGCCATGCATATTGAATTCAAATTCTTGTAGTTTGAGTGCACACAAAGATTATCCAGGTCCTTGTGTGTCAATAGCATTCTATCATCAACCACTACCAAATAGAAATGTGTTTTATGATGGAATGCTACTACCAGCAATGCACTTGCATGCTACCAGCTACCCATGCACTGCACTTGCAGAGTTTTCCTGAGAGTGTGGAAGTTCATTCAACTATTACTCTAGTCTATAGGCTCAAGCCACCCAGAAAAACGAACCAATTGAATAAGCAGTTGATAAAGAATGTAAACAATAAAAGGAATTGCCTGCTTGCAAGTCTTAGAGCCATTGGTACCTGTCCTATGCCATGGGCCACCACCATCACAACAACAATGACAAATAATCAAAGAGTAACACACACTACCTACCTACTACTAACAGCCTGAGAGTTCCTACCCCACTGCACAGAGGACATATATATCTATAATACTGTCATCTTTGAGTGAGTGCTCACTACTTTATCTACTCTAGACAACTACTAATATACAAGCTCCTGGCACTAACTTTTAATAAGCAGTTAGGGCCAGTTACTGTTAGAACTTACCTTTTGAAAATCAATACATCTTGATAGTCTGATTTCTGATGAAACAAGATCTCCTCAACTCTTAGTGACATGGCCTGCCCAGGCCACATCTTCTCATTGATATCACTAAACCATCCATCTTTTACAGCATTCATGTTTGGTGTTTTACAGTAGCAGATGTTCCTAACTCTATTCTCATGCAAGCAGACTGTACTAAAGGTTGTAGCCCATGTGAGTTCTTTATGTAGTAACATGCTACTTAATTTTTTGTCTCTTCTAATAAAAGATCAGTAGGACAAGCTCTGATTGGCTGATAAAGGCTGTATGACAATATAAATAAACAAGCATGCTGCAGTTTCATTTTCAGGTTGAAGGAGAGAATAAGTAGACAACTCTTAACATATTTATTTTATTTATACTATACTCCTGTTTATCTTCCAAAAATAAGGTGGTAACTCAAAATAATGAAGACCAGCAGGCTGGAAAACTACAACTAGGGATGTGCTAGAATAGAGCGCGGATACTTATACAGGGAGAAAACTCTGTGGTGTTAAGGAAATATTCAAGCAAAGCATTAACATATTGTTTCCGCTCGAAGATATTTGTGCAGTCTCAGCTCCCAGTCAGTTGACAAGAACAATCATTTGTGAGCTTGTATAGTGTGTATAGTGTATATATGAAGATTTTTCATACTGTAAAATCAGCTGTAGAGATACGATCGTGATGCAGGATATCAAATCACAGTCCAAGTGGAGTTCCGGCAAACTTCTGAAAAATAAACAGCAATATTTTGCAACAGAATTTTATATATGGTGACGCTAAAACCCTCTGACACGTAAAAATCAAATACACATGATTGGGGCTACTGACGCGTACCAAATTTTTGTTTGAGCAAAGTGCAACGCCTGTTATCGACGACTCTAACTGTGATGAACTAGCCTTGTCACGCGGCCACTGGTTTTGGTTTTTTTGGGAAAAAAACAAAAAGACAAAAACTTGTCGCCGCGTGAAAAGGGTAGTGATGAACATAATATAGGATATAATTCTAAGATATACAAGATATGATATATAGGATATGATAAACAGGATATCATATATACGATACTATTTATTGAACATGATTATAGGATATGACGTATATTATATATTGTAAAGGATACGATATTTAGGATAGGAGATAGGAGACGATGCTTGCTATATTTATAAATTTCTGATCATATGATTCCATTTTTTTTCAAATTTTTTGCTCCCAAACTTGGCTTGCACTGAATGAGTCGCCATTCAATATTGTGATCAATATCAATTTTCTTTCGGAAATATGGTTACGAAAAATAAATCATTGTCATAATAGTTGACAATGGTCGTAATAGTAATGTATTGTCATAATCACAATAATTAATAATAATAATCATTACCATAATCATAATCAACCTATTCTAATCACTTTCATAGTTAAAGATAGGGTCATTATCTCAGTTCACAACTGGACGTCCTGATCTCAAATCATGATCTGCACTATTGTTAGGCTTTTCGGGAAGCGGAGAGACACCGCGGCATCTGTATTTCGATTAAAAAAGGTGGAAAATACATTTGCCATCAGGTACCAGGCGGCCGTAAGTATCCCGTTTTGCACCTTCTATGTCTTACTACCATCACAATCTTTATCATTTTTTTGTAAGACACAAACCAAAAAAGTTCAGCTTTCCCTAGCAGAGTAAATTATTAGCTAGAATTTTTTTTAGCTAGTTTCGGGGGACTTTATGTCAGCTAGCCATAAATTTTACAGTTTCAAGCTGAATATAATGGGAGCAAATGGATTCAAAAAAGGAATGGATGCAATCAATTTTATTCTAATCCACAACATAAAATAGTAAGGTCAGCTCATGTATTTTGAATCTAAGCTTGGGTTTTTTTATGATTACCTAATTTGAAATTGCTATCAACCACAATTAGATTTAACTGTGTCCTAAACATGAGATAGTTACTCCCTCCCTTCTCATTGCCACCTCTGCCCACACTGATGACATGATATACTATTGCATGTATATCTCTGATCGATAGAGAGTGAACTAATTTACTTATCATGAGTACCATCACAAGGTATTAGGTGTGAAGTTCCAAATTCAATTTTACTAATTAGGAGCGGGGATATGTTAGGTACTCATACTAAATTGACTCTAACGATCAAAAATACACATGATAATAGTGTAGACTCGATGTCAGTGTGACCTGCGTCCTCATGTCAGGACTAGCCTGCTCTGACGTCACACTGCATTACCATACATACATACCATGACTTTAGACATTGTTGATCACTCACCGTTTTGACAAATCTTGGCAGCGCAAAGGCTGACTCATGCATTGCCGTAGAGTAATACTGCAGGTTCAGTTTGTCACATTCATCATCCGTCCAGCGTGTCAGTGGTTTCTGTAAATATGTAATTATGAATATCCCACAAATCAGAGACTTTTCTAAAGACACCTATGAACCGCACCATGGGAAGACAACTCTCCATAAACATCCAAAAATTGTTAACATTGCCACAACATTAACAAAATGTTCTGGTATAAACTCAACTTATTTTATATGTTATTATGTGTTTCACTTACTGTATATTGCTCGATCTGAATTTAATTAAATCAGGATTGAAAAACAACCATTGCGTTAGCAATCATATCTGCCATGAAACTGGCCGTATAGCAAAGGAAATATCTATTACTGAATGATGCACCCTTGGCAGAGATTTTTTGAAGAATTCACCGTCGTCAAAAATAACTGCTGTGGTTTGTTGGGTGGGGTTCTGCAGTCGAGGGACTATTATTGGCCCTGGAAGAAAACATGCCAAACAGAGAGCAACCTAGCGCAAGAATTGCAGCCTCGCCATTAAGGCAACCAGTAATTTGCCGCCCAAGCTTACGGATGTGGCGTGTGATAAGAACATCTGATTTCAATCAAACTTTTTTTTAATTCTGAGAACTAAGAGAAACAACAGCAGTTAATTTTGTTCGATGTTTGTTTGTGACACCATATTACCACGGTGCTATTATGCTCTCTGCTAATCTTACCCTGAAGTTGGTGTTCTTATCTTTGGAAGCAAGTAAGATACCTATTTCTCCCCCAGGGTATGTAGGTACACTAAAGATTGCGTGACCCATAGCTTTGAAGATTTCTTCCACTTGGCAATACTTAACAATGTTTAAAGTAGAATTTCTGTCCTCCTCAAACCAGACAACATCTCCACCTACAATAAACAGGGAGATGTCAAATATACCCGGGATGCTAGGCTACGCATGTTCTTTTCAGCCGTTTTTTTCCATATGATCAATATAAAGTCCAAGCCCCAACCCAAACCAATTTAATACAGAGAAATTGACAAAAAATCATGACTGATACTGGTAGTGGCATTCTATTATTAACCACATCTGGTGGGAGGGGAGGGGGGGGGTTGTTATTAGTAATAAAAAAACACTACAAGCATATGGGTGGAGTTGAAGCCCCTCAAGTAGTAGAGTTTGAGTCAGAGGTTTTGCATTAGAGTAGAAATGCGAGATAAAATTTTCTTTTGTATCATTGGAATGCTCATAATACTCTGAGTAGCAATATAGGGACCTAGTGTGCACCTTACCAGCCGAAATTGATTTGAGTTCTGACTTTCAAAAAATTTTGGGGTCCTGATGAAGTCTCCCCAGGGTTTATCTCCCCTGCTGAAAGCGGAAGCAAAAGAGTCTGCAGTGAGGGCAGTTAGCATAGAAATGACATCCATTCTCAAGTGATCTAGTATTATAAGGCATTTATAGATGCTAGCTCTCTTTTTTTGGTGCGCATGCTTTATTCCCTTAACTTCTCAGCTCTTTTGCTTCCGCTTTCAGCAGGGGAGATAAACCCTGGGAAGACCCCATCAGGACTCCAAAATTTTTGAAAGTAGAACTTAAATCAATTTAGGCAGATAAGGTGCACACTTGGTCCCTATATTGCTACTCAGAGTATTATTAGCATTCAAATGAAACCAAAACAATTTATCTCGCATTTCTACGTAAGAGCAGTGTAACTACAGTTTAGTTCAACTAGAATCCAGATATTACTAGGCAATAACTGAACTTCGCTATCGTCACCAACAGCTTGAATGTAGCTAATTTCGAAATTTTCCTCAATCGATTTGAATTCAGGTCTCGTCATATTGCTTTCGATGTAATCACTTCATTGAAATCTACCAATCACACTGAAACTGTTACAGTTAAGACTGTCCAAAAAGGGAATAACCTGTTCCTTACTGAGTGACCAGTCAGATGTTGGGCAACTCTAAATATCATCAAAGAAGATTTGGTCTAGTAAAGTCAGGAGTGGTCCAATGGTTAAGGGTACGGACTTGGGATCTTTGAGGTCTAGGTTTGAATCCCGGTGTCAACAGTCATTTCTGATTTGGTGCTGGCACACCATTCATCCTAGCCAGGTCCTTGCAGAGTAGGACTGAAAATATCTTAGGTCCACTTTGTGTTTGCACACCCCACATGCAGTAAAAAGAATCCCCTCTGCCTCTTCAATATAAAGAGTAGCCGGGTACCCGTAGTGCTGTGGTATAGGGTGTGACATGCATACTATGGGTCCCAGTACCTGTACCCAAGAGAGAATAAATCTCTCCGCTTCAAAGATGATGACGATGATCTAGTAAACAACCTACATTGAGAGCTGACAAGGCCGCCATCTCTTACAGCAGAATGAAGAAGTTTGTGATATTCCGGTTTGAAGAAAGCGGCAGCAGGCGCTTCTTCTCCCGTGTCGGCTGTAACAACAGATTATTTGTACATTGTAATATTGTCCCGAAGAGGATAATTAAGTGGTGGCCAGTGTTGGAAATAAGTAGCAAGAATAAAGGCCTTATGTACAGATAATAACAGAAGATGGAAGAATTAGGAAGTGCTTTTACCCTTACACTTATTATATGCTGCAGAATACAGCGTTTCATTAGTTCTGGAACTTACACGCAAGTAAACTGTATCAACCCAATTCCTACTGAAGTGACACTGTTTTGAAAGCCAGAAAGCATCCTATCATATCAAGCTGATACATATATTGCCAGAGCTACTCAACCACAACACACCTGGGACTCGTTCCATTCAATTTTTCTGTATTTGAGTTAGTTCTGCTCTACTGGAAGGCTGTTAGCTAAAGGGGAAGCAACTCATAATATCAAAATACAATCATCACTTACTCGATTCATCTGAACAATCGGTTATGATAACATCAAAGTAGTTACTGTGTTTCTTCATAAATTCAAATCCATCTCCAATGTGTAACTCCAACTTTGGACTGTCAAAGCCTGCAGCCATGGATGGTAAATATTTCTTGCATGCATCAATCACAACCTGAAACATGACAGATTTTAAGGATTTTAATGCAAAGCATGGCGGATTTGGGAGAGAGAGCGTTATAAATAAAAAAAGAGCAAGTGGCAGTGAAAAATAACATCACACCATGCAAAGAACTTATCTGAAACATGCAGCTACAGTAGCCTTGTTAAATATATACCCACAATGCAACTTTAGCTCGGGATTTCCATGGTGATCAGTTCTGGGAATCCCATAAAATTGCATTATGGGCAGTTCTGAATAAAGTGTTTAGCTCGTGTGATTTACCTACCTGATCAATCTCACACATGGTGATTTGTTTTACTTTTGGATGTTTGACGACTTCTCTGACTATACCACCATCTCCTCCGCCAATAATCAGCACCTGTTATTCAAATGAAACTTCTAGTTTTTGACTCTTGGGTACTCTCCGGACACCAAAGTATTCTGGTCTATTCTTTAAATCTATCATCTTTTATTTTTATTCGGAAGTGGGTAGATGATATTGAGTAAAAACTGCATGGTTTGATGAATCTAGTTATCTGGTTATAAAATAATCAGATCACTTTTGAATATGAATACCATGGTAAATATGATCACTAAAGCTGGCTGAGAGGTTTCAATAAAACAAGTCTGTTGAAAATGGTAATTGATGTGTGAAGTTGTCAAATGGATGCAGTATCAGAGACCTTGTGATCTAAATCTAATTTAAACTTGAAATTCATTCATATAAAAATCTGGCTGGAGCATGTCATTGAACATTTTCGCATCGTGCCACTAAACCTCACTATCGAGTCTGTTGAGGCATAATATAATGATATTTAATTTGCTCACCAATGCCCTAACCATAGTATATTAAGTCTATGTCCCTCACTCACCCTTTCTGGATTTGGATGACAGTTGATAGGAATATGAGCGGCCATCTCGGCATAAGCACACTCATCTTTCTCCGTCACCTGCACAACTCCATCAATCGCCAGTATATTCCCATAGGCCGAGCTGAAATGGAGAAATGTGCAGTGACTTCTAAAGCTGGGAATTCGCTACCAAGCTGTCTTCTCGACTACGTGTATATCTAAGAGTCTAAACATAATCTGACCTTCTCTCAAAAACTTAGTTTGATTGGGTGGGGCAATACAAGCAACAAAGACAACAAGCAACAAGCAATACAAGCTACAAAGAAACCTTATAAATACTGCAGAAATAAAGATTATTTATCTAAAATGGTGACTATGATGAGATGATCTTAGCAATCAAATTAAGAGCATCACAGGCTGTAATTGACAATAGATATTTGTGTAAGACTGAAGAACTTAGAATTAATCTACTGTCTTACTGATGTCACAAAAACTTACTCTTCGCGACCGGATATACCCAGCATATAAAATTGAGACATGGATTGGCAGTGAGCTGACAATACCCTAGAGGACTAATCAATACACTGGCGGAAAATTGCTTCAGTTTGCAAAAGCTTGAAATAGCGTTATCTAGCTAGCTAACTTACACTTAATATTTCAGCATTTTTTAAACTACCACCTAAGCTACCGAAAAATGGTGGTAAGTCAGCACTACAGTAGCTAGCTAATATTAGCTCCTCTGGGGTATGTAGAACTGATATTCATATTATCGAGGCACTCCGGCAGTTAGGGTGCCCACTGGAATGCCGCAGTATTATGGGCTCAATAAAATCAGAAGCGTTTTTCTAAATGATATACAATGAAATAAAGATTTCAATTTAGTTGATTTTTTTAAATTACTCAAATGCATTCAGTTATTGTGATCTCCAAGTGAAAGATTGACCTGGTTCTTCACCTACCTTCTAAAGACCATGACATCTTGGTATTCAGATTTCTGGTGGAAGAGCTGCTCCTCCACTCTATGAGAGAGAGCCTGCCCCGGCCACATAGCCTCGTTCACATCACTAAACCATCCTTTCGGTAAGCTGTCCATTGTTCAAAGCTGCAGGGTCGAGAGTCAATAGACTAACCAGCTTGAGCAGAGATTATAAAACAACTGCCACTGTGTTGAGGTTTCAATGTGAATTTACCCATTAGGACAAGCGATGGAGTATAATTTGAAGGACTACAAACGGCCCTCAATTTTCAAGTGAACTATGATAATTGACATCCTGCGCACAGCGAAATTGTAATTTTGTGAAGTTGATAATATGCTTGTCAGTAGTACAAAATGATCATTATTGCACTTTGTTGCTTTTACCAAGCTTGACACCTCAGGTCAACTTATCATGCAAGATGGTGGATGGACGGTTTGCTAGAGTTTGGTGATGTTTATTCATCAGATGAAATATATTTACAAAGTAACGTTAAAATATTGACCACGATATCATTGATAATATAAATCAAGTAAATACATAGCTCACCAATAGGGTAAGTGCATAGCTCACCAATAAAGAAAATAAACATAAAATACAAGACCAGTGTAAAAGTATAGGGTAGAAATAGTCTATTTCATGCTGTGACATCATTGAATGGTGCATTTAGAAGGGAAAAGATCTGTGTATGATCATTCATTGGATAAAAAGGATTAAAAATTTAGTTGTACTAAGAGAACTCCATAAGTCTTTTGAATGCACAAAAACACCATCTAAACCATCTCTTGGACCACGAGTGGTCTTACCTCCAGCTAATCATGTGATAAGCACACTCTCTAAGCAGCTTAGCTGACAGCTAGAGTACCCTTGTGATGCGGAGCCCCGCTCGTAACATCTTGGCATCCTATTCTTGTGGTCTCATCATGGTGACCTGCTCCACATTTAACTCCATAACTCAACATACATGAATTATGCACATGTTTCTTTAGACTCAAAATCATTTAGGTTACGGGGGTGGTCATAATGCCCTTCATCTGAATTGTCTGTGCTCTCATTGTTGGAGGACGATCGATTGGAGGGAACATCATACTGGGCTGGTGTTGGCCTAGCAAACAAACTCAGATCAGCGGTGCTGGAATATTCAGAAGCTACACCTTCAGTAGCTGATAGACGTGGTATGTCATAGAGAGCACCTTGAGCACTCTCAACTGGAATGTTGCTGTAACTTGGGCTTAGAGCTGAATCAAGTCGCATAGCCTGAGGATCTTCATAAATGTCACGGTCCATCATCGGCGATTTGACAACATCATAATGCTGGGGAATAGGGGGACATGGAGAGCGAGGTGGAACGTCCTTGACATCAGCGTAGACGTGTTTAGGTGCCATATACCCGTCCTCTGTGTACATATCGTAATCGTCGAGGTACTTGGATTTAGGTGATTGTTTGGTGTTCTCTGCTGCTCTCATATCATTGGCTGCGTTGTCGTCATCTGCGCCAAGATCAATGTTTGGTAGTGATGGCGGCATCTCCATATAACGCTTGTTGGAGAACGCCATTGGTGGTGGAGTTGAGCAGGAGGCAGGAGCAGCTGAAATAAAGTGTTAAATATTGTTAGGTCTTACATACAGCCACTGGGAATATTCTCGCAATCCGGTCAGGTATTGTGATTAGGCATGATTTCATGTTCTCTGAACCATGATAAATTTGGCTGAACACACATGTGGAGATTAAAAGCATGAGGCGAACTCTAAACAGCAAGATATAAAAAGTAAGAGCAGATATAGCCAATGTGTTGGCTCCGATATGATTGGCTGTTGGGTGCGAGAGAAAACAGCCAATCAAAGCCAACACATTGACCAGAGCAGATATCAGATAATAATACCCAATTCATTTTAAAAAAACAGCTTTGTTTCTCCAATTGTTGTAACTTTGTAGGTGAAAATGAAAAGCAAAGTGAAAGCACCTGCCCTTCCCTGCTACCTCTCCTCCTCTTCTAATATATGGTAGATAGAGAGTGATTCCCAACCATGTTAAAAGTGCTGATGACATGCATCAAGTTTCTAATAATCAAGTAACCAGGATTGTTTGGTAGTTATCTTACCTCTTGGTAAGTTATGATAAATCTGAATAGGTGCAAACGGCATTAAATATCATCAATGAAAGGCAATTACTACCAATAGATAGATGTGCTCTGTTTGTTGATTTGAGTGCAATGCTTCCAGCTATTACATTCTAAGACATCGATGATACCACGATAGAAAAGAGGAGGTGGTGAACAATTTCCAAGTGTTTACCTGATCTAGTGGGTAGTTGGCTATCTCCGAACTCGACATACACATTTCCGTTGTCCTGAACATGACAAGTGGCGTAGTCACTTTCTTCTCCACAGCCTCCAAGATCATTAGTAGGGGGAGCATCACAGGAGTGTACATAACAGGGGTTCTCAAGGTTATGGGCCATCGCAGGCTCCTTCCTGTTTCGTCTGCATAACGAAAATAATTCACTTTTGTAAGTCTTTTTCAATAATCCTATTAGTGTAAGAATTTTGAAACATACATTTAACTTTGACATACTAAAATTCTTGTGTGTGTTAGTTTCGTGGTTCAAAATAACTTGCTGATATCCAATTTTATATATTTTTGATAGCTAACACTAACATTGAGAATATTCATGCATGCATCGTATTTTCTTATTGTTCTATTGTTCTGCTTACCTGCGGTATAAGAAGAAGATAACAAGGACTAAGAGAACGATGATCGCTAATAGAGACATCACAATTGGCACTGTTGTAGTCATTGTGCTATTTTTCCGAGCTAAAATATATGGAAGATATCAATTAGCAAATAGCCTGCAATATCTTTGGTTGAATAAATTCAGTTGAACGTAATTGGTTGAAATATCATTGGTGGAATGTATTTGGTTGAACACCATTGGTTGACATCTTATATTTATATTTCTAAACATTAGTCTGCAAATCCTGATTGCTTGTCAGAGGTATCATTTTAAAATTTACACATAATTAAATCCTGAGGGATTTCTTGGCTAACAGAGCACATAGTCTTGTCAGCTAGAGATTATAGATATCAATCATAATTTTTTGAGAAGAATATTTAAGGGGGGCCGGGGGGGGGGGGGGCTACTCACATTCATCATTATCCCCAGATCTGCTAGCTCCGACATTACCGACTTGACCAGGAGAACCATCTTCATCTCCAGGCTTTGTCTGTTGTGATCCATCTCCTGGACCAGGAACAGGTACTGGTAGTGGTACTGGTGCCTCTGTCATTTCTAAAACAAGGATCAACACATTATTTTGTTGCAAGACATATTCTGTTGGTGAGGAAATTCAACGAATCTGAAACCAATCAACTGATTTTAGTGCCACTATAGCCTGACAACCAAATAAAACCACCAAATATTTAATTTTTTTGCGTGCAGAATATTGCAAGCAAGCTGTAGCAGTTATAGCCAGCTTTAGCCACCATGCCTGTTGATTAGTTAAATGTTAGGAAGTTTTTTTTAATGAGTAGAAGTGAGTGGCTGTGAAATCTGCACCTAGTACTGAATGATAAGAATAAAGAAAGTATCTTGATGTTTTACTTCTATGTGATAACACCAGCGAAACAAAGAACAAATGAGATGAAACTATGAATATTCATAGACTTAAAATTTGACCGAACAGACCATGTAAGGAAAAGTGTTTGACAAGAATGATAATGATTGAGTAATAAGTATAGCATTCCACTACCACTAGTGATGAGTAACTGAGTAAGTTAGCTAAGCCTTTACAACAGAAAGCTTTCCCACACCACTCGCCACACACCACAATGTGAAGGGAAAACCAGCATCAGTTAGATTGGTGAGAAGCTATTGTAAAAGAGAGGGTGTTCTACGAAGATCATACTTGTTGTTTCTGGTTCAGTCACAACAACCATCGATGTTGTTGGTGATGCAGTGGTGGTTGTAAGAGCTCTGGTGCTCATGATTGTTGTGGTTGGTCCTGCGGTTGTTGTGGTTGTAGTTGATGTTGTGGTTGGTGTTGTTGTTGTAACTGGTGTTGTGGTTGTAGAAGTGGTGGGCGGTAAAGTTGCTAAAAGCGAAACATGCTAGCATATAGATTACTGGCACGAGTATGGAGCTTTGTAAATCTGTTGAGCAGTGATCGAGCAGGCTTTTCGCTTAGAACATAGATACTGTACATATTATACAAGCGTTGATTAGATCTAGAATACCGTCCCAAAAAGATCATAGCGTTCGAGTGAAAATGGGGATGGGTTTGTTGGAAGTTTTAACATAACAAAGACCCTCTGAGTATAACCATTCTAGAGCAGTTATAATTTATCCAACACCATACAGGAAAGAAACTCAACCTCCGAAGTTATGGGATCAAAACATAGAAAGCACAATCATGCCTTGTAAATAACATACTCGTTGTAGGAGTTGTCTGTTTTGTTGTTGAGGTTGTTGTTGTTGCCTCTGTTGTAGAAGTGGTTGGTGTAGCTAAAAACGGGAAAACCACTCATTCATTACCCGACTTCAAACTAGCGACCACTATGACAAGATGACATGAAAGCGTATGCAACATTAATAGATCTAAAATCTTATTGCGGGTTTTAATCATCCACTCGATCCACACTATATCTACTGAGCAGGGCGCACCTACAGCAAAGGTGCGAAGATTAAAGGAAAAGCTATATTTTGCGGTGGGAATAGCAAAAGATAGACATACTTGGAGCAGGTGTGGTCGGCGTTGTTGTTGTGGGTGTTGTTGGTCTTGTGGTTGTTGTCGTTGTAGTTGTCGTTGTTGTAGATGTAGTTGTGGTAGGAAGCATTTCTACAAACGATGGTGGGAGTTCATTTATGGAATGATTGCACATTCATGCTTCATAAACAAAGTGATAATAGTTGTGTTAGTAGAATGTTTCAACTACGTGAGCCATTGTAAGGAGCAGCACTTTGCCTCACAGATAACGTATAAGGTCTACAGCAAACAGCTCAGTAAGTGTATGCTGCATCTTCACAAACTGCATTAGCAAACAGACATGAGGATATCATGGCATACAAACATCATGTACAGTTAGCAACCAAGTTTTACTAGCTAGTGACAACAGCCTTGATAACTTACTGTGCTCACAGGCGAAGGAGTAGTATCTACCGATTCCCCCGTCGCATCCGACATCCACCCATTTCCAGTTGTAACCTCTCCTCATGTAAACACAATCCTGTCCTGTCAGATCATTGGGTTCTCCAGGGTACCAGTTAAAGTGGTTCGATCTTACATCTGTGTGATGAGAACAAATGACAGGATAGAAGGATGTTGGTGCTTAGCGAACAGAGAGATTTTGTCCCCAAACAAAGTTTTGTCTAGATATATAGAGAGGGAGACAGAGGGAGAGGTAAAACTTTAATTGAAGTATAAAGGCAAGTTATTCTGGCATATCCCACAAAATTCTGATAACACTACAAACATGATCAACTGTTAACCACCCATCCAATTAGCTACGTGCTTGTGAATATGTAGTGTGTGATAAATTTTTCGAACTCGTTTTCCAATAGACTTTAAATCTCAAATAAAAACTACCTTCCATTAACAAAATATACAGGTCATCAATCTTACATAGCTCGTGCGATGCAAGAAAACTAAAAAAGTCTTGCTTCTGGTGTCGTGCAATGATAGACAAGTAAGTAGCCTTAACTCAGCTGCTCCACTTTCATTTTGTTTGTGAGCAAAGAAAACAAAAGTGGGGTTGCTGTGATAAGGCTTATAAATAAGTAAGCAGGCAACAATTAAATTTGGTATTCATGTTATCCAATCATAAACCAGGAGGGCATTTACAGACAACACACTACACTTACTAGTATCTTCTAAAGAAGTTAAAACACAACATCCAAATTACTCAAGACATCACATAGACATTACAATAGTGTATACTACATAGCATCATGGTGAGTAATAAGTCAATTGGTGTATATAGGTTGTTTTTTTCAAGCCATGATTAGCAGGTTATTGAACAGAAAACTAGATAGTGAAAGCACACGAGCTGTGTGGAATTAGTGGAGAGTGTTTATTAATAGGGATCTCACCCCACATAAATGTTGTATGAAATCTACATACAACGTTCGGATGAAACTTTTGCCGTACTAGACTATGACTCCATGATTAATTTTTACAAATACGGTCAGAAGGTATGGTGAGACCCCAATTGATGTTTGAACACACTCAAAAGGAGTTTAGGACACAGTCCAACCCACTGCACACAGAGTGTATATTAGCCTGTTTTGACAAGCTTTCTCAAGACAGACTAAGTGTGTGTGAGAAGTTGCAGCTTACATAAAGCTTGCAGTTGTCCTCTTATATTTTGAAGACAGAAAACTCCAAATATAGCACAGCTAAGAAGAATATGTAATGTCGCTTTCTACATACCTGGTACGCCTGGACCTTCATCCCAGTACCACTGATTCTCTGTAATCCTGTCATGTAGTCCAATCCAGAATCCATTGTTGTCAAACACATTTCTCAATCTATTGGTCAAAATGCTTTCGGCCCACTGTCTTTTGCTAAAATAATCAAAGGCAATAATTAAATGTATAATATGCTCAACTTCCGCTCAATAGATTCCTATCTACGAGTGAGAATGCAAACACTGAGATATCAAATTGATGACTACTTTTTGAGAGTATGTACCTGCTGTTTTCGAGATTCATAAGTGCTGCTCCCTTCGAATAGCACCAAGCTTTAGCTTCGTTCCATGTTTTCTCAACAAGCACAAACTGGTAGCACTTCTCCCCATAAGTATACAGATATCCATTTCCCTTACTACTGGGCGGACATCTCTCATTCCCAGCGTCTGCAACAAATAATAACGTTATAAAACTAGAACTGATACCATCAGAGCCCCCACCAAACATTAAGATTCTTGTTATACGTAGTTCCGTAATTAAGCACTGAAAATGGAAATACCAGAGATACTGGATATTTATTGATATTCTGTGACTGATAAGACATCAGAATGCCTTGATTTGAGGCAATGAGCAGTTTTCCGTTAAGGAGTTCATAAATTGCCTCTTAAATTGCAAGAAGATATCAGGGGATAGTTAACCACTGGTTGTGGTTATCTTCAAAGAATCGAACAAAAGAAACTATTACGATATTCAATCATGTAGCAGCATTTATCAGTGTTGCTCAGAAAGATAATTCGATATGTTTGACACTTTTTTGTGTGAATTTGTTGTGGCATATTTACATGAGTGTGATAAGCTGACCCATTGCCATCAGCAGTCTGATAATGCTTGTCTGAAAATTGGCAGCAACAGCTGTTCAATCGTGACCACATTATCACAGAGTAGGGATATATCCTTACTCTGTGATGTTATAACGATTGTTATGATTTATAGTTCTTTCTAGGGGTCATCAAATTAAAATATTATCACGTCTTTTTCTGTACTTTGATGTGGTCACAGCATAAGGATATAGCCTTATGTTGTGATGTGGTGTTTATGTTTTGAATTGACGTCAGGGTGAAGGTTTGGAGGTCAAGTCCATGATGGCAAATCCAGAGTTGTATGGGTGCATGTATGTCTCAGACATACATGCTTTCAGAACATGGATGGATGTCTGAAACGAGACAGTCACGTAGAGGCAGATATGTGTAAAACTTAAATACAGAAGTGAGCAAAAAGAATGCACATAACTGTCACGAAATTGACGGACTTAGTGAATAAGTTCGACAGAGGGAAACCAAAAAGTTTCAGATATATGAAGATAAAACTACTGAGTGGCTGAACAAAATAATATAGAGTAATGATATGTAAATTTGCCACTACCCATATACTGACTGCTCGAGCCAAACCCAAGATAACTAATATGACATCCTGTATAACTGTAGCCTAATGGTTCTCATTGAGGAGATCATTTCAGATGATAAATGTTCTATCTATCCACCCATCAGAACAAATAGGTGTATATCAAACTTAGTAATTATAGGTTCCAGGGAAGTCTTAGTTTAGTGCGCTGAGGGTGTTCAATCCCAGCTAGTGAAAACTTATATAAGATTGACGGTTTTTTGTCATTATAATGTATTTTATATGATATGACTATGAAAATGACTATGAGAACCACAAATATTGCCCACCTGGAAATTAATTGTAACTCTGAGTCAACTCCAAAGGTGACTTTACCAATTATTTTAGCCAGATGACATCAACCTTTTGACACTTTTTTTTACAAATTTTGGTTTTCAGGGGATTTTCTACAGGGAAGGTAAACTGATGCTGCTGTGAACCTAAGCTCATAACTTCTCTCTTTGAGGATCAGATGTCTGATAGAAAATCTTAATCCGTTAAACCAATAGATGTACTTCACGGGAGTCTCCATTACAGCAATGACTCACCAATGAACAAATAATACAAAGATCTCAACAAAAATGAAGGAGTCAGCTTCTTGATTTACTTGGAAGTCCCTGAATGCAAGGCTGTACGACATCAGTTTCAAAACACCTATCAAATTTCAGTGTTCTGTTTATATGTATTGACAATGAAAAGTATGGTATGGTATGTGTAAGAGTTCCTTATTCTCCTATTGATATTTGTTTTCCAGAGCCATAGAAAGTTTGAAAGAACGGAAAACAAAAAATAGAAATGATAAGCATTTCGCATAGACAAAACACACTATGGAATTACGTCTGAGCTTGTCATGATAAGTTTCATTAGAAAAATTTAGCTGACATTTATTACTTCAGACAGCACAGCCGTGTTATTATTTTGACGTGAAACTCAAGTGAATAGCGAAGTGCTTTTTCTACATCATTAAGCTTATTCATGTTAATTAACATGCTGACAGAATAATTTGAAATGCAAAATAAACAGAGCTGCAATTTTGATTAACCAAAGTAGGCCTAAAAGAAAGAACTTTGTAAACCAAAGATTTCATGTGTGCGATGTACTTCGCAAGCAAGCCGTTTAAAACAGAAATTCTCACCCATACCCACCCAGTAAGTCTGAATTTCTCATTATGTCCTCTTTACATAAATAAGCCCACGCAGTTTGATGAAGAAACTTTTAAAGCTTTGAGATTCTTCGCAAAAAGTTATCAGACAAGGGCAATGGTTGACCAGACTTGCGGTTGTTGGTAGGTGTATCTGCTTAGGTGAATTATGAAACCCTGCAACATACTACTATCATTCATACATTATTGTTATACATTATAAAAAGCTCATGAGGAACTATCATGCTAACCAGCTTAGGGCGGAATTAATTATACTGATTCAGTTATGCTTTAACTGACTGCACTAATGCACTTTGGTTGACAATAAGCTTTCACTATCTCTTTGATCATACCTGTAGATAGGGGTTCACATCAAAGCCCTTGAATCCGCAAGTTGATGCTCATGTATAAAGTATCAAGTAACTTGCAGCTGAAAAAAACTGGATTTGGTAAGAGAAATTGGGGAAAACCTAGTTATCAGCAGTATCACTGTTAATGACAAAGGTTTGTTAGTTGTCAGGCTGACACAGTTGTAGAAAGAGAGAATAGTTCCGAGAAAGGAAAATCCTTGTTTGGTAGGACCCAAACCATAACAAAAACAATCGCTTAACTTCCTGTTTGACAATGTTTGTGGTGTAAAAATAACTAAATCATGAATGTTTGTTTTGGTAACATTCATTGGGTACTTCTGAATGGGACCACATTTGACCCAATTAAGAGTGCATTCAGTGATTTTTTGGTAATGTTCCAAAACATGATTTCTCAATTGCAAACATAATGATTTTACAAGTTGATGTCTGTTATTATGGTGCCATTTTGATTCATCAGGGTGCTATGCAACATCTGATGTTGAGATTTTGCATAGAGGAATGTGTGGTGTGTTTTGCAGTGTAGTGTTAGTTGTAATGGTAGGCTGTTAGTTTAACACAGTGTCTGGTACCTAGCAAAACCAGCAGAATAACAGGGCCAGCTGCTTGCGGCAGTAGCACCACTTAAATTATTCTATTCAGGGAATAAGTTCATGGCAGATTGGCAACAGGTAGCCTGTGTCATTGTAATAGATAGGGCTACTTATCCAGGGATGATCTGCTGTGAGTTCACTTGTGTGTAGTATGAAAGTTAGGCTAACCCATAGCCTTGTATGATGTATTTAATTATGTTCATGGGGTTCAATTTCAAATGTTTGTCTGATGTCTAATTTGATTTTGGACAAGCTGTGTAGCGAGTTGGACATTGACCAGGCGCTGATACTTCAGGAGATGCCAACTCGGATGGAAAGTAACCAGACTAGACAGATCAATAATGGTCTGACTAACGTATGGGGTGATGTCCCCTCAAGACTGTAATTAACTTGATTGGTGGTGTCAAGGAATGTGGGGATAGTTGTCAGACATAAGCTGAACTCTCACCAACAATCATACAGTGACACCGGATATTCTTCTAGCTAGATGATGCAGATCACAAAGGGTGATCACCATAAGAAAGAAGACAGAGTGCGTTTTAAATACAACGAATGATCTTTGACTAGAGTTTCTTGTAGCACAAGAGCTGTGAGGTACGGCAGTGGCCCTGAAATTATTGCCATAGTGCTCAACACACGTCTAACCTAGTCCTAGTCCAGTGACTAGAGGCAATTTTACTAACCTGCTGCTGGAATCAATAGAGCTAGTGCAGCTATACACACAGCACAAACAACCTTCATAATATCTGCCCTGGTCATTCACTGTCCAAGTACAATAGTTTCTTCTACCTGTGTGTGTAAAATAAACAATAGGGCAGTGAACATCTAATAATACTGATGATGGCAGAATAGCAAGTGCCTTCCAGAGTTACATATCAATTATCAAACAATTAGAAATTCAAACGCGGCCCTTAGAATTTCAAAGCAATGAATAATCTCTATTTCTTTGTTTTTGTTTTTGATATGGTCACTCAGGGTAGGTTTGTGGACTCAGTACATCTGATCAAGAGGGAGTTCATTGGTACACCCTTACATCATGAATTTTGTCCCAAACTCCCTTCTTTTATCCGCCTCTAAGCTTGTGAGAACGTTACCACTGCCTCCTGGCTTTTCACGTGCCCATAATTTAATCCAATATTCATTGCCATGGTAATAGTTTGTATGTCAATTATGTAGACAACTGCTTGGCAGTGCCAACGTATTACTATGATCAAGGAGCTTGCTATGATTAGACAGAAAATTGCTTGAAGCCAAACCGGAGTGACTGTCAAATTGTGGGGCTAGCTCCCATAATATCAATGACTTAGTTTAGTATATTTGAAAATATGAATATTGTGGTCAGTTTGTGCTACAGGATTAACATAACACCGAGAATCTGGTAAAAAGCTTGTATGTTGCATTTATTTCACAATCCCAAGCCCAAAGACATATTTGATGTACCTTACATTATGTCAGTACATCATATAATATAACCCACCAATATACGGGGAGGTAACAGCAGGTAACAGCAATCGATCAGGCCAACATTTGTTAGTATATGAGTAAGTGTAAAACATAACTAACTATCCTAGGTAGGAGAATTGTGTACATAAGATAAACTTATCTCATATCTGCACTTTATAACACATCTGATAACTTGTGTGTAGATGACTAATAAACATGAAAATAGCAACTAGCTTCTTGTATGATATATAAATAAACGCATGAACCCAAGTGGATATACGTCATATATAGCCTACTGACAAGCCGGACACAAAATTGTGATCTTGTACACATATAAAGAGAACATTATGACTACAGGTAAGCATATTTTACTGAAGATTGAAGATTGGGCGTTGATTTAAATGAAAAATCAATAGAAGATTTCCTCATTTCAAGTAGACTGGATTCAGTCGAACAACTTGGAGGTATCTATTCAAGTTGGGTTTGTTGGTTTGAACAGACAACTTCACACAACAACAAACTAAAACCCATCAGTGTTACTGATTTTGGATCACAAGATCCTGGGTTATAGCCCTACCAGGTGCATTGATTGTCTAGAAAAAAATGATCACCTTCATTAACTATTAAACTTGCTGGCTCAGTTCTCACATGCATTTAGGTACCGCCGTTTTATGTCGAGTCCAGTTGTTTTGAAGATTTAAATCTGAAGATTAGAGTTTTAAAATTGAAGATTGCTCTATTTTCTCTGAAGAAAATGAAGACAGCATTGTGTGCAGGGAGCTCCAGGTAAAACGTACTGGAATAAATTATTATCATGTCCCCATGACTATCAAATTCAAAATAATTTAGAGTTACAATACTTCTCGAAATTGTGCTTTGGCCATACAAGATTCGTTCTCGTTATATATATATATATATATATTGTCAAGCCTTACCTTTGCTTTATCAGCCAGTCTGTAGGTTTCCAGTTCTTTGATATCCAAAGCTATCCAAAAACTTCTGTACAACACTGGCAGTTGAAATCCAGTCCGTGCACCAAATAATCCAACAGTGCAATGAAAAGCCTTCAGAAATTCTATAATAACCTATTTCTATAGCAGAAGTTGAATAACATCCAAGCGATGAATCATGCGTTGCTTATTCTGATAAAGCTACACTATTATCTCACCAAATACACTATGATCATCATTGAAAATGTTTGCCTGCAGATTAGATTGCCAGGGCTAAATAACATGAGCGGAATTGACCAATCATAGCTATTCATTGCTTTGAATAGACCTAATAAGCGCTATGCAGGTTTTGTTTGAGAGAATTCAGATTTCTAAGGGTTGACAGGGATGTAAGCAAATTACCCTGGCTGTGTCAATAGAATCTATCATAGCTACTTACTTTCACACGGGTGCAGTAAAAGGGTGGAATAAAGATAAAATTTCCGAATGAATCACTTCCCCAAAACTTGTTTGTTTAGCAAAATTTTCCAATAGAACTGAACCAAAACTGATATGGATGTTATGTCATTTTTCCAGACTATACCTTGTGTTAGCTTGTATAGACAACGCTGTTCAAATGGGCTAACCTGCAGTCTGCTATCAAAGTATAGATCTGAATTTCCAAATTTTGGGTTTCCAAGTCGAGAAATTCCCCTGTTTTCTGTCTTTTTGGGAGAAAATATTCCAAAATCCTGTTTCAAAGAGTGCATCTATAATGCACATAACAGTTTCGACTTGAGGTCAAGTAACAACACAGTTTATGTTTTGAATCATTCTTATATCTAGGATCAATGTACAAGTTGACATAAGAAAATTTGGCACACCGTAGCACATCACAATATACACAAAGCTGGAAAAGCTTGCCCAATAACTTCTAACATATGAGATGTCTTGACTCTTATCCAGCGCTGCGCAATAAATAATATATAACATGATAGCTAATTGAAACCACTCACTTTCACAGTATTAAATAAATTGAGATCTTATAACTCCTGGCAACAATTTATGATGATTTCTAAAATTTGAAAACTGTTTACACAAAAAGTCACATATTTTTTGTGCCCATTTTTCTCACTACATCACAGAAAATCTAAAGATCCACTAAGTCATAGTATAGCATAGCCTCAACAAATTGTTTTATGGAAATAAATAGCTAATGGAAGACTCAAATATGCTCGATGAAGATATCAGCCAAAAATAAAGTGCTATGTTTTAGGTAGTGACCGGAATTGTTACTCCCTGCCTCCGGAGTATTTTAAGAACACTTAATATGGAGTCAAGCTCAGCTCTAAACTTCTCAATGTCTCTATTCTTAGTCTGCACTATTTGCTTCCATTTGTGCACCTCTAGCCTCAGGTCCTCCTGGTAGGTTGCCTGATTGTTTGTGATGACGCGCTTGAGCTCCTCCTCCCGTGCTGTAAACCGCTCCTCCATGTGGGCTATCTTATCTCTCAGCCTCTCATAATGGCGCATCTCCTAAAAACGAGACCAGATGCATGTGTTATGTGTGGGAATAGAAAATAAGCTTGTTGGTCCAACGAGGAGAGACCGGAGGTCTTTCAATTAATTTTATCATTTAAATTTTCCAGGTGGCCAATTAGACAAATTAATTTCCTAATAAATGAATCGGTTCAGTCACAACCTAAAGTGATGGCAACATCAAGCAGACTGAGGCAAATCAATTTCCTAATCAAAGAAGCCGTTTGGTTGAATCAAGGAAGAAACCTTTAGTCTGCCTCCTCTACTAAGCAAGAGCGACAAGTTATAATTAGACGACAGACTTGACTCAGCTGCATTTCAAAAAGAAGGTTCATCTTATCTCCTCTCTTTTCTTGGTTATATGATCCCAATACTTGCAGGTAAGGGAGGGTGGACCATCCCGACTAAGATACCAACAGGCTGAAATTACCGGTTACCCTTCTGGCTCAGTGTGTTGATTTGCAGTTATTATAGGCCTTTTTGCATCATAGAGTCAAGGATACGTGCGTCAAATCGATTATTTCATGCAATGAACGCTGTGTCCTTAAACGCTTGACAGGAAGTCTGAGGATTGAAGAGATGTATCCAGGGTGATGAAGCGAGCATAATAGGCTCAGGCAAACTTTGATGCACATATTTAGATATAGAAGGAAGTTTCATCAAAAACAAGAGGCATCCTCATAAAAGGTGTCGACCTGCCAAATCGATGAACAAACTTTACAGATCATTGTACCAAGTAAGGGAACTCGGGAAATGAGGATGAAATGAATATTAATAATATCTCACTCAACTTGACCAGCAAAGAGATCAGAGGACAAAAGTCAACCATCAACCACCCACCATACTACCTTGGTTGGTGAAGAGGGGGAAATTAGTAATACAAAACCAAACTAGCAGTAGAAACTAGTCTAAGACCCCTATGACTTTTGCCCCAATCTGACGCCCCCCCCCCCCCCAACACAGCCGGATAAGTGGAAACATATGGTCTTGTAAAAGATGGCATAATATTGGCAGTATTTAATATTATGCCATTTGATGCAAATTAGACTTTGAAAAGTGACACAAGTACTTAGTCACAATGATCCCTTGGTATTACACAATGCTATATTAGATTAACTGCTGCTGCCTCTGATCAATAACAAAGAAGACTGATTCACTGCTGACAGAAACTAACCAGTTGTCATTATTTCTAGATCAGTGATTCAGTGATTAAACTAAAGATGAGCAAAATATAACATTGCCAAATTCATATCACAATCCAGTGCCAGCAAGCAATCCTTACTCTGTGAGGCAATGTTGTCTTGAATTCTAGAAATTTTGAGCAGTGCTGCATTAGATAAAAAATGGGGAGATAACAGCCAGATCAGCTGTCTGGGATATCTATGATAAGTAAATACTAGCTAGAATTTAGTTTGGCTAGTTGGGAAGACCTAATGCTAGCTAGCGCCAGTTTTCACTTCACATAGTTAATACTAACTAAGCTAGGGTGGGAGATTATGAAGTAAATGTGGTTGGGTAGGCCTTATGTTAGTTTGCTAAAAAATTCAACCAGTGTGGGAAATGATTAAGGTTTCCTCCCGAGTATACTCTACTCCCGGAGGGATTGTCCAATAGGGATAAATGCTGGATGGACTGATACGGTAGGTGACCCACATCTGGTGATGTGAGGGTATGACTCACAACTCCACAGATTCCTGTGTTTTGATAAATTTAAATAATAACACAAACACACCAATTACTAATGTTATTTTAAGGCTATTGGCACATCTTCAACAAACAACTTAATTTATGCATTCAACCCCTTGATTTATTTCCGATGATTTCCCTTGATATACTTGGTGATCGCTAGAATGATACTCCTTGTCGAAAACCTAGCATGATAAATCGCTGAGCTGGTAAAGTGACTCGCAGCCTACGGAGAGTTTGGTCAATTGGGTTTATCAAAATTACAGTGTCATTTCACTGGACAAACCCTATAATTTTCTCTTGTTTTGTACGTCACTTCTAAGGGCCATAGGAGATCTAGGTGAAAGTGATAACATCACCCTGTGCACAATAACGGTCAAACAAACAGGCAACGAGAGGAGATGAGGTGGTGGGAGTAAACTTTTGATAGCCTCACCCAAACTAACAATTAGGATATCTCAGCTATGGGAACAGATCAAAATCAGAGCGAGTTAGGGAGTGGAAGATGGCAAAGCATGCATCGAAGGATCGTATTGAGACTTCTTAGGTGGAAGCTCACATAAATCCTGGATTAAGGAAGCAACACTGAGACAATGCTATGAGTGGGAGCTAGGATGAGAGCTTCCCATAGTAACCTCTATGGGAGCTTTGTGATCTCATTATAACAGATCAGTGGTTGCCAATATTTATCTAGATCTGATTTCAGCCAAGCCTATCCATCTAGGGTCAATGTATTGATAGTTTTCACAACATTGGGAAACGAAAGAGCCAACAAACTATCTTATCAGACTTTGACCACCATGCATTGCCTCCTATTTGTGCCATTAACCACAGCTTAGCACGACAATGACAATAAGTCACATAAAGGGTTTCTTAGGCGAGGGAAAAGTTTTCCATCATGAGAAATAATTCATTCTGGGCTAGACTGATGAAATTGACCAGCCAAAATTGTCCTTATGTTATAAAATAGGAAGCGTAAACAAATCAAAACATTGTCATATAAAAAGAAGAAATCTGAAACTCTGTGGCAGATGGGAAATCTCTTAGACAAAAAAAAAGAAACCACAAGCCTGATAAAACAGGTGTCCAATTGATTTGGCTGATTTCATCGATGGACATTATATTGGTGTTAATTGAGACAAAGAAAGTGTAGAGTTTTGTGGTTCCCCTAAATATTATTTGGTGTATCCAATAGATGTCAATGACCGGTATTTAGTTTCTTTAGGGATGTGGCTGCTAATCCTTAATCCTTAATCCTGCATTTTAGATGTATGGCATATATAGTCCTATAGGCTACCTAAGACCAACCGGTTGATGACAGCTATATGTTATATATATTATATAGTTATATTCCCATCGGGTGAGGTAACATGACACCTGTCCGGATCAGAGTGGCTCTGGCTGGTAGTTCAGTGACATATTGCCAAAACCATCTTACGAAAATTAGATAGCGTAACACCCACTGACATCTGTCCTTGGTCTGACTCAGATATGTCAACCCAATCAAACCCACACCACTCATCCACCGGAGACACATATGTCACCCAAATAAGTATCAATCTCTATCATACTCAACTTACTGGCGTATGATGGTCCTTAGCATCCTCTAGCTGATCCTCCAAGGACTTTATCCTGTTATCTAGGGTGATATTTCTTATTCTGAGGGCAGATAACTCCTCTGTGTCATACTGCCACTGCTTTCTATCCTCTTTGAGATGTCTTATAACAGTCTGTCATATATGGTATATGATGTCAATATGATGTCAATATGATGTCAATATGATGGCATTATGATGTCAATATGATGTCAATATGATGTCAAGACGACAAATTCAAATACGATGTCAATATGATGTCAACACGACGCATTCAAATACGATGTCAATATGATGTCACTTCGATAAATTCAAATATGATGGTTTGATGTCAATACGATGCATTCAGATACTCTGTATGTTTAAGGTATGACGATTTGGGATTTTAGGGGTAAAATGAATCATCACAAATTTTTATTATGATCCATTTCATGAGATAGACTTAAAACAATGAATTGTTAGAAATTGATACCCAATTCCATCAGATTAAGATCTTACTGATTGATTGTCCTCCAAACATTGAGGTGCACCATAGATCATGACCAATGGAGTGCCTCATTAACAGCACTAGATTTTGCAAGGGACAAGCCATGGAAATTATGACTAAGATGGGCTGCGGATTACGCCTAATAACAGCAAATAGTTTCTTTTTATTTATATATTATAGCTGTAAGACAAGTTTGGCAGTCAGACTGAGTGAGGCTATTTTGTGAAATAGAACTGGCATTGGGCTAATTTGCCTAATGCCTACGCCCCCCTCCCCCCCCTCCCCCCCAATAAATCATATGAAATAACAAATAAGGGTTTTCCCCTTTTAAGTGTGGAAACCAAATGTCTGAGATTTTGAGAATAACACAATAAATAAGGATATTGACTGTTGCATCATTTGCTGCCTAAAAGGCTGCCTCGGATTTCAAACTTCCTCAAAGTTATTCAAAGGCTCAAAGATTAAGTCAAGATTTTACACTTACGCTATTGTACATTTAGGGAGATTATACTGTGAGAGCAAACCGAAGGTTTGGGGGGGGTTTGATTATGGAGATTTATGAACACTTTGTGATGTATAAAGCTTAGCATGTATAAATAGTAAAGCTGTTGTTCAAACAGTATGAGTACTCTTTGATGACTTAAATCCCCAGGCAATCAGGAAGTTAGCTGACCGAGGTCACCTGGGGGTCTCTGATTAAGAATGAACACAGCTTTATGAACCTAATCTGTGCAATCACTTTCTATTGAGCAAATCCGTTCACAAATATTCAAACTCTCGCATGGGAGAATTTTCAAAGTGTTTGTTTATTATAATTTGCTTTTTACACCCGGTTTTGGTTTTGGACATGGTGTAATTTGTCATGCAATAAATATTTCTGCCAAATAAAGTTCAAATCCAAAAGAAGAAGATACATGGTTTGATCAAACATTTTGGATGGGCACCTATAACCAGGTCGCGATCATCTCGACGATGAATGATTAGATAATAATTTTGGCAGTTTGTAAATAAGTTACACCCTTGGTCTTGAAAGCTTTAATATTTGATACTTTCATATTATTTGGATCAAATCTGTGGCATTACCCTAATCACAGGTTGAAATATTGTGAGGGACCTATGGCTTGCTAGTTTAAGCGCATAAAAATATTAGGGAGATAGCTGGTAGCAGCATTTCATTATCAACCATCAATGCTACTACCAGCTGTCCTGTCACAGTTTAAGCGCTGAAACTAATGGCTTGCCGAAATTAGATGACCTTGACAACTGATTCTACCGCTTGGTAGGAGACAGGGTGTATAATCCTAGGAGAGGGAGAAGGTGTACATTTTGCTATAACAGGTCAAACTACTTCAGCTTTGTAGAATGAGTACCTACCTCGAGGCTACTGATTTCATTCTTATATTTTGTTACGTCACTCTCCGACTGTCTTATAGCGTACTTAGCGATCAGCTTGTCTTTTTCTCTGTGAAACTCTAACTCAGCGCACTTGAGCTAAAAAAAAGAGAGAAAAAGCTGTGTCCACAATGATGTGGTCAAATAGATAGGATCAAGAAGTTACATATTGATTGTTGGTCTTACTTAGATGATGGCTTTGGTAATAACTTGAGTTACCTGGCTAAACTTTTGTGGACCTGAAACCGATCAGAAATAGATATACCCAAGGGTGCTGCGGGTTTGAGCAGTCCATCAAGAAATGCTTCCTCAATAGGATTCAAACCCACCACACCCGTGACACCATTTGCTTGGCAAGGAATAGCAAGCACCTTGAGCAATTGCCCATCTCATCATTCATACAATTGGCAACCATCAGGATGGTACATCAAATAAAGCTTCAAGACCACCTCGACAAAACATGATTTGCATGGCATTACGCAAGTCATAGTAAAATATAACTATGTGGTGATTGTATCAGTAAATAAAAACCTCACTTCCAGCTTCCAACTTTATTATGGAAAGTCGACTAGGTATAAACATCATGTTTCCCTATCTGACATTTCACAACAAATCAATTACGCTTAATTCATAGAGGAAGTTACTGGCAGCTAGCTTATGTAGTTCATGTGCCAAACCTGAATTAGGGGCGGCGCCGCTACTGCCTCAAGAAATACAGCTTTTGGGGCACTCAAGCTACTGCTAGTGTACCTTATGATGTCATGAAAGTAAACATTTGGTTATAAATAAGGAAGCCAAAGATGGTCAGACATGACACACAATCCTCCCAAGATTACATAAGATACGAGATGGGATATAATAAGGAAAAACACAAAATTAACAAGAAATCAACCCAGAAATACATCCTTATTGAGTCACCAAATATGGATTATGTTGTCAAAACTTTGATATTATAAAGCTATCAATGTCAGAATTGATGGCAAGAGTGCAGAGTTTATCATTTTCACAGAATCTTGACTTGATAAAAACCATCAGCGACTCATCCTTAATCGGCTAATCGTGTCAGAATGTGATATGAAATTTTCGTAAGTCTATTATTTCTGAGAGCATCGACTTGACTTTGAAAACCAGTAATTTTGGCAAATGTTTTTACCAGGCAATATTATGCTGAATTTTATAACTCACTGACTCAGCAAAGAGACAGTAAAGTGCCGTGTCATCGAAGGCTTTTATTTGCGGTAAAACTGGTGATTAAATTTAGCATTTGAAGTTGCTCAGACACAAACCTCTATCTTTATTTATAGGATGATGTCTTACTTTGAGTTGGTTTTGCAAAATCTTGTCAGTTTGTAAAACATAATCCCCCCTCAGCCAAATTTATATAAACGGTAAGTATTACAGCAAATCAGAATTTTCAGCGAGTTTTAAGACTCTTCAACAAGTTTTAAATGCTTCCCATGCACTAAATTATCATACAGTTTTGGGCTCTCAAATAAAAGCGGAGTATTGGTCTGCACACATGCCATAGCGATGAAGCTGATATCGCCACAGTAAAACTCATTAAAGAACCTAGCTCATTGCCCCCTCCCCAGATTTTCCTATGCTATTCTGCAAATATCTCGGCCATGAGGTGACAATTCTGAGATTGAAGTCTCAGTTAGTTATTAGGCTATACTGTATTCAATCAGGGATTATGTCCTAAACTCCCTGATTCAATGAACACCATTTTACCAGACATGTGTATAAGAAGTAAATAGTTTATTACCTGGTCCTGTAGTTGAGATTGCTCTTGCCTGAAATCAGCCTCCATCTGAGCTAACTGTTTCTGATGATCCACTCTAAGCTGTGATAAGGCTATCTGACTATCCTCATACTACGATAAACATGAACACAATATTTATAGAAGAGAAGGTGCATATCAAAATCAGTCTCCAATTTACCTGGATTTGAGTTGCTCCCCCTCTCGAGGTAAATGGGAGCAACCTTAATGCAGACGAATAGGATCTAACTTGATCGCGTCTTGATGCGTATGATAATGCATCACATCATAGCATTTGGTAATATGGGCCCCATCTTCCCGTTATGTTCACTACTGTTTATTTTGATTTCTTTAACTCACTGGTTAGCTACCTCCTATCATAAATGGACTCTAGGTGTCACTAACATTGATACATATGAAAATGCATCACATCATTTTGTTTTGTCATATAGACCCCTTCTCCCCATTATGTTGAAAACTGTTGTTAATGCTTCCCTGAACCTACAGCCTTGCTATCTTCTATCATAGTAGTCTGAGCCCCCAGACTTTGCCCACCGCCCGGCCGTCGCCCGGCGACGGGAATCGTAGTGGATACTGGGTGTCCCAAACATGATGCTGGCCACATTTCAGCATTGCCTACCTTGATAGTCAGAGTTTTATTCATAGCCAGAACATCTGATATATGCTCAGCAGTAAACTCATCAGCCCTGTACTCCCTCTTCTTATCAGGACTATAGGCTGTGATGACTCGAGTCTCTGAGTTGATATGATTGGCTGACGAGGAAGAAGAGGGCATAACTCTCGTTTTACTGTCTATGATTCCGTTGGTATTGTCGTGGTCCATAGTGGGGATAATCTGTGGATTACTGTCCAACTTAACTGTCTTCTTTGGTGATCTACCAGGAGGCTGATTCTCTGAAATACAAAATACAATGAATGGTCATGAGAATGAGCTTAAAATGGATTCGCATGCTGGAAGGCGGGGCACAGTTTTTGGCAAACCATGAACTTGCTCCTCAGCGGAGGATAATTGCATATTATATATGCCTTTCAAGTTCTCTCTCAAGGCTTTCTCCCCAGCCACTGGAGAGTCTATAACTGGCTATATATGATACACTAGATTGTTCAGGGGTAGATTACAATGCTGTCTTATTTGGGAGTGTTGGAGTGTAAACTTTGTATATTCAAAGTCAAACCAGGAAGGGTGTCCTGTCCTCCCTGGTCAAACCTATGAAAAAAGTCACCTTACTCTGCAAAATACCATATTCCCAGGCAGCTTCTCTTCTCATTTATCCATGTTTTAGGTATTCTAAGTGTAAGCATCTGGAGTTGCCCCAACACGGGCTATCAATATTTCCTTACCATGAACTCGCACATGAAATCTTACCTTGTTCTGCTAGTATAGACTGTACATGATTGAGCTCCACCAGGAGTTGTCTCTTCTCTTTCTGTAACCTGTCGACAGTATCCAGTAGCTCTGCTATCTCGCTTTGTTTTAGTTTCAGCTGATGATCGAGGCTAGCTGTGAGGAGCTCTCCCTGCTCTTTGGACTGCCTCAGAACACGAGTCTCTGACTTCAACTCAACTATCAACAAACAAAGCAGAGGATCTAATGAATACTTAAAAAAATGAAACAAAAACACCTGATGCATTAAAAACTCAGCAATTAAACTTGATTGAATTTATTGGCTATCTAATTTAAATTGGCTACTGTATGTACTAAATACAGCGTGATATAGCCAATGCTAGGTTATGTAAATGACTGATCCAAGTATCAACATATCTCATACTATTGTAAGGCTGCCATGCTACTGGTATGCTACTGCATTTGAATAGCTCAGCCAAAATCAGTGATAAAACATAACAAGGAGGGCTAACTCCAAACTATAGAGCCATAATAAATTGTAAAAGTCAATTGTTATATGTACCAGACCGATCCTTGTGCCCTAGTATTTTCAATCAGAGGGCCAAACAAAATCTCTCATATCCGTGGCAGACATCCATAGACTCAATGTTTTATAAAATATAATATAATATAATATAATATAATATAATAGTACATAATTTTTTTACAAACCGCCATAGAAGATATACATACCAGCCTTATTGTGTTTGAGTTTAGCTATCTCCTGATTAAGGCCGTCTATGACAATTTGTAACTCTTGCTGCCGTTTCCGATGTTGCTCTCTTGCTGACTGTAAGTCCTTCTCTAGCGCTGACATTGTAGTGTGCCGACTAGTCTCGGATCGCTGTCCTGATGTTTGTTGTGATTCTAATTCATCGATACGCTGCTCATACACAATCTGTGGAAAGAGGAGACAATTAATAGATAAGTACAGGTCATGAGTTGTTATCTAGCTAGATAAAGTTTGATCAAGTTTGCCTGTGTCTAAAACTGCTCCCCTCCACTGTCAAGCCGAGCCTTATCTGTAGCAGGGGAGCAAATCCGAATTCAGGCAAACTGGACCATACTTGATTAAGGTACAACCTATTCATAAAATTATCAACCACAACGTCTAAGTTTACATATGAATATCAGACTATTTTCAAAGTGCTGACAGAGTGAATTGAATTAAATAAACTTAAAAGACCTGAGAGGTACTTCATTTGTGACAGTTTCACTTTCAATTCATGGAGTCCCTCAATCTGTTGTTTCTAGAAATGGGCAAGGGGACCCTAATTGACAAGAGCAACAGGCTCTAGTGATGAAAAGAAAACTGAGACTCGACCGTAGTGTGTAAAATTGAAGTGATCTTTATTCGCATCTTGATTCGCTGTTTGTTCAATATATACTCATGCATAATGACATTGCGCAAGTCTGAAGTCAAGCCATGACTGAATAATGATCGGAATGTAGAATTATACTTATATGTCTCTGATCTATTGGGCATGAGTTAATTCATGGTCAAGTTCAGAGGTCAACATATAGATTATTTGGCAGTCACCTGTAAGGTACTTAATTGACAGGATGGACTCTTACAATCAGAGATGCACATCCTTACAGTACAATCTAGATGTACGCGTGGATCATACCTTAGACTGTTGACACTTCTGCTCCATAGCCCTAAGGAGACGACTTGTATCCCCGTCCTTATCAGCTAACTCCGCCTCTAGTTTAGATACTCTATCCTCAAGAAATCTCATACTAGGTGACTTATCTCCCTGTGTATCAGGCATCACTGAGGCCGCCCATATCAGTGATGGGATACTATAATATATTGTAGACCCTTCATGAAAGATCTGCTGTCACACTTGTCAAAATTCTCAAATGATTTCTGGGTCACTATTAGTGGATTTCATTTTCAATCAGCGCCCATGATGTTGCTGAGAACTGAATGCACTAACAGCAAAAATGACTTTCGAACCTGAATCTGAGGTCAGTCATGAAAATATCTCTTTCCTACTGTTAAGGATTTTTAGTATTTCAATGAGGAGCTATCTTTGCAATGATATTGTGAGGATAACTACTACTCTTGTGATTACTGACAGAAAAGAGCATGGTTTATGTATACAGACAGGAAATAGATATTAGCGAGTCAATAAACCTCATTTTTCATCTTGTAGGGTAAACATAGCGAATGCAGCAAGGAACTTTATAGTCCTACCTGTTGGGGTTTCTCTTTCTGACAATCTGTTCC
Organism: Membranipora membranacea; assembly: GCA_914767715.1. Taxonomy (NCBI): domain Eukaryota; kingdom Metazoa; phylum Bryozoa; class Gymnolaemata; order Cheilostomatida; family Membraniporidae; genus Membranipora; species Membranipora membranacea. The sequence continues at coordinate 10,635,443 of OU612073.1, read as the reverse complement.
ATCTCCCTCACTTGTCTCTCCAGATCTTTGATTCTCTTTGTATCTCCAGCTCTGTCTTTAGCTCTCTGCGTCGCATCATATGACTTGGCTTTCTGTGTGAGTAATATTGGATTATTATCATGTTATCTTTATAATGTAGTTAATTTGGGTTATGGCTGCAGGAATTTATAAATACACCTGACTGTTTAAGCAAGAATAGTGAAAGAAAACTGAATCAAACTTGAGCTTAACGATGCCAGACCATGCTAACCTCATAAATACTTGTCTGTCCCTTATTGTTTTATTAATGTTTATTTTCCAGTTTGTTTTTCTTTTTTTTTCAATTGACACAGATGTAAGAACATTGTCAAGATGAAAATTGAGGTAAATAAAAGCATTAACAAAATTGAAACAGCATACTACTAATAATAAATATTAAGTCTATGAGAATACCTGATCTTCGAGTTGTTTGACTCTGTTATTGAGTTGGTTTATCTCACAGTCTTTCTGTCTTAATCTGTCTACATCTGTATCCAGCATCTTCTGATTATCGACATACCAACGGATCTGGAATTGTACGAATCAGATGTAGGTGAAAACTGTGTGGAGCTTCAATCATTCATGACATTTTCTAACAGGACAAGATTACTGCATTATCAATGTGTGGCAATGATATGAAAATGTGTGAATTGACTCGATCTTTGCCAAAACTGCAAAGTGTTCATACACAATCGATTCATTGGAAGAAACATAACACAACACAGTGGTAAGGATTTTGTGCATCAAGTTAAACAATAAACCGATAAAAAACACACTACAATATCTTAAAAGAAATAAAAATAGGCAGTGAATTCGCTGTCTGAAGCTCTCAACCAATGGCCTTCATAATATAAACTGCTTCATCCACAGGAGGAAACAACTTCAATTTAAGACAGGTGACCAATAATTCAGGAAACCTGTGTATTAATATAACATACTCGCTTCTCAAGGACATTGATCTCTTGCTGATATCTCTCTTGTATGACTTTCATCTCAGCAGGCTGTTTACTGACGAGCAGTAGTTCCTTCAGTCTATCCCTCTCTCTGGTCATGTGATCGAACTGTGTGTATAAGTCAGCATTCTTCTGTGTCAGCAGGCTAACCTGAGCTCCCAGCGTGCCCATATCAGCCTGAAATACGAGGTTTGCTATCGCAATGATCATAATATATACAGCTGCAGGTGTAACTCATATCGATAAAGAATGATCTTATTCATGTCATCTGAATATCCTCAGAAGGAATTTGTTGAAATGACCAGAGGTAAAAAATTATAGATTGCGGAAGGGGCAAATATAAGGTACCAACACTCAACTGAATCTAACAATCAGTAATACACGTGCTTATAGTGCAATCTCGCTGTCGGTCTGGCTTGCTTTTACGTATAATTAAACGTTTTGTTTAAGTGTTCCTCATCATCGGCAAAGAATTTCAACCAGCTTCAAGAAAAAGGCAGTTCACTGGCTTTTGTTTCATGTTGGAATTTGAACAATAGCATCTTGAAACTAGAACATGGAGAATTTGGGGCACGAAAGCAAATAATTACGAACTATAGAGAGAACAGTTGCTTTTTCAATGTTCGCTAATTACATCAACTAAGAATTGTCATAGTTGGCTACAAGCCTTCTAACATCAGACAAACAGTAACGAAATAAAATTCATTTCTCATGTTATTTTTAATTATATCACCTTGTTTTTATGAAGCTGTGTTTTGAGTTCAGCAATGCGACCAGCACCTAGAGCTGCAGTGATTGGTCGATTAGTTTCAGAAGGATCTGAGATTGGTTGATGGATAACCTGAGTTTGTCCATACTCTGTGGGCTGTATTACACCTCGTAGCCTCAGTTCCCCTTCTTTTTGAGCCAAATACTCCCTATCGAATATCAGCCCACACGTTATATACACAGCGATGCAAATAAATGCATTACAAAGCTTCTAGAATTGGTTGAGTCATTTTAATCTTGTATTAGCATGCGTCAAAATAGTGAAACAAGGTCTGGCACTTGGATTGTGTCCTCTTGTATGGTAATACATCAATTCATATTCAATATACAATACTGCAAACAACAATGGCAAGAAATGTAAAGACATTTATTGATGCTGACCTTAGTTGAGCGAGTTCTGATGCTTGTTTGTGATTCTCATGGTACAGTTTGTCGTAGGTAGCTTTGTGTAATGTGTCTGTCTGTTTCATATCTTTATAAAGTCTCTCATTTTCAATCTGATAGCCTGAGATTAGCTTCTCCTGGCTCTGTATCTCAGACTCTAGTCTAGAGATTTTATCTTTTACTATTGAGTCAGTCTTACCTTCATCACTTTCCTCGGAACCGGGCTGCATTGAGGCCTGAATTGGGAGTAAAAAAAGAATAAATCTCAGTCATTATGAGCTCATTCAATTTGGGGACGTCAGAAGCATAGATGGAAGGACACAATCAAGAAGGATCTCCAATCCTGTTCCCTCAGTGAAGAGGATGCTCAGGACAGGATTAGATGGAGAAGTTTAGTAGAACTAGGTCTCCGGCAGGCACCTGCTACTCGAACAGGACAGAGCGGAGATAGGTGAGGAGTATGAGCTCATTCAATTGTACTGTGAATTAACCACTTTAGCTTCAAATTACTTAGCTCAAATTTGTCTACTAATCCCTGCACATCGCAGGGAGAAACTCTAAATACCACTTTATAGCTTCTAATTACTTAGCTCAAATTTGTCTACTAATCCCTGCACATCGCGGGGAGAAACTCTAAATTCAGTAAAACTGAATAAAACGTAAGCTGAGAGTTTGCTTAGGATGGGATATACAAATGTTAAACCATAATCATTATACAAAATTTTACAAAGTTGCCAGAATCTTGTGAAACTCATGAGTGTTTGCATAATTTCATGAAATTCCTCGTATTCACTGACACTGCTTCAATGGCTCAGCCCTTCCTGCTCACCCAGACAAAATTTTTCTCCTTGTTACAAGTGACTATGTAATCCAACCAAGCTGGTATTCTCATATCAATTATCTTATAAACAATACAAGCCTACCTTGGCTTCGAGTATATAGACCTGCTGTCTAAGTTTGCCGATTTCTTGTTCATGTTTGAGCCTGCTCTCCTCAGAATAACGCTCCCATTGTCTCTGTGCTGACAGGAAGTCAGCGTTCAACTTTTCTCTCATACGACATTCTTCTCTCCACTTGTTCTGCCACTCCCGCACCTGACAACCAAAAAACAAGTCTCTGAGAAAATCATTGACTAACACAGGGAGAGAGGGAAGGCGTACCGAGAACGAAGTCTGCCATTCAAAGTGACAAGTAAAAGCAGACAGTAAGATCACAGCTCAACAAACCCACAATCTAATCCATAAACATGATAAAATCACACTGCTTACAGATCGACTGATACGAGTCTCTCTGCACCGTAGCAACAGTGCCGCAAACTGGCTCAATTGACTTATTTATTTACATTTTACCTCTGGAAGCTAACTTTTTCCATTTGCGAGTTGGGTGACTTTTCAGTTTGAAAACTTCAGCACATTTGAATTATCTAAGACGTTACGGTGCAAAGATAACCAACCTGAATTGATAGGTGAACTTGCGCAAAGTGGATAAAACAATATACCCTAAGGGGTGAAGTAATTGCTGGATGAAAAGTTTGCCTGATTGCACAAGGTTTAAATAGTGAAATTTGTGGCCAGTCAATATTTACACAACCTTCTTGATTCTTTATAAACTCTTCTCTCAGCAAGCCAAAATTAGTGCAAGCTCACATAAAGTCAACCCAAAAGTAATTAAACCATACTGTAGCTTTTATTTTCTTCCCCCCCCCCCCAGGGATAATACAATTCAACTCTATTATTGATATGTTTATAGTCTCACCTCGTTGAGAAGTGCAGCCTCTCTATCAGTAGCAACACCAGATAAGGCCTTATCGATATCAAATACCTTATCACCTCCTGAGAACTCAATCTATAATAATGAAAGGAAGTGGAGTTTGTCTAGATACAGTTTTACCCAGTATGTCTGAATTAGAAGTTGCCTCCTTTTATTGATAAGCTCAGAGGGGGAGCAAATCCATATGTTGGCAAACTTGATCAACATTGATCACGGTATGCATGATCATATCAGCGAGTCTCACACTCCCTGGTCTGATCAGGAAGTTTCTCCTAAACTCTCTGGTATGATGCACTGATTAAAATTGTGTTATAGCCCAAGGAGTATAATGAACCATAGTATATTTCAAAACTCTCAAAATGCAATAGTGTGTGTACAAAAAAATCAGAACCAGTGCTAAGGCGAATAAAAAGTTTAGATACATTTTACACATTAATTATTTCAGATATGATGGATTGGATTACAATTTGCTTTAGTTCCAAACAGCGGCAAGCAAAACAATACAAATACCAAAGACTAACCTTAGCAGCAGGAGTCGAGGATACAAATTGATCTCTAAGATAACTAGCAAAAGATTCCACTGACTGGAGCACCTTGATTGGGCTGGATTCTAATGGCATTTCGATCACATCAGCTGGAAGGGAAGAATAAAAATCATTACCAACATACTCAATCATCAATAAAAAATCAAATGAAACTTTATCATCTGAAAGTGAAATAATTTGAAAGCACTGAATTAGATTCTTCTCATATGGAATTCAATGTTTGAAAGGTAACATTATGGTGTAACACACCATGTTATATTCAATCATTGTGACATTAAGACATTGGCATTGAACATGATACAGTGATAATGGGATTCCACTACAACGCCAACTGAATGGTATGATGAGAAAAATTTACCTTTTCCTGGTGATGATTGTCTACTTCTAGAGGGGCTCTTCCTTTTTGGAGATTTTGTAGCAGGTTTACTCTTAGCTTTAGTTTTAGGAGGGCTTTTCGATCTGGTGCGAGTTGGGGAGGGATGTACCACCCCATATCCGCTGCTACTCACATGTGAGAACTTATCCGATGAAGCTCTAGCTCTGGATGCTGAGCCTGCTCTCTGAATAGTTTGCGTTTTTCCTAGTGATTTTGGCTGTAAATTAAAAGTTTCATCCATACATCTTGCTTTATGCAAATTGCATTATGTATTTTAAATATCGCGTCTGCCATAACGCATATTGCAATATGTATATATACATAATGCAAATTCTGATTGATATTTGCGATAAATATTATCAATATCTAGCATCTATCTATTAAAAGGAACCATCAATCTGATTTTGGTAGAATGTTTTTAACTTTAATTTCTGTGGCAAATTGACATTTAAACGGATTACTGCGCACCTTTTTGAATCGTGGTTTGGATCGTTCACCACTTGAATGTAGAGGTTCTGAGGGGAAAGCCTGTTCATGAAGCATGGGACTGAGCTGATCTACTGTCTGATAGGCTACTGCTGTGGGCGGAGATACCCTTCCAGTTCTCCAATCAGCTCTCTGTCCATCCATGACATCATCACCTGAGGTTTTCTCAGGGGGAGGGGCTGTTCTGATTGGAGTCAGCTCTGGTGGAATGTCAGATTCTGAAACTGGCTCAAGATCCCAGATACTTTTAGGTTTATCAGCAGGTCTAGGCTCAGATATTTCATGACCTTTGGCTGACCTTGAAGCTGACTGCTGATTGGATGTGTTTGGTGGTGTAGACGGACGCGGTGACTGAGGTGGAGACTCATCCTGCTAAAACGTTTAAATCACCAATAGAGTGGACATTTAATTATTTACGTAAGAATTATGGAGGGCAAAAATTCGGTTCTGGTTGCATGAGTTATGAGTAATGTTCATCACAATACAATACAAACCTAAATTGTCAAGCCTGACACACCTTTTCTCAAATTGAAAGCTACACAATGGATTAAAAATATTCAAATAAGTTGTGCATATCTTTACCTCCGCCTCAGCTGCGGGTTGAAGGTCCCACACACTCGTAGCCTGTGATTCTCCTTCCTTTTTACTACTCGTCTGCCAAACTGGAACATTTTCTGAAATAACAACATTTTAATTACATGTTATAACACCACATTTGTTGTAACCATAATCATATAAACACTATAGTATTTGCATGTTTATGGTTGCGACTTTACATTCAGTTGTTCAAGCCATGAGGCCAGAAATCTTGGATCTTGCTAGATGGGTTTACTTGCAACACTGGCGCTTTTAATATTATTTTGCTGAGTGTAAATAGCGATTGCATAAGAGCCATAGAAAGTCCAGTCAAGTCTAAAAAAGAAAACTACAGAGTATCATTATAAATAATAAATACAGGAGGTCTACTGTGTGCTTGCATGCAGTATAAAGATGCCCCTCTGTCTCTTCGAAAAAAGAGTAGTCGGCAACGGCGGGCAATGGTATAGGGTACTACCCCATTCAAGCCATCCGAGCTTAAGGGGGCCCGTTAAATAGGGCGGTCTAATAAGACCTAGTGCATATAAGAATAAAAAAATACAAACAAAAAACCAATTACCTCGCTGGCGTGATGTTTCGTCTGTTTCCTCTGTGAAATCTTCACTCTGATTGGCTGACAGCGTTGTAGCTACTCTTTGATTGTTAAAGGGGAGGGATTTAGCCGTGCCCTCCTTGTCATGTACATCCTGATAGGCTTGTTGTACTGCGTCATAATCTAGCTGTGATGTGTTACCCATACCACCTGGCAAACATTATATATAATGACATGACATAGAAACATACATTACATAAGCACATACTATTGCACATATCAATGAGGATTATAGTATTTGAACATGCTTGGAAATGTGGAATTTATGGCTAGTTGGAGATTACACCATCTCATTACTTTATTTACACCAAATTTAGGTTATGAAAATCAGTGCTAGCTAATATTCTTCCATCCTAAAACTAGTTAAACAAAGTTCTAGCAATTATTAACTCCTCTAGGGTCCATGTATGTGTAAAAGCCATGGCTACGACCATACAAAAGTTTGTGAGCATATATTATGTGGTAATCCAAAGGTTGACAGTGGACCCATTCAAAACATTCATATTTGGAAATCATGCAGTACATGAACAAGAAAGAGTATAAGAAAAATACTTTTAAATTAATATTGCTTTGTTGCGAGTTATTCCTACATAGAGAACACCTATGCTGCCTGTATCTCAATACCGGAATATACAATAATACATGAATAAATAAAGGGCCAACAAAACCATACATTTTCTCTGGAAATCGGATATATTACCTGATTGTCCGACTGTCGGTCCAGATGTGTGTACAAGGCTTGTGTCTAGTGTGTCATTGAGCGAAACTGTGCAATAAAAACACTCAACGCATCAAACAAAGTGACACCAACAGTGCAGAGCGGGATACATAGCGGGGAAGTCAAAACTATGCCAGGAAACAAGAGTGAAACTAATGAGAACATGAATGGATCTTAAAGACAGGTATATCAGAAACATGCAAACATCTTCAAGGTGGGTCTGGTGCACGTTATTGCACTGCAAATGCTTACTTCCTTTTGCATATGGAAGTTGAGACAAGAACGCTGGGCTCATGCTCATGCATAATCACTGATGTTTTTAGTGATTACATTTACAATACATTTTCAAATGATCAATCACTTTCTTACCATTGGCTAGTAAATTGAGTCTAACTGCCTTACCATTGGCTAGTAAATTGGGTCTAACTGTCTTACCATTGGCTAGTAAAATGGGTATAACTGTCTTACCATTGGCTAGTTAATTGGGTCCAATCGACATACCGTTGGCTAGTAGATTTGGTCTTGCAGGTAGGTCAGGTTCATGTGCTTGTGTTGTTGATTCAAAGTCATCATCATCCCCCTGATATGTGACGGGTCTATCCTCCTCCATATCAATATCTTTATCTGACCTAGCAGCCTCAGGAGCAGAAGCATGTGCGGCAGCATGACTAGACGTGTCCCCATAGTCATCATCACCATACTCCTCAGATTCAGATATTCGCATCTGTGTGATACAAATGAAGGTACATTGTTAGTCTGAGGTGCTCAAACTGCCACTCTGCCTATGTGCAATTTGAAGCCAGGGTTATGACCACTATTACCTTGTGAAAAATGGCTTTGAATTTGATGTCATGGCGTGACAACTTACAGTGAGATCATTTTAGTCCATTCACAATTTAGCAGCTGCTCAGTCCATTCTATAGCTACATCTTGACGCAAGATGACATGAATGGGACACACACTGTGTGCATGCATAATGGACAGGCAATATTTCAATTGGATTATATTGCAAAAAAATTATAGGCGCATACTACCACTATATATTTTTTGTTAATCACAAACTTTAAGAAACCATATGTTTTCTTGTAAAAATATTATCGTGGTAAACTCATGTAAAATAAAAAACAAATGCGGTGTGTCCTTCAATTTCAACTGCGCTGATGATAATTGCCACCTGTTGATGTTGTTGCTGAGTTGCGTCCAGGTAGGAAGTCTGTCCTGTCTCACCAAGTTCCCTGTTCATCCTCGAGTAATCAAGAGTACCCTCGGCATCAACTGCCAGTTTCTGTAAAGAAATGACGCCACCTAGATTTTAGTTTAAAAAATACACAAACATACTCCGCCTACCTTTCAACCGTGTTCCTCGGGTTTGACTATTATTCTGATCCTTCAGTATTTGTTTGAAATCGCATGATTTATATGTGGTAAGATAAGCAACTTTACAATATCAAAAGCAAAATGAAAACATTCATCACAAAAACTAAAACAGGATATATACGGATTGTGTTTGATTTGAGCGCAATCTGCCAGCCAGATGAAGCTATCGAGACGGGATATCGTGACGTTACGCAAATAAGGCCCAGAGAAATTACCTTGAAAAAGCGACTTTTATCTGCAGCCTCCTCCAGAGTGTCATGATTTGTCTCCGTACTTTGTTCTGCAAATTAAGTGAATATGAAAATACACAATCCACAAATGGGCAGGGAGTTATATTCTCACTAATAAGAGTTTTGAGGTTGAAATTTTGTATGAAGAATACCTCAACACTGCTCAAATTCCTTCCAGATTGTGAAAAATTTTTTTTGGGAAAGTTACAGTGTGTAGTGGAAAACCTTGCCATTTGAGAATGAATAATTTTATGTACTACAAGCTAGCACCAGGATATCCACCTTTGAACATGCTACAAATCTTGTTCGATCCCTGTTCATAAAACCGTGCAGAGAATTATGCCCGTAATGACAAACCTTTATCTGTTATTTGATCTTGGTTTTAATTAAACCCAAACATCTATTTTTTGTCACATGATCATTATGTAACATCAGCTGGCGTGACTAAACACCTGTAATCTGGTAGGAGTTATTATAATTAGAGGGTCTAATATCATGGGATCAAAAAGTACCCCCAAGGTATCAAAAGTTAATTCAGTATTTTTTCAAGATATTTGTGTTGGATGTCAGAGCGAATAGTTAGAGACAGGATGTTTTCAATTAAAATTATTGCAATCATTTCAATCCTCACTCTTTCGATCTTTTATATCGACCCAATTAATTTAGAGGATATGTAGTTGTAGTGGCAAGTCTTGATCACTCACAAAGGAGCCATAAGATGGTAGTTTTGGCAGAAAAAGACCTCTGTTTTGAAAAAAATAGTGGTATATTTGTCAAAATATAAAGACTGATATTTCAACGCAATGATTGCATGTTATAGGAAATCATTTGTCCTATGAACCTGTGATTCTAGAATGTTGTATAGGAATACCTCGTAAAGCAGATTTGGAAAAGGCACGCAAACAGTAGCCAGCTGAAGAATGGACACCGGACTACCTGGACCACAGACAAAGCAAAGAAACTCTATCCACAACGATGGTTAAATTTCAACATAGACACTATATATGATATTTTTGAGTGCATATGTAGCATAACAATGCCTTAGTTGTGTGTTATCGAAATGACCACTCAATGTTGTAGGCTACAAAATTTTGATGACCTCATCGTCAATTTTCCAAGGACATTAGAATAATTATGGTACGGCAGATATAGGGTTACAACATTAGGCCTGTGGGTCTAGTGTGTAACTGTATATCAGTAAAAAGTAGAGAAGGATTTAGGTCTCACAACTCGATCATGCGGAGGTGAACTTTGATTCCATGAGCTACTGTTACAGTCCTCAGGGTTGAAACTGTAAACCATTGTGCTTGTGACCATTCTGATCTCTCAGCCTAACGAAGAATGAGACTTGAAAATCTCAAAGGAAACTGCCAAAAATATTGATCTCTGCATTTCCTCTCTAACTATCACAAGTCATGTCAAACCATAGACTTAATATACTTAGTATATATTAAGTCTATGAGTCTATGTGTCAAAAGACTAGGCGATTTTACATTTTGCTGATGTATTGTTGTTGTTGCCATATTGGTTGTTGAATGATATAAGTGGCGACAGATCGTCAGGCTGAGGAATCACACTCACCAAATGACAGTTGCGACTCTCTAAATTCATCTGTTTCTGTGAGTCTGCAATAAATTCATAATTATGATAAATAAATTGTTATAATAGTGAATGTTCAAAGGGAGACAACTTCACCTATTTAATGAGCCAAGTTATAAGGATTATTGCTGCACATATATATTATTTTGATGTAATATTGTAATAGTGTGCAAGTCCATTTTATCTCAACAGCTATTGCATCCAGACTTTGTTATAAGACCCTAGAGGGAGGCTATCATGTTTGATGTACTGTAGCTGGAATTGGGGGGAATTAATCACAACAACTCACAGCTTGGAGCTTCTTAGTGTAGGTTCTGTGCCTGATGCCCTTGCAGAGAATGGACCAGTGGTTATATCCTGTAAGAACTGAGATGTAGGGGCGGAGTCCTGTGCTTTAGCTCCTCCCCCATCCTGCTTATTGCCCGAATCTACAATACAACAACAATGAAACAATGCAAGATGAATTCTGATCTGCAAATGTAGCCTTGTGAAGTTAATCCCTAGCTAAAAAACTCCCATCAAGGTAGTGATAACTGTTATAGAAATATTGAAAATTGAAACATGAGTTCTAAATAATGCCTAGGTGCTCCTATAGAAAAAAACATACATTCGCTAATGGGTGTTCCAACTAAGTTGAACGGGACGAGCAGCACAGCCGCCCCAAACAAATGAGCCTTGAATAGGAAAATATAGCTCCTGAGAGAAACATGTGTGCCACAGATAAATAAGCATCCACAAATAGTGAGCACGCAGATCAGTCTGAAGCTTTGCTGGTGCATCTTGTTGGAAAAGTTGGTAGTGCTTAGTGTAAATTTTTTTGATTTTGAGTTTTTACTGCTGACATTCTTCAGGTTTCTGTGCACTTTACACACCAAGATAAACCTCCAAATTCAATCAGAGAGAATTCAAAACTTTTTTATTATGTGTTATTTATTTATTACATTTATTCCATTTGGTTCAAGCCATGTCTCAGTATTTTATCCTAGCAATCTTTTACAAAGATCTTTTTTTTGTAGATTGTCTATCAAATTCATCTTTGGTGTGAAACATGCGACTTTTAAAAGTATTTCTGATCCCAACTTTGTTGGGAACAGTTCTAAGCTTCCCAAATGGAGCACCTAAAGAAGCATGTACAGACATGACTCCTAAGCACACTGGCCTGATGAATGGAAGTGCTATCGTGTCACCTCAGAGTATTGAAAGCCCGTACACACTGACACTGGGAGCTCATCACTATGACAACGATGAGGCCGAGATAGAAGGTAAGGAATTAAATTAATAATAAATATAATATATCATAATAAATAATAATTCCTTGTATAACATGTATAATATATTATATGGGGTAATGGTTTTAACTCATTGTAATATATTTTCTCTTTGTAATGAAAACAATTGCTAGATAAGTTTGTGGGTATCATCACGGTCCTATATACTTGGTAATCTTTATTTGGTTACTTTATGTAACTTAAATGAAATCGGCAACAAAAAACGAAACCAGTTTGACAGCACCACTACCCGCTTCCAGGAGTCATGAAAATAAAAAAAGGATTTTCACCAGTAACAAAACGAGAATATTTGGTCACAACATATCGGCGGGTAAATTGTTGGCCAAAGTTGAACTTTTTTTGACAAACTGCAAATTGTAAGTTTTGCTAAAACTTTTTTTACGAATGCTGATGGCATAACCATAGACATAGCTATGGGTGATGCAAACATCAACATACAGATAACTTTTCAAATCAAATTTCCTCTATTGCACCACATTTATATATATTTGTTGTTTTCCAGTTGTTCTGAGTGGATCTACTTTTTTCGGATTCATAATACAAGCACAATGTGCAGAGCATCCCAGTCATATAGTCGGAGAGTTTGAGCTCTCAACTGGAGTGGGCGTTCAGCACATCGACTGTGATAGGAATGGAAAGGTATTAAATAGCTTCTTTGTTTTTAAAAAACAGGATCTAAAACTACTCAATTTCATTCAATATGGTACTTCATATCATGTACATATTCTACAGAGTACATGTATATTGCTATACATTTTGTAAGGTTTTCTTGAGAGAATTATAAGATACTTGAGTGAGTTTACCTACAGTGAAGAAGCAAATTTTATTGTAAATAACGATGTTTGCAGCAAAATTTGTATTACAAATAACAATGCTTGCGGCAAAACTTTAATAATCAACGGCTGAAACATAGATAATGAATTAACTGCTTCCCTAGTTATGCACAAAAATACCTTGTATATGCACCTGATTAATGTGACTGTGCCTGGCCTGAAAAAAATGTGGTATTATTGACGCCCTGTTAGAATATTTGCCCGAGGGACCTCTCCTGATTATTACATCTGAGATCAAAATGCGGACCGATCACTAATTTACTAAAGCTTAAATGTGATCTCTGAATAACATTAAACACCCCTCAAACACATGGCAGCGTAGCAGGAGTTCCCAAGCTGTTTTGATCAGGGCGTTAGTGAATGCCTGGTTTGATTCAGCTTATGTTCTCAGACTACTGTCAGCATATTGTTATTTGTTTATTTCCAGGGTACAGTAACACACACACTATCATACAGCCGACGGGAGGATCATGATAAAGAGGTATGTGTACTCTTCTCTACTTTGATGTTCTTAATTATTAGCAAATATGCTGTCTATGCCAGTGAAACTTTTAGATGGTAATAAAAAAACTGAGCTTTCAAGGCATTACGATCATTGATATATATTCATGGATTAGGGGAGCATATCTGACCCTGAACAAGATTATGGTAATTTATGTATGATTGCTGGAAACAATTTCTAATCTTTGATTGGTTCAAAAGTTCAGTAATGCTACAGCCGACCCCTTGTAAACATTTGTCAAATAGTTGGCCTGAGTTTCTCGGGCGTCAGTCAAATACATAACATTAAAGCTTTCAGAATTTTAGATAGATCAATTACTGATGTAATTGCACCGCAAATACCATATAGCCTTTACCACAAATCCATGAATTGATATCAATGGTTACGATAAAGCTGTGGCTGCTCCACTAGTATTGTAAGTAAAAAGTGCACAACCTTCACGTATGTGACAGTTGGAGCACAAATTCTGATGATTGATGTGGGTGAGACGAGACTTTTGATAAAGGTCTTCCAACTAAAGTTGCTTTGACAAATTTATCCACAAATGGCGATAGCTACGACCTACTTGTATTTACTGTAGGTGTAACCGTATTTAGAATATACTCCGCAGGTTAGAATACCATTTTAATTTTATTTAAGTTAATCTCACAATAATTCCATGGTTGTAGGATGTCCACCATGAGGAACATGATCTGACAAGTCCTCATCCAACTGATGTAAGTACTCAATATCTATATTAAAAGTAATTGTCCCTTCTCGAAGCTTTTCAGAGAATGATTTATTTTATCACAGTGATATGGGAGTCATGCTTACATTTTCTAGAGGAGGACAACCCAATAGGAGACACTGCCTACCTACTTGTTATTGAAAATACTGTTTCCACAGCTTCAAAGACATTATTTCATTTGAATGGTGACCATCAGTAACATCAGTGACCACCGTAAGTTATTGAAGCAGCATATCAGCATCTTTGTTTCCCTGTTTTGTTTATATCATATTTAAGTCATTTAGGTAAATTTATACTGGCATTATTACTTGGCTAGCTTTAGAGACTCTTTGTCTTATCTTACAGGGACCTTCTACTGGTAGTACTGGAACAACTGGCCAACAATCGGAAGGAGATCAACACCAAACTCAGGTAAGCAAGCAAAGAAAATATATGTAAACATAACATCGGGCCACTAATACCTCAACAGATTTGTTACCATGTAAATCTAATAAGTTTTTCTGTATCAACCAAAAAGGACGGGTCAGAATCTGCTACAGATTGCACAGAAATGTGTTGAAATATGTCAAAGACTAAAAATATTATCTGCCTGAGGGGTAATTCCATTGGGAATAAATCAAATGTCTGTCCTTTAAGAACTGACAAAACTTTGAAAATGCCAGACAGATGACAATTACCAACTCACTTATTCTGTGACTAAACTAACATCTAGTCATAGATCATATTGAACCCAATGATGATGAGCCAATTTTCCTGCATTTGAGTTTGCTCCCGACCTTGATCCAATAGACTGGGAGCGAACCGAATTGTAGGCAAGTTGGATCAATCCTAAATTACATCTACCCATCATTCTAGGAGCACCCAGATGAGTCACATCACACTATTCCTGTGACTGGAGGACCCCCACAGTATCTAAGGGTCCACTGGAGACCTGGTACACACAAGGGTGATGTGATATTCAAGTGAGTAATACAGGTTATAACCATGTAAACACTTGTTCCCTGGAAGAGTAAAGTTTTCAAAGAAGAAAAAGTTCACCGTTTGAACAGGCTAGAAATCTGTGGTTAGCTAACATTAGCTTATTCAAACTCCTACCTATGCTATTGAAACTGCTTGCTAATATTCAGGCTTTTAGGAAAAAAGTTTATGGTGAACTGAAAGGATGTCAGATCAAATTTGTTTTAACTATCCTGATAACCTGTAATATTTTATTTGTCATAGCACCAAATCATGATGAGCTTTTTGCCATTGACTTTGCTAGCACATCATTGTGCACTCATACATGTCTTATATACCCGATTCAATTCATGGAATTTTTAGTGGTTCCGGACCTATTTACAAAATTACGAGTTATAACATAGCCACACTCTTATTTTCAGGGCTACAGTTGTCCAGCACCAGGTTGTTTTCTGGACTGGCCTCGAATCTACAAGACTGGTGTACAGAGAGAACCACAACAACGGCAGCGGAAAGATAACTTCTACAGTTATACTGATTCTAGTAACGGCTCTCAGCGTTGTGACATATAACAGTTAATTTTGAAAACTAGATGTTTATTTCGGAGTTTATATTTTACCTTGAAAATGTTTTTTTTTCTGTGCAATTTTGTGCCTAGATAACGATCCTAGTACGTTTTGATAGGGGCATTGGCAAGATTTCAGTGAAGCAGGAATTATTCCTTTTTCCTAAAACTTGCTCCACTCAATGAACCCTCATTATAGATATGAATTTTGTTCATTGTACAATGCTCCTTTCTAAGGTCTTAGTAAATGCATTGATATATCAATTTGACATCAATGAGAGGTGAAGTTAACTAGATCACCATGCAAATTTACAGAGTATTTAAAAATACTACAAGGTTCACGATTATTGAATTGACTTGAGCTAAACCTTTTATTTGTTTCCCTATCCTACCTGGAAATAAGATCTACTCGAATAATGCTCACACATACCTTTGCCATTTTTCTTTTTTGGATCTTCTTCAGGAGTCTATTGAATAAAAAAAACATGAGCTTAAATGTCAGGCCTACAGAAAATAAGGGAATCTGTATATAATCTACGGTTCTACTTAGATCAAGTTTGATTCATTTTTCCCTCATTGGAATTGCCCCTCCTCTACTGACACGCCGAAGTCTGTAGAGGGGGGGGGGGGGGAGAATTCTAATGAGGGAAAAATGGATCAAACTTGATCTAGGTTCTACCTAAGGGTTACTATAACTTTTCAGACATTCAGTTCAGTAGAATATCTAAGATCAGTAGTATAATAACTTCAACGACAGTCTTAAATGTAATCTTCAGCTTTACCTGAAATGATAATGAACAATGAACGAAAAGTATTTACGCACTAATCACTATACTACTGACCTTTGGAGCGATTGGAGGTATAAGAGGCTTTTTCTTCTTCATAAAACTTTTTGATGGACCTGCAATAAGGAGGCAAGATTGACAAGCTTTATCCTACAAGCAAATACTGTCAACAACATCATGTTCTCATCAAACATATGGACTACAGCTAGATAATTGAATGGGTAAAACTATCAGTTGAGTAATTGATTATTCAATTGACAAGTAGTAACTATACATTCTACTGCTTTTAAATGTTGTATTAACTGGCGAGTCAAAGTTGGTACACGATATAGATGGCTAAGATTGTTCAACTCTCTCTTGAGACGCAAGAGCAACAGCTTGGGGCGCTAGTACAGGAGATCAGTTTGGGTGTGACCTCAAATGACCACTAAGAATATCCATCTATGTAATTCTAGCCATGAGTTTCCTCTCCCGAAGACGGTTCACTGAACCACACAACATAAGGATTAGCCTTTATCAAATTCAGAACATGGTAATGCCTACCTGGACTAGGTTGATGATCAAAATCATCTGATGACTCAATCGAGGACTGCCACCAGGGCTTCTCAGGTTTCTTTGCTTTCGGCTGGATATACTTCGATAGAGAAGTATCAGAGTCTGATCCCATCGACTGAAAAATCATAAAATAATTCAAAATCTATCTCAATCTTGAAATAAATAATCTTTATTCTTTGACCTATTGATCCTATTTGTACTGTTATGTATCAACTGTGAGGGCAACTCACATACGATGTATTGTATTGTTGTCACTATAGGCAATCACATATATTGACACTCACAGTGACCCTCGCCATACATAATAATAACACTACACACTTTCTAACTTATAACAATAGAGGGGGAAGAGTGACTTACAGCTTTGAGAAATGCATCGAATTGGTCATCCAGTGAAGATTTTGAGGGTGGTGGCCTTCTCCTGGCCATGTTTTTCTGTCAGCTATTATAGGGTCCTGCTTTAGAAGTGAAAATCAGGTAGTCACACATACAAAAAGAAGATCTCATCAGCTTATTCTCAACATTTTGAACATCCCTCACCTTGTGTGGTGATAAAAAAACAGACATAAACAAAAGACATCCCTATGAAGAAAAATAAAACACCATCTTTTTTTAAATTCTTATATCAAATCTTCCTGAGAATTAGACTTTATTCCCTCTCACATTAATTTTAAATTTTTAAAAGATTAAAAAATAAAATTATATTGTGAAAAATATTACTCAGTGGTACTGTTGTCAATGGACAAATGAAATAACCCAAAAACCTGAATTACTCTAATGGATTTGTTGTACAGCGTCTCGTCATAGCTGGTGAAAACTCCAGCTACAATTTTTCATGCCTTGGAAATTATTTTGTATTGGTGAGAAAAACGGTGAAAAACCAGTACATTGTGCCTATTTGTTGTACAATTGTGTACTGCTTGGTGCTGCTACATCACATCTAGGAGATATATAACTACATAATCAATATGGGTCTTACTCCTCATCACCCTATCCCTTGCTGGACAACATATGGGCTTCACTAACTACAACCAAAGGAGTTCCCCTGTTAGTGTTACTGTAATTCCAATGGTCCAAGAGTAACTCCACCATCATTCATGGTCATCAACTTGCTAGAGCCTAGTTGTAGTCAGGGTGAGATATCTACCCTATGTGCTAGTCATGGGCCTTCCCTTTTATTGGTGCAAGTCCAGTGGACTTGCAACAACTACAGACAAAGTGCTGTGCTGCTAGAAGAGCAATGAAACAAACAAGACAAGCAGTTCAACTAAGCTGAAAATGTTCATACTAAGCTTTAAATGAGTCAGTGTCAAACAAGAGGAATGTTTCTGATTACAATCCATCGATGTGGGTTTTGGATCTCTTTAACTCCACTGCTGTTGTTTATCACGAGTCGTGACTGCAGTGCAGGGAGAATGGAAGTAATGGTGTGATTTTAAATGATAGTAATAAATGATTCTTATCAACCAAAGGCAATCTAGGAAAGTACATAGTTCTCAATCTGTGTTTGATCAATGACCTGAGCTCTTTAGTTTGATATTGATTGATTTGATTGTTCATCCTGTTTGGTTCACACCGGACTGAGTAGACAAGTGGACAAGGGTATTCCCTGCCTAGACCCTTATCCATTCAACACGACAAGGATACCTTTTCTAGGGTTATTAAGATATTAGAATGTTTAGTATCGTCTTTATTTTCAGACCTGTATAAACTCTGGAAGCAGTACATCTGCACAAAGAAAAACGATGAAGTAAGTTTCAATATCCCATTGATTAAAAGTTACATCTAACTAGATTATGATGAAGATAAAAGAATAGGTGATCCTTGATCTCTCATTATTACTCCTTGATTTGGTAATGTATTTCTTTTGGTTGCTCACTTGACAAAACAAGTATATATTACAGTTGCTCCACCCTATACAAACCTCTGCGGAGCACTGAAATCTTAATCATTAGAATGCATTGAGTTTTGGCTGAAAGGGCCAATTTGCCTTGTCTGAATTTTAAATTCTCAATCAAGACACTGCTGTAGTTGGAAGTATAACCATGAGTTTAAATTTTTCAAATTCATGACTATAGGATTGAGATCGATGGATTGGAGGTGTACTTCCCTTATGAGTACATCTATCCGGAGCAGTACTTGTATATGCAGGAGCTCAAAAAGACAATTGATGCACAGGTACCACATTTTAAGGGCAGGAAAGTTTGATAAGGATCAGGTTTGATCCATTTGCCTGCGTTCCAGTTGCTCCCCCTCAACTGGTCATGCCGCAGGACCATTGGAGAGAGAAGAACTCCGAATGCTTGCAAAAGGACCAAACTTGGTCTAGATTATGGTACGGTCTGGTCTGATTATAACAGGTCATGGTCTGATTATAACAGGTCATGGTCTGATTATAACAGGTCATGGTCTGATTATAACAAGAATTTCATAATTCCTCTGATATGTAATGAGATTTTTACAAGCTAACATTTGCACAAAACAATGTCCACTTATTAAATGTTTCAACTCAAAGTACACTACATCCAAGTCCAATCAAACTATCCAGGTGTGATCTTGCGAGATCATAGTGCTCTAATACAATGATTCACTGATAAGTGATTACCATTTTTTACAGGGTCATTGTGTACTGGAAATGCCTTCAGGTACAGGGAAAACTGTATCTCTACTCTCACTTCTCTTTGCCTATCATAAGGTGAGTATGATAGCCTCTGCCTCTCCTACTTGGTACAATCAGATATCATGAGCAACAAAGTTGTGATATAGCTATTCAATCGCCTACGAAAGGGTTCAGATTAGATGGTAGAAAATTCAGATGTATTGCAGATAGATTATATACCTATGCTGTATGCATAGACAGTTAAGGTACCATGATTTGTTATGGCACCAGTAACATGACCCCTTTCTTCAAAGTCTAGTGTAACAGTGTGTGTGTGATGCTCTTCTGTCACAGAATTTTCCTGATTAATTCATCTGCTCTGCTCTTCTGTCATGGAGATGCTCAGAGATTCTTCTGCTATATCCCACAAATTTACAGTATTTCAAAAAAGTTGTTAATAATAATTTATTTGTACAAGGTTAATTATGATTGGTTTGAACAATAATTCTGTGCATTCCAATATGACAATAAATGTGTATGCTTTGATTCTTCTACTTATAGGCACAGCCAGCAATCGTAGGAAGGGTCATATACTGCTCTAGAACAGTACCTGAGCTTATCAAAGTGGTGGAGGAGCTGAAGAAGCTAGCTAAGTATTATGAGCAGGAGTCGGGGGAGGCTGCTAACATCCTCGGTCTGGCTCTGAGCTCAAGGAAGAATCTCTGTGTACATCCCGTGGTAATTACAGATCAGGGTCATAAATTTGAATAGCAGACCTTAAAATGATAGAAAAATACACTGGCTCTCAAGTTTTAAATTTCATGCTCTCACTTGTAGTAGTTTTAAACACAGGCTGCATACAGAAAGGGTACTTGTATGGCTTTATCTACAAAAGAGCTGATCAACAGGGCAAATATTGCATGAAGTTACATGATCAGCATCACTGTAAACCTGGACACGCTTAGATCGGTCGTAGAAATGTAATTTTTGGAAGAAAATGAATAATTAAATTTTGGTTTTCAATTGTACTTGCCATTTTGTAGGTCTCCAAGGATAAGGAAGGAAAGAGGGTAGACAGTGCGTGTTACCAGCTAACAGCCTCTCACATCAGGCGTAAACACACAAAGGATAGCTCTGTGGATGTCTGTACATACTATGAGGGATATTATACACATGGTAGAGAAGAGCTATTGCCTCCTAATGTCTACAATCTAGTGAGTAGAGGCTGAAGTCACAAACTCACAAACTTAGTTAAAGGTTATCGAAAAGAAAATCTTTTCTGGTTTACCCTTACCATAGGGTGATTATCGAATTATTTGAGCATTGATATTGGAATGACTATTTAACTTACCTTCTCATATGAGATTGTTCATGATAGAACCTTTACTCACACATTCTCATGAAGACATATTTATTTTAACCATTTCAGGTTTTATTTTTTTGTCATCTTTTTGCTTATATATTTCAGGATGATCTCAAAGAGTATGGGAGAAAGAAGGGTGTGTGCCCTTATTTTCTTGCGAGATATGCCGTGAGTCATTCAATATTGAATATGCAATTTTAACTACTTCTTTCTTTGCTAGAGTAATCTAATCATTAGAGCTTAAAACATTTTTACTATAAAAGGCAGAGATTTTAACGTGCTCAAAGATCAGTAATTTATATTGATAACACTAAAGCTTTGTTGGTGTGTGAGAGGAACAAACACCCACCACCAACGAAGCTTACCAGGACAAGGTTACTAATATATGTACGCGCAAAACTACATCAAGCAAACTCAGAATCTTTGGTAATGTCTTTGTAGATCACACACGCAAATTTCATTGTATACAGTTATTACTACCTGATAGACCCTAAAATAGCAGGGGTTGTATCTGATCAGCTCGGTAAAAACTCTGTGGTTGTGTTTGATGAGGCTCACAATATAGGTATGTGTCTATGTAAACAAGTAACAGTTCTGTTTTAACCATACATGAGATTGTTTCTCAGTCCATTTACTGGTAGTAATGATTTAAAACCGGAAATGAAATGAAACCTTTGGAACTTCGGAGTTGTCCTCTTAAAACCAAAGGCTGGATAACTGCTGCTAGTAACGTGGTGGTCTAAATCAAACAATTGATAGGAACTCCAATCAAATTTGTCTTGTTTCTCCTTTATTTATTACAACGAATATGACGATGGTGGTTAATAAGACACTCTGTTGTATTTACTTCAAAGTTTAAGATATAATTATAATGAACACTTCATTTTGTTTTGACTATAGACAATGTATGTATCGAGTCGATGAGCGTAAAGATGACAAAGAAAACATTAGAAAGATGTACACAGAATATTACTAGTCTCACCGAAAAAGTCAGAAAGTATGTCTACTAATTACATTCTATAGTATGAATCTTATCCAGAGTGTTAAATCATATGGAATTTGACATAAAGCATCCATTCATAAGATCAAGCAGTTAGTTGGTCCTAAATTCCCAGGATCAATTATGTTATAAGCCTGCAAGTCAGAGTTGCTCTCCCACGAGCCACCGGCTCACAGATAGAATGGGAGCAACCAAAAATGCCAGCAAATTTGATCAAACTTGATAAATAGCTAATCACACCTAGGAGTAAGTGTTACTGTCTCTAACTCCTTGATCACACCAACCCATCAAAATGATATGAATTACGTTTCAAACTGCTTCAATTATCTTAACATGTAGTTATTGTTATGATCAGTAGCAAAATGTTCAACCAACTACTAATGACAGATGGCTATCTGAGGATTATACATAATGTTATATACACATGAGTTTTGATGGGACATTCACTTTTGTTCGACGAGTTTAATGATTGAATTTTTTTCAGCATAAAACAAAAGGATGCTGACCAGTTAAACAATGAATATTCACGTCTGGTAGAAGGATTACGTAACGCCAGAGAAAACAGAGAAACAGACTCGGTATTAACTAATCCTGTTATACCTGATGAAGTATTGGATGGTATGTGTCATACACTGACATTGAGATAACAGTTTTAATATGTGTAACTTGGATAGTTTGTGTCAAGTTACTCTAAACACCTAACACCTACTATTCGATCTTGGATCGTCCTAGGGAAGTCCTTCTGAGGAGATTCAGCTACTGTGCAGGATGAAAATTCCGATTGGATACTAACTTCTGCTGCTGTGCTTAGCTATAACTCTCAAATTTGAAGAAGATTTTACTGGAAGTCCCAGCGAGTTGGGATAATGATGAAATATCACAATTTGACCTGAAATCCCAAATTTTTGATCACATCATGGGATGCTCATAAAATTCTGTATATGCTGTTAATGGTAACGCCTGGAGTTGTTCCTCGCTATATTGGTAGTATCCCAATTGTTACACAATAGTTTCATAAAAAGAATTGAGCACCAATAGGCTGTGTTCGGAATCGGATGGACACCAGAGTGATAAAAATAATAGGATCAAATCGAAATCTCCCTCATTCAGTATTGGAACCGAATAATAAAATTATGATCTCTTAGAATAGTCCTTTCATCTGTTTTGATATTTCTTGCGATCAATTTTACTCTGCCATCTGCTCTGATAAAACCAGGCTATTCTGCACTTTCTCTTCAATAAAAGTTACAAAGTTTTCACATGTTTTTATTGAGCTACTCACATTCATTAGCTTTCTAAAGGTATATGATATGTTGATATTTTGACCGGTCATTGACATTACCTTAATGATAAATATTACATGTATAACTGTATTATGTGTTTGTAGAATGTGTTCCGGGTAACATACGTAAGGCAGATCATTTTTTGGTGTTTATGAAGCGCTTTCTGGAGTACATGAAGACTAGACTTAGAATACAGCATGTAGTTCAGGAGACCCCCGCCTCCTTCCTAAAAGACTGCCAAACTAAAGTCTGCATAGAGAGAAAGCCGCTCAGGTATACGAAAATTTTCAAATTTTGCATGTATGTATTTGTTTTCCTCCTAGTATGATGTACTGGAGTGAAATCCACTAGGAAAAAAGAGTTGGCAGTAAAATACACAGGAGTAAAATATAAAATGGTAAAAGTGGTGACTAAATATTATGTTGAAAATTAGAGTATTTATAATAAAAAGTATTGCGTAGCTTCTCTGTCCTAGAGCGGGGCATCATTCTGAGTGACGAGCGACACCCGAGTCTGTTGCCTCCTCTTCATAATCACTACCTTGTTGAGTGGGCACCCCCTATCATACGGTATGCAGTGGAATTATTGTATCAACTGGGTTCGTTTAATACCAGGCTGAATCCAGTATTATCTCAATCATATCATGATACCGACCAGTTCAAAATGAGTTTTTCATCTGCTGTTTTATGACTTCAGATCTATTCAAGATATTAATGAAATATATAAATAATAGATTCATTTTGTTGAAGGTTTTGCTCGGAGAGAATGAAATCATTGATACAGACCCTTGAGTTGTCGGATATAGATGACCTTTCACCTCTTATGATGCTGACTAGCTTTGCTACTCTCATCAGCACATACACCACTGGTAAGTCTAATGGGAAACAAGGTTGTGTCAATTTTTCAAGTTTCACGATGCTTGTCATTTAAAGATTTAAAGATTTGTGGCACATACATTGTCATTTGCATATATTTATTTAAAAAAAAATCTCCAAATAAATTCTGAGTTTTCACGCAAGCAATAAAAAAAGCATGACATTCAATAGTTTTCATATTTCATCATTCAAAGGTACCTTGGTACCTGCGGCTTGCCAATAAGAAACAGGTGATGACGTTTTTGGGATTCCTGATTTGTATAGAAATTTAAAGGAACCAGAAAATTCTATTTTGACAAAGAACCAGGAAATAGTAGATTTTTAATATACTTCTATGAATCCAGGGAACAATTGAAATGTACCAGAACAAAGCATAATTCACTAATTTGTTTTTCTCGGAACACGAAAGTGGATCATTTTCTCCATCATACTATAGAGAAATATTTTTCACTTAGATTTTGGGCTTTGCAGAACATGTCGAGTTTTTTTTATGTGTTTAGAGTTCAGATTATTATCATATTTGATTTGGAGCAGGACAATGCACAGGTTACAAATATGTTTTTCTCAGAACTGTCAAAGTGCTTCTTCGATTTTAAGCAGTCATAGTTTTATTTTGATGTTTTATTCACAGTTGATCGATAACATTGATAGAGGCCTTTCATAGTTTTCTTATTTTTGAATGTTTTTGTCTGATTTTGTAGGATTTTCGTTGATAATAGAACCCTTTGATGACAGAACGCCTACAATACCCAACCCAGTGCTAAGATTTAGCTGCATGGACGCCTCTATAGCAATCAAACCTGTATTCTCAAGATTTCAATCTGTGGTCATCACCTCCGGTGTAAGCTTTCATCCTCAATATTATCTGATATAAAAGGTCATGTTACTTTGCTTCTAACCAGTGAGATTATCAATACAATAATATGACATAATATAATATGTTTGCCCGACAGAATGGAAGCTTTCATCGGATTTGAAATTTTGCAATCGCGCAACACGACAATTTGCAAAATATTAATTTCACTGTTTATATATATAAGTATAAAGTCCAATTCGCCTATTTTGCTTATTGAAAAATCACTAAATATTATTTTCTATTAACGTTATATTTTGGCAAGTTTCTCAATAGTAGTTATTGAACAGCTGTTACCGGAATATAGATCAATGCATCGAAACCATATCCAGTAGTTTTCACTAGATCCAATAACCCACATAGAGTTATATTCTGATGGAATTTAATAACAGATAGCCGTGTAGTGTTTTCATATCAGTGACTAGTCTAGGTGCTCAGACGTCTGCAATATTAGTTAGTGGTATAATATTATCAACCGCATGAGGAAAGCAGCCACTAACTCCCATTGCGGAGGTCTGAGCACTTAGACTACTCTGTGACGAAAGATGATGTTACATGTTTTATTTAGTGACTAAAAATTAAACATGATGTTTCAGGAATTATTTTTGTTTATTCTTATTTTTTCAGACACTATCTCCGTTAGACATGTACCCTAAGATATTAGATTTCCACCCTGTACTGATGTCGACTTTCTCCATGTCTCTGGCCCGTCAGTGTATATATCCCATGGTGGCTACTAGAGGTAACGATCAGGTCACTATGACCTCAAAATTCGAGGCCAGAGAAGACACAGGTAAGCTAAGATCTAAATAAAAATTAAATATGACTTATTTAGAAGTATACTATTAGAATTTTGAAAAACATAAGACTTTGATTTGATTTTTGTACTTGTAAAAAGATATTACAAGCGATGTTTGAATGCTCATCTGTCTGCACAATTTATCTGTGGCGGTGAAAAGAACTAATGAAAGATAAAATTGTCTTCATTCATTTTGATAATCCAAAAAATTAAAATCTCTGCATGGAAAATATTAATCAATATGTTTCTTCTGTTTTATTTTCATATATATTTATTATTTATGATGTGTCAAAAACTCTTTGTGAACGCATCTTCACCCCAGTGAAGCTATATGAATTATTTCCCTTGTGGCCGCCACAGTGCTGTAATTACGAATAAATTAAATTATAAGATATTTTGGAGAATTTCATTCTTAACTAAGGAATATTTAAATTGTGCATACATACATTTTGATTGCAACTAATGACTGTGTGACCGTAAGTTCAATGGCTTATCGGCACCATTTAACGGCTTTTTTTAAATTACGAAATCACTGCAAATATGATATATGTGTCTTTAGATGCCACAAAAGTAGAATCAAAAACCAGGGTCTAAACCCGCAATAATAGCTATGTAATGATATATTTATTACCAGAGTCTATTTTAAGTTGTCTTCACTCAATGATCCTTTACTCCAATCTTTACCCAATTGATTGGCGATGACTTATGGCACCAAACGTGTTAGTTAGTCTGTAATGATATATACTAACAAAAAGTCGCTTCTCAAAAGGCGAACAAGTAAAGCCTGGCTGCATCATGCCTATCATCTATTCATATTACAAGAAAAAAAACCAAATTGATTTGGATTAAATTAAATTATTTTGATTAAAAGGTTTATCAAAAAAAATGTTATTGTTTGTTTGTTTTTAGCTGTAATACGTAACTACGGTAACCTGTTAGTAGAGATGGCGTCTATAGTACCAGATGGGCTGGTATGTTTCTTCGTGAGTTATTCATACTTGGAGAACACCGTCGCTGCATGGTATGAACAGGTATGAATATAAAGTATTTCTTTTAAATTAATTGAATTTTAATCAATTTAATTTCTTATTTATTTAATTAATTTTAGTTAATCAGAAAACCGTTCAGCCTGATATGAGCAGGTAGCGAAATATGAAATTTATCCAATCCCGATTTGAAGAAAATAACAAACCTTATTATTGTTGTATTAGCTGACTGGCTTACTATACTATAACTTGCCAGTCATGGTAAATAGAAATTTGTTGATTTGTTTATTGGATTCGGGGAGTCCGCTGCACTGAATGGCAAATGTCTATTGTAAGCATCAGCGGTCTAAATTTCAGGAATATCTCATCCAGCATACCAACCATGAATTGCATACACGTTTTATTATATTAACAAGGACGATTCACAAGACAGTTGAACATACATATGTGTTAAACATATAATGTATCTGTATGGGATAATGCAACATTAAAACAGTCCTATATTCGTTGCATTAGAACTTGTATAAAACAGTAATACTTTGCAATATGGAAAGGATATCACAACCAAAAACTCGAAGCCTAAATAGAACAACAATTCTTCAAAAAGATAATGTATTTCACAAATCCAGTTAATTTTATTTTGTGTTCAGTTTCATGTGTTTTCCTAAAATAATGATTTATGAATCTGGCGCTAAGGATGCACATATTGCTGCCAAGCTAGTTTTTGGGCTCCCTGATTGCATCTAAACGCTTTTGGAAATTGAATGTCACTCATCTCCAAAATATGCACTATGTCAATAAAAATAATAGAATGTACTCTTACAGTGATTAATAATGATTCAATATTTAATCATTAAATAAACAAAAAATGCTAGAGCATAGCATTATAACATCTAAAACATAATCGATCCTTATGGATGAAAAAAAACTGCAGAGCCAATGTTGGGTGAATTCGTGGTTCTTGTGTGCATTACAAAAGTGTTACTACAAAGTTAAATTACCAGCTGTTTGTCATATTATTTTTGAAAAAATGATTTTTTTTAAACTATGAATATTAAGCAAGAAAGATCTAGGCTACCCAAAAGTCACAACACGGATTAATTTTTAATTTTATGTACAGTCTGTATCCTACTTGATCACTACTTGTATCACTACTTGATGTCATGGTATTGACATTCTTTGACTGCGGGTATAATGGGGTTCAAACTTGACGAGTGAACCGGGGAGTTGTTCCCATCTGACGAGGCGACAGATAACCTGCTACCTCTGTTTGAGTGACAGTCTGCGCTCAGCGTGTTAGACACGTGGGATACCTGCGTCCTCATAGTGTGACGAGATGTGTTATATCCGGATACTGTTGATGAAGGTCTGCTACCTCTACCATCACCCGGAAAGCCAAATAACGACTTTGCATCGTCCTGTGAACAAAAAAAGAAAATGTTTTACGGAACACAGTCTCATCAGCTCGACATGTTTGTTTGTATGGAGGTTATTTTGGAGACGGTACCGGACTCTTACGGTTGCATCAAACGCAGGTCCACCTACCGATGTTCTTCTCAGGTCTTTGCAATGTACATATATTACTTTTAAAGGGGTTGGTAATTGAAATCCAAAGCGTCCGGCTTGCTGAAAATTGTTTTTAGATATAGCAATACCAACAACAGTCAGTGATTAAATCATAACCAGTATGCCGGTGAACATTTAATACACAACAAAAAACCTGATTGCTGGTTTGCATATATACATCATGTGCAATGGAATTCGGTTTTTGGCAGTCAAATGGGAAGCCTATCAGCAGTGTGAATTAATTCATCTAACAAATTGATTGATATTACTTTTATAGAGTTTCTGTGGTTATCTGTATCTATTTGTAGGGAAAACGTGTTCGGCTAACACATTTTATGTTAACCGAAGCGACATGTCTTGGGGATGTGCATTCAGACATGGGGGCTGTTCCCACAACAACAATAACATTTGGTCACTTAGGTTAGGTAATCAAGTAACTTGTTGTCATAATTCTAAGTAACGTACTAATTGCCTGATGAGTATTTTACCGACAGCTATGGTCAGCATACATGTCTAGGAATTTGAGGAATGTCACATGGTGGTTAATATTTTTGATGATAGATGAATAATTCATATCATTTCACTGCATTGTCATCTGGGAATTAAAATGGTGTTTTGGTGGTTTGCATAAAACATTCATCTATCGTATAGTCCTGACTACTCTATATGAGGAAAGTTTTTACTGGGAGGAAAAGGTTTCCAAGTTATACAAGCTTGAAATAGCGAAATTTATTGCTAGTTCACCCTTTTTACTCTATATTAACAACTCCCAGTTAGCTAGCTAACATTAAGTCACCCCACACTAGCTTATTATTAGTTCTGAGGGTGTTAAAAAACACCTTCAGGATGTATAGTGAGCAATACTTGTAAATTCACTAGGAAGAGCGTAGAACTTATGTGGTTATTTGCCACACAGAATACTTCAGCCGCAGGTTGACAGAATTCCACAAGTGGTAAACAACCCGTGTGACAACAGGAAAGGTGCAAATTCTTACAGGGACGGCTACAACCTACATGATTTGCAAACAGTTGGTGGAGTTTTCCTCATACACCACCTACATGGCTTATCAAGCCTACTGTTAAAGCTAAGCTAATTTAGCCTGCTGTTAAGGCTATGATGGTTGGCCAATTTTCTTGCAAATGGTATCATTATATCACCAATAATGTCCGTAAGAGCTAGTTTTAATGCTGCAGTTTGTGGGTTGGCTAATGGCTATGGACCGAACTTTAGATAGCCAACTACAAGATTGAAAAAAAATTGACATTTTAACTTCAATTGTAACCAAATCTGGTTTTATGTCTAATTAATCAAGTGATATTTAAAAGTTGAGTATGAATATGAGGTGAGTCATCTTACCCTGAAGGCTTTGTTGAATATGCAGTAGATGACTGGAGAAGTGAAGACATTAGTCATCATGAGGCCTAGTAATAACGAGTCAAGTATTAAAATTTCTCTCCTGGTAAAATGTTTTATGGAATCCGCCCCTCCAGAGATTGAGTATAGTAGATTGAATGGTAGCCAGGTCACCAACGTCACAGAAGCATCGATAGCAAGCATTCTCAATACCTACAATAAAAATCAGATGTATTATGAGGTCTTGGATTCAGTGAAAATAGTGGTGGTGGCGGCGGCGCCACACTACTGCATTCTCAATATCAAGACCGACAAACATTTGAAAAGGATGGCAGCAATCTCAGGTCTGAGGTCTTGGATATCCTGCTCATGGCAGAGGCGGAACTACCCTACCACATTCTTAATACATAAGGCGTTTATGTTTACACAATATATATGGTGGTGGCGCCACAATACAGCATTCTCAATACCTGCAACCGACAAATGTTTGAATATGATGGCAGCAATCTCTTGTATATCCTGCCCACAGCGAAATTTGTTTACACAATATGTATGATCATGATGGCACATATATTTAGGATGAGGATTAGGATTTGGTGCACATGACTGCAATGGCGTTACACTACTGCATTCTCAACACCTGCGTCCTACATGGTACATGATGGATGATGTCCGATGTCAAGCCTGAAGTTTATAATTTTGTGCACGTGTTTTGTAATGGTGTGGGCACAACTACAGACATGTGCATCTTTTTCCAAAAGTAAGCAGAAATTATCAGGTTGTCATTTAGGATTTCGTACCTCAACATTCATGAAATTGTTGGCATGAGGTTTAACATTTTATACTGTCGTCAAAGATTTTCAGGATGTAAATGTCATTTTTAATTAACGTAATGGCCCTCAGTGACAAACAAATTAATGGTTCGAAATTCCTGCACTTTCTTGTAGGATGTACTAAATACAGTTGGCTAATTACTCTCCCTGGTGACTATGTGCAGAACCCACAAACAGCCTCAACTTTTGTACGGCAAAATAGATACAAATTATTGCTTATCCGATATCAACATTGTTTGGTCGCAGCATATACCATATCACAATTTACTAATAATATGATTCAATTGAATTAATTGAATAGTGAGTGGTAAATAATTGATGCACAAGGAAGTGGGCAATTTCAAATTGTATTTGGAATTTTTATACCTCTTAATTTCAAATTTTCTTCAAAAAATGAATCAGAGCAAAATTTCAATGCTTATCATGTTGAGTAGCCCACAGTTTTCTGTTGGTAGTGAGTATGGGTACTTTAAATGTCTTTGAAGTCTAAGGATCATTCCCCACACATTATTATGTGGGTACATGTGTTTTTTATACTATTTTGATAGTAAATTATTTTGTAATCCTTGAGGTATTTGATGTGGGCTGTGGGCAAACACCACCAATACCGCAGGACGTGGCTAGTTTAAGATTTGGCGGATGAAACTTTTTTCAGCTTGTTTTCTTTGTTACCAAATCAGGACCAAACAAAAATCAAAGATTGGTACATTTCTATTTATTTATGGATGATACACTAACTCAAACCCTAGCTATCACCCTAATCACCCGGCTGGTATGCAAGACAACATTTCGGAGCGTCCTGCAGTTTGGGTCCCCCTCGACTTTACTTACATGCTAAAAACAAACACTTTTATACCAAGGTTGTAGGTTGCAAGCAGGTATGCTCTTCACAAGCTAATAAAGTGCACAGCTGACTTAGCCATTAATGTGAAGTGTTTTTTATTTACACTTACATGAGATTTTTGTTTAGCTTGTTTACTTTCCTGTTTGACACTGCCTCTTTCTCCTATCCTCGATCTGGAGCAGAGTTTCACTGCTATGAGCGTATACGAGACCACGATTATTAGGGATGGCAAACAGTATTTGACGGTCGCAACCCACTCGTAGGATGTTCTGTGTGACTCCAGCCATGGCGGGTATACGTAGCATATCCATGCCCCTCCAAAATTGTCCACACGTGAGTAAAGTATCGATTCTATGGAGTCTGGTAGAAATCCGATAGTCCACACGAAAGCTGCTACGATTAGCTTCATTTTCTTGGTATAGTTTCTCATCTTTAGAGGGAGGTAGACAACTGCTACTCTCTCTAAACTGATTGCAGTGTTCCAAAGAGGACTCGCATAGAATGCTCCAAAGCCTAGAACTCTGATGGTTGCACACAATGGCACGCTTTGAGGGAAATTCAGCATCAGGATGGACATCAATGCATAGGCAGGTACAAAGGCTGCAGAAAGCATGTCTGCTACCGCCAAGTTTATAAGCTGGATTTTCACTTCACCGCTTGTCCTTTTCCCTTTTGCTATGGTCACTATTGCGAGTAAGTTAAATGTGACACCCAGGACTGCCATCAGTATATAGGCAGTACCTATGGAGTAATCGTCAAATCTGGTGAAGAAACCGAGTCGTAGTCCATCATCGGCAGCGACACTGTCATTCATCGTCTGAGACGAGGTAGCGTTATCGTTGACTGACAAATTCATGCTCTCAGCTACCAAACAGGATCTGGCGCTAAGTTAATGTCTCCTCAAAGAAGAGGAATCGAAAGACGTTGTGTATATTATAGTTGTGCATGTAACCTGTCGATGATGTTGTGTTGTTGTGAACATTCACCTTATAACTGAACAGCAAAGTGCCAATAAGGTAAATATATACAGGTACCTTGATGGGTTTTTACTCGGATAATCTTTTGAAGAGCTGATTTGTTTTCAGTACTAGAGATTGAAGACTCCAATATATATTATGATGATGGATTGAAGCAGTTCTTTTGTGGTTTACTCAGCCTGTTGAGAGGGTTGAGAGGGTTCTAGTCTGTTCCCGACAGCGACTGCGAGTGGAATCAGCCAGTAGATATTTTGTCCTCTTTTATAGAGCTTCTCGTTGTAGACTTCTTGTCTTTGATGATAGCCATCTTCATTAATATTGATGCATCAGTCAGCAAGATGTGTATAACCTAAAACTGACAAATAAATGAACCATGAACCATTAATACATACACTTGATAGGTCATAGTTGCCTGTGGATGGATTGAAAGCCTTGGCCCCTATTATTTACCGAGGATGAATTTAAAACACCGGCACTTCAATTTTGCCTTCTTTTTTGTGGTTTTTACCGTTAAATTTGCATAAACAGGAATTTTATCGGAGAAAGTTTAAGTAAAAAATGATGAAGCAATACATCTCTGCGGTTGCAAGTAGAATGTTTATGGTTTATTCTGCTATTCTTGCTGAAAATTTAATGAATTATTAAATTAATAGGTTATATCAGTTCTTGCCCAGCTTGAACTTTGGACTTCTAAGAGAAAGCTTTTCAGTTAAGAGTATAAATATTTCCATTGTCAATACATTCAACATTTTATGTCTGATTTGACGATATTACTATTTGAGGCAATGGCATCCAAAGAAGATTGGTCAGCTTAGTTTCAAGGTTTCGGTTTATCATTCCGACAGGTAACTTACCCACGGTACTTTTGTTCTAAGGTTTCCAAACTAATCATTACGCTTCCAAGCCATTCATTAGCCAATGTTAGGCGGAGAATTTGCTCAGCCACTCAGCCATACTGCGTGTGTCATTCAATGGTGGAAGTACTTAGCAAAGGGAACGTGAGAGGCTTAACTTAGGTTTTAAAAAAAAAATCAGAGTTGTACAATCTAGATAAGAAACGCAAACTCACCTTGTCACAAAATATAGAAAAATGGTTAGCTGTTCTGGTTATGAAGTATGTCAGTCTAATTGGCAATGTGAGCTGTACTTTAGACACAAGATTTTAGAACCTACACCTACACAAGCGTGTCTGATATCCTGTCAGTCAATGACCTCTAAGAATATTAACTGTAACTAGGATATTAGGCGTCATTACATCAATTAATCAAAATAATTGTTCTGCCAAAAGGTTAAAAAACAGTTGCGTATTAATGATAGTGATGAAATAGTAACTAAACAAGAGACAGGAAAATATCACAGAGTAAGGATATATATATCACAGAGTAAGGATATATATATCCTTACTCTGTGAAAATATCCTTACTCTGTGAAACCATGCTAATTACCAGAATGACCTTAGGTTAAGGTCAAAGGTTAGACCATCGTACCAAGTATTGAGGTGCAAAATATATATCCATGTACAGATCATTCTATTAAACCATTAACAAATGTTTTCTCTATCAACTATATTAGCAAAACAGTTGACTGGCTGATATTGATATTGAAGTGTTATAACAACTAGCCTGTTCTGACAAGCTTTGTTCGATGGGGGTTTGTTACCCCTCCCCACCCCCACCGAACAAGGCTTGTCAGGACAGGCTAAATAACAACACGCATTGCTAAGTTTTCATACCCACCCTGCCATCATAACTATTTCCGATTATGCCAATATAAGACACCTTCAACTTGCTGATCATATGTACTATTTATTATATATTTGGGGATATTACATACAAAGTTGCATTCCGCAAATTTTGTAACATTCCTAAACCCACATCTGCTGGCAGCTAAATATCTATCCTCAGGGGATTGATGTGTATATTAAATTCAATTGAGGATCATCTGAGGTTACAACCTATGTCAGAGTGTTTAGACTATTACGTACTATGCCAATGATATACATAGGTACCCATATTGCGGCTTATATTATGTCCACTGGACAAAGGCCGGTATCTGATATTGCGGCCGAATTTCCCGAATTGATATTCATCCGCCTGATTAAAGTAGAAACTGAGAAACATTTTCTGCACATATCATCAGGCTCACTTACTACTACCTTGATAATGACCTTACCCATTTCTTGAATCATCATATCAGTTTAGAAAAATGATAAACATATCATAGTGTGACATCAACTGACCAACAACCAATATCTGTTATTGCACTCAAATTTCCCCATTTGATATTCGCCCAACAACAAAAAATGTATTCTAACAAATAATCAAGCTCACTAACACATACCTAAATGGAATTTCCCATTTCCTGAATCATTAATATATTAGTTTATAAACTCATAAACATATTATAGTGTTATGTTTACTCTTGTTGTGTATGATTACTACGTCTATTGCTGCAGGGTATAATCGACAGCATACAGAGACACAAGTTGTTGTTCATAGAGACCACCGATGCTGCTGAGACAACCCTGGCTCTGCTCAACTACAGAAAGGTAGACTATCATAGATGATTAGTAAGATAGATTGAACTATTCATATTTTCCAATTTGTTATGACATGATATTAGACAGCTATTTTAAAAGCTCTTCATAGCCATGTGAACCCATAGACTTAAAAAATGCAAATCTGACATAACTTTACCATCGGTAGCTGCCAGACTATCCCAAATTTTTCACTTGATGTTATCAGGGCGGGTGGGACACCCTCCCTTATGTTCTGCAATAAACTTGTGTGAGATATACAATAAGTTGTCTCTACTTGCTGGGCTGCTTTTGTATGATAAACCGTATATAGTATTCAAGTAATTAACGATAGCAATATATTAGCCACCTAATTCAAGAATTTGTGATAGCCATGTGAACCCATAGACTTCTATGTGTGAACCCAAATTTTTCACTAAATGTATCGCAATAAACTCGTGTTAGATAAACAATAAGTTGTCTCCACCTGTTTAGCTGCTGCTGTATGATATACTGGTTATACTGTAGGCATGTGAACCCTTAGGCTTATTCATAAACCCAAATTTTTCACTCAATGTTATCAGGACGGGTGGTACACCCTCCCTGCAATAAACTTGTGCAATATATACAATAAGTTGTCTTCACCTGTTTAGCTGCTGCTGTATGATATACTGTATATACTTTAGGCGTGTGATAACGGTCGAGGTGCTGTTTTACTATCCGTCGCTCGAGGAAAAGTATCTGAAGGAATCGATTTCGGTGAGCTTCCTCTTCGAATAGTTTCTTTTAGTGTGAGCTTGTTATTGCTTGTACTATTGATGTACACACCTCGATGAATTGCTCATTGTGCATTGAACCTCCATTCATTCATTCATTTCTGACGAATTAAATACCCATAAACCATCAGCATTATTTTTGTCTGTTGCAATTAAAGTGTCTATACTCAGCGAGTTGCCGAAAAACATCCTGTATCCACTGCACTTCTTTTGGATACAGAATTCTGTACTGGTTTTTATTGACTTCTTGAATTTAACTCTGTAATATACCTTTTAACTATGTAATATACCTTTGAGCAATTTCCCATACCAATGAAAACACTGAATGGCTCTTCTATAATAGTTGAAAGGATTCGGTTAATCAGTGTAATGGGCGTTTATCACCAAAAGGTGTTTTGGTCACATTAAACATGTTATATTCTTCCCCGATTAGACATTAGACAATTAGAGGAATTTGACTTCATCATCTGAATTGAGGATGTAATTCTTTGCAAACCATCCCTATGACTTTTAAATGGAGTAATTAGAGTTCACTTATGTTACATAATGTGTTAAAGAAGTGGAATAAATCCAGTCAAAACAACACGCCCACAATTTAATGGTCAATTACAGCCATGGCTAGTTAAACCAGTTATTTCATAGTAATCACTGGCCAGAATAGCATTTGAAATTTAGTAGTCGTTTGTAGTGTTATCCCTTGTGCTTCTTAATGCCTATTCAACTGAAAACTTATAAATTAAGACCCGATGGGAATTCTACATCACTCGATTGGCTGGTTTCAATTTTAAATTCACAGCTATATGTAGATAGCGAAATGCTTTAAAGTATACTTTGGAGTTATCTTCTGATCAATTATGATAAGGCAATTCCGTTTTTAATTATTTATTGATCCAGTGGGCCCTTTTGTTAGCTGTGATAAGTGATTCCCTGTTGAAAGGACATCTCAACTGTAAGACTGTGCATACCAAGTTTAAAACTGGATGCTTTTCTTCGCTAATGAGGCATACCCAAAAAAGCAACGGAATTTTCTTGTAACACAGTCCATCAATAAATCCATCCATAAACAATCTGACACAAAGACCAGACTGCATAATGGCCTTTTGTGAATTGATGAGTTGGTTCTGTTGGTAAGAGCGCTTTCCCTTGTGTTTGAATTCAGGGCTCTGTTGATGCCCCCAAGTGTGTTCCGACCTGCCTGCAAACTTAAAATGGCAAACTTATTTGTCAGTCTTTGGACCGAGACAAGCCTTGTGTTTTTATCAACATAAATACTGACTACATATAGATCATCACTATAAGTAGTCAGTATTTATGTTGATAACAAACACAAAAATGCTTATAGATCACCACTTAGGGTATGGGTCTCTCAATCGAGATGTCACGTGTTCGATTCCTGGCGGATCACGGTGGTGTCAGGAAGGGCATCCGACCTCAAATGCTCCTGTGCCACTTTGGTATACAGTCCGTAGACCCATATCGATGATACCTGAAACAAATAAACTGAACAACATCAAGGTTTCTCACACGGAATCACAGGGTATCGAGACTTTAAATGAACGTGAGGTTTTTTACTTACAGATCACCACTATGGCCGATGTGTTATCATGTTTGGAGTACCGTATGTCTACACTCAGTCTAAAGTTCTCAAAGCTCGCCTCGAGTATCTCAGGGAAACATTCCAGATAAAGGAGAATGACTTTCTTACCTTCGATGCCATGAGACATGCTGCTCAATGTGTTGGTCGGGCGATGAGAGGCAAAACTGATTATGGCATTATGCTCTTTGCTGACAAGGTAAGGTTGATACTATCTTTACTATCGCTGCTTTTTTATGTGTGTGAGCTTGAGTATCAGTTGATGTGTCATGTTGATATTATATTGTAGTGGTGCCCAAAACGAAATCCTAAAGGGGAGTTAGCGCTCGGTTGTGCTCATCTTGTTTGAACTCTCCTATAGTCCTGAGCTTAGGAAGCTTAACCCTGAACCGACCTTCACTAAATTTGATGATATTGGAACGTTCACCCAAGGGTAAAACTATCAAGCCATCTTGTTGATGATTATATTGTATATTTCCCTTAGAGATTCGCCCGAGCAGACAAGAAAGGAAAACTACCACGCTGGATACAGGAGCAGCTGGGTTCGGATGTACTCAATCTCTCCACAGATGAGTGCGTTCAGCTGTCTAAACGATTCCTTCGTAAGATGGCTCAACCCTTCCCAAGGGTAAGTTATATAAGCTTACTTAGATTTGGCCTCACAAACTAAAGCCCACTGTTCAACAACGATAGCTCTCTGCCGGCAGGTGACTTTGTGTGGTATTGGGAAGCAATTAAT
Organism: Membranipora membranacea; assembly: GCA_914767715.1. NCBI lineage: Eukaryota > Metazoa > Bryozoa > Gymnolaemata > Cheilostomatida > Membraniporidae > Membranipora > Membranipora membranacea. The sequence goes on along the minus strand of OU612073.1, from coordinate 10,597,861 downwards.
GTCCCAATGCATAGATTAAAAGTCAACTCCAACAAGTCTAAGGCATGGGTTGGAAGTGATTTTGAGTACCACTTTGAAGGGTGAAAACCTGTTCCTGGCGTGCTTCTTATTACTCCTATTTAACGCTGCTGGTGGAGTCTTTGATCTCGTCCCACAGTACTTGCCTGTATCACGCAGGACTCTTTGGTGGACTTGTCAGTAACTGCAGCATAAGTAGATAACTTCTACTCTAAGAGTTAAAAGGGAATACTCCTATGTTTTGTGAATGATGTCATGTTTATTTTATTTCTGTTATTCTAAAGGAGGACCAGTTGGGATTGTCCCTCTTGTCATCAGAACAGTTAAAGCAAGAAGATACACAGCAGAAGATCGAGCACAAGATACAGAAGATAGAGCTTGAGGTCAGCTGATAGGCTGCTCACTAAGACATCAGCTGTCATGGGACTCAACCTGGCACTGTATGGTTGGCTCACTATGAGATCAACAGTCATAGAAACTCAACTCATACCTGTCACTTTATGGTTAGCTGATGTGCCGCATATAGAGACATCAGCTGTCACAGAAACTCAGACATAGCAATGTATGGTTAGCTGATAGGCTTCTCACTAAGACATCAGCGGTCACAGGACTCAAACCTGGCACTCAGTGGTTAGCTGATGTGCTGCATATAGAGACATTGGCTGTCATAGAAACTCAGACCTGGCATTGTATATTTAACTGAAGAAATGGGGACTGTAAATTGACCATATCATGCAAAAGGTCAACAATCTTTTATTCCCAAAGTGTCTAGCTGATGAAATAGGGACTGAAGGATGATCGTTACACCCAATCTATCTCTGGAAATTGTTAGTCACAGTGACAGGCGAGTTCGTTTTTCTCACACATAACATTGTACAATACGGCGACTGTCAAGACTGTATTTTTTTGTGTTTAAATTAAATTTAGCGGTTTGTGCTGCTGATGTAACTGGTGAGGTTATTTAGAATAGGGTGGGTTCTGTACGGCTGTTTGAGTTGCAATTACCGGTGTGAAGTCCCTATTTTTTTCTCAAATTATGCACATAGCGTATCTCAGAGTGTTTAAATAATCCAAAGAATGCTCACTTTGTATATTTTGTACTTCCAAGTCTACAACTAGTATAATTTGTAAATACAACAAATATATTTTATGCAATCTCATAACACGGAGGTACCAGGATATTTTTTTGGCCCTTCATCAATAACTATCTATTTGTTTTTGCCATCATAATAAATAGCGTAACATATGATTGGAATCCCCCAGGGTTAATAGGTTTCCCAGTCAATATTTATTAAATATTCTTACCATGGAACAGGTCGCGCTTTTGCCTATTATCTTATCAGAATCAAAATATCCGTGGGAAATTACGAATAAGAGCTTTTTTGACGAAAGGAATATAAAATACTTATTGCCATAAAGAATGCAGCATGCAGCCATAAATTGGATCGCATTCTCTCCTTTGGAGCATCAAAAGTGAAAATACAAACAGAGTAGGTAAATTCGCGCCCTTGGTATCTATATTAAATAATCATTAATCATAATCATTTTCATAGGGAAATCCAACTGAATAGATTTTATGATTAGGTATACGGTTTTTCTATATCAGCCAAATGAAACTTAGAATTATCTCCTCATTGGTAATAAGGAGACAACTTGAATTCAAGTTGGATTCAGTAGGATTTCCCCATGAAAATGATTATGATTAATGATTATTTAATATAGATACCAAGGGCGCAAATTTACCTTCTAGGGAGACAACTTGAGTTCAGTTGGATATCCCTATGAAAATGATTATGATTAATGATTATTTAATACAGATACCAAGGGCGCGAATTTACCTAATGTACATAAGAATGTACCACAATGCAATTTTTGTGGAATTCCCAGTGACTTCAGGTCAATGCTAACATATATGACATTGACTTTATCTTCTTTGGGATTCAAGCGCAAAGCTTAGGAAATTAATCTTGAGCTATTCTACAAAATTCATGAATTTCCATGTGCAACATCCATCTCTATAGAACTAAAATAAGCTTTCCTCTCAAAATAAAAATCTTTTATTGAGTTATCCTCCTAATATTCTTTCTCTCAGTAAGCAGCAATATGGAAAGTAATTAGCCAACTGTATTAAGTACATCGTACAAGAAAGTGCAGTAATGTCAATCGAGTAAATAGTCACTGAGAGCCATTATGTTAATTTAAAATGACAGCTAGTTTAATGGTAGGGTCCTATATGATTGTCAAAAACCATATTCAATCCCACATAAAACCAGGGCTCTCTGCACACAGCGCTAGTTTTAATTTCTTTGGGGAAAAATGAAGCAGCAATCTTCAATTTTTAAACTGTCATCTTCAAAATGATTTCTTCAAAACGATCGATTGATTTGGACAATGGACAAAAAACTGAACCTAATTCTGAAGAGCTGAGACAGCATTGCACACAATTTTAATAGCATTTGAAGGTGATATTATCTTTTCTCTTCAATTTTGCCTCAAAATGGGGAAATCTTCTCTTCAGGTTTCATTCAAACTGACCAAATCTTTGCTTCAACTTCAAAATACCCGATTTTCAATCGTCATTAAAATAAGCAGAGAGCCCAGAGAAAACCGATCGATAAGAGCAACAACAACAACAACAACAACAGCAACAACGACAACAACAACAACAACAACAACTGTTTTGTAAAAGTGTTTCTTTTATTGTTCACAGGACGACGCAAAGTCATTATTTTGCAGGTGTAGGTGTGCGGGTAGCGGGTAGCGGGTAGCGGGTAGCGGGTAGCGGGTAGCGGGTAGCGGGTAGCGGGTAGCGGGTAGCGGGTAGCGGGTAGCGGGTAGCGGGTAGCGGGTAGCGGGTAGCTGGTAGCGGGTAGCGGGTAGCTGGTAGCGGGTAGCGGGTAGGCACCACCAACTTTATGTATCTGACTAATTATCATGCGCCGTCATCATCATCATCGTCATCGTCATCGTCATCATCATCTTTTTTTTTTACATTGACTTCCCGATGGATTTTATTTTATGCCGTATAATGATAGTTATTTATAATTCTTCATTTTAATTTTATTAAGGCTTTTTCTTCATAGAACCTTTTCCATGCTAACTAATATGTCTCATACATTACATTTCCATGTCCATTGTCATTATACTGTCACTGTTTTTTTATTGTGTTCTTGTCATCTGATATGCTTCATGGTGCCTATTTTTTCATCTCAATCTGAGTTTATGATTCACCATCAGCCGTTTTTCTTATTCACCTAATCATAGGTTATTGATAAAAATCAGGATGAAAAATACAGTCCTCTAGAAACGAGCTATGCTACACCACAGTTTTATAGTCTCGTTGCTAATCCAGATACAAATGGTCACCCAGCATGCAAACTGTCATATAATTGATTACTCCCTTACATCCACGTAGAGCGGTTACACCTCGGTGACCAACCCTCAACCATCGGTGGACGTTAGCATCGACGTCAAATCTCTATTAATTTTATGACAGTTTGTCTGCTGGGTAATTAATAATTGATTATCTCGTGCAATGTTAGATAATACCTAATATCAATATTTAGATAATAAATGTAAAGAAATCAGCACTATCGAGTAAAACTCATCAAATTCTAAATATATTCACCTTATTGGCACTATTCTTTTCAGTTATAAGGTGAATGTTCACAACAACACAATATCATTGGCAGTTAACATGAATAACACTTACATACACAACGTCTTTCGATTCCTCTTCTTTGAGGAGACATTAACTTAGCGCCAGATCCTGTTCGGTAGCTGAGAACATGAATTTGTCAGTCAACGATAACGCTACCTCGTCTCAGACGATGGATGGTGGTGATGCTGCCGATGCTGGACTAAGACTTAGTTTCTACACCAGATTTGACGATTACTCCATAGGTACTGCATATACACTGATAGCAGTTCTGGGTGTCACATTCAACTTACTCGCAATAGTGACCATTGCGAAAGGTAAGAGGACGAGTGGAGAAATGAAAATTCAGCTTATAAACTTGGCAGTAGCAGACTTGCTTTCTGCAGCCTTTTTGCCGGCCTTTGCATTGATTTCAATCCTAAAGCTGAATTTTCCTCAAAGCGTACCACTGTGTGCAACCATCGGACTACTAGCCTTTGGACCGTTGTATGTGAGTCCTCTTTGGAACGCAGCGATTAGTTTAGAGAGAGTGGCTGTCGTCTACGTACCACTAAAGATGAGAAGCTATACCAAGAAAATGAAGCTACTTGTAGCAGCTTTTGTCTGGTCTATCGGATTTCTACCAGACACAATAGAATCGATACTTTACTCACGAGTGGACATCATCGGAGGGGCATGGATATGTTACGTATCCTCGCCATGGCGGATGACACACAGAACATCCTACCAGTATGCTGTGGCCGTCAAATACTGTTTGCCATCTCTAATAATTGTGGTCTCGTATACGCTCATAGCAGTGAAACTCTGCTCCAGGTCAAGGATAGGAGAGAGAGGCAATGTGAAACAGGAACGTAAACAAGCTAAACAAAAATCTCAGGTATGGCGTACATAAAATGCTTACCCATTAATGGCTAAGTAAGCTGTTCATTTGTTAGCTCGTGAAGAGAAGTCTGGCCTGCAACCTACAACCTTGGTATAAAAGTGTTTGTTTCTGGCATGATAGTTAAGTGGAGGGAGACCAAACTGCGGGAGTGTAGACCAGTGTAAAGTAAAGTAAACAGCAGAACAGCTCTTCTCAGCAAATCGGTATTTCATAGCATTTCATCTCATTCTATATATAGATGCCATCATGATCATACATATTGTGTAAACATAAACGTTTAGGTATTAGGAATATAGTAGGGTCGTTTCACCTCTGCTGTGAGCAGGGTATACAAGAGATTGCTGTCATCATATTCAAATGTAATGAGAATGCTGGTGTGTGGTGACTCCACCATGTACACCAAATCCAAGACCTCAGTCTACAGATTAATATCATGATACATCTTATTTACATTGTAGGTATTGAGAATGCTTGCTATTGATGCTTCGGTGACCTTGTTGACCTGGCTTCCAATCAATCTACTATACTCAATCTTTGGCGAGACGGATTCCATACAACACGTCACCAAGAGAGTAGCATTAATACTGGAGTCGTTATTACTAGGCCTCATGATGACAAATGTCTTCACTTCTCCAGTCATCTACTGCATATTTAACCAAGCCTTCAGGGTAAGATGTAAAATAAGCAGATTTGGTTACAATCTATCTAAAGTTCAGTTAAAAGCATAGTCAACCCACGAAAACGTCGTCAAAAGATTCTGCAGCAATAAAAATAGCAGAATTTTCTTTGGGACCTGCTTGTGGGAAAATGTATTGCTAGCAAAAAAATCGGCCAATCATTATAACCTTTATGGCAAGCATAATTAGCAGATTAAACCATCATCGTAGGTGGAAATATAAAATCCCATCGATTGGTTGCACATCATATTACGTAGGTTGTAGCTTTCCTGTTGATATACTGGCTGTTTACCACTTGCCAAATTCTACCAACCGGTGGCTAAATATTCTATGTGGCAAAAGACACAATAATTTTACACACTCATCTTAGCTGCCCAGCAACTTTCTGGTTGAACAAGACCCTGTCTGACCTGAACTTTCCGAAGTACAGTTGTTTCGGATTTCATCATCCCTCACAAGAAAACTGTTTTCCCTTGCAAGAAAACTGTTTTCCCTTGCAAGAAAACTATTTTCCCTTACAAGAAAACTGTTTTCCCTTACAAGGAAACTGTTTTCCCTTATACAAGAAAACTGTTTTCCCTTACAAGAAAACTGTTTTCCCTTGCAAGAAAACTGTTTTCCCTTACAAGAAAACTGTTTTCCCTTACAAGAAAACTGTTTTCCCTTACAAGGAAACTGTTTTCCCTTATACAAGAAAACTGTTTTCCCTTACAAGAAAACTGTTTTCCCTTACAAGAAAACTGTTTTCCCTTACAGTACAAGAAAACTGATCTAAATAGATACAGATAACCACAAAAAGATTCATGATAGTATTATCAAAGAATTTGTTACAGTGATTAATTCATATTGTTGGAAGCGTCCCATACAGTTGACCAAAACCGCCAATTTTTCCCCACATAATTATAGGCACTGGGAATATTATGTTGGAAAAATTGGCGGTTTTGGTCAACTGTAGCGTCCCATACGACTGCCAAAAACCGAATTCCACCCCACATCATATATATGCACAAACCAGAGCGCACTTGCTGCGCATTCAATGATCACCACCATACTGGTTAGGGCTATATCACTGAATATATTTAAAAACATCTTTCAACAAGCCGCCGAACACACTATATTTCCATTTCACACCCCTACAAAAGAAATATATGTGCATTGAAATGACCTGAATGGCCTTGCGTTTGATGTATTTGAAAAGGTCTGGTACTATCTAGAAAAGAGACCGATAAAAACAGCAACAACAACAACTGTTTTGTAAAATGTTATCTTTTATTGTTCACAGGATGACGCAAAGTCATTATTTTGCAGGCCGGGTGATGGTAGAGGTAGCAGGCCTTCACCGACATTATCAGGTTACAATACATCCCAACACACCATGAGAACACAAATATCCCACGTGTCTAACACACTGAGCGCAGACTGTCACTCCAACAGAGGTAGCAGACTATCTGTCGCCTCGTCAGATGGGCCCCAGTTCACTGGTCAAGTTTGAACCCGATAATACCCACAGTTAAAAAAATTTGATATCATGACAGAAAGTTATGAATGCTGGAATGTACAATGCAAGAATGTACATAAATACACATAATACACATAAATTTTTATAAATACACAAAATACGCCAATGCCTTCTTGTTTCTTTTATTTTTTGTTGTTGTTTTCACATACATACATATACTTTATTATTGCCGATCAAAGTCAATGACAAATAAATTTGTCGATGACATTTGTCAATAAATTTGCTCCATGCATTGATCGGTGGTTAATAAAGTTCATATTAAATGAATAAATAAAATTATTAAAATTAAGGATATTCCGTGTTGTGACTTTTAGGTATTCTAGATCTGTCTTGATTAATATTCACACTTTTGCAATGCACCCCAGAACCTCAGATTCAATCAAATATTGGCTCTGCAGTTTTTTTTATGTTATGATTGATTTTTAATGACTTCAATTTATCATAATGAAGTTTATAAATATCTCTTTTGGACTATAATTTAGTTGTCTAGGGTGCATGGAATGGCTTAGCAGTGCTCAAAATGGAGAGGGGTCTGCCAACAGGCAATTCAGGAACACCTATTTCAGTGAATTGAATTCACTATGGCATTTATTTTGATTTCTATATTTTCTGAATTTATTAGGTGTGACTGATTCAGCTGCAAAAGATTAACCAACTTCTTCTCCTCGTGTTCGATTATTAAATACAAGGTTACAGCATAGTATTTAGGCTAAAATAAGAGATTCTATGGGGCATACATGATACTGGCTATGAGAAAAAATAAAACTAAGGTACTTGGGTTATAAAAGATAAAATAGAAAAGTTACTATGATAATGAGTCATATCCAAAGTGGACACAACTAACAAAAACATTGAAATGAAATAAAATGTAAGGTTGACTTTCCAGGTCTGGTAGAAAATCCACCACACTATATTTTATCAGAATTAAAATATAAAATATATCACCTTGAAACAAAAGAGCTTTTTGACCAAAGAAATACAAAAGACTAATTAACATGGGATTCATAATATAGAGTGAAGCCACAAATTCGATGGCAATCTATCACATTCTCTCTATTTGGTTGTCGAAAGTGAAAACCCAAACAGGGCATGTATACATACATACCACAATGCAATTTTCTGGAAGTCCCAGTGACATCAGGACAGTGCTAATGCTAACACACATGGGATTTGCTGTATCTTCCTTGGGATTCAAGCGTATAGTTGCGGTGAGACCATGATGGTCACATGCCTTGTTGAACTCAATCATCAAATTTTATTTTAGACCTACGTTTGGGAACTCGTGTACTATAGGCTAATACACTAGTCAGAGTGCTCAAATTCTGCCAGGATTACTGGTTATTGCATTCCATTATGAATCACAGGGATGTGGATCGGAATGTTCTACATGATGAATTCCACTACAACCAACCCAGGCAGAGATTGAGCACTTATACTTCATTAATACACCATCAGGGGATTTCTTGATAGCTAATAGGATCTCCGGTAGGAGAAGTTCTGCTGCGCCGCTGTGTCTTCTTTTTGTAGCTATATTTTGGCTTGGCTAAAAACCTTTGAATTTTTTTCCAAATTTGCCTCATTTTTCGGTCATTGCATCGCACATCTTCTGTCTGTAAAGTAAACAAAATATAGTGGGTATAAACCTAACCAAGCCTCCGGATCCAAAGGATTTGAATCATACAAGAGACAACATGTATAGTCATGAAGAAATGTTGATCAATCTTCAAGAGTGCATTCGCCAAAAATGTATCAACAAAAATGGCGAGGAAAACTTGAAATTAAAATTGACACAAATTTGACTTGCAACAGAAAACGGCTTTCTGTCTCGAAAGTAAAACTTTGTTTATTCAATATTTATTTGATCGAACTAAAATTATATTCATGATGATGACATCACATCACATCACAATTTTTTATTGCTCTGATAGTGAAATCTTACCACACTGACATTGAGACTACACTCTTATCATGTGTATCTGTGATCGTTGGAGTCAATTTAGTATGAGTACCTAACATGTACCCGCCCCTAATAAATAAAATTTAACTCAGGTTGGCACACTAAATTCCTTGTGATGGTACTCATGCTAAGTGAATTAGTTCACTGTCTATCGATCAGAGATTTAGATGCAATAGTATATCACGTAATCAGTGTGAAATCTTACCACTTCGATGACATTCTCAAGTAATAAACCTGTAACGGGAGCCTCGATAACATCTTCAGTAAGCTGTTCTCTCACTAACACCAGTATTCTATCGGGGTGGTAGAACTGCTGTCCCTCAGTCTCAAACCCTTCAGAATAATACAAACTTCAATTAGTCATTGAAACAGCTTATGCAACAACCGCTGTCATTGTGTGACTAAGTAAAACTTGAGAAGGAAGTAGTTTCTTGTCATCCAGCATGTGTTAAATGCTCATACTTGATTCAGTGATAGAAAAAACTAAGGAACAGGGAAACAGTTTTTGTACGATAAACTTCTGTTGAGGCTGTTTATTGATTGGTTACAATTTATAAATAATGATCTCATATCTACTGCTTGCTGTCGACACTTGGAATCTAAGTTTTTTGAGCATCAACCCTTGATTGATTTCAGATTTTAAAGCTAAGACTACTGTATCAGTACTGTAAAGTTTCATGCATACTGCTGCTTTATTATCAGAAACTAAATCAATTTTGATCCAAGTTGAGAAGTTGACTGCATTTTGGGTCTCTCCCATTGTGCTGGTAAACGCTGCCGCTCAAGGGGCAGTAATTCCAAATTCAATTGAATTGGATCATACTTGATCTAATCAGGAATGGTGGGATATATCACTCCCACCCTCCTAGATCTAATCAGGAACTACCAACCTGCTAGAATGGCAGCTTCACGCAGGCACAAGTGACTACGGGCATAACTGTTGCTTAGTATTATAATTATCTTGCGGCTGTTCTCTGCTGTTTGACAGAGTTCCGTGTATCTCTCAGTCCCAATGCCTCCATCACGGTCTTGGATGAAGAGTCGAATCTTTGAAGGAAGGAAAAAACTTGATCATGTCATCACAATGTATAATGCTAAAATAAATTTAAACAACCTACAGTTACAAGTCTAACCTGATTACAGATAAAACTTTTATTTTACATCCGAATGGACTGGATGTGGATAGCTGACATTTATTTAAATCTTGAAAAACAATATATTCCCCAAATTTGATGCCTCATGAATTCTTTAAATCAAGAAATATATCCTTACTCTGTGATGTTATACATGATACTGGTGAAGCATTTGATGTCAAAATCTGGCTATAGTTATAGAAATCCAATATTGAGGCTAATCAAATCAAACACTTATGATCCAGCATCAACACAACTAAAATGACATTTTACAGCTTAGCAAAAGATGGTTTTTCCACCACCATAACAGCCGAAACACACTAGGTTTGCCACCAACTGGCTAACCACCACAGGCCAACTTAAATGAGCAGGGGAATATGGCTCACTACACGTTCTCAAAAATCCACGAGAAACCATCAACATCACCAAAAATATGAGCATGACCAATCGCCACCACCAATCACCACCAAGAAGCACCGCCAACCACCACTACCAACCAAGGCCATTAGCCACACACAGCCACCAATCACACCCCAATCACCACCACAAATCACCACCACATGTCACCACCACCAATTACCACCACCAGTTTCTGCCACCAATCACCACCACCAATCTCTGCCACCAATCACCACCATCACCAATCTTGCTGCCACCAAGCACCACCACCAATCACCACCACATGTCACCACCACATGTCACCTTCACCAATCACCACCACCACCGATCTCGCTGCCACCAAATGAAGTTCTAAAAATAAAATGCATCAAGTATTATAGATGTTCTCACTTGTTTGTCATCAGGTTTGCTGGTTCGCTCCTCCACTGCTGGTAACAGATGATCAATAAGCCAGATAGTGTCTTCCTCATTCTTAGCATCATATGAGACGGTTGCATCATAGCGGCAGTTGTGTTCTATTTCAGCTTGCCGTAAACTAGTAGCTATTGCCCTTGTGACTATTTGAGGGTGGCTGAAGTACCACCTGTATTTGTAAATGTTGATGATGATTGGCAACAGAAAAATAAAGGCTAGGAGGGAAGCACCGGTTACTATCACAGGCGTCTGGTAATCACAATAGAAAGTGTCCATTGTGTGGTTATATACTAAGTTGCCATATCGATAAGGGTTTATATTATTGCAAATCAACTCTTTGACATTGGCTAAGTGTTTGAAGTTTGTGACCCAGATCTGGAATTCTTTCGAGCTCCCTACGCAAGAACAATCAAAAGGATTGCCTAGTATGTCGAACATGACCAATTCTGATAGATTGCTCAGAGCTTTGGACAGGTTGACCGGAAGTGTAGTTAGCAAGTTATTTTGAAAATATATGTTAGTGAACTCTTTATTCAGCGTGAATTGATCAAGAGTGCTTAACAAGTTGCTGCTTAAATCTAAGACTCTGAGCCATTCTTGATTTTTGAGATTTCCCAGTGATATATGTTTTATAGCGTTTCCTGCTAGCATCAGGTGAGTTAAGTGAGCCATGTCCGCGGTGAGAAACTCGGGAAATTCTGTGATACCATTTCGAGAGATATCCAAAGCAGCTAGATTTTTCAACTTACTGATAGTTATTAGGTTAGCTGTTTGGAATTCCTGACCTAGGTGGTTGTCTGATATATACAAAGTCTCAAGACTTGTACAGAAACCAGCCACTAACTTTATGTTATTTTTTCTGACTGAAAAAATGCTAAGATGAGGCATAAATTCACACAGCTCCTGGAAGCTCTGCTCATCTATAGTGCTCAGGATGTTATTATCTAGTCTCAAATCGACCATTTTTGATTTCTGCGTACTTGTGACTGGAATCAAGTTTGGTACCTCTGTGAGAAAATTACCATTGAATGATAAAACTTTCAGTTGGGGAGATGTGACGAGGAGGTGTGATGCGTCATAAGGGCTGATACTCTCGTGTCGAATGCCCAAATAGTCCAGTGCCAATGTTTTTAGGTTTGATGTAAAGTTAGCGGGAAAGAGATCAAATCTAGCAGGCCCTAACTGGTTCCCTGATAATCTCAGTGTTGACAATTTTTTCAACGGCTGAAGCGCTCCATACTCTATTGTTGTTGTCCTCGTCCATGATAAAGTAAGTTCTGTCAGTGATTGCTGCAGTCCAGTAAAAGATGCAGCTTTCAATGTATCACCTATCACACGATCACAGAACGAAAAGTCAAGCTGATTCATCCTAAGATGTGACATCCCGGAGAATGAGTTTTCTGACAAAATGCAATCTTTTGTTATCGGCAGCAATGTTCTCCATCCATGAGCGTAAATCAATTCGAGGCTTGTTGGGAGATTAGTAAAAAACTCAACAGCTTTAGCTGGGCATGACCTGTATGGCTCAATGTTGCCTATGGACAGAGTCGTTAGATGTGACAATTCTGAGAGGACAGTTTGGTTACCAAGTAAAAGCTTTGATTCAGTCAAGTTCAGCTCTTTCAACTGCTTTATGGGCTGGAAAAAAATTGAACTGAGAGTTTTGCAGCGGCTGTCGCCCAAGCCAGCAAGGTTTAATTCTTGGAGCAATGGAAGCCTTTGAAATTCATAACCAATTGTTGAGTTGTCAAGTCCGTCACATATTTCGATAGGGTTATAAGACAAATCAATAGATTTTAATCTTTTCATGTAAGCGAATGCACCATAGGGAATGCTTCTTAGCCTGTTGAATGAAAGTATCAGTGATTTCAATGGACTGTGTATTAAGAACGCATCATATGGTAGTTGGCTGATGAGAGTGTTTTGGATGCTCAGTTGAGACAAAGCAGGTAGATTAAAGGTTCCTGGACCGAGCGAAGATATGTTTCCAGATAATACTAGCCTTGAAAGTCTCTGGTAACGTGAGAACATTGCAGATGTCAACGCTACAGGTGCTCCCCGGTACTCCAGATACAAGTGTGCAGTAGACTGAGGCAGAGTTTGAGGGATAGGCTCTGTCTCTGATTCTGTAGTGCATCTCGCATCTTTGTCTGAGCACAGCTTGCAATCTGTGACATTGCACAGTCCTACAGTACAGACCGTCTCGTCATCGCTGCATAGACGCTGACCACACTTGACAATGCAAGGCAACAGTACCATCAATATCATTGAGAACAGTAAAACACGCATCATGTACTTGTACTGCCGCAGTAAGATTGCAGAACTGCTACCCTTTACGACTGTTTGCTGCTACTAAACGCTCTCTTCGCATGAAAATATTTGTATATATCTAAAAACCAAGATGTTGACTATAAACTGTTATTTAATTATTGCAACTGTACCTTGCGGGCTTCGACAGACACACTTATCTTATCAAGCGATACAAGTGTTCCTTTAAGGAAGAAGAAGTAAATGTTTATTAAGGTTTTTCCCTGGCTCACATGATGTCATCAGCTGAACGACTGCAATCTTATGAATTATTTACTTTGACAAGCTGCCTGTCTGTAACCATGTTAAAACTACCTTGATAAATATACAGTCATAGGGATCAGCTTCTGCCATAGACTGAGATCACAAGATGTTAAATCACTCTCATCTTGCATGCAAAACGATGTTGTTAGCCCACACAGGGTCTGGATATGCAGTAAAATTATATATGTGAAATTTATCATCGTATAATCATTTTTTCTTGCATTAGATCTAGAATGCGTACCAGCAAACGGCAATTACATATCACGCTCGCTGGTCACTATACTACTCATCTATGAGTCAGTAAGAATACGATGAATGACCGAATCCAAAGTCCAATGTCCCATATCCAATGTATGTTATAATGACCAAACTCAAACTCTAACATGACTCGATGGATGTTGTCCAACTTTTATTGTGGTGTGACAGCTACCATAATACCAATAAAGTTTTCTGGAGCATCAAATTCTTTAAACTTATGTGGTTTTAATAGTTTCATTTAGCATTATTAATCCATCGTCTAGCCAGAACAAACCACAATATGATACCATGATAATAATTTTACCAAGGAAGTTTATCCTTGATAAAAGCTGTCATACAAGTATTCATGCACTGAGAGGTTGAAACTACAAGGAGGAGGACGTCAAAAACTAAGTCAAAAGTCAATCATACATGCCTCATCAATAGCCAGATATGTATCTGAAGTTACGAGACAAGCGATGTTTAGCAATCGCTCACTAAATGATGTTCTACGAATCTTCATTGTGTGAAGTATAGGTCTGGATTGACTATCCCAACTATCGGTTTTTTAAACAATTTATATGTGCAAAAAATGTATTTTAAATTTTTGACATGTTTTCCTGTAATGCAAGATGACATGAGGTTGATCTAGAATCTCTTCATGCCCTTACTATTTTAATCCGCTGAAGTGCACACAGCTAGAGTATCGAGCTATGTTTCATGTAGCCTGAGCCCCCCAGACTTTTACACCCGCCCGCCATGTTTAATGTTGAGTGAAGGAAAAGTATTGAACTAATGAAACTCGCAATGTAGAAATATCATCATGGAATTTATAGAGACTGCAAAAAAAAATGAAAGAAACTTGGTAAGGATGGATCGATCAATAGATGATTGAGAACTGTGCTGGCTGTTTCAACTAACATTTTGTTTAAACTTTATTGGCATAACTTTCATTAGTTGAGAATGTTTTCCAACAAGCCAACGGGAAAAAGGAAAAAATTCAATTTCAAGATGAATAAAAGAGTAAACAGAAAAATAACGTTTGAATGATTTATGTTTGAACATAAGTTCATTGGTATAATTATATAGAAGCTATATATTATCAAAAAAGGTCATCTGAAGGTTGGATGTAGCTAATAACCGAAGCCGATCACTGGGAAGCACATGTCATACTCCTTCTTAGCTATCTCAGGCATCTGTTTGTTAAACTTCATAGCCATTCCAGCCGCCATGACATGTGGGAGCCTGAATAACAAGGACAACAAATTTTCAAAACAGACAATGTCTAAGATGGTCCAATTGCAGGCATTGCCAAAGCTTGCGGGTCACACTCCATATAAAATCAATTTTGATAAACTCTCATTAGTAGGATTATTATGGGAATTAACACACCAGACCAGATTTAAACAATAGATATCATAGTAATAAAGTTTTTACCAATAGTAGTTTTATTATTTGGCCTAATTTACAGATTAGATTTCATATTTCTATGATATACTTTGAAGGAACAAAATGATACCATTTATGATGGAATAGCATAACACCGAAGAAAATTATTTTTATAATATTACAATTATATATCTATATTATATATATTTGTAATATACTATAATTATTATAAATACATCGTACTGTATATCTTACCTCATACAGTGAAATCCAGGTACGCAGTGGCTATCTGAGGGATTACAAAGATCAAGAAAAGTGCTGGCTGGATGGAAAAGAATGTTCTCCTCTGCGATCACCAAACACACGACACTCATCAGAGCGATAAATAGCAGGCGATTCATTCTCAGTGTGCGGGTATGAAGTGTCGTTAGCAAACTGTTTTGTTGATCTGGTTTGTCAGGTGGCTCATCTGGCACAGTATCTGTCACACAGGATTATATGTAGGCCGACATTACACCATGTGAACCATCACCTGCCTACAAGGTATTACACAACTTTGTCTGTCTATGATCGGAGGTTACATAAGCGTCTGTTACCTAAGGTTACGTAAGCATAAATACTGCATGGAGTAAGGATTTATCCTTACTCCATGAATTCTAGTCACAAGGATGTTGGTGACGAAGTCATATTCTACCAATTTCTGAATCAACTTGGCTGGCTATCAAAAAACTCTCGGTACACAGCCATGAGTTAAAAAGGTATAGTGATAGTTTTCAGTTTTTTATTAATCTACAACCAAAATAACTTATTTTTATCCCAAATTTTAAACCCACAAACCCACTGACATGATCTCAACATGTCATTGTTGGAAAGATAAATTCCATTGGGCTATCAACAGCATGATACTAAAACTTTCAACGCACATTTATTTGGTTTCAAAATCGTATCACTCAGCTCGATGGAGACTGAAAACAAAAGTATTTGGGGGAAATGCAAAGTACAAACGCAAATTATACTTGATCTAGGAGATGTCCAACCTTCTCTCTCTTATCAGGCAGGATCATATTCACCCGCATTTGGAGTTGTTCCCTTGCAAGTAGAAGGGGGGCAACTCTGAATAAAGGCAAATTGGTCAATGCTGTTGTGGTATGCCATAATCAATCTTACCTGTAATGGGGCATACTTGCCAAGTAAAAAAGTGGGAGATGTCGATTTACAGCAATACCGCACGGCATCGCGGTGTTTTGAGGGTGCGAAGCACCCGAGTGATCTCAAATAATTTCATGTTTGTTTTTTGTACTAGCACTAAAATATCAAACTGAGGTGAAATATAATTAAAACATGGGCCCCTGGGGCTCATCAACAAGTGCTCGGATAGTTACTTATAAATTGCGATAGGGCTGTTTTCTCTCAAATCTGGAGGAAATAATGAGAATTACAAAAAGTGGGAAGTCGGCAGAAGTGGGTGTTGGAATCTGAAGGGTCCCACCTTAATAGGGAGACTTGGCAAGTATGTAATGGAGTGCTTGATCTTTGTTATCCAAAAATCCCTCGCTTGTAGCGATTTAAAATTTCTTACAATATCCACCTTGTTACAGGACAGTTGGCAGTTGACACATGTTATTCAATAATGTGTGGCCTTTTGCCCTTTTCAAAAGCTGTTAAAACATGTTTTCTTATAGTCTGAGCCCCCCAGACTTTTGCCCACCGCCGGTATGTTTGAATCTTGTAAAATTGATAGGCTTGAATCTTTTTAATATGAATGGAACAAAACAAATCACATGAATTAATTAATCAATGAGCGAGCAAATGATCTTTGTTTTGTTAGTCCGCTTATCAATCTACCCTACACAAAATACAGTCAATACATCATAACCCCGTCGCCGGGGGTGGGGGTGGGGGGGGGTGGTGCGGGGTGCGGGGTGCGGGGTGCGGGGTGCGGGGTGCGGGGTGCGGGGTGCGGGGTGCGGGGTGCAAAGTCTGGGGGGCTCAGACTACATAACCCCCTATCCCAAGTTTTAACTGAATCGGATGATAAGAATTACTAATCGGCTGATCTTATAGCGGAAGATTGAACGGTCTGGAAATAATATGTGATAGTCAAGTACTCGATCTCGGTATTGTGTAGATGATAGGATATTAAACGATCGATGTTGATAGTTGTATTGGATTGAAAAAATGAATATGTTTTAAATGTCTACCTATTTTGTTTTTTGTAATTTTGTCATATACCCATATTTTTTAACAGTAGATCTATAGGTTTTGCATGAGAAAAACATATCACCTCAGCAAAACAACGTCGATATTCCTCAGGAGGCAAATGAGACACAGGGATATCTGTTTGCCGGAAAATTTAAAACATTGACTTTTAAAATTTGACATTTGACAGAGGACATATAATTGACATATTGTCAATCAACCTCTGTCAATCCAAAAATGGTTGATGCACTGTGTTCCCTCAAAATAATGAGATGATGCCACTGCTAATGATATTCCATCATAAAATTACACCTTTCTCACACATTGTTACAGCCGGTATCTCCTATAAGGCAGGTGGGATTAACGTTCATTCGAGGAGTCAGATGCTACTAATGCCACTTGATCCTTATGCTCATGTGATGGCTGTGCTACATCATTATACTCCATAACATAAGGTAAGGCTGACTGCAGAAGCTTTGATAACACATCCGTTGGTAACCATCTGTAAACAAGTATGTTCAAGATTATCAAGATCCGCATATTGATGGCAACGTATGAAAGTCAGCTGAGCATTCCGAGAGTCAGCAGGGAGGGTGTAAAGAGGCCAACCTGCCCAACGCCTAATTTGCCGGTTCTGAGAAAGTCATGACCTAAATCTGAAGAATCTATTTTTTTTAGAGGGAAGAGTGGTTGTAGTATAATCATGCCAGTATTCCAATTATAAGCACAGAACAAAATGGGTGCAAAGGCTATCAATACATGTTGGTAGATTGTGTCCTAAGTTATACCGTTTGAGCAGAAGCATGATTGCTGCTGCAGACCATGGGTAAATCAGTAGGCTCTGGTTTCTCTGAATAGATAGTACTATGTTCTCCGCAGCATCTTCGGGAGTTGATAAGTGTTGTTCTCTGAAATACAAAATAGGTAAAACCAGGTTACCCCTACTGCTGTGTACTAGCACTCTAACCATTATAAAATAGAAATGCAGCTCTATAATAACTTATATAATCTGCACAAGATTCACAGATCTAGGGGAGGCACTGCCTCTCTTAGAAAGCTAAACAGTTGCCCAAAAACCATGTCAGAATCAGCTGCTGAGAGATTTCGTTTGCAATTTATATACCTCAAAATGCTTTGGAGGGTGCGGCTTTAAACTTGTCCGAAATCCTATCATTTTTTTACATCCTTGTTGTACCGTAGCAAATTGAGAGGTGTGACTTTTTGAGATTCACCTTGGAGAGAATAACTCACGCTGACATCGGAAGAATATCTCTTACAAGAGGCGTGTTGACACCACCCAGGCAAATCCGTGTTATCTTGATGTTATTAGTTTTCAGTTTTAACTCTAGTTCTAGAGATTCCATAAACCCTGAAATAAATCATCATAAAAATCATCATAACTCAGCTCAATTGTGATTGTCAATAAAACAATAAAAATGTGAAACAAAAATGTTGAAAACTTCTGTATACTGCAGCCAAAAGGATTCTGCTCCCACATGTTGGAAATGACGATACAAAACAGAGGTTGGTTGAGTCATACCTAGGCACCCATATTTGCTTGAACAGTAGACGGATATCAAGGGCATTGCAACCATCCCAGTGCAGCTAGCAATGGCTACTATGTGTCCATGATCTCTCGCAATCATAGAGGGCAGAAAGGCCTTCACCGTCTGAAAGGGAAAGAAATAAAATGATTGACAAATACCCGCATATCAAAGTATACATTGATTTGGTGTTACTATGCATGATTAGAAACATTTAATTGTAATTGTTAGTCACACACCACACCCCTAAGCATGGGCAGCGAGATATGAGTTGCCTCAAAACCAAAGCGACCTAAATAAGCTAATAACCATGCATAAAAGATGATTTTTCCTCTGGTGCGCAATGCCACAGGATCATAAAATTGCCCCACATTGTGCAGTTGAAAGTCTGATATGAACCATAATGTCTGCACCACATCAAAGTAGCACAGCACCAATATTTTCAGAATCAGTGTTCTATTAGCTTTCCAATAATATAAAAAATGTCAAAATCAGACAATGTTCGTATCATAGCCTTAATGGCAAGGCTGCGATTACTGCGCGAGACTGCTATCTGTTTGAAGTTGTCAATGCACTGCAGGCAAGCTTCTACATGTTATAAAGATGACTAATGAATTAGATACAAGAAATGTGGTAGTCGTTACCCAGAAGTGAGCTAGTTGGTTAACATTCATAGTTTGTACGATACGCTCATCAGGGATGGTTAGTAATTCTCCCATATTCATTATTCCTGCATTGTTCACAAGTAATGTGACGTCTCCAACCTCTTCTCTGACCTTCAATTGTTTAAAACAAAGTACCATATAAATTTAACTGCTATGGAATAAATTGATTTATACGGCAGTGATAAATTTTATTGTCCACCATTCTCAAATAATTGTGATGTCATAAATTCTACGGTACTTGAAACATGTGAAATTTTGTTCTACACTCTGGTAGAGTGTACAAGGTCACAAGAAAAGAAATGGATTCGGATGCAGATTTCAGTCACAACACAGGGTCATAGTATAGAATAGTTGTAGGGGAGGCAAAAATCCAAGGAGAGTCCAAAGCATCATTGAAAGGGGTGGAGCAAGCTCCTCAAAAGCAGTCAAAGGAATGTAAATAGCAAATGGAAATCCCAAAGAAGCTGAGTTTGATATGGAATATTCAATTATAATTTAAGGCCACTCTCTAGGGGAGGCAGTGCTTCCCTGCCACCCCTTGAACTACGGGCCTGCAACAGCTTCCCAGTAAACTTAATTTCCTTTTCACAGAATAACTATAAAATTGATTCAAGGTCAAAATGTGAACATGAGGTCCGGTTTCTCTTTCTAAATATCACCAGAAATTGATTATCTGTTTGAAGGCAAAATTAGCATGCGATGCCTTTGACGTGGTTGTCAGATGAACACTTGATTACAAAAAAAACTTTAATAAATAAAATAGTAACTTTCTTTTATGCGTTTTGTAAAATTTTTTGGCAGCAATGAACTGACCATTGCTGCAAATGTCAATGCAATGCCTAAATTGGACTTGTGCCTCCTAATTAAGATGAGAGATGAGTGATGAATTTGTCGTCAATTTATATGTGAAACATCATCTTGCTTGTTAGGAGTTAAGACATACCTTGTCCGCAGTGGCATACAGTGGCGTATATTAGCACTCACGGCCCACGGATTTCCGTGAGTGACTGAATAGCTCAGTGTGTAGAGCGTCTGCTTTATAATCACTGTATATCAGATTGTTGTGGGTTCGAATCCCATTTAGGTCATTTTTTTTTCAAAATTTTTCCCGTAATCTTCTACTGCTATTGAGTTGTTTTCTGAAAGTATCCAACAGCTCAGTGAGCTATTGAAATACCTCAGTGAGCTATTGAAATACCTCTCTGCTTGCACTATTTTGCTACCGATATGCAAAAATTTCCGTGGTGGGAGGGCGCTTAAGCGCCCCTCCCACACCCTCCCCGCCACGCCTACGGCGTGTGGATCGGGCTGCGCCCGATCATTACGCTCATCTCTAAAAAGTCAGTGAGTGAAAATTTTTAGAATATACGCCCCTGGTGGCATACACCATCTCCCTGTTAGAAACATCTACAGTATACGAGTAAGCTACACCTCCAGACTCAGTTATCATGTCTCTAGTCTCATCGTTTCCTCCTTTGTTCACATCCCACAGAATAAGTCTACAACCTTGATTAGCTAAGCTCCTCGCAGTCTCTCGGCCGATACCACTACCTGCAAAAAGAGCCAAGATAATTGCCACCGATGTTTGAAAAGGATGAGGTAAATGAAGCAGAGAAACAAGGGTACTAAAAAAATCATAATGAAACCTTAAAGTTTCGGAAATTTGTCAAGTCAAACTCACCACTTAGAAACTGGTCTTCAGAAAGAGTGGTCACACTAGCCTAGACGAGTAAAGTATTTGCCTTTTCGCACATGCTTAAAATAGTGAAACTTATCGCTAGCTAACATTTACTCACCAACTTAACTTCATGAAAGCTTCGTCCCTAGGTAGCAAAAATAGGTGCTAGCTAACATTAACTCATCCAAAACTTGATAATCTAAACTGTAGCTAATATTAATTTCAAAACATCATAACGACTTACCTGCCCCTGTTATCAGGGCGATTTCTTTCACCAAACTCTTTTTAGCTAGAAAACTGGACGGGATTAATGACTTGATGGCGCACAGTATAATGTGATATACTATGTGGGCACTGTACCAGCAGGCCCTGAGAACTGTAACAGCCATTATCTTGTACTATTTTGACTATTGCTAGGAATGTCCTTAATGCCAATGATAAATTTTTAGGGTTGTTCCAACTAACTCCCACAACCAGAAGCAAAGTTATCAGTTTTAATTTGTCATCGATAACTGTTAGAAAAAATACATTGACAGCTTTTGCGCTGTGTCATGTCGCTTATGTGGTTGCGGTTTGCGTTTGAACTGTATGTGACATACTAATAAAAATCCTACCTATATTATTATTTATGATCTGTATCTGTAAAAATTTGTTCGATCATCCTGCCATTTATTCACATCCAATTACAGTTCAGGTCACAATGACGTACGAAAGCCGAAGAAGGCTTTAAAACACTTCAACTTTCTTATCAATCATATACCATTGTATAAAAATTCCCGTTCCTTATTTTAAAAGATTATTGAGTTGTGACCCAGATGTTTATTTTGTATACGACAGTAAAAATCTGTCAACATGTAAAAATAGTGATGAATTATGCAGATTAAATGTCAAATCATCAATCTATCATACCACCCAACAGCGTAGTCAAGCAGTTAACTTTTTTTTGGCCATTTGAAAAAGCTACCACTACAATAATTCGGCAGAAAAAAACATGGCTGGCTTTACATCCTGTAGTCAGTGATGGTTCGACTACAAGCATTGCTAAATGGTCAATATTTATAAAGAGTCAATGGCGTTTGACGTACTGGTAAGAATTAGAACAAGTTTGTTTCTCGTGTGAATGCGGAGAACAATTAAAATATGGTGTATCAAAGTGCCTTTTCCAGAATGTCTCCTCCACAGTAGAAGGAACAAACATGTTCCAGGCATGAATATGTTTGTGCTTTAGCCTCTAGAGGATTATTGTGCAGACATGGGTCTCATATTTTTGACTTGTCGGGTGCTGTGCCGTACTTTTTGTTTTGTAATCTTATCATGCTTTGAATACAAACATAGAAACACTAAAATAGAATCACAGAGAAAAAGGATATACAACCTTACTCTGTGATAGAATGTTAACTTTCCTACATCCATGACACAAATAATAAAGTGGATAATAATGGATGGTAAGCTCTTCCATCGCTGTGGTGGTATTGGGTTGGCATGTCAGTCAGGCCTTTGTGTTTCTCATGATTTATTGTATAATCATTAGTTGACATATGAGTCAGGCCAAGTTCACAAGAAAATAATAAATAATCTGAAAATAATGATGCCTTAATACAAGTTTAATGCAATTTATCTGCATTTGCGTGGAGTTGTTCTCCTCTACTAAAAGCCACTGGCAAAGTCCTTGGTTTTGTGTGGACACAAACCAGGTGGTCATGACTATGACGCTGTCAATAAAAACAGGATCACTAAAACAGATGCTTGTCGCACATTTGAAAGAAAATGGGTTTTTCTATGTGTTTCGAAATCATAATAATTTACTAAGAAAATGCCTTCTGTCAATTTTATACACTACGATCCCCTGCAAAGCCCAGTTTATGAAGTCATCAAAGAGTTTGAGCTGATTTTTCTTACTCCTATTCCTCATGCTTCTGTGATGAATCAGCTTTGACATTATAGTGTTTCATATCACTCTGGCTTGGCGCTGAAGCTTCCAGGATTGCAAACAAGGCGTCGGTAGGAAGCCATCTGAAAATATTCATTAAATTAAACCTTGTGTAGTGTGATGGTGCGAGATAACTCTTTGTATTGACAGCTGAAATAAAATAATCAGTCAAATTTCCGCCCCTTCCCCATATACCCAACATTGACTGTTGTATAAAGGCAGGGAATGACTGTATGGGTATGTCTTGACGAAGTGCAGATTCATGTTGAGGAGGTGAGGGTGGTAATATTCTTGCTCATCATAAGAAGATGGTACACCGACAAGAGTAAAATGTAAATTACCCTACAAACCAGTATGGACTGACATTGATGGGTAGGTGGAATACTGCGTAAGAAAAGATGGGTATGATATCTCATCATATCAAATGGACCAGATAAGATGGATATATACAGGGCGATGACAAACGATCAACAAGTTGAGATTTTCCAATATTGCCACATGGAAGGATATGGCTAGATAGGATCCAATAATTTACAGCGTTGGGCATATTCCTGTCAGTCAAAAGCCCTGTCTTTCAATACTGAAATAATCCACTTAGCACGAGGCATGGTAAAGCCTAGCCAATTCGTTGGATCTGATTGGTTGTCCCACCCAACGGCCAATCAGGATCAACGAATTTGGAAGGCTAACCTCACCTTCTTTCCCACAACTTCTTATACCAACATATTACAACTGGCTCTATGTAGCTAGAATATACGCAGAGTAATTACCTCTTGAGTGTTACCATGATTCCTGCCTCAGACTTGGGGTAGAGCAGCACGTTCTGGTTAGTCTGTATGGTCTCTATTATCTTTTCCGCTGCCTCTTCGGATGTAATAAAGGGGATCTGCAGCAATCTGAAACAGTAAGAGGTTAAACTGATGGCTGCTTTTTCCAAAAAGGCATTTATGTTGACCATCTGCCTACATATCAAGATGACGCAATGTACAATCTGCATTATCTAACGGTTTATTTTTTCTCTATTATTAAAATTATTTTTGGTAAATTCATTATTTTTTGAATGGGTTAACCAAAAAGGTCACAGCAAGTCAACATTTGAATCAAAGAGACTACTTAATTCGTCATGTTATCCAAATCAAAATTTCTAATGGATGAGTTCAATTCGAAGATCACAGGTGTCTCTTTCCAATATTCTACAGGTTCATCCCAGCGTACAAGAATGACATTTTACAACGAATGGACAGGAGTTGTCCTTACTTTCTGGATGTAAAGACGAATCCCATCATTTCAAATCTAGCTTATTCATGAGAAGAAATAGTACCAAAGTTGGTGACTTGATTACAGAGCAAAGTTTACAACTAAGGAAAGTTTCAGATTTAATTTAATTAAAAGTTAAATTAATCTTAAACTTACGCATCTTCTGGTATACTTTCTACTACATGTTTAGTTAAAGGCGTGTCAACACCGCCTAAACAAATCCGTGAAACTTTTATATTGTTTGTCTTGAATCTAAGTTCCAATTCCAGGGACTCCATAAAGCCTGAAAAATTATTGTTAGCATTAAAAACACATAGAACTATATTGAAATACGTATAGGTTCTATGAAGTTAACTGATTTGCACGTGTGGTTTTTAATCTCTACATAAATCATGGCATAGTCTTTTGCCAAAAGCATCATCTTTGATGCATGCCATTTTAAATAACTCGATGGTAACATCATCAAGTTGTTTAAAATTATCACTATAGGTGACACAATAAAAACCATTATAATAATATGCGTATGGGAAACCCTAAAATATGGTTTGATAAGATGACACTCCTGCCTTACATAGAAAATCCTCCCTTGACGCCAAAGAACTCAAATGAAAAATATGGCTATCTCTTGCGTAAAATAAAATAAACCCCTAGCCTACTCTTTTAAAGTTTCAATAAAGTGATGCATGCTCTATAAATTTGGAGTAAAACAATTTTAGAAAACAAAAACATCCAAACCTCCCATACCCTTTGTGAAACTCGGGATCTAGACCATGTAAATTATTGTTGAAGCCTTTACGCCTGACAGGAAACCAAACATAACTTACCTATGACACCATATTTACTTGAGCAATAACTAGTTATCATCGGCATCGCTGCCAACCCAGTCCAACTGGCTGTAGCCACTATGTGTCCATGATCTCTCTCTAACATGGAGGGAAGAAAAGCCTTCACTGTCTGTAGGAGAAAACACAAGGTTAAATAATCAAGCTGAAATAAATCAAAAACTGGACAGAATGGTTGGCCTTGTTGGTCAGTGTTTAATGATATGCCACTGCTGTTGCAATTTCTATCAACTTTTCTCAGAAAATCAGCTTGGCACTATTGCAATATTGTGAGGAGAGGTTTTTTTCTCAGCACACATCAAAAGGAAGACAATTCTTAGTAGTATTGCGCAATTATTTAGAACTCATCATGATTGTGGTGAAGAAACTTGATGATCATGCTACAAAGTCAGATTGCAGAACATCTAGTTCTAGTACATGCCATCTTTGACCAAGGAAGTATTATTCTCTAAGAAGCTGGATAGACAGTGGTGTCAATACAATGTGTCGAGAATTCTTGAAAACAAAATGTAACAATTAAGATAAAAATTTAGATTCTTAGAATACAAGCTTCTAAGAATCTTAATTTAAGTCCTGTGTATCGGAGCCTGACTATTATCAACAAAACGTGAAGATCAGAATCTACATTTTGTCTTGCTTCAAATACACGTTAATTTGTGATTACATGATTGATAAACCGCAAAGACTATAGTCCTGATCAGTAGCGGAACGGTAATTATAGGTTGTGTTCAGTAACGCAGTAAACCATCCTATACCATTTACAATTTGATACTTACCCAGAAGTGAGCTAGTTGGTTAACATTCATAGTTTGTACGATTCGCTCATCTGGGATGGTTAGAAATTCTCCCATATTCATTATTCCCGCATTGTTCAAGAGCAATGTGACGTCTCCAACCTCTTCTCTGACCTATAATTATTTAAAACAAAATACCCTGTTACTTAAATCAATGAACTAAACCTTTAGTTCATTGCTTAAATCATCTCATAGAACGGGAATATTGACATTACATTGTTCTGAGTGGCTGTCCCTACTAGCGTGGATAATATAGCCCGGGAAATTATCTTGATTACTGAACTGCAAACAGTAATGAAATTCCTTCAGCATTGATGATTTAGGAATTTCTGGATTGATATTGGGGATTGGCTTTTTTTTAGCAAGCCCTTTGTTTGGCAAAAATAAAGCTAGTAATGTTGTTCCAGATATGGAGATCAATGAAAAAAACTATTATATTTCATTGTCATCCATTCTCCAACACTGGTGATGTCATAAGTGAGACATACCTTGTCGGCAGTGGCATACACCATCTCCCTGTTAGATACATCTACAGTATATGAGTAAGCTTCACCTCCAGACTCAGTTATCATGTCTCTAGTCTCATCGTTTCCTTCTTTGTTCACATCCCACAAAATAAGTCTACAACCTTGTCTAGCTAAGCTCCTCGCAGTCTCTCTACCGATACCACTACCTGATAAAAAGTGAGAAGCCCAGGTTATTTAAACTGATGTGTATCAAGTTAAGTTTTTCATGATGTATGCTCTTAATTTAAAGTTCAAAGACTATGATATTGTGATGCCTTGGTTGGCAAAGCTGCCATGTGAGGAGCTCTCAGTTAACGGCAGGGCCATAGTTTAGGAAAACTAATAGGGGAGGCCAAAATCCTTGAGGGTGTGAAGTAACACCAGCTTCAGTACTGTAAGCTCCTCCTTAGTCCCAGTCCTCAGCCTCCAAAGCGTTTTAATGATATAATTAGCAAATGGAAGTTTCAAATGAGGTGATTCTGACCTGGAATAATCAATTATGGCTACTATATTTAGCATTCTAGGGGAGTCAGAGCGTCCCTGCCTCCCCTAGAACTACGGGCCTTTGACACTCTCAGTAATCAGTAACCTCCTGTTGAAGTCAAAACCGGATCCTTCCACACATGTGTGCTTTTATGTTTAACCGAGGTGTCTTTTATTAGTCCAATTCCAAGTGATTTTTTAGTTTCCCTCTAGTTAGAGTAAATTTGACATTCTCTATTGTACAGTCACCTACCTACATACAACCAGATTGTTTCCCCTCATGGTAGAGCAATATGTAAAATTATATGTATCAAAGCACCTAGCCTGGGCAGGCTGTCTGGGTTGGGTCCCTCCAACCTACGCAGACAGCCTGTGCAGGCTAAAGGCAAAACATCTAAATACCTGACTTCTGCGGTATCTCTGTGCACCAGAGGGGTCAAACTTATGAAAAATCACCTACCTGATCCTGTCACCAAGGCAAGTTCATTCTTCAAACTCTTTTTAGGCAGAAACCTGACGGGTATCAGTGATAAGATCATGCCTAATATGATTTGGAACCCGATCACAGCAATTGACCTGAAGACGCCGAGGTATTTCATCAGAGATGGCATAACTTCCTACAAGTAATAGATTTATGAATAGAATGCAGATATTTCTTTTTTACAATTAGAGTTTAGAAAGAAAAACTTGGAAAGTAAGGGACAAATATCAGGGCAGACCCCTGCTACATCATGTCAATCAGAAAAATCAACAGCAACCTTGCAACGGTTTCGATTGTAGTAGCTGTATTACCAGAGATGCACTCTCCGCGTTGAAAGCCTATGACTTTGCCTTGGTGTTTTACTCATAGGTGCTGGTCTAAAGATATGCTCATCTAGATTTACTTTGAAGTTCAAGCTTCTATCTTTCTTAGAAACTTTATATTATCAATATCAATTCTTCTGTTAGACAAAAAAGCTATGCCATGGTTAAGCATAGGTTTGGTGATACTTTCTCGTTTTTTTCATATAATTAATCCACTTGACGGCATCCCTCTTTTGTCCAATGCTTGAGCAGCGAAATAGATGACATGCAGGAGTTGTCTGAGCCCCCCAGACTTTTGCCCCCGCCCGACAGCCCCCCCTCGGTGAGGAGTTGCAGGAGTTGTGTTGTGGCACTGACTGCTGAAGCCAGCACTAGAATCGTTGATCGTCCATGATGAATTTATTTTGATTAATAATACTAAACATATTTTAGCAGAATTCATGTCCAATTATCTGAGAGAGAACGTGCTGCATGCTAGCCTATAAATGCCGTCAATACCTGTCGTGGCAAGATTGTGAACATAACGATGCACCTTACCTTGTTAGCACTAAAATGTCCTTGATGAAATGTCACCTAACACCACTGAAACTGTTCAATATAGTAAAACTCCCCTCAATAAAACATGAGACAATAGTAGTAGCAGCGCTTGGGGCAAGTTGCTTTGACTTTGTGGCAAAATAATACACGATTATAATTACAGGAAAATTCACTATAATTAACTATGTAATAATATTAGCGCTGTATAATAGCGGGGCTTGTCCAAAGTCATAGCTCTCATTAGTTAATTTAATAACACAGTATTATTCTTTTAATCTACAACTGCCAACACAATTTTATGTTTCATTAGCTATCCAGCTGAGCTAATCCATCTTTATTCTACCTTTTGTTGTACAGAGAAGGCAGTTGTCATTTACTAATGTGTCACTAATTTGAGGAATAGCGTTGACACTAAAACTTGATGAGCTGCATGGACTGTTGCAAACAAAACGACTTCAAAACAAATCCCAGCTCATTTGTATTACTGAATCGTGGCTGACCCCAGATATTTCACACTCGCGCACAGAACTAGATGGATATGAACAGTTCCGAAACGACAGAATACCCGAGACTTCTGGTAAATCTTGCGGCGGGGGTGTTTTAGTTTATATCGACAACAAATGGTCTACAAATAATAAAATTATCTTCAACCACGCCGATCCACACTGCGAAATCTTAACTATCAAGTCAAGACCGCATTGGCTACCGCGAGAGTTCTCCTCGATTATCTCTGTATCATGTTATGCTCCCTTCACTGGTGATTCCAGATTAAAAAACAATGCTTAAACTACTGTTCAAACGATATCATCACATGTCAAAGATCTAGAGAAAAAACATCCAGATTCCTGCATCATCGTGATGGGTGATTTCAATCAGCTACCCTTCAAGCTTGCTGGATATTACCAATCAGTGAAAACACCCACACGTAAAAACAGAATTCTAGATAAATGCTACATTAGGATTAAAGATGCGTTCAAACAATGTTGCCAACTAGCTAAGCTTGGTGAATCTGACCATTATGTAACACATCTCATTCCTACCTACACTCCGTTATCCAAATGCAAACCCACTAGAATAACTCGTCTGACTGTGAAAATCTGCAAGCTGCTCTTGACATCACTATTTGGGACAATTTAATTTCTGACAATGATGACCTTGATAAACAAACGGATATTATCACTGACTATATTAACTTTTGTACCGATCTGTGTATACCAGAGAAGAGCGTCAGAGTTTGCACAAATCAAAAACCATGGATCAATAAACAAATATCGGAGATGATCGATGAGAAACAACAAGCCCACAAAACTGGTAACCGTAAACTCTACAACAAACTCAAACGCGACATCACTAAATCTATTAAACAAGCCAAACAAGAATACTCTCGGAAAATACAGCATAACCTAGCGAAAGAACCTGCTAAAGCCTGGACTGACATTAAAAAGATTAGTGGATTACCTACTAATAGCCCAAAACCAACTCAACAAAATCCATTCAACTCAGATGACCTAAACACCTTCTTCACAAGATTTGAGAAGCCTCTCGCTGACCGTCCTGACATCAATAACAACGCCACCATAGCACCACCTTTAGAAATAGAAGAGGCTACTGTCTTAAAGCAGTTGAAATTGTTGAACTCGAGGAAAGGTCCAGGCCCTGATGGCCTCATCCCAAAGTACTTAAGCTATGTGCCTATCAACTGGCGCCTGTCATAACGAAACTGTTCAATTTATCTATCACGTCTAAGTCAACCCCTACTTCCTGGAAATCGGCCATTATCAAACCCCTACCCAAAGTTAAGAATCCCAATCAACTTAATCAATACAGACCAATAGCGCTCACCAGTTGCCTGTGCAAAATGATGGAGAGACTTGTTAAACATTACATTATTACTCATACAGCTATGGACCACCTTCAGTTTGCTTATCGTGCAAACCGCTCAACTCAAGATGCTCTTTTATGCCTCACTACTACCATCACAGATTTCATTGACAAGAAAGCTTCAAATTATGCCAGGTGTCTGTTCCTTGACTTTTCTTCTGCATTCAACACAATACATGTTCCAGACTTAATCTCGCAACTATCACATCTCGACTCCAATGTCACTGAATGGATATACAGCTTCCTAACGAATCGCACCCAAAGAACAATAGTAGATGGCAAT
This sequence comes from Membranipora membranacea, assembly GCA_914767715.1. NCBI lineage: Eukaryota > Metazoa > Bryozoa > Gymnolaemata > Cheilostomatida > Membraniporidae > Membranipora > Membranipora membranacea. The sequence goes on along the minus strand of OU612073.1, from coordinate 10,567,603 downwards.
ATCTCAAAACCTATCATAACCAACACTGGCACTCCCCAGGGTTGCTGTTTATCTCCACTTTTGTTTTCAATATATACCAATAGGATTACCTCAGACTTGAGCAATATAACTGTCATTAAATACGCAGACGACACCTGTATAATTGGATGCATATCAAATCAATCAGATCTTAGTGCCTATCTTGATGAGATTAGTAGAATTTCAAAGCAATGTTGTGATTTAAACCTATTGTTAAACGCCTCCAAGACTCAAGAAATGATGTTTTCTACTCAGTTTGTTAGGCCCATTACCCCTACTCTTATCCTTAACGGCATGGATGTTGATTTTTGTGACAAAGTAAAATACCTTGGTGTTACTGTTGACGATAAACTCCGCTATCATGATCATGTGCAATCCATAGTGACTACTGCATCTCAACGCATGTATATTGTGAAAAATTTTGTATACTATAGCTCAAAGCCCCTTTCTCATATGTTATTCAAGAGTTTTATTGTATCCCTCATCACTTACTGTCTCCCCATACTTTTTACAAGCATCCATGCAAGCGACAAGAAGTGCTTACGCAAAATATTTAAAGATGCCGCCAAGTTAGGGATTGAGCACCCCGATATAGATGCTCTGGTGGCCAACCAGATCAAGACACTTGGACTACGGTACATACACGATGGAGAGCACTTTATCAATGACTTTCTAACTAAATGCCCCTCAGGTCGCTACCGCACCGTTAAATATCGGGGTACATGGGGTAGAGACAGCTTTTTAAGACATCTCATACATACACTTAATAATATACTATTCTAAAAAACTTTTTATACAACAGAGATCTGATTTGTCCATGTTTTTCTTTCTTGTCAGTATTAACAACGTATTTCGTGACAAATTTTTGTCTATGATAGTAATAAATCCATCCATCCAAAACTTAGGGTGTTTTAGCACACATGCTATTCTGACCCATACGACCTACTCAACCAACCTGTACAACTCTTTCTGCGGCCACGCCTCTTCAATACGTTTTTTGGATAATAAGCCATCAAATTTTGATGCTGTTGCAGGCTAACAAATAACAGTTACTGCCAAGTAAGATGAATACAGTAAAAGAGTCATCAGCACGTCTCTGTCAGCGATATGCATCGCATTCGTGGATCGATGGTAAGTTTATATAATGTGGTAACAAATCTGACAGCCTTTAGGTCCCACATTTGTAGTGGCTCCGTAACAACTATTCAAACTCATGCAAACAATCGTATCTTGATCGACAAATTAAAGTAATCGCAAAAAAATATTTCAGGAAAAATTTTACCAGTGGTTGTCCGAAGCAGTACTGAACTCTTGGACCAATCAGCTGTTACTTAGCGAGCCTATAACCATTCATATAAAGTCGTAGTCAGATAGGAATCATGAATGTATATGTCAAAGGGGAACAGTTCAACTGCATTTAATAGAGCTATAGAGCTTTATATTTTCCTTGTATACTGTGACCGAAATCCTTCTTAGAGAGAGATGTGTTCATTTCAATGAAATTTGTCTGTGTAATATAAGGAAATCAAGGAGTAGTTCTCTCATGCTCGAACTGGAGACAACTCCAAATACAGATAGCTTCGACATAGAGTTAGAGCAGCAGGTGAGATCAGGGAGGGTATCCCAATCTCCCTGGTTGAATAGCCTGTCTGTCGGTTTAAACGTAGATATTTTGTATCCCTAACCATGTCTTAATAACAAGAAACCCTTTGTCTTGCTAACTTTACCATCAAAGCTGTATTCAATGCATGTAGCTGTGCCTCTTAGAATGCAATGCTATACTACTTTTATTGAATGTATATTTTTGTACCACCTTAGCGCTCTATATGGCCACTTATCCTCGTCATCTAGGAAATCGCTCAATAAAGTTATAAGCCTCGCAGGCTATCTAGGTAGCTGCAAGTTTGACACCATCGAGGCAATATACGAAAGAGTGATGAGAACAAGATGCCTCAGACTCGTAGCTACTGACCACGCTGACCCAGTATTTACATTCGATAAACTTCCGTCTGCTCGATACAGAGCAATCAAAACGAGGGTAAACATACGAACTGACTGTTTCCGATCCCTCTGTGTGCGGAAGTTAAATAGTATACTTTTTTAGCCAACTAGTGATAATTCTTACTGTTTATTTATTTTTTTTTTCAATTTTTACAACCAACCAGACCAAAACTTTTTAATGTTTACACCATAACTTTTATTGCTCAGCGAAAACAAAATATTTCTCAAACATGAGACTGTAATAAACGATGAATGAATCAAATGTAATTAGCAAATTTGGAAGTGCAGCACATTGCATCAAAAAACGACACCAGCTTCCTGCATTCTAACTGCAATGACCACTTCATTTAAATATCATGTGACAATGACCATCCACTACGCTCACGCATTAGAACCAATAACAGGCAACATCCTCCCGTAGATCTATAAATGACCAATCACGCCCAGATAAGTGCAAGATAACAAAGAGACATGTTGAATATTATATGTGGTTTTTGAACTTCAGTAATTAGGATGGATTTTTAAGAATTAATGACAGTAAACTAACTTCAAATTTCGAACTGCACTGACTATAACTAATATATAGAATTTACTCAATATAACCTTGTATTATGACATGAACGAAAGAGCATGGAGTAGTTGACTCATTTGTTGTTGTGAAAGATGTGTGCCTCCAAATTGATAAAACGATTAATGCCAGAGACATTTTACCAATTGCAGCCTATCCACTGCTCATATGTTGGGATTTAGTCTCAAACAAGCAGAGCCAACACAATCTCCTGCATTATTTCAAGATTAGTTGTTAAACTCTGTACAATCTCTCAGGTGTTTGTAGAAGATAATCCTAAAACTGGGCAATAGGAGTAGATTGAATTGAGCATTTTTATATTGATAGTTAATTTCAACATAGGCTAAAAATTCACTAACAAAGAACAGATAGTCACAAAATAAGTAAAATATATTCTAGTCATTGTATTCTCACAACAATATCCTTTTGGTAACAGAAACAAGTTGGCAAAAAACTTTTCTAAAAGGAAGCGTTTGTCCTAATAATATAGCGTAAAACAATCTTGTGTCTTTTTAAAGCCTAAACTGAAGTAGGTTTAATATAAGTCAGGGAAAAAGCTTCATACAAGACAAGGCCTTCCCTTCTAGAATGATAGAACTAGATACTAAAAATCATATTAGCATTTATGAAAAAAATAGTTCAAGAGAGCACGATCCCTAATTTATTGTTTTGGCACTAAGAATGAAGAATACTATGGAAAAAGAAGCTAAGAACATGATGCACAATTAGACTGTGTTAATACCAATGCTCACTGATTAGGCTTTTTAGCTATGAAAATAAATGTCGGCTAATTCAGCATAGAAGTGTGTTGAATGTTGGCAAAATTTGGGATATGACTCAAAATTTACTAAAATAATTGACAGCTGTCAATACAGTATAAGAGACTACTCATAATATACATTGCCGTGCATGATGGTAGAAACATTTGCATTATTATCTAAAGTCTCTGGTCAGACTTATCTTTCTAAATATCACTAAAAATTGATTATCTGCTTTAAGGCAAAATAAGCATGCGATGCCTTTGATGTGTTTGTCAGATGATCACATAATCACAAACAAATTTTTTATAAATACAAATAAGTAAAACTTTCCTTTATCCGTAAGCTTATTATCCATTCTTTCGCCAGCTGACAACAATGAACTAACCGTTGCTGACAGGATATACATGCCAATACAATGCTCTACTATATTTGTGCCTGGTTTTCAGATGAGATATGAGGGAATTTCTTTGTAAGAAGTTAGAACCCAGAACTAACCGATGTGTTGGCTCTAATTGGCTGACCCAACAGCCAATAAGATCAGAGCCAACACAAACCATGTACCCACCTTGTTGGCAGTGGCATACACCATCTCCCTGTTAGATACATCCACAGTATATGAGTAAGCTTCACCTCCAGACTCAGTTATCATATCTCTAGTCTCATCGTTTTCATCTTTGTTCACATCCCACAGAATAAGTCAACAGCCTTGTCTAGCTAAGCTCCTCGCAGTCTCTCTACCGATACCACTACCTGAAAAAGAGCCACTGATGTTTGAAAAGGATGAGGTAAATGAAGCAGAGAAACAAAGGTACTATAAAAAAATCATATGCAACCTGTAAAGTTATGAAAATTCAACAAGTCAAACTCACTTACCACTTAAGAGCTGGCCCTCTAAAAGAGTTGTCACACAAGCCTAAAAGAGTAAAATATTTTTGCACACGCTTGAAATAGTGAAGCTTATTGATGCTCACATTTACTCACCCAATTAAGTTCATAAAATCTCCGTCCCTCAGTAGCTTAAATAACTAGTGCTAGCTGACATTAAGTCACCCGAAAAATGATTTGCTAAAGTGTAGGTTATATTTGTTCCTCTGTGGTATATAGTTAGCGATGCCTGGTTTTTTCCAAGCAAAGCATTATTAGGACTTACCTGCCCCTGTTATCAGGGCGACTTCTTTCACCAAACTCTTTTTAGGTAGAAAACTGGACGGGCTTAATGACTTGATGGCGCATAGTATAATGTGCTATACTATGAAGGCACAGTACCAGCAGGCTCCAAGAACTGTTTTGACTGTCACTAGGAATGTCCTAAATGCCAATGATCAATATCTAGGGTTGTTCCAGAAGCAAAGTTATCAAAATTAATTTGTCATTGATAAGTATTAAAAAAACACATTGACAGCTCTTGCGCTGTGTCATGTCATTTTGTGGTTGCGGTTTGCGTTTGAACTGAATGAAATACTTATTTATCCCATATTATTATTTTGGTTGTCACAGGTTCTGATATGTATCTGTAAAAATTTGTTTGATCATCCTGCCATTTATTCACATCCAATTACAGTTCCGGTCACAATGACGTACGAAAGCCTAAGAAGGCTTTGGAACACTTCAACTTTCTTATCAATCATACACCATTGTATAAAACTTCCCAGCCTTTATTTTAAAAGATTATTGAGTTGTGACCCTGATGTTGGTCTTGTATACGACAGTAAAAATCTGTCAACATGTAAAAATAGTGATGAATATGCAGATTAAATGTCAAATCATCAATCTATCATACCGCCCAACAGCCTAGTCACGCAGTCAACTTTTTTTTGGCCATTTGACAAAGCTACCACTACAGTAATTCGGCAGAAAAAACATGGCTGGCTTTACATCCTGTAGTCAGTGATGGTTTGACTACAAGCATTGCTAAATGGTCAATATTTATGAAGAGTCATGGGTGTTTGACGTACTGGTAAGGATTAAAACAAGTTTGTTTCCCCTGTGAATGCGGAGAATAATTAAAATATGGTGTATCAAAGTGCCTTTTCCAGAGTTTCTCCTCCACAGCAGAAGGAACAAACTCGTTCTAGGTAAGAATATGTTTGTGCTTTAGAGGACTATGATTGTGCAGAATTGGGTCTCCTATTTTTGACTTATCTGGGGTTGCGCCGTACTTTTTGTTTTGTAATCTTAATCGTATGGGTTATCATGCTTTGAGGTCAAGCATAAAAGTATGCTAAAATAGAATCACGGAGAAAGGATATACGGCCTTACTCTGTGAATGGATTTTTTAACTTTCCCTCATCCATGACACAAATAATTAAGTGGATAATAATGGATGATAATTGATAAGCTCTTCCGATCAGCTGGTGGTGGTATGTTGGGTTGGCATATCAGTCAGGCAATCTGTTTCTTATGATTTATTGTTTAATCATTAGTTGACATATGAGTCAAGCCAAGTTGAACAGAAAATAACAAAAAATCTGAAATAAATGATGCCTTAATACAATTTAAATGAAATTTATCTGCGTTTGCGTGGAGTTGTTCTCCTATACTAAAAGCCATAGGCAAAGTCTTCGTGTTTGCGTGTGGACACAAACCGGATGGTCACACATATATATATATATGTCACTGTCAATAAACACAAGATCACTAAAACAGATGCTTGTCGCATATTTGAAAGAAAATGGGTGTTTTTAGGTAAAAAATATTGGTCGAAATTATGATACTCAACTAAAAAGATATCTTCTGTCTATTTTAGATACTAAAATCCCCTGCAAAGTCCGGTTTATGAAGTCAGCAAAGAGTTTGAGCTGATATTCCTAAGAATTACAGAGTGGCATTTCATTCCTATTCCTCATGTTGTTGTTGTGATGACTTTGCTTTGACATTATAGTGTTTCATATCACTCTGGCTGGGCGCTGATAATTCCAGGATTGCAAACAAGGCGTCGGTAGGAAGCCATCTGAAAATATTCATGCAATATAAATTAAACCTTGTGTCATGTGATTGTGCGAGATAACATTTTGTATTGACAGCTGAAATAAAATAACCAATCTAGTTTCCGCCCCCTCCCCCATGAACCCAACATTGACTGTTTTATAAAGGCAGGGAATGATTGTATGGGTATGGCTTAGATCAAGTTTAATCCAATTGCCTGCATTCCAGTTGCTCCCTTCCACTGGTCACGCCAGCGTGACAAGTGGATCGGGAGCAATTCTGAATGCAGGCAAATGGACCAAACTTGGTCTAGGATGGCTTGACAAAGTGCAGATTCATGTTGGGGGGGGGGTGTGGTAATATTCTTGCTCATCATAAGAAGATGGTACACCAACAAGGTTAAAATGTATATTACCCTACAAACCAGTATGGACAGACATTGATGGGTAGGTGGAATACTGAGTGAGAAGAGATGGGTATGCTTTCTCATCAACTAAAAGGGACCAGATTAGATGGATATATACAGGATGATGGACGACCAACAAGTTGAGACTTTTCAGGAATTATAGCCCAATGGAAGGACATGGCTAGATATGATCCAATAATGTACAGCATTGGGCATATTCCTGTAAGTCAAAAGCCCTGTCTTTCAATACTGAAGTAATCCACTTAGCCTTGGCTCTGATTGGTTGCTGTCTCACCCAACGGCCAATCAGGGCCAACGAATTTGGAAGGCTAACCTGACCTTCTTTCCCACGATTTCTAATAGCAATATACATCACAACTAGCTCTATGTAGCTAGGATAAACACAGAGTAATAACCTCTTGAGTGTTACCATGACTCCTGCCTCAAACGTAGGGTAAAGCAGCACGTTCTGGTTAGTTTGTATAGTCTCTACTATCTTTTCCGCTGCCTCCTCGGATGTAATAAAGGGGAGTTTCGACCTGAAGTAGTAAGAGGTTAAATTTATAGTTAATTTTTTCTAAAAAGGCTTTGAAGTATTTATCTTGACCATCTGCTTACATACCAAGGTGACGCAATGTACAATATGCACTATCTTATGGTTTGTTTTTTGTCTATTATTAAAATTATTTTTGGAAAATTCCTTTTATTTAAATGGGTTAACCAAAAAGGACACCACGCGTCAAAATTTGAATCAAAGAGTCTACTAAATTTGTCATGCTATCCAAACCAAAATTTCCAATTGGTGAGTTCAATTCAAAGATCACAGGTGTCTCTTTTCAATATTGTACATTGTCTTCCCACCCATCGTACAGGCTCATTGTTAAGAGTGACATTTTACAATGAATGGATAGGAGTTGCCCTCACTTTCTGGATGTAAAGACAACTCCCATCAATTTGAATCAAGCTGATTCACGAGTAGGAATAGTGCCAAAATTGGTGACTTGATAACAGAGCAAAGTTAACAACTAAGGAGAGGAAAGTTTCAGATTTAATTCAATTAAAATAAAATTAATTTTCAACTTACGCATCTACTGGTATACTTGCTACTACATGTTTAGTTAAAGGCGTATCAACACGGCCTAAACAAATGCGTGAAACTTTCATATTGTTTGTCTTGAATCTAAGTTCCAATTCCAGGGACTCCATAAAGCCTGAAAAATTGACGTTAGCAATAAAAGACATAGAACTAGGTTCTATGAAATTAATTGATTTGCATGTGTGGTTTTTAACCTATACATAAATCATGGCACAGTCTTTTGCCAAAAGCATGATCTTTGATGCATGCCGTTTTAAATAAATCGATGGTAACACTCTGGGTAACACAATAAAAACCATTACAAATATGTATATGGAAAACACTAAAATAGGGCTTGGTTAGATGACACTCCCTCCAACTGAAGGATTGGCATTACATAGAAAACCTGTCACTGACGCCATTTTGTGCCCAAACTCAAATGAAAAATATGCCTATCTCTTGCATAAAATAAAAAACCCTTGCCAACTCTTTTAAAGTTTCAATAAAGTGATGCATGCTCTATGAAATTGGAGTAAAACAATTTTAGATAACAAAATCTTCCAAACCTCCCATACCCTTTGTGAAACTTAGGACCTGGACCATGTTAATTATCGGTGAAGAATTTATATGAAAGGAAACCAAACCTAACATACCTATGACACCATATTTACTCGAGCAATAATCAGTTATCATCGGCATCGCTGCCAACCCAGTCCAACTGGCTGCAGCAACTATGTGTCCATGATCTCTCTCTAACATGGAGGGAAGAAAAGCCTTCACTGTCTGTAAGGGAAAACACAAGGTTAAATAATCAAGCTGAAGTAAATCAAAAACTGGACAGAATGGTTGGCCTTGTTGTTCAGTGTTTTATGATATGCCACTGCTGTTGCAATTTCTATCAACTTTTCTCAGAAAATCAGCTTGGCTCTATTGCAATGTTGTGAGAGGTTTTTTTTCTCAGCACACATCAAAAGGAAGAAAATTCTTAGTAGTATTGCGCAAATATTTAGAACTCATCATGATTGTGGTGAAGAAACTTGATGATCATGCTACAAAGTCAGATTGCAGAACATCTAGTTCTAGTATATGCCATCTTTGACCAGGGAAGTATTAGTCTCTAAGAAGCTGGATAGACAGTGGTGTCAATACAATGTGTCGAGAATTCTTGAAAACAAAATCTAACAATTAAGATAAAATTTAGATTCTTAGAATACAAGCTTCTAAGAATTTTAATTTAAGTCCTGTGTATCGGGAGCCTGACTATTATCAACAAAACGTGACGGTAATTATAGGTTGTGTTCAGTAACGCAGTAAACCATCCTATACGAAATAGGAACTAATTATTAAGTGGACCACTTACAATTTGATACTTACCCAGAAGTGAGCTAGTTGGTTAACATTCATAGTTTGTACGATTCGCTCATCTGGGATGGTTAGAAATTCTCCCATATTCAGTATTCCCGCATTGTTCAAGAGCAATGTGACGTCTCCAACCTCTTCTCTGACCTATAATTATTTAAAACAAAATACCCTGTTACTTAAATCAATGAACTAAACCTTTAGTTCATTGCTTAAATCATCTCATAGAACGGGAATATTGACATTACATTGTTCTGAGTGGCTGTCCCTACTATAGCGTGGATAATAAAGCCTGGGAAATTATCTTGATTACTGAACTGCAAACAGTAATGAAATTCCTTCAGCATTGATGATTTAGGAATTTCTGGATTGATATTGGGGATTGGCTTTTTTTTAGCAAGCCCTTTTGTTAGGCAAAAATACAGCTAGTAATGATGTTCCAGATATGGAGAACAATGAAAAAAACTATTATATTTCATTGTCATCCATTCTCCAACACTGGAGATGTCATAAGTGAGGTGCTTTAACGTGAACGCAGCAGATAAAACGTCGCTCCACACTTCTTGTAAGACATACCTTGTCGGCAGTGGCATACACCGTCTCCCTGTTAGATACATCTACAGTATATGAGTAAGCTTCACCTCCAGACTCAGTTATCATGTCTCTAGTCTCATCGTTTCCTTCTTTGTTCACATCCCACAAAATAAGTCTACAACCTTGTCTAGCTAAGCTCCTCGCAGTCTCTCTACCGATACCACTACCTGATAAAAAGTGAGAAGCCCAGGTTATTTAAACTGATGTGTATCAAGTTAAGTTTTTCATGATGTATGCTCTTAAATTAAAGTTCAAAGATTATGATATTGTGATGCCATGGTTGGCAAAGCTGCCATGTGAGGAGCTCTCAGTTAACGGCAGGGCCATAGTTTAGGAAAACTAATAGGGGAGGCCAAAATCCTTGAGGGTGTGAAGTAACACCAGCTTCAGTACTGTAAGCTCCTCCTTAGTCCCAGTCCTCAGCCTCCAAAGCGTTTTAATGATATAATTAGCAAACGGAAGTTTCAAATGAGTTGATTCTGACCTGGAATAATCAATTATGGCTACTATATTTAGCATTCTAGGGGAGTCAGAGCGTCCCTGCCTCCCCTAGAACTACGGGCCTGAACGGGCACTTTTGACACTCTCAGTAATCAGTAACCTCCTGTTGAAGTCAAAACCGGATCCTTCCACACATGTGTGCCATTATGTTTAACCGAGGTGTCTTTTATTAGTCTCAATTCCAAGTGATTTTTTAGTTTCCCTCTAGTTAGAGTAAATTTGACATTCTCTATTGTACAGTCACCTACCTACATAAAACCAGATTGTTTCCCCTCATGGTAGAGCAATATGTAAAATTGTATGTATCAAGGCAACTAGCCCGGGCATGCTGTCTGGGTTGGGTCCCTCCAACCTACGCAGACAGCCTGTGCAGGCTAAAGGCAAAACATCTAAATACCTGACTTCTGCGGTATCTCTGTGCACCAGAGGGGTCAAACTTATGAAAAATCACCTACCTGATCCTGTCACCAAGGCAAGTTCATTCTTCAAACTCTTTTTAGGCAGGAACCTGACGGGTATCAGTGATAAGATCATGCCTAATATGATTTGGAACCCGATCACAGCAATTGACCTGAAGACGCCAAGGTATTTCATCAGAGATGACATAACTTCCTACAAGTAATAGATTTATGAATAGAATGCAGAAATTTCTTTTTTACAATTAGAGTTTAGAAAGAAAAACTTGGAAAGTAAGGGACAAATATCAGGGCAGACCCCTGCTACATCATGCCAGCCAGTCTGGAAGGTCAAGGTCAAGATGGACGCTTAGAAAATCTTGTCCTGAATTCTAATCTTTATCTGAGAAATCCTGCTGTTATACCGATCATCCAGTACCAGAAACTACAAAAAAAGCTGTATTGAAGCCTTCTCAACAAACTAAGCTGCATATTAGCAGCATACATGACAAGTTGGTAGACCCAGAAATCAGGAGGTCTCCGCGGACAAACTCCAAACCCGGAATACCACTCTGCGTCCCGCAGTGCGTGTGCAATTCAGCCCTCGTTTGTCTTACTTCTAAGCCAAAACTTGGGCTTTCATATTATGAATTGCGTCAATTTACCTGATTTTGTAGGGTAGTAATGGTAATGGTAGTAAGCAATTACATAAGTATATGTACTTTTGAGGTAGGAAAACATAGTTTTCCTTGCAAAAATAAGCTTCAAAAATTGTCTGGGTAAACGAAGCTGGAAAAAGGGAGATAGGGAGGGGGTGGAAAATGACCCTAAAAACTGGGAGGCTCCCTACCAAAAAGGGAGACTTGTCAGGTATGATTAGCAGCCTTAACCGAGGTGCTCTGGTGAGATTCCTGGGTAAAGTGGAGGCTACCTGCAAGTTCCAAAGGGAAACCCCTCTAGTGGATAATCCAAATCACTCACGTTTGTATTACTTCCTAGCACTGTCAGTAAGTACACCACTACCTATTTACTACTAACAAAACACTGTATTTGTCTCCAGAGCCCTGTGGGACCCCAGTTCTGCTCTGTTACTGTGGGCCTGGGTTTTGGGGCGGGTAGTTGTCTGTCCACTTCTGTGGACTCCAAGTTGGGTGACTCTGGTGCTGCGCTGGTTGGAGGCTGGTTGCAAACCCGGCTTCAGGTGACAACAAATCCGAAATTCACCAACCCCTGGTCAACCTGCCAATCCAAACACCTGCTTAAAATGTCTGAAAGCTGTAACCAAAACAAAACCATCACTAAAATGTAATATCTGTCAATATTCTGCCCATACCTATTGTCTACCCGAGTGGGCTGATGTACTGACCTTGACTGAACTGACTAAGATAACTAGTAGAACTGGACTTGTCTGGTATTGCCACAGGTGCTTTCCAAAATTACCAGAATATTTCTTTGGCCCAGAGGTGAAAACAAGACTTGAACAAATTGATGACAAGATAGAAAACTTGAGTAGACTAGTGACTGACAGCCATAAGCTAACCAAAACTTTTGCTCAGGTGACTGGTGAATCGAATGACAACAACGCTGAGTTGAAGGTCATCGCTGAAAGGTTAGATCAAAGAGCAAAACGTGAGTCACTCGAAAGACAGAAACCTGAGCGTAATCAGTCTGCTATCTTGCATGGTCTTGCTGAAGAGGTCAACACCCATAAAGAGGTCTCTGACATTATGCATGGTTTAGGTTTTCTACCAAACTCTATTACTAGGGTTTCCAGGCTAGGTGTACAGAAATTGAACAGACCACAGAACAAACCACGGCCGGTGAAAATACAATTTCACACAGAGATAATGAAGATAGACTTCCTAAGGTATTTTAACAGGTGGAGTGACAGAGACCGGATGTTTGCAACCCCTGATTTAACAAAAGAAGAGCAAGAGAAGGAGTACAAACTTCGTTGTATACGAAACAACCTCTCAGATATGTTCAAAGACAACAAATACAGGTTACGCAGTGGCCAGCTCCAGTGTTCAGAGAAAGGCACTGAAGCATGGATTGTTGTAGATGAAAGTGGCAAGACTATTGACTCTACTGTCAACACAGACCAGTTCTCGTCTAGGGAACACTAAACTAATTTCGTACTCTCTCTTACAGGTCTAACTTTAACAAGCACGATGGATACTAAGCATCCTGTCAGTATATTGGTCTGGAACTGCAACGGCATAAGTGGGAAAAGGCACCAACTGGAGTTAATTCTTGACCTATTTGCCCTCACAGAAACTAAACTAATTCATTGGTAGCATTTTAGATAAAGAAATTTGTGATAATTACCCTTTACAGGCTAGATCGTGTTAACACTTCTGGTCGTGGTGGAGGAGTATTGATTGGTGTTTGTGAAACATCGAATATACTAGTTAATAAGATCACACCAGAAGAAAGACGTGAAATCCTGTCACTTGACCTTAGTATTGGTGGGTTTTCTTTCTCTTTTACAGTGTACTATCGGAGACCAGCTATCAATTCAATAGATGATTTCCTTACCTGGCATCATAACCAAACCTCATGTAATCAACTGATTGTAGGTGACTTCAACCTACCAGACATTGATTGGTCAACTCAAAAGACGCCTGAACCCAAATATGCATGAATCATTTCTGAATTTTGTAGAACTAGAAGCCAGTGACCTCGAACAGTTTGTTGATTTTCCGACACACACACACGGAAACACCCTCGACCTTGTACTCTCTAACTTGGACCTCTCCATCCCTATAAGTGAGCCAAGTTGTTCTGATCACCATGTGCTTTTGTTTGACCTATTCTCTGAGCATCCCATATCCCACTCTATCAACAATAACAACAATACTACACCATTTTGGAATTTCAAACAATTAAAGTTGATCTTTCCTAAACCAATCAAATCAAGGAGTACTTGATTGAATGACCTCAAATGACCTTCAATTTTGTGCTCCCGATAGCAAAAATCTTGTGGATGTGTCTGAAAGTTTGAGACTGTGGTGGAATTAGTTTTCCTAACATTATCCTTTGAAAAGTGAATAGTACACCATTTATCTACTTTGTTTAGTATCTGCTAAGTTGCATTTTTACCATGCATGAGTGTGATGATGGGATGGAAGTTGATGGTACTAGTTGTGAGCCTGCCAATATGATTGATAATGATGACATTGATTGTGGTGAGAGTGAATGTGCTGATCAGCATGCTGTTGTTGCTGAATCTGTGAGAGGTGAAGGGAGTAGTAGTAGTAGTAGTAGTGGACCCAGACCTTATTCATTTGCCCCTGTGAAGGGCTGCTCTGGGAAATATATGGCACTTTCAACCCCAACCTTGTCCCAGGGAGTTTTATTTGCCCTGGCTGAAGAAGAGGAGGATGAGGGTGATGACAGTGATAGTAGTAGTAGTAGTAGTAGCAGCAGTACAACAACATCTTTCAATACCAGTGTAAATCTCATGGATGGCCCAATAAATATGCCTGGTTGTCTGTGTGGTCGATGCCTATGTATGGAGAAAGAATGTGAGGATGTGTGTTGCCTGCAAGAAAACTTTGATGGTGTTATATTTAGGAATGGATTTGTGCCTGGCCCTGATTCTTGTGTGTGTATGTCTGTGGAGATCCAACACATTCTTGACCCCATCACGCTTGGCCTGACATGGCAGCGTCAGCAGATGTTGAAAGGCTTGAAGGACCAACTGTCATTTAGAGTTATTAAGAACCGAGAGTACTGCCACCACGCTTACGTTTGTTATGTGCAGCTGGTCCATGGGTTGATAGGTAAAAGACACCGTAAAGTGATTCCATCATGTGTGGTCAACTATATTAGGCAGTTGTGGCCAGACCCTAATGGGCGATACGTTGGATTCCGTGCGCCTGAACAGGTAGAGGCAATTCAATCGATTGAATGATCATGTGATTGATATGAAGTGAGAGAGTGGCTGTTGTTCTGATTTTATATATATAAATGTATGTATATACGTTGATGATGGAAACGATGGAATGATCATCTGATTGACATGAAATGTGTAAGTGAATGTTGTTCTGAGTTTATATATATAAATGTATGTATATACGTTGATGATGGAAACAATTGAATGATCATCTGATTGACATGAAATGTGAAAGTGACTGTTGTTCTGAGTTTATATATATATAAATGTATGTATATACGTTGATGATGGAAACGATTGAATGATCATCTGATTGACATGAATTGAGTGAGTGGCTCGTTTATATAAATATATGTACATACGTTGTATTAACTAACAAGGAAAAATGTATAACAAAAATTTATGTTCATAGTCATTTGTTGTGTTAACGTTGTAGATTATGGAGACAAGTCAGGCAAAAAACCAGTCTACAAATCAGGTCATGGTGTGAAGTCAGAATCTGGACATATACTTCTCCTTAAGTTCTGCCAAAGATGGTTTCACTGCTGCTTTCGAGATCTTGGTAGAAGGTATCTAAAACATACATAATTTAATAATAGTAATACTTAATTTGAGACGATTGATAGGTTATCAGACTATTATTATTGGTGTATCGACAACCTCCTTGGCATAAAAGTCACTTATTCAGTTCAAAATGCCTATTTTCAGAGTTGCTCCCCCATTGACCAGAGTGGGGGCAACTCTGAATGTAGGCCTTATCTAATATTGATTTCTCTCTGCACACTCGGTTGAGACAAAAATAAGATGATAGCATTAAATAACCACATACCACTGAACAATTTTTTGTGTGCTCCGATGCTGTAGCCATGATCCTTGCCCTGATCCTCTCTCTGAAACTGTATGTCCTTTGTACATATACCTTCCTTAGCCTGTAAGCCTTTGAGGCCTTCGACCAGGTCATCCTCATCACTGGATCTCCATTCTCATCTGTAAATTATAACAAATTCAACAGTGAAAAATGTGGTTATATTGACCTTGATGTGTTATTGAAAATGCAATTTACCAGAATTCTCTGGGAGCTTATTTTGTTATCTGAGCAGTCATGATATCAGTTTGATGACATACCTTTCTTCACATCTCTGTTACAATTCTCGTTATGATCCAGAATAGCCAATTGAACACGACCATTGTATGCTGAGGGCTCGTAATCAATTCTTTTGGATGCATAACTCAGCAACAAACTTCTAGTACTCCTGTATGCTGGCCATGTGCCGTCTGCCTTAACTGACTCAGAAAGTTGGCATTAGAGATATGGCTCAGCAGAACTCTGTGAGCAGGACCGTCTTTTTCAAGCCATGCAATACTCCTGTCAGCGTCCCTAAAAAAGTTTCATGATGTATGAGCAATTTGATAAAGCTGATGCAGTGAACGCGCTATGATATTGAAATTGTAATGAAAATTATTTTTTGCTTTTTTTTATAGGTTGTGAAGAATGATGGAACATTATTGTATACTGATGATGGCAGCAACAGAATGGATTGCGCTCAATGGATTATAGACCTTAACCAAACGCTACTACGTATGAATTCTCAGCTTAATCGTGAAATACCTAGATATGGTGTCATGGAGACACTTCTTAACCTTTGTGTTGAATGGAAAACCACTATGGACATCAATGACGTGAAAGGTGACACTTGTGAACATTTCAACCAATAACTCAGCATCACCCCCGCAGTTTGCAGCCGACCACCAGAGGTGATTAGTGATCTCCGGGATCCAGGGTAGCAACTTTCTCTCTTCCTATATCACAGAAAACAAAACGGATTATGTACCTGAAAATAACACCAACGCGGACTAAACCATACATCCCCAGATACGGACTGATGCTATGCTCTGGACCCTTTTATTTTCTTTCGATCATCCCTGTCACTCGCTATCTGAAATATGAAAACAAGATTTGCTGACTGCTCTGTTACTGTTACTTGATTTATCATTAATAATATAAATTTGAAGATGTCCTTCAAACTCTCAATATCACCTTTGTTTTGCACTTTTTGTTCAGGTTTTTAGTAATGTTTTTGGCCATATGCCAAACATCAAGCCCGTGCAATATATTTGGTTCATTTTTTCTCATGTGAGCCCGGATTGAAATTGAGCCATCAGTGGTGATGCTCTTCAGTTTAGCTCCCAGGTCAGCCTTGGCTTCGGTGACAAGCTCCACAGAAGCCTCCTTCTCAGCCATGGTGCTGGAGCTGGTTTCAGCGCACTGCTTAGTCAAGTTGTAGGCCACTTCTCCAGTACGCTTTAAAATTAATATAAGATCTATGTGAAAACTATGATTGCTGGAAATTTAGACTTCTAGGTTGTCGAGAAATTGTCGTTGCCAATTTGCAGCTTGTCGAAACTTCCCATCATAAATGGTAATTGTGCAGAAAGTTTCCATCGTCCAGACATGTTTACCATGGAGTCAATATAAGCTAGAGGTTAGCGATGACTTAATGTTAGCTAGCTCAAGGCTAAATGTTACTAACTAGCGTTGGCTAACTTTTCTCTCTGTCAATACTTTTCCCCTCTATGCAGTAAATAGTGGTAAATGCATGCAAGCTGTTTTGAACCAGTGATAAGTCACTACTTACTCCATCAACCATAGTGTAGGTGCAATAGCGAGCACAGTGTCCTGGGGAATCATATCTCCCGTCGCCTGCCAACACAATATCACCTGAAAATAAAGTGTTCAATTAAAAATTTATTCAGCATGCAGTTTATCCATAACATGACATTTTCCAGTTCAGCATTGTGTCAACAACCACTACCTACTTATCTCCCAAGTTAATATGACTGCTGTACCTTTCAGTTTTAGGTTTTCTTTAACTTTTCCGATTACTTCATTAAACTCGGCAGAAACAGCCGGCAGCACAACATTCTTCTGGTAGTCGTGATAAGTTGATGAGCTCAGAAATTGGATGTTCTCATCCTCCATGAACTTTGAAATCCCTGTATATGATTGGCCGCTGCAAAATCAAGAGGAATGTGGACCTATTAGACTGGCTTCTTATGACCAGGTTTGGTGATACTTTCCCGTTTTTTTAATATAATTAATCCACTTGACGGCATCCCTCTTTTGTCCAATGCTTGAGCAGCGAAATGACATGACATGCAGGAGTTGTCTGAGCCCCCCAGACTTTTGCCCCCGCCCGACAGCCCCCCCCCCCCCCGGTGAGGAGTTGTGTTGTGGCACTGACTGCTGAAGCCAGCACTAGAATCGTTGATCGTCCATGATGATTTTATTTTGATTAATAATACTCCACATATTTTAGCAAAATTCATGTCCAATTATCTGAGAGAGAACGTGCTGCATGCTAGCCTATAAATGCCGTCAATACCTGTCGTGGCAAGATTGTGAACACAGCGACGCACCTTACCTTGTTAGCACTAAAATGTCCTTGATTGAGCTTAGCTTCTGATGAAATGTCACCTAACACCACTGAGACTGTTCAATATAGTAAAACTCCCCTCAATAAAACATGAGACAAATAGTAGTAGCGCTTGGGGTAAGTTGCTTTGACTTTGTGGCAAAATAATACACAATTATAATTACAGGAAAATTCACTATAATTAACTATGTAATAATACTAGGGCTGTATAATAGCTGGGCTTGTCCAAAGTCATAGCTCTCATTAGCAGGGGCGTATATTCTAAAAAATTTCACTCACTGACTTTTTAGAGATGAGCATAATGATCGGGCGCAGCCTGATCCATAGGCGTGGCGGGGAGGGTGTGGGAGGGGCGCTTAAGCGCCCACCCACCACGGAAATTTTTGCATATCGGTAGCAAAATAGTGCAAGCAGAGAGGTATTTCAATAGCTCACCGAGCTGTTGGGTACTTTCAGAAAACAACTCAATAGCAGTAGAAGATTACGGTAAAAATGCTCCAGTTATAAAGCATCCATTTGAAAAAAAACTGACCCCGATGGGATCCGAACCCACAACAATCTTATTAATAGTGATCATTATGCAGCCGCGCTCTACATACTGAGCTAATGGGCTGTGAATGGTAATTTACGCCACTGCTCATTAGTTAATTTAATAACACAGTATTATTCTTTTAATCTACAACTGCCAACACAATTTTATGTTTCATTAGCTATCCAGCTGAGCTAATCCATCTTTATTCTACCTTTTGTTGTACAGAGAAGGCAGTTGTCATTTACTAATGTGTCACTAACTTGAGGAATAGCGTGGACAATAAAACTTTGGGTGTTTTAGCACACATGCTATTCTGACCCATACGACCTACTCAACCAACCTGTACAACTCTTTCTGCGGCCACGCCTCTTCAATACGTTTTTTGGATAATAAGCCATCAAATTTTGATGCTGTTGCAGGCTAACAAATTACAGTTACTGCCCAGTAAGATGAATACAGTAAAAGAGTCATCAGCACATCTCTGTCAGCGATATGCATCGCATTCATGGATCGATGGTAAGTTTATACAATGTGGTAACAAATCTGACAGCCTTTAGGTCACACATTTGTAGTGGCTCCAGTAACAACTATTCAAACTCATGCAAACAATCGTACCTTGATCGACAAATTAAAGTAATCGCAAGCAGACAAACAATTTCAGGAAAAATTTTACAAGTGGTTGTCCGAAGCATTACTGTACTCTTGGACCAATCAGCTGTTACTTAGCGAGCCTATAACCATTCATATAAAAAGTCGTAGTCAGATAGGACTCATGAATGTATATGTCAAAGGGGAACAGTTCAACTGCATTTAATAGAGCTGAACTTCCCACGAACCGATGTCAATGACTATGTCAATGTCAATGAGTATTTATAATCTTTGCCGATGTCAATACAGCACTTAGTTTGAAGGCTAAAATCACTGCAAGATTGATGTTGTTACAACATTATCGCACATCCCTTTCCTCCCAGAGGCAATGATGTTGCAAGAACCAACTTTGAAAATCCTGTTGAAACCACACCCAATTCAATTTGATCGCAAAGTAGATGTCTAACATTACTTACATTATATTCTTCAGTCCAATCAAGGAGCTAGAGAATTCTGCCTCCTGTTGCGGCTGTAGAGTCACTAATGAGTTGGTCCTCAACACTTCATTCGACAGTATCTTCTCCTTCACCGCAGCTCTAATAGCCTCCGACCCAATTTTATGCGGCCCCCGACCCGTTTGAGAAAATCGCGTAGTCGCGAAAACAATTTTCACCCCTATATTATTACATTCCTCATTTGTACAATAATAAGGAACGCTCTACATATAGTCACAGTATTTTGGAACTCCCAACCATTGCATTTGAGTAAGCTCCAATAAATAAACTCCCCACTGCAGAGATGAGAATACTGCACACCCATATATGAATGTTTGATTTATGGGGAGGTTGCGGCCCCCAGCGACATTGCGATATGTGGATGCGGCCCCCTCAATGAAAAGGTCGGGCACCCCTGGCTTAGAGTTAGAGCGGCAGGTGGGATCAGGGAGGGTATCCCAATCTCCCTGGTTGAATAGCCTGTCTGTCGATTTAAACGTAGATATTTTGTATCCCTAACCATGTCTTAATAACAAGAAACCCTTTGTCTTGCCAACTTTACCATCAAATGTAATTAGCAAATTTGGAAGTGAAGCACATTGTATCAAAAAACGACACCAGCTTCCTGCATTCTAACTGCATTGACCACTTCATTTAAATATCATGTGACAATGACCATCCACTACGCTCACGCATTAGAACCAATAACAGGCAACATCCTCCCGTAGATGTATAAATGACCAATCACGCCCAGATAAGTGCAAGATAACAAAGAGACATAGTGAATATTATATGTGGTTTTTGAACTTCAGTAATTAGGATGGATTTTTAAGAATTAATAACAGTAAACTAACTTCAAATTTCGAACTGCACTGATATATAGAATTTACTCAATATTACCTTGTATTATGACATGAACGAAAGAGCATGGAGTAGTTGACTCATTTGTTGTTGTGAAAGATGTGTGCCTCCAAATTGACAAAACAATAAATGCCAGAGACATTTTACCAATTGCAGCTTATCCACTGCTCATATGTTGGGATTTAGTCTCAAACAAGCGGAGCCAACACAATTTCCTGCATTATTTCAAGATTAGTTGTTAAACTCTGTACAATCTCTCAGGTGTTTGTAGAAGATAATCCTGATACTAGACAGTAGATTGAATTGAGCAGTTTTATATTGATAGTTAATTTCAACATAGGCTAAAAATTGACTAACAAATAACATATACTCACAAAATAAGTAAAATATATTCTAGTCATTGTATTCTCACAACAATATCCTTTTGGTAACAGAAACAAGTTGGCAAAAAACTTTTCTAAAAAGAAGCGTTTGTCTTAATAATATAGTGTAAAACAATTTTGTGTCTTTTTAAAGCCTAAACTGAAGTAGGTTTAATATAAGTCAGGGAAAAAGCTTCATACAAGGCAAGGACTCCCCAAGGACTTCCCTTCTAGAATGATAGAACTAGATACTAAAAATCATAGCAATTAGGACAAAAATATTTCAAGAGAACACAATCCCTAATTTATTGTTTTGGCACTAAGAATGAAGAATATACTATGGAAAAATAAGCTAAGAACATGATGCACGATTAGACTGTGTTAATAGCAATGCTCACTGGTAAGCCTTCTTGCTATGAAAATAAATGACCTGCAGTCAGCTACATCAGCATAGAAGTGTGTTGAATGTTGGCAAAAGTTGGGATATGAATACAACGTTAGAGACTTCTCATTATAATATAATTTTATATACATTCAGTGTACGATAGTAGAAAAACTTGCATTGGCTTTGCTAAATTTTAAGTTTAAGGCACATGAATTCAAGCTCATCTATTTGAACCTGACGCACAGCATGTGATTTAAGACACCTTCAGTTACCTGTCGAGGGATGCCACTTATAAGTCTGACATTTTAAGGCTTATATTGCATGTGATTTATGACAGTTTCAGTCACCTGTTGGGGGTTGTCAGTTATGAGCCAGTGATATTAAGGCTTATATAGCAGGGTGGTATGAGCACGGCTGGATTTGCTAATGCTCTTATAGCTGAATAAGTGGCAACAACTCCACCAATCAATCCAACAAGTACTATCTCTACGCTAAATATCTTCTCAACAAGCGACGCTTTCCTGCAAGAAAGATTTATTTAACTTTTGACGCTTTGTTTGTTGGTTGGAAGCTCAGACAGCAGGGTATTTGAGCCAATGTTAACCAAAAGTAAAAGGCAATCTGTCATATTTTTTAATTTGCCGTCATTATCATCCCCACTACCCGAACAGGACCAAGCGGATACAGAAGAGGATTATCACCATTCTCATATGGCTATAGTACTGGTGAGGATTGACAGCGAAGACTACATAAAGTTACAGTGAAGCGATTAGCTGTAGTGTGGGAGCTTATCAATGTGACCTTCATAACATGAACAGAGATAAAACATAATACAGGCCTACAGGTACCCTATAACAATCACCTGACTGTAAGTTGGTTATCTACATGTGACTAGTCAGTATTAGCGTGTTAGGATATTTACTACACTAGAAACAACATCGCTAAAAGTTATGATACTAAAGTGCAGTCATTACTAGGAGTGATGTATTAGTTTTGGTCTTTCAAAATAACCAGGTTCTGTTCAAACTGTGTTAAACTGAATTTTAACTCTTATAACTTCCTACATTTCTTGGCTCAGTGCCAACACATAGGCTAAATATGCCCATTCTCAAATATAGCCCCAATCTAAATGTTATGTCAGAAGAGGGTATCACTTCAATATAATATTGCATCAAGGCTGAAAATAGGCCTGTGGGCCCTTTAGTTATTCCAAATGTAATAGATCATTCAAATGGTTTTTACTAGGGAAGCCGATTGAGGGGAAGGATTGGTGTGCATATCATGGAAAATTTTTTCTCTCAGTTTGAAATGTAACAACAAATTTAATTAAACTACCCACCTGTCTGGCCATCCTCTGTTCTCCATTGAGCACAGTTTGAGGTAGAACACACAGGGAAACACAATACCCAGGAGGGTGTTTGTAGAAGCACCGAGAAGTGATAGTATGGGACCAAAGTTAGGTACACTCTCAGCAACAAATAGCACCACCATAACACAGAGAGTACGGAATACTGCCCGCTTCCATGTGAAGTCTAAAACCAAGATGGAAAGAAACGATCACATGTTGGGATAATTCGTTGGTATTATGCATAGACTTAATATAGAATATTTAGTAGTATAGTTTAGTATATAATGGCAATCTGTTCCGCCATTTTATCGATTCGGGATTCGTAATCATCATCTTATGTCAGTACCTACTCAGCCAGTTTGAACTTTTTGTCACATACTCACAATCTCAACTGGTTGCCTGGTAAGCACGACATGATATATCTAATAGTACAGCATTTCAACAATGCAAGGTGGGTCGATAGGCCTATCACTTACAAACGTTATTAATCAATAGGTCCTCATAAGCCACTTTTTATTTTGGCAGACGATACCATGCTAGTAGGATGTTTTCCCCATAACATAACCAAAGAAGTTAAGATAAATGGTGGTTCTATTATGACTTACGCATTGGCAGTTTGAATAGTTTTTCCAGCTCCTGGCACAGTGGGTTGAGTATGATAGTGAAAGCTGATAGTAAATGTACACATATTAGAACTTGTACAGTATAAAACATCCAGTTACTGTGCTCCTGCAGGGAGAGCAGCACATTGTCTTTTAGCTTATTACCAAGCAGGAAATACCCTGCTGCCGCTACGGGCAGGTACATCAACAGCAGTACTACAAAGTAGAGAACATAAGGCAATGCTTCATCATAGCCGATGTTGATCAAATTAATGAGGTAAAAGGTCATTTGGAGGCAAATCAAATACCAAAGCAAAATCATCCAATAATTCATATATTACGTACAGTCTCTCTCACTCTCTCTCTCAGTTACATACATATTATATACATGTAGTTGATAAAATACGTAGATGATATTGACTCATGACAACAATCGTTTCCTGGTAAAATACATAGATATTTCTGATGCTAGGGAATTATGATGAGTATTTCAAAAATGTTTAATGAATCAGAATTATACACTACGATGTGCCCTCATAAGAGATACTAAAGTCACTGCCCACATCACTATTGTAAGGGGAGGGAATAAACTTATAAATATTATAAATATTAATGGGAGGAGGCAGGTGTATTAGCAATCGCCCAATCCAATTTTTGAGAAATTTGTTTGGCTAAGAAATGTAACAATGTAGAGTCACTTTAACTATGCGGACATTATGCGGGCATTGGATTAACACTATGGTGCTAGCATTACAGAAAACACCTGCCAATAAATCATGTAGTAGAATACTTACTTATAAATCCCAGGCTAATAGCCTTAGGAAAGTCCTGTGTGACATTCATATCAGACTGTATAGTAGGGAAGGCGGGAGCACCCCCAAACGAGAATAATATCGTACCAAATCCTAAAGCAAAGGAGAGTATGTCTACTTCTTTGTGTGGCGTTTCAGCCATTGCTGTAGCAGGAGGGTAGGTAGCTATCTCAGCTAATAAAATCACACAGGCTATTGCAGTGGCTACTGTAGCACCAACAGCTATAGGCCTGAAATTAGATACAATAGCATATTATAAATCATAACTAAAAGCCTGCGCAGAAACAGTTTAGTTTAATACTAAATCAAATTAGATTTCCTAAATAAAACACAGATCAGATTATTACATAATACAAATCATGTGTACAGTTTATTTGCCATTCAGTGCCCCTTTCGGGGCCGCCAAGAATATTCTTACCATGACTCATCAATTCAGCGCACCCAGGTACGAGGTAAGGGTGGGAAAGACAGGGTAATGTAAGAAGAGCTCACCTCCATTAGCAGCATGGGTAGTGACTGGGATTAAAACTTGCTACTCTCAGATTGAAAAGCTCTAACCCTAACCGCTGCAAATCCTAACTGCTATGCCACCCTGCCACATTTTTTATTTTGACAGTTGGTATCATCCAGGTACGCTGGTATGTTTCCTGTGTCCTCCATGTTTGCAAATGCTAGTCAAGCCAGCTAAAGTTTCATTTGATCAAGTAGCTTTTTAATGTGATTGTAAAATTTATCACATATATTTCCTGATGGATAAAAACACTTGTTTTGAAATTTTTCATACTAAATGGTATTCATAAATAAGATCTATCCGCCATTATTAATTTCGATTAATAACTAACTTATTAAGAGATGGCAAATTGAATTCTTAGCACTCAAACTTTTGCGGTAAAACTCACCAGAAATCTTTAGGTGTTCCCAGCCACACAACAGGAGTGAGAAGAGCAGCTACTATTAACATCCATAAGCATGGAGAGAAACTGAGGGCTGGTACCTTACTAAACACTGCCTGCAGGTTATCAGCTGCTAGTGTCATAAATACTACCGATACTCCAAATAAAGTAATATCTATACACACAGACACTAAAATCCTGTAAAACAAAAAGCAGATTACTGATAGTTATCTGTGATTATCCCCCAGGTAGGGGAACGGGTGGTTGAATTGCACAGTACCCTCATTCATGGTCACAGATAAGAGCAAAGAATTTTTCAAATTGGTGGAGTCAATCATCAAGGAGCCGATAAGTAATATAAGGGAAGGGAGACTACAGGAACAAAAACGAAAAACATTAAACAGTACTATTGTTATGTCATATATGAGGCGTTGTCTGAACAGACTCTCTGATAAACCAAAAAAAACACATTTCCTCTTTAATTAATCTACCTGCCGGGTTTGCCGAATGCCTCCTGACCGATGGACGGATATGGATCTCTGCAGTGATCCTGATATTCAGGAAATCTTTCTTCCAACATGAGCCAACATTTACCCAATAAAATCCCACACCAGCCAATAGCTACACAGCTGAGTATGAGAACGAAAATCCCTATCCAACCTGAAATAATATAATAAATCTGCGTCACAAATCGATTATATAAAAAATGTACTGAGAGCTATATGTGAAGGAGTGAGATGCTCATCAACAGACAAGGATGATTTCATTCTCTTTGGGCTTGCAAGAGAATTCAGTATTAGGGGAGGCTTTAAAAGGGGGTTTCTAGCGGAATACCTGTGTGTTCAGCAGTCGTATGTATACTAGTCTTAGCTAGTTTCTTGAAATTGATAAACTTAGAGACAAACTAAACAGACGCCGAAGATAGAGCTTTCCTCACCTGTGTTCTCTATTGCACTAGGTAACGCCAGAACTCCACTCCCTGCCATCTCTCCCACTATAAATACCATCCCCGTCCATACTGTCAACTTATGTGAGGTACTTGTGGTGTTATTTTCGCCATTCTTTACAGATAAATAACAGTATCACAATTACTATGGTGTACCATCCAAAACAAACTGTCATAGCAAGGAGTAACTCCTTGGTCATAGATTGGTAACAAACACACATACATTCAGGTTAGGTTGTCTGGTATTTATGAGGTATTCCCTTAATAATTTATGATTAGGCCAGCACCCACAAGCTATTTCCTACATACTAAAAAGAGAGTAGATTATGTAGTGTAATAAAGGGCTTGTGATGACAAAGGGCTTGAGCAAGGAATTAATGTAAGTGTTGGTCTTATACTTGTGAGGTCTGACTCAATCCCAATGCACACACAAATGCTGTGAGTGGTATCTGAATCAAATGGTGAACTCGCACAAATGAGTAAACTAATGTTGGATGATATTTGCATTAGTAGAAATACAAACTCACCAGTGGATGCAAGAGAGCATCAGATTCTGTGGCACCTCTCAGTATAGCAGCATGTGGATACTCATTGCTGCTTGTGTCTGCTGAATCTTTGGACCCTTTAGAACCCATTATAAAAGAATTTTAACTAAAATATAACATTTATTAACTCAGTGCC
Source organism: Membranipora membranacea (assembly GCA_914767715.1). NCBI lineage: Eukaryota > Metazoa > Bryozoa > Gymnolaemata > Cheilostomatida > Membraniporidae > Membranipora > Membranipora membranacea. The sequence goes on along the minus strand of OU612073.1, from coordinate 10,541,164 downwards.
CCTCATTGCCTCCTACTACAGTCCACTCAACTCATGATTTATTGGTAGTCATGTGACTTTGTAGTAAAATGTGTCACATGATCAAATTAATGGCCAATGAGAAATCTCAACAGGCTAAATAGTTATGGCGGGAATAAAGCACATGTATCTGTAAATTACTGAGAATATCATCATAAACATTATTTATGATCTAATGTCACTTTGCACTGTCTTTGCTTGTTATTTAAGCAGAAAAACTCGTCGAGCTCTGTGACAAGGTTACATGCTCGCAACCAGCGGTTTAAGTAAGTTTTTGCACAATAACTCAAAAAATTTGTTTATAAATATCAAACTGATAGATACGACAATTCGCTTTCAAAATGGAAATATGAGAACATAAATATTATACAAATTGTTTCTGGCTTTCTGTCATGTCCTCACGTTGTAGGGACAACCATGTTTTATAAACGCTCTGCAATCAACAATGGAAAATTTCGCAAACATCCTTTGTGTTTTATAATCTGATCTTCATAACGCTGTCTTCTGTTGAGATGACGCATGTCTTAGAGATCTTAAAGCTAAACATGAAGATTAACATTATGGATATTGTCATACAATATTTGGTTGTTGGTATTTGATAATTAGGTGTGTCACACCACTGCACTGACTCATTAAATGATGTGCTTTTTCCAGGGCTTGTCGATGATATTTCTTTGTTTCATTTTTGGTGAGTAGAAACTTTCTTTTATGCTTAAAAATGACATCATCGACATTGATGTACTGAAGTTAGTTCTAGAACGAACACTGATAAGCAATAGAAAGAAAGCAGAGTTTTTAAGGCACATCACACCTGCTTTGATTTTCACAGCATACTTCTCTTGACTGCTGGCCACAAAAGAGTTGGTGAGTGGTCAAGTCTCATCCATCATAACACTAACAGCAGCTAATTAGAGTAGTACTTTCTAAAAGATTTGATGGTTATATTTATGTGCCTACTACATAACTCAAAATAACATGACATTGCTCTTGTGGAAAACAAACTAATCCTAATACTTATCCTTCATCCTTTTGTCCAGTTTGCAGCGCCTTTCCAGAATCCATATTCAAAAGCCGTAGATCAGTTAAAAGCTTGATATTGTCGCCACCATGGCTTTCTATCCCTTCAATGGAGGATCTCCCGCTGCACAGATCTGTCCCCAACCACAGTGCAGTCAGCCTGCAGGATGTCAACCATACTGCGCTACAAGACAACCCTGCTACAACAACATCACACCATCTCTCCAACCACAGTAAGTATATATGACATATTCTCTAGTGTAAATTTTTGTAGTTTTTTTATTTACTGTAAGCTAGCAAAAATTTTAACAAGCTCAGGTGGGAACTTATCTCGGTCAGCTTAATTACGATGTCAGTTGTTTTCATTGGTTGAATTGACTGGTAATGTGGCAGCTTGCTAAGAACTTGACTGAAGGTCTTGAATTGTGATAATTTTGGTCATTCTCACACGCCATAGTTTAACCTCCATCTTTGGTAGGATCACCTGAATGTTTGTCAATGACTTTAGATTTTACTTTTTTATAATATTTCAAGAGATAGTTTACCCATAACATAAAAGCCGAAGAGAACACAACCTATTCATCAAATGCTCTATCAGATTTTAGAAATAGACTGGTACTATTGTACATGCAAAATGCATTAGTCATGTCAGAGAGTAACTTTGATTTGGTACTGGCATGCCATTCATCCTAGCCAGGTCCTTGCGGAACTGGACTAATTTTACTGCTCCACTGTGTTTTTGCACCCAACATGTAGTAAAAAGATCTCCTATTTGATACAATGAGTGATTTCCGGTGGGCAAGGGTATATAGGATGCAGCTTGAGTACCACAGGTTCTACTTCCCTTTCTCTAGAGGGGATAACTCTCTCCATTGTGAAGATTTAAACTTATTTAGACTTATGAAGTGAACAATTTACCAAATATATATTCAGTATGCATGAGACGACAATTTAAACCATCAGCAATGTCTTCTTAGTGATATAGAGGCAAATAAAGCTATCTTTTGACAAATGTGATTGAAGAATAAAAAATAGGTGCAATTTCAATAAAAAATTTTATTCCTGGTTTCTAATCAGTGTTCCTAATTCATAATCTTTTGCTTAGGTCAACGCCGCATTATTATCAGATTCCTCAAGAATGTTACACGCCAGAATCATACTACCACTACAGTAACCTCCAGTTCTACCACGCCAATCTCACCAGAAATGAAAACTACTACGATGCCTGCTGTTACCTTTACAACTCCTAATTCACACAGGTATGTATAAAAATTGTATTTTTTTAAACATGTTTCACAAGAATTATCTTGACTTTAAGACGTTGATTTGATTTTGAACTTGAATTTAAACGTTGATTTTTCAGATCAAAATTATTCTGTGTCAGAATCATACCATTCCATTATAAAGAAGAGACACCAATAAAATTCAGAGGCACTACTCGTTACAAATCGGAAAATAAAAATTGTGTTGCGATATTGAATTTAACTCATCTGACACGAGGAATATAATGGCAATTACGATTATATTGCAGTGTTAACATATTCATGAAATGGAAACGATCTCTATTGGAATCCCTCATATCAAGATTTAAAAGACAGGATGAAAATGCAACCACTACTTCTACCGGTAAGATTATCATGAAATTGCTCAATGATGTGAAATCACCAATTTAACCCTTGCGACCTAAGTCACATTCCGGGCCAATAAAACTTTCTATGTCAAGTATATTTTGGTAAAGAAGAAAATTATTAGCTAGAGTTAAGTTTCGCCTGTTTGGGAGGGGAGGGGAGGGGAGGGGGTAACCTTGTGATAGCTAGCCTTTATTATGGCTAACTGTGGAAGCCTATAAAAAACACAAAGAGGCTAGTAAACGTTTTTTAATGATGAACATCATTTTAATGATGAAGATTGCTTGTCGCCAGGGGGGGGCTGTCGGGCGGTGGGCAGAGTCTGGGAGGCTCAGACTACTTGTCAATAAACGTTTAAAAAAAAACGTTAGCTAACATTAAATTGAGCTATTTCAAGCTTGCACAAAAATGGCATTCTTTTCCTCCAGCTAGTAGTGAGACGAGTTGAATATTCCGTGCAGTGATTTATGTGTGCATCATTATATTATAGTGATTTATATGGTGTGCAGTGATTTACTTCAGCTGTCTCAGAAAGTTAATCGTACATCATTCTATAATAGACTGCTTTGTAAAAAAATTATGTAACTCCATTCCTTCCTTTTTTACACGAATTCATTTGTCATATAAATATATACTTTATTATTGCCGAACAAAGTCAATGACAAATAAAGACCATGCATAAATAAATAAATAAAAACAAAGCAGTCAGGTGTATTTATGAAAAATATCATTGTCTATAAATGCTGTCCTATTTATAGAACGGTGATTTGGTAAGTATCAATACATTGGTAAGTATAAATAGATAAACAAAGTATTAAGCCTTTATCGGTGAGTAAATTGTATTTTTTAACTTTTTACAGTTTCCTTTTCTACATCATGTGGAGATAATTGTAGTCCCGGTTATCAGTGTGGTATTTATAAACAGGGAGCTGGGCCTACATGTCTTCCATGTGATAAAGGAAAATACTCACTAAAAGGGCTGGAGTGCATACGTAAGTAGATTCAGTCATGCTCGGTGTTTAATATATTCTGTCTTGTCAGGCAACCTGTTTGTAGACTGAAAAAAAAAACATATATACACACATATGTATATATAACTAGCCAATGTCTTGGAGGGGACTTGATTGTAGACTAAAAATAAACATATATGCATAACTAGCCAATGTCTTAAAAGGGAGAACCACCCAAAAACCTGTTATGAAATATCAAAATTGGTGAGACAGCTCAAAAGTGTTAATGTTAGGTGGTGCAGCTTTGATTTCTTCCCTTTTAATGACTTACTGACTCCGACTGACTTTTTCGAGTGGCGCTGTTTTGTTTTTGTATGTTGCTGTACGTTCTCTCTCTCAGAAACTGTGATACTGCTTCACCCATAAACATATAAATATAGCACATATAAATATAGATATTCATTTCACCACATCAACTGTTCCACAAACTTTACGCACTTAAACCAGTATTTTAATAATGGTTCTCTTGCTTTTCTGGAACCAGATAACTGTCAAACCGCTTGCTTTACATATACACTACATTAACATATACTCCTAGGCCACATTATCTTTACTCTGTACCAATACAGCATATGAAATCATAAGGAATACCTGCGATTCAAACGAGACATTAAAAACTAATGCACTACGCTCATTTTCAGCATGTCCATGTGCGATAACCAGTACCACAGCTGAGGTTTGCAGTAAGACCACAGGGAAATGTTTCTGTGACAACTTTCTCAATCTATGTAGAAGAATAGCAGTATTCGGCAGCACTTCGACACTACGTAAGTGACTACTTCTCACAACAGCCCCACTTTTATCTTGCTTGTACGTTTGCAAACGAACAAAACGAAAATGACTACGTAAAAGACAAGCTAAGTTTGTGTACTATTTTGTATTCATGGGAAGTATTTGATACAAGATGTGATGTTCTGTTAAAGTCAAAGTGATGTTCTTTTAAAGCTCAGCCTATTGTGGGATCCTTAATGATTTTTTATTGAAAAGTGCGAAAGCAATGGCAATGATTAATATTTGTACTGTAGTGTGGGTCGTGATTTTAATCGGAACACTTGGAGCTATTGTCGCCCTACAGTTCCGTCTACAAAATAAAAATAAGCAAGCTCAGGCAGCACAGCAGGCCTTGTTAGCCGTTGAGGCGCCGGCTGATCAAGTTTCGGCAGCAGCCATTAATCAGGCAGAGATCATGATGAGACTTCAGCAACAGCTATCCGAGCTCCAGGGAACTATTAATATGTGTGTATAAAGTATTTAAATATAGTCTATTTGCAGAGACTGCAAATATATATATATTCCATGTTTATTCTGGAGAAGAAAACAGAAAAATTGATAAAAATATGGTGTAGAATTAAAAAGACATGTAACTAAAAATCAAGAACAATGACAGGTAAAATTACAATGTACACGCAGGCATTAATTAGCAGTAAAACATTACACAAGTTGATACACAATAGCTAGGAAAAGAAAAGTTAGAACAATGTAGCAGTAGGCTAAAATGAAATGATAAATCCAGTGTGGTAAGGAAAAGCATGAGATTGAAAGTCGTGGACTAGATATTGACATAGACCAATGTATGCACTTGGTTGGGACCATGTGGTTGTTATGCATATAAAATGCTATATTTTATCATATATACTATCCTATCATATATACTATCATATATAATATATATAACTCTATTTCATGCATGAAAAGGCAACTCAAACACAACAAAAAGCAAACGTGAAATTGATTATAACTGTAAACAGGGAGAGTGGGAGGGGGAGAGGTATCCCACCCTCCCTGCTGTAAAGCAGAACAGCAGCCTGTGAATTCTGGTACCACTGTGACGTTGTGTGTGTTAGCCAGGTCTGTCATGACTGATGGCTGGAAAATCGAATTTATTTTGCCAGCAGTAGTGCACAGCAAGGAGATAGAAAAATGAGCTCCGGGGGAGCTGACAAGGACAGAAAGAGACCTGGTGAAATAATGTCATCCAAAGGAATCAAACAAAGCACGACAAGATCAGGTAATAACTCGATTGACTTGAAATTGAAATTGAATTTATTTAAATATCAGTTTGCATGAGTGTTGAAGAAATTGAACTTGTCCAAGTTAAGTTGGGCCTACTGCTTGATTGGTGTTAGTTATACGTAAAGGATGACTGGGAGACGTACATATATATAAAATACTTTTATTATATAGTATATATTACATACTTATATTATATATATATATTTATTATATTCATACAAGAATTATATATATATAATACTTTGATACTGCATCAACAACGGGAAGATTATTTTTGAACCAGTTTACCCCCATTCTATTTGCTCATATTCTACATTTGCCGGCTCAAACTCCAAATGAAGGCAAAATGGATCATACTTGATTTAGCAACAGGGAGGTTCTAAATTTATAAGTTTGAACAAAATATGATAATAAATAAATAAAATTTGCACGGATTCAGATACTCATTTTCATAAGTGTTTTTTTTATATAGGTATGCTTGCCCAGCGTCTGAAGACCACAGGTAATCTTGGTAAAGGAAACGAGAAAAGTATAATCAGTACAAGGAGCGACCTTGACGAGGTCACCACAGCTATTCTCAATGCAGCTAAAGGTAGACACACTGATCACGTCACATACTATTTTATGTATTTATATCTAATCGACACAGCATGGAATGATTTATATTTAGCCCAAGTATCTTCAGAAGGAATTCAGTGTGATGACCTGAGGCCAAATTCTATTATTGTCTTTGGAACATGTTGGGGACTGCTTATGTTTATACCACAATGTAATACCTGTGCTGCTAAGCATGCCTAACTTGAGAGTCAGTTAGATCAGGGGAGTATAGTGACACCCACTATCCAAGAGTATTGAAGGGGATGGCAACACTGTTCTAGTTATATAATAAGTATATAATAATATAATGATAATAATATATAATAGCCTTGTTTGGCAGTCGAGCTCAGCTTTACCTACTCTTATTTTGAAGGTAAGATACAGGAAGCGACTAAAGTTAGCAAAGACAGACTGAAGCGTTTAGGACCAAACACGTCTCGGGGTGTGGAAGGGGATTTCTACATCGATAGGTACGACATCATCTATTATTTTGGGAGAGAGTTAACCCCTCTCGAGTACATGTGCTGGGGCCGATCATCGCCAACGTACCAACGTACGTCAAGGCGGGCTATCGCAAGGCATACCATCTTGACAAGCTTTGTGAGGTGGGGGGGGGGGGGGGGGACAAGGCGTGTTTTTAGTGAGGCTGTAAGTGTAGACACCTAAACACTAGTGGCTGGGATCTCAAACTGAGTAGAGTAGCCATTTATCCAGAGTTTTATATGGTAACGCTAAAAACTCCTAGATTAAGTATGATGCAATTTGCTTGTATTTGGAGTTGCTCCTCTTCGGGGGTTTTTGCGGCAGCTTAGCTGTAGAATAGGAGCGACTGAGATGCAGGAAAATTGGACCCTCACCTAAATTACTCTACCCTGATTGAAGCCATGTAAATAGCCACAGTGAAAGAAAAAATTAAAATATTTAATATATCCGATAGAAAGCATAGCATCCGTATGATCAATATTTAAAACCTTTCACAAAATAATACAAACACGGTCATGTACTCTATAATCATACCCTTTTATTTCTACTGTGATCTTCTTATAAAAGGGTGACTGGTAAGAGGGTCAAAGACATATCTATGGATGCAGATGACGAAGGTGAAGTTATGAGTGTTATGTTCCCACAACCAGACGCTAAACCTATCTTCAGACAGGAGGGTGAGTAGAGGAAGTGATATCCTAAATAAAATCGATACACAATTGAAAATACTGAAATAAAACAAAACTAAATTAAATAAAAATATGCCAAAAATTGCATCTGAACAATGACGCTCCTACAACATTTGATAGCCAGGACAGACTCGACAAACCCTCACAGCCCTCTCTATACCTTCTACAGAGTGTCGGGATGTATGTCTTGTTTTAATATGTCGTTTGAAGAGTACTTCTGAAAGTTAGATGATATAGATTTAAGGGATGGGAATAAGTCCATAATTTGCCTAGATGAGTGATGGATGTTGTTTTGGCTGCTGACGTTGGGAAATTCGTCACCAACATTTTTGGTTTTATTTACATTCTGGCTGACTAAAGTCACCCAGGCACACACTGTATAAATAAATCAATATATCGGTTGTAAAAATGATCATGAGAAAATTTTCCGTAATTTGATTGGTTGATTGTGAAGTTTTAGAATACTTTTACCATACCTGTCTACTAACTATACCAAGGGGTCATATGTCAAAGGGGCCAGTGTCATTATAGTCAAGGATGTATAACGTATAGGGGTTATTAAGTGTGACTCAGATTAGACTATATAGGAAGGTATTTTGAGATAAAAAATGTATCTTGATCTGATACACTGATAAAAATACTGATTAATGTCGAAATCTATCTCATCTCCAATAGCCTGTGTAGGTTGTCTGGCTATAGGCGACTTACCCGACCATTAAAAATAAACTATAAGGGTTGATTAGGCTCCTTTATTTCTTGGATCTTTCAATCCCAAAACGGAACCATGTCTCCCAAGAACGGAAATAAGCTATTGTTTCCATGCGCTGTATACTCGGTTGCATCCTTACTTGTTGCTTGCCTATTTTTTCAAAGCTTTTTTTCCATTGAATTTCTTTGGTTTGCAGAGAATAATACAGATGTTGTTATGCCCCGGAGTTACACTAAGATGGATGATGATGATGTGAAGTCGCTTCACTTTGGGGAATTGACAACGGTACAAGGAAGTGAAAAAGATATGCCGTCAGGGAAAAGACGTGGTAGAGGACTGAAGAAAAAACTTATCAGAAATATTATGTAGATGTTTTGTGTGTTCATGCGCTTTTTAAACAACAAATTATAAAATTATGTTACTTCAGAAGCTAATATGTGCCAATTAAGTGTCAGCTATGGTCAAACAGTTAAAACTTTGATATTGTGCAATCTCAGGAAGTAAATAATGGGTAGGTATCATCTGCCAACATGGAAAATATTTAAATAAACAATGAAGTTAGCAATATGAAAACTGCCCAATGTTCAAAATAAAGGGTGAATCAAACACTGTTTTTTTTGTTTTATGGACAAAAACCGAGACTTCAGCTGATTTTAATTTATTCCAATGTTAGTTATGTAAGCCATAGTTGTGTGTTTTGTTTATGATGTAAGCTATCAACCAACTGGTTCTGATGATTTAATGAAGCTAGTTTTTGTCAGTCTCTGTCGTATGATTGCAGCTTTACCAAGAATTATGTCATAACTCAACAGACAAAAAAACATGAGATCCCAAGTGCAATATAATCTTATTTTACTACAATTCTTACATTATTAACAGTCCTGTCGTGTCCATATCCAATTCAGTTATAAGCTACCTCAAATTTCATGTTGATAGCATCTTTGAGTCAGAGTCAGAGTTAAGTTTTAGTGTGTTCAGGTTTAGTTTTCCTCAGCTGATAACAAAGAGCAGGCGGAGTTCATATCCGTACTGTGTAGTGATATGTATGTGTTGTGTTGTGTTGTGTCAGTAACCAGTTATAGTTGAGGTCGGGCGGAGTAAGGAAGAAATCGTTGCTAACAAAAACGCCTATCATGTCAGCAGAATCAATCAATGACAGTGAGCTGCATCAGGAGGAAGACTTTCATAAGGTAAGTTCTTGCAACTTATGGGAGATCAGACGTCTTGAGTAGTAATCATCCATGCCAGAAGTATGTGCAAGTATCATTTGCATTGTGAATTGTGCTGAGTCATAGCTTTCAAAAACGCGACTCCAGTTGATGTCAACAATAATAATTATGCTCTATTTAAATAATGAAGATGAGGTCATCACTTTACTGCATATTCAGGAGATTGAGAAATAGAGTACCTGCAGTAAGACTTCCTATTTTACATAGAACAATAAAGGAAGATCAGTAGCTAGAACTAAGCTCAAGGCAGAATTCTAATTATTTCTAACCATACCATGCACCGGTGATGATATAATTATTTCCGTTTTACTAATCATGTATGAAAACAAGCAAAGTCATAAGCTGTATTCATACTAATCTCATTGATCAACACATCATTGGGTGGTCGGATGGCGCAATCAGGTTACACACTTGCTGTTTACTACCACATGATTGGTTCTATAGGAGTTGTGGATCGTGGGCTTGAGTAGCATCCTCGGATGTATCTACATTGTTTCGTACGCAAAATGACGATAAGAAATTGCATGTTATCATGCAAGGCAATCACTTTGCAAAATGAAAATTTAATGATTTTAGATAAAGGTTGATGCACAGGTAAATGAAACTGGAAGGAATTGGAACAAAATCATCCCAGTGGAACAGCCATAGCCAAGATGTTTTTTTTATTACTGCATCTATTTTCAATTAATAAAAATTTTGTTTTGTTTTTCAGGGTCAATTCCATGATGTCTTCCACCATGACGACACAGGCCATAAGGCTATCAGAGAGATCCTATCATATTGCATGATGGGAGTTCTGACGCTGGGAATTGTGGGTAATATACTCAGCTTAAGCGTATGGACAAGAAGCCGACTCCGAATCGGAAGAATGGCTAAATACATGTCACTATTAGCCATGGCTGACTTGTGCACACTTATATCAGGAATATTTAACACACTGCTTCCTGAGTATCTCCGGACAGACCTGAGGGACCTTAATGTATTCAGCTGCTACTTTCAGTATTTCTTTCTCGGTTTCTTTGCCTGTATATCAGCCTGGACTTTAATCGTTATGACCATCGAGAGATTTGTGGTTATAGCTATTCCACTAACATCATCTCATTGTCTGGCTCGCTGCAAGGCCCCTGCTCTGATAACGGTCCTAGTTATTCTCAGCGCGATGGTAAATACTCCTCTAGTTTTGATGAACACCTGGGACGATGAGAAACATTGTGTCAGCAATGAATACTGGGACTATAGGATCAAACTTGGTATTTTTACATTGTACAGTCCCGTACCCATACTCTTTCTGCTCATTCTAAACATTGCTATTATCTCTAAGATGAATCGATTCACCAAAAGGATTAAAAAAGACCCGGATAGTATGAAATTTGAGCGAAAGAAAACATCAAAATTGATGCCGGTGGCCAGAGTGGATACCGGAGGCGTTACGATGATCGCTATCCGTAATCGGTATGTTTCTAGCAATGATGTACATAGATCTCGGGTTAACTCTTCGGGCAGCAGGTCAGATGACGGTTGTAAACGCAGGCAGCACCAGACAGTAAGGACAATCAAACTATCAGATAGCCAAAAAGTTGTCAGACCAAGCAAACTGATCACATCTTTATCTGCAACATCTCGTACGATGTCTACTGAGATTAGTGACTTACCCTCTATTTCTGAATGTACATCACCAGAAGAAAGGGGTTTGTCTGTAGCGTCCCTACCAGATCTAATTATTGAAAACACAATAAAACAAGATCTGCTGCGGAGATCTAGCATACTCAGTGAAGGTCTTAGCGAATCTATAGCATCAGATGTTTCTAGTGTTTTCGAGCAAGAGACGAATGTTGATCAAGAAAATACGATTCAGCCAATAAACTCAATTCCAGACATCACCTTATCGGCTATTTCACCCAATCAGACATTTGCTATTTCAGTCAAAGACTGCTCAAAACATGAAGGACAATGCAAATCAAACAGGGACTTTGAAGAAAAACTTGATCATGAAAATAACATAGCTAACCCAGAGTGCGAGATATCATTTCCTAAAAACCTTCATAATACGGTAAAGCGACAGCGAAGCCATAGCCACCCTCCTACTTCAGCTGTCATGGTAAAGAAACCCATTGTTTTCAGGACGCGGCGAAGTAGCATAGCACTGATGCTAGATAACTGGAAAACACGCACTTCCAACCATATGGCAGAAAAATATAACAAGATTCGCAGTAAGAAAATGACAATAATGCTTCTTGCCATAACTTTCAGCTATTTTATTCTGACTTTACCGTACACAGTCACAGTATATCTTCTTGTTTATCTATCCGCTACAGCGCAACAAGATCATGAGAGCACATATCCTACAGCGTTACAAGAAAACATCTACCTAGCTCAACACTTTCTTGAATTGCTTTTATGTGTGAATCATAGTATCAATATTTTTTTGTACTGTGCAACAGGAAGCAAATTCCGAAAGGAATTCTGGTCTATGTTTGTGTGCTGCAGAGGTAGTCTCAAACGCACCGACACATTGTCAGAGCACCAATCTTCTTCTCACTCGAGCAATGAAAGTGACAGTGAACGCTCTGCATCTGAATAATCTAATCTGGTCATATTGCACAAAACCTTCTGTATTTACCGGTGCACAATAGCTCAAGTCATCAGGTTCCTATATTGGAACGCAGTTATGTTTTATCCTCATTTTTAGAGACGAGGAAAATCAATGACTCAAAACTTTCTATGCCAAATCTTTATTATTATTTTCTTATTCCTTGACGTGTCACTGTTTTGTGATTAATTTTTTTCCTGTATTTATATGACTCATAGTTGAATACAAATATTGTGAATCAATGTTTATGACAAACTTCTAGACAGCCAATTACGCATGGGATGACTCAAACACATGCCAAGTATTTCAAGAATTCAAGATATGTTTGTAACAAAGAATAATGTTAGCCACCTGAATGACATGCAGTTATGTGCTGAAATATGAGCTTCAGCTATGAATACTTGCTACAATGGCATTTTAAGAACTTGGCAACCAGTTACACCTATGCTGCAAATAATCAGATAAGCACTACAAGCCTGCATGTTAAAATACTTTATAGATGTTTTATTTTTAAATTCACGTTTAAAAATAGTTCACAATTTTCAGATAGCCATCAGTGGTTTCAGCGAAGATACGAAGGGCTAACTGGTAATATGATAAGGTGTTGCCCCTTATGGATAAGTGTTACATGATAAAAAATGGTCAGTATGTCGTGTTCAGGAACAAAAAATTATTCTCAACACAATTTAATCTTTGACAACTAAGTGTGGTGTACGGCAGCAGGGTTGCTAACCGGATATCTGATATAATATCTTATTATGAGGTTGAAAAAGGAGAACACCCTGTGATTGTTCTCTCAAATTTGAGCCCTCTAGGTGTGATTAAAATGGTCATCCATATCTAAAAATCTAATGACATTTAGTGGTTTTCAGTTACAGATCTTCATTACGACACTTTCGTCTCTAGTTGCATAAATGAGACAATTATTCATGATTACTAGGATTTGCTGGGGATATATTGTAACATAGTGATAACGCACTACTGCCTAAAAGAGTTTGCTTCACTAATCGCAATGATAGATTTGCAGATTCAGATTCAGATTTCAGATTCTCACCATGTAAGAATGGTTCTCACTGCTGATAAAAAAAGACCAAATCACACGCTGGCAAATGAGCTGCATTGACAGCGGTTGGCAGCAATTTCTTTTCTTGCTTCTTATTTACTTCTGTTGTTATGTTTGTATCACCGATGTTTTGTACCACAAATGTTTGTCTGGAGTACTATAACAAAATGAGTATTCCAGTTTAACAGAATTAGTTGAGTTGCTCCCCTTGATAAGATCAAACCACTATCAGGGCTTCAGACATGTTGCAAGGAGCAACTTCAAATACATGCGGAGTCTTGTTCTAATCATCAGCTTTTGTTTCAAACAAATAAAATGATGCACTCATGTGGTTTATATGTCGTGTAGTGTTATTATTATAAGTGAATATCTGATAACACATAACTGTATATACCACCACTGATATGTATTATGTATATTTATATATATTATAACTCAGTGATGTATACATAAAATAATCCAATGGACGGAATTGAATGGACCAAAAAACTTCATAAATCACCAAATAAATTTACAAAAATATTCATGCACTAAATTAAACTAAGTTGTTGAGCAAGTTACTTCAAAAAAACAAAGTATAGTATCGGACGGAATTTAGTCAAGGCAATCGATAAAGGTTATATAATATGGCTACAAGTCGTAGTTGGTTAGACTGACCCAAAGAGCACCATCACATCAACCAACAGCTGACCCATTAAAACTCCTTTTCAAGGAGACAATGTTACTTTTTCTTGCCAGACTTGGCACTCTTTTTGCCGCTCTTCTTGCCTTTAGGCGAGGGCGCTGACTTGGTAGCCTCCGCCTGCAGAGCTGCCTCTGCGGCAGCAATCTCTTCCAAGCGTTTCCTCTCTGCTTCTAAATATTTCTGTCTGAAGGCTTCTCGTGGTAGATTTATTTCAGCTCTCCTCTGATCAAGCTCAGCCTATAAAATAAATGTAGATGAAAATTATACAATAATCTGTATGTAGTTATAAAACCATTTTATCAGGGGAGACCACATACAAAAATCACCGTGTCATTCTTCCAGCAAGGAGTTTGGGACACAACTCCCAGTAAAACATCAGGACATAGTTTAGGGGGTCGAAATCTGCCCGGTTGTCGGTAGCGGCATTCCGCCGTCAATCGTAGCCCGATCTGTGATCAGAAATCAAAGATTTAGCAGTAGTTGATAAGAGAATGCCGCTACCAGTAACCCCTGCAGGGTCTGAGCACTTTAATTAGGATACTTTTATCTAATCATTCAAGTATTGAAACTAAAGAAGTCGATCAAAGATGGCGGTTAACTGATTTGTGGTTACAACTATGAGAATAGAGAAGTTGTTACAATACAGTCTGAAATGTTACCCGCATGCAAATCTTCAGGTTTAATAGACATATATGAACAAAGAGCATGCTAAGAAGAAATCAGGTAAGTTGCAGCTATTTTTTCTGGTATTTAATTATGCAATTGTGTAAATATTAAAATGGCTGGCATTGTGGTATATAACTGAAATATAAACAAGCAAGATAGTAGAATTCTGGAGGGTGCATTACTGTTGTAGAGGATTCCACTGTTGTTTACAGTGTTCATCATGCAGTCGCTACAAACTAAGGATTGCGCAGCGGAGATTTTATAAAAATATCAAAAATCTTTAAGGTTAGTGGTGTTATGCAGATCTAAGTTATGTGTTGAAATGCAAGGAAAGGACAACAACAAGACATTTACATGTTTAAGCTTATGTGTGAGTATGAAGTTTACGAGGGTGGTGGAATTGGGGGCAGTTTTACACCGCCCCCATCCTTAGATTTCCTAGCTCTTAGCTGACGATTGGCTAAGATTCTCATATTTCGATAGTTGTCAACTCTTTCCTGCGTACATGAGGAGGGCACATAGTGGTTATAATAATGTGACAAAGAAACACGACGGTACCAAAATATGACAGCAACAATGATTAACAGACACACAGGACACCCCCCACACCATAGATTAAAAAAATTATCAAAGCAAAATTCCTTCCCCATCTCCCGATTTCAACGCAGAACTTTGAAATTGAATAAGGAGTTGTGTGCTAGCATAACCAATAGTGAGACAATTCCCAGTGTAGATCATGCTTTTTGAGCTCAAATGTTGCTGCCTGTTGTTTGTGTTGAAGATTTTTTCAGAAAAAACCCACCATTGTGTGTGAAAGATTGGCCGAGACAAGACAAACCAATTTTGAAAATATTAAGGGGCCAGTGGAAAAAGTTGTAAACTTAAAAATAGCCCCACAAAAATTTAAGTCTGAATCTGTGTAAATGCTTGCTAAGATTTCTCACCTGTAGTCGTTCGCATTCCTCTATCTGCTGTATTTTAAGCTTATTTCTCTCTTGCCTATCGTCCTCTCTCCATTTTTCGACTCGCTCTCTGAATAGCCTGTAATCCTGCACCTCTTTCTGACGAGCTGCCAACTGTCTCATATCCTCTTCCTCATCCTTATATCGGGGAGTATCGTACATCTTCCTGAGAAACAAAAGTGAGGTCAGAGAATAGGTGCAACATTTTTTTCATGGTTGTTTTTTATTTATATTTCATTTATTGACAGACCAATGTATCAATACGAATGAGGCTGTGTGAAAAAGGATTGGACTTTTTAAATAGCAGTTTGTCATAAAATGCAGTCTGACCAACTTTCTGAGACAGCTGAAGTAAATCATAATATCCTAGGATTTATATAGGTTGAACTTTGACCCGAAAAAGAGGAAGCCTGCGCTAGAGGAGTTAGGTACTATCAACTGGAAAAGCTCACATTTTTTTTTACTATTCTATGGCAAGTTTTTACTTTATATAGGTCTCCACCTCAGCTAGCTAAAGTAGGTGCTAGCAGTCATTAAGCCATACCCTAGCTGAGTTTAATTGTAGCTAATATTTACACATTATTACATATTTAATATTGTTGCCTAATATATGACAAACCTCATAAATGGAGTCATGTCAAGTGGCTGAAGTACTTCTTTAGGTTTGGGTCCAGGTGGAGGTTGTAGTGTGTAGACTAATTCTTCTTCAAAGTCAGCAGACATTGAAGCAGTAGGAGGTCGGGCGGCCTCCGCAGCACCCGCAGCGCCTTCTTCTTCATCGGATATCTTAATCATGTGTGACGCTAAGTATTTCTGCCTTGACTGTGCGGCCTGAGATGGAGAAATAATATAAATAAATAACTGTGAGTACATTTTATATTGAACAAAGTTTGGCTTATTAAATTATAGAGTATAATTATGACGGCCCCTAGTGTATATTCAACAATATGATACCACAGTACGTGAAGGCAGGTGATCAAAAGAGACAGGCAATCAAGATAGACAGGCAAGCCCTGAACTGAGTTTGGTTGTGTGTGACAGTCTCAAACTATCAAGCTGATCCATGCATATTTATATTATAACACAGTGGCTTCCTTTTTTTTTTTAAAACAGCGTGATCGCAACAAAAAAAGGACAAAAAACTTACCTTTGCTGCCCTGCCGGGCTCTGCCTCTTCCCAAGCTCTCTTCATAGCTCTGATCTCGTCAGCTCTTCCCGTATCCTTCTTTATCTCAATCTCCTCCTAAAATATATCATATCCATCTCTCTCATATCGACACTCATATCAACACTCATATCAATACACAGGCCAGGAATAGGGTAGGATTGATTCAAACAAACTAATTCTCAAAAAAAATTTCGTCACAGATTGTGCCTAGTGATTGTATCTACACCATATAATAACATAGACTAGTCTAACTAACTGGTATGAGATGATATACAATAGTTTCGATAGGTGGATCAACTACCAGGTTTCAGGATGTTTGCCCTATAAATTAGTTTGTAAATATTTAGTTCTATTGAACAAAGTTTTGGAGTCAGTGTTATAATGTTATGGGACTAGCATGGGTACAAAAAAATAAGTGGATTATTTTCAGCTCATTATGGCAGTTTAGAATGGCTTCAAAGCAGCTTTATTCTTGTCAATTTTATGGACCCAAAAGCATTGCTATTTTCAATCATTTATGTGAAGGGTGGGGATGGTTTCAGTTTCAAGACAGACTGTGCTTGGTACTGAGTTGCAACAAAAAATAATGTAAATTTCAAAACTCTAATCACTATGTTGTTTGTTCTCTAAGATATAACGTTGTTACAACATCGAGAGCATGCAATTTTACTAATTAATCTGTTTTATACCTTCTTCTTATTCTGCAGAAAAAATTTTGCAGTCACATGAAACCCATGGGACAACCTTGAGTCAGTTCCATTTACCAAGCTTGTTTGTTTGTCAGATAAACAACAAACAACCTTATGGTAAAAATTAAAACTCTTAAATTTCATGAAATACATGAGAAAATGAATTGTGATTTATAGAAAAAAATTGAGCAGATAATCCCAAACACCTGTAGTAGAGAGTAAAAGTCAAGGTCACTCATATTAAATTGTTTGAGTCTAAGTGCTCAGACACCACACAATCAAGGTTATAATAGCCGCTTTGTCATTGGTGTCTAAGTACTTAGACTGATAGTCTTAGTGTTAGTAAATGACGACAAACACACACTGACTGTTACTAGTGAAACCAAATGTTTAACAGAACCGAAAAAAAAACACAGCACAAGACAGAAAGTTTAGAGCCAAGAGTTAAAAGGACCCAACTGAGATATAATATAGAGAGAGAATGGACAGGCAGACAAACAGAAGAAACAAGTTAAGCCTAATGCTTACGCTGTTGAAGAAATGTACAGTATAGATAGGGAGATAAGAAGCCTTATCACAGCTGTCCCACTTTTGTTTTGTTTTGAAAAAAAAGTCAAAAGTGGGGCAGCTGTGATAAGGCTAGGAGTTAAGGATATTGAGCATGGCACAAAGGGGCCACAAACTTACTGGAGGGGCTTCAACTGTTTCTGCTGGTTTAGCGCCCTTTTTATTGGTAGACATTTCTAACGAAGGCTAGAATTGAAAATATTCATTTTTTTATAACTGTTTTGTCAAACCAGACAAAGCCTCCTGACGGATATGATACCTTAATTCATGGGACAAGATGGCAAGCAAAGCCGTGCTTGAATCTATGTTATGTTGTATTAGATTAAGTGCAGGTAGTAGATTGCAACGCTCTGCAAGCTGAATATGTTAGACATCCAAAACTCAAACAAACCAAAGTATATTGTAAGGCTGATTCTCTGCAAATTGGGTTTTGTTGTCATACAACACCAGTTTCTTGTGGCAGAAGAAAAAGCTTCATGTGGCTATAGTAATAAATAACATTGAAGGCAATCACACCCAGCGTGTATTACACAGTTATATGAAGGGTAATAAAACGTTACGTGTAATGCTTACCGCCGCTGGAGCATCACTGACAACCCTCAAAGTCCAGTGAGGTTTGCCGACGTCAAATGTAACGCTAGCTGGGCGAGAGGTTGCTCCACCAGCCTTTGTCTTATCTGCCTTTTCAGCCTTATCTTTGCCTCCTTTAGCTTTGCCTCCTTTAGCAGTGCCCTGAGGTGTCTTCTGTTCTTTAGCCGCTGGACCACCTCCTCCGCTTGGTGACTGCTCTCTCTCCTTTGATTTGGTGACTAACAACAACAAAAAACAATCTATATAAGCAATAGAAAGGGTTTGGTGAGAGGGACCACCATTATGGGAAGGGAGTTGAAGCACACAACAAGGATTACACCATAAACAGTCAAACCAATCACAGCGCATAAAGGTTTAATTTTCAATTATTGGTCATATGTCTTTGCAGCATAGAAGGGTCTTACTAGATCTAGCTTGATCTGATTTGCCTGCATTTCAAGTCCCTGCAATTTTATCCACAAGCCACCAGTCACTCGAGGGGAAGCGACTCTAAACACAGGCAAACCAGATTATACATGATGTAGGGTTTTGCAAAGTAAAAATCACATTGTAGGTAGTTAATAGTGCTGGAGCAAGGTGATGGTGATTAATTCAGACTGGATTCATGACATCATTATTATTTTCACCTTCAAACAAATCAAAAATATGCATACCTTACAGGATGAATATATAATTAATTTATGTGAAATTCAAATTATTTTTATTCCTGCGGATAAATCAAGGAGGATTTACTTCTCCTTGCTTAATTTTTTTTGGCAGAGGTATTCAATAAGTCGATTTCTTGCAGAAATTAAGGGGACAACTCTTAATTTTTCATAAAAAGCTTCAAAACCACACCCTCTAACTACTAAATTCAAATGCAATATTTTTTTCATCCTGTAGGGTATTGAGAGTCACACAGGAAGCAAATAGCAACTGAATTTTAGCTGCTTATGGTGGTGCTGGTGATGTTATGCTTCAAATTATAGTACCTTCATCATGAGTAGCTGTAACAACAAATCGATAAAATAGGCTGAAGGTTGAAGGCAGCAAAGCGGCCATTATTGTAATTTGAATAATAATTTTAAAGCGTATTAAATAGCAAAATTCGGAGGCTTTGAGAAATAACACTAGAGGAATAAAAAAGCAAAAATTATGGCTAGTTAACATTCACTCAACTTCATTTTCTTATATAAAGTCCTACTAAGGTAGCAATAATTGGTGATAGCCAACATTAAGTGACCCCAAACTAGCAACAACGAAACTCTGGCTTATTTTTACTCCTCTGGGACATAAAAAATTTATATAGCTAACAATATGGTGATTATCTTTAAATATTTGAATACACAGTAAATTTATGGTATTATGTCTTCTGATTCCTGGTAAAACTTAGAAGTGAGGTATTAAATTATTATACTATTGTCCTGAACTTGATAGAAATGAAAAGTAGTTGTGTATAATAAAGGTAGAGACAACTTATAGCACATCGGGTGCTTGTTTAACAAACCTAATTTGAGGGTGGGAGAGTTCAACCTCTCCCTGACACCAGGTGAAGAAGGGATTTGGTTTAAATATTTTTCAGTTAAATTTCCCTCGCCCTGACCTGTATATAGGAATGTTGAGTTTCGGTGAGGGATGAATGGGGCAATGTGTATTGTATTGATTGGAGTTTGGATAGACAGGTTAATGTGTTAGACCTTGAGGCTGCTAAGACATGTCTTGAATTTATGAGATGAACATGAGGATGAAAGCTAGAATTCATACAAAAAGCTAGGATCTTGGAGTTTAAACAGCAAGATATCAGCTATGAATCATATGGTGAAGGTTATTTTCCATCCCTGTTCAAATTATTTATATAAATATCCTCATAGTGTGCCGGAAAATACCCTAAATGGAAAGCTCTTTCCTTAAAAAATTAGCAGGAACTAATTGAACTTGATCTTACCATGTCAACAAGATATTTGGTTTAAGCTTTTCAAGAATGGCTGATCAATTAAATCAAACATATAAATCTCAAAATGGAACAACAGAAAGAAACTACTATAAAACAGCTTTTTAACACAGACCTGATTGGCTCACTCGGCTAGGAGATGTTTGTAGGCCCCTCTGATTCGCCAATTTTAAAGCAGCTGCACCATCAGGCTTCTTTGGACCAAACACTATCACAGTGGAGGAAAGATTCATTAGTAACCTTATGCTTTTGATTGGCTAGATCAAGTTGACCCGATTCACCCGCTTTCATACTTATACTGGCCAACAAATATACTTGGATGGAACATGATCTTATGGATAGTAAGGGTGGCAGGGTGAGTTGTTTAGTAGACACAAGCTTGAAGGTATTCAGCAAAGAAGAGTGCATGATGATGTGACAATCAAATCCATATTGACAGTGTTAATGCTGAGACAAGAGCAATGAGAATAGAAATATGTGGGCAGAAAGAGTGCAATATAGCTGTTTGTGATGATAAAGCTGCAAGTGTGGTAATGAAAGCTTTCAGCTTTTTTTAGCTTGAGTACCTTTAAGCTCTTCTTTGTCTTTGTCTTTGAGTTCTTGTACAAATGCCCACTGATGCTGGTTAAGAGGCCAGCTATCCCTTAGTACCATAGCCTGTATTATATACTTGTGGGGTCTCGTGTCTACTTCTCTGATTTCCTCTTCCTCGCCTCCATCTAATGATGTTCTACTTCCTGCTCTTGGCTGTAGGGAGATAGAAATCAATTAAGATAAGTTCATAAAAGGATTTTTAATTATCAGACCTTTCTCGCTTTCATGAACTATCTTTGCTGCTGTTTGGAGGTAATCAAATTACCACCATCTGGGCTATTGGCTGGCTAGGAGTTGACTGTATAGTAATTTCATACCTCACTAAATTTTTTCCAGATATTTTGTGAGACTTGATTACTATGGCACGGCTATTGGTAGTTGACACGAGCATCTTCTAGCATATTTGTTTTGTTGGGAAGTTTTCATAGTCACGCTCAAGAAATTGAGGGGAGCGTCATTATTGAATGCACATCATATGCAAATTGCAAGGAAGACAGCCTAGTAAATCATAGTTGGTGGTATCTTACTCCCCTTGCTTGGAAGCATGCAACATCAGGAATATCGATACTGATAAATGTGCAAGTCATAGTTCTCTAAGTGTGAGGGCAAGAATAAATCTAGCTAGTAGTATTTGTTGCTGTAAATATGTATTTCAGGGAAAACACAACAATCAAGAAAAGCAGCTGTTTTTTTACATTTGTAAAAGTAATTACAATGTATTGCTGTATTTTGTGCATCATAAAAAGCTTTGAGAGATACCAGGGGGCAGCTAGCCAATGTGTCGCTCTGATTGGCTGGTGGGTGAGGAGACACACTCCCACCAACAGCCAATCAGGTCAGAGCCGACACATTGGCTAGAGTCAGCAAGAAAAGATACCTTTATAAAGGGTTGCACACATACCAGTATCAAACGTGACATTCGTCCTGTGGATGATTTCTGTTAAAATTGGGATTTTTAATAGAGTTGTGCTCTTATTTAAACATCAGGGTCACGTAAGTTGAAGCAATAGCACAGAAAATGACGAGTTAACATGACCAATTAATTGGACAGCGTTTTCTGGCACATTAGCCTGATAGATTTTATGATTGAAAGCTGTCACTGAGCGCAACAATAAATATGTATTTTGTGACACAATGTCACAAAAAACAGTTAAAATGTTGCGGATATTAGCTAAATAAATGGCTATGGTGATGAATAGTATACAGAACATAAAGTCTGTTAGAACCTTGCTGTTAGAGTGAAAAACAGGGAGCAGGGTAAACAATAGATGTATTTTAAGAGATTGCCGCATGGCTATATTTGGGCTAATCCAACAAAAATTATTGTTGAGCACAAGTTTACCGGCGTTTTAGCAGAAGATTTAAGTGCGCGACTGATAATACGAATCATTCGAGATCGACTTCTGAAAAGTTTTCTCAGGTTGACTCGCACTTCATGAGCTGGCTGATGACAAGCAAAATATGTGATAGACGTTTTTTCTTATAGGCAATGTTAATATACAGCAAGAGATGAAGCATGTCCTTTAGAGTAGGATGGTATTTTGCAAACGTAATTTAGCACAAAGGCAAGGGAAGCTGGAAATAAATTACTCACAGACTGGGTGGCAGATCCAGTTCTCTTTGCTTCTCTTGATGGTTTACCTTTTCCACCTTTATTGGCTAAAACAGGATACATACCATTATCAATACTGGTTGATGAATAGCAGCAAAAATAGTATACAGTATTTCAGTAATTGACTGCCTGAGCCAATCATGGTATGAAATTGGAACAAGGAAAGACAACACAGTGCCTGAGATAAATTTTTTTCAATCTTTAAATTAAAATGAAAAAAAATCATGCTCAACTGGGCAGGCAAGTGGAAACTATCAAATACAAAGTGATCTTATGGTTTATGTGCAAGTAGAAGCTAAACAAAAAACGATTGAAGGCGATATTTAACTTAACTTACATCCTCTAGAACTTGGTCTTTTCTCCGTATCCTCAGAGGGGTTAAAGTCTTTCAGGAAGATGAATGAAGACAGAACTACATGACCTTTACCGACAGCGGATACCAGCTCCTCTTCATGGTCTAATATCTGAAGCTTTATATAAACGTCCGACTTTGACGTGTTCAGCTGTAGACTCACCAAATGATTGTCCTCATAAACTTTCACCACATATCTGCAGAAAAACCAAGAATTCTTTTTCATTATTTTATGCGCATTGAGTTCAGATAGCTAATGCTCTCGGGGGCCAGGGGGTTGAAATCAATTGTGGTGTAACGAGAAATTTTAACAATCTGCCAACTGAGAGCAAAGTTAGCCTTTGCAGACAAAGTTCATAACAGGGCCAGGAAAACTTATTGTGGTCAATACACAATCAAATGGAGAACCGATCAAAGCAAAGTGGAGTAAATATTCGCTAGAGCTTAGTTCAGCTAGTTTGGGTGTCACCTAATGTTGGCTAGCACTAACTGTCACCGGCTAAGGACGGAGTTTTGCAAAGTAATGAAGAAAAGACAGTTTTCTGAGCTCTTATTTATGCCTCAATTCTGAGTTGTCCTCTCTCCAGTTTGGTACTTTTAACCCACGCCGCATAGGAAAAACCTGCTGAAAGAGGGTTATATTGAAAACTGCTAATGTTAAGATAAAAATGATTTTTGATTCAGAGTCTGCACCATTGAAAACCCTGTGAGATAGGTTTCCAAATCATTAGAGGCTTGAATGTTGATAAATCATAATTTTAGTGACGGAACTCATGAAAGATTCTGCCAAATTGTCTGCGAAACAGGCGATAAGTGCTATAATTGACTATCGAAATACTAAAATTATTTCCCAAACTATGTCCATATGTGTTTTCAATGTTGCAGATTCTGAATCAAAAATAACTTTTATCCTTTTATATGCGGTTTTCAAGATAACCCTCTTTTCAGCATGTTTTTCCTATGCAGCATGGGTTAAAAGTACCAAACTGGAGAGAGGACAACTCCAAATTGTGGCCTAAATCAGAGCTCAGAAAACTGTCTATATTAGCAGGCCGGAAATTTCGTTTCACGAAGTGTTGATCTTTCCCTCATGCATAAACTTTACTCATCTAGATTAAATGTTTCACATACACATACCTAAGCATAACACAGTTCTCTTGTGGTAGATAGTAGTCCCTGATCTCCTTAGTACTAAAGGAGCTTTGTACTGCAGGCTCTGTGTTACCAGGTCTGGTTCGTGGAGTCGGCAGTTTCTCCATAGATCCTATGAGCCTCATCTTCCACTTGTTTCCTACTACTGGGTTATCTAGTGATCTGGCCTCCGCCACAAATGTGTATCCTATAAAAATAAAGTTATTGCATTATGTATATCCGCATAATGTGTATACGCATAATGTGTGTATGGCATCTGCATAATGTGTATCCGCATAATGTGTATCTGCATAATGTGTACCCGCATAAGTTGTATCTGCAAAATGTGTCTTTGCATAATGTGTCTGGCGTATATCACATCAATTAAATACGCTAATCTGATTCCTTTACAAAATTTTGATTTTGTTGTTGGATATCCAGTGAATAAAAGAAAGGAATGAGTTTATTTATTCAATCACTGACACCTATTACCATACCTTTCTTGTTGCGCTTGTACACATGTGGGGCCACCTTCTGGAACACTCTTGGTAGTTCAAGCCCTGTGTCATTATCTACGACTCTCAATAAACAGGTATTCAATCCTCCCTGAAATCAGAATAATATTTTTGTATAGCTAGGAATTTATGTTGACTGTGTTGCAAGTGTGTGCTAGGATCTTTCCTACACAAAACGTTGGGGCAGTCATAGGATCGACATAGCATGAAATACAAAGCAAAGAGGAGGAAACTTTATAAAAAGACTCAAATACTCTGCAATTAAACTTATCACCACCATAATCTACAGGCGTAAAATTACAACCTGACTTTGATGTTAAATACTTAGCGTGTGCAGAATTCTCTCAATTTTATGCAGTTGATCATCACATTTTAATTCCCAATGACAGCTTAGTGTAATATTCAAAGCTCAGAAAGCTCAAACATGTTGGTACTTACCGTTATATACATTTTGGGCACACATAATGTCTCCTCAGTAACATAGAATATCTCTCTGAATACTATAAACCATGTATGAGATGGCTGGTCGGGGTAACTGCCAGAGTAATCATTGTAAGCTATCTTATTCCACTCATCCTTGTAGAACGGATACTTTGGCATCAAATCCGGCTCTGCTTTGAAAAATAGCCTACAAGAAACATGATAAGATTGTTTAACTTCAACGCTTCTATCAATAGCATATCCGGTAGAGGACTGTATGGTTGCTCTAAAATAATTAGAGAGGAAATAAAAAGAAACCATCACCAGATTAAATTCACTACTTATTTATAATTGTAACAACATTTGGCTACGGAAACAACAGTGGTAGAGTCTATAAAAACAATATTGTACATGATTGTAAGCTAGACATTCATAAATGGTTGTTCAAGTTTGATCACTAAGCCTTTATTTGGAGTTGTTGTCCTCTGCAAATAGTAAGAGGATGCAACTCTATATGGATCAAACCTGATTGCTAAAAATTGGACCTACTCTGTTTATGATCTACCTAGGAGTGATAACTAAAGCTATGGTTATGATGTAGTGCATATTGTGTGGTTACTTACGAATATCCATCATACATGACAGGTTTCCACCGAGCCATGATCAACTTATAACATGTCCTGAGTGAGAATCAACTTTTTAAATTTAATTTTCTTTTACAGCGCTTGGCTTATTATTGAATGAAAACTGGAGGAGTGAGTGGTGAGTGATCTATCCATCCCTCACGATATAGATAAGCATTGAAAATAGTGGTTGGTATTGAATATTGATGTTTTTCTTGTTATTTGAACTGTAATACCATTACCAATAACTCGAGAAGGGTTGTAGTGCTTGTACTATATTGAATTTGAGGACATCACTCACTTGAGTACACCTAGTCCCGCCTCCTCAGTCTTTGACTCAAGAGCTTGACATAGTTTATTCAGAGTATCACAGGTCCTCTGGTGGAGATCATTACCAGGTGTCCTGGCCTGGTAGAGGCGTCTAACAAAGTGTCCTCGGAAGGTTTTACTGATCTTTACCTGAGCCAACATCTCCTCTACAGTGGGATCATGGTCCACCCATCTCTCAGGTACCTTTTCAGTTTCTCCTAGAGAAGGAAGTGAATACATATTAGGGTATTTATACAACCACTATCACATCGAAAAGCATTATCAAAAGGTGCATAAAATAGAAGATTAATGACACCTCACATACTACCAAAATTATCACCAGCTCTACTAAAAAGGTCAGCCTGTATGAGGGTCCTTATATGATGTGACAAACAAACTTGATGAAACGCTTGCCATACCGACAATTTGACAAGGGAACAGTCCATCATAGCAGTGTGACTCACGATATGTCAGTTTTGCTTGCCTGCATTATGACAAAAATAGCCATGACCTCACTGATGCCACCCTCACGCGCATCTAAAGCCCACAGAACATACGCATGTTACGAGAATTAAAATATTCTCAATGATATGTCACTAGCTTAGGTAAGACAAAACCCAAAACTGCTACTTATACAAATGCATACTGAGGTTGGGAAAAATAAACAGACATTTTGTGGACGAGATGAATAAAGCATAACATGCAAAGCCTTGCCAGTACTTCTCTTGAATAATGAGGTAATAAAACTCAACTCAAACACTGCAGCGTAATAGTCAAAATGTCAGTTCACTCAAAAATTTAGAAATAAAAACAATCCATCGAAGCTACTCAAATTTTGCTAGCATGAGAATTTACATAATCAACAAATCACTGAAAACTAAGCCGTCACATACTCCGGCCATACTCACCAGGTGTCTCTATAATATGGGCCTCTAGAATGTGAAGCAAATTATTGTTCTGCACCTTTTCCGTAATAATTTAACTAGAAGTTAGGGCATGCAATGTCATCTACCTACTGCCTTATCATGTTAAATCTTTTGGGTCAAGCGAGTGAGTGAATATATGGTGTTAGAATAGCCAAAGAGTCCGTGAGCCATGAGAAAAGAAAAAATAATATTTTCATGCATTTTTTTGTAGATGCAAGAAAGTTGAGACAGCTTTGGATTCCGTAACCAACCCATTTGTTGAACAGGTTTAACCAGAACATTCAACAAACCATAACCAGAAAATCATAGACATGCGTAAAGGAGCATGAGCATGAGTAGATTGGTATATATATTTAAATATGCCCTGGTAAATGTGAGTCTCTTACCAACAGGGGGTAATTCTACACCCGGATCCACAACACCGCTCTCTGAGAGGTCAAGGTCAAAAGGTCAAGGTCAAATATGAAACTTTGCCATAAGGTGATTTAAAAGCTGTTTGTTTGATGAGCAGAGAAAATGAGTCAATGTACTCAAATTCAGTGGCCTAAAGTTGCTTGAGCACGGGAAAGCTTAAAACTAAACATCAGCATATTAGGATGTAGCAATTTAAATGGTTTCAAAGCATGGTCAGTGTCTGAAATTTCTCGGCCAAAGCATGAAATATGTGTGTCTGAACTTACTGCCTCCTTTATTCTTGTCTTTCTTTTCTTTAGCTGACCCTCTGTGGCTTGTGCTGGCTCCAGTGGCTACAATGATGATCACAGTATAATATCAAATGGATAGATTTCAGACAACATGAGTTTGATGAAAAAAGGAATTGCTTTGGGATTTAAAAAATAAGACACAGGAATTAAATGAGTCTACTTTTATCCATAGAAAACCAGCCACCAGACAGACCAAATTTGGCTGTTAATCTGAATAAAACAGCTTTATGAAACAATGGAAAATGAACAGGAGATTAAACCATGCTCACAAAAAAGGGTGTGAGGTAAACGATAAACCAGACATTTGAAACCAAGAAGTTCAACTATCATGAAATCACAAAGTATAGCTGTTAACCATAGACCTGAGATACATTAAGAATGAAGCACAGAACAGAAATATTATTGAACATAACTAGAACCAGCCCTAATATATTAGATGGTGACTAAGTTTCCTCGTCATTAGTTCCACCCTTTGTCCACTGTGAAACGTATTCAAGGTCAGTAGCCAGCGATTCCACCTAATACACGGTCTCATACCATGGAGAGCGTTATTTTACCCTTATAATAAGGAATTACAAATTTCAAGATTTTATGGTAAGCCAGTCATGAAATTGAAAAAAAATCATGATGCTAACGAGTCTAGGTCTGTAGTCAAATTCGTAGGTGAGGTGGAAAGAACATGACACAAGAACAAACAGAGTGAAAATAACAAATGAGACATGGTAACGATGTCATACGCATATCTTCGTTAGTCTCGACGACCAGACCACGACGTTTAGTGGGCGTGGGTTTTCCCGACAGGGACACATTGTCACCCTGTAGGCTTTTCGATTGGCTGGGTACAGTAGAATCTAGTCAAATAGGATGAATTAAGTATATATGAAAAAAGATGACATAAATTACGCAAAGTACTCCATAAGCTTGTAAAATATGCTATCTGGTTTTTGATTCACACTACATTTTTGAATTTTTTACTTTTATTCATTTAAAACAACTCCATCACAAACCAGATGGTTTCTGTGAGAGTTGCAATAAATTCTTATCTAATATATATCGTCCTAAATGTCAATCATGACCCCCTCCCGCTCCCAAATTATGTGAGAATAAAAGCAGCTCAATCTTGTTAAGCAGCAGGCTTACGCTTCCACAAAGGAAACAGCAAAAAAATAGATATGTTTGTGGCAGTTTAGAGTTATCATTCCTTCAAATGTGAGAGACAACTATATATGCCTAGTTAATTTCCTCCCTTGCTTACATGGATCCATCACATAATTTTAATTTATTTATCTGTTACTTCTGATTCACAGAAAAAAATTGAGTCTAGATTTAATTTTCTGGACACCCAAATAGTGTCCTGATTAGGTGACAAGGTTCCATAGACAATTTTTTTCTGCTAAAAGGGTTATGCTGAGAGCAGGATTATGGGAAGCTTAGTAGAGATATGAGAGCCCGTTGCTTACAAACAACACGAAGAAACTGAGTTCCTTAATTGAGAAAGAGAAATGTTGGTATAAGTTTAGGACAATATCGCTGGTTCATAGCAACATTCCACCGGTGATTGATAGTGAAAGGTCACTACAACCGTGACTAATGTTAAAATTTAGCTACAAAACCTTATATAATATCGACAAGTAAACAGGGGAGAATAAAACACTAGATCAGTATTTCATATCACTACCTAAAGATTATACATTTTTTGTGAACTAAATGAAATCACATATTACTGGTATAGTAGGTACCTGGTCTGCTTGAAGCTGATAAGCCGAGTATGTTAGGAGTAGTTGAATCAACAAACAGCGCTCTGACAGCAAACGATGTTTCTATATTCTGTAACTCTACTGGAAGCTTTTCTCTCAATGTCCTGTACAGTGCATCGATAAAAACCTACAAGTGAAATCATGAACTACTCAGCGAAGCATTACTATGGTGTTTTTCTGGCCTAGTTGTTCCCACATTGCTATTCACTATGGTCCCATGTTGCGATTTCATAAGGATTTCGGGAGTAATCGCCCCATGGAAATGGCATTAAAGTCAAATTCCGATTGTGATGAATGACTTTTTTGACGCGAATACACATACCGTGTTGAATCCAACAATTTCCAAATAGGCAAATAGCGCGCTTGCACACAAAGCCTTCAAAGGGTGTCGACGCGGGAGATCCGGATTCGAATCCCGGCGGCGGTAGATGTTTTTCATGTTTTTTTCCGTCATGGAAATCCTTAGCATTCATAATTCAGAATAGAATTGAACCACAAATTCAAGGCATGGGACCATAGTGATTGTCAAATTTGATAGAAAGGTTCCTTTCTGCTGGAAAACTGAGAAACTTATGTATAAGTGTCATACACAGCCTGGTTTTCTGGAAGGTTGAAGTACATCACTGCGAAACAAAGAATCAACAGTCTGTGAACTTCAGTGAGATTAAATGGTGGAACTTTCAACACTTGCGTACTGAAAGTGCTCTATCTAATCATCCCTCATTCACCTTCACATCAATATCTGTGAGCTGAACAACTTGAAGACGATTACATATAAATCACACTCACTCACCTTATAATGCTGTGTTTTTGAAATCTGTTTTTCTCCTCTGTAAGGGCAGTGAGACAACTCGAAGCTGTCCCAAGCTCTGACAAAGGCTTCCACATCGTTGAATGCTTGCATACACTTACATAGATTCTGTATTATACTCATAGCATTATCCTTGTATCTCAAGCTCTCCTGCAAACATGATTTGGACATATTCAGAAAATTGAAATAGGAAATAGATATAAATACTGTAATCTTAGTTGAACAACTTTTCATAAGCAGTAATCATGCATAAACACCAAGAAAGTGAGGTCAAATAATGACTCCATACAAAATTATAGCACCTAAGTTTGGATGAGCCAAGACATCTATTTAAAGATTTCCTCAGTCACCTCAAGTTCTCTGAAGATGATTGAGAAATTTCTATGCCCAATATGACAATTGACAATGTCCTGGCTTTCACAGTGAAAACAAGTTTTTCAATTGTCTACACTAATTCACGATAATATATTTATCATATTATATACATTATATCCCATTTTTCTGTCTACACCACAATGAATTACATGTCAGACTTACAGCTCTTAGTTTAGGCATAACTTCTTCCTCATCACCAAATGTAAATTCAGTGGTGGATACAAGATTGACATAATAGCCGAGGGGTGCTGACATGTTAAACTTGAGTACATGACGGCCGGCAGGGAGAGACAATGCTGCAGATCTGTGAGAATAAAGTGGAAGATGTTGATATAAAAAATAATCATTCATAAAAGCCAGGCAGAAAATGAGGCACAACCAAGGCATTATACATCATGAGATGTAAAAACAACATCATAGTATAACACAGATATAGACAGTTTACTGAGCTCTGATTTAGGCCTCAATTCGGAGTTGTCCTTTCTCCAGTTGGGTACTTTTAACCCACGCTGCATAGGAAAAACGTGCTGAAAAGAGGGTTATCTTGAAAACCGCTTATAATAGGATAAAAATTATTTTTGATTCAGAATCTGCAACATTGAAAACTCGTATGGACATAATTTGGGAAATAATTTTAGTAATTGGATAGTCAATTATAGCATTTTATGCCTGTTTTGCGGACAATTTGGCAGAAATTTTTCATGAGTTTCGTCACTAAAATTAAGATTGATCAACATTCAAGCCTCCAATGATTTGGAAACCCTGTCTCACAGGGTATTCAATGGTGCAGACTCTGAATCAAAAATCATTTTTATCCTATCATAAGCGGTTTTTAAGATAACCCTCTTTGATGACCCCACCTGTTGGCAGTAGTCCTGATCCTTAGTACAGGTTGTCCTATAGCCAGAGATTTCCACGAGTGAGGCTCAGCAATGAGTGTTCCTGCAGTGATCGGTAGTCTTTCTTTTTCCTTTTCACCGTATACTAAATAGAAACATAAATGGATTGGGTCACAAAGCCAATTAAACAAACAAACTTAGATTAAATTGTCAGTCATTTTTCAATGCCTTGTAGTTTTCCAACTCTATTTCAAGCTGTCAGTATGACCAGACAATCCTGTAAGATCATATTATTTTGAGTTTTCCCCTTATCATCTGCCCCATTAAACTTGCAAAGATTACTGCAAGACTATAGGACTTGTTTTGTAAAGTCTGAGCTAAGTGACATTAGAATGAATTGAGATTTGGGTGAAGGTTACAACATTCAGTGGCTGTGCCCGAGGAGTTCTGGATTAACAGAAGATCTGAATTGACAGGAGATCTGAATTAAGTAATAGTATTAGTAATAGTACAATCACATACCTTCTGCTCCACCGACCACACTGCCAACATCAGACGGAGGTTCAGCGGTAGCTGGTGGTCTATCAGGTGTTTTAGGATCTTTACTTTCCTTGCCAGCCTTGGTGACGTTGGCATGAGAGGGATTGGATGCAGTAGTGGTAGGTGCTGCCTGGCTGGGAGGGACAGGCTGATCTAACCACTGAGAGAAAGATGTGAAGGATACTATCACCTCTGTCGGCTTCAAGCTGTCAACAACTACAAATAATATAATATAACATAATGTAGTAACATGTTGTTGTTCGTCATACAAATAAGTTATACTCAAACCATTACCAAACATTCAAAACAAACCCAAACAAACAAATAAATACTCATATAAAATAAAGCCAAACTAAACCCATGAAACTCATTCGAGATGCTACAAAAATATCGACTGGTTAAAAACAAGGCCTGATATACAAAATTGGGAAGGTTTATGTTAATACAAAATTTCCCAAACAATGAATGGTCTATTTCTATTATAACACTTACACAGAAATCTTGGAGCTTCATCGCTATAGAGCACTGGTGGGACTTTGTTGACTCTTGTGGTGGCTGGTGGCATGATAGCACCCTGTAATATCATAAAAAATGTAAGGTTATGATATCAGAATGAGCTTGTGTTGTCATACAGAACGTTGGCTGATACAGATGGCTCTGATTGATGGATTTTACATATTAATGGTTTTTATTGAAACAAATCAAATTAATTTGGAAACTACATAGGTCTCACTGGCAGTTTTTTTGAGCACTATTGATTAAGGGTTTTTGAGCGTTATTTTAGCAGTATATCTGTCTTAGCTTTTAAATAATATTTATTATTTCAAACAAAGTATCATCATATCAGCAGCTTCCCGTAAGAAATTCCCCTAATCCCCGTGCCCTTCCCCAAGCTGATAGATAGTTAAACCATAATACATCTTGAGGGAAATAGTGACATTATCATGCAATCATGCAGTTCCGACATACTATTGGGTTATTAGATCAAGAATGACCTAATTTGCCTGCATTTTGAGTTGCCTCCCCCCTCCAATAGAGTTGGAGAAACCCAAAATACAGGCAAGCTCGATCAAATCAGTGAACTATGGATCTTACTTGATCTACAATTACTTGGACAACTATTAATCTCATGCAAAGACAGCATGCCGATTCATTTAATCATTTCTAAGATTCAATGAAGGTGTAATAGGTAGATTCACAACTGAAACTCGGAACGAAGATAAACAAGAAAAATTTGTATTCAAAATTGAAAACATGAAACATTGTAAAGAGATCATTAACTGAGCACTTAGTGAATTTGACGTTATAAAATTTTTAACCATTTCGTTTAGTTGTGAGGGATTCATCTTGTTGATACCGGTGCCCAAGTTGTTTAGTTGCATTCGAGATCTCAACATCTTGGTCACATAGGGCAGGGTAGAATAGTGTAGGTAGAGGGTTGATAGTAGATACCAGTCTTGTAAAAATTGGCTACCAGCATAAAGTTTTGCTTCTTGTTGATGATGAACGCCAATTAGCTTCAATTCATAATAATCATCTCTAAACGTAAAAGAAATATTGAAAAAAACATTTAAAATTGAAAAAAATTGGAAAATTCCCAAAAATCTGAAAAATTGGAAAATTTAAAATAAGAGAATTTCAAATATATATAACTTGAATATAATTCTTTTTTTTTACTATTCCCATTTTTTAGTATTTTTGGAAATTTTCAAACTTTTCAATTAAATTTTTCTTTTTCAATATTTCTTTGAATTGTCAAAATATTTAAAGTGATTCAATTATTATGTCCGGGTAGCAAACTCTATGCTGGTTGAACCTTGGTAGGTGAGGGTATATACTGAGCAGGTAGTAGTCTAGAGAGAGGTCAGAACAATGAGGTTATAGAATAATTAGAGATAGAGCAGAGATAGAGAGAGAAGATGTGAAACACAAACCTGACCAGTCGGTGAGTTACTAGAGACCAGATATTTCTCTGCAAATGTCTATCAGACAACAAATATGTTAGTTTCCATTAAATATTTCAATTAGAAAAAGAGTGTAATTTTACTTGAAGCCTGTCCTATGATATTTACCTATACAGCTATTATATACAGTATATCCAGTTTAAACAGTATATAGTAATATAGTTATACATAAAGCATACAATAACTCTATGTTTTTACCACAGCCAACAACGAAAAAACTACCTCGAAAGAATCGAATCGAAATCGAAAAAAGAAGCTTAGCTAACATTGTTTAAATTTATTAGGACACAAGTTTAGTTTGAGAATATTGTTTAGTCACACTGATCACTAACATTAGTGAATTATAAATGTAAGTCTAACGTACACTTACCTTCATATTGTCAGTATGGTGAGCCTTGTAGGGGTACGTGCCTGGCTTATGATAGACTGTCAAGGTCCTAAAATATACATAAAAATATCAATAGAAAATGCTGGGTTGTTGAAAAATTTGCACGTAGCCACAGTCATCTCTTACAACACACACAACATATGCCATTATGTGGCTGATGCAAATATGGAAAATATTGCCTCATCATGCGGCAACTTTCTTTGTTTACAATAACAAACAAAGAGTGACCTTGTGATTAGGCTATGGCATATGAGTATGTGTTTGCCACTCAGACTGTCTCTAAAAATCGCACTTCAAACAAATGGTTTTGCGTATATAATTGGGTCGTAGGTTGGTACCACATACTTGAAGCATTTGCAGAATATCTCAAAGTCCATCCACATTTGATTCTCTGTGTCTTTCATAGATGAGGACTCCGTAGGCTCATCGGGGGCAGCACCTCCAGCCTCACTAAATCCACCATCATCTCCTTGTGGAGTAACGGGTACAACATCACCATCAGTTAGATGGCTCTCAGCTCTGCCACCTGGTGTAAAATAAATCATTATAAAATGTAAATTACTTTATATTTAGCAACTCTACAGTATATTACTGTACAGGCATAGATAGACACACACTATTAGGTATTATTGATTTTGATGTGTTTGATCATCGGAAGAGGACAAGCAAT
Organism: Membranipora membranacea; assembly: GCA_914767715.1. Taxonomy (NCBI): domain Eukaryota; kingdom Metazoa; phylum Bryozoa; class Gymnolaemata; order Cheilostomatida; family Membraniporidae; genus Membranipora; species Membranipora membranacea. Next base: position 10,506,330 of record OU612073.1, on the reverse strand, counting down.
CCCAGATATCTGCCTCTAGCATAAAATAGATCAAGTGTTTATGCTGCTTTGAAGTTTACTGTGTGATCTTACCCTTGGCGTCTGATTTGGACGTCTTAGCTGAGTCTGTTCTCTCTTTCTTGCCTTTCTTGTCGTCTGCTTTGAGGGTAGACATATCTTTCTTGCCTGACTTTCCAGGAGTTGCCTGGGACTATATAAAGTATACGAGAAAGTAATTTAGTTATGTTGGTAGGAAATGTAAATCTAACTTCCGCTAGCTGGCAACAATTGCTTTAGAAGACTTTTATAGATAATATTAATGCCTTCATATATGGAGAGAATATTCTGGATATATTATCCTAATGTTACAGATAGATGCTGGGAAAAAAACAGGCTGTGGCTTTCGGAACACATTCAAATCTGATTTCTGATAAAATTCAGCCTGGCCACCAATCAGTTAACACATTTAAGTCTTTTGCGTAACAATAACAGCGGTTTTCTGATCTTGAAAACCAACAGCAGCAGAGAATAAAAGGATTGAGTTAATAAAATGTTAGATAGAGACAAAGCGTGAATTCCGGAGATGCGAAAAATCACTTACGCTGTTGGGTACTACCAGTGTGGTTCTGGATTTACGCTATGCATAAAAGAGTTTAATTTAACCTTATTTGAAATTTCGAAGAACAATGTTGAATAATATGACTGTTCTCTTTCAAATCGGAGGGCACAGGGGCTCGGACTAACTACCGTTGCTAAATCAAAGGTTGGTAATCATCTAGGCCTAAGTGTTTGTATGTTTGTGTATGGACAATGTTTGTTTCTGTTCGCAGACATTAGGAGTCGCACCTCCTCAAGGGACAAGCAAAGAGGAGCAACTCCAAATGTAGGAAAACTGGCTTAACTTATCTATTGTGCATGAAAAAGGTGTATATGTGTTTGTGTGTGGTTGATGGGAGTGAGTAGGTGTTGTGTATGGTCAGACACTCAGGCTGTCGATTACAGTGATGAGAAACCGACAGCCTGATATCTTAAACTATAATTTTCCTAATTTGTCTAATATATCTAGTTATAATCTATAATTATTGAAATTTGGTGATTTAGGAAAGAATGCAGATTTACCTCTTCATTGGTTACCATAGAAGCCACAGAGTCATCACATGTGTCTATTAATATCTAATGACCACAAGTACCATCAAATATTAGTGACTGACATAATAGAAATTTAAAAAATTCAAAAAACCCAGAATAAGTGGAATGGTAATTTGGGTACTAAAAGAATCAAATGGCTGGCATTTTATGTATGGATGTAATAGCGTCAAGTGACAAGCTATTTCACAGGTACAGCGCTACAAAGCCTCAACCACACCCTCATCCCCCCAGTCATGACTTCATCAAAGAACACAAGATTAATGCTATGCTCACCTCATCCTTTTTAGCTGATTTGTCAACAGCGAGTGGACCTTTTCCTCCTTTACCACCTGTGGTCTTATTGGTGGCAGTTGACCTGGCACTGCTCGGCTTATCATGCTAAAAAACAAAAACTTGTCATAAGGAATGCCAAATACATGAAATGAGTATCAAGTGACTATCAATATCGTTCAATCAATAGCCAATAGCAGATTATGTGAATTATGACCTTAACAAATTCAAAATTCACAGTTGGGAAACTATTCCACGAGAATAAACCATGGTTTGTCATAATAAAGCTGTAAACAAGGAAAACTACCAAATCAACAGAGACTACACGTAACCCTCTAGCAAACCGTCAACCAGCCCACGAAACAACACAAAGGTTCTATCTTCTCATCCTCCAGAACTACTGTTAGGAGGGTAGATAGAGGCAAGATATAACTGAGCTACCTATGGGAAGGCTATGTAAGATGGATGTTGGTAACAGTTATCAACTGAGCTACTTATGGGATGGCTTTGTATAAGGAATAACATTATAATTGGTAACATGGGAGCGGAATATTACATTGCTTCTCGTTTACCTTCCTACCTACTCCCCATGGTAGATACACTCAGCGCACGCACTGCGACACAACCTAGCTAGACTACACAACAATGAATGGTTGGGACCTAGCCTTTCCCAATAAACTTCATTCTGGAATTTTGGGAACTTCTTTTGCCGGACCCAAACAAACCAATGAAGCATGTCAAGAAAGGTTAGGGGAGGGGATACGGTCAGCTAGTCTCTATGTCAAGGTCACTGAGATGAAGGTCAAGGTCTCTCCGGCTAAGACTGGGAACACACATAACAGCTACCTCACTGATGAAACTGAGAGAATTCCTGGCGTCTCCCTGCGCTGAGCGAGAGCTGGCCACGGAGGGCCTGTGACCGCCCAGCTGCAGGGAAGCCTGGGATACATTAGATGGTCTCCTTGTAGGCGATGAATGCGTTGAGCTGGTTCGCCGCATTGACCGAGCACTGTTTGACGGTGCTGGGCTTGGCTGTAAATTCAACAATGCAATAAGAAAGTAATACAATGTAATTTTCACTAACGCCCAGACACATAGATAATCAGATGAAAGATTTCAGAAGACAGCACCATCAATTTATAAATTAGCCACCAGCCTGTAGTTTACAACATTTCTCACCTCATCTTCAGCGTAGATATGTCATTCATAGGAAATATAGACAAATCAAAGGGGGAAGAAGACAACAAATATGATCAACAAAACAGACTTTCCATCAAACTTACAATCACAAGAAAATTTGTAGAATTATTAGCATTACAACACAGGGACATGGATGGTTACATTTCAATTTTACCTTTCTAGCCTGAGTTCTCAGTGTCTGTGTAGGGGATGTTGTCTCTGCATCTCCCTTATTAGTAAAAGATTGAGGGAAACACTATAACTTACTGTATTGTTCCTATTAGTGTAATGGTAGCCAATGTGTTGGCTACGATATGATTTGCTATTGGATGGGAAAGAGAGCCAATGTCTGATCTCTTCTACCCACCAGTCAATCAGAACCAACACATTGGCTAGAGTAATGGGGGCATAATTAACCAATCAGTTAATCCATATTATCAACATGAATAAGCTTGTGAGCGGTTGTTAGAAAATGCGGCTGTTTGTGTCCAGAATACTTGGTTCAGGTGAGTTTACAATGCCAATTATTTGATCATCGTTGTCTGCCAGATTTTCACATCATAAAAAATATAAGCAATAATTGAACGTTATAGTTAATCTATGCTTTGTGAAATGTAAACTCACCTTAAACAAACTTTCTGAACCATCAAGCATAAAAAATAACATAACGTCCTTGTAGTTTTTCTTACCTCCACTGCTTTGTGATCAGCCTCAGTTCTTTGTCTCGGTGTAACAAGTGGTGAGTTGGTGTTCTCATCAGCTTCCATAATCGACTCCACATTTGAGGTTCCAGGTCTAGTCCCTCCTCTTTCCAGTGTCGAGTTCGGCCTGTGTCTGTAAAAAGGATTTAAAGCCTCAATCAGGTGACCAATAGTGAGTGACAGTGACGCTGATGTCCAAGTCAGGCATTCAGTTCTCATATCGACATAGTCTGTCTTCTATTGCCTGTCTCTATTGAGTGGCTGCTGGGAGGAATTCCCACCACCCGACTAAGCTTTTCAGAGCAGACAGTTATGGCTGGTCTCAGAAACTCCACTTTCATGATTCCAAGTTGAAACTGCAGACAATAACTACCACCTTTATGAGCAATATAGTATCTAGCCAATCATTTGCAATCACATAAGTGACTAACCATTAAACTAAATGACTACAATTTGATGAAGATTACTTATGACCATTATGCTCACAAACATATAAATACTACATACTAATAAGTTTTTAAATAAAGCATATCAGATTTAAAGTAAATATACCATTGAACAGTTGAAAGCATCTAATGTCGGTCTCGTTTCCACGCCAGACATCTAGAAGTTATTAGTGACTACCTATTGCAGAACTAATAATAACAGAACCTAGTAGACCAGCATAACTAGATAAGATTTCGCAAGGGAAAAATACTTTGTCTAGCTCTAGGAGCGGTGGAAGTAAAAGAAAAGGGTTATGAAGCACTAGAACATCTAGCTATCCGCTAATATAGATATGCTAGACAGATATCAGCTCAAGAATTCAGTCAGAGCTAGGAAAAAATGACTTCAAATCATGTCGTCTTGCTATGTCAAGTCAAGTCACAAGCTCACGAAGTCAAGTAAAAATGTGACGACTTGTGAATTGACTCTAAATGACTTGACTGTGTAGTCAAAAGCTCACCAAGACAAGTAAAGATGTGAATCTAAATGAATTGACTCAAGGATGACTTTGTCCCAGCTCTGAATACAGCTAATCATTGTATATATTCGGGGGCGAAGTGAAATAGGGGCAGGAAGGGGTAAGGGGTGGTGGTGTTATATACTAACTCATCATCAGCCGTGTCTGATAGTGGAGTAGCAGGAGATATAACAACAGGGGTGCTAAAAATACCAACAACAGAACACAACATCAACACAACATTCACGTCTAGTTAAAAATTAAATAATTTTGTATAGCCAGGAGCGGTGACTTTTAAGTTGGTGAATAGTAAACCAGCATTTCCAAATTTCCAGGCCTTATATGTGAGAATCATTGCATTAAGATATGTGGCCTGTATATAAGTGGGTGTGTCCCGTGCACTAAATAAATAATTGCATCATGACCAGGAAGTATTTTTTTTTAATTTTTATGGGCAGTGTTGTTGTTGCTTTTTACATTAATTTGGCCTCTTATCTTTCATACAAGTGTCTTACTGCTATGTTTCTATGTGTAGATATACAAGCAGGAAAAGCCAGGATTGTTAATTTGAAACGTTGCATTATGATCTTGGCAGGTTGGTAAGAAAAACAGTCAGTTAATCTCCCTACCTTGCTAACAAAAAAACTTCTTACATTCAGGTTAAGTCTTGAAATGTGGTGCAAAAATGGGTGAAACTCCAGTGAATGTCAAGGTGAACGGATGAACAACATATGAAATGGTATCTTTGTATTTATATACATACGTGTCAGTAGGAATGGGAATAGGGCTGACTCTGTAGTTTATATAAGGTGAGGTAATCTCCACACATTGTAGAGGCTTAGGGGGCTCAGGCACAGCCCGTGGCTCGTCAGTAGGTGCTTCTTTAGGGAGCTTAGGTCTAATAAGTTTCCATGGAGGGATAACTTCCTCGGGAGGTGGTCGTTCTAATGGACAATCTCTTGTCTGCTTTATCCATACGGGATGTGGATACTGATGTGAGATGTTGTTCTACAAAGTAAATTAGGTAGCTTTTGTAGAACAGTCTTTACCAACTCTGAATTTCAATATTGGTGGTGCCTCTGATCATATCAGTTCTAGTGCTTTATCTATCATATCATTGTGATTGACAGTAGGAGCTTGTTTGAGTTATAGCAATCAAAAAAGAGCTAAGTCCATCAAAAGCTGTGTGTACATTACTGCATTTGATACTTACCTGTCTAAGTCTCTCGGATGTATCGGCCATCTCACCAAGAGCTGATATTTTAGAAGGATATTTGGCGACATTGGTAAATGTGGCAAACACTGCCATCTCAGGGTGCTCTGGAATAGCAGACTCCTCAGGCTTTGCATCTAAAATTGGAGTAAGGGTAAGACTGAGCATGGGTGGTCTAACTTCAGATAGCATCAAAAGAAAAACTGCCAAGTTCATGTCCACGGATCAGGTACGGGGGTCAGCTACCAATATTAAATAATTGTGGAGAACTTTAAAACAATCATGATTTTTCTGTCCGTCATGCATGTTGGTGAACTTTTACAGTCACAATATTTCAGCTTTAGTTAGCATCAGATATCGCCAAAAACACTGAGAAAAAAAATGAGCACAAATCGTCGTTGAATGGATTCCAATCCTATATTATGAATGTACATACTATGCTTATCTTTGTCCTTATCTTTGTCTTTCTTATCACCTTTACCATCCTTCCCTCCTTTACCACCTTTAGCTGTCTTCACTTCCTGTTTCTCTGGTTTTTTACCATCCTATACGAAAATAATGATTCAGCATATATACTAAATAGCATATAATATGATCAGGAGAATAAGTATCAATAACATAACATGAGTGGGAAAAGATCAAATTTTTTCCATGTAGTAGTGGATGATCTTAGGATAGCAAACTGTTGTATAGATTCGAAATATAAGCCACTGTTGATGAGGACATAGCTTAAACTCAAGACACTAATATAACATTGAAAGGGACTCATGAAAAGTCTTATAAATGGTCTGCATTTAAACTGTTTGTTGCACCAAACTATTATCAAAGAATACACAAAGGCGCCCGTTGAAATTCCGTGATAATTGAGGTGGGAACAACAGTGAAATGTTTTAGTGAGATTATACTAAATCTACCCTGACCTGGGTGAGAAGACCCGAAGTTAAGTTGAGGACAAGGGGCGAGTACATGTTAAGTACTCATACTAATTTGACATCACTATCAGAAAATCCAGAACACATCCGTATAGTACAGTTTTCAGAGTCAGAGTGCTCTCTCACCTTGCCATCCTTGGCAGGTTGTTCAGACACAGCATCATCTCCTAGACCAGACTCTGGCACTGCTGACTCTGGTTTGCAATCTGTCTCGGCTGGCTTCTCAGCTGGCAGCTCAGGTAACTGGAACTGTGGTACTATGTTACGTAACAACCCCCATATCTCATCTAGATGTCCATACCTGCAACAAGCAAAACAATAACATTGTAATAGCTAGCACATGAAAAGGAAATGTCATTTTTCTGGAGACAGCTCTTATATAATAATAAGTGTTTAGTTCAAGAGAATAAAAAACTATCCTACAAATTCTAACAACTAGAAGCTGACTAGAAAGCAATGAGAATTCTTGGGATGGAAGGTAATACCGTCTTTTAACGAATAGAAGCATGGAGGCCGAGCTGTTTTATGATGATATGAGAAGAGCTGAAACTGAAAACAGAGCGCTAATGATAAATTATGTTAAGATGATTATTGATAGCAGTGAGGAGAGAGAGAGAGAGAGAGAGAGAGAGTGAGAGAGAAACTATGAATATAAGATAAAGTTATGAATAAGTAACAAAGCAGAACTACAAACAGAATTTATAAGAGCAGAGAACGGAAGAAGCTGAATGTGTGACCTTGCTCTGATGACATCTGTGTTCTGATTTATAATCACATCAGCATATTTGATGGGGACACAACTCCTACCCTCTGTTCTATCACTGTTGCTATTACTGTCACTGTTGTTGTTATTGTTAGACCAGTTTCTTCGAGTTGCTATTTTCGGCACATATATATCACGGCTAACATCTCCCGGTATTGGCTTTTCTATGATAAGCTTTCGATTATCTTTTATCATCATAGAGTTGCACTCTTTGATGTCGGAGGTATGACAAACACATCGGCAGATATTATCATGCCGAGGATCCCCAACAAGTATGTACTCGGGTAGGCGTGTCATAGCTTCCCTTGTCTGCTTGGTGATGCCGCTCAGAGAGCAGCAGAGTGGTTGGTATCGAGGCAGCTCTGTCACTTTGAGCGGGTACTCTGCCCGCTTCCATGTGTGTCTTGGTTTGTTTGCAAAGTAGTTGAGTTTGATGAGGTTGTTATTCATTTCGATGCCATGATTGATACTGTGTTCCCAACATTCAACAGCGTAATCAGCATTACGCAATGGGCGGACAGAGGAATTCCAGAAGCCAGTAGCCTTGAGCAACACATCTCTGAAGAAATTTCAGTACAAATGATCATGATTTCTGTCCTATGCAGTATTGATCTAGTGTTTTGAGATAGTTGTTGAGAGAGAAGGTAGGCGATATTGAAATACCCTACAGCTTAAACTAGGGAGAAGGTATCGAGGGAAGAATGAGACTATCAGTGATATAATAGAGAGTTTATGAAGGTGGTGGCGAGCATTGATAATGAGGTGTGACCTCGTGAATTTCGACTGCAGCAATTAGCCCAAAGTGTTACTTTAACATGCTGCCGTTTCTCCTTTACCTAACCTAAGTCAAGTTTTACCCAATTTTCCAGCATATCAAATCGCTAACATCCTTCTGGTAAGCCGCCCCATTTGGCGACTTTAGGGGGAGAAACTCCCAATGCATGAAATTTTGGTAATACTTGATCTGAACTTAACTAGTAGAATTTTGTAAATTATCGCACCTAATATATCATAATGGAATTCAAATATGGATAATGCGTTGACGATGAATGAGATGGGTTGATCAAATGTAATGATTTAAAAAGTAGAGGCAAATGGGAATCTACTGCTAACATGAGACGTGCTGTTATTTGTTGTGTGACTTACTGCAGTGGGATAGTCTCTGGTAGCCATCCTGTTAAACTGTGTATGACGCTGAAATCTCCAAACTCACAGCAATTATTACCGCCATTGTAGCTGCAAAGATTATAAGGAAATAATGTTTATATCATACAATTTCAATATAGAAACTTTTTTTGCAGTCCTGATGCAATTTCTCGCCGTTTCATTTTTGAATTGCGGAGTAAAAACGTAGCATGCCTCAACTGCCACACTAAATTCTATAAAATTCATTATTTTTAAATTTAGCAGATTGACCGTACTAGAAAGGCCTAGCAGGTATAACAAGTTTTATAGAGATAATACGCCAATAAAGATAATAAATGCTTATTAGACGCTTTTAGTAGAGATGATATACTTACTCTAATGAGGCCACTTTAATCAGAGCTTTGGACAGTAGAAGAGGCCACAGCTCATTTCCCAAGGCTGTCATCGGAAGTAAAGGTTTCTCCTCATCATTATACGGCATCAAATCATCAACTATAAGTTTTCTCCAGGTGCCCTGAAAATCATCAGCCAAAAAATCAGATGAGCAGAAAATACAAGGAACACTTTACCAGCAAAAAGATGCAATATCATCGAAGATACTAAATATTGATATCATAAAGCAACTTCACTACACGTTTAGCTAGAGCCCTGTTTCGCAAAGAAACAACAAAAATTGTATGATAGATTCAAATGTATCTTCAGTAGCCTCATAAGAAACCATAGACTTATTATTAAGTCTATGTAAGAAACACATTTCATCTTTTCAACAGTTAGGACTTTCTTCTTGAAATATTCATGGCTAGCAATTGCTTCCTTGGGTTGCGATTTCATAGGCTAAAAATAAAACAAAAAATATAGAACACACTGACTATGCTATCTTACCATCCAGTAGATTTTGACGACGTATTTCCCATGTGGATTATATGCTGGTAGCACTGGACCTTTACCAATCTTGTTGATAGCATAGATATGATCCCATGGTCTCCAGTTGTGTACGATCTCCTCAGATAGACCGGCATTATAGGCGTCAGTACCAGGCTCTGTGGGTACTTTGGCTTCATTCATACGCCATAAAGCTTGTATTTCACTAATTATATATCTTACCAACTGTAAAAAATTGAATGAATGAGCCTTATTCATAATGCTAATAGCATGGCTGCGGTATTGCAGATTGCGATCTAACCTGTCAAATTCACTTGTTGATACATTTTTTGCAAATTCCTGTATATAAGCTTTGATTGAGAATTTAGCCAAAATCTACCAAATCTTCACAACTATCTAGGTTTTGAATAAAATAAAGAGACAGTAAGAACATACCTCACTCTCTGAGCTGGCTTCATTGGGTCCGAGAATATCAAACTGTGTCTGTCCCTCATCTAAGTCTACCACTGTGGGTGTCTGTAAACAAAAGTATTCCGAGAGATTATACAAAGAATAATCTCTCTCAAAAATAATCCAAGGGGTAATGCAACGAATTATCTCACAGATATAGCTTGTTAGATTATAGATGCTGTAATCTTTGTATTCACTGAATACTTTATGTACAGCAATGGCTTTAGTATTTAGTATCTTTGATAACAGGAGCAAAGATTTTCAAAACTACATTTAAAATATGCCCGATAAATGAGAGTGCATTCAGAGTACTTGTACATCAAAAACATATCGATTGAATCACAAAATAGCTTCTGTAAAAATGAACTGAGGGCCAGAAGTAAAGGAACGAGATAATTGCTGCTGTGGCAGTCCATGAGATGGTTGAACTAGAAACCTTGTGTTTGAGCAGTGTATGCGCACCACTGCATGTTCATTGTTAAGGTGATGATCCTACCTTGTCTAATATGTAATCTTGAGGCCTCTTCCAGTGAGTTACTCTGAGTGAAGGAGGTAAGTCTATCTTACCATCCGGGTCATCAAAAAAGTGCTGTACCTGTAAACAACAATATACTTTCAACAATCAGGTATAGCAACAAGTTATACTGGGGAACACAGTAGCAAATATGTTGGCTCATTACCTAGTTTGCAGGGCAAAATATTATAATGTGTAATAATGGTTAGCCATAGGAATTGAACAACTGACATTGCCCCAGAAAGGGGTGCGATAACCACTCACCGGCCACATGATCATTTGGGTCAAGGGGAGATGATTCAAAATATGTCAAAGAACTGAAATAACTTGAATATAGCATTATTTTGTGACAGCTTTGGGAGGGCATCGCATCCGATCAGCAAGAAAATTTGTCATAATTACTCTGGTATCTTACCACAGGGGATTTTCCCTTCTCTTCCTTTTTGCCTTTATGAGCAGCATCCTACAATCACAATAGTAAAAACTTTGATGAAATGACTGGTGCAAAAATTTCCTAACAATTAGTCTATTGAAGTGTGAGTTTAATTAGAGGGAATTGATTGGACTAATTATTTTTTAAGAAACTTTATTAAAATGAGAAGGTGAATGGTTAATGATTGTCAATTGACATCAAGAGGAAGCTGGATAGATAATGAAGTAAGCAAAATAAATGGAGTGATTTGCGTGTCGTTGCTGTTTCATGACCTCACACTGTGTGCTCTTGCCGTGATAAGTGGCAGCTTTGTATCACTCGAGATTGCCGTGTAAGTCCAGGAGACACAACTCCTAAAAAGTTGATCTATTTACTTTGACATCAAAAGATGGAGTGACTGGCACACCACCCTTTGATATCAGGGTGTCAATGTGAGCACATAGGCTACCCAAAAAGGGAAGTGTTTGTAGATGGTTCAGGTTAAAAGTTAAATTCTAGATTTATATCAAAATTTGGTGATCGAGAAAAATAAAATAATAAAGCTGGCTTTGTCACCTCTGCTAGTTTCGCAATGAAGTTGAACTAGAGTAATATACAGTAAACAAATTAATACCCTGGTCATATAATCCAAATATTTTCTTGAGGTAGAACAGAGTACAGAGAAAGCTAGTTTTGGCAAGTTTAATGTATATTTATATATAATATTTAAGCTGTCTAGACTGGTGTTGTCCTTTGATATACAAGAATCAATTAAATTGAATTAAATAAGAACGCTGTTTAATAACCAAGAGAAAGGTCTTGCTTCTTAATACTACACCATACAAAAAATGACTTAGATATTCTGCCATAGTCCAATATATCTGTTATTTAAAAATATTATCAGAAATTGCTGTTATGATTTTAGAGACATTAAAAATGTCAACAATATTACTGACCCTGGAAAGGTTCAGAGAAGACATTATAGTTATTCAGTTAGCGTAGGTTGAAGCAAAGAAAGAGGTAAGTAGCTGTGTGATTATGAACTGATTGGCGCAATACTAGGGCAGACTGAGTCCATGTTCATGCAGTCAAAAATAATAAGGGTTCATCCAGTTTGAGAGCGGCTGTTTTCAGGGTTCAGTGGCATTGAGCTATCGAGTATTGTTATTTGGTGATTTGTAATGAAACAGCAAGATATACTATAGGGTTCATTTCATCAGGGAGTTTGGGAAATGTGTGTCCAGATTTGTTACAATTATTCCCACAAATAGCCTAGGACTGCGCCAATTGTGAGAAGAAAAACCAATTGAACTAGGTTATTATTTAAAGGAAGGAAGGAATTGTGAGATCAGTACTATATGAACATATTTTGTGGGTAGTGATTTGCGTTTGCAAAAGCTTTTCCACTGGTGTGAAATTATAAGTTTTTATTGAGGCAAGTGATGAAATGATAAACATTGGTTGCAATTACCTTTGAGAGGGAAACGCCTGACGGTCCCTGAGAAACCAAGTGATTTTATTATTTATTATTGAGTAGCTAGTTTCAAAATCAGAACAACCAAAACTTGTTATAGAAGTGTCAACCAAAATAGGCCTACTGTAGATTTAAATAGCTAGCAGGCCTACAGCTCCACATTCATCAGAAACTTCTGAAAATTACTCGTGAGTTTCTCTATTTGCTGTTGATACAGCAACTTTTCTTATTGGTAGGACAAAAATTGGTGACTTGTTATCAGAGCCATCTGTTCTATGAGAGATCAGTTGATAAAATACTCTCACTCACTCACTCTACTACATTGAGTTAGTACTCAGTAGAATGAGTAGTATTTGCTGCACACTATATGATGAATAAACACACTCTATCAATGGACGATGATTTTCAAAACACTGGAATAAGACCCCCTTCCCCCACCCAAAAAGTTCCACAGCAGACAGAACCTCACCCATGCCGATATCAACTTCTCTACATCATCTTTTGGGTTTGAGTAAAGCAGTTTACTTTTATTTCAACCAAACCCCATGAAAGTAAGCCAAGATATGCTACTCGATATAGTGTTCAGGCCGCAGTGATGCAGTGAGGTTCATTCTACCGCCTTATTGAATGGAGGTCAGTACTGAGTACTTAACAAACCTGAGCAGATGATCTGCCATGTGCAGTTGTCGTCTTATATGAGAAAGAATTAACAAAACTTTATTTCTTAGACATAGACCTGCACTGGTCAATGTCTCGCTACATCCAAGTGGGAAAATACAGTAGATGGCTAGTATAAATTGCTGTGATTCTAATTCCAATGTAATCAAAGTCTGTGGTCAGCACACACATTATGAGGCTATTAGACCAAACCAGACGATTCTAAATAAATGCCTAAAGTCTGACTGATAAAACAGTATGACATTTTCAAGAACTTTGTCTCACCCATTTCTCAGCGTTCACGTCAGCATCGCTCCATTCTGGCCATACTGATATCTTCTTTGGCTGATTAGCAAGTGAGGCAGCTCTACAGGTAGAAACAAACAGATGATGATTGTTTGTGAAAACTAAAAGGTCAGTTCAGCACCCATAGATTTATTTACCCAGTGGAGGGTATATTATATTGTTTTCAAAAATTTGACCAAAACTAATACTTCGTCTCAGTATCATCTGGAGAGATCTCGGCTAAAGGAAGTCAAATAATGACTGACCAGGATTTTTTATCACATTTCCAGTGAATCCTGAACAAGAGAAGATCCTTTTAGTTGCTAAGCTGCATAGTTGATAACTGTGAACTTTATTATTTGTAATATTATTAATTAAATTTATGAAGATTAACTCTTTCACATTTGTAGGATAATCAGATATAATAATATAGTAAGTTGGACCAAGGAGTTTACTCTTTGGTTGGGCTGGTTAGATCTGCAGCAAGGGCAAAATGAAAGATGAGCACCAGAATACATACAGCAAGCAACTTTTTAGCCCGGACAGGCACTTAGGACAGCCTGCCAATATCAGCTTGAAAGCTGACTATAATAGTTTGTGTCGATATGCATACAGTGTGTTACAAATATATAAACTTCTAGATCTGTGTATAGTAGAGCACATTTTTATTCATTTGCTTTGCCACATGAGCTCTAAAGCTTTCAGCAGCAATAGCTAAGTGTCAATTCAATGACTGCATAGCAACAGAGCAAATGTGTATTAGATTACTATTGAATATGAGATATTATCCCAACAAAACAATTCGTTATTGGAAATGTAGTAGGACAACATTACTGGCAATAAACACTATTCAGACGTAATAATAGTAGAGAACAAATTAGGTTTTACAATAAACCTTTCCCAAAGGATTTTTCAATGACCAACTTTAGCTCAGACTGCTGAACAGTGTATTTTCTTTAAAACAATATTTCAACTCTTTAACTTTTTCAAAATCCAGAAACAACACTTCACCCAACAAGTACTGGAAATCGGTGAAACGTCAGTAAGAACACGATCATGCCTCAACACTTAGCAATAAAAGAAGACAGAACCCACACTAAAAACCAACTTCTCTGTTATAAACATCTTTGAGAATGACTACAGAAAAAACAGTTTGAGCCAGGTCACTTGGGGTCACAGTATAACTGTTAAAGCTTATTGCATGAAAGCGATCTGAGCAGCAGCAAGCACTATCAAAATCGCCCTATCAAGCAAGCACTTCCTGTCAGACCAGACGTCTATCTAAAGGCAAGGATAAGTGCCAGACTACGGTAAATCCTTCGATACCACAGTGCAATATTGTAATGCTTTCTAATATTTTACGGATACATAATGCATAAAACTTGATACCCACGTCTCGTCAACATTTGGTAGCGAGGAGCTTTGTGTGATGACACTCCGCTTGCCACTCAAGGCCTTGGACGATCTTCTGCTTGTCATTAGCCCTGAATAATTCTGCTACACACGGAGAGTTTGATCACCAGACCACATACAGTCGCAAATATGTCTGTGTTGTAAAACTAGTCTCTCAAGTATGCGACTCGCAAATCAGAGCTCAATTAAAGAGAAAGAGCAGCAACGCTTAAGTCTTTTATCTTTAAGGTTTTCACTCTGAACTGAATGTTATTTACAAACACACTTGAGGGTCTTTGAGAAATAGAAGGTGGTCATGTTACTTTCTTTCTTTTGAGAGAGCAAAGCAAACATATATTTCATAATCAAATATTAATTATCAAACAAACTTCAAAAAGGCTTTGCGTTTCCTTCCATTTCACCGAGGACGTCAGACAGGAACGATGCTGAATAACCGAGGTCTCTGTGGTCCAGAAAATTGTCTGGCAGCACAGGAAACAGAGTTCACACACGAGAGATACAATGTGTCGACTTCAGCAGAAAATATCGACCAGCTTTTTGGACAACAGAGCAAATTGACTATCTGTCTAAGCAAAAGCAACAAGGACATTTATATACATCTGCATGCGGACGGAAACCAGTAGGTTGACCGCTTCAGACCTGCTGTATATGGCTCTTACATCTGGTAAAGTCTTGCAGTTGTGGTTAGAACTTCCAACTTCCTAATGTGGTAATTTGAATGTCATTGTTATTGTCAAATTTTTTCATCGTTTTTGTTGTCATCCTAGTTTGAGAATCCAGTCTCAAAAAACGTATGACCCATCCGACATGAAATATATATAGTTATCAACTCCAATAGGATGAATTTCTCGGCTGTGATGCTTTTCATGTAGTTGGTATACCCAGGTAATTCTTTCACTGCTTGTTATGAAAGGAGTAACAGTCAGATAACGGTGTCATAGAGTAGGGAGTATAGTAGCATCACAGCACAGGCAACATATGAAAGGCAGGAGATAGCAAGTATGTAGTTTTGATAGGATACACATTGACATGGAATGGTCTTGCTGATAAGAAGTATGAACATCCATTAGATAGAGAAAAGGGTAACAGTATGTTTAGTAGCTGAATATTGTAACATTCTACAAACTTACGTAGAAGACTTCATATTTGTCCACCTATGGCAAGAGATTAAACATAAATCGGTGAATGTTGGGCCACAAAATAGACATATATATATATATAGCTGAGTGTTGGAACACACTCATATGTGTAATCCACTGTAGGAGGTGGAATATAACAATATAGACATCTATAGCCTAGGGTCTTTTGGAATTAACAAATGGCACACGTCCTCTCCTCGATTCACACCAAATTCTAAAACCCCACATAATAAGAGAGTATGAGTGCAGAAGGCTCAAACTGAAGGAACATGAACCAGACCAATAACAACACTGTATAGTATATGTTATAAAGGGGGAGAGTGAACTCTTGTACTTCATCTAAGATGCAAGGAGTGTACTGTATCAAAAAGCACAGACAGGGAGGGTACCAGTGAAGTACTCCTCTTTACTGGCTGTCATTGCATTCTTTAGCATCAGTCACAAGAATTTTGTTCATGCTGAAACCTGCTTCACTCCTCAGAACATCAAGACAAGAAGTTCAATGGACTTTAAGCAGTACTAGTAGTAGATAGTGAAGTAGTAACAAAGCTTCTGATCTTGCAGATCAGATGGTTGTACTAGTTAAGTAAACTAAAATGTAGGATAAAAAAAAAAGAATAGTCAATAATATCAAACAAGATTAACTCACTCATAGCCCTTTGCTGCTGAATTTGATCTTGACTCAACACGCTTTGGTGCCTTAGGAGGCATCCTCGGTTGATCTTTCTTTTCCTTTGGTCAATATAGTGTGGTTTTCAGGTGATTTGTTAGTATAGATTGAGCCTGTCCACATGGAAATTTATGTGTACTTTTAGGTTGCCCAGGTAGTTACTATACATGCTAATCGCGCATGCGTCAATAGGTTTTCTCTATATCAACAATGTATACAGAAGCAGAAAACTCAATGTATGCAAAATAAAAGAGCAGACAACTTGTAAAAGTATAGCAGAGCTTCTTGACTAGGAGCAGGGAATTCGGGACAAACTTCTTGCTAGGAGTCTGGGACATTTCCCTAACACAAGACACACAGTAAACATTGAGTCCTGAAACCAAACTGAGACATATCATGTATCAAGACATCCAGGCATGATGCAAGTCAATCGATATGGATATATATTTTCCTGCTTCGTTCACACCATATAGCATTGATCATTACTCTCAGCTTGGGTTGCCAAACGTCGATGATTGTAAGTTAGGTTTCGGTCACAAAGACATCTATCTAGCCTAGGCAAACTACCACAGAGTTGAGTAACCTTTGTCTTAGACTTTGCACTCAACACAAACTTAACAATCGTATAATTAGACAAGGAGGTTTCACAAATGTAATTTAAGTATGACAACGTTAAACATAGAACACGCTTTATCAGCCCATCCGAAATATCCTTCGAGTATAAAATAACAATCAACGAAATTTCAATCGTACAAACTGAATAAACTTTGCCAGCTTTGGAAATCTCGATAACAAGCAAACCAGAAAGAAACCAGGCCCTAAAAGCAGATGGAAAGAGAAGAGAATCTCAACAATAGCAATCACGGCAACTATAGTTGCCATTTGTCATGTATAAAATGAGTCCAATGACCGCCCTAACTTCATTCCACAATGAATTCAATTTCATTTAATTTGCAAAATTTTTCCTTACTCTTTATGATCCTGTTTGACGTTGAGCGTTCGAGAGATTTTATCTGTTTTATGATCCGACTTTGGAGTCTGTGGCTCCGGATGATGGTCAGACTCATTAATTGTTGACGACGTTCCGACGCGTGACTCATTACGGCCGTCAGCTTTAGCCTTGCCCCCTACTATCTGCCCTGTCGGGCCTCCATTTACTGTTAGAATGATTGTCTCCTTGGGGATATCAGAGATAGATGGATACCATCTACTCACCCTGTGATATACCTCACCGGTAAGGCTCTTCTTTCTACTTATCTGCGAGTCCCGGCCTGTTGTGCTCGATGTTTTTGAAGCCCCTATGCTTGAAGATCTTATCACAGCACTCATAATGAAATATTCTAAGCAAGGAGTCTCTTACTCCTTCTTCTAAGTGTTACGGAAAGCAGATCTTTTTATGAGGAGTGTACCATGATAAAGTATTTTTAGCTGTGAATGGGAAGCAATGCAGTGTGAAGCTGTATCGGGATAAACAATGAATCAATATCTGTTACTTTACTACCCCCTAATGTCTAATAAACTCTGTTATCCCATGCAGAGATACAAAAGTAAAAGTTGCCCTCTATTGTCCATTGTAACTGACTCTGTGAATGCAGTGTGTATGAAAAACTGATCACCAAACAATTACCTATTGATTCATTAGCCACTCAATTTAATGAATTGCATGTAATACAAACATCATTTGTATGCATTCATACCATGTTATCTATGGGATCAGGTACCCATAGAAGATGTGCAGAATATAAACATTTAGGGTCTTGTTTATGATGGCAATGATGCTAGTTTTAACCTGTGGCAAGTCGCAGCTTCATCATTGAATAAAACCCTTGCAGAGTATCTCACATTGTTGTGAGTGTTAGACTTGTCTACACTTTTATTGAGAGAAGACAAGAATGATTTCATTATCATATACCATGTATATTTTAGTCTGTGTGTCTGTGTTAGTCAGACCATGACAAGAGGATACCAATTTTTTTTAACTCGTAGTCCAGAAATAAAGAGATTTGAGTTTTAAATGACTGAGTAGGAACAACTGACAGAAGCATATGAGAAAAGCAGTAGAGGACAACAACAAATTTATCAGAAATCAAAAGCTTGTTATTTCTAGGCGCGTGTACATCAGAACAATAACATACCTAACATCATGCTGATTTCTTTTCAGTGGGCTATTAGTACGTGAACTTTTCTGTGACGAACTTGATGATTTGTCGTCGCTGTCAATGGCACGTCCTGATGATATTTTTATAATATCCTTCATTATTAACTAATCTCTCAGTGACTTAGTCGCTCAATATCCAAAACAAAGTGCGGAATAACTCGTTCGAGAAGCAGAAAGCGATTACTCAAGCTCAAGAAGCCATTTTTTAAAAGTATTGTCACAGCCAATACTATTTGTCAAGATGACGACACAGCGCACAGCTGTCAACTAAACAGAATGAACTCTGTTGGAATCTCAACTTGTAACTGATGATAAAATGCCAACCCTGTCAAAATCAATTTCCTTTGGCTGATGTAACAAGACTGGAAAGACCACTGAACAGATTAAATGTCACGCAAAACCTGGTCTTCATGACACCAAATTAACAACTGCTTAGACTGCTTAATCCTAAAATATGAACTAATTCTTTTTCAAATAGATAAATGTGATGATTTGATCCTCCACAGAATAGTCACATGACCGGAGACTGATATATATGTACCATGCAACCCTGTTATCGTGTGCAAGGCAACTTCACTATTTTTTAGCAGAGTGTTTGAACCAGCAACTTTTTTTCACAACTTGTATAGTTAGTGATAGCAATACAATCAATTAATAAATCAATCACATCGTACATGATTTCATAAGAAAATGATTAGGGTACAGTGCTGAGGATTTTGTCCATTCCTATTACCTTGATCGAACTTTATCAGCCAGGCTGCCTCGGTGGTGATGATGCCTGTCAGCTACGCTTTCTCGTCTGCCTCCAGACTCGGCATGGCCGGACGTGAACCCTGCCAGTGTCTTGTTTCCCCCGGAGCTCCGCCTTCTCTCCTTGTTCGGTACAGTGAGCTGTAGACTTTCTCCGGTCTGAACTGGTGAGCTCGGTGTAAATTTGCCGTTGCTCATAATACAATCCAAAAGTTGTTTCAGTTATCATAGGCAGCGCCGCTGCTTGTATTTTGTTTTGCCGAGTATTGCGGAAACTGACAATAGCGAAAGCTATTGTATGTTGTTCTTCTCTCCGAACAGATGTCTTCTGAACGCTTACGTTTACTTTAATATAGTAAATTCCAGTACTTGAATGAGTATTTGTATATCATGTCAGAAGCCAGACGCCTGTAGCCATACGATAGTGCTGCCGATATCAACGTGTGCTGTCGGGTTTTGTACTGCGTGTTAAATCGAGGCTCTTAAATATTTATGTTTTTACTCCTTTCAGGTTCACTAATATTTTGCCAATGCCCACCTAAGTTATTAATGTACATAATTTCCCTCTTACACAAAAGAAGATGTTTGTTTTGCGTGATGGATCCATGTTTGATTTGTTTTATCATGATAAAATTTAAGTCGGCAGCAAAAGCATAGAGCACTATGGTTTCTGTGTTCAAACAATGATGGCATCACTCATTTCAATAGGCCCTTTCAATTGCGATGAAATGGTGTGACAACAAGCACTTTCACTGTTGCTTGCTAACATATCATTTGCCCTGGTAAAACTGCTCTCAATTACTATGTTATTTTTCTCTGGAAATTAAGAAATCTACACCTGGAAAAAGCTATTACAGAGACTAATGCAAGGGCCGGCCTATATAGATAACAAAACCGGATACTTTTATCAGCATAATTATGATCTCGAAATTTGATTTACCATTTGCGACTGTTGTTTACTGATACGAGGTTCAATATAGGTTTTGCACTCTAAGGCTGCATAGCAACCACAAAACACCCAAGCTTATCGACAAGTATTTATTGACCTGGGCAGCAATGACAACACACCAATAAGCGATTAGGTACTTAATTCTAATTCTATTTCTAGCGTTGTCCTATAGGCGACCGCTAGCTGTCTTATTCTCATGTATCAGTAACTTGTCATAAATTTATAACGTATTGTAGTCGTGGAGTTATCCAGAGCTTTGGGAGTTGTCTAGCCTGAATATGAAACATGGAACAGAATACATACATAATATATGTCATCAACAATTCTGCTCTGCTCAAATCAGATGATCAGTGTGTCTGCTGCCAATAGTCTCATTAAAATTCCTTGATTTATCCTCAAGATTTCAAATGTTATGGAATTATGTCGCATAAGAATATCAGAGAGAGAGAGAGAGAGCGTAGAGAATATCACCCTGAATTTTGACAGGCATTTGATTACCCAATAAAAAATCTATAAATAGCCGTTGTACTATGCATGTTTATCTCACAAACACATTAAGAGTTACCCCCTCTGATTGAATAAAACATGAAACCAGAACATAGTGTTATACTAAAGCGACCAAGCTCTTTTTCCGTCAGGACATCGAGACTAATTAAAGATTAATTAAAGCGAATATTAATAACCTCAGCGGTACGAAGTACCCATATTATTGTGTTACCTTTCCTAACGACCATCTGAGGATCAGAAGTTTACAAATCTACAATTACAGCAATTACTGCTGATCAACAAAGTCAGCTTGGATAAAAGCTAAGAAAGATAGAACATGCTAAACCATACATACCCTTGCTGCCGATGGAAAAGTTATCTCAACATGCTAACTCCTAACACAATACAACACTATATTTGAGCGCCATCAGACATATATTGTATATCGTTTTCAATCCGGCTCAATCAGACCAATCAACGCTACCTCGCACAACAGTAACATAACAGGCTAGGGTAGACCTTGTAGGATCTCAGATTCAACCAACTGCAGAAATGTCCACAGTTCGACAGGTAGACCTTTGACGTCCCTCACTTTTACCGAAATGTCACAACCATAACTGCATCACCACTATATCACTTATAATACATGTCATGTTATTGTGTTAAGATGGGATGCTGACAGACACTACAAGGAAGGATCCAAAGATGTGTTGATGATGATACTTTTTACATCCCTTTGAGATTCCTTTGGCAATACTATCCAAATTACTTTACGTTCAGTGTCAACATCGACCATGGTTACCAATTGCTTTGATTTGGCAACCTAAAAAAACTAACTATTTAGGAGTTTGAGTTCTGCCATTACCTTGTTTGTTTGATCGGACTGCCGGTGCGTGATCTTGCCATGGTACTTGGTGATTTAGGGCTTTCCTCTATAACGTTCAACTTAGACGTCTGCAGCTTTTTGAGAGCAGGACTTGCCATAACACTACCCAGAAGCGCCTCTGTTATCACTTATCCAATTCACTCAGAACCATTAGTTAATCGATATCATGCTAGACTTTTCAGTTCTATGACATGTGTCGGCACTGAGGTACATTATAGCAGATACAGTGCTTTTCACTAGCAATTTCAGCCTTTGAAACATTTTAAAGAAATTTTGTTCTAAACTAATTTAATGAACATTAATTCCTCTAAACACTGGGTATTATCAAATTGATTTATATGAAGTCATATTAAAGCTCAGCTGCAATTTACCTATGGAACTGCATCTGGTTGATAGACCATAACAATATACGGTACATTCTATCCTCAAGCTAAGCACAGCTCATTTTTCGGGATTCCCGTATTTAGTGTTAAGATTGTCCTGAAAGGCTGTAGTATAGAGAATTATTTTTGGTTAAGAGGTATTTGGAAAGTAGTTGCATACTTTTTTGGCATGTGATAAAGCTTAACCTCATATTTTCCTTTCTGACATTATACGTTTAAGTACCAGGGAATTAAAATATTGTAGAGGTCATGTTACCTTGATAATTTGCTCTCGCGGCCTCGTGGTTCTAGGTTTTCACCTCCAAATGTTGGTGTTCCAAAGGACGTAGGTGATAAAGGTACTTCTGAAAGGTGAACAGATCGCAGGCTCATCTTACTTGATGTTCTCTTTCTGAGAGGAGTGACTGAGTTACGATGACTTGGCATCTGGTGTTCAGGAGGCATTAAGGTAGAGTTCCCTCTCCTCTCGAAAGATGACGTAGGCTTATCCATGCTCTTTGAAGTCTTTATTGCGAGGTCAACAATTTATGGCGCTATTTTAATCCTCAGAGCTGGCTCAGTAAAACTATCATGGTAGTGTGAGACAGTGTTTCGAGATGGTGTTCTTGTCGTTATTTCTGTGTGTCCCTAACTTTCAGATTAAACCTACCAATAGACTAGTCTTAGACACCCACGCTGATGTCTTTCAAAACCAGCTGCGCAAAATCCTATCTGACTTCTGTGTGCTTTATCATCGCATTTAAATAGATAAGAGATTGAATGTTGACCAACCCTTTCAGCAGCACTGACAGTTTAACACATCCAGGTCAATATATCTATCTTTTTCTTTTCTACAGATTCTTATTCACACTATGGATATGCCGCTGGGATGCATGTCCCTATCTTTGATTAGCCAGCTTTAATCGATTTAATTTCCATCTGTGGACTTTGGACAGTAGGAAACAATTCAGTTTGTTGATATCTCTCATTGAATCAAATAATCTAATCATGGGAAGACAACCCTCAATTTCAGTCGATGAACAATGAATATCCAATCAGTGAATAAACAAAAAACACTGAAGTTTAATTTCCATTCTCCTCTCGTGGATAGATTCAAAATTGATCCGATTTACAATGTGATGAACAAACCTAATGCTTCAAAGCCTACACTCAATGCACAACAGCTCGCCATCTAAGAATGAATTATTCGGAGCACTAGTTATGATTCAGATAAAAATGATTATTGTGTTTGGACAGCATCACATATTTTTCACCAATTGAAATTTATTCACCTTTAGACTTTTCTCATCCCCATTTTTCCTTTCTTTTTGTAGATTCTTTATTTCAAATGTAAGAAAATTTGGTCTAAATCTTAATGATTTTCAGTACACCAAATATCCAGTTTGTCCGAAATGCTATGCCATCCCCACTTCTACCTTCAACATCAAACTGGTTTACTTACTCATGCAGTGCCTTGAGTAGAGCTTTGGCGCTAGTTTGCTGCCGTCTAGATGTGGTGGACGGATCGCTGCCCCCATCAGACCGAGCTGTATTTGGCGTTACGCTGTCTCTAGCTTTCCCTGCAAACTTTTTGAACATCTCGCTGAGTTTTATGTAACAAAACGTTTAGTTGACCTTGTACGAGTTGGCTTCTAAAGTTTACAATTTAATCCAGTCTAGGTCTCCTGTACCTGTATCTCTCTCTTATTCCTGTTGACACTTCTCTTTTTACATTTATATGAATATAACAAGATTATGACTTCATCAAACACCAGTATCTTTCTCCCGTTGTCTAATCAGTGCACTGAGGTATAATCTATTCCATATCAGTGAGCCAGTTTTGTGATGAGTTCCGATCAGCTCTGTGTTCTTTCGACGGTCCTATGTCCTGGTTTATGTGTCTACGTCTGTCTGTGTTGGCTCTGGTGCTGTCCTTGTCAAGTATGTACAGAAAGTTTACTTAAAATTGAAAGTGTTTTTTTAAATAGAATGTTTGGTATTATAAAAATTATAATACCCCTTTGAAGGTATTGTTTTAGACTTTCTGTGTTGCTAGAATATCCGAAGTCCTAGAACTAAAGTTCTGTCTGTGCAGGCAAATAAGTTGAGCACTAAATGTGTATTATTATAAAATAAATAATTACAACCCAGCAACCTGCCACACTTGGAGCACTCATCTATTTTAATCTGATATAACTGTTTGGCGTTTTCTCTTTATTGGGTATTTTCGTGAATAGAACAATATTTTCAAAGCAAATAGAACTTGGTGGCACATGGTCTCCACTATATTAATAAAATCTTGAGTGAAATTTCTATCAGCTATATATACAACCCATTGATTACAGAAGTTTGTGTGTTATTGGTTGAGTACTAATATTGTCCGCAGAGCGTCAAACATTGTCCAGCAAAGCCATACTCAGGAAAAAAGATAAGTACCTGAACAAATTTGCGGAAACAACACGTATTTTGTTTTACATCACAACTTATCGATAATGTCAATAAAATCATAACTCGCTTCGACACCCACCATCTATTACTCAAGCAGGTGATAAATGACATTCTGCCACCTCAGATGAATCGCTAAGACTGCAGTAGCTAAGAAAGGGACAGCTCCGAACTCCTAGCAAATTAAATCTCTAGGGGTCAGCTGTGGCATCACAGGTTATCAATCAACGAAACTGGCTTATCTACAAGATGAATGATGCAACAAGCTATACTCTATTCTGTAAACTTACAGTTTTCCAATTGCCGCACTTGTTTGACGAAAAGTTTTCTTAGTAGGGGTGGCTAATCCTGCCATGCTGGCTGACATTGACTATAAATAATCGCGCTGTCTCTGTTCCCCCGAACTCGAAACACGCAAGCAGCACATAAAGTAACTCGTTACTATGAAGCAGTTTTTAATAAATGCATTTAATTTTGAAGTGCAATCAAATCTTTAGGCCTTGAGGCGCAAAGTTGTTTCGATTTTACCATGTGCTGGCGACTCACAACTACAATCAAATATCTGAAGATCTTAATCCAATTAGAATCTAGCCTACTAAAAGACCCATACCACAAAACAAACCATCAAAACTACTCTCTTGAAAACAAAGAGACAATTTAGTGCGCACTTGTTTCGCTTCATTCAATACTATTTGATTTGACTACAAAAATAAGCAAAACATTGTTGAAACTCAATGTTGAGTTGCCTACAGTACAGTTGGCGTAATTTACTCGATGATGCCAGCGTAATCAAATTAACTCACAGCACACAGTGTGTTTGTAACAGGTGGGGTGTAAGGGTACCCATAGAGACATTTAACCTTCCATAAAATCTGATTAAACACTGTGGCCTCATAAGTGGCAATGTATAACCATACAAGCTATGAACTCAGGTTTAATGTAGAATAAAATAATGACTGATGACGAAGGCTAAATTCAAGTTCTAGGTGACAGGATTATAGAGTTATACTCTCATTGTTTGCCAAATACATGCTTGCAAATTTTATTTCTATAAATTTCCTTCTGTTTTTGGGCACAATGGAATGGTGATAGCAGCTCTAGCAAATCT
Source organism: Membranipora membranacea (assembly GCA_914767715.1). Lineage (NCBI taxonomy): Eukaryota > Metazoa > Bryozoa > Gymnolaemata > Cheilostomatida > Membraniporidae > Membranipora > Membranipora membranacea. The sequence continues at coordinate 10,481,015 of OU612073.1, read as the reverse complement.
GAATTTCCCAAACCAAAAGAAAATTCTAAAACCTATTGCATGCTTACATTACATTTCTTGGTATGTAATACCTCAGAAAATTCAACTTCTATGATTAACAGAATGCGATGAAATTTATCCTATATCCAGAAATACCGCAGTGACAATAAAGCTGATACTATGAACCAACAAATCTGTTGGATGAAATTGTGTTAAATAGACATCTAACAATTACCATACCAATGACAATAATATCGAGAAAGACACCACTATTCTACCTGACTTTGAAAGTTTAATCTCTAACAAAATTTTAGACATCACCTAGATACGAAATCGTCCTTGGCTGATCAATATAATGAGGAGCCTTCTGCACGCAATGTGAGGTTTGTCTCATATTGCTGACGAAAACTTCCAATTCATTCTGATGCCACTGCTTACAGGAGCCTCGTTACTTTTACCGCAATTTTATGTTGAAATTCATTCAGAATATCTTAATTTAAATCCTTATATCTTCCTCTGCCAATCAAATCAGCTTTGACTATAACAATAACAACAACGAAACAACAACAATTCAAACTGAAAGCACAGAAGCGTCAACAGGGACAACACATTTCTCTACAGCCTACCCACATGGATCGCACACTGTCTAAATTACAAGTATACTTGGTTATGTACATTTAGATCTATATTGATTTGTAAGTCATGTGAATTGATTTATACATAATTGTTCGGCTCCAGGTGAGTCTCAATGAAAGTGATCGTGTATTGGGACATCAAAGTCAAAGGCTCTAAACACCTCACAATCTACTCACGCCCTGGCGAACTGTGTAGCGCTGGACATCCTCAGTGCAGCTGCAGACATCTTGTCTTTGGCTAATCCTTTTGTTGGAGTTGTCATCTCTGCGCAAAATGTAGACAACCCAGTAAAGCAATGAAATAGATAGCTAAGCTGTCGTAATCCACAAGCTATATGGTATCCACTTTGCAGAGCGCCAGTGCTATATGCTCCTCATTATAGCATGTATCCTACATAACCGTTTGTGAACCAAGTGCCGAGCTCTCAATTACAAAGTCAAAACATTAAAACAATTTCTCTTTCAGGGTTTTTGTCACAACCAACACGGCGATGAAAAGCTTGCTAGACTGTAGCTAATCGTAAACAATAGACATTGTTAACAACAAATTTCCACTTTTTAATTTACTCCTTAGTTGATTTCATAGTGAATGGTTTTACTCGGGTAAACAATGAAATGGTAAAAATAGCTGTTTTTATATAAACTAGGTCATTTCATAAATGCACTGCCCCCTGCCTACAACAATGGTTTGAACTTTGAGGGTATCCAGCGGTATTCTTTGTAAATTGAGATCGAGCTGACTGCCCTAGTAAATTACAGAACAAAACAATATTAAACCAAACATAATAATCCAGATAGTGGACACTAAGCCTTAGATGAACCTGAACAGAATCTGAAAAACTGGTCCTGTTGAAGATTCTAAGCAAGATATCATTGAAGCATTTACAGTTGTGGGAAATGCCACTCTTTTTTTTGTACTTCAAAATTAATGAGATGGACTAACACATTGGGCCTTCGTATCATGTGATGATCACGGCTTATGAGATAACCTGCTATGTTAAAAGAAATACTTGCATACTTCATACACGGAACTCTTTCTTATGCCGTCACAAACCTATGTCTGGCCATGTTTAGTTAAGAAGTAACATACTTATCAACATTGAGAAGACAACTTGAAGATACAAACTCAGTTGACTGAAATTTATCAATAGATGGTTTTGAAAATGCAACATCTCTCTTTTCAACCAAATATCGTCTTTTGGACAGATATACCACCAAACTTCCTGCCAACCATAATAATCAGCAACAGGATAGAGTTTATTGAATTGATTACCTGATTTTCTCAACAAAGATTACCACGCTGGCTCCTTGTTTCAATGTTTTGTGACTTGATGTTGTTGACGAAGTCCGCGAAGCTCGAACTGATCTCGGGCTATTTCGTTCTCGAGAAGTAAGCCTAGTAACCTCCCCTACTCTAGGCGATCGTACTGTTTTTGGTGACGGTGTCCTACTTTTATTACAATCCGGAGAGGACAACTCAGCCACTCTTCCTACCCTGCCGCTGCCTGAGCTTCTGGCGTCAGCAGTGAGTCTAGCTGAAGTGTGGCTCATGTTAGAAGAAGTGTGGTGCTGTTTGTAGAGCTTCGAAGTGTTGTAGACATTGGTGCGACATTGAGCGATACAAATATTTAGATTTGTTTCATGAACAGGAAATTGAGTTCTGAGAGTTCCACTACGATCAAACTGATTAAAACCGACATCATTTCCCCTCAAAACGCCAAGACAAACTGAGAGGAGCGAGTTAAAGTGGGCTGTGAAAACAAAAGTGCAGGCCAACTAGAATGGGATCCTGGGTGTCATTCAGGTATGCACAGATAGAGTTTTAGATGCTTACGAATCATGAGAAAAGTGAGAACTTTATTGAAAGAGTGATCCATGGGGTACCCTGTTCTTCACTGAACAAACATTAGGATAAGATATCAAATGTATCGTTTGTGATCAGTATTTATGATCTTTGAGTAAAGTGAAAGTGTTTATAGATAGGTATGAAAGTAGAGCTTTTTCTGTTGTTCTAGGGTTGTAAACTGTTGAGGACTACTTACAGCTAGATGATAGTAAGAAGGTCATAGAGTCTTGAAAGATTATAGGGTTAAATTGGCTTTAATAAGCTATTTAAATTGAGAGCATCAAACCTGAAGTAAGAACCTTTATCACTAATACCGCTGGTCTTCACTTCGAGAAGAGTCGATGAACCTGTGATTTTCACCTCCGAACTAACTAATATACATACATACATTTATGAATTATTTACAAATTTTCTAGAGATGACCTTATTGTTTTTGTTTTAGTTTGTTGTTGTAATAAAATACATTCAACTATAACAGTCAAATTTAGTGACTTGAGATAAAAATTTCAATCAGATACGGAAACTATTGGGAAAACTTACTTGAAATTAAGCACACTGAGGAAGTCTGGAGTATCTACAGTAGATGTAACATTAGTTCGAGCTGAAGATCTAGATCCAGTGCGTTTAAACTTAGCAGCCGCTCGGATTTTCTGCATACGACTTGAATTCATTTTGATATATTCATAAACTTGTTTGTGCCCTCCTATTTCCCTTACTATACCTCAGAATCTGGGCAGACTTATGTGTGATCCAGAAGCTGTTTGTACACAGGAGTGACAGGTAATGATTTCAGGAGTCTATTGTGTTAGCTAAGCTAATTCCTAAATTTGTCATTTAAGTAAATTTGAAAATTGTTTTAGATAAACATTAAATTTAAGTGCGGGCAATCAATGTCTTGTCATCGTTGTTGCGGATGAGAATTCTAAACGCAAGCAGCTCCTATCGAATCAAATAATTAATTGCTGCCTTCAGTTTATTATTGATTATTGTGTAATTACAGAAATTCTGCTCTCTGTGAAAACTGATTTATATACTAAAATGGGCACAGACAGATTCCTGTCTATCGATGTGAAAGTGTACACCACGATGGTAGATAAATAGATATATAAAGCCTACTGTAGCATAGCCTGTTTTGATAAGCTGCTGTAATACTGTCAGTGGTTGTCAATACCGGCCCCTGTACACCTTGTCTTGTAGTATGAATGCTTTACATCAGATTAAGGCTGGCAGTAAGTCAAAACTAATGGTGATACTAATGACTTGGAAACGTGGCTATACTGAAAACCTTTTCCTTTGTCTCGCCTCAAAGCAGGTGCATTCATCATCAGCCATGACGGAAGGCAATATTTATACTCTTCGTGGTCTATAACATGCATTACTCACTTACTTACATAACTTACTAATATTACTTAGTATATTATTTACTGAAATTGGTTGTTATAACTTACTTGGCGCTGGCCGTGCCGCCTGAACGATGCTGGACAGATTGTTTTCTCTTTGATGGATACATAGCCAGGTAATCATTCACTGATATCTTCTTACTCGATGATGAAGATTTCAGGTTACCCTTGAGAGTCGAGGAGATGGATCGTGGACTCGGAAGGTTCTCAGCTTTCACATCTCCGTGTATACGCTTCATCATCATAACAGACCTGGCTACCGAACTGAATTTAGTAGACTTGGGTCTCGGTGTTTGATGCTCCTGGTCTGCGCCAGCCATGTGCTGAGAACTTTTATTTGGTTCTTCCATGATGTTAAAGTTGTCTCTAGCATGGAGCAACGCTGATTCTTTTGCCTACGGTTTTTACCTGGTAGCTGACTGTTTAGATCTTCAATGTTGAAGATAATTTATTGTATAATCCGATCCTCAATACCCATCCATCAAAACGTTCGTTGTTCTGGGATTAATCTTTCTAGCAGTAATTGCATAATCCGTAGACAGCAAAGAATCCTTACAGTGACAGGTTCTTTGGTGACCGATTTCAATTTGATCCAACCCTCTCCAGTACACAAGTTATAGTGTCTATTACATTTAAGATTATTTACTAAAAAACTTAGTGTAAACACTTTAGGAACCTCTTGTAGATTCTATTCTCGATAAATAAAGTTAATTTGTAGATTGTAATTGGAGTGTTTTAATTCGAGTGGCTGACAACACTCATACATACATACAGCCTCTAAGTCTCCTCGGGGAATTATTATTTGGCTCTGCGCAGGCGTAATCAACGTGTGAATGCTACTCGATTTAAATTTTTAATTCAAACACACTTCAATATCTGATAATTCCATAAAATAAATAAGATTCTGTATTCAAAAGTTGTAGCGATCAGTAGTACAATGGTAACCCTGTTTTGGATGAGTCAGAAACTAGCTGTTGTCTGTTTAATCGATGAAAATGCATTATCATCTATTAGTGAGCTTTTTCTTATATGTCACCTGCACAAATCTAAAATTTCTATTCTGAATAAATCTTTATTTCCCTTTGGCCCCTATGACAATGCTTTGGAAACAATAAGTATGGATACCTATCAAACACATAAAGAGAAAGAAAACCTTGTACTACCTACTATCCCTAAGATAAGTAAAACAAGGGAAGTCAATTCAGAGAAGATAACTCCAGACAAAGGGAGCTTTTAAATGCCTCATTATCTTGAAGGTGTCATGATAATAAGCAGAAAGCAATCTGTCAGCCTCGATTAGTTGTGGAAATTCACAGTGTTTTCACTCAAGAAATGAGAAGACAGAGATTGCTGTCATGTCAGCGCGACACAGGAAACCAAGTAACCCGCTATCACCAAATTTTGGCAATATTTATTTTGCGATAATAAACTAAAACCATAACCATAATGAGTAACAAAGCTCCAAACTTTTAACTTACCCACTAGCAAGAGCTCCAAGAGTCTTGAACGAGATCTTCTTATTTGCCTCTGTTTTGTTGGTAGGGGTTTTAGCTGGTGAACCAGCGGATGTAGGCATGATTAACTCTCCTCCGATCCTCAGGGTGTTTATCAGCAATTAAACGTGTACAGAGTCCTTGTGGTCTGTAGTCTTGTTTGTTTGAGATGACTTCTAGATAAAGCACAGATCACTAGATGGAGTTCATGTCTCTCATCACCAGCAGACCACACAACTAATGTTATTTAATCTGACAAGGCATCAAGAGACACTAAACGATAAAGCAGGTTACAGGTATCTGGGTTAAAAATAGATTTAAGAATTGTAATTGGTTGAACGAGATATTAAGAAGCAATGATTAAGTTCTGAGGAAACGGGAGAATTTGAACCCGGAAAAATGCCTGACATTTTAATTTGCTTTTAAGAATCTGACATTTGACATGGCAGACAAATTTAACTTCTCAGCTCAGACTTAAAACACAGTTGAAAAGCAAGGGCGTTAACACTTGCTTCAAATACTATTTTTATTACATTTGAAATAGCATGAAAGCTTTATTTAAAATGCTGATCTTATCAGTTGGTGTATCATCCCTTGCTTTTTATCTTACAAAGACAGCTTATACATTGATTGCCTTCTGAAAAAAAAACGATCGCCAAGAGCATTATTCCAAGATGACTAGAAAACGTAACAGGAAAACTTACATAATAAGATGATAAGGGTTTATTTGCAGAAAGTGCTAGTTAAACTAGCTCTAATCCATTTGGTAGTACTAACATTGCATGATAGCCTCATGTAATCTCAGGATTTTACTGTGAGAATTTTAAGGTTTAAACTAATCCGCTAGCATTGGAAAACAAAAATGGTCTATAAATTGTTTTTATAATCTTTAAAGAAAGCAAGCTTTAAGTCTGAAAATGAAAACATAACCAAACTGTTTCTATTTCAATAGTAGTGTGTGATAGGATTCTCCTTTGTGTGTCGTGTATTATTTTAACACCGTTACTGTTGATAATAACTTGATATTAGTTTCATGCTCGTGCCAAAGAGTCCTCCTCGATCATACGTAACCTCATATATCTAGACCTGGTTTGGCTGACTCTGCTTTATGTGTTTAAACCCTTCTATATAAATGAAATTAGTAGTGAGAAGCACTTGTCATTCTGATATAGCTCTGACCTGCCTGCAAACTGAGAGCAACTTGGCGCCGAAATGGCGGTTGCACATTTATTTCTCAGTTTTCGGACAGAGACAGACAGAACTTACAATTTTAACCCACATTAACCTGCATTTTAGCTCTTCATCAACCATTATGTTGTCTTCTGTTAATAAAAATAAACATGTAAATATATCAAGGGTTAGAGAAATATGTTATTTGAGGGATTAAAATAATAGCTTTCATTAAAAACAGTTATGAGCCAGTTTTACGCTCGTCTAGTCTAGTCTTGTATATTAAATTGTTTCTGTTCATATTTATGTTTATTGTTATGTTTTATGTTTTTTGACTCAGTGTCAGCTAGTTTTGTCCCAATTAACAATAAATAAGACAGGCACGATAAAAATACAAAACTCTTCCATCTAAACCCCTTCCTAACTGTAACAAATAAAAATAAGGGTTTGAATAGCCTACAAGTCACCAGCCTACCCTTACCATCATTAGTTTTCACTAACATTGTAAGAGTCTCCTCAATTCACCAATCGCAAGTAATTGTGTATAAGTAGGGCAGTTTTATCAGTGTGCTCCTTATTTACGAGAGTTATCTTCCCCTTTATTATTCTGGATTTTCCAATAACCTATGATTCTAAGATAACTATATAGCAGGTTTGGGTGTATTCTATAGGTCTCTCTAATTGATTATAATTTATTAATGTTAAGCTCATAGTCTATTATTTAGGGTTTTCACTTTTCCATGACTCATGATTGTTCTCAAAAAAGTAACTTTTCTTCAGTCTAGCTTCTTTACCTCTGTCTTGCTAAAAACAAATGGAGTGAAGCACTAATGTGGGTGAACTAGTTTAGAGTAAGTAAGAGAGAGGACTAAACCAAAGGCAACACACAACCAAGAAAACAATAGACAATCTGCTACCCACACCAAGTTTATTGCCCTCATTCACACAACAATGACACAGACTACCAACCTAAGTCTCACTCACTAGTTACACTGGTATGACTAGTGATTGAAAGGTAATATATATGGTACATGATATGATTGACATGATTAAGAAGTGGGATCCTTGTGTTAAATCATCCTACAAATGTAATATGACAACTAGTCTGAGCAGAGACTAGATTTATCGTCCCTGGTCTGATTGAGTAGCAATGGCTGAAGTTAACTGAATTCCACTACCTTGCTGACCATTTCTAGGTCTTTGACTAACTAACCCATAGGACCGCAGCATTTAAAAACCTTGGTCTTTGGGCGAACCCCACAGTTAGGAAATGCGGCAGTCCTATCAGGGAGAATGGTCCTGGCCCTATGGACTAGCCATAATATTAGGTAATTTTCTATCACACATGCTTTCAGGAGTACTAACAATATACTTCTGATACAATGAGTATGGCAATCAATACAAGCACAGATGTACCTACACCCAGCACAGCACTAGAAACACTGTGGTACAATGAGGCAATATGGACAGGATTGTGGTTGAACTTCTGGACTCCTTTATTTATACTGGTTTTGGTGAGTTTCCTAAGCCGCCCACAATTGACACAATTAGTCGTGCTCAATATGATTGTCCAACAAAAATTCAACACTGATGGGATTCCTCTGGCTCAGAGCATTTGTTGTATCTCGATGACTGCTGTATGACCTTGTAGATAGAATAATTTTTTTTGTCTCATTGGAGATGTGGATATGTTGAGTGTTTTTGAAGCTTTTAACAAATCTGGCTCTTTTTGCTGTCTCTACAAGGGATTTTTTGCCTAAGCTCTATGTTTTAGGTAACCTTTTGGAAAAACGAATTGTCAACATGTATCAAAAGTGTCCTGAGGCCTGCTACAAACTCCGTGGCCGTCGCCACTGTCAAGGAGAAATCATCTGATTTCCTGCATCTATACAAGGTTTGCCTTTTCTTGTGATTTACATTTCTCGTCTAGTGTGTAAATTCCTTTCCACCATCTTCAACCTGATAGTATGTCCTTATTTCTGGAACTGCTAGGAGGAATCCACGACAACTTGGCCCGAGCCAAACTTGGCCCGAGCCAAACTAGGCCCGAGCCAAACTTGGCCCGAGCCAAACTTTGCCCGAGCCATTCTTGGCCCGAGATAAACTTAGCCGGAGCCAAACTTAGCCCAAGCCAAACTTAGCCCAAGCCAAACTTAGCTGGAGCCAAACTTGGCCCCATATATAAAACTTCTCCCCATGAAATGAAACTTGGCCCCATGTAATGAAACTTGGCCCCATGTAATGAAACTTGGCCCCATGTAATGAAACTTGGCCCAAATTTGTCAAACTTGGCTCAAAATATTATACTTGGCCTAAAATATGATACTTGGCCCCATGCAATGAAACTTGGCCCCAAATACTAAAACATGGCCCCATGCAAAAAAACTTGGGTTGATTGGTAAAACTTGGCTCCATGCAATGAAACTTGGTCCCAATTAGTAACACTTGGCCCAAATACTGAAACTTGGCTCCAAATATAAAACTCGTCCCAATGCAATGAAACTTGGCCCCAAATAGTAAAACATTGATGGTAAGATCCTTTTTGTACTATACACAATATCTGGGTCTCCCAAAGGCGTTTGAGGCATTGGACATGCATATCGCCAGTTCAGTGTAAAGCTTGTTGTTGTTGACAGTTGTACCAATATACTTAAACCTGCTAACCATAGCAAGATTTTCACCATCAATACGGATGGCATCGCCTGCGTCGGTGGAGGTTGGTACATCACCTCAGTTTTTTTGATGTTATTTTTAACCCAAACTGTTTGGCTGACGTGGAAAAATGAGATATATATTCCTGTGCATCTGCACTGTCTTGAGCAACAAATGCAGTATCATCTGCAAACATCGGTTCACGTACCTAAGCCCTTTTTGTGTTTCTTACATATTTGAACTGACTGATATTGCGCCAGTTCTGGTTTGGATCCACACTCCTCGCTGAAAATCTCTGAAGGCATGAGTAAGCACCGCTGAAAAATAGGTGGAAAAAAGTCAGGGAGCAAGCACACAGCCCTGCTTCACTCCATTATCCTCCCTGAATGGTTCCGATAGTACACCTTTCACCTGCTGACTGATGCATTCATTCCATAGTGTAGGGCTGACACAAGATTGGTGAAATGGGCAGGACAACCAAGTTTTTTAGAATAGCCCACAAGGCATATCTGTTCACAGTGTCGAAAGCCTTGGTGAAATCCACAAAAACCATATACATTGCCATCCTATGCTCAACACAATTGTCTTGGATTGGCTTCAGGGAGAATATCATATCCTATAGTCTCTTGGAGTAGGTCCTCTGCATAAGAGCTCAATCTGTTGAGTAACACACGGGCAAATATTTTACCAGGTATTGATAGAAGTGAGATGCCACGATAGTTCCTACAGAGACATCAATCACTTTTCTCAAACTGAGCATCCTTCCAATCTTGTGGAGGCTCTCCGCTCTTCTAAGACTCAACAATGATCTCATGAAGGTGCTGCACAAGTAGAGCCCCTCCGAATTTGATAATTTCAGGGTGTATTCCATCCCCACCGGGTGACTTTCCATTGCTGAGCATATACATAGCATTGTTAACATCATCCAAGTATGGACATCATCCATCCACGTTGGTATTGGGTGTTTCAGTAGCTGATGGTTGCTCTGTGGTTGACATCATCCCTTTCATTGAGAAGAGTGTTGAAATGTTCTGTCCAACAAGAGAGAAGGTCTTTTTTCTCAGTTAGTAAAATCTGATTGCTGATCAGATTAATTAACACTCGGACCTTATACTGCCTTAAGTCATTTATGGAAACCTTTAGTGTCATTCATGTCTGTCAGCTCCTGAAGCTTAGCAGCTTTATTCTGTCACCATTCATTTTTCAATTCAGGACATTTCTTTTGCAGGAGACGTGAATAGTGTCTAAACCTGTTTTTTGATGGATCTCATGTTACGATTCAACATTTGATTCAGAGCATGGTTACGAGCAGCTATCAGTTCACACACTTCTTAATCATTCTCATCAAACCAGTCTGCATGCTCTCTCTCCACATATCCCAGGGTGTCTTTGGACACCTCATACACCGTCGACCTGAATGCGGACCATTTGTCTTCCACTGAGCCTGCCAGAGCAGGGGCTTTTCATTGATGTTAGTTTATAATTCACTCCTGATGGTATCAGACCACATATTTTAACATTGAGCTTTCTAGGACGCTGACTAGATTTATGCATGAGCCTCTGCACTCTGAGCCTGGTCTAAGACCTGATCATGATATGATCAGTGCTGCAGTTGGCACTAGCTCTAGTATCACGGATGTCACACAAATCAGTTAGCAGGTGATAATTAAGTCAATCAGGTGCCAGTGTTTAGACCACAGGTGCATCCATGAGTTTTATAGCTAGCTGTGTGCTATTTGTTATCACCAGCTTATGCCTGTACAGATAGACAGTAAAAGCTCACCATTGGAGTTAGATCGTCCAGTCCCAAATTTTCCAAACACACTATTCCAGATCTCATCATCTTGGCCAACTCTAGTATTAAAGTCACCGAGGAGCATGAATTTATCTTCTTTAGGCACTTCAAGATGGAATTCAGCTGCTGGAAAAACTGTGCGATGTTCTCTGGGCTATTCGTCATTGTAGGTACATACACAGCAATGATAGTACAATATCACCCTTAGACTCCCTCTAAACAAGATTTGTTTAGAGGGAGTCTAAGGGCGATCATTTTATCATTTACAGACTTGGGGTCTTCAGTCATATTGACGATGACAGCATTTCTCACAACCAGGGTTACACTCGATTCACTCTTACTCTCACTCAGATCTTACCACTCCAGTAGATTGAGTAGCTTGCTTCTTCCCTAATGCTACCAGTATCACCAAAACAAACCTAGACAAACAAAGACTTAATATCTTATAGTGTGTAGAGGCAAGTTTCAGTATATGTGGCCAAGTCTTATATTTGGAGCCAAGTTTTACCAATTGGGGCCAAGTTTAATTGCATTGGGCAAAGTTTTAGTTATTAGGGCCAAGTTTTATTACATGGGGCAAGTTTTATATATGGGGCCAAGTTTTACTAATTGGGGCCAAGTTCCAGTACATGTGGCCAAGTTTCACTAATTGGGGCCAAGTTTCAGTGCATTGGGCCAAGTTTCAGTACATTGGGCCAAGTATTATATTTGAGGCCAAGTTTCATTACATGGGGCCAAGTTTCATTACATGGGGCCAAGTTTCATTACATGGGGCCAAGTTTTATTTATGGGGCCAAGTTTGGCTCGGGATAAGTTTGGCTTGGGCTAAGTTTGGTTCATGCCAAGTTTGGCTCGGAATAAGTTTGGCTCGGGCCAAGTTTGGCTCGGGATAAGTTTGGCTCGGGTCAAGTTTGGCTCGGGCCAAGTTGTCCCGCTTCCGCTAGGAGTAGTAGGCACACGCTTTTGTTAAATTATATTGCATGTATATCTCTTATCGATAAAGTGTGAATGAATTCACTTAGCTTGAGTACCATCAAGAGGAATTAATTTTGACAACCCAGAGGATGTTTTCTAGTATTAGGGCTGGGCACACATGTGGTCCTCAGACTAAATTTACTCTAATGATCGGGATACACACCCTTATAGTGTTATCTCGACATGTCAACGTCAATAGAAAACTGGCATATTTGTTGTTACTATAAACATTACCGTCCAATTGTAGACTGAGTTGCAGGCGAATCATTGGAAAACAGAAACCGGAGCCAGCTTTCTTGAGCTTGAACCTCATCACAGTGGGGATGAATCTAAAGTATTGCATGTATGTATGGTTTATTATGCCATCAAAATTAAAATGCACCGTAGAATCCACGAAATATTGTGTGATGTTAGGTTAAATCTCCCTTGCAAGAACAGCTGATTGAGATTAAAAAACTCATGTCCATTTATAGTCTTGATACCCTGTAATACCGTGTGAGAAACCGTGTGAGAAACCGTGTGAGAAACCGTGTGAGAAACCGTGTGAGAAACCGTGTGAGAAACCGTGTGAGAAACCGTGTGAGAAACCGTGTGAGAAACCGTGTGAGAAACCTTGATGTTGCTTGGATTTTTGTTTCCGGTATCAGTTTGGGTCTACGGACTGTATACTCATGTGGCGCTGGAGCATTTGAGGTCACATGCCCTTCCTGACACCAACATGATCCGCTTGGAATCAAACAAGGGACCTCTCGATTGAAAGACTCATGCCCTATCCGCCTGAGGTTATATTCTTTAATAAATGCATATGAATCCGTAGGTTTGCAGAGATGAAGATGCAGGTTTATGGAGGGATTTATCTGGAAATGGCAGAACCTTCAAGGAAGCTGAAGATGGGTTGGAAGGCTCACCTCGCTCCTTATCATCACTGCTCCAGAGAAGTTACACTAGTCAGCTGCCTGCACATGCGATGGCGAGATTTGAAGATGTATATTCAACAGAGTACCGGTAAGTACAGGCATGGTTCTCAGTCCCAGTCTTAATGTTAGCAATCAAAAGATTGATGAGTTTAAATTACCCACAATTCACTTCAGGTGATAACTTGTCTTCCTTGATGCCTGATCAGTAACTTTATAAATAATGCGGGAGTTGGGGCTTATTGAGAAGGCCAGACGACTCTGAAGATTGGAGATGAGATGGGATGCTTGGTCATTTGTTTTGTATTGATTACAGTCTAAAAAAACAACTTTCGGAAAGTTTGAATTCTTTTTTTGCTCCCAGTATGTGAGAGTTTTGCATTTGGATTCGGCATGTTAGCCTATTATTTATAAACAGTAATGTTGGTTTGGTAATCACAAGGCAATGCCTCTGTCCCAAGTGTGAGAGATAATGATGCATCAAGGGTGTGATTGCAATGAATAATTCCAAGATGCGCTCAGTCTGTTGGCTGGAGCACACCTGAGGCAACAACAGAGCCTAATTCGGGTAGACAGCAGCAATATTTTAGTCCAGGAAGCGAGCACTACAACCAACTGTGCCCCTCTCCTAATGTATACTGTTTAGCTTATTCATTTATTTTGTTTTCCAAAAGTTTATAATTGAAATTAATTAAAAGTAACTTGTTGACCTAACAGTTATATGTAGTTACAAAGTATATATGCATTTTGTAGCTCACAACAATCGATGCAGCCACAAACACACTCCAATGTACCATCTGGTCGAGTCACTCCTCCGCCGCCATATGAATCATCTGAAGGCAATGAAACATTTCACCTGGGCTCTGGTAATCCAGCACAGCTACCTACGCAAACTAAACCTGTTACTAAAGTATCAGACAAACACCATCTACAGGTTGAGCTTCAGAATCAAGAGCATTCACCGCTGTGTAGTCAACCTGTCAATATCGATGATGGAGAAAAGCGATCTCGGGCTGGTCAACAGAAACTATTGGAAATGTACTCAGAAGAGAAAGGAAACAATACTGAGAGAAACGGGTATGATTGCTCAGATGTTTTTATTGGAGATTGTACGATGCAGTAATATTTCTTGTTCCAGCCTCTAACACCCTCGGGTGTATATACATCTGGATTGCTTCATTTCTGACTTTTCATATTGAAGCAACTCTATAGAACCTAAAGCTGCCATTTGCATGATATGTGAACTAGTATCTCTACAAGTTATGAGCAAACAAGAAAAAAATCGGACGATATGAAAATGATAGGATTTCATGGCTCTTCATTAAGATGAACACATGAATATCTCATTGAAAGGCTTCATTATTGTCATATGTTTAATACAGGAAAGAAAGGACAGGTTATGAAATAAACCGCTTAATAACGAGTTTCTTCTCCATTCCAGAATAACAGCCGAGGAATCTCAGAAAGTCCATAGAGACGCTGAACAAACATTGTCAACGTTAGATATCCACTCGATCTCGCAATTTAATGCCACCGAGAGACCGGAGGATGCTGAATCAGCGGGAGAAAGTGGAGGCCGTCAAGAGGAAGCACAGACTAGCGAACTTGGACAAAAACCGGAGATAAGGTTGGTTGGTATGGTCAAGGTTCAATTAACCTGGTTCAGTAGGCTCATAAAGTGATAGAACGAGAGGAGGAACGTGTCAATCTACAGCACAAAATGATCTCACAAGCCTGGTCGAGAAGAGTCTCAAAAGTGTGCTGAGAATAATTAAAAAATTAGATTCTGGAAAGATGTTCAGTAGTGAATTATAAGCATTGAGCCTAGGTTATTCAGATAGGGGGCTTTTCTTTAACAATAATAAAATATCGTCTTTTCGAGTGGTTATGCACCTAGAAGAACGTTAACTGCCCCTATTAATTAATGTAAATAAGCAACATGACATTGATTTTACAGAACCTCATCAATGCTGCTGGATAATTCGCCCTCACCTCTTACAACCGGAAATCAGTCAAATGATGCTTTCTCCCATCAACATGATATCGATCAACCAGAAGGCGATGGAAGCAAGACAACAGACTCAACACAAAAAGGTGAGCCCACCACAGGTTTCAATTTCGCTTTGTCATTGGTCCCGGTCCCCAAATATGTCTTTCGGTCATTTAACCAGCATAGATAAAGGCAACTCCACAACATCCTAATAAGAGTGATAAAATCAATTTTCTCATAGGGAAGTGGGCAAGTAGCAGGTATCCCACATAAAATTTACATACGCACACTCACTGAAACATTTTTATCTACTTTTCTCTGAGTCGTGTCAACCAGGATTCAAAATTACTGACATGTTTATGGTTTCATGTTGGCGCTGGACATTGCTTTGTGTTACTTCACTCGAGCTAAATAGCGACAGAAACTCATTTGTGTGCTGTATCTAAGACCAATGTATTTCTGTGAGTTGTTCATTTGAAGAATCTTGAAAGAAATCACATTTTGCAGATGCTGATGTTTCGGGCCGTGGCGGTGATATGCACACACAGAGTTCTAACAGTTTTTTTGAGCCGAATCCGCTACAAACCAGCTCACCATGTGTAACCAGTGATCTCAACCCTGATCAGCGGGCAGCCAGTTATCACCCCATTATCCTGGATGATATAGCGATGATGGAGGACAGTGAAGATTATTACTCAAATTCTGGAGTGTTTGACGCATTAGTTCTTAAAATTGAAAGGTGATTTTCAGCGGACATATTTCTTTTTTTTTTATTTATGATAATACTCAGTTAGTTGTTGGGGTAAAATTTTGAGTTTGAGTTTATAATCAATCAGTTTCAACGATTAATAATTCAGGTTCACAAGAGGTATTTTATCTAGTCAGCATAAGCAGAAGCACCATATCGTGAATAGATGAGTGGCTTTCTGTTCCATTAAGTTAAACACACCAAAAATAATCATTTGTGAATTTTACATTATAGCTTCTGTGTGGAGAAAGGAGTTCGCAACTTTCAGTATCTGCAAGACCCTGGTTGTGCAACCAAACTTTTTGTGTTCGGCAAGAACATCACCAAGTTAAACAACGAACTGAATGAACTGGCAGCAAATCAGGGCTGTGCTGACTTCCGAGTTTTCACAAGAGACCGTGAGGAGGGCGAAGAGATATTTTCACCGTTAGTCAATGTTTGCGAAGCGGGAGATCTAGCAGACAACTATGAACAGTTGAAACCGCCTTCTGAAAGAGAGTTCACATTCCTCACATGGAAGAACATAAAAGGGAGGAAGCGTATAGTCGAGTATTCTCGTTGTGAGATGCTAGTGTATGCTGAGGATAAGAACAGGAATGGAGTGGCGTCAGAACCTGACATCTGGGCACTACTCACTGGACATCATATCCTTGACGTGCAGCAGCAAAGATTTCTTCAGAATGTTGACTCTCAACATCGTTACAATCAGACATGGGACAGCATGTGTGCTCCATCCAAGGAAGTTAGTTTTGGTCTACTCACTCATGATGGACATGTGATCGATGTATGCGGACCTCCCATATGGCGGTTTTGGCGTAACCTTTCAGAATCAGAATCAGAATCAGAAGGATTTGGGGACCACCCATTTGACAAATTCTACAATGATATACTGTGCATTCGGCTGGATAATGCGCAGCTGAAAAAATTTGGTCTGCTAGATGAGAATTCTGAAACTGGAATTATGAGAACTGAATTAAAAACTTCTCCTAGTGCTCTCAGTCTCTCCAATCTTGAAAGACATTCGTTCAAGGATAAGGGAATCTTCCCTCTGACAACACCAGTGGATATGAGAAAGTTTCTCCCAAGAAGCCGTGACGGGAAAAAGGTATCAGTTCGCGTTGCTGTGGATGGAAAGTTGGGCAAGATAGGGATAGGGAATGTGAAATCTACTTCAGAAGGATATAAACGAGGACTTCACTTTGCACTGACATTGGACAATGGTAAAGTGTAAGTATTGGTATCTGGTAGATGATTTTGATCAAACACATGTACTCTAAAATTGCACATGACATACTCCATGTAATGATATTGAATAGAAAACAGAAGAATTACAAAATAACCCGGGTATACAGGGTTGAACACAGTTTGAACGCAGCTAAGATCACTAACACAAAAATATGCAGTAGAAACAGGAAAATACATCAGCGATTTTCATAGCCACATAAAACTATAAATGTTTAGGTTTATTTTCACATTATGTGTACATTTTTATTTCACTAATTGTTATGGATCATGAATGAGTGCTTTTTTCGCAACAGCAAAAATATAAAGGTGCGTTTATATTGTCAATTAATCTGCATAATTGAACAACACCGACATACCATAACTGTCGGCAGTAAATGTCGGTGTAATATAGGTTATAACGATTTTGCTTTTACACTAGATTTGTCGGTCTAATAACTCTACCCTGTTCTATCAATCAAGCAACTATATTGACTAATCATTACTATTACTATCAATCATTACTATCAATCATTCTATCATACTATCATTCTATCAATCCTTACTATCATCAATCATCTTGATTAATCTGGACACCTCAGTTTTTGGTACAGTTTTGTTGACATCAGGTGGCTGCTCCATTGTTGCCATCTTGTTCCCTCTGGCATTTAACCTTGACATTGACACACATGGTATTTTGACCTGTTGACCTGAATGACCTACATATCTGTATTTTAATTGGCTATGTATCAATGGAATCGGACCCTGTGTCGTCCATTCTGTGACATGATCACAGAGCAACGATTTCATTAAACTCCGATAAGTCTGCACCGACACAATGTTTACATTAGAAGATTTGTCGGTGTTTAATGTCGGTGTTGTTCAAATAAGCAGATTAGTTGACAATGTAAACGCAGCCTCAATTGCCTTGACTATGTATAACACTTCAATTCGTTACTTTAGTCATGACCATTAATACTAGTAAAAGGAAAACTGATTCTCATATTATGGGTTTGGTTTTGTAGTCCTGTACACTATTGGAGTTTGATCACGACTCAGTGCTAATGTCTCACCTACATAAAATTAAGCTCCCTCCAATAAGAGTCATCAAAAGACAATTGCTATGAGCGTTTTTTATAATTTATAATTTCTGATTTTTTTCTTTTCACTAGATTACCTGAGGGCACAAGTGGCGCAATTATCCATACTATAGACAGACAAGATAAACAAGGTATAGCTACTGGGATGCTTGTTTCAATTTTCAAAGACCCAGATCTGAGTTGTGGTGCTACCTATGAAGGGGTAGTTCTCTGGCCAGCCCTAAGACAACTAGAACACTACCATAACGATAGAATAGGAACTATAAGGCCTGTTGGAGGCGACGAGTTTTCTGAAAAACAGTGTACGGATGTGTTCGACAGCTTGTCACATGATAATGACTCAGGAATATCTGAAGGTTGAAATTGTACATATGTGATGTGGTAGTCTAATCGCTCAACCTCTGCCCGGGTTGCTGGTGGTGGCATTCAATTATCGAACATCACTCGATATGGTTGGAAATACGGAATACCACATTGAGCGCTGAAGTTCTAGAGCACTTTAACTAATAGTGTATTGTTAACTATGTATAAGTATGTATATCAGCCCTTCAAGCTGTATGATATCTTGTCCGTTTGTACATAGCATGTGTTTGAAACAATTATAATGCTAACTGACAAAATAGATCTGAAATACGTTCTTTTTCTATCCTGTGCAAACAAATATGCTTTGAGCAGATTTTATTTATAATTTCATCATAACATTAACTAAGTGGGAACAAACATCGACCATAAACAACATTTAACATTTTATGCAGGGTTATCACAAGCATTATCTTTCTATGTATGTGTCATGAATGCTAAATAAGTCAATGATTCACCAGATTATTCTTGCTCAATGCTCAGACTCTCGGCTTTATGGGAGGAGTATTTAAATATCTTCTTTCACTATTATAGTTTTTTTTTTCATCTGTTTTTGCGCAAAATGTAAAACATTTTTCTCAAAATGATTTAGATTGCCAAATAAAGTATTAACAAAAAATGGATATTGAGATTGGTAAACTACTTTGGGAGATTAGAGTTCCATAAAAAAAGCTATTGGGTATTAAAAAAATCCCTGCCCATTAATCAGGCTTCTATATGTCTGTTGACATTTACTCTGCTTCAAGTTTTTTTCTCCATCTTGTGCTTATTGCAACAGGATACTAGACGCTGTAAAACGGTTGCGTACATGAGACGGTTCTTGTACATTCCATTGTTTACTCAAAATAACTTATATGTCGCACTAAGCAGAAAATGAGTAAGAGAAATCAAGTATCAAAAGTTTCCATGAATTGCAACATTATGAAAGCGCATAGGTGTACTCTGTATACAATGTGTATAATGATGGACTAAGATCAAATTGTCACTGCCAATGACTTCTAGGATGCGTTCTACATGATGGATCACATTTCACTTTCATCCATCTTCCATGTCTACGTCAAAATTCTTTTCTTTCACTCTAGAACCATGATGGGTGCTCAACCTTTGTTATGCAAAAATCCAAATTCCAAAGGAACATGGCTTGGTGTGATTGAAGCTGTAGTTGGTTGTGGGAGGAAGGGGTTCCTGGGCCCACACTGGAAAATCTTTAGGTTTGAAACTCGAAATTGAGGCATCTGATGATCTTGTGATCAAATCACGAGGTAAAATTTGATGATGATGATGATGATAAAAGAGAAATCAAAATACCAAAATACGTCAATATATTTTTAAAATATGCTATAATATATCCATCCATTGTACCATTGATGATGAATGATGTCACATGTCAGTTCACGCACTGTAACACACAACCTTGTCAAACAAGGAAATGAGCCACCATATTTTAAAATGAGATATAGGTTGGGCACTAGTGCCCTAGAGGAGTAAGGTATCCACAGAAGAAAAAATCCCCATTTCACACGCTTATTATATTGTTATATTATTCACATAAGTTATGGCGCAGCTATCGCAGCCTCTGCTGGTACTCGTGCCCGTATTTAGCAGAGTACGTGTACCAGCAACCTTTTTCTCACAACTTTTACAGTTAGTGATAGAATACAAGTCAATCAATAGTCTAGCTGAAATTTGTTCACCCTCTGCGCCTCATATTGATCTCCATCTCTTATTTATTTATTGTTTTATAAGGCAACCAGCTATCATGCAGGGAATTTACTAGAATAAGTTTGTGTCCTCCAGTGGCGGAGTGATATTGCAAAAATCGAGGTGACACAGTTTTTTTTATATTCTTTCGCTACCACAGGGTGAACCAAATTGTTCGCTAGGGATTTGCTATGCTTATTTTATTGAAGCCATTGACTGTAGCTGAATGCTGAAAACATAGACTTATTATACTACTAGTATATTAAGTCTATGGCTGAAAACTTTAACATGACAACAATATTTCATAACAGCAATAAGTCATGCTTATATTGTTTAATCTTTCACATGCAAACATTAAAAACACCAGTTAAAATAAGTGGCATCTCATCGTTGTTGGTGGACCAGCTTGGACGTCTTCCAATAATTCTACCATCTCTGCAGTGTTGGTAAGTACAAAATAAACCGTTGCATAAGGTTTAGAAATCATATTTTCTGCCTGGTTTTGAGCCTTGTATTGAATAGACTTTTTACACTAGCTGTGTGCCAAGGTTTAACGCATCCATAATCTGGACTAGAAAGCGGTGAGTTGTAGCTTGTTTTGTCTTGCTTTTTACATTTACCAGCTAAGGATCCGTGGATGTCTAGGCCAATCCTATGGGACTTCATGGTAAAATTTAGAGGTTTGCTTTTCACAAAACTTGTACTTGCAATGATTTTATCAAGGGTGATCAAGTCAATGATACAAGGTCACTGCTAATAATAATCGGCAATGAAGGAGCATCGGTCATTATTCACGAATAAATCTTATATGAGGAGGAGCGAACTTGATACCAACTGTAGCATCCTTAATCGTGACCCAATAGAATCACACTGACATCGATACTCACTATTATATTATGATATATTATATCTCTGATTGGTAAAGTCAATTTAGTTTGAGAACCTCATGCATGCTCGGCCTCGCCTCTTATTCCAAAACAAATATGTAGCGGAGTCGTCACACCAATTTCCTTGTGATAGTACTCAAGCTTTTTCGGTCAAAGATATACATCCAATTCAGGAATCCGCTATATCTCACTAATGAAATTTTTTTGCCAATGCTATATGTTTTGCCAATCACAATTCGCCAATCACATTCTACCAAGGACATTTCGCCTGATCAGTGTGGTATAGAACAGCACTAGAGATATGTATATATTATATACTCTGTGATAGCACAGTTCATACTTACAAGCCAGCTCTCAGTGGCATAATTATATTTTACTACAGACGTACGACTCGATAATGGAGAGTTTGACAATAACAGCCATTGGAGTGGGGTCTGTAGGAGTTATGTTGGTGATCTGGTCTGTTATAGCGATGCTCTATAGTCGATTTTGCTCAGCTGGATGGAATTTAAACATGAACTACCAGACACCTGATACTAGTAAGTTTGTCATACAAACAATCTGATTACACTAAAAGAGTAAATATTAGCTAGAGATTAATTTCGCATGTGTGGAGGTGACTTAATGTTAGCTAGCAC
The DNA here is from genome assembly GCA_914767715.1 of Membranipora membranacea. NCBI lineage: Eukaryota > Metazoa > Bryozoa > Gymnolaemata > Cheilostomatida > Membraniporidae > Membranipora > Membranipora membranacea. The sequence goes on along the minus strand of OU612073.1, from coordinate 10,459,511 downwards.
CAATTTTCACTACAGAAGGTTGATATTTATAACTAGTAATGAGGTTTAGTAAATGAAAGCTATGAATTACACTATTTCAGGCCTGTAAGAAATGGCAAACATATCCTCTTGTCTTGTGAATACTCTATTGTTTTAGGGTAATTATGGCTTTGACCTTGTGGCAAGTGCCAAAAGATAGCATAACCCTAAAAAAGTCATCATGAAGGGAAAAAACTAGAGGATGATTTTTTAAGTCATTACTGTTAGATTTTATCAATTTAATTTTTTCATGAAAAAGAAGAAATGAAAGATCAGAGACGCTCTCATTTGATGACTCTCATATTTTACTTTGGCTCTTATAGGAAGCAGCTTTTACCCAAATGATCCCATCTTTTTTCGATATTGCGTCCTCGCCATTGAGACAACAAATATTTCGCCGCCAATGTTCCGGGATGTGGCGTGTGATAAGAAGATCTGATTAAATTGATTTTTTTTTATCAATCATCCCTATATTTTTGAAGATTTGAATGAATTTATGCCGGATACTGCGAATACAAGGACTGTGATAGTAATAGAAAGAGGAAACAAAGGTTCACAGCCTGAGATATGGATCAGTTCTAGAGACCAGAGTGTGGACGATGGCTGCACTAGCAGCATTAATAATGCAGCACCACCATCGTACGAACAATGCAGAGATACACGTGACTTTGTTGATGTTAGTACAGAACCAACAGATGATAGATGCACTCTCCATCAGGAAAATCCTAATCTTAATACTCGAACAAACAAAAATACAGATGCCATCACGGATTGAGCTCAAATATAAACATTGAGAGTCCTTTATCGAGTTTGAGTTTTTTATGTTCAGGTGGAGTCTATAGTTAAGTTATATCTGGAGGAGCTAGTTTGGGGTGACTTAAGGTTAGCTAGCAAGAATTTTCATTTGTTAAACTTGGTTTGTTTTTTTTTGTTTAAGGTTTTTTTTTAAGTTTAAGTTGTTTTTTATGTTTGAAATTTTAAGTTTAAGTTGTTTTTTATGTTTGAAGTTTTAAGTTTAAGTTGTTTTTTATGTTTGAAGTTTTAAGTTTAAGTTTTTCTCTAATAAATCATTCAGTACACACTTGAAAATATTTTTGTACATAATCATTCTTGCTCACACACTGTAAGTATTTCAATTTCTTTACCTATTTCAAAAACAAAATTTTCCTCATCATTTTTGCAATGAATAGTTTCATGGTTGATTTTGACTCTGATTTGTCACGAAGAGAGTGATAGTGAAGTGATTGTGACAGAATAAGGTTTCTTGTGTCATTCTATTGTTCACAGGCCAATTTAGAATACTGCTCTAATTTCATTAACAGCCTGTGCCCAGTTTCACCTGATTTCAACTCATAGTTGGGTAGAGAAGGTACTAAAAAGTAATATTTTAATGATAGTGTATATTAAACGGTACCTTTTTAGTACCCCACCTTCGAGTGAAAATCAGCTAGAAACCAAGGCCACAGAATGTTGATGTAATTAGAGCAGTTTTCTAACTGTGAACTCTAGAATGATAACTAGAATCTGATTTTGTCACAACCACTTCAAAGACATGCCGTGCTGCCCCAATTCGGTGTGGATTCGAGCTGTGGAAAGCCACTGTTTGTCAATCGAAGAGTGTACTTGCAGTGATCACCTTTTTGCAGCAAACTTTTATACAATCATAGACTATCCATTGTCTCTGCTACAACGTACTGCTGTTAGAACAGAAAATAATATCACTGAAGTCTGGAATGATAGACACTCTATGGGTTTTTTAGTTCAAAAACACCATTTTACCCTGCAAACAACAGTTCAAATACTTTCGAAGATATTATATGAACATTTATCATTTTTAATTGGGGGTTCAGAGGAATATATTATCTTTTAAACTGAACTGACACTATTCAATTGGTGATTTCCAAGTTGTTTCAACTTCAACAACACCGGTTTAATTTTTGATGGGAGGCCTAAATTGTAAAATAATATACTGACATTGACACATGATATTGTTACCAAGAAAACTTGCCACTTCCAACGCTTGCTTTTATTAGATCCGATCATTGTCTGAATGTAAATAACTTGGGTTGTTTTCAGATATATTGTAGAATGCCTGCCAGACATACTTAATTAATCCTTTGAAATAGTTTAAAAGTAGTCTACGCACTGTGCAGGATTTGCTTGGATTTTTCCTCTCATTACTTTTACATTAATCTTACTTCATATAGCCTAGGGTCCAATAATACACATTGTATGACCTTTTGTCAATGTCATGAATGACCGCCCTTATTCAAAATGAAAGAAATTCTGGCTGACATTTTCTTCACTACTTGGCAGTGAATATCTCTGCTCATGGGTATTTCCCAAACATGAGGCTACTTTTCCCAGAGTCTGACTGGAATACTCTCATACCTGGAGCAATATAGTAGGTGGCATGAATAGAAATCAATAGATAATGCAGTTTTAGTGCTCCCCTTGATTAACTTATAACACTCAAGAGCAGACAACTCCAGCGAAATCCTGCATTGTTCTCAGACTTTTTCCCCTCCGGGGGGCCGTCGGACAGGGGCAAAGTCTGGGGGGCTCAGACTAGTTTAAAAGCAGTGATTTTTATAACTGAATGCACATAAAATTGACAGTGAAAACCATACATCTATCTCATTTATGTATTTTACTGTTTGTATTATGGTTCCTAAAGAGTACACACGGCACAAGTAGAGTGGGTTAGCATCCTGCACAGGCCCAAGGTAAAAGTAGAATGAATGGTTTCAAGAAACAAGATTGAGATCGTTAGTGAGAGATGAGTAAAAATATTCTGTGAAAAGTTCACAGTCCGAGCCTTGTAACATTTTAGATACATCACTGTAGCACCAATCTGTCGCTCAGGCAATGTGGGTAATAAAACAGCTTCGGCATTACAAAACTTATAGTCGCCATGACACATGTACACGTAGAATAAACATGTTGTAGTATAGTCTGTTACACCACACCACACCACACCACACCACACCACACCACACCACACCACACCACACCACACCACACCACACCACACCACACCACACCACACCACACCACACCACACCACACCACACCACACCACACCACACCACACCACACCACACCACACCACACCACACCACACCACACCACACCACACCACACCACACCACACCACACCACACCACACCACACCACACCACACCACACCACACCACACCACACCACACCACACCACACCACACCACACCACACCACACCACACCACACCACACCACACCACACCACACCACACATGCACTAGTCTGAGCCCCCAGATTTTTCCCACAGTCGGGGGGGGGGGGGGGTTGCACAAACTGATAACATAATCGTAGAGCGAACATCGAGCTACTGGTTTTTGTTCACACAGAAATAGCATGATGTTTATTTTGCGCACCCGAACCAAAACATTGTGTGGTCCCTCGTTGTGTGAAATAATAGACAAGGTATATAAAAAGGTGAATACTTACACATACGCCAAATATGGCCAAATTAAAACTTCATCATAAAAGCAAAAATATTGATAAAACACAACCTCTGGTGGAAAAGCCCTGATCAATTTTACAAATGCCAAATGAAGAATGTTGGCTGACAAGTGACCGTTTTATTGACACACCAAAGAAAACGCTGCTGCCAGGAAATTGGGTTATAAACCCCTTTAGAATTGGGATCTAAAATTGAATATGATTGTATATAAGAAAACAAATAGATCAATTGTTTTTGATTACACATCGAGAGAATGTGACATCATCTTGGGCACCCAAACACTTGACGACCCATATTATCATAGGCGATTTTGCAGGGGGTGCCATGATTGTCCCTTCAAAACAGCTTTGGGCAGTCAAGCTATGTTGTTATAAAACTTTCAAATGTCATCCACTATCAATGAAGTGAAAAGCATTTTCAAGTATTATTGGTCAATGAAATGTATTATTGGCTAGGCCAATGTCATATGGTCAATCACCTCCCATAATGATTTACCCCCTCACTATTTGTGGTCTACGCTTGGGTATACTTATATACACTTGAATGGTTTTAGTCTTATATAAACTTTCCTAAACAGAACTTTTTGTTTTTTCAAGGCAAAAGAATTCAAAATTCTAAAACAGTGCCAATAATGTTGTCAAGTTGTCATTCAGTGTCACATCCAGAATATCTAGAGTTTGGGGATTTCCCCCTTCTGAAAAAGTGACATTATTTTTGACATGACATGACATGACATGAAAATATAACTTAGATTTATCATATTATGGAAAGAAATGTAGTAAGAGCGCCATTCTGTGCACCCTTCTAACAGCCAGGCAATAGTAGCATTGTGAGATAACTGAAATGCAAAACAGTACAGTGGTTGTCGGCTTTTTCAGTGCAAACTCTCCAAAGTTCATTGGCAAAACTAAATCCTAAACCACACTGTACAGACGATAATAATGCTAGAAAAAGCAGGGAAATGATGAAGATAAAAAATATTCTCAATGACTTATTAATGATGATGAGTTGGAAATCTGCTTCAATCAAACTGTCACTGGTAATTATGTTACACAATAACAGCTTATAAGGTTATTTTTTACTTTTATCACATATGGGTTAAGGAAATTAGATTTCTGAATCCAAGAAACATCCCAGCAGGTACCAAAATAATCTCATGGCTAACATTGTGTCTCGCTTATCATGGTTATCATTTTATTTATGCTGCGAGATTTGCCGAGTCGGAGTCATCTTTCCATCATCAATGAGTGGATTACTCACAGTCTGATAAAGCTCTGTTTATGATAGTTTGTCTTCCAAGTTTCAACATAATCAGTGATGGGGAATTTAGACCAATTGTGGATGCCATTCATCTATGACATATATCACTTGGCGTTTCATCCAATAGAAGGTCTAGCTGAAGAACCTAATAGGGAATCATTAAGCGAAGACTAACAATCAACCTGACCCGAAAAGGAAAAGACAAAGGAAAGCTAGTAAGTGCCATAACGCTTGTCATTATGATTCAATGAGAGAAACGACTTTCAAAAATCAGTTATATAAATAGTGAAGTCATTCTTAAAGTGTGGGGAATCATGATTTTTAAGTCATTATATCTAGAGTATTTAGCATAGTCATAGTCTCCAAAACTGATAAGGATAACCTCGCTTCAAAAGTAAGTTTTGTAACAAACTGTGAGAGATTGTGAAAGCAGTGGTCCAATACACCTTGCAGACACAGGGTAAAACAACCTTATAACTAATACCAACTTATCCGTTCATCCCAAAGCCTGAGTTTCCCCACAGCCTGGTTTTTCCCACAGTCTGGTTTTTCCCATAGCCTGGTTTTCCCCACAGCCTAGATTTTCCCATAGGCTATTGTTCACAGGCCAATTTAGAATACTGCTCTAATTTCATTAACAGCCTGTGCCCAGTTTCAACTGATTTCAACTCATAGTTGGGTAGAGCAAGGAGTTGTAGACTCCTTGGGTAGAGAAGGTACTAAAAAGTAATATCTTAATGATAGTGTATATTAAACGGTACCTTTTTAGTACCGTCTTACCCCACCTTCGAGTGAAAATCAGCTAGAAACCAAGGCCACAGAATGTTGATGTAATTAGAGCAGTATTCTAACTGTGAACTCTAGAATGATAACTAGAATCTGATTTTGTCACAACCACTTCAAAGACTTTGTCAATCGAAGAGTGTACTTGCAATGATCACCTTTTTGCAGCAGACTGTTATACAATCATAGACTATTCATTGTCACTGCTACAACTTACTGCTGTTAGAACAGAAAATAATATCACTGAAGTCTGGAATGATAGACACTCTATGCATTTTTGAGTTCAAAAACACCAACTTAGCCTGGAAACAACAGTTCAAATGCTTTCGAAGATATATGGACATTAATCATTTTTAATTGGGGGTTCAAAGGGATATATATATACTGATCTTTTATAGGTTAAATATGCCTCTTTTTGCAGGCAAGGTAGTTTGACAATAAAATGGTTAATAATACATGTTTTGAAATATAACTTTTGGTTTTACACCATAACAACCAGTGCCTGTAGAAAATTAGAATCATATCAATTGAGATTAAGGTTAAAGGTTAAGTTAAAGATTATCCGGTATGATAGAGTGGGGCCGAGAGCTGACAACTTCCATTTTGGCGATTTTGGTGATATGAATATAATTGAAGACAGAATGACAGCCTATCCCAGGCTAGATGAGATGACAGCTTGTCAAATAACTCGCCCTATCTTGAATTAATGACGATCTCCTGAAATGTGAGGCAACCCCCTGACCTTACCCATGGTAAAACAAGGGGGTTTAGATAAAAACATGGTTTACAAATACGAGTGGCGGCCGCGAAAAATTTAAAGTATTCTGCCTGTGAAATAAATGTAGTCAGCTACCGACTTCCAATTTCCAAGTGTGGGTGTATATAATGCTCTAATGTCTTTGTACATAGGACATCTATAAAGGAAATGTTCAGGGGATTCATCCTCTGTCAAACAAATACAGCATGGGGAAAAGGTTATTTTAAGTTTATATAAATGTAGCTGAAGATTGCAGTGACCTGTAAGTAAGGCACAAATCCCACCAAGAACCTGAGGATTAATATCCAATGGAAGTTGGCATTTCTGTAAAATATTCTCATAAATGTTCTTGCCGGCAAGCAGCCCAGAGCAAGGATTGGCTCGACAGTAAGTTGTAAATCTGGATTTCCACTTCTCTCTGACAATATTTTTGATTTTGGCCTGAGTAAAATCATGAGTATTCAATTGCTTCGGATCGGTATTACGTGTGCCAATGAATTTATCTAGTTCTGACTTTAATGTTTGTGCATAAAGACTTTTGTTGTATTTTTCTAAAATGTCTAAATTCTTAATTTTTTGAAAAGATCTCAGTAAATTTAACTTTTGGGAAAGATATTTCAACTCAAGTGGAAAAATATCACTGAAAGCAAAAATATGTTCAGCAGCGGGATTAAATGATGTTCTGGTAAGGTCTTTAACCATTTGATAGACTGAAAGACTGATAGACTGAAAGGGATATATTATCTTTTAAACTGAACTGACACTATTCAATTCCAAGTTGTTTTGACTTCAACAACACTGGTTTAATTTTTGATGGGAGGCCTAAATTGTAAAAGAATATACTGACATTGACATAGGATATTGTTACCAAGAAAACTGGCCACTCCCTACGCTTGCTTTTAATGGATCTGGTCATTGTCTGATCGTAAATATCATGGATTGTTTTCAGATTAATTGTAGAATGCCTGCCAGACATACTTAATTAATCCGTTGAAATCGGTTAAAAGCAGTGATTTTTATAACTGAATGCGCATATGATTTACAGTCAAGGCCCCAATACCATTTCACTGTTGTCTTTTACTGTTTTGTATTGTGGTTCCTAAAAATCCCACATCCCACAAGCAAGCAGAGTGGATGAGCATGCTGCACAGGCCCAAGGTAAAAGAAGAACAAATGGTTTCAAGTAACAAATTGAACTTGTTATTGAGAGTTGACTAAAGATATTCAGTAAACATTCCACTGTCTGAACTTTCCACATACATCACTGTAGCACCATGTCAATTCTGTCTCTTAGGCGATATGGGTAAAACCACTTTGGCGTCATGAACCTTCATGACACATACAAACTACAAACTACTATAAACATGCTGCTGTCCTCTGTTACACTACACCAAACATGCACAAACTTAAAACTTAATTAAAGAGCGACATTTAAAACGCACCTTGTCCCATGGCGGCCACTGTTTTTTATGCAAAACAGCATAACTTTTATTTTGCACGCCCAAACCAAAAGACATCGTATGATCATTTGTTAAATGGAACTGAATACATGGAACACAAAAAGGTGAATACTTACAAATACGCAAAATATGACCAAATTTAAACTTCATCATAAAAGCAAAAACATTGTAGACCGTTTAGCTCTGCGGCTTTTCGTTCTCTGTCAGCATCAGTCTAAATGAGGGTCACTTTTGCACTAAAAAACATGCCATATGGCCGCATTCAAAAATTGAAACTCTGTCGGATCCTTCTCAACTCCAACCAGTTCAAGTTATTTTTGGCCTTATAAAAATGCAGAATAGCGGGATCCTCTGATTAACTGGTGGGTAATTATGCTGACTTGAAATTCACAAAAATAACCAAGGGAGGACCCTAGGTCTTTTTTCCGCCCAGATTAAAAAATAGATTTGCTTCTGACTAACCTCATAAGGAAGAGCAACTCCTGCTGATCTTGAATCTGTAGTCCGTTTGGGTCTGCAGCTTTTCGTTCTCTGTCAGCATCCGTTTTAATGAGGGTCACTTTTGCACTAAAAAAACATGCCATACGGCAGCAGTCAAGAATTAAAGCATAGCTATCATATCCATCTGTAGCGACAACCAGCTGTTTGGTGTTAGTCTGATAAATAAACAAATATAAATAAGTTAGTCTGGGAATCCATAAATATAAAATAAAGTTATGAATTTAGCCATTGAAAAGATAGTTTTTGTAAATAGAGGTGTACTAAAGCACCCTAGTGTCCAGATAGTTTTTAAATTTCAGCATTTTGATGCAGTGAAAATTCACGAAAGCAAGAACAAATACAATATCAGTTTTGTTGAACAAAATAGGGTGGTTAATTTTTTTTATTTCCTGTCTATATGGCAGGAAGGATGTATAAATAGCCTTACAATGAAAACATTCATCAATATCATAAAGTGTCTGAGACGTCACTGAGAAAAGAAAATATTGAAACAAGTTGAAAAATTCAATCAATGATTCAGTTATAATTGGCTGAGGTAAATCCCCTTTACTTGTAGTTCAATGACTAAATGCCCTTATTTGGATTTAATACCCTCAGAATATGATGAGGTTATGTTTTGAGCCCCATAGTCCTAGCCTATACTCCGAGCTTCATGTTGTCATTGTTGCCGAGCTGTGTGATATAATGTAAACCATGGGAAGAGTTTTCTTGTATAAAAATGATATGTTTACACAAAGGGAAATATTTTCATATTGCTCAGAGGACTTGTATCAAATATTGTCTATCATGTCTCTAGGTTATGAAGTCATTCATATAAACTGTTCTTTACAATGCAGAGCTGGCTGTATAAATAAATTTCACATTCTTCTGTCAACATACACAATTCTACAGGTCAACAAATTGAGTCAATGTGTCAAATTATCAATAATCAATCGCCCTGAGCAACTGAACACATTGTAAAAAATAGAGGTCGCCCAACAAATTTTTGATATATTTTCAAAAACTGTAAATACCCCACTTTTCACACTAGTTAATCAAACACCTAAGGTTAGGTATGAAATTACCATTGAAAACAGCAGAGTGATCATAGGGACATGAGAGCATGGCAACAAGCAAGGAAAATCATCACTCGGCTTTCCGATAACTTAACTCCAAAGTAGTAATTTCACAGACTCAAATATGACCAAACATTATTATGTTTGTTTTGTAGATCTATGCACCTTCCCAGCCATCTGCACACACTAAGAGAATTGATTTATGATGATGTGTCTTACCTTATCATACTGACTATAGTAAGCTCCGACTCAGGTGACCACGAGGAGAGACTCTAGAGAGAACCTCTTAGTCAGACGGAATAATCTGTTAATATCCAGAGCTGCCTGCTCTAGTGATGCCTCATCTGAGCTTTCTCTGTAACCAACAGAAAATATTACCAAACAACAAACCATGGCTAGCTTTAATGTAAAGTATACCTATCAGTTGTTTTCATTAACTTACATATTAATAGGAACACACAAGCAGAGCAACCCCTCCCACCCTCACTGAAGCTACCTTAAATAATCAAATTGACTAATTTGATTTTCTTCCCATCAAACGGTAATCTTTATCAGAGGAAAACTTATCATTTCACCGGAGGTTCCCACAAATTGATTTACCCTAGTCGATGAGTTCATTTTTTCTAGTTGAATAACCTATATCAATTGGTTGTGGTCCAATCGTCTCATTTTCCACACTAGCTAGTTTTGAGTATGAAAGCTGTGGATACCAGCACGTTCATACTTAGCGATTACCATAAAAAAAGGTTGTTGCCTCACTCGAGTGTTTATCTTGTGGAGTCAAGCACATATTGTATTGTCAGAGTGGGCAAATAGAATCCATTTCATTAAAAATTTACTGCCATCATTATTACCCTTCATGTGAATATTTGCAGCCTCCAGCCACCCCTCAGTGTACTCAGTAAGTCAGAAGACTCCACTACACTACCTACCTCAGGAAATAAATATCAGTATTATTCCCGAATAATTAAATATCATGTCAATGAAAATGCAGGAAACCTTTATGTAGAAATTATTATTTTATAACATTTTATATACTGTATCTCAGTGTGGCTGTGGCTGGTGCTAAATTTTTCGCCTTTTCTAAGGAAACGAAGCCAAATTTCCACCTATGAAGTTTTTGACATGCCCATGCTGTTCCCCAGCAACCTACTGTATTAACTTATAGATCTTAATTCTTACGTATTGGGAGTTAGCCAGGAAATGGCGTATTAGTCGCCCCCTTCCTATGGGGGAACCCCCAGCTATCTTTTAATCATTGAGGTAAGAAAAAAAAAAGATTGTTTTGTAACATTTTATACACTTCATCTTTTGCGGTATAGCTGATACCAAATAATAGATTAAGCCCAGTTCCTAGTTGCAACTAATTTTAGACATATTTTTAGCTTTGCACGCCTGCATAACAGTATACTTTTTCAAGCCATGATAAATCCTTTGGAAAATTGAAACATGGTGCTGCCAGTAATTCAAAATATCACAAAATACTATTCTCCCCATGGCTCTAATGCGCAGGTGAGGTATCACAATCAATGATTTCATAACTTACGATTTAATTTGATCTCGGTTCTATGTTTGCCTCAAATGTCAATACTACAATCTTTAATATTTTAATGAAGTTTCAGGTTACCGCTCTGTCTTAAACATCATCCACAAAAGATGAATCATAGACAGCGGGTTTTAATCCTGACTCTATCAATAAAGAGTTGCAAAGAGAAATCTTACTATTGATCTTCATGACTTCAATGTATACCAAGAATGAGCCAACCCAGTCAGCTCCATTTCATTCAATTCTCCTTCGCACTCAGAGCACATCCAATGCAGTCTAATTTCACAGACGGTTCTTTCTCCTCTGCTTTCACAGTTCTGACAAGCAGGGCAATGGAGTCTTCCTCTACCTGCCCTTTACCCTGACAAGCAATCTGACAAAGTATGCCTGAATTTTTTCAAAAAGGCTTAAGTGATTGAACTTATTTTTGTTGTCAAAAGTGATGTATTGATTGGTATTTTTATTGGATGTCTGCTATGATATATGTTAACAATGGTGACGTTGTGCAAACCTCTGAGATTGCAACCTCCAAGTGTGTTTTGACCATTAGATCAAGATGTGTACGGGTAAAAGGGGTCATCATAGGATAGTATAATATGTTAGGAAGATATTACAACATCAAAGTTGAATGGTTCTCCGAAATCAACTCAATTATGCAGTCAATAAATGTGATACAGATCCTGGTATAGTATTTTGTAAGAGCCATAAAATAAAACTTTGGTTACAATAAGATGTCATAAAATATCAACTTTCACTATCAAAATAATTTATTTTTATAGTATTACAATCAATATTTGTTGGTGAGAAATTTCCATGAGACATGTCGACGTGTTGTATCTTTGGATCAGTATACTGTAGAACGGGTTTAAAATACGCTGTAATATTTAACGTTTTTGTGCCAAAAATGGTTCTCAAAATTTTAACGATAATATTATTTAACTATTGACTTGGCTTCATCAATTAATTTTTACTATTGACCTGACCTCAACAATTTATTTCTACTAGGTTTTCATATTGCTAGATAAGTACAAGCACAAAACAGCTGTGCTTACAAAAATTATGTGCTCATGTCAGGAGGGTAGACAACTCCAATGCTCAGATGCTGCTAATTTCTTCTCTCAAACACGGAAATGTGGCTGTGTGCATAACAAACTACCGATCCTATGAGTACTATAGTCCTTTGATACTATGCAACAATAATCCTATGATAATTAATCATAATATACCAGTGTGAGAGCAAGCAACTCCCTGGCATTAAATAAATGTTGTCATGGATGATTACATTATTGATTTTTTACTGGTTTTTATTTTAACTATTCTATTGAGGTCGTTAATTTCATTAACAGTTATGTCGTTAATGAAACCCATTCTACAGTAGATTAAAAGTAGATAAATAATCAGACTCCGATTTTCGTATTCATTTAAATGGTTGAGTAAAGTTGCATTACAGAAAATTTGAGGTGTTCCCAGTCAACAGATGGAGGGAACTGGTTACTCCAAAACAACAGTCTAGTGCACAGTTTGCCTATTGCTGTCCCGCTTATCCGTCTGAGTTTGGTGGTGTTTGAGGAGCTCCCTCATACTTTCCGTGGTTAACTTTCTGGGTTGTTGGCCACATCGAGCAGCTTTCAGATGAGCTTTGTTGTCATTATCTCTAACTAAACATCCAGACACTGGGCCAACATGATTACTGTTCTCATCCCCCTTACAAGGTTGAAGTCCTACTTGATTGATAACAGGGAGAATACAATGTTGGATCTGTATTGTAGAATGCTGGAAAGAAAGTGGAAGATGATCAGGATCGTCAAGCTTGTGGCATCTGATGAATCTTTTGATGCATTCCTCTTCCATCAATGCTGCTCGACGCTGCTCTGGCCATTTAGTGTATTGCTCCAGAATGTCGTCGAGATCAGTCCCACTTGTGTCAGAGTCAATCAAGTGACAGTACAATGCATCAATCCTTGCACTATGGGACCACACATGAATAAGGCTTGAGTTTTTGCAATCGACTTTCCTCTTCCGTGCAAAAATGCCTTTCAAGTCCAGTTCTTGCGGTTCAAACGCTTCTTCTTCCTCTTTTTGAAGGAATATACCAAATTGTGCCATATCCCCAGTGAAGCGCTTCTCCGGATCATTTGGAGCTCTTTCACAGGCTGAGTTCCAGTTGTGCTCCAAGGCGGAATCAAGATGTGCATCCTCCACTGTGCCAGTTGCACTTCCCCAGCTATTTAGTGGATCATTGTACTCAACTTCTGGCAGCACTACATCTGCTGGAGTACCTTTAGCGACGATAAAAAAATTAGATCTAACTGTCTGCTCATCTGTGTTCACATGTAGGTTTTTCTTTCCTCTATACACCTTCGTGTGGACCTTGTGCACACTAACGGCAGAAGTGCTTCTATCTGCTACAGGCCCATGCTGACAACTCAAATATACCAGCAATCGTTCCTTCAGTGATTTGACGTCTGGTTTTGTCCGACTTAACTGCTGAAGACACTGTAAAGAGATGGGATGGAGGAGGGTTAATCTTGGTCTTATTTTCCTTTTTCTACCCAGGCCTTATATTATAATGTAAGTGTTAGTGTCAGTTTAAATAACAAAAATTATAGGTGTTATGATAATGCAGTGCAGTGGTTTGTGATAGAAAATTTAGTTCATTACAAAAAAAAACATGAACATTAACATGAGTGGAACATTGAAAAAATGATTTTAGCACAGCTGTTGAAGGAAATGTGTAAATGCATCTATATTTAGCTTCTACCTTTGCCTCTACTCTCCGGTACTTCTGTGCTCCAGCATTCCCCATGTTTTGTTGTCTTGTTGTTCTGAGGAGAAAATCGGGTTGAGTTTTGCTAGCATGACTCCGTCTTTGACGTGCAGATGTCTGTCTATCCTGTGCGTTGCGTTTTGAATGGAAAATCATTTCGGCATGAGGGGACACCATGTGAATGTCGCCCTGAGGCGTTATGTTCTCTTGCTGTGGTACACTGATTGCCAATAGATTGTTCTCCAAAGATGACAAATCAATTTGCCCAAACTGCTGTTCATGTAAACCTCTGTGATATCCCTGCTGGTTGCGGTCATTGAGTCTACTAGTGACAAATTTCCAGCTGTCATCCAACTTGCTAACCATTGAAGAGCTAGTCATCCAGTGAGTCGTTGTCAGCCATCCTCCTTGCGAAAATTTTCCTTCAAGTCTAAATAGATTTTTTGAATCAAAATCTATGACTATGCCTCGTAATATAAATACGACAGACTTGACCCCCGATACCTCTAGCGTTGTTGAAATTATGATTGTTATTGTGTGACGAGGACTCACAGGCTGTATTCCTGTGTGATCATATGACCGGAGTAGTTGATAGACCCGTTCTTGCTCTTTCTCTAACTCTAGTTTCTTTTCTGGGAAAGAACTCAGCATCTGCAATTAAACAATTTTGATTTGCTATCTGTACATATTCAAGTTCATTGTATTAGTGTCGTAGAAATTCCAAACAACTCTCGCTTCAAACTTTTAAGCATGCTATTTTCTTAAATCCAGCACATTGTATCACCTTACTGCTATGGATTAAGGTTAAAGCTCACCAGATTGGATTTCAGCATCTCTCCTCCGACCGCACCATACTCACAGTCCGACGGGCTCGCAGGCTCATAAACTCTCACAAACATCTGGATATTCCTCGGGTGATAGCATGTGTAGGCTCTTCTACCATTCTCCTCAGAAAGCTTAGGTTTGATACTCTGAACTTCCCCTTGATCTGTTGGTAGTTCCTCTGTTACAATGAAACATGGTGTGTTCTCCCGTAGTTTTTGTTGTTCATCAGGATTTAGCTGGCTGTACAAATCTCTCTGGCAAGTGAGTTGTATCTCCCTATGAAGCCAATCATTGGTGATTTCTGTAGTCGCAACTTCCCAGTTCTCATAACTACCTTTTGTGCCTTCTTGAAGGGGTCCAGCAACCAGATGATAGAGGCAGTCTTCTGGCTCTTCGGGTACTTTTGATTTCATTGCCACAACAGTGACAATCAGTGAGTCATCAGGGATATCAAGAGAGTCACACAAGCCCCAGTCACAGCTACTATTGCTCTCTTCGGTACTACTATCTGAGTCATGAAACTCGTAGCAATCCGCCTAAGGATGGACAGAAGTACAATAATGTGCGCAATCATGTTTGTATAACAAGACAAATACAAAATGGAGTTATTGACACACTTTAATGGTTTAATATTACTTTGGACATGTTCGTTGAATATGGAAGCTGTTCTGTCGTCATGTTTTAATAACATCACTAAAGATGTTAAGGTATGGTGCTGATTCAAAGCTAATATCAAAATGCTCAGAGAAGTATCTCTGCAGAGATGAAATTTGTGTCCAGCTACCCAACAGGGGTTGTTATTCAGAAATAACAGAGACTTATCATGTTGCGGCAATGGCCTCTCTCACCTGATCAAGGTCATAGTATCCTGTGACAAAATCTATCGTCCCTTCCTCCTTCTGCGACTCAAGACTAAACTCGATACAAGAATTAACTTTGTCGATCTTGATTTGAAGCCCTCGGTGTTTGAAAGTTATGTTATCTGGTGACTGGTGATTTTCCGGTAGTAAATCAGGCTTTGCAGATAAAGTGCCATCCATACTTTGATCAAAATCTTCGGGATTGGTAAGTACATATGGTGTGGTGCAGGATGGACTGAGTTGTCTACTATCTTTGATCGATTTCAAGAGCAAAGAATATATTTTAGGCTGTTTGGAGTGAACAGTAGATAATTCCCATGAGTAACTATTGGTCTCATTCTCATAACCCATTACTGATTGGTTGTGCCCAGTTGCAAGCATCAGGACATGGTATGTATCATCCTCCATGTGGTCTGTGACGGATATCAGTGTGCATGTGGTGCAATAGGGTTTAGGTGGTGACACTTCAGCACAGTGTGCTGAAAGATGCTGCAAAAGCTTGATGTGGCAGTCGGATATGTACAGCTCATCCTGCAACAAGCGCCATATATCAAATGCTATTACTTGATACGAAAAAAAAAATACACACCCAAATATTCAAATCGAAGTTCTTAGAGGAACCATGGCACAAAATGCAACAATAGTTGATTTGATTACAAAACTGTACCTCTTGCAATCTGGGTTGATTTCGGAGATCAGTGTGCGGGACAGTACCATAGCCTTCTTCTCCTTTCAACTCATCTCCTTGTCTTGTCTCATTAACATCTAAATGAAGTGAAATCCTCATGATGTAAAACTGCATTGCGTTAGATTTCAAAATGATTGAATTGAACTGTTTATTGATTCAAAAAATATTGGATCTTGAACAATCATAACCACCAGGGAATCCAGCAACAGAATAGCAAACAATTCTGATCAGCAGTTGTGCCTCAACTTAGTTTTATAACCAATTTAAATAACAAAAATAAGAAAACTGACTTTCCCCTGCTTTTGAAAAACACTTCTTTCAGCATATTCTCCTGGCATAGAAACTGCTGACATGAAGGGTGGACATGAAACTCACTCAATGTGCATATTATCTGCATCTATAAGTGGTTCTATTTTGGTTTTGTGATGCGAAACCTCATAGGTACTGCAAAGAGTATGTTACCAAAGTGGGAGGTATAGGACGGGGTGTCTTGTTCCGTAGACTCCTCTGAAACCAAAAATGAAAATGATGGAACCTCTTCATAATTCTCCATTATCTGTTCATCAACTTGACCGGAGGTAACATCAAAACTCCTGTCCTTACTTCTATTTGTGGAAACAATGGATTCTAAAATAAAAAAATAGTGAGCTCTAGTACTGTTCTATTGGCCAGTTTGAATATTTCGCCGGATTCAGAGACATGTAATTTGATTTTTCGTCTGGCAGAACTGTTGGTAAGTTTGTATCAATAGTCATAATCTACAGGCACCTATTCTGGTCCCTACTGAGCGCAACAAAGTGACTTCTGGTGCTCATAGTGTAGCCATTTATTACGATAAAACCTGGAGCAATA
The DNA here is from genome assembly GCA_914767715.1 of Membranipora membranacea. Taxonomy (NCBI): domain Eukaryota; kingdom Metazoa; phylum Bryozoa; class Gymnolaemata; order Cheilostomatida; family Membraniporidae; genus Membranipora; species Membranipora membranacea. Next base: position 10,442,635 of record OU612073.1, on the reverse strand, counting down.
ACTATCAACGATAATTACCTGTAGACTTTAAGCACATCTCTATCTTTCTGCTGCCCTCGTCACCTAAAGATCAAAAACTTTAGTATCATCAGAAAATGTGGCTTTGTAGTAAACAGTAGTAAATGATGTGAGGCTGATTTATTTTGTGAAAATTCTCAGAACTAAAACTTTAAAACATCAATAGAAATTAATTTTTGACATATTGATATCTATATTTTCATCTTCAACTAAAAGTTTTAGTATCAGTTTTAGGAATTCTAATGCCTGTATTTAGTCTGTATGATGACAGGCTTTGTGAGTGTCGGCATCTTTGTCGGTGAAAAGAGATTTTTATGAGATTGAAACTACAGGTACCTGTCTTGACAAGTTTCTTTGTCTCAGAAAGATTCCTCTTGACATCAATATAAGGAAGTTCATCCTTTGTCAGCTCCCCCATCTTCATCTCAATATCATGTGTGGCTTCCAACAAGTCAACCTATAGTTTCGGAATGATGTTGAAAGTGACTGTACCAAATTTGGGAGGAACAAAACAGGAAGCAATTGCAAACTTGCTGCGTCTCTGCAGCAATAGGAATTATCAATTGAAAAAAAAGGGGCACTGACCAGAGGGATAGTTTTCGATAACTTATCTTTATAAGTTTGAGTGTGGCATACTAAAACTCTCACAGCTTTGTATTAATACTTACATCATGTTTATCTGTAAGACTCGCGCTCAGGGCAATCAGATCTCCTAGCTGCCCCCGGAACTCAGTAATCCTCACCTGCGCTTGCTCATTGATGTATATATCCATAACTTCTTTTGCCGATTCTCTTAGTGCCACATAATCATCTTCTAACATTTTATATTGCATTTCCAAGGCAGCAAACTAGGTAAAAACAGAAATGCATCATAATTCGCCTTGACAACCCCTAGAAATGAGCTTAGATTCTTAAGGACTCAATAAATTTTGACTCTTTGGGTATCACTACTTTTAGTCACATGATTTCATTTCAATATGCAATTTGTTTCCAAATGTTGTAATTCATTAGATTGTTTCACCTGTTCTTCTCTTGCTTCTCTTATCTGTTGCACACCCATATTAGTGCGTAAATCCCAATGGTTTATATGTCTCCTTATTTCCATCACTAACAAAGAATGTTTATAGAACTTGTTGCCCTTAACCTCAGCCTGAGTCTTCACTGTAGCCTTCACTTCGTCTGCCACCTTCTCAATGCGATCAAACTGGTGCTTTCCTCCTGCTCAAAAAGGGGAGATATTGTCTCATAGTCATTATATTACTGGGCCGATCAAACAACTTATTGCGTAACAAGTTGATGTGTAGAGGTATATTTCATTTTCCTGTAAATAATAGCTACTAGTGTTGTTGGACTATAGGAAAAGCTTGACATGATTGTTTTGGGTACAATTGGCTAGTTCAGCAATGTTAAATTAATTAAGTTAGTGTATTTTCCTAGCCATAAGAAAGGCTGGAGCTTTTTGCATCTTTTTTTGTTGTTATAATTCTGACCTTCACTGCAATCACTTTGGTCTTCCATGCAGCAATGACATTTGACAAGGCAGCATTTATTACAAGCCAGAGACAGGACCTGCTCTTTGTGTTGGACACAGAATCTCACTTCTCGTGAATAAGAAGACTTCAGGTATTCTTGTATACTCAACATGGGATGGCTGTTGTGTAATTCATGGTGCGTCTGTAATATAGCACATAACCACATAGCACATAAACAATATTCTAGAGTATGTAACCAAATAATGCATTCCACTTTACGACTATGCCAGCCTAGCCAGGTCATAGAACACATTGATTGTCAGTCTAAATAACATAAATTCGTCCTCAGTAACTATCTCAAAAAGATCTTAAACTTAACTAACTATTTGATTTTCAAATGCATTGATCTAAGCGGCAGGCCTGTTCTCAGATATTTCAGTCTTAGCATTTGATTTGTTGTCCAATGAGAACAATGTTGTCCAATGAGAAGGTTTGAAGCTTTTACCTCAAATACAAAATTCCCTTCCCTCCATGGGAGTTGAACCCAGCACCTTGTGCATACTAAGCCAAAGCCATACCACTGAGCTATACTTGTTTGATGCCAGCATATACATAATCAGTTAACAAATTGTTCCGTTTTGGCACAGTTCCAACATGCTATCACAAGAGCAAATACACAGCATAACCTCCAAGTGATGATCTCCATACAAGTACTTGTGGTTAGAGCATATTAGGCCAGAAGCAGCTATAGCATAAGTTGTTATGGCGCAGACAATATTTGATGGCTGGATATTGATCACGTTTTATATTTCATTGGTGTATGTTCTGTTTTGGCATTATATGTGTGGGAAATAACTCCTATTCTGTGTAGTCTAACTAATCTAATCATCAGGGAATTCCTGGTTGAAATTGCATTGTGGGATCTGTTGACATGGCAATTAATTCACGAAGTAAAATTGTAGAGAAGTCTGCTCGTATCAGACCAGCACAAATTGAAAAATTTCAATTGAATTATGTCAACCTTCTTATGGGACTAGTATGATATTGTATGGTCTTAAGACCACTGTCTTGGGGCTATTACCAACAACATTTTTGATGTTTCGATTGCCTCTTATGTCATTTTTCAGCTGGATATCTTTTGCATAACACATGAGCAAAGAGTTCAATGAGTGCCTCACTTTTCAGCAAAGAAACCAAACTGTCAGAGGAGGGAGATAGTTTTTCAATCTTTGGTCAGAGTCTTAAAAACTTAGATATGCCAGCTTCGCATACTTTCCTAACATGCTAATGACATGATATGGGGATATGCGGTAGCGCTGTCTCTCACCAACCACCTCATGCAATGATAAAACATACACAATGTAGAACCCAGGACTATAGTCTTGACTTGTGTCAACTGCATCAAACTCTTGACTTACCACTAATCACGTATCGATAGTGTGAATATTTGGGATATGCAGTAGTGCTGCGGCTGACCTCTTCAACTGGGTACACACTTTTTTCCTACATCAAATTTGTCTCACGTCTAGGCTGCTTTCTGTCTTGTTCTTATTGAGATGTAGTGCTGTCGCTGACCACCTTTTAAAATGATGTGATAGAATATCTTATTAAAATCATACATATAGTCGTGTTTCCTGCTGACCATATTAGCCATATTAATCACTTAACATTTCACTTACCTAACCGATTGTGAAGAAAATTGCAGGTATGCTGCCGCGCTGCCGCTGACATGATTGCTTCAACCGGGTACACTCTCAGTTTTAGATTCAGCACGTTGGTTTACCCTAGATATACCCTTGTTCAAAGCTCGTAACATTTCACTTATTATTATAAGCGATTTTGAGAAAAATTGCGATATGCTGCCGCGCTGCCGATCTTACGCTGACATGATTACTACGACTGGGTACACTAGACAAAGTTTGGTCAATTTGCCTGCATTCCAAGTGGCTTCCAATACACTGGTCACGCCGCGGCGTGACCAGTGGATCGGGAGCAAAAGGCATGCAGGCAATTGGATCAAACTTGTTCTAGGTTACACCCTTATTTCTTTATACGTTACACCCTTATACGTTATTATACCCTTGAAACACCTTTTATTTAAACTCTTAATATTTCACTCATTAAAAGCAATTTTTAGAGGAAATGAAGATATGCTGCCGCTGACATGATCGCTACAACTTGGTACACCCTTAATATTGGATTCAGCCTAGAAACATCTTTTATCTAATTCTTAACATTTCACTTATTATATGCAATTTTGAGAAATATTGCGGATATGCTGCCGCAAGACAGTATCATACTAACCTCATAAAGATCTGACATTATACTTATAGAACATTCTAAATTTGTCCTGATCTAACACGAGCAGACTTCTGCAAGTTTACTTGGTAAATAAATTGGCAAGTCAACAAAATCCCCACAATGCAGTTTCAACCTGGATTTCCCTGGAGATTAGATTAGTAATATTACACAGAATAGGAGTTATGTCCCCATACATATAATGCAAAAACAAAACACCTTTTAATTTCTAAATATGACCACTACAACCGGGTACACCCGGTGAATTTTACAGAAGAAACATCAATGAAGTATAATATGCGATCAGTTTCCTGCCATCAAAAATTGTCCGTGCCATTTTTTTATAGAGCAGTTACAGCTAGGCTGCTTCTGGCCTATATGGTTAGAGCAATAGCAGTTAGAGCAAACATGCTATCACAAGAATTTTGGGTTTTTGCAGCAATTATTTCGAAAATCACTAGATGCAGCTAGTCTGACCTCAGTGATTCTATCAATTATTTTTGAATGATATACATAAATAAAAGAGCCCTCATGCCTATTTCTGTTAATGAGGGGAGAGTTTGTTGGCATCCTTTGATCGTTTCCAATAACAGTTTGGCTTTTACAGTTCAACAGGAATCATGCTGAGATAATAGAGTAAATATTTGACTTTCTTTTCATGGTGGTTGCGCAATACCTCTCTGTCAATAGACACACTGTCTATTACTTTTATTTGCAGCTACTAAGATTATAAGAAGTTAGGGCTGGGTATTATTTATGTAGATTTACTATTATGTATTTACTATAGATAATAGTCTCTGGTATCATACCACAGTTTGCCACACAAAAGCAAACATTTTTCAATGTCACTGCTCACAAAATAATTCATAGCGTAAGCTTCATATCATAGTTATTCATCGCTATTGCTCTAAGCACATTGCTCTAACCACAAGTACTTGTATGGTGATCATCACTTGGAGGTTATGCTGTGTATTTGCTCTTGTGATAACATGTTGGAGCTGTGCCAAAACGGAAGAATTTGTTAACTGATTATGTGTATGCTGGCATCAATCAAGCATAGCTCAGTGGTATGGCTTTGGCTTAGTATGCACATGGAGGGAAGGGACTTTTGTATTTGAGGTAAAAGCTTCAAACCTTCTCATCTTGGACAACAATCTAATGCTAAAACTGAAATATCTGAGAACAGGCCTGTCGGCAGTCGGCAGGTCGGCAAAGTTCCGGCGCCGTTGATCTAAGTAGACCCTCTAAATTAGCTCACCTGTATTTGTGAAGCACAGTATCTTTGGTTGCACCAAGCACAGTAGGCTGCAGCGAAATGAATCTCCTTGGTCTCACAAATGTCGCAAACTACTTTTCCTCTCACTGCTGACGGCATATCTTCAAGTGAACCATCAAACTGACTTCTGTGATATGAAAGAAAGAAATCCATGAGCTTTAAACAACAGTAAGTATGCTAGTTAAAATTCCAGTTGACTTAGAAAACGTCATAATCATAAAATAAGGTGAAATACTGAATGCAATTTAAAAAAGGAAGAGCTTGCAGAATCAGCACAAGGACAGCAGTAGATTTTGTCACAGACTGAGTCACAATAAAGTACAGAAATCAAGATAATGATTAGTGATTAGTGATAGTGATCTTTGACTCACTCGCAAACAAAACAGACAATGACATCGCTATTCTCCTGTTTGTCTTTTAGGCAGTTCTCACAGAATGTGTGACCACAAGGTAGCTCTTTAGGATTAGACATATAGCCTTCCACCTCCAGACAACAGCCACATGTGACTGGTTTAGATTCTGCCTCCTCATCAGCATAGTTGGCCTTCAATTTTCTGAGCTAAAAAAAAATTTAAATTGGTGATGCAAATTGTGATTGATATCCTTGTAAAAGGAATTTATATTATAATCAGTCACTTGTATGAAAAAACTATAGCTAACAGCTTCAAATTAAACAGGATACTTCTTACTATGAATAGACAGCCAGTCACAATAATTAATATCTAACAGAGACAAGGTGAGTGTAACGTTTCTGAACCTCTGTGAACATACAATCTAATCATCAATATTTTTACCTGTACATAGGTACGATACAATAGAGTATTTGAATCCGGCATTTAGATCGCTCTGCTAGCTTTCTGATGTCCCGAGTGGTATTGATGCGTGTACTGGTTGAACTCTATGTGCCTTATGAAAGTAAAATAGAAGTTAGAAATACGGGAACTGGCATTCATGTCTTGTGTGAACCAGGTTATGGTTATAATGACCCCCTTGTAGTTACCCAAGTCCTTGACGATCTGTTTGTTGCCTCTATCTATAGACTTTTATTTTGTTAACTAGCGGCAGCAAATAAATCAATAGATGTTCACAAGAAACTTGCCTTGCGCTAGTCATTACAGAGAAAAGTGTATCACCAAAGTTTACAGCACAGATTCTAAATAAGTATTGTAATGTAAGAGAGTCTATACGTGTTCAGAAGAATAATACTGATCAATCGAATCATTTGATTGTGATTGAATACATATCCCTGTGTCAGTACCAAAAATGGGCACTTGAGATATGTAGTTATATTCAGCCAGCCGCAGAAGTCAGAAGGTAGACGGAGGAACAGCAGCAATATACCACGTGACGTGACCACAGAACGGTTTCATATAACAAAGCCACAAGAGACACTAATCCACTAATCCGCTGACAGCTAATCAAACGACAACAAGCAGAGTCAGCACAAAAATCGGCACCTATATAAAGGCCGAAATTTTGAACAGTAACATAGCTAGTAAAAGATATTATAATTTTGATTTAATAAATACTTGTTTTAAATCAGAGATCTTTGTTGGAACGCTAAAACTAAAGTGGAGTCTAAGGACCAATATATACTGTGAGTATCATTTGAATTGCACTATCATTTTTTTATAAGTATCAAGACAATAAACCATAACTTTAGTGAATATACTGTTGTAATTGATTTCTATGCATATAGTATTTGGCAAAGTAATTAGGGACAGTTCGTCAGGTACTCAGACGTTAGGTCATATTCACTAAGAGTTTATAAGGCAATTTTGCAATCAACTAAAGTAAGTCGTTGTTAATTGTTACTATAACAACACTCTGAAACAGGATTCAAAATTAACTTTAGGAGGTTTAATCATTGTGACCCACCGCTAAACGCAAGGTATTTCGCGTAGGTGCTCATATCAAAGTCGGAAATCATTGTGACCCACCATAAACGCAGGTATTTCGCGTAGGCGCTCATATCAAAGTCGGAAATCATTGTGACCCACCATAAACGCAGGTATTTCGCGTAGGTGCTCATATCAAAGTCGGAAATCATTGTGACTCACCATAAACGCAGGTATTTCGCGTAGGTGCTCAAATCAAAGTCGGAAATCATTGTGACCCACAGTTAAACGCAGGTAATTCGCGTCTGTGATCATATCAAGTCAGAAATCATTTAGAAGTATCATTGGGAATTATTGTTAAAGCAGAACAGAATTAATTAGTATTCATATTTGCTTGGGGGTTAAATAGATTAAGTTTCGGAATAATAGTTTAGGATTAGATTCTTGTGTTTTAAAGAAGTAGGACGCTACCGATTTAAGATAAGATACCTCTAATCTGTGAGACATTAATTCAACATTGAATATAGAAATTGAACATCAATTTTAGAGTGACCACAGACTGATACCTCTTTCCTTCACTAGAAATTGGGTTGGAGTCTTAAGCTAATTTAACTTGGCTAAGAGGCCTGAGATACTGATACACCGCCTAGGTTACCTGATTGGGCTTCCAGGCACTATACAGAGATCAAGTAGGTGCTCATAATTAAAATCAGTCACCTAAGTTGAATAACAAAAATATCAAGCGTACCTGAACACATTCATAAATAGTGATTGTGTCATACTAACATCTAAGTATAATATTGACTTTGTGGTGTAAGAGCATTGTCTCGAAACTCATCAAGAGTTTTACTGTTAGAACAAGACAGGGGTCTTAGCAGGTTATCGGCAGGAACCTTTCTTAAACAACTTGAAGGCAACTTCTAGTGAAGCTAAGAAGAGGTCAGGCTCAATAACAACCCCTTAGTAAATTGCTTTGTGGAGTAGTGGGAACCAGCTGTTCGTCACTAGAAATTAATAAGTTAAATACCTCGTACTCACCAGAGTGCTAGCATTACCAATTGGAACCACGTTTTAATAGATTTGAGCGATCTTGTCTTTCTTCAGTGCATGAAAGAGGAGGTAACTCCAAATTAGAACTACAAATAAATTACACAACAATAAAGTTACATTTTGAAGTGTCCGGAGTGCAAGATTTAAAACCATAACTACAAACATAGTTAGAACCAATTTTAGAAGTAGGACGGTTATAGAACAACTATACATACTAATAGTACATGGCATATATCAATTTCCGTTCCTCACACCTGTAACCAGTGGTACTTTTGTACAGTGAGTAAGTGGAGCTCAGCTCCACTTGGTTATAAACACCCTTCTTGAAGTGGAGCTGAGCTCCACTTCAATTTTCTTTATTCCCTGGATAAGCAGGGCTCTCAGCCTGGGAGGATTCGAGTTTTGATATTAGCATGTCGCATAGTGGTATTTTAAAGGTGTAAAACGCCCTGAGCATAAACAGCTGAGGGTACGTCTGAGATGGCACTGAAATATTGTTGGGTGAAACACCTGAGATTTGAAGATTATGTGCAAAGAATAGCTGACAAAGCAAGTCAAAGAATGTATGTTGTTAAAAAAATGTTGCATCTAAGTTCAAAGCCATTAGCTTCCATGATGTTCAAAAGTTGTGTAGTTTCCCTCTTTATGTATTTATTGCCTGCCTGTTTTGCACACGAGCATATGTACCATAGACAAGAAATTACTTAGGAAAGTTTTTAATTTAATTGTTAAAGACAACTCCTTGATCACATCATACACAATTTTCTAGAGCGATGCCCTCAAATGCAAGTTCCATACTCTAGTAGCAAGTTCCTTTATTGACAAAGTATATGCATCCTTTTCTCGCAACATTTCATGTTTGTGATAGCAAGTAAATCAATAAAAACCTAGAGCATTTCTTGTAAACATAAAATCGTAAATAATTTTAGATTTGATCCAGATGAACCAATTCATATGGAATAACCAAGGCCGTCGCCACAGGTGAAAATGAATCCCCATGATGTTAAAATATGATGTTCGTAAAAATATTGATTTAAAGGCGCCAGGGTAGAAAGGCATAACTAATGTAATGTGATGCTATTGAAATTTGCCTGGATTTATCCGGTTCACCTGCAAAATCACTTTTTTAACATGTCTAAAATTCCAATTTCTATTTAGCCATAATAATCTCTTTCGCAAATCACTGGGATTGGCAGTTCAATAAGAGCATAGCTTATCACAAATGAAATCAAATACCCACAACAAATACCACACATTATTCTCATGCAATAGTTTGATGTTATCTTTATTATTCATCTCAGTTGGGGTGAAAGTGTTGATATTCCATAACGCTTAGAAATCATTGTTTGATCATTGATTTAGAAATGACTTGAATAGGCAGCGCAGTGAGAGTATTATTACAGTGAGTGCAGTGAGAGGCATTATTAGTATAGGCAGTGCAATAATCGAATCGAGGCGCCAGGGTAGAAAGGAATAATTAATGTAATGTGATGCTATTGAAATCAATGCCTTGATTTATCCGGTTCACCTGCAAAATCACTTTTTTAACATGTCTAAAATTCCAATTTCTATTTAGCCATAATGATCTCTTGGGATCTCTGGGATCATTATTTGATCATTGATTTAGAAATGACTTGAATAGGCAGTGCAGTGAGAGTATTATTACAGTGAGTGCAGTGAGAGGCATAACTATGGTTCCATGGATTGATTATGTAAGGATTTCGGGAGTAATCGCCCCATGGAAATGGCATTAAAGTCAAATTCCGATTGTGACATATGACTTTTTGGACGCGAATATCCATACCGTGTTTATTCTACCCATTACCTAATTGGCGTGTGGCTGAATGGTTAAGGCTTGTACACAATTGCACGCGGGAGGCCGGGGTTCAAGTCCCGGCCGTGGCAGATTCTTTTCATGTTTTTCCCATCATGGGAATGGTTAGGATCCACTGGATTCTAACCATTCGAAATTGGAGTGAACCACAAAATCGACCCATGGAACCATAGTACAGGCAGTGCAGTATTATTTACATAGCTTATCACAACTAGAATCTAATACTGGATCATTCATTAATAATATGGCATAAATTATTGTAAGGCAACATTTAGCATTATTTATATATTATTCATCTCTGCCAACGAGCAAAATCTGAGTTTTTAGCTTACATTCTAAAATCCCCTGAGTAGCCTGAGTTGAACCCAAAAATCTGAGTAACTCGTGCTAAACCTGAGTGGTTGAGAGCCCTGTCGAAAACAATGGGGAGTAAACTGTTCTCATGCTGGAGCCATACATGATGGTAAATACATTAATATTTGAGTGTTGGCTATGTGTTTTCAGTCTAGAAAAGTTATTTCTTCAACCGCCAATGGCAAGAAAATAGAGTATAAAAGCAGAAGCATCTACAACCAATTATATCTGTTGCTGGGAAATGGGGATATCTGGCTCCCTCTGGCATACCTATCAAAGACAGGTGATGTCAGGGGATATTGGCTAACAATAAAGCTGCCCATTGGCAACCTCTACAAAAGGTTGCTGGCTAAACCTTGCCGGCTGGGAGGATTGATTGATGAATTAACAAAAATATATAAATAAGTAAGAGCTTCACTTCATTATCCCTTACAAAAGTACCACTGCCTGTAACCTTGAAAAGATTTTGCTTGATATGCCATTAACAGCCGATTATAGTATTGAATTTACAATGTGTATCCCTTAGAGGAGAGGTTTTGGCGGCTAGTCTCAGATATTGGACACCGAGGAGGTTTATAACAGCCTCTTACCCCACAATGCACTGAATGTTGGACAATTTTAAAGTCGGACCCAGTTTCCATTGAAAATATATTCATCTCATTGATAGTCAAGTGTGTTTTTCCAGCAAACAATTTGTCTGACAACAGGTGCTGTAATTGCACTGACTACAGTTCACTCACCAATGACCGGGAGAAATTTAAAAGTTATGATTGTGTTTAGTTCTTACCTGATGAAGAGGTCTGCATCTACCCAATCTGGTCACAATATTAACAGGAAGGGAAAGTAATAGTACCGACTAGCCATGCACATTACTAAAATTGTGAAGAACTGAAACTGCTATGCTCATGCATCATTGATTATGTTATTATCTTTCAATAACAAATAATGACTTAGCTAAGAACTGCAATATTGGCTGGGGGGACATATGACCCCACCCTTCCATTGATACATGTCTCACAAAACTGTTGTAGTATTGATTGATATAGATCACACACACATAATAGGCGACCTTTGATTGTGTCTTGCTTTGTGAGGAATGAGAAAAGGAATTTATTTGTGTACGCAAATACCACTTGTGTTTATTTTCTTGAGCACACTGCTGCTTACTTAACATCATTATTTCTGGAATGTGATTTATGTACTCATTGTGCTACTTTTGGTGTTTTTGTATCTCGATAGTGGAGCCTAACGCTCTGAGTGAGAGTATTTGGATCAGATCAGATCAGTGAAAGCTCTTTTATAACTAAAGTGATCAGGGTATATAACCGCAATCTAGGGTACCTGGTATGTTTGCTGTTCTATGTTTGCCAACACAAAAATAATAAAATCATCTATTGATACTTGGTGATCTGGTTATTGGGGGCTGTGGTTAACCAATGAACTCCCTCATTCCCTCATTTCTCATTGGGTTAACATTGCCTTATGTATTGCCAATCTCAGTGCTGAATCGTTGGATAGCTTTCTTAGAAGGAAATACTAATTGGTTAGTTCTGCCAGCCTCTTACCTGTAATGATACGCAATGACTAACTTAAAAGGATAAATCACGTAACCAACACGGCTCGATGTATAGATTAAAGTTTGACAGAGAGTGAATAAAGATGAAAACATGTTTATCATCAAGGGAACGATACAATCACAGACAGCAAAAGTGAACACATAACAAAGCTCAGAATGTTCCAAAGGGGCTCAAACCCGCAACATGCTGCATCCCTGATACTAAGTTGAGGGCTGTCACATGATCTTTGACCCAGCTAAAAGATATGAATGCTCAAACAAAGCAATTTACTAGTAACTTGAGATATATTCTAGTGTAATCATTGTGTTTAATGTTGGTTTGTGCCCTGTGTGAATATCAGAATCTCCACTAACAATCTATGAAATTTGATACTTCCTCTGGTTAACTGGTGGGTAATTATGCTGACTTGAAATTCACAATAATATATCAGGGGGACCCCAGGGTTTTTATTTCGTCCAGATCAAAAAATAGATTTGCTTCTAACTCACCTCATAAGGAGAAGCAACTCCTGCTGATCATGAAGCTGTAGACCGTTTGGCTCTGCGGCATTTTGTTCTCTGTCAGCGACTCAGCGTACATTTTAATGATGGTCACTTTTGCACTAAAAAAACATGCCATACGGCAGCATTAAAAAATTAAAAGTCTGTCGGATCCTTATCAAACTCAGACCAGTTCAAGCTCTCTTTGGCTTATTCAAAATGCGGAATATTGGAATCCTCTGATTAACTGGTGGGTAATTATGCTGACTAGAAATTCACAAAAATATACCAAGAGGGGACGCTAGGGGTTTTTTCGCCCAGATTGAAAAATAGATATGCTTCTAACTCACCTCATAAGGTGGAGCAACGCCTGCTGATCTCGAATCTGTAGACGGTTTGGCTGTGCGGCTTTTCGTTCTCTGTCAGCGTCTGTTTTAATGAGGGTCACTTAGAAGTCAAACTAACATAAACTGTGCTTTATCAGACTGGGAGTTATCCACACATTGATGTTAGGAGGATGACTCCAGCTCGGTAAGTCCCATTGCAAAAATCAAATAATAACCATGATAAGCTAGACACAATCTGAGCTGGGAGGCGCCTTGGATTTAGAAATCTAATCTCCTTATCCAATTTGTGATAATAGTAAAAGAGACCTTGTAAGTTGTCATTTGTGTAACATAATTACCTGTGCTATGACGGTTTGTTTGAAGTACATTTTCAGCTTCTACTGGATATCCAGGGTGACTCGACATTTCAGTGAGAGGAAATCATCATCATTGATAACTCATTGAGAATTAAATGACAGTTGTTTTTATAGTTCATCATTTTCCTGCTTCTTCTAGCATTATTATCATCAGTACAGTGATGGTTGGCAATTAAGTTTTGGCAGTAAACTTTGGAGAGTTTGCACTACAAAAGCCGACAACCACTGTAATGTTTTACATTTCAGTTATCTCACAATGCTACTATTGTCTGACAGTTAGAAGGGTGCACAGGATGGAGCTCTTACTACATTTCTTTACATAATATGATAAATCTAAGTTATATTTTTATTGATGTCAAAAATAACGTCAATTGTTCAGTACTTTAAGAAAGAAGGGGGAAATCCCCAAACTCTAGATATTCTGGATGTGACACTGAATGACAACTTGACAACATTAATGGCATTATTTTATAATTTTGACTTCTTTTGCCTTGAAAAAACCAAAAATTCTGATCAGGAAAGTTTATATAAGACTAAAACCATTCAAGCGTATATAAGTACGCAAGCGTAGACCACAAATAGTGAGGGTGTGAATCATTATGGGAGGTGATTGACCATATGACATTGCCCAGCCAATAATACATATCATTCACCGATAATACTTTAAAATATATTTTACTCTGTTAATAGTGGATGGCATTTTAAAGTTTTATAAAAACTAAGTTTCAGTGCCTATAACTGTCTGTAGGGACAATAGTGGCATCTCCTGCAAAATCACTTAGATGATAATAATGCAACACCAGTTCTTTTCTCGATAATATGGGTCTGAAGATTTTTTATATAACTAATGTTAGATCAATTACATGCTATGCTATGCCAGCATTTTACACCTTTCTCTCTGATGGCAGCAAGGCTAGACTTGAGAGTACAGAGTACATAGATCAGCCTTTAGGGTTATCCTCCCTGAATTTGAATATGAGGAGGATGTATAGCATTGCAATTACCTAAGCTAATGATTTTATTTTCTCTCTTTGTTGTAAACATTTTAATACCACTTTAAATGATAAATGGCACCCGTTACATCACAGGATAGTTTTTAACCAAACCCCAAACATATCCTCTCGAAATGCTTACAGATTCAGACCAAAACGTTGCCAAACAAACAAATGACAGTCTAGCTTTTTCAACTATTTTATGACTTTTTATAACAACAACTTGATGTTTAAGACCTAAACTGAGAGCTATCACCATCATAAATGATTTTTACCATCTATGTCATGATAATGTATCTTCATAAAAGACATTCACACATACATCAGGTCTGCAAACAATTTAAAGTTATTCCGACAATATGCATTCATGTATTACATGTCTAAGACATAACCATTTTCATTGTTAGTCTTTATCTTCCATATTTCTTCGTTATTTATTTATTCCATATTATTTATTTTTGTTTTATCTTGGCACAATTGGAAGAACATTATTTTAATGATGAGGATTGCTTGTCAATAAACGTTTAAAAAAAAATACATTGAACATGAGCCCTCAACTGAGTAGGCGCCAAATATAATGTCACATTCTATCGTTGTCTAATAAAAAAAATTGACCTACATGTTTCTCCTATAAGATCACATAGAGTTTGAAATCCGAATACTAAAATGGTGTATAACCTGTTATTGAAATTTCCTGGCACCATCGTTTTCTTTGGAGAGGCAATAAAATGGTCACTTGTCAGCCAACATTCTTCACTTGGCGTTTGTAAAACTGTTAAGGGGAAACTCACCTCATAGGATAACATCTTTGAAACATTCTAATTTCTTGGCACCATCGTTTTCTTAGAAATGGCAAAAAATTGTATGCTAAAACTCTTCACTAGGCACATTTTGTAAAACTGATCAAGGTTTTTTCCCCCAGAAATTGTGTTTAACAATTTTTTTGCTTTCATGAAGTTTAAATTTGGCCATATTTGGCGTATTTGTAATAGTATTCACCTTTTTATGTTCCTTGTATCAGCATGGAATTTGTGTTTATTGTGTTATGTAATATGTTATTTATAGTAAATGAATTTTGTGTTTGATTAATCGGACTGTAATTTGGAGTTGTTCACTCCTTGGCTCAAATCCCAAATAATAAAATATCCTCCAATTTTCTGTTTTAGAATCTGCGATATGTATGGTTCAAATAGTGCAAATGCAATGGTAGCAGATCTGGACTTATAATTGCTGATAATTCGGTTATTAGAGAGAGACTTCAAAAACACAACTGAACTGTTGATCAACAATACAAGAGCGGTAAGTAGAGCTACTATCGTACAATGTGCGCTAGCCTCAACTACTGAGCACTGGTTTAGTTTTGTGTTGGGCGCAATTCTCGGTGGAACTGCTCAAGGATTTATTTTCAACAGTAATAACAAACTATAACTAGAAACGGTAAACATATTTGCAAGCAAATATAAAGGAATACAACCAATAGATTTGAATATCGAGGTCATGTGACATTAAAATCGATGATGTCATAAGATTCGGTATATGTCATAACCCCCAAATCCCAAGTTTTAACTCAATCGCATGTTAAGAACTGTTAATCGGCAGCCACTTCCTGTTTATGGCGGCCATTTTGTATATCGGGTCATGTGACATAAGAATTGATGATGTCATAAGATTCGGTATATGTCATTACCCCCATATCCCAAGTTTTCTCTCAATCGCATGATAAGAACTGTTAATCGGCAGCCACTTCCTGTTTATGGCGGCCATTTTGTATATCGGATCATGTGACATTAAAATTGATGATGGCATAAGATTCGGTATATGTCATAACCCCCATATCCCAAGTTTTAACTCAATCGCATGATAAGAACTGTTAATCGGCAGCCACTTCCTGTTTATGGCGGCCATTTTGTATATCGGATCATGTGACATTAAAATTGACGATGTCATAAGATTCGGTATATGCCATAACCTCTGTATCCTAAGTTTCAACTCAATCGCATGATTTGTTCTCAAGATATCACCAAAAGAAAATCGAAAAAACATCCTCCACTAATTAGTGTAATTAGAAAATATTACATAACATTTCAAAATTTCGTTTTGCAATTTCTCATCTTGACATATGGGACTATGTTGTGACCATATATCATCGAATTCTGCCAAGTAGTTCTTGACATATAACAGAATGAAATTGGGTAAAAACGTTAAAAAAGGCAAATCCTCCTTCACTAATTAGTGTAATTAGCAAGTATTACATAACATTTTAAAATTTCATTTCGCAATTTCTCATCTTAACATATGGAGCTATGTTGTGACCAAGTAACAGCAAATTCTGCCCGGTAGTTCTTGACTTATAGAAGCGACAAAAAGTGTTGCGAGACGAATAATAATAATAATAATAATAAACTCAACTAAAACAAAAGAAATACAACTTTGTTGTATTCCTAACTATGATTCTAATCGTCAGGCAATAAATCAATCACTGTTTTAACAATAACTTGGCATTTATCACTTAGTCATAAAAATACATAAACATTCAAAATCTTTATAATAAGATCTTACCCTTGGTGCAAATGACCTTGAATTCTGTGTGATATTTGTCGTCTTGCTGTAAATAGCAGTATCTGTAACTCTGTGTCTTAGCTCTATTGGCTGAATTGTGTCTAATTGATTTTAGACGATTTTCCTCGCTTGTGAATTGCGGTATCTGTATCTCTGTGTATGTCTAAACTATCTTAGACTTGGTTCCTCGCTGAAATGCGGTATTTGTAACTCTCTGTATTTTGTCAAAAGCTCTGTTGGCTGAATGTGTCTAAATGATTTTAGACAATTTTCCTCGCTGTGAATGTGCCTCCTTGGGCTGACTAAATCAGATGGTTATCTGATTAAATATGTTTTGCTGTACGTCGTGAACCCGCCTCTTAGCGCTGATTTTTACAAGCGTCCATCAGGCTCTTATAGTGCTGGTTTGCAGTCCTGTTATTGTGCAATGTTTGCATTTACAGGCGTAAAAGTGTTAACCTTGTTATTGGTTTTTGCCTTAATTTCGTCATTAAGGTTATGATACCAG
Organism: Membranipora membranacea; assembly: GCA_914767715.1. NCBI lineage: Eukaryota > Metazoa > Bryozoa > Gymnolaemata > Cheilostomatida > Membraniporidae > Membranipora > Membranipora membranacea. Next base: position 10,425,677 of record OU612073.1, on the reverse strand, counting down.
CGTTGACCGATTTGGACATTTTATATACTGTTGGAAAGCTGCTGAGCTACTGATCGCTAATTACTCATCAAAAACGTGATTGGTTGATTGATTGGATTACGTTGCGTCATTTTATCTGAGAAATGAGGCCGAAAAGGCTGTTTTTAGCAAAGTGGATGCCTGCGCTACATTGATTACTAGAAAGTTCAAAACAGGTTACAATCATTCTTAGAGACATAGTTCATCCTAATTTTAGGTTGAAAATAATATATTTTGATGAGCCCAAAGTTGCTTTTTATGTGACGTCATAATGCTTTTCCATGTTGTTACACATGCCCAAAGATCTTGTCACTTTGTGGTTATTTTGATGATGTTTTGTGACTTCTAGTTCTTGTTATTTTCGAATAACTTATGGAGTCAAGGGCACTTGTTTTCTATGGTGCAATATGTTGGTTATCTAATTTCGCAATCTTTCTAGGGTTGTTTCACGTGCTCAAAGATCTCGTGACTCTGCCGTTATTTTGAAGAGGTTTTGTGACTTCTGTTGTTTTTCCCGTTGTGTGATTCTCCACGGGTTGTTTCACGTGCCCAGATTTCTCATGGCCCTGTGATAATGTTTTGTTATTTTTCAATACGCCCTCAGTGTATTATTCGCTCTATTTATTACAATATTACTATTTTCCATCACCATATAGCCTGTGTCTAAATAAATTTCAATAATGATAACCTATGATGTTTGAGCTTTAACCCTACACTGAAATGTTTAAGTACGTTTCTGTTGGGTCTTAGTTTAAGCTCTTGGTAATAATTGAATTTAAACTAATTTTGCTTTGTTTTGTTTTACAGATTATGTGGGGTTAATGGTGTTTTCCTGTCTGCACAGCATGCTGGGTTAAATCTCAATGCATACTCTACTACACTATCGCCCTGATTCGATTTCATATCTATAACTCTAAAGTCCTTGGTTCTCATATCACCAAATTCGAAGTCAGCGAACAAGCAGCACAGCTCTCACAACCAGCAGATCAAGCTTATAATAATCATGCCGAAACAGATCACCACAGCTATTCAAATTGACAACATGTGGATGACAATGGAACTTATGACCAGATAAAAGATAATCAGAAACCAGTGTAATTTGTGTTATGATGTCTGGTGACCTAGGCCTCACCCTTAGTCTTAGCAAAGGTAATTATTTTTGACAAGTGTCATATTTTTATGGTATTTCTAATTTTTATGGTTTCGGCCCAGGGTCTGGTACAGAAATGTGTTGGTTGAATATTAATTAGTTATTTATTGCTATGAAAATTGGACAAGGTCAAAGCAAGATGGCTGGACTTTTTGGAGATTGCCAAAATCAGGAATAAATCAAGGAAGTTAACACACATAGTAGACCATCAGCTAAAGCTATCAATGCAGAGCTGAAGAGTGCCCACTAGAGTTTATAATAAACATGAAATAACAATCAACTAGCCATCCACTATGGATGAAAAATCAAAGGAGAATCTATGCATGGGATGTCCACTGCAAGATTGATGTGACCAGTTGTGACTCTGTCTTCTACCCAGGTAAAGCATGGTCAAGAAAGCACATAAATGGTACAGAAGGAGCAGGCATGCAGTAACGTACCAAAGACACTTGGCTTCCCATGAACATTCAGTTCTATAGGTGAGGAGTGAACAGAACAGCCATAATATCTTGATATCTTAATATGTCAATGACGTTGGAGGGAACGGTTTCGGTCATAGTACACTTGTGAGATGATTAGGGACTCATCCGCATGAAGTGAAGTCTAGTAACTGATAACTACCTGACAGCACAGCAGTCCATACCAGCACATATAGATCAATGAATATGAGACGGTTCCAGTTTGAGGCCACCAGAACCTATCTGACGTGATCAATGGTGAGGGCAGGAATTTTGAGCTTGATCTAGGATCTCAATGAAAGAAATATCACTCCGTGTCTCTTGCTATGGTTGATGCATGCATCTGATTAGAGAAAGACTTGGAGAGGAGATGGAGTCACGGGGGTGACAGAAATCAAGCAAAGGACATTTACATGGTCATTCAAAACAAGGATAATAATGTCCACAGGAGTGACCCTCCCCATAACAATTTTTAAAAACAAATATAAAAGCATACAATAATGCAGTAACACTAGAATTTTCCAAAATGTTGTTCAAAATATTATGCCTGCAAATAGAGGCTTTTTCTGTACATTTGTATACGAAATAAAATAGATAACTAACTAACTATTGCTATGTGTCATATTCTTATAGTATTTCCAATCAAGATTATGATCTGTTATGATCTATATGGTTTCAGCCCAAGATCCTGTACAGAAATGTATTTGTTGAATATTAACTAGTTATTTATTGCACTGTGTCTTTATATGATATGTGATTGACCTTTAGTTTTGTACTGTCGCACTTTTCGGAAATAAAATTTGTTATCCCCGTTGTCGAAGATTTTGACTGTGTGTGTCCCTCTAATTTTTTTGTACGGTCAATCGTTTGCTGCATCTAACACTTGTATTCAGTTCCATTTAACAAATGATCATAAGATATTTTTAGGTTTGGGTGTGCAAAATAGTAGTTATACTATTTTGTAAAAAAAACCAGTGGCCGCCATGGGACAATGTGCGTTTTCAATGTTTGCTCTTTAATTAAGTTTTAATTTTGTGTATGTTTGGTGTAGTGTAACAGAGGACAGCAGCATGTTTATTTTAATTTGTATGTTTCATGAAGGTTTATGACGCCAAAGTGGTTTTTCCCACATTGCCTAAGAGACAGAATGGACATGGTGCTACAGTGATGTATGTGAAAAATTCAAAGTTCAGACAATGAAATGTTTACTGAATATTTTTACTCAATTCTCAATAACAAGTTTCAATTTGTTTCTTGAAACCATTTATTCTACTTTTACCTTGGGCCTGTGCAGGATGCTAATCCAATCTGCTTGTGCCGTGTGGAATTTTTAAGCCACAACACAAAACAATAAAAGACATAAATGAGATTATGGTCTTCGCTGTAAATTTTATGTGCATTCAGTTATAAAAATCACTGCTTTTAAACGATTTCAATGGATTGATTAAGTATGTCTGGCAGGCATTCTACAATTAATCTGAAAACAATCCATGATATTTACGTTCAGACAATGACCAGACCCAATAAAAGCAAGTGTAGGAAGTGGCCAGTTTTCCTGGTAACAATATCATGTGTCAATCTCAGTATATTCTTTTACAATTTAGGCCTCCCATCAAAAATTAATCCGGTGTTGTTTTAATCGAAACAATTTGGAAAACACCAATTAAATAGTGTCAGTTCCGTTAAAAAGATAATATATTCCTTTGAACCCCCAATTAAACATGACTAATTAGTCCATATATCTTCAAAAGCATTTGAACTGTTGTTTGCAGGCGTAAAATCTCCAGTGATATTATTTTCTGTTCTAACAGCAGTAAGTTATAGCAGAGACAATGGATAGTTTATGATTGTATATCAGTTTGCTGCAAAAAGGTGATCATTGCAAGTACACGCTTCGATTGACATAGTCTTTGAAGTGGTTGTGACAAAATCAGATTCTAGTTATCATTCTAGAGTTCACAGTTAGAATACTGCTCTAATTACATCAACATTCTGTGGGCTGTGGCCTTGGTTTCTAGCTGATTTTCACTCAAAGATGGGGTAAGACGGTACTAAAATATTAAAATATTACCTTTTTAGTACCTTCTCTCCCCAACTATGAGTGGAAATCAGTTGAAACTGGCCACAGGCTGTTAATGGAATTAGAGCAGTATTCTAAATTGACCTGTGAACAATCACTTCGCTATCACCATCAGAGTCAAAATCAACAATGAAACTATCCTTTGCAAAAATAATGAGGAAACTTATCTTTTTTAAATAGGTAAAGAAATTGAGATGCTTACAGTGAGAAAGTATGATTATGCATAAAAATATTTTCAAATGTGTACTGAATGATTTATTAGAGAAAAACTTAAATCAAAAAAACCTTAAAAACTTAAAGAGCTTCATCTCAAAACTTAAAAAAAATCTTAAACTTGAAAATTTAAAAAAACCTTAAACAAAAGAAAAATGCAACAATATCAAACCAAGTTTAACAAATGAAAATTGTTGTTAGCTAACCATAAGTCACCCCAAACTAGCTCCTCCAGATATAACTTAACTATAGACTCCACCTGAACATAAAAAACTCAAACTCGATGGAGGACTCTCAATGTTTATATTTGAGCTCAATCCGTGATGACATCTGCATTTTTGTTTGTTCGAGTATTAGGATTAAGATTTTCCTGATGGAGAGTGCATCTCTCATCTGTTGGTTCTGTACTAACATCAACAAAGTCACGTGTATCTCTGCATTGTTCGTACGATGGTGGTGCTGCATTATTCATGCTGCTAGTGCAGCCATCGTCCACACTCTGGTCTCTAGAACTGATCCATATCTCAGGCTGTGAACCTTTGTTTCTTCTTTCTATTACTATCACAGTCCTTGTATTCGCAGTATCCGGCATAAATTCATTCAAATCTTCAAAAATATAGGGATGATTGATAACAAAAAATCAATTTAATCTGATCTTCTTCACACGCCACATCCCGGAGCATTGGCGGCGAAATATTTGTTGTCTCAATGGCGAGGACGCAATATCGAAAAAAGATGGGATCATTTGGGTAAAAGCTGCTTCCTATAAGAGCCAAAGTAAAATATGAGAATCATCAAATGAGAGCGTCTCTGATCTTTCATTTCTTCTTTTTCATGAAAAAATTAAATCGATAAAATCTAACAGTAGGCCTAATGACTTATAAAATCACCCTATAGTTTTTTCCCTTCATGATGACTTTTTTAGGGTTATGCTATCCTTTGGCACTTGCCACAAGGTCAAAGCCATAATTACCCTAAAACAATAGAGTATTCACAACAGGATATGTTTGCCATTTCTTACAGGCCTGAAATAGTGTAATTCATAGCTTTTTTTACTAAACCTCATTACTAGTTATAAATATCAACCTTCTGTAGTGAAAATTGGTGCTAGCTAACATTAAGTCACCCCACACAAGCAAGATTAATCTCTAGCTAATATTTACTCTTTTAGTGTAATCAGATTGTTTGTATGACAAACTTACTAGTATCAGGTGTCTGATAGCTTGTGTTTGAATTCCAACCAGCTGAGCAAGATCGACTATAGAGCAGCGCTATAACAGACCAGATCACCAACATAACTCCTACAGACCCCACTCCAATGGCTGTTATTATCAAACTCTCCATTATCGAGTCGTACTTCTGTAGTAAAATATAATAATGCTACTGAGAGCTGGCTTGTAAGTGTGTACTGTGCTATCACAGAGTATATATATACATATCTCTAGTGCTGTTCTATACCACACTGATCAGGCGAAATGTCCTTGGTAAAATGTGATTGGCGAATCGTGATTGGCAAAGCATATAGCATTGGCAAAAAAATTACATAAGCGACATGTAGCGGATTCCTGAATTGGATGTATATCATTGACTGAAAAAGCTTGAGTACTATCACAAGGAAATTGGTGTGACGACTCCGCTACATATTTGTTTCGGAATAAGAGGCGAGGCCGGGCACACATGAGGTTCTCAAACTAAATTGACTTTACCAATCAGAGATATAATATATCATAATATAATAGTGAGTATCATGTCAGTGTGGTTCTATTGGGTCACGATTAAGGATGCTACAGTTGGTATCAAGGTCGCTCCTCCTCATATAAGATTTATTAGTGAATAATGACCGATGCTCCTTCATTGCCGATTATTATTAGCAGTGACCTTGTATAATTGACTTGATCACCCTTGATAAAATCATTACAAGTACAAGTTTTGTGACAAGAACAACCTCTAAATTTTACCATGAAGTCCCATAGGATTGGCCTAAACATCCACGGATCTTTAACTGGTTGATGTAAAAAGCAAGACAAAACAAGCTACAACTCACCGCTTTCTAGTCCAGATTATGGATGCGTTAAACCTTGGCACACAGCTAGTATAAAAAGTCTATTCAATACAAGGCTCAAAACCAGGCAGAAAATATGATTTCTAAATTTTATGCAACGGTTTATTTTGTACTTACCAACACTGCAGAGATGGTAGAATTATTGGATGACGTCCAAACTGGTCCACCAACAATGATGAGATACCACTTATTTTAACTGGTGTTTTTAATGTTTGCATGTGAAAGATTAAACAATATAAGCATGACTTATTACTGTTATGAAATATTGTTGTCATGTTAAAGTTTTCAGCATTCAGCTACAGTCAATGGCTTAAATAAAATAAGCATAGCAAATCCCTAGCGAACAATTTGGTTCACCCTGTGGTAGCGAAAGAATATCAAAAAAACTGTGTCACCTCGATTTTTGCAATATCACTCCGCCACTGGAGGACAAAAACTTACTCTCGTAAATTCCCCGCATGATAGCTGGTTGCCTTATAAAACAATAAATAAATAAGAGATGGAGATCAATATGAGGTGCAGAGGGTGAACAAATTTCAGCTAGACTATTGGCTGATTTGTATTCTATCACTAACTGTAAAAGTTGCGGTTGCTGGTACACGCACTCTGCTTAATACGAGCACGAGTACCAGCAGAGGCTGCAATAGCTGCACCATAATTTATGTGAATAATATAATAATATAATAAGCGTGTGAAATGGGGATTCTTTCTTCTGTGGATACCTTACTTCTCTAGGGCACTAGTGCCCAACCTATGGCTCATTTTAAAATATGGTGGCTCATTTCCTTGTTTGACAAATTTGTGTTTTACAGTGCGTGAACTGACATGTGTGTCATCATTCATCATCAATGGTGCAATGGCTGGATATAGTATAGCATTTTTCAAAAATATACAGACATATGTTGGTATTTTGATTTCTCTTTTATCATCATCATAATCATCATCATCATCAAAGTTTACCTCATAGATCGATCACAAGATCGTCAGATGCCTCAATTTCGAGTTTCAATACTAAACATTACTGATTACTGAAGGATCGAGTGCTGTCTACAGCAACGCCTAAAACTTGCGCTAGGTGTTGAGAGTTATCACACAACCAAGTATAGAGTGCTTGAGGGAGAGCTTTTTATGCCATACCATCCTCACTTTATATGCTTCTGACACATGGCATAGGTTGGACATTTTCATCCATTCAGATTCCCTATTAATACAATTTTTCCTATTTTACAGCAAGACAAGCCTGAGACCGGATGCTGAATATATAATGCCAGCTCCAGTATAGCATTTTAAAAATACACATAAATGGTTTGAGTTTAAATTTTTCAGGAATATGTATTGCTGAGGTGATTTTTTACAGAATTTAATCCTCCAAAGATTTATATAGCTGAAAAACACTGACGTAATGATATTATTATGCTGGGAGCGTAAAGGATTATGATGACCGGGCAAGAGGGCATCAGGCAGGGGAGAGGCGCCAAAAGTCTGGGGGGGGGGGGTCAAACTATGATGCCCATCCCTAATAACACACGTGAAAAATTCTGCTGCATAGTCAATGAGCTAATATCTGTACTGAAGTCCTTGGTATTTTATCACCATTTAGAAATTAAATTCCTGAGTAACCAAAAAAATGACAAGGCCAGTGGCTGCATTCATATTACGGTTTAAATTGAGCCCTTTTTTAAAATATTGCCCTGGTATATCAGCTACACTGCAGCTAGTTATAATTTTGTTACTTTTGAGGATTCAGTTAGCAAAACAGGTGGGCTGCCTCCATTAAAAAAAAACAAATCTGAGCTGGCCTCCAAACAAATTTTGAAGCATTTCTTCACGCAGTGCATTGAAACAATCTAAGTAAAATTGAGACCTAAGCTGGGTGAAGTTATCAGTGTATTGTATTTGGAGCAATTAGCTTGAAAGGTTTATATCACTGGCAGACTATTGTTTTCTCAGAATGAATTTTCTAATCCCTCAAGGAAATCTTATTTGTAAACAACAAGTTTTATTACAGTCTCTGTCTTTGATTACAGTGGAAGAAGTTGTTACTGTTATGCCTTGTTTATCTGATTCAAAGGATTCAAAGGCAATACTATATTAGAATATCAAAACCTGAGGATAACTCATTGCCTTGGCTATTATTGAAGAATTTATGTAATAGTTTCACTGCATACCGTATGTTAAAATGCTTCGTCTGATTCTGTTCTATCGTTACATCGTCAGTATTTTTTATAGGTTACGACTTCAAAATAAAATCATGATCCACAAGTCAGTGAGCAATTTAGTACGGACGCATATACTAGCACAATTGGTTCGCTGATATCATAATCTCTCACAGCTTTGTACAAAACATGCTTTGGAAGTGAGGATCTCTCTATCAGTTTTGGAGGCTATGAATCCATTATGCTAAATAAATTAGGTCAAGGATTTCAAGAGAAATCCTTGTTTAGGTATATTAACTTTGGAATCATGATTCCTCACACATTTTAAGATGGACTACACTTTACTTATATAACTGATTTTGAAAGTCATTTCCTCTCATTGAATCATAATGACAAGCATTATGGCACTTACTAGCTTTCCTTTGTCTTTTCCTTTTCGGGTCAGGTTGATTGTTAGTCCTCGCATAATGATTCCCTATAAGTTCTTTAGCTAGACCTTCTATTAGATGAAATGCCAAGTGATATATGTCAAGGATGAATGGCATCCACAATTGGTCAAAACTCCCCATCACTGATTATGTTGAAACTAGGAAGTTAAACTATCATGAACTGGGCTTTATCAGACTGGGAGTAATCCACTTATTGATGATAGAAAGATGGCTCCGACTCGGCAAATTTCGCAGCATAAATAAAATGATAACCATGATAAGCAGACACAATCTTAGCCATGAGATTAAATTGGTGCCTGCTAGGATGTGTCTTGGATTCATTCAGAAATGTAGTTTTCTTATCCCATTTGTGATAATAGTCAAATAACCTTTTAAGTTGTCATTGTTGTGTAACATCTCTACTTATCAGCTCAGAACTAAACAATTGTATGCCTATTTGTCGAATTGACAGTTAATCCAAACTGTCTTTCATAGAGCTTCATCATGTTACAGGCAGTTATAATGGTCTTGGAGTGGAATGGGTGATGGCTGAGAGTGCAAAGGAGTTATATTTACTCAAAATCTCCAATATAAATGCAAATAAGTACAATATATGTATGCAGCAAAATAAGCTATTGTCATAATCAAAGATTTCATCACAGGTTGTTCAATCACAGTTAAGTTGAGACGGAAATTTGAGCCTCGGAGAAAACTAAGCGACAAAAATATATGATTCTGTTTTACATCTAGCCGTAATGTGTAGAAAAATAATTGTTTTTGGGGCATTTAAACATATCTGAGCAAATATTGTTTTAATTTTAGTAGTTCAACAAGCAATTCACTGAAAACCGACAACATGTTTGAATAGAACTCGAGGATTAAAAAAAGACAACATGTCATCTAAGTAAATTGAAAATGGGACAGTAATATCAAAAATATACACACGAGAAATCGTCTCAGCCTGTCACAATTCTTTTGTTGACGTGACCATTTTTCTTGAGGAATTTCTTGCGCTGTTCGACTTCTTCAGACAGCTCTCTCTGTTGCGGATCTGATGTGACGATATCCATGAATTTATCCATCAGCTCCTCAACACGAGATGACAACTCCTCATCCTTGTCTATTAACAAACAATGGAATCTTGTTGTAACAACTTATTCAAAAGGATAATACTACACAGCTAATGTGTTATTCCAAATAAATAATGTCAAGCTAAAACAATGCTGTTGCAACCATAACTGACATATTCAGGTTTGAGATCATCTTTGCTACCTACGTAACTTCATTGATAACTAGGTCTATGTGCAGGTTAGCAAATGGTTCGATTGAAAGAATTTCTCGGGGATGCGCTTGTTGTGAAGCCCTTTTTCCACAATCATATGAATACAATCATACAAGATTACAAACAAACATGGTACCATTTAAATGCATAGAGTGAAAGATTAGCAGCAGCGAGTCAAGAGTTGGGAGCACAGCAAACTTACCATCTATAAAGGCATCGTTCTCATTCCTAATCTTAGGAAGATCAGGTGGTGGTGCCGCTCCAAATAATCCTTTCACTTTGTTTGTAACAAACTCCACGATTTGATATTCGTTTTCCTGTAAAGGAATAGATATAAAATTGAGATCATGACAAAACTAGGCTGGGTTGCTGAAGGATCAATTTTAATCAGGTGGCTTTTCTGACATACAGTGGTTGACTGAGAGAATTTTATTGACTCAAGTCGGTGTAAAAATACTAAAACCCATATCAAAGCAGGGGACATGGGCGGAAAAAGTAGCTCAGAATTGAACCAAGCTTTTAGCAAACCATTTGTTGCTCATGGATTCGATAGTAGGTACATGTTGAGATGCAAGTTACTGAATATAACACAGTCATGCTCTTAATATTGAGTGTATCAGTGTGTCATCTCTCACTGTCATTTGAACCCTAAAGTGAATGTATGTTACAAGATAGTATTCTCCAAATTGACTTAATTGAGCAAACCTCTTACCTGTTGCATGAGTTCGTCTCTAACTTCTGAGTAAGTATCGAGGATGATGGTCAACATGAAGTTGAGCAACATGAAGGTCATCACCACGACAAACGCCAGGAACATGATCGGAGCATAGGTCGGGTTAGCTGCTCTCAGTCTGGGGTAATCAAACTTGTCTGCAAACGGAGAACAATCATAAGTCAGCACAATAGTAATATGAAAGCATGTCCAAATAGAGAGCTGTTAAAACCCTCGGACTGTTTTCGCTTAGCTTCTGATGCTGTAAGTAATGAACATACCCGTGCATCTATGTAATATATACTCTAATGACTCGATTCAGATGTTTCAAGAGCAATGTAGTTTTGTTGAGAAATGCATGTATTTGTATGAATCATTCATTTTAGGTTCAGGACGCCGTTGATGTAATTCAATGACCAACCACCACCCCCCACTGGTTATCAATGGAACACAGATGAGTTCTGCTAGTGTATCCTCAAACTATCCAGTGACTATTATATAGATAACTAGTTTCTTATTTTATGGCTACTTACTCAACAACATAGAGAATAGGGTCATAGCAGATTTGACGAATGTACTGAACTCCAGTAGGTTATTCACAAAGATCATGTAAGACATGTGAGAGAAAGCCATGAATGTAACGCTGATAACCAGTCCAAAAGAGGCAAGAGGCTTCAAGATGGCCACCATGGAGATCGCAAGAACCATGATTCTCTTATTGAACCTGAGCAGCTTGGTAAACTTAATGGTCGCAGCAAATATCAGGAATGATATGCAGAAACCATAGATCTGAAAAAAAACATGGATCATAATTTAATAAAAACTCCTTTTTTGCAGCATTAGAGCCTACTTTTGTATCACAAATCGAGATGATTTAGGGACTTGCTGTCTCACACTTCTTGGGCTTGTATGAAGGTTTTCACAATAGTTTTCCACTGTTTGCGCAGCTGTATAGTTTTGAACTGGGAATCATTTACAGTATGCCAATAACATATCTCATTTGCCTGAGTTTCATTTATTTAATATTTAATTTTGTCGTAAAGAAGTTTGACTAGAGGAATAATAAAACTGACCTCATCGATTCCGGCAGCATTCTGGAAGTTGTGGAATGCATATCTGTCATCTCTGAATCTCTTCATTGTAGTCAGACCGAAGTACAGTCTCACACAGTACAGTATAAGAGAGCTGAAGCAGCCTACCAGTACGACCAACTCAAATATGTTCCAGGCACTCTGAAAGGGGAATCGAGATTGATATAAATACATAACTTATATTATATGTCCTGATAGAACATGACAGGCCATACAAAGCGGAACCTACAAAAATTTTTTTAAGTCGTCAAAAGAAAATCACTCCGTAACTATTTTTTCTCAGTTGCCTAATATGAGGATTAGATCTTATCATTGCCCAAGACGATCAACCAAGCCTCTTGTTTTTATGTCTTTCTCAACAGTAATAGAAAGTAATTGTCTTTCACGTAAACTTGAGTAGCTGTAACCATTATGTCATTATGTAACAGCGAATAAGCTTTTATTTTGACGGTTACCTTGAGGTATTCTCTCCTGCCGATTCTTCTTATCACCTTAACTTCTCTAACCAGATAGAAGATGAAGAAGAATGTAGTGAGAATCTCAGCGACCATGGTGGTCAGAGCAGCCGAGCCGATATATCTGTCCAGTCTGAATATGGATACCTTGTAATACGGCTCTATGGCTATAAGACATAAGCATGTTAATTAGTAGGATATCAAACCAAAGTCAGCAAGCTTAGATCACAAACTCATATGATATGATATGATATGTTGTCTTGCTAAGACCTAATCCTGCTATCCCTATTTACAATTTGTCAATTTTGAAACACATAAAACTTGGATAAAACGACATGAGGGTATATAATATATTATACATAATATTTTTTTTAATATTTTATTTAATATTATATATATATATATATCAGTATATAATATCTACCTCCGGTGTTGAGGAATTCAAAGAGTATATAAGAAACACAGAAGAGGTTAACAGCAGCATTGTACAGATTAAACTCGACAAAGACAGCTCTGGTGTTTGTGTCAATCCATTCTATATTCTTAAGGTGCTGTACCCTCTACAAGAAGAAAGGTGGAAAGTTTTCAACACTGTATGTGATGACAATATTCACCAGTATTTCACCAAGTATATCACTAGTATATTAACCTAGGTCCTAGTATATAGTTTTTTCTTTATATGTAATAATGGATCATGATAAATAATGTGAGGACAACTCTAGTGCTTTGAAAATTATTATCCGATAGATATAAATATCCATCTCAGATCAGACATGTGACATTCAGTTAAAATACATCACCTTTTTCTAGCCATGTGCAAAATGGCTTTTGGTATACTAGAAGCTGATTGCCAGCTCCCTGGTAAACAGCTGATTTGAAACCCATCATCCACACATATTTATGGTGAAGGGAACAACATTACCATGCTGTATGTTGATGGATCAATTTGTTTACCTGCAGAGCTGTGGCCTGAACATGAGAGAGGTCGTATATATATCCACCACCACTGTACATAGCGTTGGAGCCAGCTGTGAGGAAACCATTCAGATCTGATGTGGTGTTGTAGAGGAAACCTTCATCAGGTACTACATCTGGGTCTGTAACATGAAAGGAAAGGACACGTCAATAAACGCACACCTGACGCCCAACGCATGAAAAAGGTCAAAGTTCAAGGTCAAAGTGTTTTATAGTCAGGCAGTAAGCACCGCTGTACATAGTGAAGATTTCATCGATGAAAAGAAAATAGAAACATTACTGATACCATAAGAAATTATCCCTCTTGCTCAGTCATGTTAACATAAGTGGTATGAGGCTGACTGTACTGTGCATGCCCAATAAACTGCCCCTTCTATATAACTGAAGTCAATAATTACCAAAGATATGTATTCAATAAAGATAGATAGTAATGTACACTTACCATTAGCATCTATAGGTATCCATCCTTCTTTAAACCAGCGTTCTTCTTGTGTGGATATGTGGTAACTTTGACCACACCAGTGCTCATATCGATATACAGGCATCTTACATTGGGCTGTAGGTAAAAAGGCAAAACAGTGATATTAAAAAATGATCACGATTACAAACAGCTAAACATTATTTTAATAACAGACTATTCACATTTCTTGGTGACTGAAGTATGCTTCGGTTTGCAGCTCTATGCTCTGAGACACCCTGGAGCCTTTATGTGTTTGCGGGAGAAAAAGTTTCTCTTTGTTTTCAACTTGTTCCATTACTTTATAGGAACTCCTACATTAGCTAGCTTAAATTGGTGCAAGCTAACCTTGAATCACCATTAAATAGTTGAACTAAACTTTAGCTAGTAATTAATTCTCTTGGATATGTGGACACTCGGAATGTAAAACTGCTTACTATCAACCGTCCTCAGTTGTCTGAGTCTGGGTATACCAACGGGTACAGAGTTATAATCAGCGGTGAAGTTAGTCGTCCACCAGTGCCTCTCCCCGTCATAAACTGGTGAGCTGTAATACGAGGGGATCAACGTCTCCTCCATCCATCGATAGAATGTGGCGTAGTCCTTCACCTGGTTAACAGAACGAGTAAATTTTATGCTAAGTCTATCAATTCATATTGTTGTCTTGTGTTTCTCGCTTCCTTTTTTAACATCGGATATCACTATTGATGCATGGAATTTCCAACCACTTTCCAAATTTTTTTCAAGGAGTGCGGCAGAATAGTATATAATTCTACATATTATGGTGTGTACAATATTTTTGAAACCATAATAATATGATGCATATAACATGATGCATAAAATGATACATAACAAGATGCATAGCATATCATGATACATAACATGATGATAGCATAACATGGGATGATGCATGATATGATGCATAATATGATGCAAAATATGATGCACAATATGATGCATAATGCGATGCATAATGCGATGCATAATATGATGCTTAATATGATGTTTAATATGATTCATAAGATGCATAGTATAATAATACATACATTGTACATATCGAATCCATTAGTTCCATAAGACCAGTGACCGTGAGCGAGTAGATTTTTCACATTTCTGTAAAAATATCCAGCCCATGGATCTCTGTTACCATATCCGACCATCAGTAAGAGATAGAGGAAGATCAGATATACCGCTATCTCTCTCAGTATAGTCATCATCTTAACCTCCTTTTGTCTGCAAGTGAGATGGAATTGATACAATGCCATAATAGCCTTAAATAGCCTCTGGACACAGCTGAAACCATTAGCTTTACTGGATATATGACAAGGACTTATTAATATGTAAGAAAGTGTTTTAGATATATCATTATTGGCATGCGATCGGCCACATTTATATATCAGCTTTGCTAGTAAGTGTGAAGCATATGAGAGAGGTTCACGGCAACCTTAGAAAAGGAGAGAGCCCTGTTGAAAAACTATTCCATGAATACAATTTTTAAGCCACCCAATATCATTGAAAAGTTCACAGGTCGATTAAACCAAATGGTGTAGAAGAAGCCATAACAGTGCAGCATCATGAACGTCAGGTGGATGTAGCACCTTGGCTTAGGGTCAGATTAAAAAATTCTCACAGACAAGGCCCAAGAGGTTTAAATCTTATCAGAGCAATTCCCTAGAGACAAACCTGAGTGCCCTAGCCGCTCTCAGATACTCATCACTCGGTGGTAGAGGTATCTTAGTGTAGTTCTTTAGTTTCCTCCTGAAGCCCTGATCCTTAATCTTACTTCCATTCTTGTGCTGATGGATGTAGACCTCGTCTTTCTGTAGGTCTGGGTCTCGCTCATCTTCATCCTCGACGGCTGGAGACTTGATCACCAGAGCGTAGAAAGCTGCCAGTCCAAGAACCTGCAGGAAAGAGGAAGATATTAGTGAGGTCTGGTTTTTGGTATCACCAAGGAATTTGGTATGACGACCCGAGTTAAACTTTACTAATTAGGGGCGGGTACTAGCCTCGATGTCAGCCTGGTTTTTTGGGAAGCCATGGAGGTCAGTGTCAACCATTTCAAAGTTACTGGTTTCATTTTATAAACATTGTTTCTAGCGCTGGGATCTTTCCTGGTAGCAAAATGTCATCAGCAAGGGTGGTGGGCATCAATAGCCCTAGCTAAGAGCATATAGAGGTGGGAGTTTCACCTTGATGACTTGCATCAATTGAATTAATAGCCCTAACATATGGCAGCTAATCGCTGTAGCACAGTTGTCGACCTGATACAATAATCATTTATTCTATTGCGACTCATATTTTGAACTAGTCCTTCGATTGGAGTAGAAGAGTACACAGCGGTGGGAGTCTCACCTTGATGGGCTGAGTACAGAGCACAGACTCAAAGAACGACATAGTGAATGAAACGAGCCATTCTTTAGCTTTCTCAGGTCCAAATCCAAACGCTACAGAGACGACAGCGTAGAAACACCAGCCGATCGATCCCAGACACAGCAAATATCCAACAATGATAAACCACCAAGGCAGCATAAATTTCTGTAAGGGGAGATCATATATAATTTATTAGAATGTCTTGTTATGCCTTGTATAACATATTGGTAAGGTAGTTGCTTTAGACCTCACTCTCTAGAGGACATTTGACCTCATACGGTGATGTTTGATCTGAAGGAATATGGACTGTGACTTGGTTGCGGAGAAGTTTCTTCTCTTTTTGACATTTTCTTACTTCCCTTTGTATCACTTGATGACCTGCACAGATCACCAAATACAAAATGAGTGAACAAAGCGGGCATTGATTAGGATTGTGCCAAACCAGGGTATAGCAATGGTCATGATCTCTCTATTGATGCTTGAGCTTAGTCGCAATGACAAATGAAAGTTTTAGCTATGATAAACACGAACCTTCTTCTTCTTCTTGTCTGCAGCTTTAGGGTCAGTGAGCTCTTGCCAGTTATCTACCGCTGTAGTGTCGAGACCGGTTAGCCTCAGATCATCGTTATCCCCAGTGTTGAGATAGTCGGCCTGCTGACGAAGCTCTAACATAGACTGTGTCATATCAGCTTCATCCTGCTTCTTCAGTGCCTGATGAGAAATACATTATATATTATATAACATATTACACATAATTGTATAGCCTACTACATATAAATACATTGTAATGTTATAAGATTTAAAAAAAATAAACAAACAGTAAAACTTTAACAGAAGTAAAGAAATTTATTCATCAATACATGAAAAAAATTACCTATTCTTTGAACAGGTAAATTGTCTGGACGAACAGAAGGGTCCCCACATCCATCATATACAGTACAGCTATGAGCAGTAGATTGTTAGGGAGAGTGTACAATGTGATCGACTTTGGATCTAGGTTTGAACTTTGAACCATTGACTATTGACCATTGAATATTGGCTAATTATAGTTAAAAACAAAAATACTGTGTTGAGGTTGAATCCACAGTACTATTATATACTAACTACTATATAGTTAGCCAATGTGTTGGCTCCGATAGGTTGATCAGAGCAAGCAGTTCGAGACTCTAAAGCCTTGATCAGAACCAACAAATTGGCCAATATATACTAGCATATATTAACTCTATGGTTGGGAGTTGAGACTATCAACTGTAGTTCTATACACATAGAGTATTTACCATGACATGTATGAAAAGACCAATTCCCTGTCATACTGTGTGTACTAACCTTAGCAGCCTTTGGTAGGCTCTTAGGCATTTGTCCGCTGTATCTGAACACCATGACCACCACCAAGTTGATGGGGAATACAATCAGAGAGGCATAAATTCCAGTCAGTAACTGCTGGATGGTGAATGAGATCGGCCCCAGCTGAATAAAAAAAAGATAAACATAGGCATGAAGAAGTGGAAAATTAAAGTATGAGCTATAGACTTGTATGCCGAGAATGAAAAAAACATGTTACCCTAAAGGATGAAAATGAAAAGCTTCACAGGGCTAGAAATTTTACAGTTAGCAATGATCTACCTTTCCCTTAAATCATAAATTAAGAGGACATAAATTGAGAATTCTTTGGAAAAAGTTTTAGAGAAAACTTAGAGAAAACTTGAACCATTGCAGTTTTCATCCTGATGGATCACTGGTATGCAGCATACTGTCAGAATATAATGAAGTCACTACATGACTTAAGCTACTTAACAATAACTAGCCAGTATGGGATGTTGGCTTAACTATAGCTAGAAAAAAAGAGAGATAGCCACATGTATTAGAATCAGCACCACATCAATTAGCTCAGAGGTACCAAATAGCTGATATTGAAAGCATAGAGGTACAAAACTTGTAAGCACATTGTTTCACCATAAAGTCTCACTTAGGCGCTCACAAGCCTAAAAACCAGACTTCAGAGCAAGCCCTGCTGAAGGATTGAGAAACACGTTTACAGATACAGCTGAGGTATGAAGAGGGATTACGACACAAACAACATCAATGAGTAGCTGGGTGATTACCGTAAACAGAAAGCCAACAGGCTTCCCGTCAGCCTGTTACGTTACAATAGCATTCAAATGATGTGAAATATTATGGAATTGACACTTCTTGTTTTCATAAATCTCAAAACATCATCAGGTCTGGCATTAGAAGGTCTGAGAAATGTGATCACAAGCCACACATGTAAAACAATATTTCATCTACGCCCCCCCCCCCCGCCACATTATATATATATGTCAATTTTATTGGTTGATCAAGTCATAAATAACGCTCAAGACCAAGCTTAAAAAAATATCGTAATGCATCATGTGAACTTGTTAAAAATATTGTTATCATGGAGGTCAGTTCTATTATTGCCCCATATTCTCAACACCTGATTTGCTTATGCCTGTTTAGGACTCTAGAAATCTTACCAATCCCTCTTACAGCCTTTTTAGCATCACTTCATCTGTTTTTCCTGATAAACATGAATTACTAAATATTCCGAAGATTTTGCCATACACTGTTTGTAATAGTGAGATTATGAACGATGACGTAAATCAAGCATAATTGTGATCTTACCCTTATTCCTGGAGATGGGTTGCCTCCATCATCACCCTCATAGAAGAGGATATTGGCAAACATGGTACAGAATAGCAATGAGAGGCAACATGTCAACCTCTGAATACGTGTAAATCTGCTACGGGCTGGACGACCTGCGCAATAACAAAGATAGAAGTTTTAACAGTGAAAAGCCAGTATCAGACTGTTACACCTCTTAGGCAGGCACCAAGTGAGGGCATAACATGCATGCTACATTTTTCAATTATGAATTTGCTTCAATTATAAAGACTTTGATTACTTCATTTCGTTGTCAACCTCCTGCAAGGTTGCTATCCAATCATGGGGGGACCTAAAGGTTCCTCAAGCTCTGACTGATGTATGAAAAATCGTTGGAAACCATAAACATGCATTAAATTTAAGCATATACTATATATACATTTTTTTTTTTAGGTGGAACTATGATGATGAACGCAAGCAGATTGAAGTCAAACTGCACTAAACCAGACATGCCCGTTTCAGGTTAGAAAATAATTATATACCCAGATAGCATATATTCGAGTCGCGTAATATCCCTCAATCTAACAAACAACTGAAAAATACCTGGTCTATGTGGCCTGGAGTATCTCTCGAATACTTACCAAACACAGAGAACCATATATGGCCATCAGTGATGTCTTTTTTGGCTTTACTCCAGAAGATGAGGTTGAAGTTAGTCAGCTCATCTTTTCCAGCTACTGGTATCACTCTGTCCACCTGAAACAAGGAGAGAATAAAATCAGTATAAGAGTGATGCCTGGTAGGAGCTGTCCATCTAGAGGACACATATTGTGCATACTATAAAACATGTTTACCGACAGGTCATACAACTTCGCCATTGTGTTGGCTCTGATTGGCAGACAGCTGACAGCCAATCAGATCAGAGCCAAAACAGTGGCTGCATACAGCGCTTAACTTTAAACATAGCATAACATCAAAAGAATGAAATCAGTTCAGGGACCCACAGTCCCAGCTTTCTAATCAAACATATATGGTTTGGTTAATTTCATTTTTTGCACATCAAGGTGTGATGACTGTATCCACTTTGGATCCCACAGTCATTTGAATACAGGGCTGTAGCTTAGAGCAAACGTTAGGGGAGGTTACAATTCTGGAGGGTACAAACTACTAACTACCAGGCGAGGTTTATACATAGAAAATGTACTGGTAAAGCTTGTTCTGACTTCCTGCCTCCCCTGGAACTGATCAGATCTGGTCAGTATTTTCACTTACACATCCATCATCGCGATCAACAGCCAGCCACCTGTCTGAGACAAAGAACCACTTCTCTCCTGATTGCAAGTCTGTCACCTGCATTCTCGAGAAGTTCCATGCAGGATCACTACCGGAGTTGTCATGCCACACTCTGGAAGGAATAGAATAGAAATAATTGAAAGATTTGTACTGCCTATTTTTGCGTTACTGTTAGGGTCTGTCTGTGTTTGCAGTAAAACCCGTTGAAAAATTCACAAATATCTAAATATTTGATACTGATTTTCTTCATTTCCAATTCCCACAAATCCATCCTAAGTACAAGGTTGATGGTATAGAAAATATTTAAAATACTTATTATACAGGCTAACTCAATCCCAACGCCAAGGCGTACCATCATGTATGTTTTCTTGCATAATAAATGGTTGCTTTAAAATCTGTGCCCCAAAATACAACACAAACAGTTACCATTGATGACTTCTTGTACTGACCTGCACATGTTGAGAGACCCGAGGTTTTGAGGTACAGCCATGATGAAGCTGTCGATGCCTCCTCTTCCTAGCACAGTCTTCTTATCATCAAATATCAGCCTCGGTGGGGTCTCGTCTTCATCACCCGAGAATACCATCGAGACCTTAGCCGTAGTTCCTATAAATAGCAAGAGGCGTGTGGTGATATCTTAGGTTTTCATGCTATATAAGTTGATAAAGCTGCAATGCTTTAAGTATATACATTCTATTGGCAGCCTACTGCAACTAGTTGCCTTTCACAGCTACCAGAACCATTGGACCCAGATTGTCCATAGCTTTTGGCTTTGATAAATACAATTTAGTATACATACCCACACTGATCATGTGAAATGCTATTGCATACTATATCTCTGATAAAACATCGATTGATTCATGTGGCCTAAGTACCATCTACATCGACCCAATACCAAATTCTAGCGAACATATGTTAACAACTCAGATTAGATTGACTCAGAGTTACAATAATGCTAAATTTGTTATTATGACGCTAGCGGATACATACCTGATCCGCTGTGAGATCCAGTGTATACTATAAGCTCATAATAATATTTATCTCTAGGATCATTGTCAAGCAGAGGAGATGTAGAAGCCTGAAAAAAGAGGATAGGCTCGATAAAATAGTGATAGGTGGAGTGTATCAAACTCAAAATAGGTAATGAATGGAAAATAGTTATGCTAGAAAGAAAGGTTGTATTTGGGAATGGGATTGAGTGTTTTTCTGTTCCTGAAAGGGCAATCGTTGTGTTTAAGAGTTTTAACTCATAATGCTAGCAAGCAGTGAGTTCTGAGTCATAAAGTAAATTGCACAGGGCTTAGACATGATAATGGGTATGGTATTCCTCACATGGCCCTGTATTTTCTTCTAGGAGAAAACAATTATTTTGCAAACCAAGGAGTTAAAGACTTGGGCAAACCAACTTACTGCAAGCTCATCTTTGATGTCAGCAGATCTAGCCCAGATACATAGACATAGATATAGACACATCATAGACACCATAACTGAGAATACCAGAGGATTTTCTCCAAGATTTGCAAAGGCTGCACCGCTCATGTCAATCTCATTGGTCGGGACAGCAAAGGCTAAAATATAAAATATAAAAATAATCAGGCAATTTCAGCAAATATTTTAACCAAGCATCCTCGTACGTGTACAAACATGATGTACAGGTTTGTTTGTTAAATTCATTGGAGAAGGAGGTAGTGTGTCCTGTTATATCATGACATGAGATGAATTATCTTATGCATTTACAGGCAAGACCTTGTTACAAACAACCATAAACATATAAATGGTATTTATAACTTGTTACAAACAACAACTCAAACAAATCAAATAAATTTATGTTGTAAACCTTCTGAGCATGATAATACAAGGTGATCTGGTCGCTAGTGCCTTAATTTCATACCCTGATTTTGACGATCAGTTTGTAGAAATTATTTGCCCATTAGATACAAAGCTGAGTTTGCAGCCCCATATCATTAGTTTTCAGCTATACAAAACTCAATAAGCACACATTGCCTCTGTGGCAGCAGTAGTTTAAGCTTTATCAAGAAAGAAAACAGAAAAATTATATATGACATGGGTTCTATTTGTAATGTTTTATTTTCTCATCGCAGTATGACACTCACCAGCTCCGAATGACATGGGAGGTGCGGATGGAGGGGGTATTACTTCTCCTGATACAGGATCTATATTAGCCGCAGGCTCTACCCAGTCTTCTGGTGGATCTCTTGTCATCTTAGTACAGATACAGTGGGTGTTTGTAGGTGAAGAGTACGGGCCGACCTCACAACCACTCGTCTCCCAATCCTACAAACCAAACCGCACGTTATCATATGAGCCAGTAACTTAGTGAAAAATTAGGTGTCAGGAAACTACCATTGTTGTTTTTCATTATCAACCACATTCAAAGCAACATGTTAGGAATGTGGTTGATTATGAAATGCTACTGCCAGCAACCTGGGCAACGTTTGAGAATTCAAACTACGACCATCTATATTTAACATCGAGAATTGAACAGTTAAGCTATACATTCCCTGTAGAAATAAATTGTCACAAATTTAAATGATGTTATGCCAAACCACGTTGATGAGGGAACCAAAACACAGTAGAAAAGTATCTAAGCTCTGGCAATAAAATAACTGTAAATTATGGAATTACAAATACAGATTTAAGGTTAATAATGATACTTAACATACAAATAAAGAAGTACAAAGATCATAGGTGTACCTGGATATAGTGATTCCAGATTTTACACTGGGCGGTGTAAAACTCCATCTGGTAGAACACAGATTCCACCATCTCCTCGATCATATCACCAACAGTGGTGGACTCTGTGGACGGTGTAGTGGTAGCGGCGTCCCTCCTTCTCCTCACTGGTGGTGGGGCGGTCGTAGATAACCAATCAGTCATGTTAGAGGATGAGCTGTTAGCTGGGGCGATGTACTTCACTCCAATAAAGATCTCCGTCTCAAAATCCCTAAAAAGCAAACCATACTAAACTAAAAAGCCTGTATAAGGTTTTGATTATGGTACAAAGAAATGGTAAAAGTAAGGAAACAATATTACAGTTATAATATATCTATTATGTAATATCTACTATCTAGGAGAGGTATACACCCGAGGGTGCTGGGGGCTGGAACAATCAACAATGAAAGCTCCCCCAGTGGGACTCGAACCCACAACTCCTGCGGCACTAATCGCCTGGCAATGAATAGCAAGCGCGCTAACCGATTGCGCCATCTCACCATCCCCAAAAAAAGAATGGGTCGATGGCGCTAATTAGATAGCCCGCTATTCACTACTCGGAGTTGTGTTCTCTCATCCCACAGCACATTCCAATCCACCATTGCCACCCTATGAAACACAGCGTACGTGTTAGGGTTATTGGCCTTACATGGCCCATTGCTGGGACCCCTTGTAGTAGGTTTAGCTGTCTTTCCAGCTTGTCAGCATGTCTTTCCATCTACTACTATCTATTATATCTGCGGCAAAACTGAAGCAATGATGTTTCATCAAAAGTAACAGTGGCTTTACAAAGACATCAATTTCAAGTTCTGACCAAGAAAAAAAAAGAGATTTGAAACCACATCCTGTCTGTTCGAAGCTCGCAGACAAGTGCTTACGCGTTGAAGAAGGAGTTGCTCCAGAAGCATGTATCCAGATCTCTCTCCAGATTCTGAGGAAGGTTCCAGAACCATGAGGGGATTTCTGTTTTATTCATGGCATCCATTTCAGTGTAGTTCCACTTGTTCAGTTGGTTCATCCTCATCTCTCTCTGTAGGATCTATAATACGAGAATCAGTATTGGGTCAAGAGTAAGAGAAAATAAGTCAGGAGAAAATCTTTTTGAATAATAAAAGCTTCTTCCTACAAGCCGTAGAGCAAGCCACCTATACTGCTGTGATGAAGAAATTCTATACATGAATAGATTGCTTGTATAAAATTTTGGCACTACAATAAAACAATGGAGCGTGGCTAAAATCAGACAACGTCACAATTGGCAACAATCAAAAATAAAGTAGTATTCATCTACTCAAAATGTTTTGTTACTAGTATGATATCTAAAAAGTACATTAAGGTACTAATAACATACCCTGATAGGATCATTGAGATGAGGTAAGTCACAGGTGATGTAAGTCTCTGGTCGCATTAAGCTTGGCTTCTCACCCACACCTACATACATAACCCATCCCGTCCGATTTGTCTCCTCCACAATCCAATTCGGAGTTGTCTGGACATTAAACTCAGTCGTCGTCTAAATGAGAAGTACATGTAGGCAAAATGAGAAGGTGTGGCAATAAACATAGACAAAGCTCAAATTACATTTGTTGACAGCCTTCGACAAGTTGTTCAAGAGCCACAGATTAAGGCTAAAATGTCATCAAGAAATATATTTTTAAATGTGCACTCTTACTGATTTCTGAAAGTGTTGCAGAGAATTCTATATAAAAAAACTGATGATATATGACACTCATACTAAAAGTTTACTCGTAACTGGTAACTCGTAACTCGCAATCGCGACCGGCATAAAAAACAAAGACCATTTTTGGTCCACTCAGTCTATGAAATATTTCTTACCCATAGATCCCCACTCTGAAATTGTAAGGTTAACATACAATACAACATTAAATTGCTTTAATTACAAACTTTTAGAAAACCTCAATAAATGAATAATTATGAAATGGTTATAAATATAAGCAAGATGTAAGATTTAATAACTGTATCATATATGTTTCACTACTACCTGTTGCATCTCGGAGTCGCATCGATAACAACCTTACTTCCAAACATCAGTATTCTACTAAATTATATAGACAAACCTGAAGTTGGTTAAAAATTCATTTCTACTGTATAAAGCTGTTTGATACATGGATCATAACAATCGGATGTTCAACGAGCATGGAACACAATACCTAAATTGGGAAGAGGATATATGTATGCAGACAAGATTAATGACAAACCTGATTGTTGAATGTCGTAGTCTGACTGCCCTGTGTTGTAGTGGACTCATAGTTTGTTGTTGTAGAGAATGAACTGTCAGTAGTGGTTGTTGTTGGTGCATCTAAAATTTTGTTGGAATAAGAAAATAGTTACGATAACCTAAATACACCATTCTCAGTCTCACAAAAAGACCTTAGATCAGACGCCTTTGACAGGGTTTCTGACAGTTTAATAACTTACAAATGATAATGATGTTGTTGTCAGCGCCCACTCATTTATTGGCTAACTATGAAATTGTCTTCTTTCCGATGTCATACCGAAAACGAGCCTTTACCAGGCCGACTCTTTTGCCCAACGGAAGATACACTAGAAGTGACTTACGTGTAGTGAAGAATGTAGAATGAACAGTAGTAGGTTTGGTTGTTGTTACATCCAGCCAAGTAGGCGAAGGAGTTGTCTCAAGGGTACCTGCAATGTGATATTGTACTAGAAAGAGGTCGTAAATCTCGAAAACAGTGAGAAAATAATTTTGACTTAGGCCTTCTAAACAGAACAAATTTTGTCATCATTATTCAGCAAAGTCTGAGCTGACTTTGGCTGCAGGGAACTAAGATACATACACTGACTTAGATACACAGCTTGTAACATATGGGGAGTAGGAGGCGACTCAGATTGCTAGTGCACTGGTATTTCAGGTCTCTGACTACTTGGATTATTTTTGACCTCATACATACTGAACTAAGATCATTTCATGAAATTATGAAAAGATATGTATAGATTTACCAAGCTCTCCGCGGTTTGGTTTATTTGGAAGTAAGACAGAAGATGATACTCACTTGTCCAGTTACAAAAAGCTAAGGTTTCATTGTCGGCCACCGTAAAGTTTAGACCTGTACAGTTTGTTACATTGAAGAGCCATGTCTGAGTAAGTCTAACATGAAGACTCGATGCAGGTGGAAGCAAAATCTGAAAATAGATATATTTGAAGTGAAAATAAAAAAGACCTGAATGGGGATGGTGAGATGGCACAATCAGTAAGCACACTATCTACGCACTGGCATATGATTTGCACCGCAAGGGTTGTTGGTTTTGAGTGCCACTGGAGGAGCATTATAGATTAATTGTCCTAGCCCCTAACCCCCCTTTACTATTCCAATATTATTATGCCTGCAACTTTATAGAATGAGTACCAGAAAAGGGGAAATGTCATGTTCATGTGCACGTATACTAGCTGCCCAGTGTTATGGCTCTGATTGGCTGAGATCTGCTGACCAAGGAGTGCATAATGGTTAAGGAGAAGAGTCAATAGTACATGATCAAAATAATAGATTTAAAGACTACCCTAAGACCGAAACATGTTATAGTCGGGCAGTTACTTATGATAAAGTTGTGTCAGAATTACATGGTAAAAAATTCAATGCTCTACTTGCCATGATTTATTGATGGTGGAAAGAGTGCCTCCCACAAGGGAAGGTAACTCTCATTCTCTGCATTATGATGTCACAGAAAAAACGAAGTGCTTGATTCTTGTATTGCACATCTTGTTCACTGTGACATCATAATGCAGAAAATTCACACCCTTAAATGTTTTTATCACCTTTTTTGAGGATACAGAACTGACCTTATGAATGACAAATGGAGTTTTGTCATCGTCGTTTAAATATTCTCCAGACTTCTGTACAACAGAGCTAACTTCTACAGCTGCAGGGTCTCTCTTAATGAATATGTGTGTCGGCTCTGTCATATTAGCTGAAATAATAAATAACACATGTTCTACAGGCCATGTATAAGTGTCATACAGTAGATTGATTGTAAGATTAGTAGGCTATGAGGGAAGGCCCCACATTTTATAGTTGAGGAACACAACTAAGTACTGTACCATCTTGTAAACTGCCCTTTACAATCAACCCTGAGATGATAAACTGAAAGTCAAGATTACCATAACAATCACGAGTTGACTGACTACAACTTGAGATGGTACTATGTGCCACCATACATGCTCTCTACTGTTTCTAATAGTCTTATAAGACCCGTTAAACCGTCACTCATCTTTGGTCAGCGGACACACTGATCACATGATACACTATTGCATGTCTATCTCTGATTGATTGAGAGTGAATTAGTTCACTTAGCATGAGTACCATCACAAGGTATTTGGTGTGACGACCTGAGTTCAGTTTTACTAATTGGGGGCGGGTACATGTACTAGATTGACTCTAACTCTAGTCTCGATGTCAGTGTGGTCAGCGGGTGTAGGTCTGATTGATTTAGTAACAGAAATCCCAGGTAATCCTCATTCTGGAAACTGAAAAAGTATAATGTGCATAAAATAATATGTATAATATAGTGTATATATTATTTATAATATAATATATACAATATAATATATATGATATACTCACAGAGATCCATCTGTCCCCCAGTCTCATTTGTCAGACTCAGCATGACGACAGCGCTGTTGATAGTCAGTGTTGTGTTATCCGTCGCGTTCTTACCCACAAATGGGTTATTAGGCTGTGATATGACCTTAGATGCCATCACTAGCTGACTCGTATCGTTGGCATCAGGGAACATGTTATCTGAGGACGGCAGGTTAAACCCGTTACCATCATCAGCAGGCACATCAGCTGTAATATATTATTATCAATTATATAAAATTTTATATATTATATATAAATGTTATCATAAAATATACTATATTATATAAGAAATTAAATTAACTTTATAATCTTTTCAATCTGTCATGTGACTTTGAACAAAATGTGATTATTGTTACCATAGTAAAATAAAAGTCATATTATATCCTCGCACTAAGATTTTTTTTTAAATCATTGTAAACCATTGAATTCCATATCTGGAATAGCATCATTAGCTTTCTTTTGCAAAACAAAGGGCTTGCAAAAATAGCCAGTCCCTAGTAGCAATCTAGAAATGCCCTAATCATCGACACTGTAGGGGTATAATTACTGTTTGCAATTTTGTAAACAAGACAATTTCTCAGGCTAATTATTCATGCTACTAGGGACAGCCAATCAGATAACAGTCAGATGGGTCCCTGTGTTTAGTGTCCTAACTGTATAACGCTATGATACTATTTCCATTCTAAGAGAAGAATCTAATTCAGTGTTGTAAACTAAAAGATCATATCTGATGATATGATATATGAGGATATCATCCTAGAAATCGTGATAGCATGTTAGAAAGCAGCCTGTCTTGACAAGCTTGTCAAGACAGGCTAGTTTGAAAGCTACTTTCAATTCCAAGGGCCAAGGAAAATGTTATTACCGTTAAAACTGTGGTTTAGTCTCTAAACGTTTTAATGCGTTAATTGTTGGGTAGTAGACATTGTTCTACCCCGTTCTACTGAGTTTAAATGCACTCATTGAATTCATGAGTGTTGGTACGGTTCTTACATGCAGCATCTCCCCAGGCTTTGTTCACAGCTAAGTTCATTACTTCCGTAGCAAACTGAGACGGCGACTCGCCGGCAACTTTAGCATCACCCAACAGACCTCCTACACTGCCAACCAGATCCAACATAGCCAGCTGTAAGGATAGATTTAAGTCATAAGGAAAAGTGTTATTTATTACAGCGTTTGGCCAACAATACGCTTTAATGTTATAAAAAAAATAAAATTATAGAAAAAGTGAGACAAAGTGCCTTGGGAGAGGATTGACCCAGAGCTTAATGTGAGAATATAAAACATTTATATCGAGTTGTTGATTGAGGGCGCTGACCTACCTGAGCATCGGCAGCACTTTGACCAGATGATCGTTTTCTCCTCCTGCGTCTGACTTCAGTAACTGCTGCGTTCTCACTAGCTAGCCCCGCCTCTTCCTCCGCCTCCTCCGACTGAGCTTTAGCGTTAGCCTTCATCGAACTACCAACGACCTTGAGAGAGTTTCCGGCCAACCCTTCCATAGCCTGGGCATCACGCTCTTCTGAATCAGCATTGGCTTCATTCGCTATTACTTTCTGTGATAACACGAGATACAATATGGTAGTTATTTGTTTTCATTGAATTGAATTTTATTCCCTATTATTTTATTCTGTTCCGTTCCGTTCCTTTCATTTTCCTTTTTTCTTACACATCAGGGAGAACATCTTCGCATTATGGATGATGCAATACAAATTCATATCGTAACTATTTTGAAACTTCTAGGGATAACCCATGGCAATCATCGCCAGAGCAAAAAGCATTATGCTCATAATGACCTAATCCAATTATAAGACAATAAAAGAATCGATAATATAGGCCTAACAACAACATTTATTATCATGAGTTGAGATGAGTAATGCACTGTATCAATGCCATGGTTTTGACAAACCATGTCAAATTTACCAAACCTGCTACAGGGGCCAGATAGTCCTTAGCTATTATGCAAGTTGTCACCAATATCCAATACAGGATTTCCTTTGATTAGAATATTGATGTTTAAAGACTGAGTTTGATCTACTTAGTTTTTTTCACATGTTTTTTTATTTGGACATGGTGTTTTATTTGTCATCAACTACAATGATCGGTCAATAAAGTTCAATGTCAAATAGAAAGAAAACTTACACCCATAGACTTCCCCATAGCATCTGTAGAATCTCCACTGAGATCATCTGAATTAGCTGACATCACTGCCAATGTATTCGCAAGTTGTTGTCCCTGATCTGAGGTTTTCTGTAAAAGGAGGAAAATATCTTCAACATAGATGTCAAACAAGATCACACAAGAGCTTTATATTTTGATTTTGAGTACGATTAAAATTCAAAGTTCTTTCTGTTCATGTGTCAAATTCGACCGCACAGATACTAATGTCAAGAAGTACCTATTGGCAATGTATATGTAACCGGCCAGGCGGAATAACTCATAACCAGAATAATGAACAGATCACAAAGCACTGCTACCTTCATATTCCCAACGAAAAGCACCAAAAGGTCTCATTCGCTTCCTTTATGAATTATATCAAGTTTTTAAAAAATCTTTAAACGACCAAGGGAGATGGCAACCCCAAGGAGCGATAAGGATAATGCGTCATTAAAAGCTTACTGGGTCCATAGATCCGAGGCCCTGAGAGCACGATTCCTTAGTCTTCATCTTGGTGAGGTTAAACTCATGCACGCAAGTGTCGAAGGCATCTACACACTCTGTATACATCTCATCGGCAAGGAATGGATTGTCAACATCGGTAACGTTCTCATACATTTTCTTGTCACCTGTCAATATTGAGAGTCACATATATAAATTAGGTTTTTGTATTTGCTTCGTTTGGGGATGACATCTCCTTGTTGATGCATCCTACATACTAGCAAACTGGCAGCAAGAAAATATTTACAGTGTTAAAAAGTAAGGTCTGACGGCTCAAATCAGGTAGTGAATCGCTCTTTGATTAAATTTTGAACCGCTTGAAAAATTAAACGGTATAATCATAAATTTTAGTGCTTTCTCTGGAAACAACACTCTTTTTAAGCCAAATAAATGTAGAACACGTTTAACACATGTTTAATGACACATTTTAACAACCTTTACACTTAGTCACTTTAATGCTAAGCTCTTTATTTTTATTCTTTCAGTAAAGATACTGAATGAAATCAATCAATCAATTCGGAAACAACTTGTTTCAATACTTGATCTAAATGATAGGAAGATAAATCTAATGCCTCTGTAGGGCACGAGGATGTCATGTGATGCAAGTATTGAAAAGGAGCAACAACAAGAAATTAAAGACTACCCAAAGACCAATGCTTGTTATAGTCAGGCAGTTACTTATGATAAGGATTTATAAGATTAGCATGGTAAAACAATCCAATGCTCTACTAGGCATGAATTATTGATGTGAAAAAAATGCCTCTCATAAGGGAAGGTAACTCCCATTATTAGCATTTGACTTTGGGTAGTCTTTAACTATTTCATCAACAACTCACATTCAGTACAATTAGCCACCATGCTATCCAGTGATTTAGCGAGCACAGCACACTGCTGATTTGCCTTGTTTGGATTGGCAAATAGTCCATCCGATTCACCTCCAGTTAAAGCTAGAAGTAAAGAAAGAAATATGTCAAAGTACTGACAATGGCTGCAAACAATGTTGTTTATTAATTTAAATTTCTTCAGACAACCATGGTCATCCAATCCTGGTAGTCCCGTAACATTGATTACATGTATAACATTGCTTACTAGATCAATTTAATCACTGACCCCCCACATCTTTTCACATGCAATGAGTAAACTCTGCTAGACATATTTCTCTCAAAAGCGTTTTATCCAACATTAAATTACCAAGGCCAGAAGATACACAAAAAAAGAGGAGGTAACTTCAGTCACAAGCTTTATTCCAACTCACATGAAGAAGAAGCCAAGACGAGCTCATCAGGTGGTGCCTCTACAGTGGCGTTGATGAATATGTCAGTCCAGGATCCGATATTATCAAACACTCTCACTCTGAGCCACAACATACGCTCATATCGCTCATCTCCAGCAGAGAGAATACCTCCTTCGGTTGATGTTGGAGAATCACCTGATGAGAAAATGGGAATGTTGAGGTGAATTTTTATCAATGAGTCTCTTCTGCAGCCTGATCAATTAGGGCGTGGACATTTATTGTGCCTGCATTATGTGATTAAACAGACTGACGGAGCAAGGTTGGGCAATTACCTATACAATTTGGTTGGATCAAGACACCTATAAATAATATTGCCCATAACATTTCTTTCTTGGATTATTTTAACCGAAAGCCTATACAAAACATTAATACTAATCAATAAATCATTTCCATCCACCATTGATCAATCAGTTATTTGTCATGTTCAGTTGTGGGTTATCGATGTTGAAATTTCATTCATTGAACCACAGCACAATCGAATATGTGCGCTGGCTGTTTGCAATACCTTTATGGAAGAAATTCCAAGTCTTGATTTTGGTTGGATCGTTCTGCTTGGCCGGCTCTCCTGCTGAACTTATCTCGTAGATAAAAGGTTTGTGTGGATCCTCAAAAGCCACAGGACAGTAAACCTTGAACAGTGTGACTAGGGCTGTACCATTCAACGGATCTGTCACACACTCTCCTGCTATTGGTGGTTTATTAACGTAGAACGGTCTGTATGTCTCACCTGTGGGTAGCATTAACGCATTATTATAGAGACAAAGAAATGACATAGGGAGTGTGTATTAATTGTTTGATTGGATAATTTTTACTGCTTGAATGTACGATTGATTGTTTGATTGGTTGAATGACTGATATGAAAAGATTGATCGACTGATTTAATTGATTGATTGAATATCTGATGATTGATATACTGATTCGATTAATTTGATTGACTTATTTGTTTGATCGGTTGTCTGACTAACTGATTGATTATTTGGCTGTTTTTTTGATAGTCAGTCAATCTATGTCATAGTAACAGAGGATTTGTACTTTGTAAAGCATTGGTAATCTTCTTATTGGATAAATAAATTAAAGCATTGTGGGGATAAAGATGCATATGTGAATAAATTATATGTGGTACAATTTACACATACCATAGTTGTTAGAGGTGGGCCGCTTCGCGACGACGTGAAGGAAGTACACACGATCAGAGTCATCAGCAGAGAATAGCCCAGGTTCTATAGTGATAGCCTGTCTGTTAACTCCAGTAGATGCGGCCCGGCAAAAGTCTAATAATTGAAGATTACAAATGTACACCCAGTCAAAATTCGCATAGGTGTATATACAGTGAAGTGAAGTGAATTTATTTTGGTAATTGTGTTAGAAACACATTACAATTTAGGTGTGAACCATATCTCTCTCAGTTATTTAAAAGACGAATACTAAAAGGCACAAAGCTGCACAAAAATCTTGATGTTCTAGTTTTTGGCATGATAAAATATTTACGATTACTTTTATAACAATTGCGTAAAATGTGTCTATCATCAGCGATAAAACGTTGAGCTAAATTAAAAATACTCATGTCAACAAAACAGGCAGCGTCAAAAATGTAGCTGTTTTTTAAAAACGGACTTAAAAGCATATTCTTTTGTCTTTCTGTAGCACCAGTGTACCAGAGTTCAATATTATAGGTAAGAAACAGGAACTAAATCATTATATAAAGGTTATAATGATCAAAATGGAGGTTTCAACTTTATTCTTCTGTATAAAAAGCTGACTCCATTAATGGCAAATTATTCAATGAAAACTGGCGAAGAGTAGCTGCCTGGGAATCCTGGCTAAATTGTCATAAATGCAGACATAACTAGATAATGACAGTGCCTAAGCTTTATATTTATTAAGTCTATACGGCCAACACTGATGTTTTTGGTCACTGTTCAAAGCTAGCTTACAAATCCAAATCAATTGAATAGGAAAAATCATCACATCCTGTGGCAAGACAACCAATAATAAGAACTTGCGCCAGTTGGTTTTCCTATAACAAGCAGACCTTCAGTCAGATGAACATACATACCTATATATCTGCCGTGTGTCAGCCTCATAGTTTCTATCTGATCGTCCTCCATTCCGTTGAACTCACTACAGCTGTGTATTAAATCTTTGTTCCTTGTTTTCAGAGGGTGTCCAAATTGATGTGAATCATACGGATTGGGAGAATCGGTAATTGTGTCCACTTCATACAAATCCCATCTGCGCAAAGCAAAATCTTGTGTTAATGCAGTCACATGATTTTGGTGCAAGTTAGCTCAAAATCAGAAATGAGGCCCAATATTCAATTTAAGAATAAAAAATGATTATTTTTCATAAAAATTTATCCATATAATCCCTTATTATACACATATAGAGGAGGGTAGGGAAGGCAAGAGCAATGATGTGGTAGTCCATTACAATAAGTCTTCCTTTCTTTTGGACTTACTTCCAATCATATACAGTTCCTTTACGACCATTGGTAACCAAAGCTTGGATAGTATACTTTGATGCATAGTTCAGTTTATCCTTGCAGTTAGCCAGGCAAGATCTGAAAAAAGAAATAATACATTGATTTACATGCTGAAAAGTGGCTGTAATATACAAACAGTGAACTAAAATTAGGGTGGATGAGCTCATAGTAGCTGACCTGGGTAGGCCTCTCAATTTCTGATCCACGCAATGGTAAAATCATGATCATCGTTCAAAATATTATCATCTTACAATTTGCCATCAATGTTTCCTGCAACTATATAATTTTCACTGGATTGTTTATATATTTATCATTATTTCAAAAATTCAAAAATAAGGCGTAAACGTTAGGTTGCTGGCGAGACAATGCTGACTTAATGTGGTACGCCTTGGATTATATACCTAATGTCTAACAGATGGAGACAGTGTGCCCTAAGTTCAACAACAAATAGCGCTGCTGTGTGGTGTAAAAATAACATTGCGATCTAATCCACAACAAGGATGTACAGCCCTACTAAAATCCTACACAACAGTCTTCTTTTGAAATTCATTATCAATGTGATAGCCGGTAAGTGCTTACATTCTCACCAGCTTGATTTTTGAGTCAGCCAATCACCTGTTTCCTAATGCAAGGTAGTTGTGCAACATTTTCTTGCATGTATTGTTGAGTAGTTAAAATAGAAATAGGACATACAACTATCCATAGCACAGCAGAGACATTGCACTGATTAAGCCGAACTAGTATTCACACAAGAGATGGTAGATGTCAATTTTAAGGAGATTGTAATTGTTAGTACTTGGTATTAGCGAAGACGAAAGTTGAGGAGTTCAAAATGTGTTCCAAATTATCTTTGACTGGACAAATGAGACGGTTTCAGGGCGGGGAATTGTTTTGTTGAAATGGTTGAAGGTTTGAAAAGAATCTAACAGTAATTTATTGAGCACTCTGGTAGGCTGTAGGCTAAAATGTAGACCAAGTTTGGTCCATTTGCCTGCATTCGGAGTTGCTCCCGATCCACTAGTCACGCCGCAGTGGAAGGGAGCAACTAGAATTCAGGCAATTGTATTAAACTTGATCTAGCTAAAATGCCTCTGGCTTAATTGAAATGCCTCAACCCCATGTAACCAGATAAGTACCTCAATGCAAAATAACGATTTTATCCCCTAAGGCGGATTTTTCTTTTTCCATCAGATCACTGCCCAGACGAGCACTTTGATTATGTGGAGTCACTGAACAGGTGTTATCTATTTTACCCAGAGGTAAAAAATTGGGGAAATGCAAGGGATACATGTGGTGAAAATAATGGTGACTTGATAACGGTAAGCTTATAGTGTACTGGTGCAAGGTACCATAGAACCTCTCATATCAAAACAAGGAAACCTGCTACTCTTTGCCAAGAATATAAAAATACACTCGCCACACTTGATTTATTTGTAACTAGATACATCATTGTCCTATACATTATCACGACCTTGACCGTTCTTGTGCTGGCTCCCTATAAGGACATTTTCATTTGAATAGGTGTATAACCAAGAAATTCATGACTACATAGCTCTTGAGCTTGGAGTAACTGATGATGATGGATTTTGGATCGGGCTTAATGACCGAAGAAGCACCGGTACTTGGCAATGGCAATCAGGTTTGAAGAAATGGCTATATTTTTTGTATTATCTTTTATCATACTTGTTTTGCGGCCATTCATGTCAAAACCGTTGTTCAATGATTCTCAGTATTTTTAGCCCCTTGTACATTTTCGACAACAGCTGTCATTTTGTTGTAGCGTACAACTTTGAATGGAGCAACTTTGCATCCAACATATATAAAGGCTATATTTCCAGACATTGTGTTCTGATGGACAAAGGTAGTGGGTACAAGTGGAAAGCGGCTAACTGCTTTTCATATTACTTCAAGTTTGGATGCGAACAAAGTGAGTTCCCATTTTAAACAGAACAATATGAGTTGAGGCTCAACGAATTCAAGCCACATGTTTGGAGTTGATTCCATAATAAAATGTTTAAACATGAGGGATCCTATCCGGCCAACTAGCCAATGGGATGGCTCTGATCTTCGGTTTGCTTGAATCTATCAGCCAATCACAGCCATCTCATTGGCTAGCTCGTTGGACCCCTTATGTTGAAACATTTTTGTTGTCTGTTGTATCAATGAAGAGGGAGTTCATTGGTTGTATTAACACTGATACTGTACTAGAAGACCTCCAAAATATTGGTAGGCAAATCCTTAATCCTCAAAATTCTTTAATCGAACTATAATTATTTGGGTTATCACTCTTTCGGGTTATGTAAATTCTCAAATTCCCAAACACCTTAATATTATCCATCAATAAATTGCTATACTGAGCGGAATATTATCTTGATAACATCATAAAGATCAAAAAAGTCAAGTTTACCCAATTTCCTTTTATTTTCCTTTCAGGGGTCATAACAACCACAACCCCCACAACAACAACAACAACCCCCACAACCACAACAACATTACCACCTCAAACCACAACCACAGACAAACAGACATCAACATACGCACTCATACAGACCTCAACAAGACGGCATAGAACTAGAAGGACCAGTAGGCTGCCTACCCCTATGACTAAACAGATACCGGATGAACAGCCAGCCAGTTTCTCAGTATTGACTCTAGGGCTGATTTGTACAGCTGTATTTTCTATGATCATCATTGCTCTTTTAATTTTGGTACATGCTAAAGCTCACAAGCCTCCTGTGCAAACTAAACAGAAATCTGATCCACCGAATAAACAAACAGTGAAAAGGAAGAAGATCACTGCTGAGTTATACAAGTCAGCAGACCCGAATGTACTATACAAGGAGTTAAAGGAGCAAGAAGAGATGTACAAGATCCGTACGACAAATCCTGCTGGTGTTTCAGACACAATGACTGCTCTCAATGAGAGAGAAGATGAGGATTATCAACAGTTAACCAACAACGAAGTGTTAGGGGGCTCAACAGGTTTTGAAGACTTTCCAGAGATCGATCCACATGTCCGCCAAGAGGACATATTTGATGTTTCATATAAAGGCCCTTCAGGTGCGTTCACCTTACCAGTTTCTATAAGTGAGGTCGAGAAAACTTCAAGCATTGAAGGAGAACCCATAGATGACAATGAAAGCGTGAGCCAAAAAAAAGAAGTCATTCAAGTCCAAGAATATGCAAGTGCTGAAAAAGGCGTCAAGTCTCAGTCTAATTTAAAGAAGGGAGAAAAGCCTAAAGACACTGAAACTAAGTGAGTATTTACTTCCCATCATCGAATCCCCTGTAATGGAGTCAAGGTGTATAGCACAATCTCAACAGGTTCCAGTGCTAGTGGCAACTTATTGAAGAACCATCATGGAATCCTGAGGGCAGAGGGCAAGAGAGCAGTCTATCTAGCACTAAAATATGTACTATCTGATGTAAAGTGGAGGACTTATGATTCAAATCTGTGCAAACCGTGAGCGGCGACAAATGCAGCGTGAAGAGTTACCCGCATGCAAGCACCACGCACAGGGACTCACTGCACACACACACATTGATCCCACAACACAAAGAGGACTCACTACCCACTCAAACAAGACTCACCACACACTCACACAAGACTCACCACACACACCCAAGACTCACCACACACACAAAGGATACACCACACACACAGGACTCACTTGAATTTAACTGTCTGAGAGTTGATATCAATCTGCGGCGGATCACCCTCAGTAATATCCACAAATGT
This sequence comes from Membranipora membranacea, assembly GCA_914767715.1. Classification (NCBI taxonomy): domain Eukaryota; kingdom Metazoa; phylum Bryozoa; class Gymnolaemata; order Cheilostomatida; family Membraniporidae; genus Membranipora; species Membranipora membranacea. The sequence continues at coordinate 10,388,330 of OU612073.1, read as the reverse complement.
TGTGTAATTCTTAGTCCTTGTGTCGCGACTGAGAATGACCTTGAACTCTATCTGCTCGTTCTCGTATGCCTTAAAGAAGTCATGTGTGAAAACACAACCACCTTCGTCCTCAACCAAAGCAGGATAAATGTCAAAAAGCCCTGCAAAATGCAAAATAAAACACATGACAAAGCCCTCTCACTAAGAGTCTTAAACCTTGCGGTTGTAACAAAATTGTGTGCTATCTTCTCGGAGAAGACCAGGCACCAAATGGTATTTGATTGCGAGTGATCTGCAGAAAGAAAAGTCAGATGAGGAGCAATTATGCCATTGACCAGCAATATGGATGGCCGCAAGGGAAATCCGAATCCAAATCATACAAACAGTGATCTGGAAAGACATTCTGCCAAATTGTGGGAAATGGCAGGTATAAGAAAAAACAACAGGTACAGTAGGTTATCTGTATGTACCTGAGGAATTATAACCATCTATAAAGCAGCCTCCTGTGTCACCAGCGTCATAGTAAGCAGAAGCGTTGGTCACCTGGAACGGTATTCTCTCACTCCAATCAGCATTATATACAGGCCAAGTCTCCCCTTTACGCTTACACACCCATACACATCTGTAGAGTAATATAATATAATATAATATAATATAATATAATATAATAGACAAAAAAAGTAATCATATATTTATCCATGTGAGTGAATCGATCACACTGTTTTCGTACACATCACAGAGAGGAGGCGATATTCTTTTCTTTGGAACACGAGAGGGTGGGGGGGGGAATGTTCATCATTCATTGGTTTGTCATTATGATTAATATACTACTTTTTATATCACAAATAATCATTTGAGGACGAATGTTTTTCAATGTAGATGTATAACAAATCGGAAATAATTTACAATAAAATACTCTCGCAACATAAATTTAGAGATGATATTGGGCTTAGTTAAATCTTTGAAATGAAAATATTATTAGAGGTTAGCTTGAGTGGTTTGCAAGTGGATTATAAGACATTTGCACGCACTGAGCACATCTCTATTTCTCTGTCTTTGGATTAAGACAGACATTGCAATTAAAAAAATTAAAAAATTGCAATTCCATGTTTCTTCTTTTATTTATTATTATTTATTTTTTTATTTTTTTGCACACTTGGAAGAACATCATTTTTATGATGAAAATTGCTTGTCAATAAATGTTTAAAAAGAAATTAAAAACACATTTAAACAAAAGAATGTCAGCTACTCACGAGAATCCTGATCTGTCATCAGGATAATCAGGGTCATATGACTCCGTCAGCGCATCAAAGGTGATGTTTGTACCCCATCCTTTCCTTCTACTAACACCGCCAACCACAGAGACCTTCAGAGGGCTCTTAACTGCAAAAACAAAGTCAAAAGTTTTAAACTGCACTTTTAAAAAACATATTCTCTCAAAAAATGATTTGATTAGACAAATAAGAAAAGAAAAAAGTTTGTTAGATTTTTTATGAGAACTTGGTCCGCATATACATGAAACAATTTAAACTTGTAAGTTACTGTTATTGATAGTGAGCGAACATCCGCATATTTTAATGGAAATCGGCTAAAAAACTTTTGTTGTCCCTTAATGAATAAAGGCCTTGCTATAAATTGTCGGCTGTATGAATGTAAAAGACAGAAAAGATTGCAGTAATTCAACTTAGAAAGCATTGCTCATTGATTTTCAAGGACAATCTGATAAATTAGTGTTAGCATGAGTTGATAAAGCTCTTTACTTCCAACTTGGATACAAATCCTCGATGGCAGTCACACATACCTATATTTATATACGCTGTGTCTTCATGCTCGATACCAATCTCACCATCCATGCTGATGTTGAGCGCAAACCTGTATAGCCCATAGGTTAACGTGTTCTTAGCGAATATGAGGGTGCTGATGGCGCCAGCCTTGTACAGCTCAGTTGGGTTACCCTGAGCATCAATGACATCTTCCTCTGCGAGAAGTCGGATATCTTCACCTGTCACAGGATCCACTTCAGCCACCTGTCATAATAAAAGAAGTGAACTCTTTAAAATCTAATCGAGTCCAAACCAATCGAGTCCAAACTAATCGAGTCCAATCTAATCGAGTCCAATCTAATTGAGTACAATCTTACTGTGTCCAATCTAATTGAGTCCAATCTAATCTATACGTGAAAAATTGAAAGGTTATTTTGGCATACTATGAAAACTGCAAGCGCCTTAGTGTTCATCTCACTCAACCATGGATAGTTATATTTAAATAAAAACGGAAATAAAACTAATAAAACTTTGAATCTGACTAACTGTCCAAGTATGATGGTAGACTTTAGTTGATGAGCAGTTGATGAAGGTGCTGGCTGAGATAGAGAGCTGTACAGATCTATAGTGCTCTCTGACCGGTAGGCCGTCCCAGTCCAGACACATGGTGTCTATCAGACAGGGGTACAGGACTCCCAGTGTCACAAGCGGCCACTGACAGGGACCTCGTGTAACACCAACTGTCAAATCAAACTCCTCCATAGAGACCTGGATGGATAAGATATCAAACATGGGATTGTTCAATCTGCTGGGAAACTGTGAGCATATCTAACCTCCAAATTCTTTTTTTATACATATGTTGGCATCATAATCATTTTAATAATTTTAATAATAATAATAAATTCAGATGAATTTCAAGGATGTCTTTACAAAATGCATTTAATCTGTACTCCTTTCAATACAATCAACAAAATGAACCCAAGTAATACACATCATCTTCAACAGTTGGATTATTCCTCGATATTTAAGATCAGTTATCCTCATCTACTTAGGAAGACAGTAGCCAAAATGTGGCCTCTGATTGGCTGTTGGCAGTGGTCTCTCCCTACCCAACAACCAATCAGTGACAGCGCATTGGCTAACAGACACCAGTCATACATCTATGACCAACCAATGAAGAGGGGGTTCATTGGACCAACCAGCTTGAGAGTTAGTGAGTGATATACAAGCACAAGGGATATACTACACCCCATATCAGAGTACCTAAGTGCCACACTGCAAAGTACGCCAATAGCGTTTTTGAAAGATATGCTATAAATAGTTTTTGTCACACTACATTTTTTATTCCAAATTCTCATCTTATCTTACCTCATTAGCAGATATCATAGTAGCTGTATACACTCCTACAGACATATAAGTAAATGGTATGGTGAAGTTAGCTCCTCCTTCTCCGTAGGTATCCAGCTGCCATGTTCTCCCAGTCTGATTGAAATCATAGTCAGATCTAAAATATTTCATAAAAATTACATAAAAATTAGTTAAAAATTAGTTGAAAATTAATTAAAAATTATAATAATACATAAAAACTAGATCAGAAATAATTGATGAGAACACAGCAGAAATAACAACATCAGTTTATTTGAACATAGGTATAGTTGACTGCATTGAGCCTGTAAGAACAATTTGCGCCATGATATGCATAATATGAAGACAGGTTTCTATTCAATGTCAAGAGTTCTGAGGTAATAAAATTAAGTTGAGATGTGATATCGAAGACATTGGGTCAAATAGATTTTGCGAGAATTTCCGCTACAATATTTTACCTGTAGTCAGGGTTTTCAGCCATCTCAGCGAAGAAAGTTCTTGAACAAAACTCTTCATTACCAATGAAGTACAAAGGATTGTCTGGTAAATCGTCACCCCTTGCTCCAAAATCAATAAAATAGCAGGCATCTGTTCCCACCCAGCCCGGGTCTACCATCAGGTCAAATGTCCTGTTACGACTGAGAGGAGAGATGGTATAATGGGACGCAGGCCCAACACCTCTCTGCATTTGAAAAGTGACAGCATACTCCGCCTCAGACAACTCGTTCTTAGCGAATACATGAACTGTGTACCAGCCTAAAAAGAAAAGAAAAATAATTTAAACAATCTTGATTTGTTGCAAGCATATTGCACATATTTTTTTAATGTGAGATCAAGGAGAGATCAACTCAAGGAAAGGAAGTTTAACAATTTGCTACTCGCAGTTCTTTCCCTGATCGTAAGATGTCAATCTCCTTTTCACTAGTAATAAGATAGAGTATGCTAGTGAGAGTTGAAAAATTCAAAAAAGAATTAAAGTTCTAGGGATGTCAATTGTGAAATGGAAGACAACTGCAGCATGTATCACCACTATCAACAATCAATAGCAAAAATTTTCAGAAACATTGTTCCAGGCTTGATTTAGCAGAGATACTAGTATTTGTTGTGAAATGAGTGGAAAATAGAAAATTAAAAGATGTGAGTTTTTGGAAGACACCCAGGTAATAATGGGGTGTGTTGAGTCTTTGTGTATAGGAGTTCTACATGTACTTGCTTGGGTATTCGATATATTGACCTACATCCCCTATTATTTCATACAGGAACCACGAACAGCTTTAGAACTATCAAACAGGTGAGACAATGCTCGTTATACTGTAAAGTGGAAGGTTTGTCTTCAGAAAGCTTGTCTGGGGGTCTTTCTATTAGAATAAGCAAAGATTTACTAATGCAAATCGCCCAACACAGGATGTATATAGTTCCATCAATGAGTGAGCGAGACCCTACCACGATCAGATAGCAAATTTGGCTGTATTTAATTGAGAGACCCCCTGGTTGATGACATTGTTTTTTTTTTTCTTAACTACGACACTTGATTGTTGAGTTCAACTGAGGTGCTGCTGAATGGGAGTGACCTTCTCGCAACTTCTTTCCCGGACTATGGACACTAACTAAAGCTCCAAGCATTGCCATGAGATGTATTCTATATTCACAGACAAAAGGCAATAAGCCTGACTAAACACCCAGCAGGTCCGTACAGGTGTGTAGAGGAGTCTGAGCTCACCACCACCCCTGATGAGGAATGTGCTACGGTGGAAGAACTCTTCCAGAAAGCTGTCAGCCTGCATGCTGAATCTCAATGTCTAGGTGAGAGAATCACCATCAATGAAATGGTGGCTGAAATTAGTTACAGATGTATTAACGAGGCCCAGAAGCAAGTTACATCTCAACTACACCATCCATAGGTATTGGCTGTCAGATAAACTTCTCTGCCTGATTATAGTCAAAGTGTTGGCTCTTATCCGATATGCTGTCAGTCAGGGTAGCTTTCTCCCACCAGCCAATCAAACCAAATACATTGGTTAGGCTGATTGGTTGAGTCATACCACAGTAACATTATTGGTTGATACTTAATGGTTACAGGGACAAGAGAGCTGATCAGGAGCGAGGAGGAACAGAAGGATGGTAAGACACTGTACAGATTAGAGTTAGGTGATTACCAATGGCTCACCTTCAGGGACGTCATGGAAAGAGTCATGTTCTTTGGTAAAGGTAAGAGTGCGGAGTGAGTACAACCAAATAGTGTGCAATACTGCGATATTTGTGCCAGGTTGCACCTTTTGCATTTTTAATCTCTTTTTTTTAATTTGATTTGCTGTGTTACAATTAAGATTTATCTAACCTCTTGACGGGTGTTTCAAATTGCATATATGTGGGAGATGAATGAGAAGCCACCAGACTGATAAATATTCTTTTGGACTGCAAACTTGTATCTGACCTATGTGACCTGGTGATTGTTTCAGTTGTCTACATATTCAACAATAATTTTGTAAAATCATGCTTTCTATAGTCACTTCGAGCTTTCCACTATAGTTTGTTGATTTGATAGGCTTGCTGCTGTATGGGCTGAAGATAAGGGAGAACGTTCTGATATTTGCGGAGACGAGAGCTGAATGGATGATCGCTGCTCAGGCCTGCTTCAGAGAGAACTTTCCTCTAGTTACTCTGTATGCAACATTAGGAGATGAGGCTATTCTACACGGTGTCAACCAAACAGAGGTGCGTACCCCATCCACAGTTTTAACAATAGCAGAAATTATATTCAAGTTGGCAACTTTTTCTTTATTACATACATTGATGTTTGTAACCTTCTCATCCTCAACGTCTTAATTTAAGAAGAAACTTATTGACCCTGAGAACTGAATACATTGTACAATGAGATCCTACATGATAGTGTCAGTTGACAAGAAAATCCTTTTGTATTTGGTTCTTTTTGCTTTTAGTCAACTTACATTATTACGTCTGGTGACCTGCTTCTCAAGTTCAAAAAATTGCTTCCAGAAATGAAGCATGTCACAACGATCATATATATGCAGGGGAGGCGACCCATCGATATTGAATCAGAATTCAAGGGTGAGTAGATGCATCTATCTTTATTACAATAGTTTCTCAAGTTTCTTGACTAATTCTCAGTGCAGTAGAATGAAGAATCAGGAACCTGGTCATAAGAGTCATTACAGATCAGATGGTTTGGTTACCTTGTCAATGGACTTTATTTTGTATCATACCACATATAAAGAGTAAAAATGTGGGGAGCTATTTTCTCAAAAATATCTTGTAATCTAACAGAGGTCTTGAAACGCCTCTGTGTTCAACTGATATTTCAACACTAAAATTATTTTTTATTTTTAACATAGACCATTCAACAGTGAGGTTCCTGGCTTTTGAGGAGGTGGTTGCTAAAGGACAGTCATTTGATGGCGACATGCAGCCTCTCTCTCCAGCGATGCCTCGTGATGTCGCTGTCATTATGTATACAAGCGGCAGCACTGGAACACCTAAAGGTGTGATGATCTCACATGCAAATATACTGGCCTCCTGTTCAGGGCTTACAATCAGGTCAACTATAAGGTAATATTGATGGAGAATTCTGCACAAAAGTGTTTAGTGGAGTTCATTGATGTATTGGATTGGAAAATCATGAGATCATCAGAATGATATTAAGATTTGAGCCAGTCTGATTCATAAAATTCACAGGCACAGCCCTGGGTCTAGGCTCTAGGCCTGACAAATCCTAACTGCATGCAGACTAAGGTGTTGAATAAACAAAGATGACACACATCTGATGCTGAAAGGTGAAAATCACAATAAATTGGTGCCTTCTATTAAAGGACATCTGACTAATTTCACAGCATATATCTTGTTTTAGGGCTGGAGATACGTACATGTCATATCTACCACTGGCACACATCCTAGAGCTGAGTGCTGAGATCTCCTGTCTGAGTGTGGGTATGAGGCTTGGATATGGGTCACCAATAACATTGACAACGGGTGGAACTGGCCTGGTAAAAGGGTGTGAAGGAGACTTAGTCAAGCTTCAACCAACAAGTATGTGGTTTCCAGTTAATTCTGTTGTGATCTTTGAGAATCAATATTCCAATTTTGTACTTTTGTATTTTGTACATGTAATCAACGCTTCCAATCAAAATTTTAAATCAGATTTCACATTTTTGAATGCAAAGTTAAGAGAATCATACTGAATACATAGTGCAACGCTTTTAAAAATTCTGAACTACCTCAGGGATAGAGTACAGGGGTGACTATGAGTTGGTTTAATTTTTTTCTTTCGATAAAAAATCATGCTACCACAGATTGGTGGTCAACTTTTTCTCATTCTACTAGTTTTAGCCAGTGTACCAGCTATTCTGGACAGAGTATATAAGAGCATATGGGATAAAATCAGATATGGTAGCTGCCTTAAGAGAGTTATCTTCACATTTGCCATTGCTTATAAGAGAAAATGGCTCTACCGCGGGGCGAATACTCCTTTAATCAACGCTTTTATAATGAGTAGTATACGCTATATACTTGGTGGAAATCTTAGAACTGTGATCTCTGGAGGGGCCCCCCTCAACCCTAAAACTCAGGAGTTCCTAAGGCTAGCTCTATGCTGTCCTATACAGCAGGGCTATGGTCTGACTGAGACTGGTGCATGTGGAGCTTTAACCGATCAGGACGATCTCAGCTCTGGTCATGTGGGAGCGCCTGAAGCCTGTAATCACATTAAATTGGTGGATTGGGAAGAGGGTGGGTACACCATCGCCGATACACCAGGACCAAGAGGAGAAATATGGATCGGAGGTATGAGATCAAAATCTATCATCATAATTTATATTTATCTTGTTGGTGTCGGTTTAAAATGTTGGTTAATATCGCAAGGTTCAGTCACGCACTTCTTTCCGGGGAATGGGAACCCACTACCTTCAACACTTGTATGCTGAAGTCCGACGCTCTAACCAACTGAGCCACCTCCTACACCTGGTGTTACAAGTCTGTCTTTTGATTCAGGGTAGAAAACTTTTGTTGCTCTTGACCATTACAGGTCCCGTCGTAGGACAGGGATATTACAAAGATCAGGAGAAAACAGATGAGGACTTCCACCAGAGAGGTTATATAAGATGGTTTGCTACTGGAGACATCGGCAGAATGAGGCAGGATGGGACGCTCGTTATCATAGACAGAAAGAAAGATCTGATTAAACTACAAACTGGGGAATATGTATCACTAGGTAGGTACGCAATGTGATGTCCACCACTTTTCAGTTTGACACGTAACCCCATGTTTATGACCCTCATTTAGAAATATTTACAGATTATATTTTAACATTTAACTCATATTTAATTATTCATTAATTACTAACTTTCAATCATTAATCAATAACTGCTCACAGGGCTATGGGAAGTCAGGTGCACGTATCAGTGTTTCACACAACATGCTGCTCTCAATTGTACGAAAGGTAGACAAAATATTTTTGGGAGATTCACCTTTGAACATTTTAATTGAGCCACTGAGCAAAGATATCGCTGAATTTGAAGGTTGGCCTTGATCAGTATTTCATATGGGATACAGATCATTTGTCATTCATTGTTGCAGGTAAAATAGAAGTGATTCTCAGACTTAGTCCATATATAGACAACGTTTGCGTGGTCGCCAAACCAGACCACTACTTTGTTGTGGCGCTGATCGTACCAAATCCAATCTACCTCATCAAGCTAGCTGAGAGCCTGTTTATAGATACATCAGACTTTGAAAGCTTGTGTTACAATGACACAGTGATGGACGGGTTTCTGAAGCAGATCCGACAGCATGCTACCAGAAGTAAGTACGGTTCATATGTCAATCTCTTTCTATTCGTATTACTAGGTTATTCTTCAGAAGCATGTAGCATGAAGCATGAAGCAAAGATGTTAGAGGAATTTGAGTCAGCCAGAAAACAACCTTGAAGAAACATTAAACAGTGTGTTTTGTTTGTTTGTTTGATTGATTGTTTGTTTGTTTGATTGATTGATTGATTGATTGATTGATTGATTGATTGATTGATTGATTGATTGATTGATTGATTGATAAGCACCCTGAGCGAGTCGGGGGTTGAACAAGGGCTGTACAAATTTCAGCTTGGTTGGAGTTAACTTTAGGGTGGGATATTCTTCATGTAACTGAATTAATTTCTTGCTTGGTCATACAGGTGGCTTGCAGCGTTTTGAGATTCCACAGAAGATTCAGCTAGTGACAGAGCAATGGGTGCCAGACAGCGGACTCGTTACAGCAAGTATGAAGTTGAGGCGGAGACAAATTGCACTCCATTACCAAGATGCTATCACAAGCATGTACCCACGAAAAGAGAGTGCAATGAAATGAATGAGGAATAGTAAAAAAATGTACCAAACTGTTAAGATAAGATTTCATCATCAGAGAGAGTGAGGGAACGGACAAGTTGAAGGCCATTTTCTGTGAATAACGTCTTGAATCTGTTGGTGCATGACACACTATAATGTTTCACACAATTCCCACTAGACAGTATTAGTTGCCTTCTTATTATACATGAACAGATAACTCTGCATACAACAACATCAACAACATTTTTTGCATTTTCTCTGTTTCAGTCTATTATTGTGACAAAGATGTCTATGATATAGATAGAATTACTCACCAACATTCTCATATTTGTGCGCGACATAATCTTCGTTGTATATATAGGCTTCATTCCCATCATCAAAAGTCCAGTTATAATAAATGAACGATCCTCGGATCATATTCACTTCTATCACCATGAAGTGATCCAAAGGAAATTTGTCTGCATTCATTCCATATCCTATAAAAGACAGATCACAGTTAACAGTTATCGGCAGAGCCTATGCTTTAAGAGCAGCAGATGACAGTTATTATGATGTTATCTAATCTAAGCAATTGTTGGACCAAGCCTGTCTTGACAAGCTTGACAAGACAGGCTCGGTGCAACAATTGCTATGTAACACCTTGACAGGCATACTTAGGCAATGCAACACCATAACACACCAACACACAGTAACGGCATCAAAGTCAACAAAAATCGCCTAATTTCACAGTTATGTGTTGCAGTATGTCGAGCTACAACTGGTTAAGGATCAACATCACATTTATGCCGATTTTTCTTGTTTCGGCTGTAAACTTGGTGACAACATGAATTCTTACCATTTATAAGACTAGTGTCATTGTGTGGTGCTAAAAGAACGTTGAAATTTTCTTAGCAAGGAAGGAAAGGCAAAGTTGGTTTATAAAAAGTTCTCATATTATATGCAAGCAGGGACAAAAGCAGCGGTTATCTACACATATACGGATTGCAGAAGGATCAACTGACTACATCAGAGTTATAAGCAACACTTTAAGGAGAGAAGATGTTCGGTGGAATTAGTGGATATACTTATTACAGGTAACATTGACGACAACGTAGCTACCATATCAATAGAATGAACATTGGGGTATTTAGAAAGGTTAAATCTTTTTCCATTTTAATTCCATTTATAGATGTTTACAGACACAACACGACATCTTACCATTGAAATGATGAGAAGTATTATAAAATTTATCTGAAAAGTAGGTTGAATTGGTTAAATACATCATTTATTACAAAGGATTTAGTATAGATAATTTTAGCTTATTGATATGAACTTGTTTCCTTTTTTGGACCTCAACTACCACCGTCACATAAACTTTTTTACCCCACAAGCACTGAATGATGACTGGCACAACCCCTAACGTTACGAAATTGTTCCAAAAGGAGAAAAGTTTAAATGATCATCAAGCTTTTTTAAATTCCGACCCATCAGGATATAGGAACATGTCCTCAATAAAAAAGCATGGGCACAATGAAAACGGAGTACTATTGCTTACCATCGAGCCTAATGTCGGGGTATTGAGCGTCATCCTCAACAAGCACAGATCTTACAGACAGAGTCATGTTATATATATCCTCGTATATGTCTAGTGTGTCGTTATAAGTTCCTTCTGAGATAAGGTTATGCATCTCTACCGACATTGATCGCCTGGTGATAGAATTAAAACAGTTAGAATATTGGCAACAAATTTGAAAAACCCTCTATTCATAATAAAGTAATTTGATAGTTGTTAAAATTGCTCGATTATCAGGATGGTCACAATGCACTATATGTTTGTTGCACATCCACCATACAGTAGTTTTACTCTTGGCAGAAAGTATAAATCTATGTTATTTTGTAAAAATCAAGCGACTAATTTGTTTTTATACCTCAAGGTTTTGCTACAACACTATTAACTTACTCTCCACCAAAGGTATAGTCATAGTCTATGGTGAAGACATGATAGTAGTCTCCAGTGTCCATATTGGGATCTCTGGTAGCCCAGAGATCGTTGAGCTCGTATGTTACGTTAGTGCTGTTACCGACATCCATGTGGAAGGTGGCTGTCACATTAGTGGCGAGGGGCGTGTCCTTGTGCAGCCACAGTGTCGACTCTACATTACTACTCCAAGTGGGGTGCTCTAACAGTATCCTCTCGTGAGCTGTAATAAAATATGTAATTTATAAGTATACTATAAATACATATATATGTAGCATAATATATTATACAATATTTCTATACTTAGATATTGACTCTAAAGTATAAAGTCTAAAGCGAAGCCAGATCAATTTACGACACAATCCAAACACAAAAGACATTTTAATTAAAATTACCCTATAACAAGTTGATAAACATGAAAAAATTGGCTGTTAATGCGAAGTTAGCATAGGCAGATCATGCAATGGATCGGATATGTTTGATAAGAACTACTTTGACAAGAATATTCACAATAAAATACCTTGGTACTATAGAGGACAAGAGAAGCTAACTTACAGCAGTTGAACCAGAATCCTGTGATGGGATGCTGAACTCTCATTGGTTGAGGTATGACAGCCATCCAATCTCCTACACTATTTACAGCTGTCACTGTAGTCCAGAACACGCCCACCTCATTATACTGATGTGAGAGTATATTATCAGAGTCAGGCAGGTACTCTGCCCACTCATCGGCTGTCTGGTCCAGGTAACTCCTGGAAAATTTCAATATTTTAATTGGAGGATTTTGGCTAAATGGGCAGAAAATACCAGTAACAGTTTTAATATTGATAAAGTTATAATGTGAAAATAAAAATGCGAGCTCCCAATTGTTGCATGTTAACTGTCAGATGGTTTCCTTTTTTTTTCTGTTCATAGTTCCAGTGGGTTTTCCATTGTGTTAGCAGGCAGGGGCACAGTACGAACAGGTCTTTCACAAAATCCATAGTTTGAGACAAATACCGCATTTCGCTGAAGCTGTTGTTTCTGTTGAATGAACTGCGGTTTTATTAATTTGAAATCTAAACAAAAACTGAGATACCAATGACATATCAGCGACTGGTAACTGATTCCTAAACAACGTAACATACCATGTTAGGTTGACTCTTGATCCCCATCTCATAGTGACAGGAAACTCGACTGTATCTCCGAATGTGATGTCATAGATTTCTGTCTGTATGTCCAGATCTAAGACTTCCTGGTCCACTACTACCACCGTCTCCCATATCTTCCAACTGTTTAAAATTCAAATTTATGTTAAATTCTCAAGTACAGTTGTTGAAAATAAGCAAGTTTGATTATTTCAGCTGTACAGCTACTCAGGGCAAGAAAAATCATGGCAAGTTTTGGTAACGTTGAAACAACTCTCATACCGTTAGGTCTCCTTTTGTTTAAATTCAAACATAAAGCTCAATCAGCCAAGCAGTTGGGAGAAGAAATCCCCAAGTCCGCTTGGGGTTGGAACGATTCATCTAGGAATGCTCCAAAATCAAAAGCGCAGCTTCGAGTGTCTAGCTGCATGCTATTGGTTACTGCACCAATTTTGAAGAATTAACATTATTCTCATACCTATTTCACATTCAATCGAATCTTTTTGCATGATAATCTCACCTGACAAGGTTGGATATGTTGACAGTGATATTATAGTCACCAAAGTCCCAGTAATCCGTCTGACTCAGAGATCTGAATCCTGATATCTTGTAAGTGTCCGAGTTGTTACTCTTGACGATATCGAGATCTACGTACTCATTGTCAACCAAGTTCATCAGCCTGTGGTTACATCATCAACGAGATTATAACAGTACAGTATGTAAGTTTAATAATTTGAATATTCATACCTTTGAGTAGAGAATATTAGCTGTTTAATTATTTTAATAGTTTTAATTATGCTAGGGGATAATTAAAGGCAACTAGCAGTAATTTTAGCTAGCTTGGGTGGGAGTTTATGAGGTTGAGTTAATGTCAAGTTTTAGTCATTATCTTTGTTAAATTATCAGTTTTAAATGTTATCAAATATCAGTTGTCAGATATCAGTTTTGAGTGATCAGTCAAAACAAGGATCATTTTGGTAGGTAGCCAAATAAAGGACTAAAAAAAAATCGGTTATCAGCTTTGGGTTATAAATTATTGGTAATCAGTTTCAGTAATCAATTGTCAATTCTTACCTGGGCCTAAATAGTGCATAAAGACACACAGAGATTAGAAATGTTTGTTTGTTTGTCAATGCACCCTAACCTTCTGATAGCTTTCACATTACTTAGTTTTGAAAAATTGAGAATTTTAGTGCAGAAAATTTAAAGAAATATCACCATTAATTCTGTGAAAATGCTTGTAATATAACAGTTATTCTGTCACAAAACAAATGATAAATCAACCCAGGGACAGTGGGATATATATATCCCACTGTCCCTGATTAACTTAACCCCCTGGAAGGACAACTGCAGTTGTGTGAACAATCAAATCAAGGTACATACAGCTTGTTCAGAGTTGTCCTCTCAATTTTTTAGGATTTTTGTACAATAAATTAACTTGGGAAATATATATATATATATATATATATACTTTTATTGTCAGCAACAATTCATTATTTCAAATGTTTTTTATTTGCTAATATTTCAAATGTATATATTATTTGGGATGATATATACACTCTTACCAATCATGCTCTTCATAGATGGTATTATTCTCTGAGATGGTCACATTATGATGCATCCCTTCTTCAAATCCTAGGAACTCATCAGTCAGATACTCTGGTGTCAATCCCCAGTTTATATAAATAAAAGCATCTGCAACACAACAACCAGTATTATAGGCTTATAGTGGTGACACATGAATTCAAAGTGAATGGCTTCTCTGAGAGATTTCAGATCTTACAGAGAGATCAAGTGACCTTCTTTTTGCACAGGGGAAATATATCTACTACCGAAAACTCCCATATGCTATAATGGTAACGTTTATCGTACGACCAATCAAATTAGAGCAACAGAAAATTATTAAACTATATAATTGGGATGATTATTTTACATGTGTGCAATGATGCAATGTAATATTTGATCTACTCTACCCTAGAGGAGTAGATATTAGCTAGACTTTAATTTAGCTGGCAAAAATAGCTAAGGTGTGAGCGTATATTGGGGCCGAGTGAATTTAATCTGGCCATGAATCTCATTATTTCATGTCTATGCGATATGGCAAACCTTTCCTCCTCCAGTTACTTTACTCCCCTAGGATAAATTAAACCCTGCACAGCATCGAAGCTGCTTAGACTTACCGGTAGCAAGCAGAGCTTCTTCAGGAGCCCAGTATATCTCTATATCGAGTATACCTCCTCTAGTCCAGGGTCTGGTCACAGGAGAGTTAGTCCTCATGTACATGGCCTTAATCGGGTCCTGTACTGTCATATTCACCGAGTCAAAGTTCATTGACACATTGTTGGTCGACTCCACGTAGACTGAGTAGTTACCCGATGCATTCCACACATGCATAAACTCAATGAATGAAGTGTCTAAAACAAAAAATATTGAATAAATATACATATGAACTTTACGTGAACTTTTTTTTCTAAAATCTTTTTCATAAATAATAAATACTTCACAAACTGAATAGAGCCAAGAGGACGACTTAGCATGACAAAATATTTTCGTATTTTCGTAACTCATTATTTATTGCCTGCTGCTGGAAACCACACAAAATGAGATTTCATGTTTTTATGGGTTTTATTTGGGTCTAAAGTAAAGCAGACTGTGAAGAGTGCAGATTGACTTTGTAAGTAAAATTACATATTTGAGAATATTTCAACAGCTGTGACTGTGAAATCCTGAACAAATTTTAAGTAATTATTTTTTTTTATATTATTATTTATTTATCAAGCATGTGCATATAGGAACATGTGGTACATCAGTCAGTCAGGCCTCTGTATGCAATATATCATAAAATACCGTTTCACAGTCAAACAAAAATATTTGATACTATAGCAGTTAATTGTTTCTTTCTTACTTGCGAGCATCTCGAATCTGAATTCTTCATCATACCAGCCATCATCATATGATATGGTGGTGTTAGCTCTGGAGAGCTGAGATACCGTCATGTTGAACAGTACCACATCACCAGGCTTCACGAAGGTTTCATTAGCTAGAAGTACCAGGTCCTCAATGATATACTCTACCCAGATTACACTGCTGACATTGACATAAGCCTCCTGTAAACAAAAATTAGATACAATGATCAAGGCCAGGTTCCTTAAACCATAGCTCTAAACAGGAGTTATTATACTCAAATAGGTTTTCTTAGGTGCTCTACATCACTATTTTATTTATTTAAATCAATTTTATTAATTCATTTATTATTATTATTCCATTATTATATATGGGTAGAATAAATAGTATTCACAGGAGGAAAATCTTGCCTTTTTCCACAAGATTGAAATAGCTAACTTTAAAGCTAGCTAACATTTACTCATCCATATTACTTTATGTAGACTCCTTTCTCAGCAAGCCAAAGTTAACTTGAGCTAACAAATACTCATTTAATGTAATTGAATACCTTATATACATTTCTTAAATATTGCTAGAGTTGTCCCATTCCTGAAGCCTCTGATCGTAGCAACAATAAGTTTATGTCAAACGATAAAAGAGTAAGGTAGAGACATGGGGGTCAGTAAATATTTACTTTTTTCAAACCATTGGAAAGTGAAAAGGGAAACATGGAAGATGTAAATACCAATAAATACTGCGCTGCATGGTTTGACAATGTGCTATCAACTGTAGTGGTACATAATCTTTTTTGCTCCTATGGACCGTTTAGATTAGAGAGTTATATATTATATATTTTTAAATACATTTGTTTCTTACCTGCACAATGTTCTCAGCAAACAGCTCTAAGATGTGTGGACCAGTGGTGAAGTTATAGTCTTCAGGAGTCAAGTAAGCCATACCATGATGCCAGGAACAGCCATCCAAGTCTCTACCACATCTGTAAGATGAGAGGAGTGTTCGAACATCACCACCAATATTGTACATATAGCAGCTCAAAGTTCAAATATCCAAGCAACTCATATAATTCATAAGTAGGAACACATTGGAGCCCTGTTGCTGTCAATCACAAGCAACATAGCAAAAAATAGTGAGTCAGCACTAATTTTAGCAGATAGCCTTTTATTGTTTTGCCATCTTCTTACCATTGCCATCCAATCCTTAGATTTGACAAGCCCTACCTGATTTTAGCCTGTTCCTGTTGGGCCAGTGCCAGCTCATGAAGTTGAGATAGAAGTTCCATCTCTGCGTCCGCGCCATCTGAAGGTGCAGCAGTGGACAGAATGGCCGATATGTTTACAGCTGAGCTGTTTCCATCCACGGGAGCTGTGGTGGTCGGTATGAGGCCATCCAGGTTCACTGGGTTCATCGGACCAGCTAACATCTACATAAATAACATCATATAAAGTGAACAATTTTCTCATTTTTTTTCTAATTTTCGAAACACTTTGATGGCTTGAACTATGAGAAAACGCTGGTTACATCAATTTGAAATAAATTATTGCAAGAAAAAACTTTTATTTCAATTCTTCATGTACCGCCATTATACACCACATCTCAGGCAGAAAGAAGAGCTTGTTACCAGTAGAGTTGTAGGAAAAAAACTCAACTGTGAAATTGTAGCAAGAAAGAAAGTCTTTCTGGAGTTCCTGAAAATTTGTGTCACATAATATTCCATCCAGCTTTGTAGGAAAAGTCATAGGTCAACTAGATCATACCTCTAGAGAAGAGGAACCAAGAGCTTCCAACTGTGCCACCATATCGCCTAGCCCAAATTCATCAGCCTCCTCTCTCGATACAGGGATGGGTCCTACACGCCCGTTATGGATCCAGTCTCTCATCAGTGTGTAGATTAACGTAACTTTGAGAACACCGACATCATTGTCTAAAAGACAATCATAAACCTCTTATATACTCAAATCAAATCAGTAATATCAGCAACAAATTAAGTGGCGCATTGATGAGCATAAATATCTGTCTGTTTGCGCAATTTCGCTACAATTATTTCTGGGGAAACTCTCAACCATTCAATGATACACAAAGCGCATCATAACATATTAGAAAAGATCTATTTTAGCCACTGAATTAGATTCTTCTCTTAGAATGGAAATAGTATCATAGCGCTATACGGTTAGGACACTAAACACAGGGACCCATCTGACTGTTATCTGATTGGCTGTCCCTAGTAGCATGAATAATTAGCCTGAGAAATTGTCTTGTTTACAAAATTGCAAACAGTAATTATACCCCTACAGTGTCGATGATTAGGGCATTTCTAGAATGCTACTAGGGACTGGCTATTTTTGCAAGCCCTTTGTTTTGCAAACGAAAGCTAATGATGCTATTCCAGATATGGAATTCAATGATTTTAGCATACTGAACGAGATTACATGACTCAAGACTCTCAGGTGGATAGAAAAAAGACTTACACTGATGTCCTACGATTCCGGCCTCGTGCATCACCCACTCTCTAGTCGGCAGTCCGTCAAAGTTAGAGTAAAAGGAGATGTCTGTACCATTCACTGAAAATAAGAAGATCGAAAAGTATATATTCAAGCTACACTGAAAAATTTTAACTTGAACTTTGAGCTAAAAATGAGGAGATCAATCCTATCCACCCTGCTGCAGAATTGTCCTCCCCTATAAGGGAAATGCACTAAACTCCATATTCAAATTATTCAACTTATAGTAAGGGTTTTGGATTATAATATATTATAGGATAGATATAACACTGTTGATATATGCCAAAGGTTGAATATCATGTTTCGCATGCTGGCATATATATAACTAAAAGTTCCTCATACCAAACTGGTCACATAAAAAGTTTTGATTTCCCAGTCATCTAATTAATACATTACTACATAGAGGAACACTTACCTATGGAGAAGTAGATGAGAGTGGAGTTGCCCCACGCTATCGGATCTATGTCTATGATATCCAGACCTATGATAGGGACCTCCACCTTATACCATATACTAGCCTCCAGTCTACTTATACAGTTCTCTGCTACTACATGCATCGTCCAGTTACCAGGCTCACCAAATGTGTAGTTTATATATGCATTGTAACCTAGAGGGAAAAATTGTTTTGTTTAGTTGAGGTCAACAAGTTATTTTTAATTCATATTAATTATTAACTTTTAGAAAACCTCAAAAGTAAGTAAATAAGGTTATGCCAATGAGATGCAACTATCAAGGAGAATTATCCCCTATGCACAGCACAGGCATATTCTTATCCTCTTACTTAGCTTTTGGGTAATGTTTGTTACACAGTGTCATACAAGACCAAATTCACCAGCAATTGCACTGTTGCACTGTTGCACAAATTTACCAGCCATGTTCTAGGTGACCAGCACAATAAGACAACGCAAGTCTTATTTTATTTTTTAACTTTAATGGCATCATTTGTCAATTCGAAAAAACTTGTTCCGTAAGGTGCCGAAAAGTTCATGCTTCGTAGATATTACCTTGATGCTCCCCGGGAACTTCAGTGTTGTTGCTGTCGTGGAGGAGCACATACTCATTGCCGGTTCTGTCATAGATTGTGATGGTATAGGTGACGTTAGTACCCTGAGTGGTGGATATATACAAGACTGACTGGTTATCCAGTGCTGTCACAAAGTAATCCTTGTCCAAGGTCAAGTTCAGGATCTCATCTTGGATAGCCACCGTGGTCTACAATAGATGGGTTAATAATTACACATCCATTTGTCCGTGACCAGCTCTTTTGTTGTTGAAGAGGTTGACAAACCATCAAGCAAAACATGGACATGTTTTTCAGTTATATATATGACCCAAATGATATTTTTAATGAATTGACATCATTCATTGCAAACTGTGATGATGGATGGAGATGGAGATTTGTCAGACAGGGGGGTCTTTCAATTAGAAACAGTCAAAATCGCAATATTATCGCTCACTCACTGAGTGAGGGATACCTGCTAGGGGTCTCGCTTTCAGATCGCTCAGTCACTTGATGGAACTATATACATTCTGAGTGAGCGATTAGGGAGTGATTTTCTCTAATTGAAACACCAAGTGAGTGATAATTTTGAGCGATGTGATAGTGATGTGATAGTGATAACTTGCTTTAGTAAAGGATCACTCTTTCTAATTGAAAGACCCCCCTGGTGGTTGTTTCAACATTCTGAACTAGCTGCATGTCATTTGTCTTTTCCCCTCTCATCCTGTCGTTTTCTCCTTTAATACGCAACACAACACTGATGTCGACTGTCAAATACAGAGTTTATTATACTAGCAACGAAAGAGAAGTCTTACCATATTGAACTGTTCACTGATTTTGTTTGTAGCCAGCACTGTGACATTGTACACTCCAGCCTGGGTGTAAGTATGGTTAAAGTCATCACTGAATGTCCTCAGCTCCATTGTGTCATCTCCCCAGTCGATAGTGTACCACGGCAGCTCTCCTAGATGGTCGGGTATCTCAAAGAAGTGAGTGTAGTTAGTAGTTCCTATAAACAGTAGCATTATCATGTTCAAACGGAGCTATCCATTTTCTGTGCTCATAGGTTTTAAAATCGAACAAACTTAATTTAGTTCAATTGATCCAAGTTCTAAATTTCATTCGTTATTGATGTTATTCGTTATTAATATTATAAGTTATTAATATTATTCGTTATTAATATTATTCGTTATTAATATTATAAGTTATTAATATATTCCAAGCATGATATGATTTAATCAATCCAAGTTTAAAAGTCCCATAAACATATCAATACTGATATTTATATGTTTATGAATAGTTCACTCTACAGACAAAGACGAGGCACCACAGAAAAGATTAAAATATCTACATGAAAATCCTAAAACAGTTAAGTCACTCAGTTAGTGCTCTAAAATCCTGGTTAGCTCAACTCTGCTACATTCCAGCTAAATAAGCTTCATAACACATGTGGATGTGTTATCAAGTATTAATTCCACAGCAGATGAGAAAATTAGGCCAGAATTGAGCCAGGACCTGCTTGACTAATTGGTTCAAGATGTCAGTTCAAACCCACATGAATAACGACAATCAATTCTTACCAGCAAATTCAGCGCAGTGAGCTGTGATCAAAATAAACAATTGTGGAATAAAAACACACATTCACAGCAAACGTTGTGAAAATGGCAAATTATTCTGAAATCTTATATGTTTTTCCCCCTGCATTGGAGCAAGGAGTTGGAGGGAATGAGCTGGTGTCACATCTTCTGTGGTGTACCAAAACTGCTGAAAAGTGCAATTCAGCTGCTTGAAAACATGCATTACAAACGATGCATTCACACAATAAAAGCGGTTTCATGAATTGCTTGTGTAATGTTTACATGGAAGCATAGCATAGAGCAGCACAGAGCATGTCTTACCCCCTGCGTCAGTCCCATAACATTCACTCAGCACTGCGTAGTCTAATATAACGTACACAAGCAGTGAAATGATAGTACTAGCTACATAGGAATGACTATAAACATACAATATACCATCAAAAATATGAGGATTTGGCAGATTTAAGAGTTATCCTTTCACAATAACTGATACCACAACTCCACATTTCTAGTGTTTAAATATTTCAAATACCAAACTATGGCCACTGGGTAGATTAAGGCCACTCAGGACATACATGGATGTGTTGATATTGTCTAGTATGACATATGAATCATATCAATTGAAAAAAAGAACACCTAAACATAGAGAGACTTAGTAAATTGGAAGAAGGAATATCTCATGTTCAAAAATACAAATAATAATGAACTGATAAATTAAAAAGCCTATAACCCGAATCTTACCAGAATAAGTAGTATCTATCTCCACACCACTGATTCCGATCTGAACATCCACATATGAGAAGTCTGTGAGAGTTGTCCCCTCATCCTCTGATGAGGTCATACTGACCGTCACATTGGCATCGTCAACCTCATCTAAAAACGGTCAAATTTTTAAATATGTAAATATTGTTCAGATTGACAATGCAGTTTCAACATTCAGTGAACAACCACTTCTTTTTGACCGAATGATGTTGTTTGAAGTATTTAAAACTGTAGATATTTGTCCCAGAACAGACGATTCACCATTTTGTTACATCATTTGAAGCATTTGCACCTCCACAGAAAAATTCAGAGATTTTAACATTCAAAGGTTGCATATTTTTAATTTAAAATGGATTGCTGAAGTCTATTGATAATGCACTCTAAATCGAGAATTCAGATTCAGAGCTGTACTTATTTATTTTTCAGATCAGAATTTTGAAAATACAAATACACAACCATAATCTTCTTACCTGGGAAGGTTTTCTTGACAACAACTTCGACTGGTCGGGCTATATAAGCCTCAAACAGGAAGTTATAGGTGAGAACATCACCGTATCCGTTCTCTAATAATCCAGTGAAGGACTTCTTGTACGCTCGAGCTCCTTCATCGTTGAGGATGTATGCCAGACATGGCTGCGATTGGAAGAGGCCGATTGTATCACCTTTGAAATACACATATTGAATTTATAATTAGGTGACAAAAATCAGTTAAATTAGCTAGGAAATTGGTCAAATGTGGTTGACAAGGACTTCTATACCCTATTTTACTTTGGTGTCATGTTTCATTCATATCCCAATTTCAGGAGGTTTCATTTTCGAATGACCCAAAATTACCCCTTCATTCCTCTGCGGTATGACCTGCCCATAGAGTTAGGGGATAACTCTATGGATCTGCCATATGGCTGATATTTATAATTTGTCGTTTTTTTCGGATCACAGTACGAGATCATTAGAAACAAAGGCCGAGGCAATGTGCAATGAGAAGGATATAATTTTTGTGCTGAAGATATATGCCACCTCATAAGTGAGCTCAATGTTAGCCAGATAGTTAGAAGATACATAAACTAGCTAAGACAGTGTCATTCCCTCATTTGAACTTCGATTCAGCCTTGATTGACCAATATAGCTTCTTTGAGATTGAAGTCGGCGCCATATAAAAAAACAATAATACTATTTACACGCTCAGATAGGAAACGTGACTAAGGTCACATCCGAAACACCCAAGTGTTGACCCGTCCATAACCCAAATATTTGTAAAGAGCTTTACCCATCACAACCAGTAACCTTTGAGCACCTCTATGAAAGGGTGGCTGATTGCACTGAACAAATTTTCGTTAATTAATTATTTAGCAAGAATTGACTGATTCCATTGTTGGCAGCATTGGGAATCAATACGCTGCCGTGCTGGAGTTATTAATGGGGACGAAGGAGTCGTGTAAAACTACATGTTACACCAAACTAGCTAAACAATTTGGTAATTCATCTGTTTCTGGCCACAGGTGTATACACAAAATGTAAACCCTTTGAAAGTGTCTTTTTCGATTCTCACATGTTGATCTTAACTATAAAGATGAAATGGCAGTTGACAAGAAAAGATGCTTCAGGGACCAACTGAACATGAATGAATGCCATTAACTGCCGTTTCATTTTTCGGATGCACTTTCATAGAGTTTGTGGATCCGTAAAGTACATTGTAATTCCAATAAACATCTATTCTTCATATCAACGACACACAAATTGGTCTTAGATATCGACGTAAACAACTCTTTAGACTTTTGTTTCCATATAATTTGATTTTTTTTATACTTACTCTAAGATAAACCAAACGAAGTAAATGCCAATTATAAGTTCGCTGTCAGGGGGATGCTGTGATGACTTGCTCAACAAACATACCTGGTAACAGTTCAAACATGCCGTCAGCGTGTACAGAGTGCCAGCCTGCTGTTGTAGTGACAGCAAGCTCATGAACTTTCTCATAATAGTCAGCATGAAGATCTACAACAAGAATAAGGCCATGACACTATCCATTTAAAACCATGTTAAAAAAATTTAACGGATACACAAATTAATGTAATGTATCAAAGATCAGCCATGGATTTATAGATGGCAGTGGTCTGCTGGCAGGAATAGTTGGTTAGCTAACAGTGGTAACAAGTGGTTCGAGCTATGTATTCAGTTTTCTGTGAAGACCGAGGTGTGATGCAATTAAATGTTAAGAATCGCCTCTAATTAAGAATCCAGTCCTTGAAGCCCCAAGGAAGAAAAACTTGAAATGAGACTGATTACTGAAAATTGAACAAAATGTCGACAATCTATGGGAAATAATTAGTTTCAAACGCAACAATCAAGCAGAAACTTTGGTCCTACCCAAAGTGAAATAAAATAAAAGACATTTACAATGATTTAATTCTGATTAATCCCCTATATTTCTGCATAACTACAAACTCAACATCAACTACAACTCCACGGTCAGGGTCCACCACACGAGAAAAATTAGCTAAACCTAGAACAGTATGATTCTTAAATCTCACTTAGTCATGTTATTATGAGCCAAAGTAGGCAGCACAACCAAGCCGCCTGGGTGTTCAGCATGGTGGTGTTCAATCCAAGCAAATATTTAGCAATGAATTTCCGATAGAACATTTTTCATTGAAACATATTAACAGCATCACAAGTGTATAGCTACTTCTATAACCTCAAGAAACACATTTTTCCTTGTTTGAAAAAGAAACCAGCAAAACAGGGGGCCAGTGCTTGTTTGGGAGAGGGTGGTGTTAGTAGATAATGGGAAACCACATATCAGGATAAGCGTACTGAAGCAAAAAAAGAACTAGACCTACCAGCTGCAAGCATTTGGTTATCGTTTCTGTCGTTTCCGCTGCTGTCGACACATTTACGCTGTGAGAAGCTCCACACATGGTCACTAGCACATTGTGTAGAATGTGTGTTATCCACATTACCGTCACAGGTGGCGTTCTCATTGATACAGGACATGTTGTGATGGCAGTAAACATCTCCATCAGTCGAACATCCTGGCCTCCAAACCTATGAGAAAAAATATAATTGATAAAGAACTTTCCAGGTTAGAAAATGTCCAGGTTACATAATGGTTTTTGACTAAGCTTCCATATTTCCTGACTGCAGTTCATGCGTCTGTCTACGAGTTGAAATCAACATCTCAATTCTAATTACGAAATTTAATATTTCATTGAATTGTTTTATTATTTCATGCTTCATTTAGCGAGACAGATTCTGAGAATGATTGATGTGGAAATGTGATGGCTGAAACCTCAAAACATCCCAATACAATCCTTGAGGCATCATGACTATGGCTTCAAACAGAGTGTCAGTCACATTATAACTGCCCTCCAACCTCTACCCAGCGCCCTGTCCTTACCTGGAACTTAGGGCTGCCAGAAACATCAGCTTTGAATTTATAACCGAGGAGATAGCCTCTGTTCTTCACCATGTGATCGGGTAGAAAGAACACGAGGTCGTTCACGCTGTCTTTATGGTTAGTCAGCCCGAGGTCATCTGTATCTCCGATTGTCTGAATCATCATGTCTGAGATAATAAACAGCAGAGATATTAAAACGCAGATATAATAAATAGCATAGATAATAAGTAGGGGAGAGATTAAACAGATCCCGCCGTGAAAAAAATGGAACAGCTGAGGCAAAGTTTCTTTTGAGCCATTAGAACAAGTCTCAACATTTTGTGTAAAAAAATAGCTCAATTTGTCTGAGTCAGCCTTTACAGCAATGTGAGAAATATATATGGGTGCCATTATTTTCTTGCACTAAAAGCAGACACTTAGCCGAGTTGCCGATTATTTAGTAAGCTTGTTCATAATGTTTGAATTTTCACTAACCTCCAAGATCCAACGCTCTGACGTTTGTACCGTCAGCAAAATCTAGATCTACGGCCATCTTGTTGCCGGCTGCGGTGATGAGGCATTCATACTCATAAGTAGACTGCATAAACTCAGGGCAGGTGATCGACAATGCATGCATCTTAGCATTGGTCTAAAGAGGGAGAGGTATGATAATATAAGTAGATAGAAGAGGCCTTGTTTGGCATAATTTTGAAAGAATTGTTTTGTTTGAAAGTTATGGTGGATGAGAAGAGGCCTTGATTGATGTAAGTGACATAAACTGATCCACCAGTTGTCGGTTTAAAACAAAATATGGCAGCATTTCTCTGTGGAATTTTTTAGCTCACACCGCTTTTAGGTGAACAAATCTCCCGCATCATGTGTCCACAACACGGACCATCCTTTCATCTTGTTATTAAGAAGCCACAACCTTAGATTAACTTAAGGCTGTGACAGCTTTCATGTACATGTGTACATTCCCACAATTCAATGTTATTGGTTTTCATTGCAGCTCGATAATTTCTTCAACACTGGCAAAATGAAATTTCGAGAAGAGCAAATGTGTCTTGTACAGCTCATGAGAAAAATCTCCTGGCCTTATTTTTGTTATTTTTCAAAATGGTTATATGCAATATTTGAACTGTGTTTTCAATGATTAAAACATTTTTAATTGTTTTAACTTTTTAAACGTTTTAAACTTTCTAGATCCCTTCAAAGTTTTAAATATTTAAAATTTTGTGAATATTTTTAAGTATTTTAAATGATTATATGCCCATGCATTATAAGTATTGTTAGCTTATATATCCTACCTGCACGACTAGTCTGTCTTGTATCTCTGTCTCATCATGTGAAGTTAGAGTGGAGATAAGCTCATACTGGTGGGAGGGCCTAAACATTGTGAATGTATGAGTGAGGGTGTTACTATCTAACTCCGCTACATCCACAGGTCTATGTGTCCCGTCTGAGATCTCAAGCTTATATGTCGCCTGATCACCATCATCCCAACCTCCTACTACAGACTCAAACGTACCCCACACTGTCTGATCTAAAACCAAAAGCAGCATGATCAAAAAGTTATAATTAGTGGTATAATATTAATTAGTAATAAAACATTTAATTCTGAATTCTGAATTCTTCTTTTTTTTTCTAAGGATAACTTTTCTCCTAGAAATGAAACTGTTGCCAATAAAAAGTCTGAAAGGTTTAGGAGGAGAAATAGTCTTTGTCATTTTGAATTAATATTGGGTGTATAGAATGTGAATTATTATTATGTCTTCTTTAGTGGTATTCAATAAACTGCATAAGTATTAACTGCCTTGAAATACGTCCTGCGAGCAGCCAGAATTATCATTCGACATTAACATAGAAACTACAAAGGAGAGCGCACTTGCGTGAACCGATAGCTTAAAACAGCAAATCTGAAAAATTGAACTATGAGGCAGAGCGGCAGTCTGGGATCTCTTGCTAAGGAGATCATAGAAAGTTTAGTTGATTGTCTAGACAACCCGTTCTAGAATTCATCACTATCAACCTACTCATTGGGTCGGTAGAGCCCGTCTCCACATTCAGTATGGATATATTGGTCGGGTTTCTGTACTCATTGATCTGACTCCTGTACACTCCCATGAAGCCGTCTGGTGATGAGGCTGTCGGCGTGTTACCACATTGCTGGTTAGAGTCACCTGACAGAAAGTAGGCAGAGACACATGAACAAAAACATGGTCAGATGATTTTTTATCGACATTTCATTTTATCTTTTTATCAGTAGGTAATGTATATAATAATTTCAAATAAATTACATAGAGTAACATTTAGTATCCATCGCTCTATTCTTGTTTTTGTGCATATATATTTACATATACATATATATATATGTGGATTGCACATGAGGTCAATAAGTTGTTTTTTTCTTTTTTATATGACATTCTTAAATGAAAACCTCAATAAAAATGTGTAATGATAATAATCATAATCACATTTATTTTGTTTAAAGACAATGTACGCGCTATGGAGGGAATTTAGGCTATTTAGATCCACTAAAATGCAAGATGCGAAATTACCACAATCTTTTGTACCCTCACCAAAATGACATAATTATTACAAAATAAGTAATTTGCCTAATTTCAGGGCAGCAGTCAGACTGACTATTAAAAAAGTTTATACCAATGACTGGTAATGTTCAAATGGGGTTAAGACACAAATACACAAATAGAAAGAGGTTGATGATCCTTGTCTTGTCTCATGAGGTGGGCTGAGATAGATGATTGGAATAAATCAGTCAGAATACAGGTGATATATGGCACCCATCTTACTCAGAGCCTCCCCCTCCGCACAAATTTGACTTAGCATATACTGGTAGTAAATCTGTCAGACAATTTTATAAAGTCAGCCAGATCCACCACCTTAATGCAAAGTTGTGTTTTAAGGTTTTGATATGAATCTATTTTGAGTGTTTTCATATTTGTGTTTTAAGGTCTGATGTTGATTGATGATCCTTACCATTACAAGCGCCTGCACATCCGCTGCCGACAGCATCAGTCTCTATCACATCGAAACATGAACAGAGAGATTGCAGCCAAACAGCAGCGTAGCTGAAAATACGATAACAAATTGCAGTTAGAATGAAACTTTGATTTTGGACATATACATAATACATATACGTAAGGCTGCAGTTTGATTATTCATGATACCACCTAAATCCTTAGATCCTTATTCGGTAACCCTGAAAATTTGTTTGTTAAATGTAAGGTTCTGGGCCAGCATGTATCACCAGATTAAGACATCAGTGCCTCCGATTATCGGTCCACATAGAAAGCGAAAGGCAATGCAAAGTTTTTCACACATCGCGAAAACTAATTTATGAAAAATGTGTTACATACATGGGAAATAATGTGACAGCACAATGAGTGAGTTATTCAGATTATTAGAATGTTTTGTATCGAAAAAGATCAAAAAATTACAAGGCTGATTTTTGGAAACTGAAGATCCCCCCTTCCCCTTTTCACATATGAGCTGGTTTAAGTTTCACTCAAATTGCGTCATCATTATCATTTTTATAGCAATATTATAATGATGACATCCTCAGTCAGCTATCATTAGAACCTTTGTTTAAAGACTGTTGACATCGCGACAGCCTTTTCATGAAAAAAGCACGACCAGCAGAACCAATCAATGAGCCAGGCATTGATCAGCGGCTAAACTGGTTTTGTTTGCTGAGACATGAGATGTTTAATCAAAGATTTTTGTAAACAAAGATGTTATTCGAAACAGACATGATAGGATGAGACAAATCAATATGCAGTAAAGTCCCTATCTGTAGGAGTAAGTTACACCAGTATGTGTAATCTTTGGTTACACCGATGATATCTATGTGACAGCTTGATTTCAAAATAGCAAAATAGGACTTTTTGCCCCTAAATAGATTTTATGTGACACTCAAATATTTTGGAGGTTTAATTAATATCCGTAGATGCCTAGAATTCTGGGATAATTGCATTTTGACCAATAGAAATCACTTTTAGCCAGATCAGGATGGGAGAACTTCCATGAATCTGTATTGACCAGATGGATCAAATTTAAGCACTTTACTGCCAAACATAGATATAATAAAAATAAATTAATTAATACATTATTATGATTAAATCTAAGCTGTTGACTTACTTGTAGTTGGTACAGTCTATACGACAGTTCTGTACGGTTTGTGTGGCCGCTGTGTTCGGTGGCTGATAGGAGAATGTATGATTATCTGGCCACTTGTGACAACCCTCCTCATCTATAAATATGATATGATATATAATATAATACAATATAATAGAATATAGAGTCTTAAAATAAAATACACAGAACAAAGACTCTAGGAAAATAGAATATAGAATCTGTATATCAAAATGTAGAAAAGAATCTATGTAACATCCCAATAATCCAACAGAGTTTGGCACTAGTAAGAGTGATACAATAATAAATCAAATTTGATTTCACCTTTTTAAATACTATATAGCAGCTTGATAGAACTCGAATCACACATGCTTCTAGTTTTCTAGACCTAGGAAGCAACAATGAGCGGGATATGACTATAATGAATTTCCAAAATGTGTGGATTCTGAGAAATTCATCAAAGATCACAACAGTTTGTACACTAAATCAAGCTGTTGCTTCTTCACCAAATTAAGAAAATAATCAAATAACAGAAATTTGAGCTGAATCTCCAACAGCCATCAGAATATCCATAAAGCAGTGATCTAAGAATTAATCAAGGCTTGTAATCAAAAGAATACTCACAGTTGCTTATTGTGTAAGCATTTAAATTCTGGATCTGTGTACACAATATCTGAAATAAAAATAAAAAAACATGTAAAGAGAATATTATGATGTTAATACTTGGCTACATGGCTATTGATAATAAGTTGCAAACTGTGGCATTTCTGTTCCAAAACACAGGGACAAAATTTCGTTTAAGATGATGGATATAATAAGATGTGTTGCTCAGGTACATAGAATATTGTAGAATAATTTCCAAGACAGCCTGTGTGATTCTTTTCGTGTGTTGGTCTTTGTACTGTAGTTAAAAACTATCCGCAAAATTCTTCCCCGTATGTTTCATGTCTGTGTACTATCCTGCTATAATTGATATACATATTACATACATAGCGTAATAAAAAATCAAACACCTACCAGTATGGTGGCACAGACTAGTGTTTGTCCGAGCTTTTTTCGAGACTCCATTTTCGGGAGTCGTGTCTAAAATTGAAGAAAAAAGAGTTAAGATTATTGAACAAACATAAAATGGAAACACAGTATACAACTGAAATCAAAATTTGTCAAGTAAAGGGAATTGCGAGAACAAGGATTATGCAAATACAGTGCACTCCACTAAATTCAAACCTCTTGGAACCAACAAAGTCTCAATTAAGTCGCATTATAATGCAAAGAGAGACCGCAGAAAAAATCCAAAATTCTGTCTGATTTGACAGCGATTATAGTTAATGAGTACACTGTATATATCAAAATGTAAACAAGAGAAAAGATAACAGCAGCACTTTTCTACATACCTGGGGTAGAATAATATGCTGTGGGCTTTACACCCTTTATTATGAACTATCCACTAAGGCTGTGATTATCCTTTATCCTTTCTAAGAGAGTTTCGCTTTTGAGGAAATCCACACCAAGTAACAAGCTAGGTATCCGTTACCCAGTCTCACTTTATGGAGTTTGAAGAGTATAGGCGAACAAATTGGGTGAAGACGGTGGTGAAACTCAAGAGCTTCGGAAATCGATACATCTTACGTTATGGCATCTTGTGCTTAAAAGACAAAAGCCAGATTAGATACAGTACAATCCTGAAAGTTACCAGGAAGAAAAAAGACAATAAACTTTTGGCTTCGATTACTGCTTCGTTCCAATCGCCTAGAATCTGTTTTGCAAAAGGTTGCCATATCTTTGGCTAAGGAGCAAAGACCCAAAGGAAACCTTCTTAATATAGCTTGAATACAAACATATTCATCAGAACCCACTATCCAATTGGTGTGCCATCAGAAGCCTTCGAAATAAACTGCAATAAAAAAGAATAAGCTCAATATGGCCTGGTCATTATTGGGCTATTACAGTATCCAATCATCCCCATTTTTGAATCAATTAGTCAAACAATACGTTCACTTTCTAAGATTGTTTGATCAGATGTAAATCAATTAGTCTTGAAGACAAAAGAGTGAAACACTTATCAAACAGTGAGCAATCAATAAACATCTTATATACAGGTAACGCAGTAGAAAATCAACAGGACATTATCAGTATAAATATTTGAAGTCACAATTGGGTCAAGATTGTACAACTTTGGCTTAAAAAAACAATTGCTGAATATAATTTTTATTTAAAGCTCTTTAGAACACTATATTATATATTATAGTTAAGATCTAATTCTAAAGTCTATTATATGGAAGTCTTTATGAAGTAAACTGAAAATGCTGTTTTGTCCTGTCGTCTTATATGATATAGAAAACTTGACCAGGATCCAGCAAATTTCTCTGTAAATATATAACAAAGTACAAAAAAGAAAGATTATAAAATCAATCCACAGAAAATGTAGAATTGAAGCAAAGTAATTGCACTGGCTTTTATAGGCTAATCAAGCATAATTCATCAATCGCCTGGCAAGTTTTCACAATCACACTCTGTTATGCCAATGAACTCGGAGGGAGTTCATTGGTTATGCCATCTGTTTTACAAGTTTGACTCCCATGATGAAATATTAAGAACACATTGCTGGTGAGATAATTACACAGAATACAAGTTCAACTTGAACTTGGAGAACACAAAAATGTAGAATTTTTTAAATTGTTGTCGCAGAGTGCTTTGAGCATGTGGAGAGTAGATGACATAATAGAAATAGTTTTGCATTGAGTAATAAAGGGATATATTGTATATTCATCAAATTCTGAAGTTGGGACCAATAATAATATGATGTGTGCGGAAGACTTGATTCTTCAATTACATAGCAGCCAGTCGGAAGCTTATATATTTACATTGTCGAGCTATAGTTTGGTCAATTTGCCTGCATTTGGAGTTGATCCCCTTCCACTGGTCAAGCCGCGGCGTGACCAGTGGATGGGAGCAATTAGCATGCAGGCGAACTGGATCAAACTTGTTCTAAGCTATAGACATGAGATGATACATGCGTTTACATATCGATAGTTTATTTGTATCCAAGATCTTTTGAGGGGTGACTAGAAGGTTTATCCATGTTGTCCAAGTTTGATGATAATAGTTCAACGTTGTCGTCCATACTAGACTGACTCCCGGAGGACAGTTTGCTGTCGTCTTGAGACAGCTGGTTGGACACCATGTCACCATCCAGTCTAAATGATTTAAGGCTTCTTGTGCTGGCATTGTCTGTGCGTGTTTTGGTTGGTCTTAGAGGTGGGTCGGCGTTGTCTGGTGAGCCTTCGTTGTTGCGTTTTATTGTGGCTCTTCCAGTAGTCATATCAACAACTAGGGCCCTTCGAGCTTCAACTTCTTGTGCAATACTAGCAGCAGTTGGATACGGGCCTAAAAATACAAAAACCCAAAACCCAAAATAAAGTACAAATATTTGAGCATTTAAAACCACTCTGTATCACGTTTGGCAGATACAGTAACATCAGACTATCAAGAAGTTCCGGTCTTTTATACCCTATTGGAAATTCTTAATAAGCCCTCAAAAATAAGCAGCCAAACACGTGTTAGATATTAGACACCTTGTGGAATTGTGCTCCCCTATATGCGTTGGCACGTTTCGCATCGTGTCTAAAATTTTTAAAATGACATACCTTTGACATTCAATACTTCATCGTCATCATCATCTGGTAACCCAGCCCCGAGCTGACGCCCGCTCGATGTGCCTTCCTCGGCACTGTTGGCAGCCATCAACTGCTCGTTAAGATCATTCTCCCCTGCTTCATTTTCACCACTGTCTATACGGCATCTCCCTGAACTAGCTACGCCCCTGTTAGAGCCACTACTAAGGGAGGCAGGTCGGCTATAGTACTTGACTGAGCGCTGTCGCTGTTTTCGTTTGCGGTATTTCAAGCAGTAACTACAACATAACAGAACACAAAACACTGATGTTACAGATGATCCATGATTCCGACTACTTTATAAACAATTTTCTTGAACAATGTCCTTCGGGTCGCTACCGTCATACCAAATACCGAAGCTCCTGTGGAAGAGACAGCTTCCTGAGATCCATGAGCATAAAGCTCGATGAGTTTTTATTACTATTATTACTTATTTTCTATGTGCATTATTTTAGTCAGCATATGCAAGGTTTTCTCCGAATATTGGCAATGTACTGCAACCTATTTTTCGCAACACCGTATAGTGTTAGTGATAGAATAAAATCAATCAATCAATCAGAATGTTGGTTTAAAAAATTGCAAGGTATAGTCACTCAACACATTCCGATAAATGGGTGGCCAAATAGGGGTGTTTTAGGGGCTAGGCCGCAATGTCTGAGCCAATTTGTTCTCAGTTTGTAGGCAGGCCAGAGCACACCTGGGGGTTCAACAATTCCCAGTCGTCAGTTGCCTGCAGTGAAATTTGAACCCACGACCTTCAACATTTGCGCGTTGAAGGACGGATGAATACAACACAAACCATTTGCTCTATTAATTCTGAAAACACAACAAATACTAAATACAAACAGATGATTTAGCTTGAGTTCATTCTATGGGCATAGTGTAGAAAGACAGGCTATATAGTCACTTTTGAATATTTGGCAAAATATTCTGGTTCTGTCCTGTTTGATTTTTTTTTTAAATATACACAAACAAGCTTTTTGTCCCAGGTAGGAAAGGACTACCGGTTCACCTATTATCTTTTTTGAACCATACAGTTATGCCTGACTTTTACGCATAACAATATACCACAGGTATTTGTCAAAAAAAGCTGTGCAAGAAAAGTGTGCCATTGAAATTCAATCGGTTAATTTAAAATGATAATTTCAGCTTTGATAGGGTCTGCCAAAATGAAATCTCAAAATAATCAAATGTGTATATTTATACAGCAGACAGCAATAAGAATTCAGTGTACCGTTCCAAAATTGTGGTTGTAGTCCTGCCAAGTCCAGTGTACAGATATTTTTATCCGCTGCTTGTGGTAGGTTTGTTGCATACAGTTGTAGTATCAGATTTTAATGAGTAGATACAAACAGATGACCTAGGCACTTGTAAACTGCAGAATCACTGGCAGAAATGGCACAAACCAAGATACTGTACAGCACTATATTATAGTTTTACAACAATTTGCTACTCAAAGAAGCATAACTGTACCTATCCAAAAGAATAGCCACTTGAGCATTTTCCCAATAGGACTACAATTTTCGGTTCTAGTAGTGGGTTCCTCTGTAACTAGATTACACTAGATCAAGTCTGATCACATTTGTCTGCATTCTGAGAAGTAACCCCGCCGGTGGCCGGCCGTCGGGCGGTGGGCAAAAGTCTGGGGGGCTCAGACTATAGTAACCCTAAAGTTACTAGCAGCCTACCATTAGAATGAGAGACACCCGTAATGCAGGCAAATTTTATCAAACTTGACCTATATTATAGTAAAATTGTTGACAAGCTTACCTTTTACATCTAACAATGATACAACATACAACAAGACAGAGAAGTAGGCCTCCTACTACAGCACCAACAACAATCCCTATTACTACAAAATAACAACAAACACAACAGTGCAGTGGTAACTATGTCAGGTCACACCATATCAACTCAGAGATATACTACACAGAGATGGCTGCATCAAACCAAGGAGTAGGAGCTCTCATGTAAAAAGTGTGTATGCGGGACTTTGTTTTAACTACTTTGCAATGTCATACTGGTTTATGACTACACACGTAGAAAAGCATATAGTCTGATGACGTAATGTTTATATACTGCAGAAAATCGAAAATTTTACAAGCTGATCCACTTTCAATCAAAAGGTGTCAAGATAACTGTTATGCCAGTGGTTTGAAATCACAAGTTATTTTAAAGCAACCAAAATTAAGCAGAGGGGCAATGATTACTTCTTATATGTGTACAATGTGATGTACAGTTACATAAGAGAACAAAACAAAAGTAGATTAACTAAGTAGAAGTAAGTTGTATGTGAAGAATAAACTTACAGATTGCTGTATTTATTTTATCCTCTGGCATAGCAATCACACAGTCAGGAATATCTACAATATATGAGAAATATGATTAGTTTTCTCCTACAAAATGTACTACCTGTAGTAACAAAATGAGCTAGCAATGTCAAACTAAGCTAGAAACTCTCAATTTTATTGTTCAAGGTCTCAATTCAGATGTCCATTTTTATGCTGTTCAGAAAGTATCTACAGTATAACTAAACTGAATAATTTATATCCCAAAATCATAGAAATCGCAACAATGACTTACCTGCCCTATTTTAGCAACAAACGGTAGTTGAAGTCAAAGATTTTAAATTGTAGTAACTTCAGAACAGGCAGAAGTGACAAAGATCATGTAAGAAAAAGTTTTTCATTCACAAAAACAGGTTCATCTATGCATAAAACATCACAGTAACCATGACAGCGACAGAACACGGTGACACAACAATATCCCAGCTATTTGCATGATACGTTTTGAGTGTAGCTATATACTGTAGCTTGGTTTCTCCATCAATTCATGAAGGACCCTATTACCATTAATATTCAGTCTTATAACGTAATTCTGAAGTTCACTTGAATTTAAGTGCCCGGTATTTCGCTTTTCCGCCTCATTTGAAAATACAAACAATGAAAGTGAAAACAGAAAGCCCTAAATCAATCATCACAGAGCGTAACACATTATTACCACTGGATTGGTCACAGGTGGTGAGCATCAATAGTGTAGAAGCCCACCATACAAGCCATAGGCCTTCAATGCTCCAGAGCCCCCTCCCAACATGAGCCACAAAAAACTAGCCTTATCTGTAGGGCCCCTAATTTTTTAAAGGAGCCTTAGAGATATTGAGGCTACGCAATACATGATCTAGAAAAGCACTAGATTGAGTTTGACCCAATTTGCCTGTATCTAGGATTGTTCTCATTCTGCTGGATAGCAACTGGCATTCCGAGGGAGAGCAACTCCAAATACAGGCAAATTAGATAACACTTAATCTAGAAGAGCTCTAGCAAATGTTAAATACATACCATACTGGCAGATTGAAGGTAGATTCCACACATTGATATTACATTGAACACTTGACCAGCTGTAGAGATGCTCTCTTGTCATATATATACAATTTTGTTCGATCGTTGCTAAGCTCAGTATCTCAATATGATTGGGTTCGCCCGCCGCCCAGTTAGTGTATTCTATTTCTGACCCTGAAAATAATATAAAAAAGAATTATTATGTCTGTATTAATAAACCATTGACTGAAGATCAAAAATCAAAATAATAACGATGAAAAACAGCAGACCCGTTAGCTCACTGCCATAAACAAACCGGCAACGCCTAAATAATTTTGCTATAACTAATTATCTTGAGTTTTTTCATTCTATGGGAAGTTATCCTCACTCCCTTATGCTCTCTTCTGGATTGACAACTCGAATGTATATAATATTCCTCATTTCTTGCAAATACTGTTTGTTTACAATTTGTGAAAACTCCCTACAGATACCAAGCCCAGATTTTGCTGGCTTTGCTAGTAGATAGATTTTTATTATATATATTTCTCAACCTGGAAGATACCGGTGCTTGAGCTTGGTGACTCGACAATACACTCTACCAGTAATATATATGCTAATGCGAATGCTAAATGATGTACATGTATAAATAATCATAACTCAAGGATCAATGCATTTCTCATAATCTTCTGCACATATATATTTGTTGGTGGCCTAGGGAACTGAGATATGTTACATTTAGACATATTTTTGGTTATTTGACTTGCTGTGTCGTACAGCAACACTGGATTTGAAGCCAAACTAGTTCAGGCGTTAATGAGAGTATTAATTACCATACTGTATAGTAAGTTCAGTCCAATGTGTCTGAAATTTGGTCTGAGCTCATGCTACTGGTAAGCCAGAGAGGGAGGCAACTCTCTGGCTTACCATTAGAGGGGGAGCAACCAATAATGCTGGCAAATTGGATCAACCTCGATCAAATCATAACACATACTAAGTAAGACCTACCGTCGGTCCACTTCCAGACTCCATCTTTAGAAGCTCGATGGCCGCCGATCCAGAAGCCGTGATCCACATCTGGTCTCACTTCTCTGATCTTACTCTTCAAGTACTTATTCAGTGCTGATGTGTTTACCGTAGCTAGAAAAAGAAATATTGCGGTTAAAGCGTTTGACTTTCTACCTCTGAGTACCAATTCCATATATAACTGGATAAAACTGGATATTGGGTAGGTACATAATCGACAACTAGCATATCTAACCAGAGGCCTACTTATTGGTATGGAAAATCATTATCATATCATTGATAAGAAAAAGAAACCGAACCATGACAAACTAAGACAGATGAGTTTTTGGTTCAGAAAAAAAATTTGGTTTTTCAAATATGCAGAATCTCAGAACGGAATGGATTGTTGATAGGAGAGCCTGGGTTGCCATCAATTAGAAAGAGTGATGCATTACTAAAACAAGTTATCACTAACACATCGCTCAAAATTATCACTCACTCGGTCTTTTAATTAGACAAAATCGCTCCCAAATCGCTCACTCAGAATGTATATAGTTCCATCTATGATTTAGCGATTTGGGAGCGAGAGCCTAGCAGTTATCGCTCACTCACAGAGATTGCAATTATGGCTGTTTCTTATTGAAAGACCCCTGGCGAAGGCCTGATTTTACTGACTGATTATTTCCATCCATTATCCTGATACTTAGATATATCATATATTATATACCAGGTAAAGACCCCCAGGAAACCTGAGGGGGTGCTGACAGGAGTGGAAAAGAAAAAAGTAGGATTATGAGTATATCATACCTAACCGTCCACCATCCCTGGAGCATTTAACATTGTTCCATTCATCGTCCGTTTTGTCTGTGAACTGGTAACATCTACACTCAAATACATCTACATCTCCGTCAAGTCCAGAAGGACATCTCTCTAAACAACCAGCATAATAACTTTGACAACTTTCGTGTTGGTACCAGACACTATAGATATAGATAGAGCCTCTGTTGGTACCACATTGAAAATTTATCCCAACAGCAATGACAGTATTTATAATCTTTGCCAACAGTAACACTGTTGGCCATGTGCCATTTTGTGGCAATGCTGACAGGCCACACTCAAACCAACCACTGTCGGATCTGTGGTAAATGATTCATTTATAATTGGTTTTTACTAGTTCATCACATCATGTCCCCTTTAGGATATCAAAGGTAAGAGAAAGATGAACTAGTAAACCAAATTATATGCAAAAGCAGTCACATTTTCCTTTACACCAACAGGCCTATGTGATCGTGGACTATAGTAGAACAGTTCTACTATGGTTCAAAACTCGATAGGCCTACAATCAAAACAACTTCTGTTTCAATAGTCAGGACAACTCTGACAAGCTCAGAAAATGTCTGTTGTAAATATAAACCAAAAATTCTCAAGCAAAATAATATTGGCCTGCATTCACTCAGCAAGGCATGGCATGGGCGGGCCACAGCCAATATTATATCACAGAGTAAGGATATATATCCTTACTCTGTGATTATATACTGTTCCCGTTTAAAATCATACAACTGTTATCATGAGCATAAAATCAGTGTTATGCAATGTAGACTTTTTGTATGAATTATCTTATCAACGACAGCGATCTTAATAGTAATTAGTGTACGACAAGGCATCATATTAGATGTGATACTCAAAGACTCTGCTAGGGTATTTGATAGAATGCCAATCAAAAACTGAAGCAAATGTAGCATAAGAAAGCTAACGGTAAAGCAATTGTTCATTGGGTAAACTATGAAGATTGATGAGCTTGCTGAGGGTGTTGAAACATGTTCCGCGATCACCAAACACATCGACAGTGAAGCATTAAGGTTTCACCATAAACATATATATGTATATAATAGTATAAATATAAACAGTATTTATATGTTT
Source organism: Membranipora membranacea (assembly GCA_914767715.1). NCBI lineage: Eukaryota > Metazoa > Bryozoa > Gymnolaemata > Cheilostomatida > Membraniporidae > Membranipora > Membranipora membranacea. The sequence goes on along the minus strand of OU612073.1, from coordinate 10,349,625 downwards.
ATGGGTCCCACAAAATATTGTCCAACCGATGAAATCAGTGAGTAATCAAGGTTTTTCGTAGTGTTCTTGAAATTCAAGTATACCGAATTTCCTGATAGATGGGATTGGCATTCTCCTGTGATGTGTCAGGATTAATATGCATGCAACCAAGCTATCATACCTTTGACCAAGATGAAAGATCAGAGCCAAAAATTCATTGAGCCAAATCGATCATGTATAATATTTGTATGAATATTCATTTCATTTTCTCATCAATCATTATTTCAAGGGAATTCCCCATCAAATCTTCCGCCAGAAAACTCAAGATAAATATGGTGACCCTCAGGCCACCTTTATCATAGCTATTGAGTTCCATAAAAAGCAGTCATAAATCAGACTGAGCCTTGTGTTGACATCGCTGAGATAAAATGTTGATATATTATTGTGTCTAGTCTCGGACAAAATAAAAATATTGGATAAATGATTTTCCATATTTACTGTAAGGAACTTTGACTTGTGAACATCCTTCTATAGCCCTGTTGATATGGGATTTCCATTCCCCTTGGTGTTAGCGAGAAGTTGAGCGACCAAACAGCTCAGACTGCACGACTGACACCCCTAAACTTACTCAATAAATAAGCCACCGTCAATAATGACAACGTGAGCCTTCAGCATATAAGCAGGCAATCAGTCCCAACTCGAACATTATATCTGTACTTCAAAATACTGGGTAGAGCCTCTTCTTTGTTTGGCACTGTGAGTTTAGCTTATTGCCGGGGGGGGGGGGGGGGGGGGCATCGGACAGGGGCAAGAGTCTGGGGGCTCAGACTAAGGTTATGGTTTTATTCTATTGATATCATGCCTTCCCTCCTCAAGAGCCTAGTCTTGTTGCTTAGGTTCCAAAGAACCGTGTTGCTACTCATGACGAGCTATACTTTTGAGTTGGCAGTCCAACCGCTAGATAATATCTATAGAAGTTGCGTTTACCTCAGCCTGTCTTGACAAGCTTTTCTCGGTCGGGAGACAACCCCCCCCCCAACAAAGCTTGTCAAGACAGGCTACATTTACCTGTGGTCAGTTTAACTTACCGTCGTAAGCTGTGATACTGGTAATGAGCAGGATAAGCTGTGCTATCAGCTGTATGTCGAGGTGAGTCATATCAATATCTCTATGTAAACTCAGTATAGAGTATACTATTCACTATCAGCCTGCAATTAACATCTACTGTAAGCTCATGAACATGACGCTAGCTTAGTATGATAACACAGGTCAGCCTGCTAAGGTGCTCTTCTTGTTAAGTCATCATGCAGCGACATCTGTAAATATATTGATAAGATCATTAACACAACGTGAGAGAAATCTCTGACAAGATCTTTGGCAATGCAAGCAGGTCATAACTGAAAAAAGACCGTTATTGTTAACTGAGGCTATAGTTATATATTATACTAGATTGATTCATTTACTATCACCTGAAATGCCGCGATAAGATTGCATATACCTCATCATGACAAAAAAAGGGGTTAGTGAGGACAGCATAATGGACAAGCTGCCTCATACTACAGATATCAACATCTTTGAAAAAAAGGCTGTCTATGTTCTCAGCTAAAACCAACCCCCAAACATCCCGACTCCTTAAAATTGGTACACTCACCCTGCAACTATGTAAGGTAACAAGTGCAAAATAAAAAATAATTATAAGGGACGCACATTTCTTACAAGTGTTGCCAAGGCTACTTGAAATTGTGTCATAAACATAATGAATACTAGCAAAGACACTAAATGGTCATAGATCTTAGTTAATATTTATGTTTATGGATGTATATACCAGTATTTGATGTGGCTGTGTCGCAAAGGGCTAACAAACAGTAAATCTAGAGGCCTTTCTAAGTAGACACAGAGACAGTGAACTATTCTACTACCCTTGATGTCTCATCCAAACTAAAATTGATCATATCGCCTTTGTGGCTGGTGCCAGATCTGATGAAACACTGACATCAATCACAAATTTGTATACAAACACAAAACAGAGTAAGGATATATCCTTACTCTGTGATACAATATAGGCTGCTGTGTAAGTCACAGTGGTTGTTTATGTGATATGGCATTAGTTTCTGCAATGATTCATAGAGTATCATCTAAATATGAGGGTGAGGAAAGCACAGTACCGCCACGCATAGTTAATTTGACTCAGCTCAGACATGCTAGTCTTGATGAGCTAATGATGACAGAGAAAGAGAGTTTAAATGTCAAGTGAGACAAATGAAGTAACTCTGCTTTAGTAATTGATCTGATTATGAAAAGCTAAAATATTGCAACAACCTCAAACTATAGAAGAACAAGTTTGTTCCCCCCTGTGAATGCCGCGGCGGACATAAAAAGCTGTGTATCAACCCTCTGATTTGGCGCCTCCCTACCCGACCTTTGAAATTGCCACCACAGAGGGAACAAACTTATTCCAAGCTCATAGCAGATTCATCAGGGGATAAATCTTAAACAAGGTTCTTTTTTGTCGCAGCTGTTGAAGAAAGAAACTGGCGTTTTTGTTCCTACAAACTAAAACTAGTGTAACACTGTTGAAATATGAAAGTGAGGCAGAGATGCAGCTGCTAGGTGGGGTTTGCATCAGGTCAACTCAGGTGCAAAGAGTTTGTGAACACAACACTGAAATACTCAACAAGTATGAGGTACTACATAGTATTTTGCTGATATGCTTGAGCTTGTCATTGAATCATAATTTGACACAAAGCACCTAATTAACATGAAACAATCATGTAATTATCCCAAATCATTTACATAGAACAATAGGTGGCACTCATTTTCAAAACAATCTGATAGACTAATACAATGGGCCTAGATAGACTACCACAATTGGTCTTACTAGAATAGATACCTCTTCAATCATCAGCTGCAAGATCAATATTTAATACAAAAGTGATATTGACATGATCATTCAGGTATTGAATCAAGGCAGATAATCTGTAATCCAAAGAGAACTTGACAGTTTATATCTAGCAATCCACTAAATGTCATCGTAACTCAACTATCACAACACCCAGCAGAATTAAACGCATTTTATCTTAGCGCCAGATTTTGGTTGAGGCTGATCAATATCAACTTGCACACCGCGCGCTCCCCACACTTCAAATTCAGCTGCTGGGGCTGACAAATGAGATTGTGTACGGTACTGTCGTGTACTTTCACTTACATGTGCCTGTTAAATCTAGGTGGTTTAATACGTGTCTTGGTTGGGTCATGGAAGTAGTGAGAGGGGTGATATATTAGGCTAATACTACAATCAAGCCCCAGAATTATAATAAAATCAGACCAATAAGTATACCAAAATGTATAATATAAATTAGAGTTATACTAATAATTATCAAAGACCAAACTAAGAATAGAAATAGTCACTAACTGAGCACTTAATCAATTGCTATCTGTTGGCAGTATTCCAATGATTATCAAATAAGCACTTACAGATCATGTAATTGTGAAGATTGGGTCCACTGTCTAGTGGCAACAAAGCCCAATTTTACCTTGATGGCAAATTCAGGATGCTGTCTGCAAAACACCAAATAAAATCAAGACAAATTCTCAATTTCCAAAGATCCTAACCTGGATAGCATAGGCCTAGGTATAAATGCAAAAACATACATAGCTCAATTAGCTAATGCTGAACGATTTTGTTACCTGCGCCGTGCTAATCTCTGCTGTTAGCTATCACTGACCTCAAACTGTGATTGGCCGATGTTTGATTTCCAGGCACCTGATTTGATCATAGTTGGATCGATATTGCCGCGCCACATTAAGGAGCATGTTCAGAAATTAAACTAGAAAAAAAAAGAGAAGAAAGCTGCAGCAAAACGGAGGTGCTGCTAAAATAGTCAAGCAAACTCAAACAAAAATGGCTGCACCACCTGTTACTAAAGCCTCATTGGCAAAAGAGATTAGAGCTATTATGGACTCAACCCCAAATGGACTTGATGCAAGACAAATAGAAAAAGACTACAGGTGAGAAATCTTTCTCCTCTGCTTCCTCCTTCACTTTTTTTAGTTAGGCTTTTAAACTCTCTAGCTCTGAGTCTTATGTTGAATCAATCTAACTCACTAACTAACCAGTCTAATTGTCCAACTCCGATAAATACATACTGATCTTGGTTTTCAAAGATATAAGGAGTGGTGGGCAAAGAGTCAAGACCAGCATGGAGGAAAAAAATATTCTCTAAGGAAATCTGCACAAAAGTCAAAACCCTCTTTGATTTAACACTCTAATAAAATAAGGAGTTTTTGCCTCAAATCAATACCAAAAATTTCAAAAACCAGTGGTGCTTCCCTTTTCATTTCAACATGCCATCAAATGATGATGTGGGAACCATATCATCCCAAAAAAGGAATTCTTCCTCCAACAGCAGCAATGGAGATGGAGCCCTAAACCAAAATGGAGATGAAACCTGCACAACCTGCAGTAACAAGGAGTGTTGTGGAACAACAGGGAAACAAGGAAGACAGCATAGACAGCTATTGCCTTCCAAATGGATTGAGTGTGACATGTGCCAGAAATGGTACCATGGCACATGTCAAGGATTACAGGTGGCTGAAGTCATTATGATCACTAATAAGCTTGCAATGAAGGGTGTCAAGTGGTACTGTGACACATGTCTCCCAAACTTTGATGGTGCAAAAGTGTCAGACTCCACTGCAAACATGAAGAAATCCCATAACCTGGAACAGATGATGGCCAATCTAGGCGGGAAGATTGAGCTATACCAAAAGGAAACAACTGAACAGGTGAAGAAGATAGAGAAGCTAGCCAAGGGGAGATGGCTAACAATGTCAAACGGGCTTTGGCCGTCACATCCTCGACACAGGCCATCCTCAGAAAAGAATTGGACAGAAAGGATAAAGAGGCCAGAAAGAACAATGCTATTCTTTATGGACTCCAAGAAACAGAAACAACAGCTTTTGAGCAGGTGCAAGAGTTCATGAAACGAGAGATGTTCAAACGCACAAACCCACCAGAAACAGCTATTCGCCTGAGCCAGAAAACTGATGATAAAACAAGGCCCGTTAAACGTTATTTCTCTGATGAAAAATCCAAATGGGATTTTCTTAAGAGAGTGAACAGCAGCGAACTTAGACAGGAGAAAATATTCTGCAAGCTTGATGTAGACAAAGAGACCCGTGACAAGGAGTACCAACTACGACAGCAGATAAAGACAATGCGACAATCTGCAGGTGCAGAAACAAAATATAGAATCAGAAGCCTGACTATTGAGAAAAAAACTGAAGAGTCGGGGAATTGGGTGAAACTGAAACCAGAAAACTTAGACAACAGAAACACTCAAGTCTAAATCTGTTTCTTACAAACACAAGATCAGCCAAAGGTAAAAACACAGAGATAGTGGCTCTAACACAAGATTTTAACATAATATGCCTTACAGAAACACACATAGACAACTCTATTGACAGCAGAAGCATCATTGAGACATCCAACCTCGATTTCTTCCGCAACGACCGCAACATTCATGGAGGAGGTGTCTTTATTGCCACCAAAAGCTACCTACAAGCCTCTGAATTAAACATAGATACCTTCGGAGAAGAGATGATCTTTGTGAAAATCCCCCTAAACTTCTAGTCTGTTGCTACTACAGGCCCCATGTCTCCATGGCAAACATATACAAAGTCAATGATATACTAAGCTGCATCAACAGCAAATACCCTGGAAACCATTTGCTATTTTTCGGTGACATGAATCTGCCAGGAATAGAATGGGCCACGGGTAAAGTTAAGCCCAATGCCCCATACAAAGACATACACAATCAGTTCATCAATACGCTTCACGAGAACAATCTTTCTCAAGTGATACTTGAACCGACTCACATTCATGGAAATACCCTAGCTAGAGCTTATATGCACCAATGATCCATACTCAGTGACTTCAACACAAATTGTAGCTCCCAGACTCAGTGACCACCATATTGTCACAGCTAGAATAAGTACTGTCACTGAATACCATAAAGAGAGTACCCCTCAGCCTCGCAAACGCGATACCGTATCCATAGAAATGCAGACACTGAGAAGTTTGAAGACTGCATGAAAGGAGTGGAGAGCCAACTTTCCGAGATGAACAATGTTGACCAAATTTGGCCGCTATTCTCATCTCGTTTCAGAAGTGCGGTTGATAAATCAGACCCCACAAAGACTATCTGGGTAAGAGCCAGTAACCAGCCGGTGTGGTTCACCAAAGATGCTGAGAAAAGAACCACAAAGCAAAGCAGAACCTACAATGAGTACGAGCACAGTGCCAATCCATTTTATCTATCACGGTATAAGCAAGAGAGGCGAGAAAACAAGAAAGTCTTCAAGAAAATGAAACAGTAATATATTGTGGACAAGGTCTACAAACCGCTTAAGAAAGGAAATAGCAAGCCTTTCTACAAACATCTACGCCAATCAAAGAAAGAATGTCACCCTCTGATGACCCTAAAGCTCTCTGATGGCACAGTAACTGCCAACAATCAGAAATGTGCAGAAACACTAAACTTATACTTTAACGACCAATTTTGCCATCTCTTATCTCCCACCAATCATAGCTACTGCGCCCCCACAGAGATATCCACAGATAGTGTCAGGAAACTTATCCATGACCTGAAGAACAACAAATCCCCTGGTCCTGACCAGATTAGAAAATGTGAGCTACTAATAGATCCAGACACTACTGCCCGATGTCTCACCAATATCTTCAATGCCTCGCTGAAATTTGGCAAACTCCCTATGGAGTGGAAGACCGCCAATGTAACCCCTATTCACAAGAAAGGTCCCAAGGATGAAGCAGCAAACTACAGACCCATATCACTTAAAAGCATCCCGTGCAAAATGCTCGAGCATATAGTCCTACACCAGCTGAACAAAACCCTAGATTCTGTACTCTATAACAGACAACATGGATTTCATAGAGGCCTCTCATGTGAGACCCAGTTGTGCTCCACATATCATGACCTGGTACAGGCCGCAGAACAATCACACAGCACTCACGCAGTTGTGCTTGATTTCAGAAAAGCATTTGACAAGGTGCTGTACAACCTACTCATGCAGGAGATAAGACAGATCCAAGGTATTGACCCACATATAGTGAACTGGATACAGGACTTCCTCATAGATCGAAGTCAAAGAGTTGTCGTCAAGAATTCTAGCTCATCCCAGCTGCCTGTTACGTCTGGTGTTCCCCAAGGCTCAGTCCTTGGGCCAACACTCTTTCTCATCTACATAAATGACTTGCCTGACTCAGTGACATGCAATGTTAGTCTGTACGCAGATGACACTCTGCTATACTCCGGAATGACGATGATGAGAAGAAGTTCCAAGACGACATTGACCCCCTTCATGACTGGTCTGAAAGATGGAAGATGCCCTTCAATACAACCAAATGTGAAGTCATCATCTTTGGCAACAACAGTAGAGTGCCGCCAACCTATACACTGGGTGGTGTCCCACTTAAGTCTGTCCCAGAAACAACACACCTAGGTGTGACATTTCAGTCAGACCTGAAATTCAACAGACAAATCACAGCCAAAGTGAATACTGCCAACAAAGTCCTAGGAAGTATAAAGTTTGCTCTCCACAATGCCCCAGAGAGAGCCAAACCGCTGGCTTACACCAGTCTGTGCAGGCCTGTCTTAGAATATGCTGACACTGACCCAGCTGACAACTCTACAGCAGAAGAAATCGAGCTGACACAAAGCAAGGCTATAAGCTTTGTCAAAGGCATAAGAGGAAGGCGCGGCATAACGGATGCACGCTCCCAACTAGAACTCCAGCCCCTCAAAGACAGGAGAAAAAACCACAGACTCTCTTTGCTGATGAGAATCCTCTCTGATGAAGAAAAACATGAGGCCCTATCCTCAGCGTACGACGAGGTCATCAACAACCGAGCCAACGCCATCATGGTGACAAGAGCTGCTACGCGGGAGAACCAACAGCAATTTTTGCTTCTTCCAAACTGTACCGCAACAGTTTTTTGCCCAGTTTCAATTAGAACAGTCGCTAGCAATGGTCACTAAAATCTGTTGTTAAATAGTAATTTATATAAGAATAATCAATAACCATAGTGACTGCTATTGAAAACTTACCCACTTAGAAGGTAGCAACTGATTCAATTCAGACGTTAGCAACAGATTTTAATGACCATCATGAGTGGGCTCTTAAAAGTTAGCACTAAATCCATGGTTATTGAATCAGTTTTTACGACGACTTGTCTTGCATTTGCATAGGCACAGCACACAAAATAATTACTTATGTTCTCTATACAATCTGCATGATTTTGTGCATAACACAATGCTATGAGTGAACGACTAGTTAGTGACTATTCTAATTGAAACTGGTCCCACTGGACTGTAAGAGACCTGAGGCTTGGGCCATCCAATACTCAACCCTAATAACGGCTATATGCTGTTACCCCTGCCTAAACCACTGGTTTTTTGCTCACAAATGGTAAATATATGAGGCACTCCCCTTTATGCCCTAGGTCTTTATTAGAGTGTTCTACAATCATCGAGGTAAGAGCTGAGTCCAATAATTTCTCAAATCAAATCACAAATTTTATACTCTACTACACTAGTAGTACTATACTATTGCTGTTCAAGACATGTAACAACTCACTAAACACATGAAGGCCTGTCCTATACGGTGGTATATGGTCAACTCGCAGAAAAATACTCAGTGAGACAGTAACAGTTTCAGTACCTTATCATCATCATGTCTGTCTAACCGTTGATATATTCACAATTGCAGAGATTTGATTGGTAAGCCGTTGCGAGATAAAGTGAAAGTGGTTGGATTCAAAGACGTGGACTCATTCTTGTTGGCACTAGCGGATGAGAGAGCTGTCAAACTAGAGTATGCTGCTGATGGAGGCCACCTGTTCAGAGCTGGTGTAAGTTATTTTTGTACGCAATCTGATTTACATGCTTAACAAAAGAGCACGCACTATGTAGTAGCTGTTGCGTGTACCATTTTTGGTTTGGCCATTATTATTTCTTATTTTAAAATATATTTTGTACATAAAAATGCATAGACAATCTCGCGGCAAATATATTCCTTAGGAGGTCTGAGACTTGCTTTCATTTACTTTCTCTTCAAAACAATTTTATCATCAATGGCCGGCAAGACCATACCAATCTCTCCTGACGATTGACAACAAAAAGATTTTTAAGGGATGTATTGATATGAATGGGGGTTTCCCTTTGATCTATGAAAAAACGAAAATTGACTGTGGATTAAAAGATTGAAGCCTATAGGAGGCAACCATGTACCAATGCCACATCGCAAAAGTAATGTTACATTGCAATATGTAGTACAATTAGATATATGCTAGACGTGAGGTTGAAGGGACCGATGCTGGTATTAATTACAGAATATAAGTGAATGTAAAAGATTTGATGACATTACTGCAGTACCAGTACTTATGCCATCTCTTGCTGTGTCATTCAGTGTATTTGGGTTGTAACCCACCAGTGGTCCCTAGTTAGTATAAACATATCACTGATGCCTGAGATTGCAAATTTTGGTGGTGTGGTTAGATGATAGGGCGATTAGCAAGCACAATCTGGATAGGCCATAAATTTGTGGTCATTATTGCCTATAGATTCACCTCTCGTCTTTTCCCTAATAAACTCACATCATTGTTATCATTTTCCAGTTGGCTTACTTGGGATTCCCAAGATTTTTCGCTAACATTACACACAGGACATACAATTCATAATAGAGAAATTAGCTCTGTTTTAATCTCAATGCAGACAGACTACGTGTGTATACCTGTAGTTTTATTTTGTCTAGATGCATATATATTACTGAATGGTTGTTATGTTTGTAGGAAGCTGACAGTTCTACTAAGCATATACAGGATATGGTGAAGAAACAAAACAACAAATCGAAGAGGAAAGGAGGAGGAGGAGGTGGGAGGGGTGGTGGTGGAGGAAGGAGTAACTCAAGGACCCCCCAGGTAGGGTTATTTTTACAGAGTCATGACATTGAGAGTTCAGATTTAAATTCAATTTTTGCATTCAAATATAGAAAATCCTGCGTTGTCTGAGTGAAATAAGTCATTAGTTTTCATTCCTCTTCACTTTGAGGGCGACCAGAGCATATGACAGTGCTCTTCTGCAAAATCCATTTATAAATTGTTTATCTCAATTGGCAAAGTCGGAAAAACATATCAGTAAAATTTTCACTCTTTTTTTTACTCATTTTATGTACCATTTCTTGTACGGTTTAGTCTTTTTTTCAACTATTAGGCTTACAATACGCAGTTAGACATTGTTTTGCATTGTAGCTCAAGCAAACAGTATGGTTATATTTTGATCACTTTACCTTGTCCATGTCGATGAAGAAACAGCTGTTTTAATTCTTGCTCTGATCAGAGTTTATATGATTCTGAATTTTAAATCCCTTATAATCGTCGTATTTTGTATTTTAGCCTCCCGCCAGAAAAGATCTACCTAAAGCTATGCAATCTAATATAATTAACCTACTGAGACAGCATGGCCGGGATATGATGCTGTGTAACCTGTCTAAGATATATCACGATAAATACGGTGCCAGTCTTAACTACAGAACTAGCGGGTTCAGCAGCCTTAGAATGGCTGTCAGGTAATGTCAGCATATCATGTCTCCAATCTAGCTAGATGAAGCTCTATTTATTCAATCATAAATCAATGTATCCTGTATCAATGTGTAGTTATTTGAAATCATATATCAATGTATATCAATGTATGTATAATATACATACATCGATATATGATATACAGTATATCATATATATCAATGTATGTATTCAATCATTGTAGGATTGTGAGATATGTTTATATCCCTTGGGGTGATGTTGAATGTATGCAATTGTGTGATAGGTTATGAAGATAAAGCTAAGAATTCACGGAGCTGTCCTCTCTCCAGTTAGGTACTTTTAACCCATGCCGCATAGGAAAAATGTGCTGAAAGAGGGTTGTCTTAAAAACTGACAGGGTTTCCAAATCATTGGAGGCTTGAATGTTGGATCAATCTTAATTTTAGTGATGGAATTCATGGAAAATTCCATGAAATTTGTCCGCAAAACTGGCAGAAATTAATAAAATTGACTATCCGAATAACAAAATTATTTCCCAAACTATGTCCCTATTAGTTTTCAATGGTGCAGATTCTGAATCAAAAATCATTTTTATCCTAACATATGCGGTTTTAAGATAACCCTCTTTTCAGCACGTTTTTCCTATGCGTGGGTTAAAAGTACCAAACTGGAGAGAGGACAACTCCGAATTGAGGCCTAAATCAGAGCTCAGAAAACTGTCTATTCATATAATTATTCTTCTCTACATTTTTAGTTCTATAGATTCAGTAGATGTGAGGAGTAAAGGTGATACTGTCACTGTATCTTACATCAGACCAGGTAGGAGTAGGAGGTGGCTCAGTTGGTTAGAGCGCCGTATTTTAGCATGCACATGTTGAATGTTGTGGGTTTGAAACCCACTGCAGTCCATCGGTTCGGTTGGCCCCCCAGGTGTGCTCCGACCTGCCTGCAAACCGGTGCAGATATTGCGGCCTCGCCATTAACGCTCTACATTTTGCCACTCATGCTTTGGGATGTGGCGAGTGATAAGATAAGTTACTTCTGAGATGTGCGTACATATGCGACGAGGTATACCCTACAGGATGAAAATTAATTCAATTAATTTTAGTGACCAAGAATAATTGATGTCACAGGCTAATGTTCATGCAAAGTTTTTATATAAATGCTATCATTGAGAATATGCCTAATATCAATTGAGCGGAATGAAAATATTTGACGAATTTTCATTAGAGAACTTTCAAATCCAACAAAAAATATTCATCCAGTGTAGAAAAAGTAGCAGGTATCAGCTTGTTTATCTATCATTCTATCAGTCTATTCAAATTTTCCCATTTTGCCAGCTCACTGGCAGGTTTGACCTATTCTTGAGGATGGCTTATCACTATAGCACTCACTATTGTTGTAGAACCTCTGATGTCAAGTCCAACTTATGATGAAGTGAGGACAAAGTTGTGTGCTACTATTGCTAAGGTATGGTGAGGTATATCCTTTTTGATTTTCCAAATTTGTATATTTGAGTCCTAGTCACTGCTTTAAGGCTACACTGTACAATACCCAAAATCGCCTTGTTTTTGAGTCCCTGGGTGAATGTAAATTGACTGCAGCAGTCTTCAGTTGAGAGCAAAATAAAAGATGTGCTCTTTTGAGGCACAATAGAAATTGATTAGTGAGGATCAATAAGGAAGTTATCTATTCATGGAGCTTTAACATTCAGGGAACTACAACTCCTACTAACTAAGTATATATCGATTGATTAACTTATTATACACTTTTAGCAATTCAATCATGCTGTCATTGTTCAATAAAATGTTGGATTTTGCTCATAGGTGATTGGGAATGATGAGATTCCCCTGACAAATTTTGGTGAGAGATATCACAAGGTGATCGGTCAGGCTCTGTATCCCGCTAAGTTTGGGTTTAACTCCTTACTCTCATTACTCAATGACTTAGTAGAAGTCGTCCACCTAGAGAGGAAACACGCGATGGGAGACTGGACTATATCACATATATCTACTGCTAAACAAAAGAGTAGGTACCAGCAACAAAACTAAATACTCTAGAGGTGTAAGGTGTTTGCGAGGAGATTCCCATTCCCAATGTATCGAATCTTATAGCTAGCTAGCATTTGCTCAACATCAGTTCTACACCTCAGGCAGAGAAATTTGGTGCTAGTTACTGTTGTGTTTTCCCCGAACAAGCTAAACTGGACTTGGGCTAATATTCACTCCTCTAGGGTGAATAGCTGAACTTAAACTGACCATTTGATTTAAAGTAGTCTAGACGGGCCAAATCTTTTTGGTGTTGTTGTATTTGAGTGTAGGCAAAAAGTATCAGAAAGCATTATATTGAGGATTTTCTGATCGGTTATAGAAGAAGCAGAGAAACCACAGAAGAGGATACCTTTTGATTTGATTAAGATGATAAGAGCCGTTATTCAGCATAATCCTACAGGGATATACCTGGCTAACTTTGATCAAACATTCAAGGTAAGAATAGCCGTCCACCTCCCCCCCCCCCTAAGTTCCCCTACAGAAGAAAAGTATTCGCAAAATTTGATTCGACTTCCTGACCAAAATATGATAGAGAATCTTGCCATAATCCGATCACTAAATTTGGCCACGGAGGAGGAAATAAAAAAATCCCAATGAAACTGCTCTACTATGTCTGTCTTATAAGTATAAATGACAATGCCTTCATACAGTTACCTCAATTTTGCTTCATCATTGATGATACGCAATAAAAACAGTCTCGCTCTCTAAATCATGTATCATCTTTGTTTTATTCAGTTACTAACTAACATGGACTTGAGACCACACTCATACGGGTATGAATCTATGCAATCACTTCTGTGTGACGCTATGAATGAGGAGTTTGAGATACTTACTGCTAAGTTTGGACAGATGATCCGTGTTAAACCTCGAGAGACAGGAACGCCACAAAGACCTGACAGAAATAATCCTGATAACCTGGCTGTCCATGTAAGTCTGTCATGTGAACTTTATGATTTTGATTTTCAATTAGAATGACCGATGCTTTCCAAAGCAAATTATCACTATCATTTCGCTCAAAAGTATTGCTCATCTGGTCTTTAAATTAGAAAAAAATTCGTTCTCAAATCGGTCACTCAGAATTTATATAATTCAGTCATTGAGTGAGTGATTTGTGGGCGAGACCCTAGCAGGGCCCACTCACTGAATGAGCAGTCAGATTGCGATTTTAGCTATTTTTGATTGGAAGGCACACCTGACCTTAAAGATTTAGGAAACTAAAATATACCTGGATAGGCAAAGCTTTAACAAGTTCGCAGCCATTTGAGATGTGGCAATAGAGGTTTAAAAAATTCTATGTATGTCGCCGAATTCATTTGATAAAGTCAAGTCTTAATTTCAATTGGAGTATGGGAAATAACATCACAAATACTTTTTGTAAAAGAATGTACACTCAATTTATTTATGTTATTTTCTTTCATTATTCCATTGGTACCACAACTTCAATCTAATCAAATTTTATTGCCAACCAGGATAGTAAATCATCATCACTGTCGGTTTTTGTTTATCAGACAGCCCCAGCCTCCTTAGACCTACACGATGCTGTTGGACCTGGAGTACAGTATAACCTGCCAATTAGGCCCCCTCTCAAACGATACCTGGAGGTTATAGTCAGTCATATATATAATCCTTCTAACTTCTATATACAAGTAATGGCTAACGAGAACACAGGCAAACGTCTAGAAGAACTCATGGATCAGCTCGAGTAAGAGATCACAATATACAAAAATCCTCATGTGCATGCTATACACGATTAAAAAAAATAATAACCAGTCATAAAGGGCGGGTTTTCCAGCATTTTTGAATAAAAGTTGTGCATAATGTTCCAACCTGTTTGCGAGTTGTTCCTTCGATTTTGTCAATTTCAAGTATGATAGAGTTTAGGGACTTGATCATAACTTGGTCCTTGCATTCAAATCAAAAACCTGATATAGTAGTTTTCAAAGCTTTCAACCCTGCTTGATAGATATAGATTTATTTTACAGTTACTCTTACTCTCAATCAGAGGCGACTAAGACTTATCTCCTACCGTCTATGTTTGCTGTGCCAGGTCAGGTAGTAGTGTGCAGGTTCCCTAACGATTCAAACTGGCACCGCGCTCGTATAACTAAAGTCATAGATGCTAACTTTGTACAGGTTATATTTGTGGATTATGGTACAAGCTGTGGTATACATAAGAGCAAGCTTTACTATCTCAGGTGGGTGAGAGGCTAAAGTTTATGGCTCAAACTCCGCTCTGGTTACTGGTAGTAGTATTTCATTGTCAACAAGGTTGGTCTGTAGGGCTGTGGTTGATGATGTAAGGCCAGAAACCAAGGAACGGTTAAAACACTTCTGCTACCTTTGTTGAAGCTTATTTCCGTGACTTTGTTAAATACTAATACCTTCCATGATAGTGTTTATTAAGACGTAAAGGGTGATGAAAGACATTGCAAGAATAGGTTTTTGAATGCTCATCCCAAAATTGCAAGGAATATTTTCGAAATATCTTGATATGTGATGGTTTTTGGCATGTCCGAGTAATGTAGTTATTTTTTTGTATATTCAATGTACCATCTACTGGATATCATTTATGCCATGTATGTTCACTAGAGTTTCTATTATCTGACTTATCATAGTACATCTGACATTTAGACTCTTGTGATTACTACTTGTAGACAGAAGTTTTTGCAGCTTCCCCCTCAGGCCCAGCCCACCATGCTGTTTGGTATAATACCTAAAGAGGGTGAGAAATGGGCGGCTAATGCTAATAAAACCTTCATGGATATCACCTGTGATAAGAGACTCTGTGCTATTGTAATGGATATAACCAAGGTTAGTTCTTCCACAATGAGTCTGGGAGTAACAGACTACAATGAGTCTGTGAATAATAGACTACAATGAGTGTGGTGCCGATTGGGGATAATTTCTAGTTCTCGCAATGGGATGAAACAGAGTGAAATTTATTCTTTGCTACTCTAGATTAGCCTAATTATTCACTTTACTTTACCTATGTTTTGTCCGGCCTCTCCAAAATATAGGTCATTTAATATCGCAATTGATCACATCTATACCTATCATGACAAAGGTCCCAGGTTTGATTAGATATTTTGCCTGTTTGTCGTGCTTGTATTATTCATGTTGAATGCAGGATCAGAGACTAGCAATGTGTTTGACTGATACCAGTGGCGCTATAGACATGCATATTAATGATTTCCTGGTGATCAGTGATCTCGCTGAGTTTGCTGAATCTGCTAAAGATGTCCCTACTCAAGATCTAGAACAGGTGAGCTAGCATTATTTCTACCTGTGATGACGTTGACAGTTCCCAGATGTTTTGTTAGAAAAGTGCGCCAATATTTGTCTTCATTTTGATTACTTGTTTAAAAGAGACTGCAGTGCCCACCCAGAGTGGAGGAAAGTCAAAGCGAGGACACCAACCGCTACTATATGTATTAATACTCCCTCACCTAGGACTTGAATAATGAAAGGGTTTGCGTCCTTACCAATTGAGCTTCCTTATTAAATGAACGACAAGAAAAATCCAGTCCTCTAAAATATGCCACAATCCCTACAATCTACTATCAGTTTATAATATTTTATATCAGGTTAATAAAGCTCTGGATTGGGAGGTGTCTAGTGATGAGGAAGAGGATATTAATGAGTCATCATATAAATTTACATCAATCTCTCACAACCCTGGTGCTATATCATATCAACTGTAAGTTAGTTATCTATCACACTAAACCTAGTACTTAATACTCTATAGTAAGCAACTTCTAATAAGTAAAGTTACTTACTCCATTTTTTAAACTTGCATACTCATTATGATTGCTAGTCAGTACTCTGTACTCGGTACTCCGTATGTAGCTTGTCTATCACTATCTCAATACTAGTTTGAGTGATCAAGCGTTGCCTGGGTCAATGATAGAAACGTTTCATTATCAACCAAGTTAATAATAAAATGCTACTACCATCAACCCTGGTAGCGTTTGAGTCAATACTGGACTTTCATCTGGGACGAAACAAAAATGCCAGGACATTGTTGATAACATGCTCTTAGCACAATTGTACAAGCACTATAATTGTTTAGAACATAGGTTAGCCTACCTAATAGATAGTGTAGGTTTATCAATGAACCGAAGGGTTTGTTTGATAACTAAGCTTCCTTCCTCCCTTTGTAGGCCAAACAATCACATGTCTTCACACTCTAGTCACACTTCAAGCTCACAACTACAACCGCCGCAAGGGATGATGTTTTCACATCAGTCAAATGCTCAACATTTCAACCTAGCTGGTAAGATTTAGATGTAAACAGCAACATCTCAGGCATAGTTGAACACATGCCCTGAGTTGAGTCATGTTGACATTTTGCGACCTTTGCTATGTACTCTAGAGGAGTAGAGTATTTTCCAGTGGAAAAGTTCACCATTTCATACAGGCTTGACACAGTGAAATTGATGGGTAGCTGATATTTATTTACGCAGCTTTATCTCTTTATAATCATTAACTACAAGATCAACTACTGAAAACAGATGCTAACTTACATCAAGTCCCCTTCAAACTAACTGAATCAAATTTTAGCTCATATTTACTTCTACTATTTAAACTAATACATAGATATTGTCTTCATTGTATTGATGTAGGTGCTGCACCTCCACCGCTTGAGCGAGCATATTCCCCGTCTGGTATCACATCTGGCTTTGATAACCTGCACATTAATAATCCAGACGACCAGATGCCTTCTCTGGAGGTAATAAAGAAATGTATAGTGAATCCATCAGTGAACAGGAACCAGCAGACTGCTATGGGTAAGATCGGTGATGACTTAGAAATATAAATCTTATAGTAAAACACCCTATCTAATGGTAAAATTAGTTGTCTAGTTAGAAGAAAAAAATCTAAGCAAGTGTCATACGAGTTATAGAACATGATCGGACAGGTGTAGTTTCTGTTTGATATAAAACTCGCATTTTTATAGTCATGTTATAAAACCGGTGCAGGTTTCAGCACTGATGTTGCAACATTGGTCGGATATCCTTCCTGAAATTTACTATCCCCAAGATCATGTCATTGTTTGATATTTCAGCTGATAACTTGGTTGCCTTGTCCCTAATTTAACACTCTCAAGTCATCTACTACAAAGTATCGAAGGACTACGATTGACATAAAATGAAACGTTTTATGATAATTAGTTGCTGGAAGATTGTATTTAAATTCATGTTGATTGTAGTAAAGCCGAATATACAACCGACACCACCCGCTGGTATGCCTCCTCTACAGCCAATCCCACCTTCTAGTCAACCCCAACAACATCATCAGATCCATCAGCATCAGCCTGCTCAGTACTATCACCAAAATCATACACAGGTAACATCACACTAGGTACATCTTAGGCTAGCATTGAAATTTTAAATCACCCAGGGGAGTAAAGTATTCACTGCTAATATATATTCCTCTAGAGTAGTTTTGTTTCCTCGAGGGATTTTGTTGTTTGGGCGACGGTTGAAGTTTGCTGGATATTGAGAGATGGATAGGTATGAATGATTGCTTACACTATTGAAATCCTTATTTATACTAGAATAACTTTGAGCCCTACTTAGTAATTCTCAATTTGGGCAAGTATTTCTTCTTATCAAGCAGAAATGAATACCTGGTTGGATTTTAAAATACCCTATTTTAAATGCAGTTTAAGTCTGTCAACTGAATAAACAGCCTTCTCACAGTGCATGAATGCAGTACCATTTATTATCGTATACTATAATCATACTATAGCAATCCTGCTCAACTATGAGATAGCAGTATTATGGAAATTTTTTATTATATATACTATATTATTATATCTTTACAGACCCCACATCATGCAGTTATGATTCAGCAGCAGCCCGTCTTTGTACAGCAACAGCAGCAGATGTATCAAGGTCCACCTATGTGAGTAGTGTAATCTTTCTCTTATACTAGGACATACACACCAAACACAAGATGACATCAGCCACTATAGGAACTAATCTCATAATTAAAGTATCAGGTGCACAGGACTGATGGAAACAGAAGTTGAGGCAATTTTGAGAGTTACCATGCGTTATTTCAGATCAATTTCAGGTTCTCACCATTGCTTTTTTTCGAAATGTACTTTTTTACTGCCGTTACACAGTATTATTGAGATGTGATTTTTCATCGTGTGTTTCAGGTTCCTAAATCAGCAGTACTCGGTGTACAGACCTCCATATCAGCAGTATGTCCACCACCCTCATATGCTGCAGCCAAATCCATATTACAATCAAATATACCCTCAACAGCCTCAAATCCCTGCACAGCAAATGAGGCCTCAGTACAATATGCAGCAGGTTCATCAGAGCCAGCCACCTCCTCTTATTCCTTGCACACCTGCTGCACACGAATCTCAGCAACAACCTTATCAAACTCAGACTACATCTCAAATGGTTGAGGAGGATGGACCACCGCCCCTCATCAAAGACAACTCTGCAGCTGAGGCTAACGATGTAGCCCGAGTTAACAGGATCAGTGTAGCTTCTAGGTCTGATATGCCCGCCCCTTCTGTGGAGCAGCTGAAGTATAAGCTTAGCGGGCTTCAACTTAAACAGTAAGTGCTGAAAAAGCTTATGTGTTCTCTATACCAAAATTGAAAGATTTGCCATATGCGAAAATATCAACCGCAAACTTTCAAAACTCATTTTCTTTGTGTATCAAATATCCCAATAATTTTTTCCATCTAATCAATTATGAAAAGCAACTAGCGTTTATGAGGATTTCAGTAAAGAGAATTTCCCATTAGCGAAAAATAGCAAAATTTCCAATCAAAATATTCAGCCTGTAGGGTAAGGTATTTGGTAAATATAATGATATAATATCTTCAAAACCAGGGTTCAATCCATAGACAAAACACACTATGGTTTAATCAAATGATTAATATAATATAGTGAAAGTGAGGGAATGCATTAGCTGTTATTATGCCTTTCTCATAAGAATAACATGTACTTTTTGTAAGATATGCAATGAGAATTCGTAGTCAGTGCTATCAGAAACCGACGCTCTGAAGGTACAGTCATAGCCTTTGATATATCCTACTCACTTTTACAGACGGAGATTAATGAGAGAGCGGTACGCTCAGGAGTCTGCTGATTTCTCAGGAGCAGAGAGTTCTAGTGAAGATGAGAATCTGTCTACTATCGGGACAGAGATAGACAAGTGTAAACAGGAGCTTGAACAGGTAGGTGTCTCCTGATAAAACTCCCCCCCCCCCTGTACCTTCTCACAAAACTTACCTCAACTCTCCCTTCCCCCCTCCCCCCTGTACCTTTATGGGGCGATACAGTAGGAAATTATGTCACATTATTGTTAGAGCAGAATGTTATTAAACAACCACATTCTTCGAGGATGTGATGCTGTCTGTGATGAGATGCTGTGAGTGGATATTGCCTACTAATAAACCTATCTTGATAACCAGTTAAGATAATTATACAATGTATTGTAAATTGTACTTCATGAATATGTATGCTCTGGTCAACCAAGAAAACTCTGGAGTTTTCCCCTCTTGTTAACTGTTCTGATAACTCCAGCATGCAGGTCTTGAGCTACCTACCGTACTCCAAACAGTTTGATTTGAGCATGTTGTCTTCCGATCGGTTTTATCCTTGATCATGAATTGTTAGTATTTGTTACATTTTGTTACTATTAAAAAAGAATTTTTGGCGTCTAGTTAATTAACTATAATGGTTTCCTTCCTGCCATGGCGCAAGATAGCATTAATGAAATCATATTCCTGCGATTGAAAATATTTTTGGGTATTGCAAACAATTTGCAAATCAACCGATTGTTCATTTATTGTGTTATGAACTTGTAGTACCATAACTTTCATTGTTTTTGCAGTTACTTGGTAGAGCTGGCGACAACCAGAGGTCTCCCACTATTCCGATTATAGGGAGGGGGCGTGGTAAAGCCCATCTCATGGCTATCTTAAATGATTGAGACAGCTGCAGGAGACGTCTGCGATGCTTCATGTGGTGATTCGAGACGGAAATTTTTGTGTTGTCCAGTGAAAAACTACTGGCATCTCTTGAGTGGGATGAGAAGAAAAGAGAAATCCTATGAAATAAGAACACTCTCTCAATTGAAATACTAAGTCAAATCTAACCAAAGAGACTGTCAAATGTCATATTTTTTGCAAACAGTTGCATGCAATCATAGAAAGAAACGAAAAAAATTATATTCAAATGTTTGCTATAATAATTTTGTACAAAGAATTTTGTACAGATAAGAGTATTTTTTTCTGTAAATATATGTTTCTACAAACCCTTATTCTATTTATCTGAATTCCTATTGCACTGCGACATTCCTGTTCGATGATGATTATATAACTTGTGAATCAGCATCATGATAGATGTAAGTCATGAGCAACCAAGTTAAAGATGAGGTTATTATTTATGTGCTATATCTGGAGTTCATTAAAATATTTGATGAAACAATTCACTGGATGCATATAGAAAAAAATCATAACTTGATAGTTTCAATTAATTGGTGCCATGGAAACCACAAACTCGCTGCTCTAATCAGCAAGGGGTGAGGGGTATATCCATAGACTTAATATAATAGTATACTATGTCTATGGGTATATCCCACCCTAGCCTAGCCTGACAAGCTTTGTTCGGTGGGGGAGGGAACATGAGTTGACAAGCTTTGTCCCCCCCCCCCCCCCCCACCGAACAAAGCTTGTCAAGACAGGCTACTCGCACCCCTGATCCAATGACATTCAATACAATTGATGCAAGGAGTTGTCTTGTTGTGACATAAAGGGCAGACAACTTGTAATAACTATGTGTGTGTGTGATAGACAAATGGATTTGGTTTGAGAGTATAGCTGAGCCTCAGATCCTATATTTATACAAGAATCTAGTCTCCTTTTGCAGCCGCCCACATCCATGTATATACCATCAAGACCTCATTCCACCTTACCGGTTGCCATATTTTCTCTGAAGAAGAAGCAAAATGTCATCCTCAAGGCTTTTGCAAGTCTGCAAATACAGAGGGGCTCACTTAGTGAGGCCAGCTACCACATTAGCACCCACTGCCCCTATTCCTCTACCAGCAGCAGAACAAGAATTTAGAGACAAATATCACCCAAGGTAATTGTGAACCACAAAATAAGAATGAGGTATTTTTATTTGTAAAATTATTTGTAAATTATTTATACACACGGGGACGCGCTTGGCTAAACTCACAACTCCTATTCATCAATTGATTCAAGGATATTTCTACTACTCTACACCTTTTCCAAATGGACCACTTGTCATAAGTATGTGAAGAATACAGATGAGATAAATATGATTCAAAATAGAGTAGAGTGTGTTCAGTCAAGGAGTAAAAGACTAGTACTTAGTAGACTACTAGCTAGAGGTTCAGTGAACATCTCAGCATCACGAGCTAACTCAGTGAAAATTACTACTACTACCAAATCAACTAACTTGTAACTAGTAACTGACTCATTGGCCCCCTGTCCTGTGACTCACTTTGCTTTAATTTTACCCATCTCCAGGTACTACTACTAAACAAAATACAGGCGTGCAACTCACAGGGTCTTGTGTTCTAATCCCAAGCTAGGTAGATTATTATAAGCCTGTTATTACAATCATCTAGGTCTAGTTGAGTTAGAGCAATTAGTTCAACCAATATTACTTTTTCTGGACCTAGAACAAGACCATTGAGTATAAATACAATGTTGAATCTATGAGGATATAACCATGGGCACAGGCAATCTATATATCATGCAAGTCCAGTGGTCATGTGATCGAGTGGTTGAGGCCTTGAGTGAAAAGGCCTCGATTGAGACCTTGAGTGAAAAGGCCTCGACCACTTGACAAACTACAGAGGGCCTGTGACCAAGGGTTATCTTAATTACCAGTACCCATGATACTCCTTGACTCTATCTACTCCATACATACATGATTCATACTGATGTTGAATAGATAAAAACGAGCGCAGATATTTGCAAACAAGTGATCCCTAGCAACTGAGCACAAAAATTCACCACAATATCAATATATGCAGCAGACAGGATTGCTATACCCAGCTGTATATTGTAATTTTTGCTTTCAGTGCTTTTTATGACATTCCTGAAAATATATTCTGTAGCCTACACTAGCTTGAATACTGACAAAGTTGAGCTCTAGACATTCAATTTTTCATTGATTAAATTGTGTGACTTTGACTAACTACAACTTATCACTTTGTCTATTGCCATTATGTTTTCTCTGACCACTTTCTCTACTGCCTATTCCTCAAGAACTGATAAACACAAAGTTGAACCATTCGATAGTTGCAACGGAAGCCTGCTCATAATTATAGTATACATATTTATTAATTGTTTTCTTAACTTCATACATACATCGCCTGTTGTTTTGTTGTTGCAGGATTGGCAACCGGGATATTGTTGGATTCGGTAGAAATGGGGCTTACTCATATGTAGACTGTTTGATGTACCCTTACCCAGCTGTACGGTGAGTGAGACTGGCATGGTGCAATTCTAACCCGGATGAAAAGCCCATTGCATTTGACACTTTGACATATTATATCTGTGAAATGCGGCGTTGTAGCTGGTGGTGATCTTATTGCACATGATTTTTTCATGCTTAGTAATCCACAATCTCACTCTTGTGCGCTGCGTTAACCATACACATACATCAATTCTGATATTTTTATGGCATATAACTATTTGATACCAAAAATAGTATTACAAAACCAGACTTGATCATTGGGTTTGGTTAAGATCCTTGCTAGGTAAAATAGCTATCCGTTTCCATCTGAAAATATGACCTAGTACCAAATAATAGCTTCCTGTTAAATTTAATTTTTTGTGCTTTAGATGGGAGCAGAACACAGGTGAGTCTGAGGCACTCATGAAGAAAGCTCAGGGAGACTGGAAGAACCTGAGCAACGACGAGATGAAAGCACTCTACAGACATAGGTGATTATATATACTCGAGTCATTAAGATGGACTCCAAACCGTATCTCTGATGTCTGTGATCAGCAATATATTATTATTGATACAGGCCTAGGCTCAAGCTTGTTTTGAAGTGAATGCCTTCTTTGGTGCTGGTCGTTTGCAAAAGTTCCTCCGTATGTATTGGCTGCTGTCAAAGGCACACCCTAAAGTTGTCATAGAAATTTTAACCTGAAAAGCAGTTGAGGCAATTACTGTGAAACCCTGGTTCGATCGGATCGTTTCTCCAGCAGAGGATGTTTCAGAAAAAAGCTCCACAAGGAGAGATAAATAGCCTACTCTCCTGTATCTGAAACTTTCAGCATAACGTATACACTATGATTGGCTGAGAGTTACTGTTAGACCAATGAGCAAGTTGCAGTTCTGCGTATTCATATTTATTGACCGCTATCAAAATATTTTATTAAGTTTCCCAGCATACGGTTATTTTATCATCTCTTTGGCTGTCCTTGTCACAACAAGCTGCAGAGTTGAGCTGTTGATCATTTGAATCAACCATTATAATAGTATTGCAAATGAGTGTTTACTACATAGTCCTGCTAATGAAATATTTCCTTTTTTGAATAAAAAGGTTTTCCATTAACAGAGGATACCTAAGGCCCTTCTACCCTTGTCAACAATTCACGTATAGTGCCTTTATTATGCAATGAAAAAATCGTATAGTTTGGACGTGTCTCAGGACTGTTCGCATAAAAGTAATATCACTTGACAACTCATGAAATATGTAATATATTATTATTGCAGCTTCCGTCAGACTTACTCAGAGATGAAGGCACCTGATGGCGAGTGGAAGTTTGTATGGGCCATAGTCGTAGCTATGTTGACTCTCTCATGCTGGGTATATATGTTCATGAGGAATAACGTACTCATCGCTATGTTGCCTCCAACCATGACCAGAGAGCACGCACAGAAACAGGTACACTCTTCAGATTTTATATGTGATCATATCAGGGTTGTTTGAGCAGAAGCTATCCATATTACACACTAAGCTTCAGATAGAAATACGATAAAGATCGATAAAAGTATTCTTTATGCATTTATTGCGTTCACCATGGAATCTGGGTCATCCCAGTTAATGTCAAATTGTATTTTAACTGAGACAATTTCATTCAAGCACATCTGTACCAATTGAAGGATTATATCAGGCAGAACTTCTTTTTGAATGAGATATTTTAAAATATGTCTACTTATTGGACAAAATTTAATTTTGTTGCCGTACATTATCATAAGGCGTGCATGAAAAACAGTCCTATCAGTTGAGGAAATTTGGATCTCAGTGAGAACTTAATTGTTTAATTCTTCTGTTTTCAGGTGAAACGATCCATCGCACAGCGACAGCATATCGCTACAGGCTTGAGCAGCAAGTGGGATTATGAGAACAACGACTGGAAGAAGTAAACACTGAATATAACTAGGAAATACCATTGACTATGTTACAATATATTATATGCTAAATACTATTTTCAGTTTTCGACATTCAGTCTCAGATCGCTAGATAACGAATATCACGATTGATGCGCAGTAATTCAGCTTTACCTGAGTTATGGGAGGAACATTCGTGTCGGTACTCAGGAGTTGTTCTAACATGCTTTGAACAGAGTGTGAACTGTTCGCTTTGATCAGCTTCGACTTTGTTCTAAGCATGATTAAAACTTAATACTTGACAAGTGGTCAAACGTCGTGTGCCAACTGTGGTTTATGTGCAGAAATAAAGTACAGTCTAAACCAACCCAAAAGTAACTTCAATTTGACTTCTTTCACTTGCTTAATCTTGTTGAATTGCTCTTGGAGGACAAGAATATTTCGACCATTACCTCCTTCGTATGACAAGAACATTATGGTTGAAGTCCTGGTAGCCACTATTGATGCTTGTATATTATCTTGGAAGAAATAATAACTGCTTTCTTACTCGATGATCATACTCTCACCTCTCCAATCAAACTCGAAGCCCCAAGCTGTCAAACATAATCAGGATTAGCATATGAAACCAAATAAATAAAGTCTAGTTGTCTGCTCCCTATAATGTGAACACAACTCCGAATTGTTTTCTATCCGCTAGTATTTCTGCATACTGCATATTCCATTTTTGGGAGGAGTTGGTTGCTTCTGTATTGGACATACTAGAATATTTGTTTTATATTGAAATTGTATCTAGCATATTGTAAGGCAACCCATTCGAATTATGAAGTTTGATCGAAGTAATGTATACTGTAGCCTGCCATGCAACAAACATGGCTTTAGAGACCATTCTGTTTCTGTTCTGTGTGAGCATGAAAATAATACTATAAGCACAAGCCCTCTGTATTTCATCCAAGTATGGTGGTCGTGTGCCTTTGTGTTTAAGGATTTGGTCTCTGAGGCACACAACCATTGGACTCCAACAAACTACAGAAGGTTCGCTCTACAACCATGTAACTGAATCCTAGGTGATTTGATTAGATAGATAGATATTAACTTTATTCATCACTGATCAATGCAACGAGGGCAAATGAGACCGTGTGCAAAAAAAAAAGATATCAAAAGTAGTTTAAGAAAAAACTTTTCTCATACAGGGTTGTTCTACATTTTGGTGCTAATGTAGTGCCATGTCTAGAGTTGCTTGTTCTTCAATCGGTTGGAATATAATTCTTCAATGGATGATTTCCTGTTTGCGATATCTTAGATGCATATTGTATACCAAACATCCGCCACCACAGAGGGAACAAACTTGTTCTAGATGAATTTAGCTGAAAGATTCCCCCACAATTTTTTTTTCTTTGCTTGTTTTGCGAGTTTCCTGCTGGTCACATGGCTTGTCATGACATGGCGTTATTGGAGTAAAATAAAAATAAAATTGCGGAAGTTTTTTTATTATGTGGCACCAAGGAGTTAGATTCCTCCTGGCACTCACAAAAATAGCGTGTGAGATGAATTTTGGAGCTTATCTACGGTTGTCATGAAAGCACAGATGTCATATTGATCTGCAATCCTAATAGTAATAGAGCCAAGGCAATTAAAATGGTTGGCACAGAGAATGCAGCCAACCCTTGATGGTGTTCGGGAAGGCGATAGCGGTTGTAGTTGTTTTAACGACGAGAGACTTCTCCCACACTGCTTGCAGATCGACTCTGTGATACGAGTCTCTCTGCACCGTAGCGTGTCCACAAATTGGCCCAATTGACCTAATTACACTTTGCTAAAAAAAGCTAATTTTTATCCAGTTCGGGTGGGGTGACTTTTCAGTTTGAGAACTCAAGCACATTTGAATTAATTCAGTCGCTACGGTGCAAAGATAACCAACCTGAATTGATTGGTGCACATCGCAAAGTGGACTTCACCTCACTCGTTTAGAGTAGTAGCAGTCCGTGTTATCAAAAGTTTTTTTCTGCAGTAGGCATCACAAAATTAAATTTTGTTCAATCATAATTCTAGTGATTGAATTCCAACTTGAATTCAAAATAGAATAATTTATAACTTTACACGGATGTGTGGTTTATGCACAGTCATTCCTTGTCACTGTGTGAGTACTGAGGTTACAATATAACCTTGAAAGGCCATTGCAATTATGACGTCGTCTTAGCAGGGCAATGGCGCAAGATACAATAATAGAGAGAAAATTCATGGTTTTTGTAAAATAAATTGAGCTATCAGTGTTTTAATTAATTATGTGATCACTGAATTCTTGTGAACATGTCAATGTACAGCTACAGATATCGAGATCAATAACACAAGAATAGAGCTATTTGTTACATGTAAAGGCATTACTCAGCATTTTTTGTATTGACAGCAACCTATATCAGGTTATTTTGCCAAGAACATTGCACATCGTGTTCAAAACAGTAATAAAAAATTCAGACAGGTCATGTACACAGCATGGCACCCATATTATAACTATCTGATGCCATCCCGGAACAACGTGCTTTGTTCATTTTTAATTTACTCATTGTTGCTGAGATATTCTGTTATATTTAGATTCAGTGATTTAATGAGTGGTCACTTGTTTTTGCCCCTGCCAAACCCTAGACAACCCCTTGCATAACTAGTCTTCTCAATTGTCAGGCGATTTTCAAGGCCGGGTTTCCATAAAAGGAGTTATGTTACTTTATGGAAAAGTACCAAATTTTATTTTCAGTGGAAAATCCCATTCAAACAATCATGCAGCTTGTTAATGCCCGGCGTGCAGCTTTACGGTAATCCCTCTGCAGCGCAGTGTTAAACAATATTGATTTTCTCCTCACACAAAGTAGCCTTGGCTTCACAAGAATAACAACTCTCTCAAAGAGTAGCTGAGCTTCTTCATAGCACACTACGATCCTGAGCTATATTGGAAATAGAGCCTCTGAAAAGCTGGGGCTTTGCACATATTAATATAAAAGAGATATGGGGAAATTTTCCATGCTACTATAATAAGAAGCCGCGATTGTCACAATTGTCTTTACTTAGTCACAAGGGTTAGTATTGAGAAGGTCTGTGTACGAAAACAGCACCATGAATCGTAATCAGGCAGAACCAACTGAGTTCCTGAATCCGCTGGAGAAAATACCAAATGGCGAGGAGCAGCGACTAAAGAAACAGAAAACTTGTAATGGTAACGGTGAATACGTCAACGGTAACTCCAACAACAACGCTTCCAATGATGGCGAAGAAGAAAATATTCCTGGATTCCGGGAGAGGACACAACTAGGAGACAAGTTTATCAAAGAAGCTTTGCCTCGCCTGCTGGAAAAAGCACTTGATGGTCAGACCAACAAGCATGGGTGAGTGAACTCTTATTGTTGTTCGTGGTCACTGAAAAAGTTCCACTGAAGCTGTATTAGAATGATAACAAATTGATTCAATCATCATGCGCCACTTGTGGAAATTTCAAAGAGTTGCTCTTTTGTAAAATTTAGTAAAGATGAGCACATGAAAACTACAGCAAGCTGTATTATGTTCGTTTAGCCCTCAACAATTCAGAACATACAGCTGAACAGAGACAACAAAGATGGTATTCCAAATCTATAATAGCCAGATCTCAGGGAAAATCGGAGTTAACCCCCTTGATAGAAAAGTACATTTCGGTTTGACCCAACACACCTTGCACTTATAAAGCTTTTAAAACGTGTCGTTATTCACATGGTGTCATTGTTATCAACACAGAGTAGAACTCCATGTAACTGAGCAATCTAAATTCAGAGTAGTGTTCTCCTCGGAATTAAGATCTTCCTCAAGTAGCGACCTTTTCCCCAGCCGACAAATCATAAACAATTAAAGGGCCTCCCCCCTCCCCGCTGAGCAATGCAAAATTGTTTATGAGTTACTTATCTTTTTGCAGGATGGTTGTCAAATTTTTGCAACCTGAAGCTCTGAGGCAGGAACTGGACTTATTCATAACTAACTCGCCAACTAATAACCAAGACCTGGAGAAACTCCTAGAGAAGTGCATTGAGTACTCTGTGAAAACAGGTAGGTTATCCAGGGGAACAGATATTAAACAGGCTTTTCTGCATGTTTATTTATATTTTTAATTACCAAGTGTACGTTCATGTGGAAATCCTCATAGGTTTTGATATCGTGTTTTAATTATTATTATTATTATCAATGATGTGCACTCAATAGAGTAGAGGAACAGAATCCAAAGCATATAAACCAAGCATGCTTGTATCGCTTGAATCTTGGTCAAAAATTGGATTCAAGAATGGTAGAAGAATTGCTGCCAGCGCAGTGATCAATAAATCATCGGTACTGATGTCCTCAAGTCCCATTTATTAGATAGTCATATATAGCAAACTTATATTCGAAGCCAGTCTTGACCCAAGTATGGTGTTATGCAATGTTACATCGATTTGTCACTTTTGTTACTCAATTCACATATTATACTCCTGGTTATGTAACCGATGATGTTCATTGATGTAACAGTATGGTTTTCAAGAAAAGCCAGGCACTTGGTAGACAGCCGATAGACTGAGCCAAAAGGAAAATTCCACTCCCTGGATAGAGTTAAATAACAAACAAATCCTGACAAGGGTGCTGGCAATAAGCCGGTTGCATTGAATACAAATCGGTGACATGCCCGAGTCTCATGGAATTATCACAATAGCAATTGCTAAAGTTTAAAGTCGGCTAAGCTGCTTCTTAGCAAAGACACAAAAGTACATTTGGTCGCCTGGAATATCATAAAGAAAGCTGGTTTGTAATATCTTGGCCGTCATTAGTTTTGCCTTTTCATGGCGTCAAACATGACTTGACCTTTTGTCGTGTCGACTGTAAGCTGAATTTTCATTGCAAAGAGGTGGCATAAGGTTACCAGCTCATAATATTCCGATTTGGGATAGCTGTGGTCTATAAAGTATAATCGTATTGATGGCGTGCTCGTAATAATTGGTTATTTTTCAGGACACCCATACTTTTTTAATCAGTTGTTCGGAGGACTTGACAAGCTCGCCCTGAGTGGTGCCATTCTAACAGAGGCCCTTAACACTTCAGCGTATGTATAAAGTTCATGGGTTTCCCTAACAGGATTCTGTATGTATGAAGGATAACCCCTGCAAACAAATAGGGGTAGACAGCTCTTTGATTAACCTTTTGTTTTCATTTTCTGTTGTTAATATACTGTTACCTTAATTTTCAGCGAACATGCATGTAATAATGTCCAAAGTGTCCGGCCAACCGTTGGCCTTAACCCCCCCCCTCACAGCTGAGAAATTAAAGTAAAATTATCACTGCTGTAGTTTACTTAATAACCACAAATGCAATAACAATCGCTCCAAACAAAATGCAAATGGTATTGGGATTAATGAAGTCGATAGAAATAAATTAAAATTTTTGGTCACTTCCAATATGAAAAGGAATTTTCCGATGTTGGTAATCAGAAATATTAGAATCCAATGTGTTGGCTCTGATTTGTGGGTGGGGAGACGAAGATCCCCCCCACCCGCCAGTCAAAGCCAACACATATGCTAAATTATGAGTCACTTGCTTGAATGTCTAGTTATGGTTAGTTTTCTGAGAACATAAAATCTTTCTTATCCAGATACACATATGAAGTGTCTCCAGTGTTCTCTCTCATGGAACGACAAATCATACAAAAGATAATCACTGAAACCATCGGATGGCCGCAGGTAAGATATTCACTATTGTTTAATTCACTATATAATTTATGTTGGATGTTATTCACTCAGACTAGGTTCCTTGTGCTTGGAGCATTTTTAAAACAAGGTTGAAAGCTTTCAAGAGGGTTATAATGGAAGGTGTTGGATGTGTCCACCCAAGACTCCTTAGTGATTTAGGTCCTTGAGGCACGGTTGGGAATGACCCAGTAGCCTACAAGCTCTCTAGCCACTAGATACAGGCATTCCAGAATTCCAGAGGAATGCGGTGACTGACTGTGCCCACCATAGTCTCTAGCTAGCTTTATTGATTTTTTATTTAGGACAGATATGAATTATTCATAATGGACTGTATTCATATTCCAAGAGTATCCTCATGTATGGCCTATAATTTCACGCCCAGACGCTGCCCGTACAACTAAACGCCAGTGCAGTTTTTTTAATTACTTTGAGTTTTTACAACAACAATTTTATGTACAACTTAGTCACACCGAGAGCTGTCACATGCATACATTTCTTTATCATCCTAGCCATGATATTGTATGTATAAATACAAATCAATCAATCTATATATCTGGACCGTACATTTTAATTTCAGGGAGATGGTGTATTTTGCCCAGGTGGTTCGGCCGCCAACATGTATGGAGTGAGCCTGGCAAGACATAGCAAGTTCCCCGAGAGCAAAGTCAAGGGCATGCGGGGAATGCCCTTAGTTCATTTATACACCTCTAGACTGGTAATGATTTAACGCATATATATAAAATATAATGTATATAATATATAATATATAACAATACATATGATATCAAAATTGACTTGAGTTAAAAAGCAAACTCTGTGCACAACACCCTCATCAGAGAGTACGGGACAAACTCCCTGCTCTCAGTAAATGCAATAGAAATCATTACAACTCTGTAAGTTGTCTGCTCATCGAAACAATGAATATTGATGAAATTCCACTGACCAGAAAGTGTCACATGAGCAGACAACTAAATAAACGCCAGGTAAAATGTAAACAATCCTGGCATATTTAATATTTGTGTAATAATTGCTTTTTTTCACAGAGACAGGGTTTTGCTGTCGCTCTCGGGTACCCAACGATTTACGCACACAATATAATGCTAGCCTTGTCACACAGCTACAAAAAAGTAGCTGTGTGACGAAGCTAACATGATACTTGTTACACGTATATGCTTATAAATAAAGAGTAATTATCCATCCTCTTCCTGTTTTAGAGCCATTATTCACTGAAGAAAGCAGCTTTCTTTATGGGATTTGGTATTGATAGTATCGTGACAGTCGGAACTGATAGGTTTGGACGTATGATTCCAGCTGCCTTAGAAAAGGCCATCGAACATTCTCTTGCAAACGTATGTTGTTATATTCAACGACTTTACTTTTGAGTGACCTCTGTTTAATTCCTCAAGGTATTTTTCAGAACTGCTCAGAAGATTTCTAATGACATTTGCCACTAAGTGCGGTGTAGTCGTTCAGCTTTTGTTAAACTTTTTTTCTGTATTTACAAACACTTGGGCCGCCGATATTTTTTATTTATATATACTATCACCGACCAATGTATCATGACAAATGTGTTAAAAAGAAATGGAATTTAATGATTTTTTCAAAAAACAGTTTGTCATAGAATACTGTCCGACCAACTTTCTGAGACAACTGAAGCAAATTTTCTAATTCCTGATAACTGCTACTAATCTCGAAAGGTACATTACTGGTCACAGTCTTAAAATTTTTGGGCAAATAGTTCTTCTTCCTTGCAGTGTGAGAAGTTTATTTTGATTGTTGGGTTGTTTTTATTGTGTAGGGTATAGTGCCCTTGATGGTGAATGCAACCTCTGGTACCACAGTTTTCGGAGCATATGATCCACTCGACGAAATCGCTGATATTTGTAAGAAATATGGCGGAGTCTGGCTACATGTCGATGGTGCCTGGGGAGGAGCAGTTCTGTTATCCAAAAAGCTCAGGTATAACATTTGTCAGGTTGTCGTATGTGATATTGTCATGTGACATGTAATGTCATGTGTCACCTAATGTCATGTGTCATGTTGTCATGTTGGTAGACCAAGTTAGGTCCATTTGCCTGCATTCGGAGTTGCTCCCCTCAACTGGTCCTTAACTGGTCACACCACAGTGGAAGAGGAGCAACTAGTTCGCAGACAAACTGGATCAAACTTATTCAATATTATTGGTCGACAATGTTTAATTTATGATATCGTGATGCAAGGATTAATCCTAAATTTTGTACCAATTTTGTAAACAGGAATAAAATGAAGGGTATTGACAGAGCTGACTCCCTGACATGGGATCCACATAAGATGGCTGGCTCCATTCTTCAATGTGCTCTAGTGGTCACCAAACATGTGAGTAGTTTATAATTTCCTCAGATTGCCCTCAAGAAATAGAATGAAGAATTGTATCACAGGCCCTGACAATATCCAACTAGTTGGATGTGTGAAATATGCATAAGTGAGAATTTTGTTTACATTAATTTTTATGTTATTTCCTTATTAATGCGAGATGCCAACAAAATGTTTTATGCATTTTAACATTTTGTTTTATTGTACCGAAATCTGTAAGGGTGGCCACTTTTCTAAAAGGTTGCAACCAATGGTTTGAAATAAAGATTTTATATATAGATAGTTGTTATTATGCACGATCAGATAAAAATGTCTGCAGACCCAAAGTAAAATAGAATACAGCTATAGGAATAGCATGTGAAAATCATTGATGGCATGTTGCAAATTTCACAACCTTTTTTATTTACCATGCCCGCTGACGAAACTCTACTACCAATTCCGTGATCATCTATGCAGCTGCTTAGAAATATTATTGTCTCTTTTGAAGGCTACCTTGCTGAAAGAAGCGCATTCGGCAAAGGCACGCTATCTTTTCCAACAGGATAAAATATATGATGTAACATACGACTCGGGTGATAAGTCTGTTCAGTGCGGACGTAAAATTGACGCTTTCAAACTCTGGGTATGTGTGAACCGATGTAGATTGCTTTCTGATCACAATTGATAATATAGAAGTATGTGCAGAAATTAAAGCCCTGTATGCCCTGTATCCCTGAATAATTTAGGAGGTAGCTCAGTTGTTTAGAGCGTCAGCCCTCTAATGCACAAATGTTGGAGGTCTTGGATTTGAATCCCGCTGCAGTCTACCGTCTACTAGGCTCAATTGACGCCCCAGACCTGCCAGCAAACTGTGAGCAAATTGGCCGAATATGGCACTGTTATTTCTCAGGTCTTCGTACACAGACAGACTTGCAATTTTAACCCACTTTTTAACCCATACAGAGAGGATTGATCAAATCATGCTAGGGCCAAAATTACCTGCATCACCTCAGTTTATCAGTAAAGATTATTTGAATTTGAGTCTAGCAAATTTTTATTCACAGGTGCAATGGAAAGCTTATGGTAATGTGGGTATGGCACAGCGCGTAGAGAGCTGTTTCGAGACTGCACTTCATCTCAGAGACAGATGTAGGACAACTCCAGGTTTCAGGCTGCTTGTAGAAGATCCTGAATGTACCAATGTATGTTTCTGGTACATACCGCCCAGTCTGAGGGAACAGACGGAGGACGAGGATTGGTGGACAAAAGTATCAAGGGTGAGTCCTAGTATTGATTAGGATCTAACTATAAGAGTCAAATCAGACTCAGTGCAGATCAAGTTGGTACACAGCTAGAATTTTATTGTTTGTTCTTATTGAAATGAAAAGAATAGAATGGCAAAGGAGCCAAGTTGCCAGAAGTTACCTTCTACACATCACTGATGACCCATGTACTATATACAGGTAGTATGGGATTAGACTTTCGGTAGCAACAGCCTTAGCTGATTCTGTACCAGGCATATGCCACCCTCTATGGATCAAATCACAATTTGAGAGGATGAGACAGATTTGAAGAGATCAAAATGAATTCAATCAGAATGTGCAGTATGCCGAGTTCCTATCGCTAGTCAGCGCAACCCTTTAGGAGTAGGAGGTAGCTCAGTTGATTAGAGCGCCTACACTCTAATGCGCAAGCGCTGGAGTTCTTGGGTCTGAATCCTGCTGCAGTCTACCCACTACTGGGCTCAATTGATGCCCCAGGTGTACTCCAACCTGCCTGCAAATTGAGAGCAACTTGGCACTGAATACGGCGGCCGAGCCATTAAGGCACTGTTATTTCTCAGTCTTTGAACAGAGACAGACTTGCGAATTAACCACCCTTTCCATTTGTTTCAGGTCGCTCCAGCAATCAAAGCAAAGATGCAGACGACTGGGGCTATGCTGATAGGTTACCAGCCTCAGGAGGAGTTTGTCAACTTCTGGAGAATGGTAGTTGCCTCCCCTGAGAATACGATTCAAGATATGGACCATATCATCGACACCATTATCGAATTTGGAGAAAAGTTATAACTGCATAGCAAGCCCTTTTTTGCCATCACATGTAAATTACAAAAGAGTAATTTGCTTACTAGTTATGTTGTGGTATAGAAATGCTGGATTTTACTTATCCATTAAATGAAGCGGTCAATCGAGTGAATAGCTCGGTACGTTCATTCAAATTTCAAAATCAAGAGCCTCCACAAATCATTTTAAAATACGCGAAATTGAGAACATATAAATGCAATAATCAGGGTGTAGTTTTTAATCATTATCAAATGCCATTACAATGTATAATGTTATGAATCAGTATTTTGTATTTTACAATTTAGATCATTGCCTTACTACAGTCTTTCAACTCTGGGAAGTTTATAGGTAAATTTCCTGGTGTTTTAATGTTTTATTTGTGTATTGCAGTGCGTAATATTGGTATTTATTTGGAAAGTGATACACATTTTATACAGGCTGTCCTTATGGCCGGGTTTTAAGTAAGAATTAAGACTAAATAAAACATGATATAATTATACATTAAAAGTGAGAAAGTTTTCATTTTAGTATCACAGGGAATGTTCAAAGACTGAAACTTGAGAGGCATATTTTGGATAAAAACGAGATGAAAATGTAATATGATAAAAAAATGTGTAAAAAAAGAAAAAAGAGGCTACAATCACAGCAATCCTAATACAAGTTAATCATGAAATAAACGAGTATAAAATAGCAAAAAAAAACTTACATGGACGGTGGCTTGATATGGTATGCAGCTGGAAACGAATGGAGATCAATCCAAGCAAAGAAAGTTACAGAGTTGTAAAAGGTTTGGTTGGGGAGAAAAAAATAAAAATATAGCCCATTTCCAAAGTTGATGATAGCATGAGTTAGGAAAGCATCTAACAAAATGTGTATACTTCTCGCATACAGTTTAAAGCACACTCATATATATCAGCAGAAAGTAGCTAGAGCCATTACCAAATCTTTGTGTGTAAGTAATTATGTAGTAACTGATTGCGTATAAAAAACGCCATTGTACACTGAACCTGGGCAATACGCTTATTTTGGCAATTTGGTGTTACTTTAGGATCTTCTTTCCATTGTGGCACACTCTCAGAGTATCACACAAGTTTTAGAGCGTGACTTGATTGCCACGTGGTCGGCCATATGCACGTTGAACTCTTCGTTATCACCCAGTCTGTGAGGGGTTACGTCTCCGTGGCTCTCAGCAGGCAGCGGTTTGTAGAAATCCTGGAGGCGCTTGTGTTCATAGGGAAGCTCCTGACCTGTGTCAGAAAAAGGGGAGAATCTATTAACAAATTATAGTCAGTTTATTTCCAGAACAAGAATATTGAAAAAGGCTTTTGTTATATCTATGTAAGCAGAGAGTACAACATACAGTGTGTATGTACTAGACTAGATCAGACACCACGGGTCAAGCGCTGTTTCAAGGTATTCTCTAGTGAAGCAATCTATCATACTTATATCAGGCACAGAAACAGATGTTTAGTGAGTGATACTTCTGCTGTGTTTGATGTTGCATGGTTTGAATGTAAAAAATGTTACAAAAATGAACCAATGCCAGCCTTGTCAGGTGAGTCTCAACAATGAGAGGTATGTGAAGAGCTTATGACATTATCAGGTAATAATGGGCTAATCCAATCTCCATGCAATAAGGGGCGTTATAAGGCTCTGGGGACTTGTTCAAGGTCATCTTAAATGTTCAGGGTGAGATAACAGAATTGTGTCAGATGGAGTGGCAGTTATGCAAAAAGCGGGTTTGTGAACAAGGCACATTTTGTTTCAGCTACTTATAGTCAAAGTTATCTGACAAGCCAAACCCAGTTATATCACAGAACCTGATTTTCAGCAACACTTGCAACCTCAAACCAGATTGAGTCGCCCTATTTCCTTGCATAACCAAAACATCAGCAAACGACCAAATTAACAGTGGATAACTGGCGTATGAATTTAATAACCGTATTACCAAAATAACCGGCGTATGACTTCTCTTTACAAACTTAGATAGTTTTCTGAGCCGCCATAGGAAAAAGGAGTTGAAATGACGTAAAAACTGTCTATTGGCTCGGTTATAAGCTCTTGCTGGACTCACCAGATTGGATAGCTATTTCCTCCTCTAAGATAAGCTGCTTGGCCTCCTGGTATAGCTGTAGTACATTAGATTTGGTAAAAGGATGAGAGTAGATAGTGAGGGCTGCAAACTCAAGTTTTACTCGATCACCTAAAACATTGTAAAATCCTAAATTCATGACAGTTGAGACAACCCACAGGACTGGCATCAGTTAATCAAAGTCAGGGCTAAACTTCTGGTAGTGTAATTGACTGCAAAAACTCAGCTTGAAGGCAAAGTAGACATTAAAGAGAGTGTCCATTCTTCTACAACTAGTTATACAGAAGTTTATATACTGCTGCAAAATGACCAACGAGGATTAGTCGGCTTTAAAACCCAAGGCTTCAGATCTTTTAAGTTTCCAAAGATTCTAATCATTAGTAAATTTGATGGCGACCTTACTCAATCATATTACTAAGTAATATCACCTACCTAAACAGGGGGAGGGAGGAGAGCGCCACTGATGTTTCTCATTATTGTACAGATTTGCCTAAACAAGAATAATGTCTACAACTAGGAAGGAAAAG
The DNA here is from genome assembly GCA_914767715.1 of Membranipora membranacea. Taxonomy (NCBI): domain Eukaryota; kingdom Metazoa; phylum Bryozoa; class Gymnolaemata; order Cheilostomatida; family Membraniporidae; genus Membranipora; species Membranipora membranacea. The sequence continues at coordinate 10,311,882 of OU612073.1, read as the reverse complement.
ATACCAAATACTCATGTCATCTGAAATAGATTAATACTTACACAACGACAAGAATATTTGGTACCTTTTTTGATAATATAGCAGCAATTCTTACATCCGTAAGGCAGCACCACAGTAGCATGTAATCCACCAGCTGGTTGTATGAGGGCGCGTGTTAGTATCACATCTCTGTTAATTGTCAGATAACAAAGAACTATCTGTTCTTCTAAATCCGAGAGTGCATCATCTGGGAACACAACTCCCCATCCCATTGTATCCCCTTTCTGTACTAGGGAAGCAGCTGTGAAATAAAAAGGACATGGATACTGAGCATGGCCACCAAATGTAGATGGCAATCACTAAAGGGGGGGTGCACCACTAGCCTGCTTTGATACAAAACGGAAAATTTTATATTGTATACTATTTGCATTACATTATTATTTCATAATCGCGATCTCGATAACCTGTACAGTGCCAATTCATAACCTGGTATCTACGCAGGCACCATAGAATTTATATCTAGTCAAAACTTTTGCCCGCATCACCCACTAAAAATACGAAAACCTCCAGTTTTTCTGTCATAACTATTCATTTGATCATACGTTTAGTTAATCTATCAAGAGCATGCATTACACTTTTATCAAAATATTTGGTGGACAATGAATAACATCTAAAGCGGAATGTAAGGGTAGTGCATCATAGAGACATGAGAGTGCAATATACTGAGCATGTGCTAACTTGTGGAAGAAATGGCCATCTTACCTGTTAATTAATCCACTAACTGGCGATAACAATAAAACAAACAGATATTACAGCAAGTTTAACTGAAACAAATGATTTTCGAAATTGATACGAAAAGCAAGTGGGAGCATGAAAAAGAGCACTGTAAAGGCATATATAATCACCATCATCTTATTCATAATATTTTTGGCTTGGTCCTTAGTGTTGGCTCACATATAGCATGAATAATATGTATATAATTTATATACAGTGAATATTATTGTAGATTATGATCGGTGTCAAAGCACAAACTCCTAAACAACACTGCCTAATGGTGCATTTACCTTCATTGCGGGGCCAGAACCTGAGCAAGTCCAGTTGGAAGTTGCTCTCTCTTGGTGGATCATAAGGTGAAGCAGTAGTTAGAGCAATCATAGGGGGGACAACTGATGTCTCCTGTGGATCTGATAACACTCTCACCTCAAAGTGATGCATTCCTACAATGACAGACTGAGAAGTTATAGTATACAGTTTGTTGTTCTTTTATCATATGATGTATTTTGAGGTATCTGGTTGTCACATCAAGGAGTCCTTGGTCACATAGACCAAGGAGTTAACTCCGTCCATAGACTAAATGATAAACTTTGACACGACACTGTATACATGGAGCTAAAGTGGGGCGCTTAATTGTTGGTGAGGTTACACCATTGGATATAATAGCAATTATGGTATCATTGATTTGCAGTCCACAGTCAAGGTATTTTGTTGATAACTTGATAAATTTTGATTAGATCGGTTTACTGTTAAGTCTATGTAGTAATCAAACTTCACCATGTTTCTAGGAGAGTGAAACTAGTATCCCGCAACATATCTGGTAATTCTGCCACAAATATAACACGCCGCCCTTCTAATATCGGTTATCAGGGGATAAGGCTGGGTTATTAGAGTCTTTGTGGTCATAAATGATGTCTATCTGGATGGAGTAGTCAGGAGGTACTTTGAGACCTAGAAGGCCTAGCATTTTGTAGCTAGCCAGGTTGTCTGCCGACTGATATTAAAGTTGTGCCCACTTTTTCAAAAATTGCAACAGATCAAGCAACCCATTGAGGGAAAATGACCGAATGAAATAGAACAGATGATCTAAGATTTAGGGAGAAGAAAACTAGGATATAAATGCCAACAAACCTCGTGACATCGGCACAGGACAAACGATACAATGACCAGTAATGGCCTGATTTGTAACGACAACTTCAGTGCTTTCATTCCTGACATGGGCATTAGTTGGGAGGCACCAATACTGGGGATCATTCACCTGAAAATAACAAAATACAATTTCACACGGATGCTGACACTGGGTAACAACACTAAAAACAATTAACTTGAAGTTATAAACAAAGTTCATCATAATATACCATTCACACCAAACAAGCAAGGAGTTAGAGACAAGTTAGCCCATGTCAGCGAAGGTAGGCATTATAGTGCAAACAGTGCACCCTAGCTGCTGCCGCTTGCCTATTTACAAGAGCGATTAGAAATTTGATTTTGCAATACTGATGATATTAAAATACTCTTGTCGTGGACTGCATCATAGCTTTTCTAGGCAAGGTTTTTTTGGTAAATTTCATCACCATTTTATGGTCGAGACTATATCATTATCCAGCATAAAACAGGATAGTAGGCTATATTTTATTTAACGAAACCAAAATGGTTTATGTTGGTATCAATATCAATAGGCTATTCATCAAGTAGGCTTCGTTTTGAGAGAGGAAGTTACACTCAGAACAAGAATGATATTTTTCATAAATACACCTGACTGCTTTGTTTTTATCTATTTATTTATGCATGGTCTTTATTTGTCATTGACTTTGATCAGCAATAATAAAGTATATATTATAGAATATATAGAATATAGGATATATAGTATAATAATATATATATTTTATAGAAAAACTTACAAAATAGGTGGGAAGCTGCTCGATGAGATTGGGAGTTATCACTTCACATTGTACAATGCAGCCATTAGCCACTAATGACACTGTCGGGTACAGCCTTCCGTCACAGTCTTTAAAGTCCACATATCTCAAGGCCACTGGAAGGTCGTTCTTCCATATCCTAACTAAAATCGTGTTCGAAGTCTTTGGAAGAGAGCATAACTCTATCATGACCTGATCTCCTATTAAAAAAAAGACCATCAGATTTGATAAGATATGATAAGATATGATACGATATAAGGATATGATATGATAAGATATGATAAGATATGATAAGATAAGATATGATAAGATAAGATATGATAAGATATGATACGATATGATACGATATAAGGATATGATATGATAAGATATGATAAGATATGATAAGATATGATAAGATATGATAAGATAAGATATGATAAGATATGATAAGATAAGATATGATAAGATATGATAAGATATGATACGATATGATAAGATATGATAAGATATGATACGATATGATAAGATATGATAAGATATGATAAGATATGATACAGGATAAATTATGATATGATACGAATGAAGGGGTGTTATTGTCACGATAACTCTATCATGACCTGATCTCCTATTAAAAAAAAGACCATCAGATTTGATAAGATATGATAAGATATGATACGATATAAGGATATGATATGATAAGATATGATAAGATATGATAAGATAAGATATGATAAGATAAGATATGATAAGATATGATACGATATGATACGATATAAGGATATGATATGATAAGATATGATAAGATATGATAAGATATGATAAGATAAGATATGATAAGATAAGATATGATAAGATATGATACGATATGATAAGATATGATAAGATATGATACGATATGATAAGATATGATAAGATATGATAAGATATGATATAATATTACGATATGATATGATATTAGGAGAGGATATGATACAATGGGATATGATAAGATATGATACAGGATAAATTATGATATGATACGAATGAAGGGATGTTATTGTTACGATAACATGAGATATTTTACAAAGCATCTAGGTCATGAATCGTGATTTAAGAACAGCAACCAGCGTCAAAGATTCTTAAATAATCACGGTTGGAAAATTGATCAATTTCTTATCTCGACCGCAAATAATCAGAGTAAGATATCTATAGCATTGGGTAAGACCAAATAATGCCCTATCTCAATCTTGTGTTTACATCTCATTCTTATAAAAGGAGTAAACCAAAGTGCACCATGTCAATGTCATAAAAGTGGCAGAAAAAGTATTTTAGAACAGCGGATGATTGATGCCAAAAGCTGTTGTTCTGCTCACAACAAAATATATCATATAGGGAAAAAAATCAATTCCCTTTTCTGCATTGACAAATCGTGTTTGCTGATTATTATGTCATATACATGAGTTGTAGCTGAATTTCGTGGAATACTGATTATTAATATGCTAACCAGATAAATGATAAAGTTGAACGGGTTTCTAAGAAAAAAGAGACAAATTTTTCCTTACTCACACAATCATTGGCCTGTTACTACAATAACAGACCAAAATATGATTGAGTATTGTGACGTTGTTGATGCTGTTAGCTATAGAATAAAATTACCTAAATAATATTTCTCGGCCTTGTGTTTTATTCCATGGTTATGATGAGTGATAGGGCTGTATTCATAGAAGGGGGTGGGGAAGGGGTCTGAACAGTCCAAGGCGAACTTTCATTTGATCTTAATTTCCAAAGATATATCCTCTTGTGGGTGGGTGCTAGACCCCTCACACACTCCACGCGCACTCAGAATTACCATTCGAAAACCATGGGTAAGGTACAGAGATGATGAGTTTTAATTTAAAGTTGAAAGCCTTCAAAGTTTAAAAAAAACCATTAGAAACCAGGATCGGAAATATTAACATGGTGCGCGCAGAGCACTTGCTGCAAGTTATCCAGGTCAGTTCCGTAGCTGACAGCCGGTCATATGAGACCTTACCTTCTGTGAATCTATGTCCCTGGGTATTAGCTTGCGAGCGGCCATCATATATAATCTTCCCATCTCTTGAGTGATAGCCGAGTGAAGACAGCTGGCGTCCAGGATATCTATTACATGTGCTGAATAGGGCCGCTACACCCACACAAAGAACCGACTCTTCAGCTGAAAAAAAATCGAGTTTAATTTATTCAATTTATTTGATTGATTTATTTGATTTATTTATTTTACTTATTATTAGATTTATTTTTTTTACTTAATTGATTCATAATGTTGCCTTAATCGATTCAAATATAGTTTATGTGTGCGTATGTGTGGTTCCATATAAGGGTAATGTGATGCACTAAAGCTTGCAAGCCAAAAGTGTTTGATTGGAGTAATAGGGGACGCCGCTAATTCCCCCTTCTAATCATAGCAGTATAGGGTATGATAATGGGTTATCTAACTGTGCTTTGGCCATCTTGTGACTAGCTTCAACTCACGAAGATTACAAATTGCAATATCTGTGACATCAGGCCGAGGGAATTCACGACACCCATATTCATTTCTTATTTATACTCTTCCCGGCCGAGTGGCCGTTAGCGGGAGGCAAGAGTCTGGGGGGGCTCAGATGAACTCTGTTACAATATGAGTCAATTTCAATCCAATAAGATGACATGGAGGAACATTGATACATTGATTTATATATAAATAAATAAATTATAAAAAATTAATAAAATGATAAAAAATCTAACACAGCACGCACATGTTATTTAAAAAATTGAACAAACTTACTGAGTTTGGTGATATCAACTTGAAATACCGGACGTTCTTTAGTCAATGGGTGACCTTGGTACTGAAATGTGTGTACGCCGACCTTATCGTCTTGTAATATCAACGTCAGTCGATCTGATTCTATTCTCAAGTCCATTTCTGGCGAGTGCAGTAAGTACGATGGTGTGATTTCTGAATCAGAAAAGTAAAAGTAAATAATAAAAAACTAGTTCTGTTGGTGTTGAGTTTGTAATTAAACCAAACGCCCTGGACTTCCTTCACAATGAGGGTTAAATAAAATCGTACGTTGTATGATACCAACAGTAAGATGATAGAGATGTCGGTGTATCTGGGGTTAATTGTGCAGGGCAATCGGAATTACTAGAGATGAGATATGAATTTTGGCCTCCAAGCAAAATGTCCCGAATGCTGCATTAAATCTGACAAAACAGTCAACATCTTTAACGCGGAATAATTAACCCAGCTGAAAGAATTGGTAAAAACAAGGAGAATTTAAAGTCATGAAACGAGGTTTGGAGTACTTTCCGCCCTGGTAGTTTTTTTTATCGCTGCAACAGCACAAATTCAACAAAATAATCAAAATTAGCTGACCTATTTTAAGTGAGTGGTGATTAACAGAAAAAAACAAAAATTAGAAATCATCATATTGACGCAACATGACAAGAAAACACATCAATATCTTGGCAAAGCAGCAGACAAAATGAATCACCAAATATTCTCACCCTAGACTGAACCCTGGAAAAACATTTGAGGATAAAGAAGTTTTAGCCCACTTGTTTATCTAAATCTGCTGGTTTTTCAATGATTATCTATTTCTTGGAATATTTATGGTGTGATTTTATTGGCAAGCATAGTTATGTAATATTAATTTAGTGGTCATAGCTTTGCTCAAAGTCTTACAAAAGTCTGGTAGTTATATCAATGTTATATCCTTGTATGGTGATGAGCCATCACAAAACGCGAGGAAGTTTGGGACCACTTAAAAGTTTAATTTTACTTGACTAAATTTACTGAAAAATGGGCGGATTTGACAAATGAAACCGAACTTTTGATATGGGAGGGGCCGGTATAAATAAATGAGGATCATATTTATATGTTTATGGCTTAATCTCACCCCTGATTTGATTTTCTTGTTGTAGTAATTTGGTGATGATTGATGCATGCTCCTCCGTCTGAACAGGAAGCAGATTGAATGGAAGACGGATTGCATTAAAATTAATGCGTAACTTGAAGTCTGAAAACAGAATCATAGACTCTACATAAGCCAGCGTGAGGCAAATGTAAGACCTACTAAGATACTAAATAAGTCAAAATGCGCAGGTAATAAAACTTGTAGACAAATAGACATTGAAATATAATAAGCCTTCAAACAACTTAGTATTGACAATTGTGGTAGCTAAGGGGGGTGCCAAGTTATGGAACAGGTTCATGTTGTTAGCTGTAATGACTGCAGAAATTTGATTTCATTACTTGAGCTTAGAGCTATAGCTTCTCCAGCATAAACAAAGGACAGTTACGGTGGTTGACTTTATCTAGTGGTCAATGATGCCTTGTACCTCAGAACTAGGTACTCCTCTGGGGATTCTTTCAATTAAAAACAGCCAAAATCAAAATCTGAGTGAGCGAGCGACACCGAGTAGGCTATTGCTTTCAAATCACTCAGTCATTGATGGAACTATAAAAATTCTGAATGAGCGATTTGGGAACAAATTTATCTAATTTAAAGGCCAAATGAGTGATAATTTTGAGCGATGTGATAGTGATAACTTGTTTTAGTAAAGACCTAGACAAAGTTTGGTCCATTTGCCTGCATTTAGAGTTGCTCCTGACCACTGCGACGTGCCCAGTGGAAGGGAGCAACTGGAATGCAGGCAATTGGATCAAACTTGATCTAGTAAAGACCCAACAGAAGCAGAAATTGTATAAGTCACACAACTTACCCAGAGCTGTAAAGGCAATGAATGGGTAGTAACCTCCCTCAGGCTCCAGATAGCAAACACTTGTCTGAAACGACCCGTTCAATGCTACGCAGCATATGATAGGCTGGTATGTCTTGCCTCCCTCAATCACAGGTGGCAAATAGTGTAGACCCCAACCTAATTTGTCACCTTTCCTGACAACTGAACAAAATATAAAATTATATGAATGAAGTTTTTGTCAATAAGTGAAAAAAATCTGGTACTGGAATGATAGGAGGATTTGGATGAATGGATGAATGGAAGGGTAGCCAGGGCAGGTTTTTTGTGCTTAATACCCTTCAAAGGCTTTCCACAGTCATCTGCAGAAGAAGCCCCAGAGTAGTACAGAACGCACTGTGGAAGACCGGAAGTCTTATTAATGTTCCTACTTTCTAACGACAAACACATTATTGGTTGGCACATTTTCAATAACACAGCATCATTAGCACACACTGATAGTGAAACTACACTATTATCAGTGTATCTCTGATCGTAAGAGTCAATTAAGTCAGCCCCTAATTAGTAAAATTTGGGTTGGATGGCCTCACCAAATTCCTTGTGATGGTACTCTTGCTAAGTGAATTGATTCACTCTCTATCAATCAGAGAATACATGCAATAGTATATTATGTGATCAGTGTGCCATCACTATACTACACTACACTGCACTGCACTGCACTGCACTACACTGCACTACACTGCACTACACTGCACTATACTACACTATACTGCACTATACTGCACTATACCATACAGTCCGTACCTTGTGTATTGATGGTGAACTTTAGAACTTCGTAGTATAAGGCAGACGAGGGAGCGGATAAATGAGCTCCACAAGAGACTAAGCATATAATAAGACTAGGTGAATGACTGGACATTGATATCTCCGACAACTCTATTTCGTAATAACTCCTCTCTGTAAAAGAGTAATGGCATCTCTGTATTACAAAATTACAACGTGAGCTCATCAAGGGTAGCATTCAATTTCTAGCTTATCATTTTTCAAGCTCATGGCAACAAATCTTAGGTGGCGTTTACACTGCAGATTGTTACGTAAGATTTTTCTATCATATTTTTCCTTCATTTTAGCTATCATTGGAACCTACAAAAAATCTGTGTTTTATGACATTCTCACCTTACGCATATTTTTGGTTGCCCTAATGCTAGCCTTTGCAAAAGAAAAATATGACTGAGAAATATTACGGAAAATCTGCAGGGTAAATCCAGCTTTAGCCACCTAATTAGTTTCAGCATCATATTTCATACCAAAATGTACAAATAAATATATGCCCAAGTTGTTGAACTCAGCTTTTGAACCAGTTCTCTGTAAAACTACCATATAAGATCCAAAAACAACAACGATTTTATGTAGTTTAGTGGCACGTTTCATTACTATCAACAACTAACAATGGTTTAGTGCATTGCCTTCAACCCCCCTCCCCCAAAAACACAGTTCCCCATTGTTCTGGCTGTTTAGTCAAACCAACCTTTGCATAATGGTAGCGGTGCTTGAAGAGAAGACAGGGAAAGTTTTGTATTGTTCTTCCCATCCACGGAATCCGAGTCAGATACAGATCTGGAATTTACACAGAAGCTCTGAGTAAGCTGATCAAACTGGTAACCCGGCATAATTAACCAGTCGTAGGGATTGGTCTACAAGAAAAATATGGAAGATTAGATCCTTAGGTCTTACATATATAATGTAACATAATATAATAATACAATATAATATTAATAATTTCAATATACTTCAATTATTTTCAACATCTTTCAATTATATCTCAATATAATATAATATAATTTTCCATAATATAATATAAATTTCAAGATTTGTCGCCACCAGCTAGCCCATAGCTATACTCCTGCAGCACCCCCTCGGAGATCCGCCCGCCTAGACCTGCCCATACCACCATCTACTCGAACCGAACTCCGATCGAAGTGTCCGCTCATTTTATATCATAATGTTTAAAAGTCACTCTCGATTCCACTTTATTGTTTTTATATCTAAAGATCAATAATAGATTTTGATTAATTTTTAAAATCTCTGATCAAATATAAAGCAACTACATATATAAGATTTCCAGCTTTTTTGTGTGACAATAACCAATTGGGAATGAAGCCAATGGAGTTATTGATCGCCATGTAAAGTCTCATAAACTTCGAAATAGTGACGCTGCAATCAGGGTATCCCTACCTCAGCGGCCCTTCTTTTTTCTTGGCCACTGAGATCATAAGGCTAAACAAGAAATACTGTTCATAATGAAGCAAATGTTAAAGCCATCAGATGTATAAAGTCAGTGGTCTTTATTTGTCATTGACTTTTATCGGCAATATATAAAATATATATAATAATAATAACCTCAATAATAAAGATCATAAAATGAGACCAGTGAGCCTTATTTGAACTGTGGGGCCGTCGGACGGGGAGCAAGAGTCTGGGGGGCTCTAACTATATTGGAACTGATGCCTCGAATTTTTAAGGATTGATGACATAGGACAAAACTCAGTGCCTTCTCTATGGTTGATGATATCATCACATCACCATTTGTTTTTACTTTGAATAAGGTAATCCCATTGTCAAAAACAAATTCACTTTTGCAATTGATTTTCCATGTTTATGACTGAAAAATGGTCAAAACAACAAAATCAAAACTTCTTTCATAAACAACAGTATGGTGATACACATGTGGTAACATAAAAGACAGAGCAGCGATAGAAGGCCGACAGTCACAGCTCATAGTCGATTCTGAGAACAGACTAGTAATATAGAGATCAAGACAGTCTAGGAAAAACATGAGGATCCATTCTGCCTGCAGGTACTAACTGATATTCATGACACTGCATTATTACCTACTGGTTTTTGGGCTATTAGCCAAAAACACAAGGTATCTCTAACCTGGTTAATTTACAAAAGCCAAAGCCTGTTTTTATATTCCGTAATAGTAACCTTATAATACTCGGAGCAGCCAGGTCTCCCAGACACTATAAGTGGATAAGGCAATACCTCTTTTCAAAGATTATGTGTATTGCAGTTGCAATATTATCCAACTTTCAGCTTTGCACTGCGTTGAATATTCCGTAGTCGAAGTATAAGGAATATTAGGCCATTCGTGTATGCAATGAGCATTCCCTGTGTTCCAGGTTGGTGGGTGCAGCCCTCTACATAGTCAGTCTCATCATCAATACCAGTACAATCAGCATTGTGAGTGCAAACAGTCTGCAGAATACCGACCATGGTACCGACATAGAGATACTAAAGAGGCAAAGCATGATCCAGTAAACACTGATTGAGACACTCGCCAAAGACCTTGAGGAGACAAAACATCTGCTTGGCAGAGCTATAATAGCAGTGAGTTTCTGAAGATCATTTATGTCGTTGTTGTTGTTGTTGATGTTGTTGTTGTTGTTATTGCTAATGTTACTGTTGTTGTTAGTGTTTAAATTTGTCATACAAAAGTGATTAATAACGCCTACAACCCAAGGACTAACTGCTTGAGCAAACCAGCCTTGGGAGTATGAGGTATGAGCAAGGAGTTCTCTATAACTCCAATGTGTTGGCTGTGATTGAAGTTCAGCACTGGTAATAGAGTTTTTTTACAGGATGAGAGGATTGAAACAGTAAAAGCAAATTGATTGCATTTCAAAAAAGAAGAGTACAGAGGCTTGGTGTAACATAGTTTAAGCGCTTAAACTGGGACGGGATAGCTGTTAGTAGCATTTCGTTATCAACCACTTTCCCCTCCCAAAGTGGAAAGTGGAAAGTGGTTGATAATGAAATGCCACTCCCAGCTGTCCCGACATCCATTTTCAAAACTGTCGCTCTAACATGAAGATTAACTGGATTCATTTATTTTTGTTTCACCTTCAGATAGCTGCAGGAACTGACTCTAATGCCAATGATGTGAAGAAAGCTGATAGCAGTCATGTGATCAAAAAGAGATCGGCGACTGAATCAGGAGAACACTCGCATGACGAAGTTGACAATGTTTTGTCATTACATGGTGAGCAGCGAACATTAGCTGGGGTTAGACTAAAAGAAATGTGCTAAAAACTAGGTTCAAAAGTAGGGGTAATGTTGCCAGTTTCATAATCTGCCCTTGTTGAGAGTAGGCTGGGAGAGGCTGAGAATACAGCAAGTGTGTCATTGTACTTGGTAAAGTGAAATTAAACAATCAGCCCGGTAACTCTGAGTGCTTGAACTCATATGAATGATTGGCTAGTACCCATTCATACTACCTACCATGTATTGATAACAGGCGGTAACTACTTTGTGTTTTTTTTGTAGATTTAATACCTTTATTAACTGCAAGATGCAAGGATGGACGTGATGGGAAAGATGGAGTTGACGGTAAAGATGGAATTAATGGAATCAATGGCATCAATGGCAAGGATGGGATCAACGGTAATTATGGAGGAAGCGGTAGTAATAATAAAGATGTCAGCCAGAATTAATGAGCATTAACCCTTTCACTATTTACGCAGCTACTTTCTGTTTTAATTACATCATGACAAAAGTGTTAAAAGATTCTATCTCTCCTGTTATAGGTAGGGATGGTTTGCCAGGTTCACAGGGCAATAATGGAGAGACTGGAAGCCCCGGCCCACAAGGGCCACCTGGTGCAAATGGGCAACCTCATAATGCTACAATCGGTCAGCCTGGCAGAGACGGCTCACCCGTCACAGCAGGCCTACCTGGATCTCCCGGCACACCCGGAATGCCTGGTCCACCAGGTAACTCTTCACTAGCAGGCTCAGTCTATACTCGATGGGGAAGGACTTCATGTGAAATTGATGCTGCACTACTATATCAAGGTTAGAATTTCATGTATTAAGTTTCTTAAGAAAAAAACCTGTCATGGCCATCTTCTCTCCTCAACTAGTTAGTACTTTAAGCCTATCATCAAAGGATAGTAATAAAAAAGGTCCTGGTAGGTGTTCTAATATACAGTTATCAGCAAAGGAAGACCGTATCTCATAACTTTGGTATTCAAGTGGGTAGTTGGAGGGGGTTTGAAGGATATAAGCTCTCTCATTTCACATTGTTCACTTTTGCCTAGTCGGCCTGGATATTGGGACTGGAAGAAGATTAAGTAGTAGGGTTATTCAAAAACCTTTGATCATCTTATATAATACCAGGTTAGGAAACACCTCTTTTCTTTGTTCTCACAGCTGTTTGGTTTATTGAAGGATTTGCTGCTGGACCCGACTTTGGTAAAAAGGGAGGTGGTGTGAATTTTCAGTGCCTTCATCTACAGCCGGAGTTTAACTCTTATTCTGCTGGGGGTGCCGTCAGTGTAATATCTGGTGCTGAGTATGAGTCACAGGCTCTCGGAATATTCCCCAATGCTGCTTATCAACAGAACGTGCCGTGTGCACGCTGTTACACACAGAGATCTGCTGTAGTGATGATACCTTCTAGAAGAAGCTGTCCAACTGGATGGACCAAGGAATATGAAGGTGAGCAAGAAAAGATAGATAATTAACACAATCTCCTCTCAATTCTTTGTTATCTGAACCGTGATATTTGGCATTTATTGGTTTGGAATTTTATGGATGAATAGAAGGAAGGAAATGTTGTTTATTTAGCTATCAACACTCTTTGTTTTTCTTCTATTTGAAGGCTATTTGATGACTGAATAATGACAACTATCACCCGATGACCTACGAATGTGTCGTCCAGGAACCAGAATACATAGCAGGACACAGTGCTTACACTAACGGAGCACTCTTTTATTTTGTGGTACCGGATTGTGACGGAGCAGGGACTATCGGACATTGTTCTCCATATGCAAGCAACAAACAGCTAACCTGTGTTGTCTGCTCAAAATGAGCTGTTACTCCGATATTTTTTAGTTAGTTAGTTTGAGTTATCCTCAGCAAAAATTTCCTTTTGATTATTATTTCAAAAACCAGAACACTATGGTTAAACAATAAATTGTCTCTAAATATTTTCAAGTTTTTTGAAAAACTCAGAGTTTATCAGTTACCTATCTACTGATATGATTACGATGGGCCATTATTGCTGTACTTTTATCCCCCTGCCCCAGTCTGACAGCATCAGAATATAGCGCTGAATCAGCCGTCCGGCCTTTGTCCACTGGGTCTTTAGGACCATGGACTGCTACGCTAGTAGGCTATAGTATTTTATTTTCTTTCCGGTATTTGGTGAACACTGGATAACATTTGTCTAAAGCACAAAATGACATTGCCTTTTGAGTATTCGTTAGGGGGATAATCTTCCAGGTTTTGCTGTCAATCTTAATACCCAGCCACAAAATGGTGTCTTAAAACTTCCAGGCGTCAAAACAAGCTAGGAATGTGACTTATACAAACAACTGTGTGATATAGTGATTGTTTTTCAATAAAAAAAACATGAATCAATGATACAAACACATATTCATATTCAGTCCATCAATTTGTCTAACCTATAAACATACGCCAACATTTTTATGTTACAAATGCTCACAGGACCTAGCAGCTGCTCAGATTCATCACTAAATCAAATATTTCAAAACAACTGCATTTTAGATTTTCACTGATTTTCTTGGACAAAGTACAAAGAATTTACAGATATTTAACTGTTGCAACGATCTAAAAAGAATGAAAATCTACAGCCACAAAAGGTCTGTGTTTATGGGCATGAATTAGCCTTGTCACACAGGTATTTTATTTGTTTGGGGGGGGGGGGGAGGGGGTACTCTCAAAATAAAAAAGAAGCCGAGTGACAAGGCTAGGCATGAATAACAAAAGCTATCTTTCGAGCCTTGATCATCTCAGTTGCTATGACGGATGCTAGAGAGATTACAAAACTTTCCTCCAAAGAATCATAATTGACTTTCCTCATTTTGGTGGTCAAGTGTTAAGATAAATTGCTGGCAGCTGACAGATAAAAATGCATTTGCCAAGGCAGCCCCATCCAACTTCCTCAACGACATGCGTATAAAACAATGATTGTTAACTTGGGATCATCAGTAAACGGGTGACCAGAGCTGGCAGAAGACTGAGCAGTTTATTCTTAGTACAGACTAGATATACAGAGAGACAGTCATGAATGTCTTTACTTCCTACAGGTATGGAGGGTTTAAGTTTATATCAATGATCAGAAAACACATGGCGCTGATAGCTATACACTAAATGAGTGAAATTCAGATAATTTAGCTCGGGTGAGACCTTATGTTAGCTAGCACCTATTTTAGCTACCTTAGGGAGGTGAGTAAATATTAGCTTCCACAAATTTAGCTATTGCTAGCATGAGTGGAGAGACAAATTGCTTTACTCGTTAAAGTAGAAGACAACACTGGCACAACTAAATACGTATCAAGATGCAATTAACCTTCGCCAGTAGGCAATATACTCAACAATAGAAATCCTAGGTATAAGCTTTGAGTCTGCACCACAGGGCAGTCAGTAGCCCTTCTACCCTATGGCTGCAATGAACTGAATTAAGTTGAGAAGCTATTATAATCTCAAAGAAAATGCTTAATTTTTGTTATTGAAAGCAATAATAATGTTTTTGTAGATGATTTTGTAACTGAGATGACTGTTTATATATTTAGATTGACACAACAAAAGATAACTGCTTTGAATCTAGAAACAAATTATTCTATACATCACTTTTATCCAATAATATATTTATTTGGAGATTACGGGTATTTGTGTTACTGAAACAAAATGGTGGAAGAGAGTTTGTAATTGAAATAATTAAAATTTTCAAATTTAACATTTACTTATAACATCCAAATTTAGAAGGAGTACATCATTACGCATCAAGTATCAAAATATTTGTGGTTGTCTTTCATATGTCCAATGCTGCACTTTTGAAGAAATAAATGATAAAATGTTTTTGGTAGAAGATTCCGTCAGTAGTTCCTAACTGACAGAAAATTTTCACTGGAATTTGAATAGTTATACCTTACTTGATTGGTTGGCTTCAACCCAAACGTAAAATAGAGCTGATATAATAATAAAACCCCTCCGGACTTTTCATTATTAATGATCTGTTCCAGGATGGTAGGCATAACAGCCTGTATTGTTGGACTAATTTGCATTAGCCAGCCAAACATTATGGCAAATGCCCACAGTCCGCAGCAGAACAATCTGAGTAACAGAGAGATGCTGAAGAAACAACAGATACTAATAGAAGCTCTCACTGAGGAGCAGAAGGAATTGAAAGATCTCTTCAGAAAAGCTATCACAGCTGTGAGTAACTGAATATCATGTAACCATTAGGAGTTTGGCTGCACTGACATTGAAAGTTTGAAAGCAAGAGGATGCAGCAATGTCTGATTGCAACTTCTTTATAAATCCTGCTCAGTGCAACGAGTCTTATGCAGCCAAAGAAGGCAGTGTCATGACAGATGCTAAAAAAAGATTCTCCTCAAGTATACCGTATGTAAAAATCTGGATTACAGATTTTTTGTATCTTTGTTTTTTCAGCTAGCATATGGAGCAGACTCTAATCTGGAACAGAGACAGAACCCTGATGGTGATCATGTGATCAGGAGAAGATCTGCACCAGATTCGCATGATGATATGGTCGATACCCTGGCTAACCTATCATTAAGCGGTGAGCGAATAAACCCAGTAGAGATAATTTATGGAAGGCGTACATCCACAGATGCATACTGATACGACAGTCACAAATTTTCCTATTCAAAAGCCCAGATGATATTCTTTATTTGATTCCCTTCTAATTTCCAACTCTATATTTATATATTTTTTAGATTTAATACCATTATTGTCTACAAGATGTAAGGATGGACGTGATGGAATAAATGGTGAAGATGGAGATGATGGTAAAGACGGCAGAGACGGAATCAATGGCAAAGATGGGATCAACGGCAGGGATGGCAGAGACGGAGTCAACGGTAAGGATGGATAAGACCGTAGAGATAATATAGATATCAGCCAGAAAAAAAATCATTTAATCCATCACTGTTTTTATGCAGCTGCTTTCCGTTCTAAGCGCATCAGGACAAAAGTCATTAAGGTATTCTTCCATTCTAATGCAGGTAGAGATGGTTTGCCAGGTTCACATGGCAATAACGGAGAGACCGGAAGCCCTGGTCCACAAGGACCACCTGGTGAAAATGGACAGCCTGGTAATGCTACAAATGGTCAGCCTGGCAGAGACGGCTCACCAGGCACAGCAGGCCTACCTGGATCTACGGGCACACCCGGAATGCCTGGCCCACATGGCGCACAAGGACCAGTTGGGATACCTGGTAACTCTTCACTAGCAGGCTCAGTCTATACTAGATGGGGGCGAACTTCATGCGAAAGTGATGCTGTGCTTCTATATCAAGGTAAGAATGCCATGTAATTAAGTTTTTGAAGAGCCATAACTCTTATGGTGAAATTTCCTGGTCGACTAGTCAGAATTAGACTCACAATACAGCACTTTGAGTTACACTCAGATACCACTTTTTCACTCTGATGCCATAGTTTTATGTTATGTTGAAGGAGTTGCTGCTGGAAGTCGTAACACTAATGTGGGAGGTGGTGTCAACTATCAATGCCTTCATCTACAGCCAGAGTATAACACTTACTACAGCGGTGGAGCCAACAGTGTAATATCTGGTGCTGAGTATGAGTCACAGGCTCTCGGAATATTCCCCACTGCTGCCTATGAACAGAATGTACCGTGTGCAAGCTGTTACACACAGAGATCTGCTGTAGTGATGATACCATCTAGAAGAAGCTGTCCATCTGGTTGGACCAAGGAATATGAAGGTGAGCAACAAAAGATAGAAAATGAACGCAACTCTCAAATCTTAGTTACCTGAACCGGTGATAATTGGCATAATTGGTTTGGGATTTATTGAAGGAAGGAAATATTGTAATTTTTCAGTCAACACTCGAATTGCATTGTTTTTCTTCTATTTACAGGTTATTTGATGACTGATCATCACAATCATGCCCACCCAATGACCTACGAATGTGTTGACAAAAGTCCAGAATACATAGCAGGACACAGTGCCAACACTAATGGAGCACTCTTCTATTTCGTAATACCGGATTGTGATGGAGCAGGAACAATTGGTCATTGTCCTCCTTATGCCAGCAACAAGCAGCTTACCTGTGTAGTCTGCTCAAAATGATCTGCCTTATCCAAAGACAGTTTGGATGTTGTAAAACTATCATACTTGTTTGATAGGCTACATACCATATAGACTTTGTATACCTCATTGATTAAATTTCAAAATTACTACCAAATGTTTCTATATTATTATTTCTTTTGGAGTGCTGTCAAGCAGTGTCTAGTCATATGAAAGAATCTTTTGATGCTTGATCTATAATTTTCTAAGGAATGAATATTATATTCTAAATTTAAAATATTTTGACCCTAAATACATTCTTACCTATTGAAGATATTATCTTATTATGGTTATTATGAGACACTCTTTTATTGGCAGACATTATCATCAAGGCTGGATGTTTTACTTAACTCCCCAAAGAAAGCTTACTCCATTGCTATTCCTTTTGGTGATCATTTCTCATACTTATCCAAGTTTAAACCCACATTGTGACAGAATTTCTCATACCATAAACACTTGTCAATGCTACACAGATAATAGCCTTGTCACATGGTCATGTGATCATGTGATACTAGCCTTGTCACATAGTCATGTGATCATGTGATACTAGCCTTGTCACATGGTCATGTGATACTACACTAGCCTTGTCACATGGTCATGTGATCATGTGATACTAGCCTTGTCACATTGTCATGGGACAACATGTCAAGGTTACACAGATACCATCCTTGTTACATGTGAATACGTGACACGGCTACAAGGATACAACTTTGTCACATGGCCATATGACCACATGTCAAGGCTACTTAAATACGCATATAGATTGTGGACTCACATAGTCATACTGTGGTAGGGTGGTGACTGCCGTCTGCCAGGTTACAGTCAGGTCTACAGGCCCATGCTCCACTACTATAGTAGGAAAGAACTGCTCATAATCTCTCTCATAGTGGTATTTGGTGCACACTGGACGTCCATTCTTTAATATCATCACAGATGATTTGTCCTGACTAAACCTTGTCACATGAATTCCAATCACATCATCTACCGAAAACCAACGCAATAAAATCAAAGTGTGCACTGCAAGTTGGAATGCCTCACCTTTAGTGTGAGTGTGACAGAGAAAAAACAAAACATTTTTTTGTTTGAGGATGGTCTTTGCTGCAATGAAAGTTTTTTGGTTTGAGAAAGTGACGAGTAAAACATCACACAGATTGTCATAAAGGTAATCAGCAACAGGAATATCATAAGCTTGAATTTATTATTGAAGGGAACAAAAGTAAAGACCTTGGGCTGGTGCAACGCAAAAAAGCTCATTCCATCCCTGATTAAATACATAATAAATAATCGGTTTGTAATCCTATTGTATCATCAACGGCTTTGATGGACCAGTGCCATCACCTACATCATTAAACTACATCATACAACATTACTATACTGTACCTCATATGTCCAACTTACAACCCCATATGTGCTTTGTTTAGTCTGAGCACCACTACTTTGTAATATACAGGCATGTGTGTTACTTACCGACCCCGTATGTGGGTGGTTTAGTCTGAGATCTAGAGCAATGATTGCTTATCACCACACCTGTATCGCTATGGTAACCTATTGTGTTGTTCTGGCAGCCCAAATGAACATCATCTCTGATGTTTGAGTTTGCTAATCCCACCGTCACCTTACTGTCCGAAGCTAAAGGCAAATGTCACAAAGTCAGTGAGTTGTGTAAAAAACAGTATCACAACTAGTCTAGCTCATGCTTCAACCAATTTCCTCTTCATCTTATGCAAGTTATATACAGTAACAGTCTGAAATTGTATTAAAAAATTAATTTTGATTACAAACACGAGCTTTCTCATTTCACAACAGATCATTTCAGTCTTCCCAAGTTCTCAAAATGGTAGCAAATTAGAAACATGAAACAGGTGTCCACATTATGACTAGTTTGAGCCGGGATAGCTGGTAGTAGCATTTCATTATCAACCAATTTGCTACCCAGCGGTTGATAATGAAATGCTACTACCAGCTATCCCCGCACAGTCTAAGGGCCGATGAATAGTCAACTCACACATGAACTTCACTTGTATGTAGAAAACAGGATGCTGCTCGCTCAATGCTACATTGTACTGCAAGTAACTGCATAGCTCGGAGTAAGGCTTCAAGGAAACACAACTTCTATAACCTGGAGATAATCGAAAATGAACGCAACAATCACAAACAGAATAGAATGCACAATCTATATGATATTTAGAATGAATATTATTATTCTGTAATTACGTTAGGGACTGAACGGACACTTGGTATCAATTAAAGAACAAGTCAGGGACAGAATACATTTGTTATCATGTTAAAACAAAATCAACAACTCGACCAGGGCCAAACAATCATCTTAAAACTGAATTTTTACAATACCTATTACACACACAATCTTACCCCAACACTTAATTGTATTTGTGGCTCAACTTGATCCACCATATCTATGAATGATTGAATCGGATACATGGTAGTGAAATTTAATTGCTCCATAGGTGAATACAACAAGTCACCACAGAGTTTACTCTTAGAACAATTTTGTTCCCTCTGTGGTGGCGGAGGGATATTGCAAAAGTCAAGTATCGAGGCGCCAATATCCCTCCGCCACCACAGAGGGAACAAACTTGTTTTAGTTTACTCTGGGTGGAATGTACTTTCGATACATTCATGGCAGGCAGGATTACGTAGTGGTTGAGATGAAAGTTAGACAACCTGAGGGTTGTTGGTTCATATCCCAGTATCATCTATGCTGCTAATGGAGGTGAGTTGTCCATAAATAAGCCTAGCTTGCCCACTCCTACCTGGGTGCGCTTAGTTGAATTTCAAGTGTATGTGTAATATGTTTCATGTCTTGTAAAGACATCTGGAGAGCCGCTAATAAAAAGTGTCTTACATCTTATATTAATTTACTTTTACATTTACCAACTGAATTTCACTCACCAGCAGAAGGAACTGTGTTATCATATCTTATTGAGTTGCTGCTGCATTTAAACCACGGATCTGAAGTTACCTCAGGAGAATTATCCGCAATCATAGCTGCCCATTTTTTTCAATGAAGGTGTGCACCTGTAAAGGGAAACATTTACATACAGCAGACAGTACCTTCAGTCGAACTGATCATATAGCTTATGTATTAGCCTATAGTTTGATTTATCATAACAATTTTCTTTAATGTAGTAATTGGGGGTAGGATCGACAGACACGCAACAGAGGGTTGCTGTTGCTACAACCCTTCGCTCATACTTCTGATGTCGGGCTATTCAATGTGTCATCGATTCTGGGCTATACTGACCAAGACCACAGAAGGAGATGACTTAATATATATCTGGGAGATTGGGTGACACTGTAATATGTTAGAAGTGACAGGATTTTGAGCTAGAGAGATTTTCAATTTGAATAAGAGATGGTACTCAAATCCTAGTCTATTGAATTAGAACACCATTGCCTAATTGATGGCCTTTTTCAAAGGTGATATAGTGGCATATGTGACAACATTGTTTGAGACAAAACAACTTTGTTCATGTAGAAACATAACCTTCCAATGCCAAGTGAAGGTTGATCATGGTACAAAAACTCACATGACCCACAATTACCATAAGGCTAAGCCACCAATAAAAACAACAGTACATCAAATCAGGGAGAATGGAAGGGGGTATTGTAATTGTTCTTCCTTCCATTCTCCCTGATCAAATCTTGTCAAATGATTATGGATGATAGGCTTACCTTTCTTGGTAGACCAATTGCAACTTTACTTGGTTTGATTAAGGAGTAATCTCAATCACAATGGACACAACATGAGTCCAGATGGGATCTTATGGTCTTAGTTTATGAAGGATAGTTCGTACTGTGAAGTGGATTGATGTGGAATGAGAGAAAATATTGTGGCTTGGATAGCAACAAAGCCTCAGGTTAATGATTGAAATTAGTCTTTTATTTAAGGGCCTCAATCCGATGCCTTCGATCAAACTAAAGAAAGATAGTTTTAAGACTATAGTATTACAGCGAGTGTTAAAATATCATAGACACCTAGCTCTGAGTTATTTATCATGAACAACCAGAATGATAAGGTCTATTTATGTCAAGGCCGACACCGGCGTGATGTAATTTTTGCACAGCTCAAGGCAAGTTATTGACAGTCACAATGACTGGCATGGAAGACTGAAATAAGCCCCAAACTCACTCACCAAATGTCATAGTCATGTTTGGTAATACACACGTTTCTCAAAAGCTGAGACAGTGTCACAACTGCAGTCTACAGGGGCGAAAATACTGGCTAGGTATGATTTTATTCAATTAGAATTATTATTAATTACAGACAGGGCCATCCATTCCATGGGCACCTGGGGGATCTGCCCAGCAGTACACTTTGCCCATGTCCACTATCAACCACCCACACAACAATTTTGTTGTGTGGGTGGTTGATAGTGGACATGGGCAAAGTGTACTGCTGGGCAGATCCCCCAGGTGCCCATGGGGCCGTCGGGCGAGGGGCAAAAGTCTGGGGGCTCAGACTAGTAACAAGTCACAAGTTGTTGGTTGAATCATCAATCAATGAAAGGAGTCAGACTTGAAGTCTCTAACTAACTCCTTAGTTGAAGTTGCAAGCATGTATTCTTTGCCAATAATGTGCATGATCATGGAGTGGACATTGGCAAAGTATACATACATGCTTTGCTTGTAACTCAAGATGCCTATGCATAATAATACCATAGCTAGATGGACATAGCCCATAACTATACTTCTCTGTCTTGTTAGTTAATGTTATAGCATAGTAGTCATGAGCTGTGCATCTGGAGGTCAGAACATTTATCTATATTTTGCTAATTATTAAGCTAATGTCCCCATCCAATGAACTGAGGGAGTTCATTGATGTCCCCATGGTCAACTGAATCTTCAGACCCTAATTAAAATCTGTAGTACAGTACCAAGTATGTCACATCAACCACCAAAACAAATCAATCTGCCGAACCCTCTTATATTGTCTTACTGATATGAAAAATACCTGCCAGAGGTTTATTACTAAGTTTTTGATCCGATGGAACCAAGGAGTTAGATGGAACTATCTTTATATATACATGTAGATATTAGAACACATTTGCCCGATGCTGAGACCGAGGGTACTGTACAATGTGATAGCAATGATTCGGCTGACAATGCCTCGTTCGTTCTAATTGAATGCTCCCCCTTCCTCTGAAAATCAAGCGTAACAATTATGTTTTCACATGAAATGGAGAAAGTTATCATTTGGATGTTTTCATTTTACATCTTCAGGTCACAAGAACCCACCGTCTCAAAGTCTAAGAAGCTGTGGTAATGTCGCTGAAGAGAAACATCCAAGCATTTCTTCATCACCTGCATACTCGGATACCCATCTAGATGGGAGGAAAGCAGGCTTGACATCAGAAACGAAAGCAGTGCAAAGAATCACCCCACAAAAGAGTGGTATCACAAGAGAGAAACTGAGTGTGAATCTAAATACACAGAAAACGAAATACCGCTCACTTTATAAAAAATGTAAGTTAAGTGTGTTTAAGATCACAATATTGTCGTTACTCAAACATATATGAAGATCATCCTGCTAATCTATAGTCACTACTGCCTTTTTGGATAAGCTTTGTTCGGTGGGTGGGGGTGGGGGACAAAGCTTGTCAAGACAAGCTAGGGTCATTCAGTGATGCAATAAAAATGTATATATATAAAGTACTGCATACTTACAGATATTTGCATTTGACAAACCCTGTTAGTTACATATTAATCAATTTAACGGTTAACAATCAGCAATAGTTTGTATTGAAAGTCATATTTTTTCAACATTCAACTCGTTGTAGCTCAAAGCAAAAGAGTAAACACTGAAGGTCAAGACTGGACTGAAGCTCTCGGTTTATTCAGATCCAAGCACAGACATGCAGCCCACTCTGATGGTAAGTATGGCCCATCCCTGATGAGAGTATGAGTTCTATCAGTGTTATACTTCAAATAGTTTGTTTGTTCGTTTGATTAATTTTAAAACCCTCTCTCCAGAGATGTTTACAACAACAAAAAATTATTGGGTGATAAAATTCCTAAAAAGAATCCCCCTTGAATAAGGTAAAAGCAAAAATAAACAAATATATGAAAATAAATTATAAAGTGTACTAGACACAACTCAAACTCCTAGGGAACACCATAAATATATAAATATAGATATATATATATATATATATATGTCACTCTGGATGGAAAATGATGATTATCCAGACAAAGTTGCATTAAAAGTATTAGTTTTATTGATATAGCAGGGTATCAATTACATTCTTACCCGTATGTGTGTGATAGACATTATCATAAAATACATCATAACGTCATCTTCTATTTCCTTTAAAGGTTGATTTGATCCCGAACCATCTGATTGCAGTTGTCAAAACTCTTTATGTTCGATGAGGCCATATACTGTTTATGAATGGGATGAATAATAGTGTTTTTGATACTGTCATACAATCAATACATCAAACTACTGTTTTATGTTTTAGCTAATGTTGATAGTTCATTAGAGAAGAAAACTGCTCAAAATGTTACAAACTGTCCAAACAGGTAAGTCTTATCGGAATCTTTTTCTTTAATGAAATGTTTTGTTTGTTCAATAGCAAGATATGTTGTATTGTAAATATTTAAACATCCATGCTATTCTATGAGAAGAAGTGATCGAGTTTGTCTTTCAGGCAGCATCTAGACTTGCAAATAATTTTCTTTTATTACGCAGGGTACCCAGCTCAATCCAGCTATTCTCAGAACAAACCACCACAACTCTCGGGGTATTTTTAAAGAAGAAGGTTACATTTGACCAGGAGTTCGGAGAGAATAGTAAATTCCTACACAAACAGTTCTCGCACGATTATATGGCTTATCTGCGTGCATTACTTGTAAATGGGCAGGTAGGTTCATAAACTTATACTAATGACTGTATCAGGAAATGCTACTGCGAATTGTATGAGTGAATGCTTTAAAAAAGTTTTCTTAGCTCCTTATCTAGAAAACTACCTTTATATACTTGTAAGTGTGTGCTGTGTCAGTGACGTTCTCTAGAATTTATTGAGCCAGTTATATAGTAAAACCTCTGTAAAAGATCAGCTCTGTGTGGCATTCAAATTTTGAAAATTAATGTTAGTCAACTGAAGACATTTGGATAATTGTGGGTCAGTTTGACTCTATTCATTGATTTTGTTTGAGATGCCTTATTTGAATAGGTACTTCATTTATTGTTGCCAATTTGCAGTTGGATGAAGCCAGGGAGAGCCTGAATGTGTTTCTTTTGTCGACCAAAAACCAACATGCGTCTTTTGACTCGAGACAAATCCTAGAACCAGCTGTTCACTGCCTACTGATGAAAGAATACGCAATGAGGGTAAGTAACAACCATAAACTTATAAATACTTTTTTATAGGTATTTATATTATGTATTTATAGATATTTATGTGTTAAAGTGTTTGTAAAGGAACAGGGTTCTTGGTATCATTTTTGAGCTTGAATTGAGATTAAGACAGCTATCACACATGCATTTGCATGAAAAATAAGTCTTCAGGGTTACTTGGTATGGTAGGTTTGGGGGTTATAAGTTAACACTATTGAGTTGCCTACTCATGCACAGCCCAACTTGTCCAGGTGATTTGTAATGAGCCTATTATGGGGGAAATACAGTAATATTAGTGACTATTGTGGTTAGATAACAACTTTTGCAAATACATGACAAAGTCACTCACAAGTCTGTCGATGACATAAAAGTTCAAATTTAATGAGTTGAGACCGCTAATCAAAACAACCTTCATTTCTGTTATGAGCCCATGTTGAAGAAGAGATTAGAAGAACCACTGTACCAAAGATTATAAATACTGACTGTACATTACAATCAATGACTATGACCCATTCCCTGTCCACAGCTTTTCAAGCGAGTGATTTTCATTTCATACCGCTGCGCTTGATTGCTCTGTTTAAATGAGATTACACTGGAGCAATGGATTCTTCCTGCTGACAAAGCCTTGCTTATTTCAGATTTACCTAAAAATGGTCCATACAATGCTTTATGGTTAGTACCAAATCTTGCGATAATATCCTACACTAGCCCCCCAAATAAGATCCATACTGATGAAATAACTCAAAAACTCGACAAATTAATTTCCTATGTGACTGATGTGTGCTTTGACATAGGTTCTCATATGGCATGCTGCACTCAGTCAGTAATATTGATAGTCGATCCATGTTTAGATGTGCTGAGTATCTGTGATGCACAGGTGGACAAGATCTGATGTAAAATAATATAGAAAGTTCCTCAAGATATTCCACTGCTTACACGATTATCAATACTCCTCTCTTTAGAGGGCAGTCAAATTCATTTACATTTTTCATCGCCCTGAAGTCCGAAATAACTAGATGACAATTTTATTTACTTCAATTTACTTTGTGACTTGTAAATTCCAGTTTTTGATGTAAACAACAAAGTTTACCCGAAAAAATCTTGTGAGTCCAAACATCAGAATATTTGCAAAAATTGTTGTAAAGATTCTCAAAACTTCAAATCACTCAGTATTAATCATCGCATGCTTTGGATTTTAACATCATCCTAATGCCTGAAATGTCGAGATTTAAAAACAAATTATTCTACATTTTTGTGCAAATTAGAAAAACATCCAGTCTACATGTGTAAATTTTGTATCTTCCATTGAAATTCTATTGAAAGCCACTAATCATAAAGCATAACGGCTGAAGACAGAGTTTGATTGGAATGTCATATCTTAGTATTTATAATCTTCAATACAATCCATGTAGCCACAATCTCATTTATTCATCAAATAAATATAAACAAAACCTTGAAATACTTTAGCCATGTATTGATCTGCCTTTATATTGCCAATTTCTATCTCGAGCAGTAACCATGGTTAACAGAAAATGTTGTATCTGTCAAAGCACTGTGGGTTATTTCAAGTGGCCGAAATCATACAGATTTAAACTTAGTGGTGTGACCAATGAACTAAGTTCATTGGTGTGACTACCTCAGGGACATTTTCCCTATGATAATCACATGGACTCCACGTCTATTTGCTACAATTGCCTCCTGAATGATATTCAATCTCGCTCTCACTGGATCTGTTAATCTCCCTATAATTATCACTCTCGCTGTCGGATGAGCTAGAGTTGTAATTTTTGCCGTGCTTGATTTCGATCGTTTGCTTTGTCATTCAATTATGAAATTTTATACACTATCCCATTTTACCAGCGAAGCCACATAACATGGGACAGATTAACTTTGCATTGTATTCACTCATTCATTCAATAGATAAATTCTGTGTGGTTTAATATTGTATGCAGGGAATATCAAAACCACTGTGTCATAACAAAAAGTCTTATTTACGAGATACTGTATATTCCCATTATAATCTAAGGTACTAAAAAGGTACTATTTTCTACAAGTGATCATAACTCCAAAGGAGAAAAATAGTACCTTTTTAGTACCTTCTCATCCCAACTTCGAGTGAAAATAATTCTTAACTGGGCCACAGGCTGCTTTTGGACATAGCATAATGTTCTAAACTAGACTGAGAGCTCTAGAATGATACCAAAAACCTGTTTCCTTTACATGCACTTTAATGGTAACAACCAAAAATGAGATCCCTTACCAACAAAAAACTACCGGTTTATCGGTTGGTGATAAAAGCGTTTAGATGGCAATAACATGCTTCCTTATTCGACCATAACGTTGCAAAGATATGTGTGGCAGCTCCCTCCTCTGATCTTTTGTGGTTGTAAAACCAAAACCATTCCATTTTGTCAAGCTGTTAAAACTCTGCATTGTTCTCTAAGCACTATCCCACAATTTTACAACAGCAACTTTTCCCGAAACAAGTTTCATATCCCATGATTTGTCTGCCTAATCTCGAAGGGCTTGTATTCACTGAATGGCAGGTACTTGGCACTGTATAATAAATGGTTTACTTTAGAATTACATGGATTTACATTACATGCAATACATGCAATACATTACATGCACTTAGAACTACATGCAAAAACAACATTTATAGGGGATGTGGGACGATGGTTGGTCCTTGTTGAACTCTATGTATGAGGCTGAAATAATACCTAATCTTGTTACATATACTTGGTTGCTGTATGCCAGTATTTCATCCAATGATCATCTGAAATACCGCCTAGGAAAGGTAAGTTCTTTTACCAAGTATTTATTGTCGGGAAATTATCATACGTTTTTTGATATTGGTCTTGGTTTATTTTAATTTCTATACCAAACCACGGTTTGATAACATTGAAGTGACGTGCTCATTTTTACGCTATATAAATGTTGCCATTGTTAAAAAATCTGAGAAAAGCTTTTTGAGCGTTTCTGGGTCCGGGATATTTCTGGAAGATATTTAGTGCATACATTATTAGCACGGGAGAATCTCTTGAGATTATTAAAACTAATGTTCTGTGTTGTGGTCATACAATAATGCTTATAAGCATATCAATGGTCATTCTGTAATAATAACATTCTGTGTGGAATTAATGAGGGCTCTAAAAATTGTAAAACTACGGAAATGAATTAAAAATATGAAGTTCATATTTTGATTTTGAATTGAACTTTTTCACATGATCTGATGAATTTATCAAAGTGTTGGATATAAACCGGTTTGCTATTACTTCTGGTAGACCGTTGACATGATGAACGCACAAGGGATTACTCATAATCTGGAGAATATACTGAGGAGTGGAACATTCTCCCTCTACCCAAAAGAAGGCGAACAACTCAGACAGGTTTGTACATCAAGTATTTTATTTATTTGGTTATATTATTGTTTTCTTACTACCTGCAGCCGTTTATTTCAATATGTTGGACTATAATGTAAGAATTACGGGTATCGTATCAGACGGCTATTAGAGATGCAATGATGGCATAATAAATTGTGTATGAAGAACTGGAAATGTTCAGATTGTCTTTCAAGGCATTGATGTACAATTTAGTTTCATAGTCATGTGAGTATTTGAATTTTTCTCCATTTCAGGTATTAGCTAAGTACTATCCAGACATAGTGATGAAACCAAAAAAAGCTGCCAACTTCAAATATGATAATGAGCTCACATCTGACATCAATTTTGAAAAGGTGAGGACTCTGTATACAAGGCAAAAGATGGAGCAGACCATTTTTTTTCACTTATGCACCAATTATGATCAGTCATTGTTGCCCTTTAAGCCTTCATTATGAGAATTATGCCTTACCACAAGCTGCAGTCTTGATGCGATTTGTTGAATATTGAATCGACTGTTGAATGAGTACTCCATAGAGTTATTGTATACCAAGTATATAATACCACTATGAGGTAATCTCTGTCTCAAACTAATGCTTGACAAGGAATAGGTGTGTTTTTAATTTTCTTTGCATATACTAGCTGTATGATCTCATATTATGTTGTATATTTTACCCAGGGTTTCGACAATACATTAGTTGGGATAATGTCGAAGAAAAGGGCCAAAGAACAACTACAAAAACAGATAGAAGTGGAAAACCAGAGATTTTATCTCGAAAAAATAGAAAACCATCAACCTCCGCCAGACTATCGCATGGCTGTAAGTATTTCAGTTACCAAATACCTTTGGATTTTGAAGTGCCAGAAAAAGTTGTTTTACGAATAAGATTTACTGGGAAGCAAGCTGCTGAAGGAGGGACATCAACAAGATAGTTACCAAGTTATCTTCCCTTTCAGCGTGACAGGACAATTCCAACCCGAATCTAATTAATTTGGATTTTCGATACGCCAATTGACTGCTGGATTTGATGGAATATGTGGGTCCATGATTTTTGAAGATTATTGATTCTTGGTGTGATATTGTTGATGACCGGTTGATATCTGTAACTGTTGTGGAACAAAGACATATATATCGTACTGAATAAGTCCATCAGAAGTATGTAAATAAAATTTAGTCCCTGAGCAAGAAACTAGGCATCCATTTCTAGATATGGTCCAAGTTCTGGCAGCAAATGGTACTTGGAAAACATTCCATAAGCATTATTTCTGATGATTGATAATCAAATAATGTTTCGAATTCTTTATTTCCAGAATCAGAAACTGGAGCAGCTGGATGAACGCTGGAGAGGAGAGTTCAGATCAGCGCTGTCCAGAGAATTAGCCTCATTTAACTCTAAACCTA
Organism: Membranipora membranacea; assembly: GCA_914767715.1. Lineage (NCBI taxonomy): Eukaryota > Metazoa > Bryozoa > Gymnolaemata > Cheilostomatida > Membraniporidae > Membranipora > Membranipora membranacea. The sequence continues at coordinate 10,282,253 of OU612073.1, read as the reverse complement.
ATGGTGAGTATCTTATGTGAACTAATAACCTGTAGCATCATCTTTCATTTGAAATAAAACAACTGCCCTCAATACTAACTTATTTTTTAGCACTATCTGTCATTTGAAATACAGACAACTGCGTTCATTACTTGCTTATGGTCTTAGGTAATTCAAACCATACTTACGAAGATACATGCGATACGTTCAGCTGTATTGCCTTTGTGGTACTGGAGTGATTTCTCAAAGTCAAGCATTAAATTTAAAAAAAAAGTGTATTATAATACAGTGATAATATTAAGATAATGATTTGATGAAAATTACATTTTTAAATTCACATTTACATTTGATTGAAATTTAATTTTATAATTTTTCAGGGAGAATGAGTGGTCACAGGGTGGCAGCACTAAAGCTGCTACGTCTGATGGAGACAGAGGCTGTGGTCGACTCAGTGGTATCTCAGGCTTTAGAGTGGGCCAAGGAAGGAACTCTCTCAGAGCTATCGCTGGTCATCTCAGGACGGCTGCTAACCAGTGCCCTACACAGAGCGGAACTGACGGTGGCTCACAAACAGGATAAATATTACGAGCAGGTGAGAGACGTGACGATACTGCTACCTGGTTCTAGTCATGTGACACATCAGTGTGCATGGGAAGATATTTTAGCTCTCATTCAACCTTTTGAAGCTATAGTTGCGCCTCCACATATTTGGTATCATATTGAATCTTTCAGTCTAATTAAGAGCACCATGGTAATATTTTTAATCTGAATAGCCTTAGGACACAGTTGAAATCATTAGCTTCACTAAAATGAAGTTTTGTCTTAACATTTCTCAACCACTGATGTCGTCCCCTGTTTATTGCCCTGTAAAATTTAGGAGGAGCTAATGGTTTCAACTGTGTCCAAAGGCTATTCGAAAGGTTGCCATGGTGTTCTTAGTTAGACTGACACCTTCAATATGATACCAAATATGGGGAGGCGCAAATAGCTTGAACAGTTATATATATATATATATAAATATATATATATATATAAAACTATATGTTTATACATATATCAATTGTAAAGCATTAAGAAACTTTGTGATATTACATTACGGTGCTATTAATATTTTTGTGGCTTTTTGTAGCTGTCAGAAGCTTATGAGAAATACTCAGAGGCGTGTTTTCAAGAGAAGACATGGTATAGTCCTCACCGTCAAATGTACCAGCAATGTGATGCCGATGAGGTGTATAATCGTAATTCTGCTAACAACCCCTACTGGACGTTACAGATATTTAAAACTGTAAGTCATTTATATTTAAGTAATTTATATATTATTTATTTAAGTTATTTTTATATATTTATATTTAAAACTTGAAGTAACAGCTGCTTACCTATATCCTCCTTTTTTTACCATAAACCCTGGAGGGTGAATATTCGCTGAGGAAAGGTTCAAATTTTTGCTTTTATCCTGAGATAGGGAAATTTATTGCTAGCTAACATTTACACAGTATCATTGCTCCATTCCAACCTTGGTTTGGGAAAATTGGTGCCAGCTATTATTAAGTCACCCCCAAATGACCTCAACTAAACTCAAGCCATAGACTTGATACTAAATTATTATAAATTATTATTATTAAGTCCATGACTCAAGCTAACATTTACTCTTTTACAGTATATGGGTAGCAAGATTAGCACCAACACTGTGGACTCAATGACCATGACTCCGTAGACAAAATTCAGGATGTAACAAATTATCCCTTTGTGTTGTATGTTTTTTTGCAGATTGGAAACCTACTGCTCAATATGTTTGTGCACAGCCTGACATTGCCTCCGGACTTTGGCTCAAGCTTGAAACCGGATGGCAGCGATAATGCAGAGCAGCATAGTGATGCTGACTCATCCAATGTACTGGCCTTTTATCTAGCCTGGGCTCCAAACCAACATGCCAACCATGTCGGATCTTATCAACTCAAGGTAAGCAGAGTTCAATTATTGAATGTCAACCATAGACTTAATAATAAACTAAATAATAAAATGAAATGTAAGTCTATGATATCGGCATACAATTATTATGTTGGGCCGTGTATAGCTTGGAAACTGCTGAAGCAGAGTTCAATTAATGAATGTCAACCAAGACTTAATAATATTAATGATGATAAAATGAAAGTCCATGAATTCGACATACAATTATTATGTTGGGCTGTGTACAGCTTGAAAACTGTTGAAGCAATGCGTTTTGTAGGTTTTGATGGATAATCGATGTGTGTAAATATGTTCTGGTTTTTTATTCATGATCGGGTCAGTTGATATATATTGTGTTGTGTCCAAATAGGTGTATAAAGGAAATTTCTTGCTGCTTATTATCACAAAGATTCCATGGTATAGTGCGTTTTTGTGGCACATCCCGTAATTTCCACTATTTATAATCTACCTAGGCCCTCAAACAAGTACGGATGGAATATCCTGTTAAACTATTCAAACAAAATACCCGCATTCTAAGTGCACCTGTGATTTTATGTTGTAGACACATCCTTTTCTAGAACAGTTTGTTAACGAGCGATGTTATAATACACACACACAGATGAACAGCAAATCCTTACCCTCGCTTGTTCCTCCCATACCCTGGTTAAAACCTGATGTGGGCATGTTTTTCAGACAGTCAGGTGAGGTCCCAGCTATGGTAATTGTTATATAGTTAAGAGTTGTGTTGTCTTTGATGTTGTGGAGACAACTCCCAAGTCACATGTTATTGTCAGCTATCTTGGTTTGTCTATCGGTGGCAATCTTGAGTACAACAATGCAACATTTACTCTGAACAATAATGTCTTATTGGTATTATTGGTCCACCAACTTCTTACTTTCACATTAAATCCATCAATGTATCCTAATTCATACTCTGAAGTTAACACACATAACTTCCTGAGATATAACCATACAAAATAAGCTCCTCCACATTTTGCCTCTTTGATGGGTCTCTGCAGGTCACATGACTCTTGTGACAATAGCTCTCATGTTTTGGATAAAAATAGCTTGTGAAATTAATCTTGAGCTAATTTACAAGCTCAATGAATCCCCATGTGCAACATCCATCCGTGTATCGCTATAAGGGCGCGGCTACACTCTCAGACCTAAATGAAAAGCTGGGAGTAACTTCCCCAAACAATCTTATGAGATTTGGCCATAGGTGTTTGATTTAGTCTTGTGAGAGAAATGTAAAATTGTGATATAGTCCAACAGTCATCATGTTTCACACTTACGATAAATAAAAATCAAACAAAGGGTGCATTATCGACAGGTTTCATTTCCTGTAAGTTGTTACTGCAAGTAATTTTATCCGTATCTAAGCTGTTTACCCAGATATTTAATTGTGGCATCTTTCACTTCCAAGAACTCTTCAGATCAATTTTCCTCTCAGGCACTGAAATACTGTATTAGATTTGGTTGTGACTTTTTCATTAGGCCGTCTTGTCAAGCAAGTAGAAGGGAGTAAAGTGGGCACAGAGGAGGAGCTAGCCCCTCTACTGGACGCTCTAAACTCACTCTCCAGTACTGCCTGGAAAGTCAACCAGTATATGTATGACAATGTGGTGGGCTTGTTTTATAATGGAGGTGACGTAAAGCTAAAGATTCCCAGGGAGCCACACAGTATTAGAGTGGAAGACTTGATGATACAACAGTGAGTGAATTTTTTATTTACATGGGAAGACGACTTATCGATTTTTCGACCAATCTGTAATTTAACTGGTTGGTTTTCAAAAGTACAAATTTGATATCTTATTTCCTTTTGGGTGGCATGCCAATCTTAATAGCTAAAAAGAACTGCAGAATGTACCATAGGGCCTCAAATGGCCAAAACATGAATAGAAATTGTGCCGTTTCTTAAGATTCAGATTTTTCTGTTGAAAATTGAAAAAAAATTGTTGGTGTTGATGAAGAGTAAACTGTTTTTCTACTATTACCTTGTTTCTTATTCTTCCACCAAAATATGTGCTAATTCATAAAGTAAAATTTCATCTTAATCTTTCAGACTTAAAAGTTTATTCTGATGCATTTTCATGTTTACGTTTTATTGAATCTTATAGAGATGAAAGTTTGTACTCTGATAAGATGATACAATCCTTGCTGCGCACAAAGAGAGCAGAAGCTTACTCAGAGAGATGCTCCTACTCTCTCTCCCTATCTGTAGCTAACTATGTGAGTACATGGACTGTGTAATAATAAATAATTGTTATTATTTGTTTTACATTCTGGTTTTTCGTTTTAGTTAGAGACTACACTTTAAGGATACAGTTAATGCACAATCCTTGACGTGGCTGGTGTAAATGTATTCCATGTTTCAACCAATTGTAGCTAAATTTGCCTGATTACCGTTCCTTAGATTACTGTCGATTAACTCATAAGGGAAACAGAGATTAGATGGCCACTTATATGCTGTTTTGATATGTCATCAAGCCTTATCATCATGCACAAGTATGACAAATTAAATTGTATGATTGTTATGATGTAGGTGAAAGATAAGATATTCTGGTTTCCCTCGTATTTGGATTTCCGTGGTAGAGTCTATGCCTATTCAGTGTTCTTTAGCCCCACATCAGATGGACCGAGGAGATCTCTTCTACACTTTGCTAAAGGTACGATAAACTTGGGTTTTGTTTTTATTATGCTAAAAGGACAGATATAAAAGAATGCATGTAATGGAAAGAAATAAAATATATAGTATAAAAAGCACGGGAACAGCTAGATAGTCCAGGGACTAGAGTGACAGCTGTCCCACATTCCTGCCTAATAACTAACCAACAAAGCTCGTCAAGACAGGCAAGGCTATAACTAAACTTGGTGTATGAGACTTTTGAGCGGATCGTTATGGAATCGACCTTAAAGACCATGCAGGATGAAAAGTTTTATTGGACTAGAAGTTTCTCTAATTTCCGCTTTTGATTTTGGTAAATTTTCTCATAATAGCTTATATAAAGGAATTTCAAAAATCCAAGTTTGCTCATATTGAAAACCTTGAATTCATGGCTGAAATGCCAACATCAAAACTGGAAATGTTCTCATCATGTAGAGTATGTATCACATCATGTGCTCTCAATTCATACCATACAGTTACAAACCCTATATCATACATCATATATCTCATTGTCATACATCAGACTCTATTGGTTTCTATGTAATCTAGGAAAACCACTTGGCAAGAGAGGACTGGAGTGGCTGAAAATACATCTTGTTAATCAGTCAGGATTTATGAAAAGGGAGTCGAACAAGGACAGGCTTGAATATGCTAACGATAACATGGAGAAAATACTACAGAGTGCTGAGATGCCGTTCGAGGTTTGTATCTCTGTCATTAGTTGGACTGTTATGATTGAGATCAATGCTCATACCTAGACCGCTCTCCCACAAACTCATGATTCCACATTTGATTGTGATTGATTGATTGATTGATTATTGATTGATTACGATAGACATGAAAATGAAGACTGAATGCTTGATTTTATTGAGTAGCTGTTGAATTTTAGAGAGTGGAATTACTTTAAAAAACTGTCAAATTACAAAACATCGAAAAATTGATTTATTGTTCAGGCTCCATTTCCTGCAGGCAATGACCAGATCAGCCAACTACTTGCAAGATTTTTTATTTTCGGCTGATTAAATTTTATTGACTTGAGTGTCGCAGCCTCAGATCTTAGACTTAGAGCCATAATGCTATTGGTAATAATTACTTATTAATATCAATATTATAATAATTACTTGTAGGGAGAACAGTGGTGGCAGACGTTTGATGACCCATGGCTTGGTCTGGCTGCATGTCAGGAGCTGAAGGCGGCTTATGATAGTGGTGACCCTGTTAACTATATTTCTCATCTACCTATTCATCAGGTAGGTTATCTATATGCTGTCTGTCGGGTAAAACTATGCTCCAAACATCACCATCAATCTAAATCATAATAATGAAATCAAGTCGTGGCCTGCGTCTCTGAAACCGAGCAATAATTGAACACAAAGTTTACATTATGCGGAATATTGGTGGTTACCATAGACTTAATAATGATGTTATCCCATTCTATGATTGGAGTAGATGAAGTTGGCAAAACTTTTATTTTCATAAGATCATTTTGCGATCCAAAACTTTCCATTCATACACTATTACTTCAATTTTCTTATTATATATACTTTTTTTTAACGATATGACAAGGCTCAGTTATTTAATAATGCAGTACTGTGTTATACTTTGTAATTTTACTAATAGCTTGGCCTTTTGGCCTCATATTTTGTAGTTATCTCATCAAGTACCACGGCGCGCCTTAATAGCGAGTTTGGTAATTTAATTATTGCGCCTGTTCGCGTGTTTTCTTGTTCCTATTACCTAAATAGCAGAAAAGGCACCAGAAATCTTTTTCGCAATTTTTTCTATCTGTAAAAAACTCTGTATATATATATACATATATTTTGGTTTTTATCATATGTTAGTATCTAAAGAATGTTCTATTGTCAATATCTAGGATGGTTCATGTAATGGACTTCAGCATTACGCGGCGATGGGACGGGACCAGCTGGGAGGAGAAGCAGTAAACCTAACACCATCAGACAAACCAAGAGATACTTACTCGGACTTTGCTTCATTTGTGGATAAACTGAGAATGAAAGACGCAGCAAAGGGTCATGTACTGGCTCGAAAACTAGAAGGCATGATAACAAGAAAGGTATGAATTAAGAACACATGTAGACCTAATTTGGTCCAGTTTGCCTACATTGAGAATTGCTTCCCCCTACTGATCAACGGCAGGCAGCCTTTTGCCCGCAGCTTATCAGTGGAAGGGAGGGGAGCAAACCCGAATTCAAGCAAACGGGAACAAACTAGGACTAGAACACATCAGATTGATGCTTTGATCTGTGTTGTAAACCTATCGTTCTGTCTTCTTAGTCACCAAACACCTAAAACTACATATAAACCATTGCACCAAATAACCTCTGTGATCAATCTATACACTAACAAGTCACTATCCATGGCCAACAAAAATATATACAACTATAAGCCGCGTTCATAAATATCATTTTATAGGTCTGGTGAATTTTAGTATCAGGTTTTACAGGTCATGACATCCTTGTGATTCCACAACCAGCCAGTCACATAGTTGTTCACAATGATTCTGTTATAAACACAACACAGAACACAACTCTGAGTAGTGAATAGCAGGCATGCTAATTATCGCCATCAACCCACTCTTTTTTGAGGATGGTGAGATGGCGCAATCAGTTAGCGCTTGGTTAGCGCGCTTACTATTCACTGCCAGGCGATTGGTGCCACAAGAGTTTTGGGTTTGAGTCCCTCAGGTGGATACCTCTTCTGCTATCTGTATCTTTTATCTGTTCAGGTTGTCAAACAGACAGTGATGACACAGGTTTATGGAGTCACTCATTACGGTGCTAAGCTACAGATATACAAGCAGCTCAAAGCTCTGAAGCCTGAACATATAGATCCACAGATGTTACCTCAGTGTGCCACATACATAGCCGGCCTACTGTCTAACACAATGTCCTCCATGTTCCAGTCCAGCACAGATATTCAGGTGAATTTAGGGATCATTTACCACACTGATCACGTGATATACTATTGCACGTATATCTCTGATCGATAGAGGGTGAACTAATTCACGTAGTAAGAGTTCCATCACAAGGAATTTGGTGTGACGACCCGTGGTCAATTTCACTAATTAGGGGTGGGTACATGATAGGGTACTGCTACTAAAATGACTCTAACGATCAGAGATACACATGTTGATAGTGTAATCTCAATGTCAGTGTGATCATTTACTGCGTTTGCATTTTTGTATTCTATGTCACTACAAATAGTTTTTTTATGCAATCGTAAACAGTTTATAGACATCAGCATTTTTAATTAACAATTTTGACTGCAGACAGACCAGCTTTCTATTTATCAACCACCCCTTGAGATAATGAAGGTACATACATACATTCAGACAAATACCCTTAACAATATGTGATATTCATAAATTAGAAAATCAGCTTTCTACTTGTATCTTATTGTACTTAGTATTTCGAGCCCAAAACATTGGTTGGGCAGTTCTATATCCCCTATCATAGTGCTGTTACCAATATGCTAACACCCAAATCCTTCAAGAAAGAGCTCTGTCATTCTATCGTTCTCAGTAGTTTAATTTTTAGAGTTAGCTTTTTTAGGGTTAACATGTGGACTAAGCATGCAAGCTGGCTATATGTGACAAAGAACATTGTTATAAAGGGGATGGTTTGTCCACATGTAGCCATTAATCTCTCAGGCAGCATTCCCAGATGGCTCATTCAAATGCCTTTCCATGTTGCTTTCTACACTACGTTGGTGATGCCTGATTATTATTATTATTGTAGAGTTGGCTGACATTATCCGCTGCTAAGATAACTGATGAGACTGATGAGCCTATAGAATGGAAGACTCCTCTGGGTCTGACCTGTACACAGGACTACTGGAGACAGGCAAACCAATCCAGATTTCTGTGAGTCTAAACTTTCCTCCCTATCAAGATCTATCCCGGTCAATTGTATTTGGAGTTGTTCCCCCTTATCAATAGAAGAGGAGCAACTCCAAATGCAGGCTTACCGGGTTTACTTATAACCCTAGCCATAGAGAATATGTTTTTTTTTTACGATAAAGAATTGTCAAGATTGCATCATGCAAGAAGAGGTTGATTAGGTATACACGCAGAAATAGGATGGAATGATGGATGGTCCAAATTATTTGATCGCTATTTTGATGGTGTATTGAAGCTCATGACTCCACCATCCTGAATTTGTGGCTTTTGAAAGGTAAATAAATCTAACAATCTAATTAATCTGAATTTTCAACATCCTTTATGATTGTTTAATTTTCACTTTTAGACGAGTCAACAAGCAGAAGCAGAGGAACTCTTTCCCTCCTAACTTTATTCACTCGTTTGACTCGACCCACATGTTACTGACGGCTCTCAAGTGTTACCAGGAGGGAATAGTATTCTCATCTGTACACGACTGCTACTGGACGCATGCCTGTGACGTCGATAGGATGAACGAGGTAAATAGCACAGAGCTTTGCTTCTATGATCGGTTATTGTATTTGTTTTTGTGGTACTTGCTAAATATTTCTTTTGTGCAATTCACAAAAGTAAAAGTTGCAAGATGGTTAATGTGAAAATGATTTCACACTCTAAAAGGAGTACTCAGTAATCAGTACTGTCATCATGTGCAGACATGACAAATGCTTCACTGGATTGAACAATTTTAAGTATTCTCTCAATTTGGTGGTTTGGAAGTAAGGTTAGGTTAGAGAGATTCTTTCCCAAACTTTCTAGTTTATCTTGCCTGGTTGATCCTAGCTCTAAATTTGGAGTTGTCCTCAGTTGTTAAATTTAACTGTACGAACTACAAATTCAGTATTTTTTATTACCATACATTATTTTTATATAACTGGCTTGAGATTTTTATTTTATCATTGGCTCTTGTTTGTTTATGGGTTGAAGGTTTTCCATCATGAGCTGATGGATTATCAGAAAGCTCACTGGATACAATTGGTTTGTTTCTTTTCTTTCATAGCTGTGCCGAGATGCATTCATCTCAATATACAAACAGCCCGTGCTCGACAATCTATCCAGGTACTTCATCGAGAAATATGTAGACCATGATACAGGTGACCTATTTCTGTCTCAGCTTCTAAGCAAAGTTCCGGCCCAGGGTAAACTTAACCTAGATGATGTTAAGAAATCGGAATATTTCTTTAGCTGAACAGTAGAATAAGCTGGATAGGTGACCAACGATTGCACATATATTCTCTATAACAGTTGTGTCAGTGTCCAACAAATGCCCTATGTGGTGTTCAGATACTGCTCAGTTAGCCAAAATTATGGTAGCATGTGATGTGATGCAATTAAGTGTGTATGATAGAATGTAAAATAGTTTGTAAATTACGCTTGTAAATAATTTCTTCATTATAGCTGTTGATACTGAAATCATGTTTGTAGTGCTGAAATTTTTTTATGTCTGAATTGTATATTCACAAAATTATTATCTGGTGTGTTTTGTGCAAAAGTAATTATTGCTGTGAACCAATGTGACTGAAATCTGAGCATCGAGAAGGTTGGTGTGTATATTTATGGGATGCTGCTTACAAAGCTTTTACCAACAACTGCTGGGTGTTTATGAGGCATAACCCACAATAATAATATTTTTTGAAAGTGCAACTTTTCACAGCCATGATAGCTCTCCCATTACTGTAAGTGTAAATGGTGCTGTTAGCTATGCTTTAGTCTTTATAAATACTGGTTTTGTTTGATGGAATACAAGGTGCAATAATGAAAGATGACTGTTAAAATGACATTAACTTAAATTTTGATGACAGTTGAATTTTTAGGCAAATCACATACTATACATTGAAAATGAATATTAACTGCAAGTCTCAGTACCTAGGTATAAATGTTTTGAATTGGTGCAATACTCAGTACAATGAACTAAGGTTTAGTTCATTGCTCAGTACCAAGGTATTGGGTGTATCGAATTGATGCATTGGGTCCTGTTTGGGTGGTCTATTGCATTATTATATGGGCTTGTGGTTATTAGAAAATCATTGAGAAATCTAAACAAAGCTTGCACTGGATTGGTTGCTTGACAAATAGCTGACCAATCAAATGTGTGGAATTTGTTGTTTACCTTTTTATTTGACCCCCTGACCTCAGATAGACAATCAACAACCACGTGTGTGCTTTCTCCTATTCTTGCTCACATGTGGAGTGTAGCTAGCACTCTCAACTGCTTTCGTTCACCCTGTAGATATACAAAGTTGTCACCAGTTGAAGTTCTGTTCACTAATTCTGTGTCCTAGAAGGTTAATCACTGTCTGGTCACGGTATGTGTTGTTTTGTCTGACAATGAGCAATCACTCAATAGTCTTTTTGTGCAAAATACATGTGTAACTGTTCCTAGAATAAGTGGTCCCTTTTCATCTCTTCTTGTATTTTTTGGTAACTGTTCAATTTTAGCCTTGCTACATATCTAATTGCTGTGCTATTGTGTCATGCAATGTATACTTTACCTCATTGTCCAGTCAACCCTTGAATGATTGATGTTTTTTTCCTATCCCAACCTCCAAGGACATGTTGAAGTAACCATGTAATACAATGTTACTGTTAGTTACTTTGTATTGTCTTGATTTTTGTCCTGGTGTACCGCTCAGATGAGCTGGCTCACTCGGTGCTTACTTTTGGTTAAGCGTTGGCTTGCTTTCATAATGGCACGAAAGTAATCTGATGCTGCAGAAACCTTCACTCCCATACATTCGACTACCATTTGTAACATGCTTGAGCTCATACAGTACAGGTTATTTTACGGATAGTTGTCATTTATTCGCCTTTTCGTTCTTAGTTAGGTGACGGTGAAGTCTGTATACTAGTTCTCTGACTGCAGGTTACTATTTAGAACTATTGGGCTAATATCTTGCTGAGCTTCTTCTTTTCATGTCTTCTCTGCTTCCATTAACAATTTACACTAACATCATGCGTTTTCGATGGGACAGATAAACCTATACCAAATATACCTGACGCTTCTAGGCTACCCCCACAAAAGTCAAAATTATGGGATGGTATTTTTAGAGACCTTTATCCATTAGGAACTTGCATGAGGACAGATGATAGGGCTGGTGTATAACGTCACTCTTGAAGAATACTGCAGGAGGGACATGGTTTGAGTGTTAAAATATCAGCCGTCTGTTCTTGACGTTTGAGGTTTTGAACAAAATAAAGTTCAAGGTTTGTGGTCAGATATGCGGCTTTTTATACTGGAGATATGTTTGTTTATGCAACATGTTATATTAATATTCTGCAATCCGGCTTTCATCATCATCCAGGTTGTGGAAAATTGATCTACCAGGCTAAGAGCACAGGTGTATCTTGGAATGTATTGAGATACCAGCATAAATTCTTGTTAACGAAGGTGGTAAGATCAGTCAAGGAGGTGACGAATCATAAACAAATTGAAGCTGTCTGATGCTGCATCAGTATGACTGTTGGCGGTTGAGTTGAAAGACGTTGGATACTTGAAGGATTGGGAAGAAATTGGATGGTCAAGGCTAACAAAGACTGACATCTAGATTTATTGTGGTGAGTCGAAAGTTGTTGACTAGGATGCAACCACCAACGCTCAATTGATTTTTTGCTGTAACTCGACATGATGTCATCACAATCTGCTTTGTCCAATTGGCTTCGCCATCACTTTTTTATCTTTCTCGTCCGTAGCAGGTCTTTGTCTCGACTCAGGTGTCCTGTCGTTTTTTGTTTTTGTATAAAATTTTGTATTAAAATTCGCAGAAGAAAACTAAAAAAAAGGAAGAAAAAAGGTAAGCCCTACTACCCATTCATTCTATTATAAACATAAGGTGTCACAGCCCTCTTAGTTTGAGTTAACTTAAGACTGCTCTCTGTGCTCGTGTAGTCTGTTAGTCAGTGTTTGTTCTACCATTTTTGATTTTCAAGCCCAGATGAAGTTGACAAATGAGTTTCCTGACTTTCTACACAGCACAGACTTTTGCTCACAGTGCTAAAACTGTTACTAACCGTTATTAGTAGTAGAATAGTGTCTCAAAGATCTCAAGTAGATGGCACTCATCTTTGTGTTTGTATTTACTTAAGATTCTTTTGTGAGATTGTCTCTTTCACTGTGAAGTTTAAAAGTAAGGTCTACCTCAAAACCACTGAAGTTTCTATTAGCTATCATTTTTAACAGTTGATGACATTTCGAATTGTTTTTTTATCAAGACTAAAATTGAATTGGATTGCAGTCGGTTCTGTTCTGAGAGTTAGATGTGAGCATGGTAATGATTTCTTGGCTTGGAAGTGAGCATCTGATGTCAACAGGCGATCACATCTTTGGCCATTTCCTATTTCATATACAACCCATACAACCCCATCAAGTGACATCTTGAAACAGGTTGGCAATTGCCAAACAGGAGATTGATTTATTTGATTCAGCCTTCTTTTGAATCTAAGCGTTGTTTATGACGTTCTTTGCATATCCCATTAGCTTTGGTGTTGTTGGCCTGCAATCTGGCTGGGTTTCTTTAAAAAAATTAGTGAAATGTTTCAGAAAAGAAATGAGCAGTGTCAGTGCCCTGATAAGCCAAGCTCTAGGCTGTCTTTGTGGTATTCTTACAGCATCGATCACTTCAGTAACAAGATTTTTGATAATTCTAAGAGGATTTAGCGGTTTTGCCTTTTTATACGCCAGCCATGTTATGTAACACTTTCATTGAATAGTTGACAAGTTGCTTTATATCTATTCAGGCCTGTCAACAATGTTCAGTTCTGTCTAGCCTAAGCACTAACTAGGCCCAGCTACTTAGGCTTTCGTTATGGAATGATCTGTCTTATTTCTCTTCCTTTCCATGTTTCTATCTGTCCGTTGTATTTCATCAGATTAACTCTGCTCATATGGTAGGGACAAATGGTACTCCCAAGCTTAAATTTGATCAATGTTTACTGTCTAACTTTATTCCAAAAAACTTTGCATTGTTGATGCAATCTGCATGACAGTCAAGTCAAAACAAGAGCGAGCGAGAGATGTCCTTTGAAATTGTGTGTTTGTTTGTCCATGTTGGCTTCTCTTGGTACAAGCTTTAAATTTAACAAACTGTCGGTTTAACGCCACAGCGAAGATTGAGCAGTTTTTGCTGATTTAGCAGGCGTGATCATGATGCATTGCTTCGAACCTTCTTCCACCAAACGAAACGCCGACAGGTAGGGTTTGTGAATAATTTGCGTAAGTCGTTAATTGAGTTTGATTGCCCTAAATATTCTATAGTTTTTACAATTGTTAAACTTTATATTTTATTTACCTATGCTAATGGACATATATTATTATTTTGTTTTATATCTTACAATCAGTGAATGCCTCGGCTCAAGGCGTTTGTATTTCTTTTCATTTGTATTCAGTCTCAGACTTGTATGAAAATTTATTTGCATTCGCTGGCACAGTATGTGACTTATACAATATCTGACTGCAATAACGCATCATGAGGCAGCGCTTCTATCAATATTATGCTAGTCATGTTTATTGAAAGCAAAAAAACTGGGAGAGTTTTTTTAAATGTTGTTTTATCTGTAAGCTTTTAAATCTCTCACTTGACCATGAAATTTTAATGGACTTTCCCTTTTAATTTCTGTCAACATTATGCCGAACAACCTGCAGGTTCCCTGAAAGCACATCATTGTGTTATCAAACAGCTCCGCTCAGCCCTATAATTATTCTGCATTGTTGGGAGGTGAATTATGGCACATTATATCAATTCTGAGGCTTCAGAGCTGGTCCAGGATGGTCTTTTGCAATTTTGAAAATTATATGCTTGTACCCTAAGCTCAAGATACCCTACTTGATTATAAAAATTGAAAGCTAGCAGTAGTGATTATGGCACATGCTATCATACCAAGGACTCCTTGATCATATGATACATCTGTGTGGACTGTCTGATTTAGGACTTCGGCAGGCAAGTTGTCGCAGGTGCCTGCGTTCCCATAATAATCTATTGATAACTAAGTGGTATAGGAATAGCCCATCTAACAGTAAAATGGGTGTAATACAATAATGACACAAAATTGCTGAGTCGTCTGAGCTGGCTATGCTTTGATAAAACTTTGTAAGTTTTGGACAAAAATTCGACTGGATCATAAGATGATTGTAATAAATTATACTCCCTGGTTCAACCATAGTAAGATGTTTTTTTATGGAAACTAGGTTATGTTAAGTTATAACTTCGGCAAAGTCTGATCTTTTCAAGTAATATCAAATGATACCTACTGCTAGCAGAAAATCAGACTGAAAAGTACTCCATTATTGATTGATATTCCAGCATTTCATCTTTCTATTATTATCTCACAAAGGTAATCGAAGTTCATGGTTCCCTTTCCCTGAGGTGATGATATTAGCAGGGCTGCTTTGGAGTGATTAAAATTAATTGAATAAACTTAGAGGTGATGATGCCTGCGAAAACAAAAGTTTATTGATAAAGTAATTGAAAGTCTTGAAACGGGTATCAACCAAGGCATGCCACATCAAATGCTGAAGATAATTATTATGAAATGAAAAGTGGAAATTGTTATTATATTAAAAGGGTGGAACTACTGGTTAGATCACCAAAGTGTGTTGGGGACTAATCACTCTATTTCTTTTGTGCGCTTTCAGCCTTCCCATGGCCAATTGCAGGGCAGTTTAGTATTGTTTTGTCCAGTGTTGAATATAAATGGGCTCTTATTGTGTGATAGAGGACAATTTTAGATGAGAAATTATTCTATTTTAGACTAAAGAGAGACACTACGGTGCAGCGATCGTTGAAAGAGCCAATTTCCATCATTGTTGGCATATCAAGCCTCTTACAAAATCTTAACAAGCTGACGACCACTCTGCATTTGTCTGTGAACTTTCGCTGGGATAACACCACTCCGTCCGTTTGTCAGACTGGTACGTGGCAAACTTGAGACTCGCTCAGTGAATGCTGGCTTGGTATCTTTCATGTGGTAAGACAACCTACTAGTTGCCATCACAGGGTTCATGGAGGCGCATATTTTATTTGAATCATACGGGCTTTTCTTGGTACTTTGTTTTAAGTCGTAGGCATTAGGCATGCTTTCGTTCCATCAAAGAGTAATAATATTAGATAAAATAGTTTTACTCGGAGATGCCTGCCTTCCTCTACGATAAATGATAGTAAGTGTGTCAATCTTAATTCCACCATTAATAGTAAAGCCGGCTCATTCATATTGTGGTTACAATAACAAATCAACACTGAGAATTGGCCTGGCGGGGTAGACATGTGCAAGCTATTCAATTATTATCCTTCATGCTGTTAGTTGATGTTTGTGTAAACTGAAATATCAACTCCCTCCAATCTCATAATAAGTCGAAACAAATTATGACGAGGCAGCTTGCTTTCCTGCTAAATACTGATACATTCATACTGCGGACAGACTGCAATTATAAATGTGATGACTTATTTATTACCCAGTACTTTGTTGGGTAGGGTTAACCCATTGGTTGAGAATTCATAAAACCAGTAATGTGCTGCCATTAAATTTTGCTGAGTTTCAGTGTATGTTAGGTTATGGCTAGGCTGATCCACATATATTCCTGCCATAACTTTAAAGCCTAAGATTTTTGGTATTTTGTCAAAATGTGTCTAGACCATCTATCCTCCCTCTAATGTTTGACGATCAGTAGGCTAGAAAATGGTAAAATAATGGTTGCTGAGTTATGAATGCGTTGCAGGATTTATGCTGGTTATTTTCTCATTATTTCTCACAATTTTGTGTTAGTTGTTGGCATATCGTGTGTGTATTTGGGTTAATGCTCTAGATTGCCAGAAAAATAGAAAACTGCTGGGGCTAGTAGAACAAGGACCAGCGTAACACGCTTTTATCAAATTCAATTTTCCACGCTCCTTTTACATAACATCCTCTGTCCCTGCCAATTTAAACAGATTTCCTGACCCGACCCCTCAATCAAAGATATTTCCCATAAAGGTGATTATGGGAATATTCGCCGACATTGTTCAAAGAAAATTAAACGTTCTAAAATGCCTTCTATGTGTACCATAATGCCTTGCTGTCCCAGTCTGGCCTTTTATTTGCTAGGTTAGCTCTAGGTGTGATGTTTTGTCTACACTAAGTGACTTATATAATATCACTAAATAATAATATAATAATTCTTAATCACATTTTATTTGCGTTCAAGCAAGTCATACATTGCATAGGGCGCATTGAACTTAGTATCAGAACGAAGTCTATATACCACAGCCTTGTCTAAAGCGATTTGTGTCATTTCAAACATTGAAACTTTCTCCGTATGCTAATAAAATTATAGCTTTAGAATACTCGATGTGTATAATAAAAGGCAATACAGATTTAGTAGTACTTGACTGGGGTTAATCTGAATTTGTCCAGACTCCCCGCCGCGCGAGTTTGTCGACGCTGCTGAGTGGAAAATGTCTACAAGATTCTTTTTGACCACGTCCATAGCGCTCAATCACCAAACCTGTGTGACTAAGTGGAAAATATCTACAAGGTGTTTTTGACCAAGACTTGACCATAGCATAGCGCTAAATTAACATACCTGTGACTAAGTTGGTGACAGCTTTTCAATCAATTCCCTATTTTTTTACCAAGACTTGACCAAGCGCTCAATTATCAAACCTGCGACTAAGAATTTGGCTATAATTTCTCTATCAATTCGTTTTGCCATGCAAATGATGAAACCATGGCTAGATCTTTTTGACCACAAAGCATAGTTCTGCAATCCACCTTTTCTGGGGGTTAAACTTGGACAATAGTGGAACTTGTACAAGTGGTTGTTTATTGGATGTGGAAGGTTGTCAGGACCTGGTATGAGGTAACCCAGTGTAGGCGGACAGGACAACGTTTAATTAATCTTCTTGAACCTGTACATAAATCAATCAAAAGACTATCTCCTACAAATTTTCACATACTCGGCTATTTTGCCTTCCATCAGGATTTTGGGACGTTAGTGAAGTGTAATCCAACCGCAATTATGTTAAATGAGCTCACAAAGAAACGCTAGGCAAAAAAAAGCAGATTAAAATAACTTTCTCACCCATCCTCATCCTCTCTTTGCTACTACTGGAGGCATTAGGGTGACTTCAATAGGCCTTTCTCAAATTTTCTGTTATATAAAATAACTTCTCCTTGTGGATCTTGACTCGAAGTCTTGTGGTTTTCTTTATGACATATTCTTGCACATATAATGCTAACACCATTATAATATATAATTTAGTTCTCCAAACTACATCCATTTGTGTGAACCAAAAACTGGCCGCGATTATGAGGGTTGGCTCTTGAAAGTTGGCCCTAATGCCAGATGTTTCTTTTTGGCTTTGTTGTTGAAATGTGCCGGTATGTGTAGGTATATATGAAGACATTCTTTAAAACTGATTTAATACTACTTACAGCTTAGACAAAGATAGTACCTCTCGTGACAGCTGAATATCAGAGATCTGGAGACAAGCCTGCTGCTGTTTGGAATTATCACCCTAGTCTGCTGATATTATATAACTGACAATGAATGCCGTGGCAGCCATGCACACGGTCTCACCCCCTGTTCAGATGTCCGCCCCTGTTATGATGTCACTATCACAGACAAACTCAACAACAGAGAATTTACAGGCGTTTAGCAATACCAACATAAAGGTGAGTGGTGCCAATACTTAGTTATCCCTCCCCACTCTCACACTGAGAGTGTGGGTGGGCCGCTATTTTTGAGGACCGTTATATCTGAGAAGATATTTCTCTTTTAGAGGGGTTATAGACTTTCCTGTAGGATGGTAGCAAATCCTACTTTGCACTGAAAATACTATGTCTTTCTCCCTGATGCTTGTCAACAAATGGGAATTTGTTGATTTTGGAAACAGGAGACCGTAGGTGGTGATGCACTTTTTGTTTGATTGGAGGATACTAATGAAATTTATGACAGGAGTCAGTCAGGATGTCCATCCATACAGTAACGTGGCTAGCTTTGCCATGCTGTGCCGTTGCCATTTAGACTAAAGATTCCCAGCTGGTACACATTATTCCCAGAACTCACTACGCACTACTAGTAATTCTAAAATAGTCATGATCATGACATTCAATCTTCAGTGCAAACTGAGCTCTTCCTTTTTTTCTTTCTGTGATGTCCTGCCAACCACAAGCTAAGATCTTCTTTAACCTCAGACAGATAAAAATGTGTGTGACTAGTATCAAAAGTAATGTCATGTTGAAGTCAATGGTCACAAAAGTAGTCTGAGCCACAAAACTACCCAGACACTTCACTGACTTGCTCCCTCTGTTGGACCAAGGAGTTAAAGAGTCTCTAACTCCTTGGTTGGACGGACAGAGACAGGGCTCATTAATAAATATAATAGCTTTTATTTCGGCACAAAAAGCCGGATTTCAGTAAGCTCTACTATTAGAATAAAAGGCATGCAACTGCTACAGTTCAGGACCCGATCATGTATACGCAATCCGTATTGATAGCTTATTGATGAGTGATTGACAATGAAGCTGGAAGTTAGTTGACATCCATCCAACAGAAATGGGGAGATTAGCGCTTGACGTTTTTCTGTAAAAAAGTAAAAAAGAATTGTCTGATATCGTAAGTCCCTCCATCTGAGAAGGGTCGGATAAAAGAGCCACCAAGGTCGTTAAAGCCAAACAATGCTAAACTAACCAAAGGAATTCATATTTAAAGTGCAAAGTGTACTCAGGTTATTAAAAAAGGGCCTCAATGATATGTTAATGTAAATCCTAAGCTCTCAAGATATTGTATTGTACTGTTGTAATCCTCCTCCAACTGTTCTACCATGACCCTTCTTTGACCCTCGGAAATGTAATGATTGATATTGTCTTGTTATTCATGAAACGTCTTTCAAAAATTCTTAATTTAACTTTCATTTTTTTTCCTGTGATAGCTGATGGACACATCCCCGCCTGTAGTGAGCCCTTCCTCATCAGGCACGGGAACGCTTAAAGATGAGCAGGCCGCTTCCTCACCGGGCTCATCCACAAGCGCCGAAGATTCTCCGAGCAAACGTGAACCTGACTCAGACGCTATCAAGATGTTTGTCGGACAGGTGAGAGTAAATCCCAATGTTGTGATATGATGCTCAGTGTTTCTTGCTATGTGTTGGCAAGGTGGTAACCACGTTTTGCGAGCAAGACGCTCTCAAATGGTGCTCTTCATTGAAAAATACGATGAGTTTGGTAGAATAAGGGGATGCAACTCCGCACATCAGCTGCCTTGAGAGCAATGTCAAAGCAAGGAGTTAAAGTCTTTAACTCCTTGGTCAAAGGCATTGAAACCAAGTAAGAGGCGTTCTGCTGAAGGTGCAGTCGTATCTGAGGTCTATTATAGCAGCAGGTTAGGCCCCTATACCAGTATAATAACCCAATTAATTTTGGGTAGGGGGCCAACTTTACATCAGATGCAAAAACAAAATGACTGTCATGTGGTTCAACACTAACTACTAAGCACCCTCTGATTTTATGACCCCATCTGTAAGTTGCTGTATTTAGTCCCATGTGTGAGCTTAGTAGGTTATTCCATGTGGCACCATCTTTACTCTGGTGAGAAGCCACGTCAACAGCCATCATCAGCGCCGAACTCCTGGTATGCTGAATATACCCACAGCAGCTACCAGCATTCTGGCTTTGTATCTTAGATATGTGATGTGAAAAGAATGCTTTGAAAACAACCTGGTAGCACACATCTCGCTATTTCATGTGGAAACTGAGTCATTATGTCAACCACGGAGTTGCAGACAACTCCTTGTATCAACTAGGTCTTATGGAGTTTTTGCACCAGCTGCTGTTTGTCATTTTTAAACCACCACCATCAGATTATTAAATGAGTTTTATGCGTTTATTATAAAGCCATCTACTCAGAAATCCTCCTGATTTGACCACGTATTTTTGGAGGGTTTTACAAAGAGATCCATCCATTTGAACCAATTATTGTTTGGTTGATGGTAAGGTGCCGTATGAGTCATGGTAATCATCGAATGGTTGGCTGCTTCAATAAACAATGACTTGGAAGTCACCACATTTATTACTATCACCATCATTGTCCAAACATCATGCTGGTTCCATTTGGCAGCCAACAGTGTAGCTGTGTAGGCCTATAGCATTTGGAGTTTTCCATGGTCAGTGTTTGATTCTAGGAATCACAGCACTCAGAACTGAAGCGTAGTGTGTCAGTTCAATCGTTTAATGTCATGATACCCTCAGCTGCTGTAATAAAGCCAAGTCACTGCCCCCCCTCTCTTTACAGTGGATTCGTTTAACCAGCTCAATCCACCCCTCTTAGATCGCCGTTCAAAGCTGTACTTGTATGATGCGCTAGTAGGCTACGAACAATGGCTTATCATAACTATTAGTATTTTTCTGCTGGTAGGTGCCAAAGACGATGGACGAGTCAGAGCTAAGGGAGATGTTCAGTAAGTACGGAGACATATCACAGCTGAACGTGCTGAGAGACAAGGCTACAGGCGCCCATAGAGGTTAGTCACTATTTACTCTGATAGACAGGTTGGGGCCGTCGGACGGGGGGGGGGGGGGGTGGCAAGAGTCTGGGGGGCTCAGACTAGGTAGTGTGGAATTTTAAATATATAATGTTGTTGTATAACTTCCCATGGGCAGCTTGGGAACTAGTGGTGAACGTTCGGGTCATAGAAAATGGCGTTGGAGTGAGAAAACTGCTTGTGTGATGTGAGTGCGCTGCCTGATTCAGTTTGAAAAGTCGTTACCCTGAATTTTGCCATAGCATTTAGGTGAATGCAAATATGCTACCAATTTACCATGTTTTGGAGTTGCCATGCTGTCACATGGTCTAATATGATCTTGTGTTTTGGATCATAAGACCTCAAAGATGCAATATAGTAGATGAAGAATAATATATATGGCACAGGAATGAATTGTAGAGGGTTTCATGAAGATATATCAACCATCTAGTTGACAAAAGTCAAAACAAGCAAAAAACATGATAATATTGACTCTTGAAGCCACGAGCTAATCCCACCAGACGATAACATAACAACACATTCAGTGGTGGTCACAATTCAATTGTGTGTCCCATTTGAGGCTACACAGGTGGTTTTTGATGGCTAAATCATGCTTGATGGTGTGCAAGATGGTTTTGCAATCAAAAACCCATGCATTGCAAACAAAGGTGCCATCTTATAAGTCACAGCATCATATTTCTGAATCACATCTCGATTGAAATGACCACAAGGAGAATGTTGTTGTTATGCGATGACAGTCGTATGTAAAGGATGCAGTGCCTGTTGTCATCTATAACTGGATTATGATACAAAGAAAAGATAAAAACCTTGGGTTGACCCTGTGCGCCATTCAAGTGGTCAGAATTAATAAAAAAGACTCTTGACAAGTACTCTCCCATAATGTGGAATGAAACTCTATCCTTTGTTTGTGATGAGTGTTGTCTCGGACTCCGGGCCTGTAGTAAACCTAACAAACTAACATTAGTTTTTGATGACAGTTGCTAACAGGTTGTGTGTTTATGGTTTTGATAGCCGACTCATGATATTCTCGTTGATTGCACCCATTATTAATAGATTGAAGAGAGTTTGACATAGGAGATTGACTATATTGCCTTTGCCTACTACATTTTCATTGACTTGAAGTTAGGTTACAACCTCATCCCCAGCCTTCTTCCCTCTTCCTCCTCCGCCCCACATACACTACTGACATAACATGTGGGGAGGTATCATAATGGTGGCTGTTGATGTACATTTATTGTAGCCAAATATATGATGAAACACATAAGTTGAATAAAACAGGCGACAAACGCAACAACCCCTCTCGCACAGCCAATTTCACTGCATACAAGCTGATTGTGAATAACGACTGCTCAATTTTCAGAAAAAAAAGTGGTACACTTGTAACTAGAACATACTGGTAATTACCTCAAATCTTGTCATGTTATTGCACTGTTATACAGACCGCCTGGCTCCAAATTTCTTCTGATCACGCCACCTAATACACTAGCATGTCATGAGAACATTCATATCTTAAGTGGAACATTTCAATACCAGAACTGTAAAGATGAGAGATAATTTTTATTCAGTTTTACCTGCAATTAGGTGGTGAATTTACAACAAACATATTCTGAGAAGAGACAACTCTTAAAATTGGGCATTTGATATAGGTCTGGCTTTTACATCTTTGAGTTCTGGGAGATTCTTATGATTGTGATTGGTGTGCGCCTCGCTCCATTTGGTTTGTGTACTTTTAATGTCTTATGATCTCCCTTAGTTATAATCCCAAGTATTCCTCTTCGCTTTGTCAGCGCGCTCATCGTTGTTGCATACCCTCATGGATCTTCTCCTCTATATTATTTCTGAGCTCATTGTTTGATTTCTTGGCAGAGTGATGTAATATCCTTCACAATCTCTAATTGCAATCATGTACACTGCACAGCCTTGCTCTCTGTTTCATACCATTATGACTATTCATAATAAACTTACTTGTTGATGGCATTTGTTCTGATTTTATCTTTGTTGCTTGAAGGACATTACCCCTACTAAATTCAAGGATGTATGAAAGGGTCCAACTTTATGAGTTTGACATCATTCTGGCTGCTGAACTGGCTATGTGGTTAATTTTGCATGCTGTTGCTCATCATCACCTTTAAGTGCATCTTATCAGATTTCGGTCACTGTCTCCTCAGGTACGATTTGAGCATAAGGGAGGATACGCCCTGGTACAAATGGTGCTGCAATCCGTGGAATTGTCAACTCTCTGGATCATCCACTCAAGGGCGCATGGTCGATGACTTTTGAGTCAACAAGTTTAGTTTCTTTGTACCACTTTGCTGCTTATGATAGCTACACAACAATTATTGTGTATATTTCTATTGGATTTGCTCAAATTTAGAGGTTTATTATTTGATTGGCAATAATTATTGGTTGACAATATCAACCTGGTGTTCAATAACCCCTGCAATCAGGTTTTAAAGGCTTCCGTCACCATCATGGACAGCATAAACAGCACTAAATCTTATTATTGTCGTCATCTCACCTGTCGCAGGCTGGAACGAGTGGATATTATTGATGAGAGCAATGTCCTATCCGGATATTTCAAAGAATTTCCAGCTGCTGTAATTAAAATTTGAAAATACTACTGGTTTAACTCTTCAAAGTTCCTTTTTTGTTGCCCCTGTAGACAGCCAACAGACATCCTAGTCATTCCACTGTAAATTATAGCCCATTATTTATCGCTTTTGTCCTTGCTACTTGATTATTTAAACTACGGCTCTATGTAATATTTATACACAAATTCAGAATTAAAAGTGTTTTGAATTAAATTTAGTGAATGGGGATAAACTGACATGATGGTATGGAACTGCTAGACTAATCCTTAGTTTGATGACAATGACTTTTCTTTGGTTTAATGAATTCCTTTTCATACATGAGGAGGCTCTTTCTAGTCGACACTGGATGGACACCTGCAATAAAGACTGGGCTACTGGCGTACATGCCTGTCAGTTACTGTCTGACTCCCTGACTGGAAGCAGACTGTAGCGTGTGTAGTTCTCACTTTGATTCAGTATCTGCATTGCAAAGCAACAAGTCGGATTGGATTATTCATTAGAAGGCTGGTAATAAAAGTGGAGCTGCTGCGGATATTTATCCCTTCTAATATTTCTATCAGCGGGAGTGAAATTTGGAAAAAAGGAGAAGTTTGCACAGGTTCTATAACTGGATTAACAACAGGCTTTCCGGTTGGTGGATGCCGGTTGGTGGATGCCGGGTAAACAAGGTATGATTACTTGAACATGACATGACCAAGTGGATTTTAATGATATCGACATTGTAACTTGTGTAGCCCGTACAGATGGACGCTTCAAACTTTTGCATTGTAGATGATTTTGACGACTTCACCGCTGAACATTCACAATCTTGTACTCACTAGGCACTCAAGCACACTTTGTCCCTAAAGCGTGCACTAGTATTCCTACAGATCTTCTTATCATGTCACCTTTATCTAGAGTAAACATTGTAAACCCTGTCGTGTGGCATCATTATCTCTACTCTAGGGGCACGTGCCTCTTTTCTCATCTCTGTGTTTGCTACCCGGTGTTCATTTGAATGGTAATCACTGGTTATTTTATTCATTTGTAAGAGTTCCGGTGGTTATGGAATGCGGACACAACTCCTTAGTGTGAGGAATTGGATCTGCAAATCTTAGGCTTTGAAACTGGTTTAGGTTAACTTCGTTTTAATTGCATCCCAGGAATCCCTGCGCTATATAATAATCTATATATCAATATGTATGCCATATCACATTCTGAATATGGTGGTCCCTGTCGGTTTCGCATTGGTGTTGCTGGCTGCGCTCTTGGCAAGGACAAAGATCAATTATATTTGGTGCGTTTTCTCCATTCCAAAGGTGTGACATGGTAGATGGGGGACCGCTGGTACGCAAGTGTACATGTACTCTTATTCATTTTGTTCACTGCACCATAGCTACAAAAAAGCTAAATGAATTGTGAATTATAAATCTCACACAAAAATAAATTATACCAAAATCTTGATGTATTATAAGCTATATCTGGTTGCTTTATATAGGTAGTGGTTTTTCTCATCCTGAAATCCATCTACCCAGTCCTCGCCTAAGGCCCAGTCCTCGAGTTTCTGTTGTTCTTATTAGTCTCACTGTCTGCCTCCCTGCCTGCACCCAGGGAGTTTGGGACCCTGCTGCACTTACCAGACTACACTAGACTGTCTGTTGGGGGTTTCCTCCTCTTGCCTTCCTTACCTACAGTCGACACCTGAAATCTCAAGCTTGAATTCATCTCGCTTCAATTCACCACGTTTGCTAAACAGAAGCAAATTAAATCCATCTGTCATGCCCTGAATATTGATGGCTTACAACAATGATTTACAACCTCGGCTATCTCTATAATCAACCAGGTACACTAAAACGGTGATAAAGTAATTAAAAAAGTCACCACTACATTGAACTCGCAGAGGAGAGGTTCATCGGAATGATTGATGGTGAGTAAAATCACCCATTTGTTGAGGTTTTTAACTCTTTGAAGAGCATGCTAAATTATTTTTAACTGAGTCTCCTGGTTGAGTGGATTGCTACCTCTTATCTCCTGCTATCTCTGTTCCTATCTACAAGGTGCTGTAGCTACAACTCCTTCACATATTATTCACGTGTTTCCATCTGATAAATCTGTAGTAATAATTCATTATTCTACGACAGTCTTCAATTTCGGGCTTCGATTTCAGTAAACACTATAAACTTGAGCGGGTGAGTAAATTTGGCATTGCTTCATATGGACATGCACAATGTGTTTCTGCAGACTTTATATATTTTTCGAGTTGAGTCTCTAGTTGGTATGGTTTTGTTAAGTTGAGGTGTTGTTTTCTCGTATCAAGCAATTCTCTGTTGTTGTGTTGTTGTTTCAAAAAATGGCTAGGTGAAGACAATAATCTTAATTAGTGTGAAGGTGACTGGAAGCTGGACCAGACCATGGTGTGTGTGTGTTTTTTTTTGTCAGTAGACTGACGATTAGGTTTTGCTTGTGATGGTGAGCAATATGCTGTTGAAACTCATGAAAATTCCACCTGTTTAATTCCAAATAGCAGCTAAATCACCGTGCTCATCCACTTAGCTTACTACCTACTAGGGTGGAGGGGAGCTGAAACTACTGATAACGCTTCACACTAAAAATTTGATATTATTATTCAGGGCAAAGATATTATTAGTCATATTTGCATACCTATTTGTAAAGACCTGTCAATTGTCATTAGTCAACTTAGGGTGATGGCATTTATTTGCCTTTTTGTCAGATTCAATTAAAAAAACGTTAAAACCATTTTTATAGCTGCAGCGCTCACAAAGTTTGTAGTAAGGCTGCTTGTATAACTTGCAGGCTAGGGTGGCCTTTCCTTTCATGTCACTGACTCTAATTGCTTATGAGAAATCCCATCATGTCTGCGAGTATAGACTGTTGTGCGTGCTAGGTCAAACTGGATGAAAAAGGATTCAACCGTATATACAGCTGAGCACAAGAGAGCATGTAATGTTTAGGGAGATCTTTTGTGATATGGAGAGTATAATCAGACGTTGATTCTGTAAAGCCCTGCACTGAATAACGGTTGATGTGGTGTAACATGCGATTTCTGAGTGCATAATCAGCTTGAGCCGACGACTCCCCATGACTAAATCAGAAGAATCGAGACTAATGTATCATTAAATCTTAAATCGCTCTCCGTCAGCGTAATAAGCTCGCCGGTATGCTTAGAAACTGATTCCTTATCGTTCAGATCTCGAGTTATTGCCTTTCTTCCCGAAGGAAAACCTATCAGTATTGTTTGTAAACAAGCTACCTGTAGTCGTTGTAAAGCATGTCATGTCTGGCAGCTAAGGTTCACTGCTGCCGCTGATCTCTTTAGAGGAAGCGTTGCTTGTTGATGGATGTGTACCCATTTCTTACTCGATCTTTTTCTGACTATGGTAAGCATCTAGCTCTAGCTATTCAGTCTGTTTCGCTTTTTCAAAGTGTACTCTTGTTTGCAAACTAGGCAAAAAATGAAGGGAGTTCATTGATCTGAGTTTATTTGAAATCGGGAAGTTCTGGAACTACATCAACTGATCAACGAGCCAACTGAAAATTCAGTCAAACCATGCTATATTCTATGTATGGTTTTCCTTGATTAAGGAGCTAAAATAAACCGTGCCTTGATGGTAATGATTTATATCAACCAACAAACAGATATTTGTGCTGGGAAACAGTTCCGAATTTCGTGGAAAATCTTTACTCTAGAAGCCAATTAGCCTCCGGTACAATGAACTGCTCTGAGTAAACAGGATCCATGCAAAACACCAGAACGAGCGGTTTAAGTTTAGGATGAAGATCTTTCTTTTACAGTTTGTTGTGTTCAGTTCCTAGATATGGTTCAGTTGGAAAAAGTTGTTCCTATGGTCTTATTTGTTCCCATTCATGTGCGGCCTTACCAATAATGGTTCTCCCCTCTGATAATAGCAGTCATGTTACATTCGGTTTGTGCCCTTTTCAGTTTGTATGTGAACGCTGTCGGGAATCCTTTTTGTCAGCACTCCTGAAGACTCTCTACCTGCACTTGAGTACTCTCAAGAGTAATGAGCATAGATCCTACAAAATTAGGTTCTTTATTGTATATTTGTTGGAAAAGGTAGAGCTATGAATGCATGCATTAGCCCACAATGTGATGCCATTGTTAATTGGCTGTGTATGTCATAACGTTATGTCTGTATGGAAAGGAAGGCAAGGCAGCAATCTTTAAAATGCTACCAACTGTAACTGTTACAGCAGCAACTTTCGCTATTAAAGCAACGAGAAAATAATCTATTGGGCTTGAGGCAATCATATTCTTCATCCTCCTCAATCATCGTCAATCATTACTAAACTGTCATAAAATATAGTAATGGAATACTTTCCACCATCTCTATCAGACAATGAATATTCATCCAAATTAATTTGTGTAGGCACCAGAAACCATCCACTTAGCAAGACAACTGTTCTACATTCATTCTGGACTCATTTCCACCAGAATGGAATTCCACTTTACCTCTTTCCACCTTGTCCAGCCAAAAATTCTAAGCCTATTTTCTTGTTGAGATTACATGTGAATTCTTAGGATTATTGTTTGATTGATTGTTGAGCTAATTGAAGGTCATGCGAGGATTAATCTGACATAACTAGTAATTGTGTCCAGTTGCTCACCCGACAAGTGCCAAAATATTGGCGCTAATTGCCCAATTCTTGTTGTGGCGGATTTGGGCAGAGGATTTTCTGAGTGCCGAGCCCTAAACATCCATCCTGATTACGAGATCTGTCAGCCGAGGTGTCTACTGCAATGATATTAAATCGCCATGCCAGCCAGACTTGTCGAACTCTCGCAGTGCTTACCTAGAATTATGGATTTAATTAATGTTGGCCACAGCTGGAATTAAGCATCAGCTCGAATATGGCACCTCTACTCGGTGCTCCACTATCACATTGTAAGATGCTGCAGCATATCGTACATGGAGAGATATGACTTGGTTTCATGCTGGTACTTGAACCCATCTGCCTCTCATCGTTACTCTTGGTCTGCAGCAGTTGGATAAGTCTGTGATTTCGTGTCTACAAGCGGATGTGTACACGTACCCAATGCCTCACCTCATGCACAAATCAATGTGGAGACAATCGTACTATGACTCTTGTCTCTTCTGGCTAGGTTTTCAGCATATTTGTTGTCTCAATGAATTATGCTGGCAGAGATGGGATTGGAAGGACTGCCTAGTTTGTCCTAACTCAGACAAAAAAACACTCCATTGCTCCCCTTAGTTTGGCACACCTTTTGAGCTCTACACTCTTTGGTTATGTTATTGCATTTTTGAGTGGTCTTATTTATAACTAGTGGCATTACATTCAGTTGTTACAACAACACAACATGAAACGATCGAATGAATCAAATTTACCTTCATTTTTCACATAAAATGACCAGTAAAATCCAAGAAACCTCAAAGTATCTGAAAATCTACATAGTTATTTAGTTTTTTGCATTTAACTTTCACAGCCACTGAGTATAAATCATTTTGTGATTCTCAAGGCACATTAATAATGTATTAATTGCTTATTTCCAGTATTCTTCCTTTAATTTGTTGATGGTTCGAGCAGTCACTCAGGTGTGGTTGCTTTAAACTACTCTCAATTGTTAGTCCCCAAAACTCTCTCAGTCTCAAACACTTAACTCACATGTAAAACTCAGGAAAGTTCTGCTAGTTGACCATTTAAAGGGCAGATTGCGGCATCACGCAAAGAAGCCGATAGGGAACAATTAACCTGCTAATCTTCAGAGAAATGATTTCTGTCCAAACCAGGTGATTGATTTAAACCACATCAAAGGGTCCCAGCACAAAATAGACCACCATTATTTTACTATAATCCTTATATAGCCACAGACACTTGTATGAAACGAGGATGAGGGAGGCAAAATCAGGGACATGGGGAGCATGGGTGTAAGGGCATTAAACTTTTAGATGCTTTACTTAAGTTGCCTTCTCTTGATTACAGAGAACGTTACGTCACTGTCTTATTTCCTTTCTGTTGCAGGTTGTTGTTTTGTGACGTTCTATACAAGAAAAGCTGCTATAATGGCTCAAGATGAATTACACGGCAGACACACATTAGCAGGGGTCAGTATCTTTACTATATTACTGTATTTAGTTTGACCTAGACTTAGGAATTTTCACCATACCATCACACAGTAGGGATACCCTGTGATACCATTTGGTGAGCAATGCCGCCACCTAAAGGAATGTGGGGGTTAAGGGGTTTGGGTGCATAGGGAACTGTTCCCTTCGCACCCAATTATAATAACGGTCTACAGCAACAGCTAGCTAGAGGTATCAATTCCAATTCTGCTGATTCCATTCTGCATTGACGTGGTATTTGGCTGTGACTTGGCTTAACCTGATTTAGAAACCTGCCAAATGCCGTTAATCCCTGTAACAGCCTGAATCACAATATGGGTATCAAATCTGGCAAGAGAACAATAAACCCGTCTACACTGCACTAGTTAGTGGCTGTAGGTGGTTGTTACAGCAGCATTTGATGGTGAAAGCACAGCTTTGATGCCTAATTAGCAATTAGCGGGTAATTTTAGTTTGAAAGGGTGTGAAAAAGGGAAAACAAATTAAAAACGTGGTTAAATGGGATACATTTATTTACTAATTTAGAAAATTTGGTAATCATATTTTTCGTTGGATCTTAATTTGATGTTTTTTCTCTAAAGCGTATTTTTGTGAGCAGACAAAACTGATTTGCAATGACTGCTTACTAACAATTCTGACAATTCCACATGACATGACATAGGCATGCGTTTGATCTATATTTTTGAGTCAACTGCTGGAGTGGAGTCAATAAAATTGTCTGCCAACTCAACAGAGCTGAAAATGGTGCCACTCTATTAGCGATGATTAATTACATTTGCGGCCATAAATTTCAATCACCTTTAGGCATGATAATCAATCTGATAATAGCTGCTTATTGTGTCAAAATAGCTTAATTAGCTGCTTGAAATTTCATCATTGGGCTTTGGAAATTAGATAATTTTGCATCAAAGTGGCAAAGTATCGATGTTGACAATAAGTGACCATTTATGATGATGAAGTGATATATATGATGAAAAACCCCAAAAAGTCTTATTCATCACTATCTCATCACTCTCTGTGAATACCTGAAGAGAAGAGGTTTTCATGACAGGTCTAAAAACAAGAGACCAGCTTAGACATAGGCAATAGAGATTTGTCAGCTCCAGTCAAAAGGAAAACTTAGAATAAAAAACTTGGCACACCTATGATAAAGTTGAATGATACTGGTACCTTATTTTATATGTCCTATCCATAAACATATAAATACTTATTTATATGTATTTAAATATATAAATACTTATTTATATGTTTATGGTCCTATCTAAGTGTGATCTTGGTGGTCTTTGCTACCTTGGAACTGGATACATTGTGTCGGTCTGTCCGAACTTTAGGTTTAAATTTAGCCCGTCGGTCATACTGAGCTTATAGTGCAGCGAGTTGACACTAAGATCAATTCTATTCAGTGCAGGTCAATGATTAAAAAATCAATCATTGTTTTTTTCTATCCTTGAATCAGAAGGTGTTGAAATCAGTTTAATGGCCAAATATTTTTAACCTCAGACAGTCCAGGTTGTCACTTTCACAATCAACCAACCGTAACATCAAAGTCTTCTCAATATTCTACATGTCATAAGTTCGGCTGTACTAGTAGATCGGTCTGGAGTCAAAATGAAGCATGGATGTTGATTATTATCTCAAATAAAGAGTTATCCCCTTCTGTATCTTTTTTATTAACGATTATTTGTCTTATTACAGATGCACCATCCGATACAAATGAAACCTGCGGATAACGAAAAGAAAAATGGTGAGTACAACCTGACAAGTAGATAGTGTTTTACGGTGAAAAACCGTACTACTCCCAGACATAAAAAAAAACATTTTAGGCCAGCACCAGGCCCTTATACTTTGATAATTGGATCTTTAATTGTAAGGCCCACACCAGACCCTAATACCTTGATAATTGGATCTTTAAGAAAATACTCTAATTCAATATAGGTTATTAACACCTGCCAGTCTCCGGAGCTCCAATCCAATCCGCCTATCATTAAATTTGATTGCATCATGATGCCTATCAATTTCTTAATTTCAATTAATTCACACCGTTATCTCACCTATTTATCTAGTTTCACCTTCTTTAATCCTGCCCCTTGTCAGGTGGAGCCTTCCGGATTGGATGTCATGAGCATACGCAAGACGGTTCATCAATCGGCTTTTTTTTACATTGTGGCTTTTTGGGGAAACAGTTACATGCACACAAACCACTAAAGTGAAATTATTTACCAGAATTAATTAATTTTTATTGGTTCTGTAACTTGATGACTGTCACCTTATAATCTGCCCAGGCTCCAGTATGATACAACATAAATAATACCAATCACCAAACCTATCATAGCCAGTTACTTCTCATGACTAAACTCAGTGTGGGTGGTGGTGTAATCCTG
This sequence comes from Membranipora membranacea, assembly GCA_914767715.1. Lineage (NCBI taxonomy): Eukaryota > Metazoa > Bryozoa > Gymnolaemata > Cheilostomatida > Membraniporidae > Membranipora > Membranipora membranacea. Next base: position 10,250,122 of record OU612073.1, on the reverse strand, counting down.
AACACTAGCACCCACATACATGAGACCCACAACTATCAATGCAGGATTGACGAAGATTCTGTGAATCCATCTAGCTTTTCGATTGAACCAACATCAGGCCCATAAAAGAGTGCAAGCCATAGCTATAATGTAAATTAATATGCATCTAATAATTATTTTTTACTTTAATTGTTTTACAGGTGATTTGTAATTATTTACACTTTCGTTGCAGTCGAAGACAGAAAGTTATTTATTGGGATGATCAGTAAAAAACTCGCTGAAAATGACATCAGGCAGTTGTTTGCTCCGTTTGGTTCCATAGAAGATTGTATGATATTACGAGACACATCAGGAGTCAGTCGAGGTATGTATAGTCACTGTGAGGGCATCAATATCCCATAATGCAATCTTTTTTTTCTGGAATTTCCACCTCACAATGCTGGTGTCCAGCAATTTGTTTGGTATCTATAGGAAAGATTGCGTCATGGTATAAAATTGGGTGCTAGTTTTGGAAATTCCGTTCTATGGGTCATATCATATATATCTGAAAATTCCAATGTCAGGATCATTTAAATCCATGTCTATTCTGTTAACTTTCTGCTATCTAGGCTGTTGCTGCTGTCTGTTGCGAACAGGATAATTTTGATGGTTGTAGTTATCTTCTCTTGGAGCAAGTGATGGGGGTTATCAGTGGAAGCAATGAGGGAGTTTGTTGGTGGAAGGGTGTATACATCTAGCGTTGATACTCACTTTTCTGTTTGAACCATTTATGACTGCCACTTCCCACACTAGTGCCTGTTATGGTGCTTCTCATCTGTTCCCTATAAAATGGTCAGCTATTACCACAGCACCACGGATCACTACTAGAGAGAAACTTTTTTTTTATCTTAGATCTAATCTAACCAGATTTCTCCTTTCTTCACCACAGTGACGACATTGGTGAACTACAAAAGCTATAGATTATCAATAAATCTTAGTTTTTCATGCTAACATCAATTATCCTATCTAAATTTCTCCACTCCCCATCGGTACTTTCTAACTTAATGTGTGGTTGGTTATAAAACCATGTGGTTCTGATTACTTTAGAACATGGCCAGGTGTTGTTTTTAGTCCAACCTCTTTTTCCTAATCCCCCTAAGTTGTTGGTTAATCACCTTGTAATACGTCAATGATTCATTCCTAGGTACAATTCTCAGCCACATGTTGGCCTGAGGGAAGGCATATTACTGACTGTCAGCCCTCTTAACTGGCGCTACTAATCAAAAGTTTACCAGGTTGTTGGCAGAGAAGCCTTCCTCACTATCATCTTGCCCTCATCAATTTACCATTTTAATCACTCCTGTTTGTTAGCTTGCTCACCAGCCGACAATTTATTAATTGATAGGAATCCGTTTTGAGTGATGGCTGTATGAACCTCAATCATTAAGTTTTATGTAAATTTCCGCCACTCGCCTCAAGCGCACTGAATGTACAATGCTTCTGTTCAGGAGTAGTTTACCTCGGTAGAATTTCAATTTGAGGCTTTTTCCAGAGTAGAAAACTTTTAAATATGGAACAGGATTTATATTTGAAAGTGCTTGTTATCAATTTAATTGCCGGTAGGGCTTGAGGTTATTACCCCTTATGATTGTCATGTTGAATATTCAGACGACTGATCAAGCAGTCAGATAAAGTGCTGAGAAGGTAACGCCAAGCGTCACGAATTTGCACCACAAGATGTCTTTGACATGTAAAACTCAATAGACATTGATTGAACCATTGTCAGCAATTTGCAATTAGATTTCGATTGAGTTTCCGTGTCACCGACATACAATACCGCACAGCAGCGCTCTGATCGGCTGCAGGTGGTGGATGTTTCTCCTCCCAAAGAGCCTTTCATGTTTGGTCTGGCCGACGATGTTTCTTCTGTACCTACCTGGTCATTTTGAAATTCATTTTAACATTTAAATCTTTTGGATTTAAAAAGCTCAGTCTGGGATCATTCTTAGCTGTTTGTGTGGGTCTGCCATACCAACTATCAGCCAGTAATGAATCTTAATCTGTTGAAGCAATCAGCTTATCCAGTCATATTCTTTCTTTCAATCTCTCTCTAATGTTCTGCTAATATCCCAAATCCTACCACTCTAATCACCAGATCAGGGACCACACATCTTAATCAAATCTCTTTTTTATGCTTTATTCTGATTTAATGGTCAATTGTTCATAATGTCTGGTCTATATGGGCTGTAATCTGATATAATTTTCGCTGCCCCTAAGTACTGTAACTGTATGGAGAAAGATAGGGAGACGAGATAGGCAGACTGGGTTGCTTTGGTAACTTAATTCCTCTGTCCATAACTCACAAATGCATTGGACTGTACATGATAATTATAATCCTCTTCATTCTCTAGTCTTGAACGATCTCTTCATCAGCGAATTATAGCTGGGGTTCTTAACAACCACTTGTAACTGGTAATCAGTAGTCCAACTACCTGTACGCCCCCTAATTCAAGTGCGCCACATAGCCTGAGGGCTCCTGTTTTGGCTCTCTGATTGCTGCACTTGAATGAACATCTTGCTCGCTTGTTGAAGACGAACATTTGGTCATATTGTGTATCATTTGCATGTCAAGCTCTTGTCTGTTAGGTTGATTGTCTAGTCTCCCTTCTCATCATCACTCTCACGTCATTACATCTCAGTCTAAAAGAGCAACAGGATATCACTTCTGGGATCCTTCGCCGCTAATCATCTATCTCTCGGATTACCAGTATATATTTATATATACAGTATCTATCACTGGTTGGTATCGTTATTGGTTGGAGGGTTTTGATCTCGTATTACATTCTCCGGAATTTCATTACATATGTAGTTTGTACATGGTACCAGCAAAATATATTTCATTCTCTTTTGATGATGAATCAAACGCCTAGGTGTTCCAGCAGTGCTTGTAACTAGTGTCACAGATACAAAATAGTTATGGCCAATGTTGGTAGATTTTTCAATGCCTTATTTTGCTCTTTTGTTGACAGGCTGTGCATTTGTGACATATGCTGTGAGACAGAGTGCACTAAACGCCATTCAGCACATGCACCACGCACAGACCATGGAGGTAATAATCTAATATAATAATATCCTGATGTCAGCAACATGACTTTGCTTTCTTAGACCCATAATATATGAATATAAAAAAGTATCTATATGTTTATGGTAAGAACAGACTGGTTTGACATTGCTTTCTAAGAACCATAAACACACAAGTGTTTATAAGATTATGGTATGAAGATACTAGGGTCATACACCGATGTACTGTCCGCTCTCACATTGAATGCATTGAACTTAAAATCCTGCTTCCATCCCACTTTAAATTATAATATGGAAGCATGTGCTATGATTGATATGTTTGTGTGCCCCATCTAGTACATGGTAATGTATCGTAGAGTGTAACTGCATTATGGTGAATCAACAGGTATCGCAGCAGAAACGCTAGTCGTACTTCACTATGGGTGCCAATTTTCAGCTACGGCCAGGCAAAAATGGTGTCTCATTGTGATTAACATGTAATTACTCTGTCAATCGGTCTGTAATCAATCAAGTGAATACCTGTCTCGACTTTGGTACACACACAAAGGTTACACTTATTATAAGCCTTGCCTCTCTGTAAAGTCAAGATCTGGTGTAACTTTGACTAGGACTGATTCTTTATATGATATCAACAGTAGGAAGGGAATTTCATGCCGAATGATCAAGAGGAATTGGTGGGATGGAGCGCAACATTTTTCAACCCAGACAATGCCAGCGAGGCTTTCGTCCATGAATTAAAATTTGCCAAATTGTGCAGAGACGCATACGAGGGCGAGTCTGTTTGTGAAGACATTTTATCCATCCATTTATCTGATTGCAGGGCTGTTCATCTCCGCTAGTCGTCAAGTTTGCAGATACTCAAAAAGATAAAGGGACTAAGATCTTGCCTACAAATAACAATATCATTACAGCCAATCCGTTCCCCACTGGTGCTCTACCCGCCGGCGTATCGCCTCAATATCTAGCTGTAAGTATGATCCATTATATATCACTAAACTGATCCCCAACCCCAACTTTGCTACCACAAAATGTCCATGGCTAACTGTTATGTTCACATCCAATGTCAAGCCCTGCACTGTGTAGTATCAATGAAGGGAGTTCATTGGTAGTATGGTCTGCAACCGAAAGGTGGGAGATTGGAAAAATTAGTTCATTTTGACACACTCATGCAAGTGTCAAGATGCTAAGTTGTGACCTTCCCAAGAACAACGACAACCGTAATAATGAGATGTTGAAAACTGAGCAATACATTGCAAAAGTCGAGATTCCCATAATAATATCCTATGGGCTACAAAGAGAAATAAATTGACAAAATTAATCTGTAGTAGGTACCAATTTAATCTTCCCCAAAGGGCTTCGCTTGGAAAGGACTTGTCCTGTCTGCTTTCAATATACTGAAGAACAAATACTTGAAATGGCATCAATTTGTAATGCTGCTTGTGGTACAAGTGAGCTTCGAACCACTTGTAAAGTTCAATATGTGTGGTGACTGACTTCATCATTACCCAGCATTAGTCAGGGAAGGTTTTTCTTACTACAACTGCTGGCTGATATACCTGAAATTATTTCCCTGGTAAACAACCAGTCGATTGATCTTATCTCGAACATCATGTTATGCACCATTTAATCCAATGTGACATGGGATGATCAAACGATACGGCTTATACAGCTGAGCTTACAACAGAGCGTAGGAAACATTTAATCTGGCCTCTATAGCCATTACAGAGCTAATAATCCCATGGATTTGTCTTGGATGTTTATTTCTTGTCCATATCATTACTAAATCGCTTTCCCTCAAACCAATCTTGCATTTCTGATGTGAACTCTATCCGGATTGTGACGTCATAGATATAGCGTGTGGGCTAACTATACAGACGATGAAATTTTCTCATTGCCTGTTTCAATATTAGACCTCTCAGAGGAAATTAGTGGAAATCATTTTTCTACTTGAGGGGGCTCTTAACATGACAGGAAAATGAGAGTCGGGAAAAGGAGTTCATGTGTTTTTGTGTTGTTAGCATAAAAGCGAGTTAATCAGAACTGGTTATACTATAGTAGGCGAAGTGGTCTATACCTATAATGGGCCTATAATATATCATGATAGAGATATATTTATTGTTTTTCTAATGTGTGTTAATATTGTGTTGGTATATCACTTTTCCTATGTTTATGACAATAATGAGAAAAAATGTTATAAAATAGTAATAGTTTAGGCATTCAGTCGGCAATCAATCGAAAATGTCATGCAGTAAACCTACCCTAATTTTATGAAAATAGCATGATGCCACAAGAGCACCAAGGTAATTGAACCGCATAGTTTGCAATCAAAACTGATTGAGGCACCAAACTAGCAAAATGAGTTTGAGATTAATTGATGATGGTGAAACATGATCATCTTGTAAATTGAATCATAACTAGCGGTGTAATGAACAGATTATGAACCCGTTAGCATGCCAGTATTGACCTTGAGCTTCTGTTAAACTTAAACATTTAGTTTATTTTGGTTAGCTTAATTGAACCTGGTCATATACAGGGTACAAATAATGCTGCCCTCCAGTCAGCACCCTGTGCACCAGAAAAAAAAGATATGTTAGAATCCATCTTTGATTGAGAAATCCTGCTCTAGACATTAAGTTTTGCACAACAAACATGAGAGCCACATGTGGTCGGATTAAGAGGTTTCAGCTCTAACCGCAATCCTCTAACGACCGAGATTGGTCGGTTACCAATAGCTTATTAATATTTAAGCTCCTGATTATGAATTCATTCGGTGCAAACCATTCTGTGAGATGAGCCTTTAGCCCAGCTTGAACACTGAGCGATCTGATGGTGTAAGATTTTCCATAGATAATATACACCACAGGCTAACTAGGCGCTTTACATGCCCCTAACCATGCCTACACCTGTGTCGCTCTGCCATCCTGGGTAATCATAGCCTTGGATGGATATTGCTATGGCCCTACTACATAGTTAAAAATACAAGATTATATTACTTGGCGTCCGCACATGCTCTTACCAATAGCCCATGGCTCAAAAAAGCTGTTACTTATCCTAATCTAGCTTAGGCATGTAAGAACTTGAAGGTTTTGTTATTGAGTTGAGGATACGCCCACTCAGGGTGGTTTTGCTCTCCTTTCCTGAGTAATTGAATAGACGTGGCGGTGCATTCGATGAACACATCCATCATTCTCTAAAGCTGTCAAGATTGAAATCTGCCAGTACGCTTCTCATGTTTTTCCTTTTTCTTTACAGTTATTACAACAAAGTCTCGGAGGTAATCCTATGGGTGGAAATCTCGCTGCCCTGCCAACTAGTCCGCTAACTAATATAGGTATGTATCTAACTACTCTTTCCAATCGGCAAAAGTAGGCTTAGTGGAATTGCTATAATTTTAGGTAGAAATAGTTAGATTGGTAGGACCCCACCCTAGCTACCTTAGAAACTCACTCTAATAGGATGTTGACCTTAGACAAGGTGTAACAGGTTTACAGTTATGGGAAATTCTATTTTTTGCAGCCAAATGCTTAAAAAGTGTAATGATCCATGGCATTGCATCTCTTAGGCAGGAGATTAAAGTTTCTCCAAATGTTTTCTGACTTTTTGGGTCATATTCAGGTTACCGTAGGACAGTGTGTCTTACATAAGGTTACCTACTGGTGGCGGTGACTTGCCGATTATCCACCTGTATATTGTGTAGATAATTATCAGTGACAGTTGTATCCCCCTCGGGCTCTCAGCAATCCGAGTAAATTATAAGTGACTGCATGTAACTGAGACTACAAGTGTCAGCCACATCCGTAACCTGTTACAACCTATCTAACAGACGGATGGCCATCGACATGTCTTTTCCTACCGAATTTAAGCCCTAGTGCTGAGGAAAAAACACCATAACTTGAGTCCTTAAACTTAAGTATATCATGGTAATCTAATGCAATTGTAAGGTGCCAAACTTTCTTTGTGTAGTAAAACCCAAGTGCAATTTTTGTATGTTTTGTATGTTTTGTATAATTTCAGATATGGCATTACAGAATTATCACAACATCCAGAATTTACAGAACATGGGTATGTATTGCAAAAAAATATCATTCACCAGTCACCACGCCATATTGTGGGTGTTCAGTTAATCCCCTCAAACTAAGTTAATAACAAGCAGATTAATCACTCAACACCGGGATACCTTGGTGCATTGACTTCAGAACCACACAATCAGAGCAATGAATCATGATTCTGTAAATGTGGAAGTAGACGCCTTTCGTCTGGATGGGATTTAAAAACATTTCTTGTGACGTTACAAGTCACAGCTCAGCAATTAATAGATTTATATCCTATTAGACCATTTTATGTAGGATCTGATCAAGAGGAGGCCGTTGGTTTGTTAATAAGGGTTGAGCTTGAGTTCATAATTCTCATGACAATCACCAGCTGTCTCCGACTGCCAACTCTGCAAATAAGTTTTTTTCTTTTTTTTTCTTGTGGGAGATTGTGGTGGTACTTAATGTAACATGTGAACATTGGTTTGATAAGATACGAAACAAATTTGTTTATACTCTTGCAGACAACATGGGGTTGATAATGGAGTAGTTTTAAAAGAATAAAATTTAAAAAAATTAAAAAATGTAGTGTTGCACAAGATCTAAATAGCATATTTTACAAAAAAAAATATTTTTTTTCTAGGTATGTTAACAGGTCAGAATCTAATCGGCATACCAGCAATCAGCGGAACACCCCTGTCAATGACCAGGAGTGTAACAAGCCCCACTAACGGACACGCATATGGTCTCAACTCCATCGCCGGTAAGTGGACAACTCCCGGTGTAACTTACGTTGTTGTCTTTTATTTTTTATCCATATTATAAATATATATATTATAATTATTTTATATGTGCTTGTCCGTTGTCATTCTAGGCACCTAGGGAATAGGTATCCACTTGTTTTATTTAAGTATTGCTGTGGAAAAGAGGGAATTTGTAAAATACATGTTCTTTAGTAGCCTGTTTGGTTGAAGGATTGCCGGTGCAGATTTTAAGCTTTATTTTCCCGACCACCGAGTTGTCATAGATAAGCTTGTTTGTCACTTCCTGTGGTGGGATGGCTTGTTTTAAGGATGTATTATCCAAACTCGGCAGCTTCTTTATCTGTGTTACTTGTTCAGTCATTGTGTAATATAATATGTTAGGCAGGCATCAATATCTCTCAATGTTGTGTCACAATAGTTGTTAGGTCTACAAACATACTATATATTTTTGAAACTTATGTGGATTAGCTTCTTGTCTAAGTATTTTTCTGGCCACTTGCGTTTCAGGAGCTCAAAAAATCACTCAACAGACAACGAATGCAGCTTTATCACAAAGTGCCACAGGTGAATTTGAGTTTGAGTTTGATTTTGAAATGCTAGTGTGAAATATGATTGCCCACTGAACTGTGTGATTTTAATACTGATTCGCATCTTCCTTCATGTGCCACACCCTACTAATATGTCAACAAAGTGATTAACCTGTTAATTGATCTAAATTCATATAATATGAATCAAACAATCTTTCTAATCGACTAATTACAAAGAAAAAAACAGGCAAATAATGATTTTTTGGATTTTCGAAATTTGGCTGCCAAACCTAAACTACTGATCTATCTGTGCATTTAGTTCTCCCTAGATGTGACATGTAATTTCCTGCATGTATAGAACAACAACAACAACAACGTTAATTGAATATGAGTTGTGTAACCTCGTCTGTTGTTTTCAAGGCTTTATTTTGTTCCAATTATAAGTGTCAATGTTCATTTATTTATTTTCTTATCTTTCCATGTTAATTACATTGTTGTATGTTCTGTATGCGTGTGAATAATTGTATACCCTTCCGTCCCAGAACTGCATTTTGCTGCATTGTTCCTAAATTGTGCATGTTGCCTTGTGTCCATGTTACATATTATAGCGATGAAAAATTATTACTGTACACCATCATTGTAAATTTTGGTCAGGGTGTCCTTTCAAAGTCAGAAACGATATTTCACACTCTTTTCTCTTATCCAGTGTAATTATTTCTCATGCCCAGTACCATACCAACACTAAAACCATGCGGTCTTGACTTTGTGTGCTCAAATGTTTCTGTATAGCTCCTAAAATAGACTGTGCTTGCTTGTTACTTTGCGGATGGCGAAAGCTTCTATTACAATAGCATTGAAAACTAGCCACATGAGGCATGCGCCCAAAATTAGAAATTGTGCTCTCAGGCCACAACATGGTTTGTGAGAAAACAACTCTGATTTGAATTGATTTGAATCTAAATTCTATCCAATCAACTCACACACCAAAAACTCTCCTTGAAAAAGATTAGTACACAATCAACATAATAATAGCAAGCAGGCACAGGCTGGGAGCGGTAGTTGTGGTTGTTTATCTCGACGTATATGTGACAATGTCCGTGTTACTTTTAGGCATCCAGACAGTTCCGACTCAGCCTCAGCCGCCCACTAGTATGGCTGGCGGTGCTCTGACGGCAGCTTCAATGCTAAGTGCTGCCGGGGCTGGTTTTCCCGCTACTCATACCCTAGGTGGTGGTGGTGGTCTAGCGTTACAACAACAGCAGAATGCAGCTGCCGCGGCAGCCGCCCATCAAGCAGCGGCAGCGCAGCAAGTAGCTGCTGCCCCGACAATGGCCGGTCCGGCAGCACCTGGCCAACACTCATCCAACCCAGCTATAGATGCTGCCCTGTCTCAAGCTTACAGCGGCATAGCTCAGTATACAGGTACTTCTTCAACTATACTACTACTTGTAGTGAAACATGCAGTGACACCCTTCTGCTACTGCTACTAGAAATCCACTACTCCAGCTATCAATTTACTACTCTGTGTTCATTTCTTACCGCTATCTGCCAGGCTTCCTGGCCACCTAAGCCATGTGTCAGTGTGTGAACGTTAACTCAGTTTTGTGTATGGACATGCTACAGCTTGTTTTCAATCAGCAAACCTTACCAATGGTAGGGTTGAATTGCTGTTGAAGACGGCTTTGGCATCTCCGTCAATTCGTCTCTTCTAACTTTGTGTAAAGGCTTTGGTCTGCTGAAGACTACTACATGTGATTTGCTCCCTCAATGTGTCTTGTCAAGGATAAAGGGGTGTAAATGTTTAGTGACGATGCCTTGAATATATTTGTTGAAACCCCTTTACCTGTCTCATGCAAAAGTAGAAACAGTTTGCACGATGCTGTTCATGTTCCTTTAGAATTCCCATGCATGATCTTAGCAAATTATCCTTCTTTGCCAGTAATTCAATTACTACTTAGCAAATCGCTAAACAGCCTTTCTGAAGCCATCCCAAATCTCTCCGAATGATTTCTAATATTTTAAAAACCTTCTTAGCCAGATTTCAGCCTCATTTATCCTTGAATTGTTTCTCTTACAGCCTCGTTTCCACATGCCTATGCACCAACAGCTCTGGCCCCAGATACCCCCGCAGGTAAACAGACAGAAGGACCTGATGGAGCAAACCTGTTTATTTACCATCTGCCACAAGAGTTCACAGACATGGACCTCTTACAGGCTTTCCTGCCATTCGGAAATGTTGTCAGCTCCAAAGTCTTCATAGACAAGCAGACAAATCTCAGCAAATGTTTTGGTAAGTAACCTCTTCTGTCCATCTATTCTGCATGTTCTCTCCTCTTTGGTGAGAGAATACGTTGCAAAAACACTCTATTATGGTTGTGCTCTGCTTGGAAGCTATTGTAATTATTTCTGTGAAGTCACCAATGTCACCAAGCTTCACTAGATTATCCAATGATAAGACTCAACATTGGTAGAGTGATTCACCTCTGATGTTTTGGATGGGTGTATTATACTCTTCAATAAGCTTAATTCCATTTCTGATGAATTTTCAGGTTTTGTAAGCTTCGATAACCCAATATCAGCACAGACAGCCATCCAAACTATGAATGGTTATCAGATCGGTATGAAGCGACTCAAAGTTCAACTAAAACGACCAAAAAATGAGAATAAACCTTATTGGTACGTATTCACTGAGTATATTTAAATTATTTTCAACACTTTATGAAAACTTGTTTTTAGAATTATCTCAGGTTTTTTAAGCTAATTCTGTTATACATAATTCTGTTGTACACATTTTTAACGGGAATATTTATCAATTTATACATTTTATTTTACATTTTATACTGACAATCTCTACAGCTCGCTGTCTATGGGTAGCCAGCCAGACAATCCAAAACATTTGCTCACTCTTCTCATCCTGCCCAACATATCTTAAAAATTTGTTGAACTTTCAAAATTATTATGTTTTTTTAGTTTCTCTCCCTTGTTCTACAAAACTCCCTGCAACATATCAGAAGAATGTCACTACTAACTATTGTCATAACAGCCCATACTCAAAGTTTAAATGTTAACTCTCCGTGCACCACCAACCAGTGGCCCATCTAACAAACTACCAATAGAATGACACAGCGTGTAGGTTAGGTTAGGTAGGTGATATTATCTTAGTTAAATTTCAATCGAATCTCAAATTTTGTGCTTAGGTCACAACATGAAAGCTTAGATATAGTGTGAAATTTGCATTGCGCCCAAAATTGCAATATTGATTATGCACCTGTTTTGTTTTAACGTTGGTGGCTTAAACGTATTGATTGTTATCAGCTTGAATGTCACGCCATATTGGGTGTAATGCAGTATAGACCCAGCATTTCACGTGTCTGGCCTCCATGTTTTTGTGTGGAATCCAAAGAAAGTGACAGACATTGTGTAGCCCATCATGTTTGGATTAGGAGAAAAGAAACTTTTTATTCAGCAATGTTCATATTATCCATTGTCAATATGCATTTTAAAATGCTCATGTATATCATTGTACTGTTTTCTGGCTGGGGAGCATTTTTGTATACCCAAACTGTAATGATTTGTAACACAGAACCCTTATACAGTGATTGTGCGACACGGAACTATGTTTAGTTGTTGAATGTCAAAAAACGAGTCAAGTTATAAGGGGAATGCGTTGTAAACTTTTCATTATTCATGTGTATTTGTATAAAAACTTGCTTACAAAATTTCAGTACTCTTAATGTCTGTCTATATGTCTTACAGAGTATATGTGGTGAGGTCAAGGTCAACTGTGTATGTAACAAAGCTTGTCATTGGCTGATACTCGTCTTTTCATCCAATGGCTACCTGTCTATCAACTATATCACAGTTAAATCCTGACAGTGTGTCAGTCTACAGTCAACACCTCACCAAAGTTACCTCACTGCGTACCAATACAGCGTTCGTTATTTAATATCCAACCTGCTTGCTGAACATTTTGTGTTCTGCCATTTGTTGACAAACAATGTTTAAAATACTATCTCTCTATATAACTGTCTCTCTCTAGTCCTATAATACTTCAATATGTATAGTGTAGCCCTAGAGCACAACCTCTCTTCCTTTTTTTGTGCTTTTTTGAGACTATAAAACTAAGGCTACCTGTTGCCGGTGAAATGTTGCAGGACTGTACATAGAACTAAAAAGCAGAAGTTGGATATCTGCATGTGTATTATTCTATAATCAATGCCTAGCCTGATGAAAGTTTGGTAGTTTGGGGTGGCCGCATCTAGTCCCATTCTATTGAGAGTCATACAATCTAAGAATTGATGGCCTTTATCTGGCTTCAGATCCACCAGTTTCCTCATGATATTACCAATGTAACGAAATTGATCTTCTCTTTTAATTTAAATTCATGGCATTTCAATAATAATAGTTATTTAGCTTGGCCAGCTATACAAATTGTCTGCTTGGTAATATTTTATAGGGAGTTTTGTATGCAAGTGGATAAAAAAATCTCTACTGTGTTGATTTAAGTAAAAAAACCTAATAGATTATAAGATTTATTTTCTTGGTTATTGTTTTTCTTTTCTCGTTTTTTGATCCTATTTTTGGCCGAGAATTTGGCCTTCATATAATGCTGGATATCAAGGTCTGATGATAATTTTTTGAATGCCATATAAAGACAAAATGGCCACTAATCCAATACTGAATACTGTTATTCTCTCACATTTATTATTTATCACACTACACATTTATTCATACTCTATCAATTATCATGTTATAATTTTTTTTCTCTTTCTCTTGTTGTTACAATGCCAAAATTTACGCGAGCCAAGCTCGCTAACTCTTGCTATAAGACAAACTTGTTGATTTTTTTTGCGCATCTCATACAACCCAGTTTTCTGACACCACCACCTGATTGAAGATCTAAGATTTGATATTAGCTATCATGAATCGTCAGCAACTTTGAAAAAAAAATCATCTTGTTTATTGTCACCATTATTATATTAATCAAGTGTAATAAAAATAAACAAGTATTTACATAAAAAAAATGCTCTTTTTTTCCACTAAGGCAGTAGTCTCAAAAAAGGCATAACTCTAGCTAACACTGTTGAAAAAAGACTAGGAATGGTTGAGAATCATCATAATATCAAATCAATGCAAAAAATCATGCTGACAATATTAATGGAGCGGCACATTTACAAAAACAACAACCCAAAGCATGGAACAGACTGAAAAATAAAATTATAAATTGCATTGTACGCGTTGTTGTCATAACTCTTTGGTTTTGTAGCAATTTTATGTCGCATTTCTATAAAGTGCAGACCTAATAGTGTGTAGGAAGATAGATGAAAATAAAGCTGAAACATTCAGTATGAGAAGGGAGAACTTTCAAGTAGGGTTCTTTGTACGGAAGATCACATTTCATATAATGCTGGGGAATGCAACTCCAAAGTATTTTCTCAAATTTGCAATAATATATGAACTAACACCGCACAAGCTGTAATAAGGACTCCTGGAAGAGGTGTTCTTTGTGATCATCCAGTGGGAAGCTAGTAAAAGCAAAAATGGTGGGTTGTGGTCAATGAGTAAATATGTAGGGCCAATATGGAGAAAACAGGGGGGGGGGGGTGGGTAGTGGATCTCATATGGAAGATGATTGTTTCAATATCTAGGAGTGCAGGTCCTCATAATACTATTCATTGATCCTCTGTTCTTCATCGCAATCATCTCAGCCTCAGGCTTCACTCTGGGCCCTGCTCGGGCTGTCGATGGCATCGATTGGGGATTGTGAAGGATATTATTCATTGCGCTGCCTGAAACAAAAAATCAATTCAAAATTACTATAGTGCTACACAGATGGATGTTATACATGGAAATTCATGAAGTTTGTAGAATAGCGCAAGATTGATTTCCTAAGCTATCTTTATTGCTCCCATGATAGCTATTATCGCAACAACCAATACTTTCATCAGGCTGAAATAACGCTGCGTTGTGACAAGCCATGTATGTGACCTTCAGCGAGCCATCAAAACAAAGCAAATAAACAAAATGGAGAGTAGCTTATTTTTATCTGGCTATATCTCAGGAAGTTATGCGCATTACACTTTTCAATATGCAATTTGAGACATCGATCTGTGATAGTAAGATGATCATTGACCAATTAGTCCAGAAGTTATGAGTGAAAAACCATGCAGAGAAGCATGATGGTTCTACGGTAGTCCCTGTCTTTTCATGGAATCCGAAACTTCATTTTGTCATTTTCAAGTAGAGAATGCCATGATATCAGGTTCGTCAAGTTTACTAAGCTTCTGTTACTTATATTAAAAGACGAATAAAACTTACCCCTTGCCATGCTGTAATTTTCTGCTGCTTCAGATTTAACCCTCGGGTTTGGTCGTGGAGTTGTCTCATTATGTCCGTAATTTGTGAATAACATATTCATTCTGCCACCTCGGCTTTGCTCTGCATTTCCAGAAGCTTCCGGCTTAGTTGCTCTACATCTTACTGCTTCTCTGGGTGTAGAACCTGAAGTACACAAGGTAATGAAGTCTTATAACTACGACAACTTATGACTACATTACATGTCTCAGTGTTGTATTGGACCATTTGACTGCATCACATTGCCCTGATACTCATGTTTGATGTGTTGGTAAAATCATTTTGAAACATTCACATCTAGTGCTACATTAAGTTTTCATTTCTTTCGGACAGCTATAGCATATGGGTATGTTATGTGTATTCATCAGACCGTGATTATCATCTTAAAAAGGTTCAGCATTTAGGATAAATTGACAGCAGAGTTTTTCTATAGAATTAGAATAGCCTATAAACAAGCCTTGCTTTTGCAGCACATTTAACATGGATCCTCTGCTTCTGATAAGATTCTCACGTCCTGCATCCGAGCAGTACCTTCCACCAGCACTTGACGGAGTTTGTGGTGGGCCATGAGAGGATGAGGACGCATCCCAACTCAAATTTACACTACCTCTATTTCTAAAAATATACGGATATAAGGTCTCAGAATTACAGAGCCAGATGAGCTCATAAGATATTAAACATATTAATGCCAAGGAGTTGCAAGTGCATGAGTATTAATTTTAAGGTACTCTTTTAGCTAAACTGAAATTTATCAAAAACAAGTATTTGAGTGTCCCTAGTTGAGTGTTGCACCTAGGTTGAACAATACACAAACTAGATAGATATAAACAGTGTAGGTTTTTTTTGCTCAAATATAGTTGAAAGATGAGGATGAATGTTACAAATGCTGTATCTAGAAAATTTAAGCCAACTGTAGAATAAGTGCAAGATTTTAAAATGATCCTTTGCTTTCTTTAAACATTAAAACATGCCAGGGGTTGGCATTGTTTTTGTTACAATTATAAAACAAACCTCATTGCATTTTCTTGTGCCTCTGGCTTAACTCTTGGTCCAGGTCTTGGTGTTTCAACATGATTTCTAGTTGCTGCATCATATGCTGGGTGTCCAGCAAATGGTGCTTTTGTTGAATATTGAGGAGCTGGAGTTATCATGCTGTATGATTTTGCCTATCAAAACAGGCTAGGTAGAAAGTTGACTGCTAGTTATCAATAACAACCTGGCGAAGGTTGCAAAAAGTAGCAAATCTTATCAAAAAATAAGTGTAGCTTTTACTTTAATCACAAGATTAGGAAAATAATCATTTGGCAGCCATATTGATTGCAAGTTGCCTGGTGACATAACAGTATTCGTGAAGTTCGTAATTTCATCGAATCTTACTGACATAGTTTTAGGACTTTATCAGCTGGTAATTCTTTGCTATATGACTGGCTCCAAACAACATTTCAGCTGTTTCCTCTCTGTTTAATTACCCCAAGAAATATATCAGTCTGTGTATCCTGCAAAATTCCTATATCCAAAAAGGTTACACAGGGGAGTGATGGATTCTTATCTGTTCGACTCCTGTTATGCCCAACCTGGCAGTATAAACAAGTAGAAATATATAAATAATGTCAAGTTACAGGTCAGGGGAGCATGTGAGTGTGAAGTTCTCCTTACCAAACCCTGATGACGCAGATGAGGAGGAAAGGTAGGTTTGTTTGTTGTGGCTGTGTATCTCTCTCTTCTCTGATGTGATAACAATGAACTAAAGAGGTTTAGTTCATTGGTGATAATTAATAATTTTATTTACTAACAATCGTCATTTTGCAGTTAGGCTCTCCATGATTTGATCCTATGATGCTCCAGATCCTAATAGAAAGAAGTCAGGGTATCATTTATTCAACCATGCTTAATAAACTCTCCCAGCATAGTAGCCTCATCTCAACAAAGGCACCTCTTCTGAGAGGCTACACCCAGTCCTAGCAAGCCTCAAGGGGTACTCTTTGGTCCTGGAATCCTGGTAGTATATATATATATATATATATATATATGCAAGGAGCAACCCATTATTATAGTAGTATGGTCAATGAGCGGTAACTACAATGTCTGGAGCGAGTTTTGTGCAAGCTCAGCCCTGTGCGTTCTGTTTAAGTTGTAGTCTGTTATATTGAATTCCAGCCGAGAGTTTAATTTTAATTACATGTAAACGAGATTTCATTTAGGAATTGATTTTACACATGAAAATGTCACAGTTAACTCCTCTCTGAATATATATACACAGGTACCTCAGTCATGCTGCTAAGTTTGAGCCACAGACCTATAGCACCGATGATGACTCAAATTATTCCCTAGACAGACTGAACTCCAGCGATTTCTTTGATGCTCCAGAGGCAGCTATTACGATACCTGGACCGCGGGTAAAGTAAGTTTTGTCATGAGTCATACAAAAGGTCACCACCAGATAACTTAACTTATGATTAAAGTTTGTAGTCTGTGAGTAGTAGAGGTTCAAGCTGAGCACAATTAAACTCTCGACATAAATGTGACAGTCTACTCTATATTATTTTATGCAATTTCATGCCATGAGATTTGGCCAACACTGCAGAAAATTTGGTCCTCCTTATGTAGAGCGTTACAGAAAAAGTATAGGCCTAGGTTATCTATTACTAAGTCTTTAATTACAATGCCAGGTTATGGTTGTTGAGAATGTTAGCTACTTTTGCCGTTAATCTTTCTTCTACTAGGCCTATTCATAAACAAATATAGCCCTAATGGATTGTATTTGTTGTCAGAAACTTATATTTGTAAGGAGGAAAATTTTTGTCTTTGACTTAGGTATGGGAAAAAAATAGATACTTGTGTTGTTTTGTTCTCACATTGGTAATAATCCCTCCCCCTAAATGTCAAGAAATAGTAAACGTTGGTCTATAAACTGCAAATTTGGAGGCCAAAAGTGCTTAGGCAAGACGGTGGATGGGCTTATTAGGAAACATTTTTAGCTCGCAAAAGAATGTCATCCATTCTCTCAAAATAGAGATATTAAACAAACTGATTGTAAGCTTTCTTCTTCCGTAGACTTATGTCACTTTTGTTGTTGCTATAAACCCCATAGGCCAGGCACAGACACTGCTTAATAGATCTCATGAGAATAATTACAAATAACCTTGACCAAACTCATTTATTTCAGATTATCAGTTTTGTTTTTGTAAGATGCAGAAAATCGGTCACATATCTGCAACCTTGAGACCTCCCATAACCTTGCACTGATCCTCTGAGAGATTTTTATACTGGTACCACAAATATCTCATAGATTGTGTCAATATCCAGTCAGCTCATTGTAACTTTGGACTTTGATATACCAAGAAGTTTTATCAATGAGACAGAGAACCTCATCATTAAAAACTGGTCAAAGGGTCATAGGTTATCTTAGTGAATTTTTGACAGTATGTTGCCAATAAAAACAATTGAGAAAGTGAAGTTGACAGTTTTGTTGTTCTAGTAAGACATGAGGGCTCTTTTTCCATGCTCATCTTGAAAACTGACACATGATGTCCCAGGAACTTTCCGATCACAATTAGGCATACTTATGATTACTACCATATCTAATACATAGTGCATATCGTCCTCTGTTTAGGAGATTATCCCAAGAGAAACACAGAGGACATGTAAGTAAATCCAAACAAGATGAGAAGGAGGTTAAGCGCAGACAACAGATGGCTAGAGACATCAAACAGAGCCAGCTAATGGTACAGCATAAGAGTGAGGAGCATATAATCAAGTAAGTGAGACATTTACATCAGTGGTAGACTAATATGTAAGTAAGACATTCATGTGAATGGTAGAAATTAGTTAGAGTAAGTTGGTACTTTCACTTGTAGCAGTAGTCACATTTCATTATCATGACATAGGTCAAGAGTTCAGTTCCTTGTCTGACTGAAAAATTCTGCAAAGTATTTCGAAGATGTAAATCACTGTGTTTCTATTGATAGTTCTATTGTTCAATGGACAGGTTGCTCAGTCTTGGGTTTGCTTTTGGAAAAGCATCTCTGGCTCATTGCCAAATTTCTGATGCTAGAAGGCATAGAGAGTTGAGTTGATAGATATTCTTGGCTAGAATTTGGAGTCATTGTCCAAGTTGAATATGTCCGGTCTGTCATCTGCTGGAAAAATAAAAACATAGTTATCTGAAAAACAAAAATAATGTCAACTCTTCTACTTGGCGTTATGTATTGGCTTATATTCTTTGGGTTTCTGAGGTTATTTCTTCGTCAGCCTGTCATGCTATATTTTTGAGATTCAACCAATTTTTGATTCTTTGATTATTGAGTTAGTTAAATATCAGTTGGATTGTCTGCAAAGTTAGAAGCTGTGGGAACACGAAGAAGATACTGTACTGGATGTCTGACGGACTGTGGTAGTAAATGTCAAACTGCCGCCGTTATGTAATAGTTGTGTTGGAAATAGTAATAGAAATAGTTGGTATAGCAATACAGTGCAGCGAAAGTGAGATTTGATGTTATTATATTGCGTAAGAGTAGTATTCAGTATAATTAACACCGGATATTTAGTTGAAGGCTAATTTGGGTCGGGAGGCTCGCATATAGCTGTAATAGTAGTGATGACCTTGTATTAATGGCGACTGACCAAAAATATATGGTGGAAGCTAAAATTAAGCGCTATCATGAGAGCTCTTTGAATTCATAAATTGATTTCAAGTCATGAGTTCATGACAGATCGAGCATACCCTTTTTCTAGCCTTTTTTTTAAACTTCCACATGTTTCCATGTTTCTAATGTTTGCCGTGCAAAGAAGCTGTTGTTCAAATTGAAGCAAATCATTTTGTTGCATTTGCATTGGAATGTCTACAAAAAACTGCTATGAATAAATTGTCTCAACTAATTGACAATCTCGCTAAGGAGTATTTCTGCTTGTTTAAACTCAACTAGACCGAGTGTTTGTCTAATAATACTGAATTCTTCACTATTGTTGTGACACAAGATGATATTCTAAAAACAGCACTTTTGCTTCAATAAATGAGGTTATAATCTTTTGGCAACATTAGGTCTGATCGGCAAGTCTGGGCAGGTGGCTGAATCCACCTGTTATGATAAATGAGGACGGATTTCAAAGGTAGGCTCAGGCATTGGTCCGTTGCTTGTGCATGTTGTTTATTGTAATCCTACCAGTAGGGCCGACTGACGCGTACCTACATCATATATATCTTATGTACCGTAGACCTATTGTACATAACTGTATCTACATTGACCCACAAAGCTGTGTAATAATGTATAGGTTATGTTTCTGAAGTAGTTGACCTTCATTGGTGTTTATACAACAAGAGTGGTATTATGTTGGAATCAGACCAGGAAGAATCTATATAGTGTTTGTGAATCATCCAAAGTTTGTAATTTGGGAACCCCCTTGTAATGTTTTCTTGGGTAAGCTACCTCAGCACTTCTGCTTTTGATTTGTGTTCAGTTCAGTGGACTGAGACGACGTATGCAACGCGAGCAGTGTCAATACATTATTGGGTTGGCAGGGTGACTGTAGTGGTTGTACAGGTTGGGATAGTTATTCAGGGCAGCGATAGCGTATTGTATGAGCAAGGAAAGAAGAGAACCGTGGATTTTATTACACCAGGAAGTGTATATTGATGTATAATACTGGGTGTGACTTCCCTGGACTCTCTTCTAAACGACATTGTTGACAGACCGTATTATGCATACCACGAAAACAAGCAGAGGTTCCATTGGGCAAAGAATGAATAAAGCTTACATACCAAGGTAGACTATTTTGTTGGCACAATTATTTTCCTGTCAATCCAGATTGAACCATAATCTGACTTCTAAGGATACAGATGATTGATTGCGACATTTTAATCCCAATAAAAAAAGATCATGTTGACACGACAGTTTGATGACACAGTACCTTGTGTTTCAAGCAAACCATGTGGATTGTCTTGGGTCATTGTTTGTGAAAGTGGTATGTATACTGTACAGAGCTGAATTTCAGAACCACTTTACAGTGGTGTTAAAGAATGAACTTGGTTTGCAGCCCAACACTTTTGTCTGCTGTTGTCTGACGTTTATGTATTGGACTAGCTGTGGTAATTGTTATTGTTTAAAAGGACTTTTTATTACTGGTAATTCTGTCCACAACACCCGTTGGTCTAGGTCTAACCGTATGTACCCAAGAGGAGTAAACTATTTGTAGGATGACAAGGTGGCTTTGTTGCATATGCCTGAAGTAGCACAGTTTAAGGCTAGCTAACTCCATAACATTTTTATAATCTAACCTTTGCTAGCAGAAATCGGTGTTCGCTAACTTTATGTCACTAGCCAAACTAACCTCTAGCTAATTCAAATTTCTTGAGAGTAGATTGAGCCTATCTTGACCATGAATTTGACCTGATACATGTAATAACTGTAATTACTAATAAATGCTTTGGTGAACTCGGAACAAAATTCGGGAAAACAGAAGTAGGATTTTAGATATTTCTCATTTTTTTTCACTCAGGAAGAAACCAAGTAAATCGGAATCTAAGTTGAGACAGAAATCACGATCGATGGAGCGAGACTGGAAGGTCGATGACGGTAAAGCTCGGCCAGCTAGCAGTGTCATCATCAAACCGCCAACTCCTTCTGGGTATGTTTAGAACCTGATAGGAAAGCATTTATCAGAGACTATATGCATGTTTTTTATTTTCAGTTTTGTGGGCTTTTGCATTTTTGGCATGAAAGGAATAGAAAATTTCATTAGCAAAAGTATATCTTGACACACATCAATAAATCATAGATCATATTTTGGTGCCAAAATTTAGATTGTTTTTGTAATGGCCTGAAACAACTGACCACACACAGCTGACCTATCTCTTGGCTAAGGCTACGGCACAAGTGGGACCGAAATAACCCTGCATGTGTCTCCTGCACCCCACAATACAGAGTTCAAAGATCCCCTTTCTTTAGATATAAACTATATCCAGATAACGGTTTTGGGGAGGGGTGTTCCTATAAGGCATAGCTTGAGTTCCGTAGTTCCAGCACGCTGGTAACTCTCTCCACATTGCAAACTAAAGGAGGCTTAAAATAGCTTATTAATAATAATAATTATCAATTTAATTAAATAATGGTAGTGTGTCAGCGCAAATCTAGTCTATCCTGAGAATTTTTATCTAACTATCAAAAGACGCAGTCAACCCTGCATC
The DNA here is from genome assembly GCA_914767715.1 of Membranipora membranacea. Classification (NCBI taxonomy): domain Eukaryota; kingdom Metazoa; phylum Bryozoa; class Gymnolaemata; order Cheilostomatida; family Membraniporidae; genus Membranipora; species Membranipora membranacea. The sequence goes on along the minus strand of OU612073.1, from coordinate 10,228,224 downwards.
AGCTTTACATAAATGAAAAGCGCCGGTTGGTAAAAGCTCTGTTGCTGTTCAAAATCTATTTCGCTGGCCTACACCATCCCGTCATGAAAGAAATAGATCTGCAAAGACTGTCATCTCACCTTGTTGGAAAGGCACAATAATGTCTGGTTCTTCGGCAAGAAAAAAAACATATATATTGACATTGTTCATCTATGGACAAACTAAACCAATGTGAAAACCTAATTCTTTCATTGAAAGTGAAGTGTGGTATCTACCAATCTCTCTCTGACCTTCTGGATATGACTCAGTGTTGACCTTGCTTCAGCTGTGATACTAACTTCCGCCATTCATAACAATTTGTTTACAAGAATCATAAAGAAAGTTGGAGCGGCTGCCATACTATGTGACCAAGATTCTCGGAGCTTGTCATTTACTTCAACAACAAGCTTGCCATGTATAACAAGGTTTGGTGTCAGATATGATACCATCACCTTCAAAGTGTCAAACCTCACCAAGAAAGTGTGAAAATGTGAACAGAATCAATATTCAAGCTTTACCTTAGTATAAATGGTGTACGAAGCCAGTAGCACTTGTATTACATCGGTAGTCACTATCAGGTGTAAGTGTTGCTCTTGACTGGTGAAGAAAATAAACCAGACATTGTAGCAGCAAAAGCGACGCCTTGGTAAAAGATAGGTTAAGGATTAGCTGAACAAAACAGGGATAATGTTCATTTGTTGTTTCAGGTTAGTTAGATGCGATTTAGATCAACAGCATTATGGTTGATACTTGTTGACTTTTTTTTATATCAAATAATTGCAAATGCAAATTTGCTTTTGAGCTATTTAAAAAGTTGACTGTGAATTCCCGTTCAACAATGGATCTATGCAGCGAATAAAGGTCTTGCCCTTGCTCCTCTTATGTAGTCAGGCATGTTATTTGAAAATTGTTGCAATGAAGTTTGCCAGAGTTTGAGCACAGTGGATTGTTTTATATTCTCTAAGACTCACTCATAATTATCTTGGAGAAAGAGGTAAGTGTAGGGCACTCATATCATATAGAAAAAAACAAGGAATAATACAACACAAATTGTAACAGACTTTCAAAAAATAATGATATATATAATATACTACTTTCTGTCTCTCTTGTAGAGCGGCTCTTGATTGTGAGAACGAAGCTCTGAATGGCGACGGAGGTGAGATAGAGATGACAGGTGAGACACCAGTAGCCAGTCTGATAGAGTCCAGCAGGAGGCAGCGTCACGGCAGCGGGGACTCGGGCAGGGAGAGAGAGAGCGACTCTGAGAGGAAAATGTTCCACAAGAAATTCATACTAGCTATGAAACTAGGTAACTATGCAACCTGATCAGTAACTATCATTCTGTGACACCAGATGTATTCCAAAATAAGTAAACTAAATGGCCATGAATTCTATTCCAAACCAAATTTATAGACGAGGATGGGGGATGAGGACAATTTTGTTAAAACTGGAGAGAGGAGTTTGATGGTTTTATCATTGTATGTTCAAGAAATACCCAATTTTTCACCTCAAGAGATGGTCGTCCTATATTAGTCAAAGCATGTATTAGCATAAACTATCTGGGAAAATTACTGCAGGTTTTGACTCAACAGGAATTTTTTGGCAAGATGTGTCACCGGCGCACTGTTTAGTGAGGTTAACAGTGTGAATGTAACTGTTCCTCATGGTTTTACTAGCCAATAATGACAAGTTGCTTAGCTAGTATTGAGCAAGAATTGTTCCTGGTTAAACATTATAATTATGCTAGGGTCTATGATGGTGAATGAAACCGGTGTGGTGGATCAGTTCAGATCATTCATATTTGTTTATGCGGGAAGAATTGTACCATAAGTGAAGCGTAGGTCGGTCTCAAAAATACATCATACCAAAGACAAAGACACAAAATACCAAGTCATCGATAACACCGAGGTATATAACCCCTTGATATGAATATAACTCTGAATTTTATCCCAATGATGTGGTAAGGGAATTTTGACCACTACCTAAAACCGGTGCTTACTTCATTGAAGATTGAGAATTTACTAACTGTTCTGAAAATCAGAGGCTAAGCTCCTTGGTGTAGGCTTCATACAAGGCTGCAATGATCTAAACCTTCAACGTTTCAACGTCAATTCATAGCGATACTTTTGGCTGGTAACTTATAGCGTAAATCTCTTATTGAATTTGATAGATAGTTTATTGCAATCACAATCACAATGCTGTTGTTTCCATTTTCCAGGACGGCGAGCGTATAGAGACAGGGAGGAAAAGGGGCGGAACTTTCCGGATAAATTCCCCTATCAGAGACAGTACAGTGATATTATTTACAATGGTAGAGATAAGATGAACCATGAGAGTTTGTTTATGGCGATATACGCATACAGGCGCAAAATGTGAGTGACACATTGTGCAGGGTGTAACTGCAACTTTCTTTAATTTGAATTTGAATTTGAATTCTCTCTCGTCAAAATGAAACAGGTGTCCTCTGCTTTCTGATATTGCACCAAGAGGGTAGTGACATATATATTATCACTCCTGGCATTGGTAACAATGTTTTTAGACCTAAGAAAGCAAGGACAGAGAAGAGGCATAGCAGTTTTTTTTTTCATTTTTATGAATTACTATAATTCTTGACACAAATTTTAGTTGCATTTTAAATGCTGTAAACATTCAAGTACTATCATTGATGCTTCCCATACCAACTGATAATTATGAATGTACCAATACACTCATACACATACTCGATTCAATGGGGGAGGCGCTGCTTCTGTTATTCATGGTGTTATGACGTGTAAGATCTCCAATATTTGTGGAGTGTATGACATCGCTGTTCGAAGGAGTATTTTTTACCCACGGTGACCAGCTAACAAAGGCCAGAATAGCAAAATATATTTTAAGAATAACTTGTTAGTGGAATTTTGATGCCGCTTTCCTTTGATTTTAAATTAATTTCAATGATCATTAAATCAACTGGCATATGATGATGTTCTTGAAGCTGGAAAAGTTCAACAGTCTGTTGATATTAACTTCATAAGTTTCATAGTTTTAATTCATAAAATTCAAACTTTTGTATATGAATAATTATCAGGCCTAAGGAGGAGTGTATGGAAATGTTGTGGAACTTGAGAGACAGGGTACCTGAGAAAATAGCCATAGTGGAGAGGTTCCAGTTTACTCCTGAACCTGGCTTCAAACCCACCGCTGGCACCGATATCAACATCAGGTTAGCTTTAAGCTGTCAGCTAAGTGTCGGTTACTTTCACTGAGAAGCTGTCGTCACTATGGGGCACCTGCCGCTGACAGTCCTGCCACTGACTTGATTATAGATCTGCTGTTGAGGCTGTTATTACATGTTGATTGGGTAGTAGGTGTGAAAGGTAACAACCTTGTGGAAAGTTTATATCTCCCAGAGCTTTAATCCAGGTCTAGCAGATGCTATCACAGAGTAAGGATATATCCTTACTTTGTGATGCTATCCTACAGCTTATTTTCATGTAAACAGGCTTTGCTAGGAAAAATTTAACCCATCTAGTTAAATTAATCGAGCATAATAGGAGTTTATGACCTTAGCCTTCTATGTTAAAGACTACCCAAAGACCAATGCATGTTATAGTCAGGCAGTTACTTATGATACAATAAAATTCAATGCTCTTGAATAAAGAGAAGGTAACTCTCATTCCCTACATTATGATGTCACTTTGAACAGGAAATGCTTTTTTCCTGTATTGCACGTACTTTATTGGAGGCAATCCTTCCACCATCAATAATTCATGCCTAGTAGAGCATTGAATTTTGTTAAAATGCAAATCTGACACAACTTTATCATAAGCAACAGCCTGACTATATCATGCACTGGTCTTTGGGTAGTCTTTAGCCTTCTTTGTAAAGGTCCACCCCACTTGCTCTGAAGCTTTGTGTTTGTCTTACTTGGCGGCTATCTTTCTTACAGTGATCTACTTAGTAACTGCTTCAACATAACGGATGATTACCTGGATACGATAGAAGCTGCCATCGAACAGGTCAAGGAGATTCTTGAGTCTGTCGAACTTTTACAATCACTTTTCCCGACTACCAAGTCGATGAGGAGGGAGTATGATGTTTGCGCATCAAAAGAATTCCAGGTAACGTTCACGGATTGGGCTTTCTAGTTTTGACATTTGTTATAATTTATGAGAACAAAAATATTTTCTGGTATGGATCATATTTATTACCTCAATGATATGGAAATAAAAAACAGGGTTTAACTAAATTTCATAAATAGGGGTATAACTTAATATTTTCCACATTCAAAAGCCATTTTCCTCTCTATTCGAGTTGATTCATCAAAACAACAGACACTGAGATATGATACCAGTTCAAACTGAAAAATTATTTCTGCCCAGCTGGAAAATAAAGACTTCCATGCATTTGCACAATGGAAGAAAAATAGGAAAATTATTAATTTTCATAAAAGGGCCCCCAGCATCTGTATTGACGTATGATATCAACACCTAATATAAGAAATCTACATGGGCTCATCACATTACCAACAGGTTACACGTCATGTCCTAGTAGATAAAATCTTGGGATGGTCGGACAAGATTATGATGCCTAGCGCTGGTTGGGCCAATGTAGATATTGTCCTATCACTTGTTTCTTGAGTTTCCCATTATTGTTCATAAAACGTCTGTTGCTCGGTGCTTAGAAGGCCATGAATGAAAAGTTGAACCTGAAAGGGCAAATCATTGTTCTGGATCTGTGATTATCCATGCCTTCTTGTTTGTGTTTTTAGAACAGAGTTAGCACACTGAACATGTGGCTCAACAACGCTCAAGCTCTCATATCGGGAATTGTATCTGTCGGAGCTACTATCAGCGTCGAGAAAATGCCATGTGTAAGTAACTGAAAGATGGCCTCTGCCGCATACTTACCTTATAAATTATACCCTACACAACGTCATATGGAATTAATAGCAGCATCTCGTTCCTGGTCTAATCAGTTGTCACTTGGTGCAATTCAGAATAAGCATACAGTGTCTGGAGTCTAGCGGTTATTATTCATTTCTCTACTCTTTTCACCTGACCAATCCACCCGAGTCACAAAATGATATATGCAACAGCCACAACCTTTCAGACGTAGTAATTTTGCATGATGCAATTTTACGAAACATCCAAATCATTATGTTTTCAAAAGTTTGCTTTCATATAAATCAGGTTTATACATCACGCCTATCCTTATTTTATATACTGTTTACTCTCTGCTTGATGTTGTAGATTCAGTGGCCGTTTATAGACCCAGCAGATGGCCAGGGTAACCAGTTACAGACTAATATTAGTAGTAATAGTATGACTGGTACAGACTCTGTAGCTGACAGCGCCAGTGTACCTGAATCTCCGAGTGCTGACGACTCCGGGTCTGCTAACAGCAGCCTGTCTGTATCCGCTGCTGACATCAAGAGAAAGGTGAGTTACTGTGCATTATGATGATTATAGTAGGCAAGGCCTAGTGGATTTTGATTTGAATTGCAGAGCGATAAACAAATTGCCAGGATAATGAAAACATCATAATAGCAAAATATAATTTAAATGCAAAAACTCGTATTCAGTTTTATCAGTTGTTTTAACAACATTATTCAATCAATGTATTCAATAATCCTGTTTGACCTGGATTTTTTTTTCAAATTTGATGTGCATTCTTTATCAATCAGAGCATTGGAAAATTAACTTAACATCATCATCCTCATCATCACAGCTGATGCTCTCTAAAAACAAGCTGATCGATGTGTGAGTAATATTTTTACTAATTTTCCAGCAGGTACACTTTGATGCCGGAACACCGTTATCAAGCAGTCCCTCCAGTAACAGTAACAACCTGAATATACCTACATCTCCAGCTGGGGCCGACCCTTCTAAGCATATCTACATGAATACCTCATTCGCTACCATAGACATACAAGCTTCACCTACTTCATTCTATAGACCAGCTGTAGATAGGCTTCTCAGGTGACTATATAGATGTTTATGAAATGTAATTATTAAAGACTACCCAAAGATCAATGTATATTTTGTCTTACTTGCACGGTCAATAAATTCAATGCTCCACTTGGCATGAATTATTGATGGTGGAAAGAGTGCCCCCCCCCCCATTCTCTGCATTATGATGTCACAGTCACCCTTATGGAAGGCACTCTTTCCACCATCAATAATTCATACCAAGTAGAGCATTGCATATTTTTAAGCTCCAAATCTGACACAACTTCATCATAAGTAACTGCCTGACTATAAAATGCTTTGATCTTTGGAGGTCTGATGGTCGATAACTGATGATTTTGAATCACAAGGTAACTGACGACAAATTGCTGTTGTTACTCTGAGTTTGCAAAATGCAGATATTGCGTAAATGCCCAGCGGTCAGTAAAATGAAGCTGGGTTCACACCTTTTACCCTCGACTTTATTGCGTCGCAATTGAATAGGTTGCAAGTTCTGGTGTGTGAATGTGCAAGCACGTTGTGCGAATGTGAAAAGGATTGCTTGGTGTTGAAGGCATGATGCAACGATTGCGTGTTGAAGACAGGTGCTCAAACCAACTCTGCAAACACGTCTATGTTGTAAATTGTTCAATCCATTCATCAAGGCACTGTTTTTTCGCAAATGATAGATGCTGTTATCGATACGGCTGGGAATCCTCTTTGAAATATGTTTGTATCAATTAGGAAATCTGCCAGTAGTTTCATCATGATGAGAGAGCCCAGAAATGAGGATCTTATGTAACTTTTGTTTCCTTGCCACACTTTTTCTAGGAGGAATATGTCCAGGAAGTTATCACTCCTATTGGAATGTGAATTACATCACAAAAAACTCTCCGATATTTTAAGGATTGCTACACATGAACCTGCCATGCTTATGAAATCATTTTGATGTGGAACTTTTTCAATTTTCCTATCACCTGTTGCAAATGTCAAAACATGTCTGCGAGTTCAACAACTCAGATTTTTTTATCACTTTCAATACAGTTTATTTGCAGCTGAGTGTATGATTGAAGAGTCTTTATTGCTTTTTGGTTTGCAGAAAGAAGAGTTTGCTGAATATGATACAGAGTAAGGCCCCTCCTGTAGTTAAGCCACTTCTGAAATCAAAATATTCTATAATAAAAATGGAGCTGGAACCTGTCGACATTGATGGAAAGGTGAGTTAGTTGGCTAGTTATTAAGTTGAAAACATATGCGTGAGAAAGTGAGAAAACATGAGTGAACAACATTTGATTGGAATATTCGGGTATGCAATGCACATTACTTGTCTAAAATATGAAAACTGAAGCGACCTTGCTCAGTTCTCATTAAAACAGTCACTGTATGTGTAATAATACATTACTGTATATATATATATATATATATATATGTTCCTCAGTGTGTGTAAGTTCACGCTCAAGATAATATCGATAAAACGATCAATCGGTCAAGCCATTGTAAAAAAGCACTTTTTAATTTCATTGCGTGTGTGAGTGTGAGACTGAAAAATATGAATGTGCCGTATCAAACCTCCAGATAATTTTACATTTGTGTTTCTTTCAAAATTGAATGAAATTGTATATTGATTGCTGATGCATTATGAAGGAAGAAAATTTTCATTTTTTGTAGAAAACCCTTCCACAGATGAAGACGTGTGATGTGTTGGCTCTGTCTACTAACTATGACTTGATAGAAATGGATTATAAGATCCAACACCACGAGTCGGGTGGTGATGACCACCTTTCGTATTATGAGCATTTCAAGTCGATGAACCTGCCTAGTCTGATCCCCCTGTACATATTTCTGGCGAGGTTTCCTCTTGATTATACACATGAGAGTCTGAGATTACGACTGGAACAACAGATTGAGAATCCATCTCTCCCCATCATAAGACAAGTGAGTGCTGGCGGCTAATTTATAATTTTCACAATTATGCGTGTCTCTTCTCCCTAGCTTTATTGCCCAAGCTCTTTTGTTGTTGGCAGAATACACTCCCCCTCGTCCAGCCATTCCTCATCTACCGGCCTCTGAATGTTTCCACGGAAGGAGTCCATGTTAGTCATGATGGTAGTTTGAATTTTATAGTCTGTAGTTTTATCAAACTTTATGAGAAAAATGGTCAGGATTTTAAATGAATTGTTGAAATCTGAATTCTTACGTCTTTACGAATACCTGGTTATGGGGAATGATATTTATTTATGCTTGTGAGGGGACAACTCTTATGATCTTTTGGTCTACTGCATTGTGAATAAAAATGTCTTGCTTTTCCTCATGGTCTTTTACGGACTGTTATATTTCATTGGAACTATATTATGATTTTTGGCAAAATCACATATGCTGTGGTCATGTACTTATCTATTGCTTTTTCCGCAGGTGGTACATGAATGTTCTGAGGCAGCTAAGGTAGCCATATCAATAAAACAGTCATATCAGCACTTCTTAGCACCAGTGACCAGGAAATACAATATTACTGATGATACATTTGAACGTTACATTGAGAGGTTCAACTGTGACCTCAAAGAGATTCTAGAGGTAAGAAGAGGCAACCCCCCAGGGAGTTAATTGGTTCAAAAGTTGCGATGCAAAAACGATGCATTTTTGATTAACCTTGAGTTTGTGGGAATAGCATCTGACGAAATAAAAACTTACACTTTGCAGATTAAATTGTCTTATAGAGGAAGTTTTTTTATTGATCCTACTGACAACCAATTTTTTTGTAGAATTTCTAAAATGTAACTAATTTATTACTGCGCAATAATAAAGATGAAATTTGATAATGCTGATATAATATAACTGTGATTGTTTGTTGTTTGTTGTAGGTATACTTTGGCTATGTTGAGTATGGAATGGTTTCTCTGAAGAAGGACACAACTCCTCATTCACTCAAAGTATTCCTGGAGGAGGAATGGGCATTCTCTAAGGAGATATGTCCGTTCATTACCGGTGGTATGGCAGAAGCTGGCAAGCGGTTCTGGTAAGATGACTAGAACAATACATTTCTGTGTACTAATAAGAAGCCTGATATGCAAATTCCGCTATCCTAGAGGAATGAATATTGGCTAGAGTTCATTTTAACTAGTATGATTTTGTCTTAATGTCAGCTCGCAATAATTTTCACTAGATAGTGTGTAGGCATAGGATGTCTATGTTACGTCTCGTCATCATATCAGCTATATCTCTACTTTAAGCTGTCAGCGTACCGATGTTTGGAGTCGCTAGCTTGATATTTGTTAACCTCGGTCGCCTACTTCAGGGTCAGCTAGGTTATCTGACCTCTGCGCGTCGGTAAACACGGGGGGGGGGGGTGCCCTAGTATAGTCTGGTTCTATCTGGCATATTGGTTTGTAGCATAGTTTTCCCGGCCGGATGCTCTTCCTGTCGCCGAACCCTCTGTCTCTATCCAGGCTCGGGACTGGCTGAGTCTTGCACTGACTTGTTCACTCCTCAGGCGACATTCGTTTATATAATGTAATGAGGTTAAGTTAACTGCAAGCATTATAAGCATGTGCGAAAAGATTAACTTTGCCCCCTGCGAGTATCTTAGACCTGTAAGGTGTTCTATCCACTGAGATATATGGTTCTATTATGCCTTGAATTATTTACTTGACAGCGGGATGTGCTCCATACTGCTACAGTCCATACAGTCACAGTTGGAGCAGGAGTTAGATGAGTCATTATTTAAGAGTAATCACACAGTATTCTCATCTGATGGTCTCTCATCACCCACTGTCTCAGAGGGATGTATCGATGGGGTCTGTTCAGCTGTAGAGACTCTTTGTACCACGGCTGACTATAGGTATCCATACTTATCACTTGCTTTTCTATTCCATGTCAGAATCTTTTAGATTAATAGAGAATGAATCAAATCATGTAGCTTGAATATCCTTCCAAGAAATTTGGTGTGACAACACAAGTTTTATCTATGGGATTGGGGCGATATTATCTTATTTACTTAGACTAAACTGAAAAATATAATCAGACACATCAGAACAGATCCACAGACTCAGTCATATGATCATTATTATTATTCAGTTTATTTATTCATTTAGGTTTTCTAAAAGTCTATAATTGAGTAAATTAAAAATAACTTGTTGACCCCACACACACATTAATATACATATAGAAAACGACTAAATTTCTGTGTTCATGTCTTTTTTCAGACAGATGCTTATGCAGAGTTGTAGAGAGATTAAAACTCTCTTCACTGAGATGAGGGAGTGGGCTGCTAAGGCTCTCGGCTTTGCTAAGTTACTCCGCAAAGATCTCGAGATAGCCGCTGAGTTCAGGGTCAAGGTCAAATCAGCTGACCTGATGGATGTTCTCCAATCTACAGGACATGTCAAGGTAAGATTTTATCCGCTAAGCTCATCTATAGCATAACCTGAGATGAGTAATATAAACAATCACAGCAGCTTATGGTTAAATTAGTGGAACAGAAAATTTACATAAGATTACTATCTTATGCTTTAATTACGAAATAATCATCTCTACCGACTGTCACATATGAATGAATATATATATTTGTATCAGTTAGCATGATAAAACCAATGTTTGTGCAGACCTAGATGATAAAAATGGACTACATATATAATATAAAAAAAACATTTCTGATAAAGAAGATTGTGCTCATATATTATCATATTTATTTTATATCAGGTGAACACACCACATACAGCTAATTACATAATACTGGTACCTGGTAGTATAAAGGACTGTAAGAGCTCACTGCTGACATTACTCGATGTTACATGTGGGCGTGAGGACACAGGCAACGGCGCCAGAGAAGGTAGGGTGTTAGCTACTATATTATAATATAGTGTATACATCACTACTAGAATATATATGTAATATATATATATTAGCCTGGAAAAGTGTAGTCTGAGCCCCCCAGACTTTTGCCCCTCGTCCGACGGCCTCCCGGGCGAGAGAAAGTGCATGATGCGTATTCTACAACATCTGTAGGAGTTATTTGTTCTTTACTTTCTTACCTCCTATCAGTCCTATACTGAGGTTGGATCGTGGGAATATTTCCACTAACTTCCAATGCAGGTGTAGGAAAATAAATATAAGTCTGAGACTGACAACATATTATGGAATGTTGGAGGTAACATTGGCAATAAATGATGATCAGTGCATGCTAACGTAAGCACTGTATGTCACTAGATATATAAGACCCCCAACATATTTTTTGAACCAACCATATTAAAGCTGGATGAAAAAAAAAATTTTTATGTGTAATCGAAGAGTTAGTGTTAGAGTGTCTCTAACTCCTTGGTGTAGTAAAGAAAAAATATAGACTACATAGATTGTTGCATATTACCTCGGATCTTTGCTTGTGACAATGATTTGATTTCTACTCTATAGGTGTTATGAAATCACCAGTTAAGCGTAAACACGGAGGTAATACGCAGCATGCTATCCTTCTTGCTAAGTGACATGTGCATTTTTCGCCTGGGCCTTTTAGAAATATCCCCCAGTCATTCACTCGGTGCTGAGCCATCCTGGAACCCCACACCCAACTATCTGTTTGAATGAATTTCTTTGTGCTTTCATTTCAATTTTACTTGTGGTAGTAGGTTGAAAGTTGCTCCATAATTCTGTTTAATGGGGATGGATAATGTTTCATGTAATCATTGCAAGATGGATTTAGATTGCTAATATGTGTGTTTAATTTTGGTGTGTTGATCATAGAGAAACAGCCTATATGAGAGAAAACTGATATTTTCAATTGTAGGTTACATGTTACTCATAAACACCGGAGACACAAAGATCAAATGGAAGGGACAGGAAATAAATGTGGATCCTAAAACAGAGACAACCATAGCCTTATCTCATATCGGGGTAAGTCGTAAACAATAGCAGACAGGATTCACCTGAAAAACTGAAAACGAAATTAAACTTAAGCTATAGTGTCAATGCACGTTTATCCACACTAGGAGTCATAGTAATCATGCATAAGGAGAAAAATCAAAGCAAGTCAAGTAAAATTGCCAAATTGCTTGCTATGATATTACCATTGGACCGTTATCATTTATTGGGAGTTGTCATGACACTGATATAAAGGAGATAACTCTCATTTGCTTGTACTATATTAGGTTGCATATGATATACGACTGAAATGTTATTTTTCAACACGTGTAGATTAGCCATGAATATACATTGAAAAGAGGTATGCTGTGTAACATATTAAAGCCTAAAGATACTAACTTCACTTTGCCGCATCTCTTATGGCAATTGGCCTTGCGTCTTCATTAGCCACCCGGCATTAAAGCCCTCCCTCGTCAAAGCCTTATCACCATTGCAAAGTTCCTAAATGTCAAATTGCCTAATGGATTATAAAACAAAACCAAAGCATAATCTAACACCCCTTGTTGTATCTGATTCCCTTCAGGTGGATGGCTTGTTTCTGATAGTGACTCACTCATCTCAGCTCAATAGACAGCGTAAGGAGTTCTGTAATGTAGCTCAGCAGGCTGTAGAGATTGTTAATGAGCAGACTACCTGTCATCAGGCAATCGCTCAGGCGTGGAATGATCTTAGGGTATGTTATATCACTTTTTGCTGCTTCAAAGTTCATTTTCAGTTTTACTCTCTGTAAAGCTGTTATCTGAAGTCCCTCCAATCCACTAAATTGCACGAAAAGAACTCCCAATGTGTCAACGTGAGCTAGTTTTGATATTAAGTTCATATTTTTCTCAATCTGTCCTCACTGCCAACAAAGGAGACTGGTGTCCGGTAGAAATAAATACACCATATTGAAAAATAAATACTTCTAAGTTATATGAGGCGAACAAGTCTCTCTTGCAGTCTAACTGGTTTGAGGGATCGTACTGCTCTATCTAACATTCTGTGGGATTTGACATAACGCAATATCCTCATCTTATTATAGTTTACCTTTTCATAATATATTATATTAAACATATCATATATAATTACAAGCTTGAGTTACCATTTTGTTACAGAGTAATGCGTTTGAGTTGGCCAGTGCTGTACAGAGTGCTATAGAGCATGTAGAGAATCAGTTAGATAGTACAGATCTAGATAGTCTGGATACTGATACAGATAGGAAAACTATCAAAGGTGCTTATAAGGAGACGCTTCATCAGTGCTACTCATTCGGCTTTGAGTTCTTACAGGTGAGCGTGTCCATTTAATTGATAAGGCTAGCTCTAAGCTTGAGTATGAGTGAAGTTGACAAGGTAACTTATACGAAAATTCATCATCATCCCCATAGATTTTTTAAAACTTAACTATGCAGCTTATTATATAAATCTACAAGTTTATTATCAACTCAATGGTAACCTTATATAAACGTTAACTGTTTTTATCCAACTATATGATATATCATGCTTAAATAATAATGCTGTAAAACGTTTTACATATGTGGAGATAAAAATTAAGACAATCTATCCGGAAAATTTTAAATGTGCTTTTCTGTGATAACAATATGAAATAGCGAGATGATCCTGTAATACCACTTATAACAGTATGAGCTTAGAGGAATAAATGTCTACTTTCATCCTTAGGGATTTACCATCTCACAAAACGTTACGGTTCATGTTTGTAGGAGTACAGCAGACTGAATGCCAGCTGTGGGACAGCAGCCTGTCAGAAGGATCAGATATTACTCTCCTTTGCTCATCAGTGGATGCAGTTTGTAATCAGCAAATGTGAGAGGGGTAAAGGAACTCGGCCGAGGTAAGTCAATTATTTCACACAAACTTTGCTGGATTTCTTAAAGATGATTATGATGCCAATAAAAGTATTAAAAAAAACAATTATGGATTATAACAGCGCGGTTGCTCATTTGCTACCCTGAATTACTTACTTACTTAATATTTGGAGTTGTCCTACAAATGTGAAATGGTAAGAGATAAGACAACTCTCATCACACGTAGAAAAATTGTCCAGTATGAAAAAAATTTGTTGAGCATTTGTTTGCCCATCCCTTCTGTTACATAATTAAGTTTATTTACTATTTGTAGATGGGCTAATCCTGGATTTGATTTCCTCAGTATAGTTATAGAGCCTGCTATAACCAGAACCATATCTGATGAGGATTTTGATGTGAGTTGTTTTATTTCTTACTGCTTCTGAGAGAAGGCAACTGTGCCAAACGTGACACACAAGGTGTGTGTGATGTGGAACCTCTGGTCTCTGATTTCGTGGCAACCAAACCTCTTTGATTTCAATTTGTAAATCTTTATCTTCAACTGTTCATTTTGCCAATTTGGGTATTTCATGTGCAGACTTAGCAAAGTTTGACTCACATGAACCTCATACACATCAATAAAACATTGTTTCCAGACCAAATTTGATAAACATGTATGCGTAACAGTTGAGTTGTAAACACGGCTTTACATCAACAAGTTATATCCCTTCATTTCTCAGAACCTAAAGAAGAAAGTTGAAGATGTAGTTAAACACATTATCGGAGAGATAAACTCTAGTACTAGTCACAGCCCTAAACTACAGAAGAAAGTATCACAGATATCCGTAGGAACCACTCAGAGGTAAAGTGACTCACTGCTTCTCTTCCACTTATAATTTAGTTGAAAAGAAAAGCAAAACAGGTTATTATTATCATAGTACATAGTATTGTTATCTGGAAAGACCTGGAAGTGATCTAGTTACCAAATTGTTCACTTGATATTTTCACAGCATTCAAGTTTGAATCAAACTGAACAGAAAAGAGAAAGACTCCAGGCAAACCAAAGTGAGGCTAGAGCTCTCACTTCTTATAGCATGTTAATACCTCAACATTGCGCTTCTCTGCCAGACAAGCTTTTGAAATAAATCATGCAGTGAAGCACACTAGTATAGTATATTAACATTAATATGTAATGTATACTACAAGGTGGAATTTGTAAATTTTGTTATAGATATCTGTCAATGCCAGACAGTAGCTGTAGAGTTGTGGCAAAGAGACAATTCAGTAGTAGTTCAACAGGTTCCTATTCTCGTAAGGGAACGCAGAGTGAACCACCCACCCCTTATGATAGAACAGGTAAATTATTATACGCAACAATGAGATCTTAGTGTCTATTTTGTGAGGCGAATTTCCATAATGTCTTGGACATATGTCTTTACTTCTCAATTCTCATGGACATGATTTGCATATCGTGAGGTGTCCATTTTACGCGTGCTTCATGGCTGTCATCAATGTTAAACTGTATGCAAAGAGTTAGATTGCATATTTTGTGATGCATGCTTGATTGGTCTGCACTTGCCTTCTTGTATATACCAGGTAGCCATCACAAATGGGTCTTAAGTTTTCCTAGGGATTCCATCCAAAACATTCCCAACGGAGTTGTCTTGTGACTGCATATCTAGTACTAAACCAGTATATGTTTACATCCCTATCATTTTGAATGTAAATGAGTTCAGATACAAACGCACTCATCTCTTTTGGTTTCAATGTCCAATTACCGACTCTTTTATACTTAACTTATGTGCACATGCTGTTTGTTTAGATGACGGTAGAGTTCGCTGGTATCGTAATAACCGTGACCAAAGTGTGTGTAGCTTAACACCTGAGAGCCCCGGCTCTCCCAACCCAATCGGTAACTTTTGATCTGTGCTAGGCCTTGTAGATATAGATTATGTTAGCCTGTGTACTCAAACGCATGAGCAGCTGTCACCCAGTTTGCATGCCAAAACACCTTTTGTGGTGGTTCACAGTCCAGACAGTAGCATCGGGGTATTTTTTGTTTGAGTATTCAAACTAACATGAGTGTAAAGAAAATGTTGGCATCCCTCTTACTCAATGATCGAAGAAAATGGTGATCGTAATTGTTACATCTCACTATCAAATCAAAATATGATTACTCGGCCACCTTTTAAATAGCCGTTAAATTTCTTTTACAGCTGGCGCCAACATTTTCTTTGAGATCCCTAGACCCTGATTGTTTGCCTTGGGCTTTTATTTAACATTTTGCAGTTTGACTTAACGCCTGTAAACTTTCCAAATCATTCTTCCAATTTCCACCTCAATAATAATTTAAATCTGTTCTGCCAACCCATTAACACGTTTGAGCTTAAAACATAGATGCAGTACTAGGGAAGTAACAAGATTCAGGTTTATTAGTCAAACTGCAAATCAAAAAAGAAAAAAAGATCATTATTTTTTTTTCTTGGGGAAACATCATGAGGTGTTGTAAACCTGATTTACACCTAACTATGTTTTGATTGTGGTTTATCTAGATAGTAACAATAGCCTCAGGACCAGGACTGGGTCAAGCGCTTCAAGCTTGCATTCAGTGTCCTCAGTCCCCTCAATACCAGGTATAGACGGCTGATGCAGCAAAGGCTACATTTATTATTAAATCCTAAAGTAGAGTTGTCCTACCTGGATTCTGTTGAAGTCTATGTTATTAACTGTGCTTCAGTTACATACCAAGTAGAGTATATCTCTAGCTAGGCAAAACATGCTTTGTGTGTGGCGCTATAGATGGTGAACAATGTTTTACCAAATCAAGGATTGTTCGCAAATTAGCCTTAACCTTTGCTGTATCTAAATACTAGTATTCACCCAATGAACTCCCTCCCAATTGTTAATTTTGCTTGTAATCCTTCATATACTAATACCTGATGGTGATGGGGGTGTGTGTGTTTGTTTAGTATAATAATTCTTGATTTACGTAACACCTATCTATTTTTTAATGATTTTCTTCAGAATTCTGGTTTTACACTTTAAAACCTCTCAGGATTCCCTTGTGTTTTATTGTAATGAGTTGAAACTGTGAAAACTGAATAATTTGTAAAAACCACTATTAATAACCATTATAATTATTACCATTCATTAAATTTTACCTCTGCTCCCAAGCATTATGCTATCTTTATCCTTTTTATTTCATATATGTGTAAATCTCCATAAGAGTATATTGAGTCTTGATTTCGTATTTGTAGAGTCGCCTATATTCCCACCTGAGATGATGCCGCCTGAAAGGTCACAGGCAGCGGTGAACTCTCTAGAGAGGACGAGAGATGAGACTCTCAGAGATAAGCGTATCATCGGCCGGGTCACCGAGGGTCAGCACCACACTAGTATCGTCAGAATTAATGTCAGAAAAGTCAACTTCAAATGGCAGAGAGGCACTAAGATTGGTAAGGCCTAAATAATATCTTGCGCTTATCTCCAGAGATAGAGTTATTTGCAGGACTATTCATACCATTTTTATTTGTTCTCTATTTATTGGCTTAGTAATTGAAAATTTGTAGGTAGGACTGAAAATGATAAACACTAAAACCAAAAGGAGCGCCAGATAGTTCGAGACTAGAGTTGAGGCAATTTTATAGGCCTGCTTTCAACATGCAAAAGATGCAACTCAATATGGAATACCCAGAAAGCTCAGGCCAGTCTCATTAGTTAGTTGCCATTGACCTGATCTCACTGGGAATGCCAGAAAATTGCATTGTGGGATAATCATAATTACGCCCTTTTGCATGTTTAGCCTTGTTGACAATGATCAGATCATTTTGAATATACTGTTTATTTACAGGTGAGGGTCAGTTTGGGATTGTATACACAGCTATCAACTGTGATACCAACTGTATGATGGCTATGAAGGAGGTAAGCTGGCCATGTGCGATAATGTTAACATGTTCGACTCATTCGAGTGCGTAGTCATGTAGACTGTAGTCTTGACAGTTTTTGTTGGTTTAATGGGAAGCCCCTCCCCCCTCACCCAACCAACCAAACTTTGCTTGTCAAGACAGGATAGTTTAATCGCCGTCTGAGCTTGGGCTCCATTGATTGGCAATATTGGCAATATGTAATGTTGACTATGTCTGTGATTAGATTTTAAAACTGGTGCTATTGAAATAAAACTTTTAACACTGATGGCTCAAATACTCAACCTCTTTTATGTTAGCGTGTCAAATAAGCAGATATCTTACATACATGTTTATTTTTATTTTAGTTGAGATTCCAGCCGAATGATGTTCAGACAATCAAGTCCATAGCAGATGAGTTGAAAACATTTGAAGGAATCAATCATCCCAACCTAGTCAAGTACTTCGGTATTGAAGTGCACAAGGTATGTGATTTTTGTACTTATGAATATTATTGATCACTGTATGTCATTTGGAATTTTCTTCTCATGGTTCAATTTCTATGCTCATCTGTTGGATATCCAACTTTTGGCAAGGAGTATTTGGTGTAAATATTGCTCACAATAGAAATGTTACATATCTGACTTCCGCTTGGGGTTATATGTGGAGGAATGAACACAAAAAATCCATCATCCTGATGTGTGTAGTATGTACTAAAGCCATAAATCGAAATGAATGAATATAATACAAAGGTCAAAAATATCAATGTCCCTAGCCCGTTTTGTTTAGCTTTGTTGGATCCAACAAAGCTATACCCTGCATATCAACAGTATTGTAAAATCTCAGTGAGAAATTGATATAAACAACCACTGATGTAGACCAACACAACAGAAATATTTTTTTCTGTTATGTATTATGGATAAATATCCCAGTCAGCAGCCTTGATAACTGAGAACCTGTTGTAGTTTGTTAAGGAGTTGTCCGTTCGTTAAGGAGTTGTCCGTCCGTTAAGGAGTTGTCCGTCCGTTAAGGAGTTGTCCATCCGTTAAGGAGTTGTCCGTGCAGATAATCACTGAAATTATTCTCTTCATACAGGAGGAGATATTTATATTTATGGAGTACTGTAATGAAGGAACTCTAGAAGAAATGTCTAATTTAGGTCTAACAGAATCTCTAATACGTCGCTATACTAGAGAATTAGTCATAGCCATCGACTACCTCCACGAACATAACATCATTCATCGAGATATCAAAGGTACAAACATGCATAAGGGGTTGATCCTTGCTGCCAATAAAGATGATAAACAACTCTTAGAAAGAAGATAATTTTAACTTCTTGTGTCTATGGATAATGTGAGTCCATAACAATGTGTGCATCTGACAAGCTCATAAAATCTTTTTTTTTAACTTTATAACTTTTACATGCTGATGAAGTTTTTTCTTGATGTGATCCGCTTTTTTTGACTTTTACGTTGACCTATTGTTGACGTGTTAGCTAGCTGGTTCACCAGTTTTGTTGACCGACATTATTTCACGCTTTTTCCTTCATTTATCCTGGTTGTTGTTTTCAGGTGCTAATATATTTTTGGTTGCTAATGACAAGCTGAAGCTTGGTGATTTTGGCTGCTCAGCTAAGCTCAAGGAGCACACCACTATTCCTGGTGAAATGGTAGCTTTTGTTGGAACAGCAGGTGAGTGTGCTACACAAAGCAACTCTCAATTCCGCTGATGAGATCAGATTTGGTACGACAAAACTTGGCCAGGGTTCTTAGTTTTAGACTGTTGCTCTGAAAAAGGAAGAGTGGGATATCCAAGTTCCTTGTCTTAATTATGCGGAGTTCAATCTAGTCAAAGTTACCTTTTCACAGTATACAGTTTCCATGTTTTTAGTTGTCCTGCGGTAGACCATCTGGCTATATGATCAGTTCTTAGAGAACATCATGAGAACATAAGCGTAAATATCCCAAACAATGTAGGAAATATTATTTTTGCTCAAAAGGCTGCATTAGAATCAGTATACATGTATAAGAAGTAAACTAAGTTGCACAGCCTGTAAGAGATTGATGATGTTTGTTGACAGCGTTTATGGCTCCTGAAGTGATAACACAGAAAGGCCACGGCCGATCAGCGGATATATGGAGTCTGGGTTGTGTTATTATAGAGATGACTACTGGTAAGAGGCCCTGGTCTGAGATGGAAAACATGCATCAAATCATGTTCAAGGTAAGTTAGAGTCAGCTTTACCAGGGAGTTTGGGCTTTGAGAACTCCATTTTATTGTTTAGGTTGCCTTTTCATGTTTTTTTACTTCTCTTTATCATAGTGCAATTCTTTATATAAGTAACTTTATCTCGTTATAAAAGGAACCTCAACTATTATGCTAGAATAGGAACAGGAACAGGAATAGTAATAGGAATAGAGATTATTTTGGTAATTGTGTTAGAAACACATTACAATCTAAGTGTGAAACATGTCTTTTAGTTATTGTGTATTGACTATGACGAACGGGATCACATAAAAGGTTCATTTTTTTATTTTTCGTATTGGTGTTTTGTTGGGATTGGCATATGAGTCGCAACTACACAATAAAAATATAATTAGTCAACTTCATTAGTACGAGTTGATGAAGGATAGAAATTTAGTCTAGCTGCCATCAACACCTTGTCTTGTCGAGGCCATTGTATCAGGCTCTGTTTGAGATAACTTGCAGGTTGTTTTCAGTTCGCAAGTTGAAATGGGATACAGCATAAATATTATCGTGTTATTCAGAGAATGTCGGATGATTTTTGTAGGTTGGTATGGGTAATGTTCCTCCAACACCAGATAGTTTCCACCAGGAAGGTCAAGATTTCCTCTCCTGCTGCTTCGAGGTAGAACCAGATAAGAGATCAACAGCCAATGAGCTTCTCGGACATACATTCATCAAAGTTAGGAGCTAGAATTAATCCCCATAAATATATACATATAATATAAAAGATATATGTATCATACTTTATTCTATATATATATATATATATATATATATATAATAAAACCTGATATATTGCTTAGTTTTTCTCTCCTCATTTTTCTCCTACACATAAGAGTTTTCATATTGATATTAATCTTCACTTGTATTCAGAAAAATAATATTTTTACCTGTATAATATACATTTTTCAAGAAAATATTATAAGGTTTATCAGTAAATTTCAGCCAGTAACTTAGGTGTTTTGCTGGGACCAATGAAACCAAGCCAGAAGCATCATACTTATGTGGCAGGCAAAGTTAATGTGTATATTCTGTTCATATCTATCCATATATTGTCTAATATTAACTGCCAAAACAAGTCCCTATTTTTATTTCATTTTCTTATTTTTAGACATATCATTCATTTCATTAAATTAGCAGGGTAATTTGGAGACAAAGATTGTTACCACACAGCTTTAGTTATCCCACCACATGAAAAACACATGACATGACTACTATTTGTAAATATTGTAGAATTAAAATTAATATCTCAGCCCAAACCTTTTTTTAATCATGTCTAAAAGTACTATTTTTCTCTGAAAATCTGGCCTCTGCTTTAACCTGGATATGTGATCCTATATTTTATTTTAATGTGATGTATTGTACTGATGTTAATACTAGCTGAAACTTTTTGCTGTAAATCTTATGAAATTTATTTTGCATAACAAGAGAATGAACCTTAAAATATATAATTAAAACCAAAAGATGACAATAAAGACACCATCAAATACCATATTGGCTGGCGGAGCTACAATATCCATAGCTACGCTATTCAGAGCTATGATTTTCAGAGCTACGCTATTCAGAGCTACGATATTCAGAGCTACAATATTCGGAGCTACGATATTCAAATCTACAATACACAGAGCTACGATATTCAGAGCTACGATATACAGAGCTTCGATATTCAAAGCTACAATATTCAGAGGTACGATATTCATAGCTATGATATAGAGCTACGATATACAGAGCTACGCTGTTCAGAGCTATGATATTCAGAGCTACAATATACAGTGCTACGATATTCAAAGCTACGATATTCCGAGGTACGATATTCATAGCTATGATATACAGAGCTATGATATTCAGAGCTAGGATATACAGAGCTACGAAATTCAGAGCTACGTCGTTGATAGCTACGTCATTCAGAGCTACGATAATCCGAGCTACGGTATTCAGAGCTACTACGATATTCAGAGTTACGACATTCAGACCTACATCGTTAATAGCTACATATTCAGAGCTATGATATTATGCAGAGCTACGATATTCAGAGCAGAGATATGCAGAGCTACAATATTCAGAGCCGCTCTTCTGAACAGCAACAATCAATCAGCCATCATTTGCAAATACTGAGATATATATCTGAATTTTGTCCCATGTACTCGTGTGCCCATCAAAGAGGACCAGCCCCATCACCTCATGCAGACCTCGCACTACCATATACGCTATAGTTACTGTACAATACTTGAAGCCTTAAAACCATAACTATTTTTTTAAAATGGTCTTTGTAACCTGAAATTGAAATCGACAGTACTGCGAAGACCTAACTATGGCATCAGTTAGAAATATTAGAAATCACAAAATAGTAAAACAATGTTTATTTTAATAACAGATTAAATTAGTAAAAATACACCATAAAATCTCTTAATGACACTAGCAGCTCGGCTGTATAAACATTTGAAACAGAATAAAATGTAAATATGGATGAGCAAAAATAAAGTTAGGCCTTCTACATGAGACAAAGCGAGTCTTTCTACAAAGTCAACGACGGCTGCACAGATTAGAATGAGCGAAGGTTTGGCAATTTAGCTATTTGTGTATCTAAAGTTGAAAATATTATTCTTGGTCCTTTGAATGTCATTAATATGGGAAGAGTGATGAAAAAAATAAAAGATGACCATTACAATACAATATTGGCAAAAGAATATCAATAGTTAAAAATTAATTAATCCATTTATTTAGACAAAGCTCTCATTGTGTTTTGAGCACATTAAGTAGGAGTCCATTATTTTTGGCTGCACCAGCTGCTTGACATCCTGAGGTGCTAGGTTTGATTCTCCACACATTGACACCAACTTACGCAGAGCAGCCTGTAAACAAAAGGAGTGGTAACATTATGAGAACGAGATATGGGTAACAATAAAGTTCATCTGGGGAGTCTTATGATTAAAAAACAGCCAAAATCACTATCTGATGGCTCACTCAGATCTCTTGTTCTCAGGTCGCTCACTCATTTATGAAACTATATACATTCGGAGTGAACAATTTGGGAACAACTTTGTCTAATTGAAAGACCAAATAAACGAAAATTTTTAGTGAAGTGATAGTAGAACAAAATTAAATTGAAAGAACTCCCAAGAAACAGCCTGATGACAACGTTGTTTGTTTGAAATCAATAAAGGTGTCACTACACCATAATAAAAGCACAATAAGCACCATAAAATTAAATTTCATTGGAATACTGTTGGCAAAATAACTCTTTATGTCATTTGCTGGACCAAGTTGAGTACTTACCAGGCAAGCAACAAGCACCACATCGCTGGCATTTCTAGCAGTTGTATCTTTACAAAGCTGAACTAGTCTCACCACACCTACAAAAAGAAGCATAACTATTACCAATATTTCAGAGGTATATATAACTTTTTCAAGCGAGTCACAACCATGTCATAGCTTGTCTTTAGACTTGTTGCTATTGATATCCTCTGGTCGATTGAATTTGGATCAATTTGCATGTATTCGAAGTTGCTCCCCCTCGATTGGCGTGATCAGTGGAATGCAGGCAAATGGATCAAAATTGATGTATGTGTAGTCGGGGAGTTGGGGAGAGACTATCCCATGCTCTAAGGTGTAGCGTAGTTTCTGGTCCATGAACAAAAGATAATCGCTGGAAATCAGCATTAATTCATCAAATGAAAAAGCTTAGGAGCAATGTGTTGGTTCTGATTGATTGTTAGGTGGGAAAGAGAGCCAATGACAAGTCGATGAAAGTACCTTGTTGAGTTACAGTGAGAGTGAAACTAATTTGTTTCACATGCCCTATATATCAATGGTTCTTTCAGGCATTGGCTCTCCCCACCGACTAGCCAATCAGACACAACACATTGGCTACTTATTTCCCGTACCAATAAGACAACAAATGAGGGAGGACACTGACCTCCTTTGTGGACTACTCTGGCAGCATTGTCAGGGTCTTTAGCCAGCCTGGTAAGCGCTATAGCAGACTTCTGATGTACTCTCTCACAAGCTGCTAGTTCCGCTTCAGTGAGTTTAGCGTTTGGTGTGATATTGAGAAAGTTGATAAGTAGAGTAAGACCATCATTATCTACTATTTCATTGAAGCATGAGGAGCTTTGTGCCATGTTGGCTATGACTGTGACTATCTGAAAACAGTGAGAACAACATCCAATGAGAGTGTTTGTTATTGGTGTTATTATCATCAATAAGTGACGCCTGACAAATGTTAGAAAATAGTGAGTCAGAAAAAGAGTTGTCTTTTACAATATGTAGGGAAGACAACTACATACTGTATAAACCAGGTACCTGCAGGAACATATTATGTTTATAGTATAACCAAACATATTTTCTACCAATAGAGGAAAAAACTGATACTGAAAGTCATGGTTATGGTAATGGGCAATTGATTTCCTTTCATAATTAGAACAGAGGGAGGTCTGTCTTTCAATCAAGCAGACAAAGCTTAGCGATAGTATCAGATGTTTATGCACGACATACCTGATCTTTGGCAAATAGAGATTCAGCTTTCTGAAGAGTACAGCATTGTACTAGCACCATAACTGTGTTATATTGTAGTAAATAATCTGAAGATAAGGGGTCCATGAATGTTATATTAGCTATAGCGGCAGCACCCAGTAAAAACACTTCATGTGACGAGGCATCTAAGCATAGTTCTACAACAAAAGAAGATTTTACAATATTCATAATACTTCATAACTCTGCCCATTTTTAAACAGTTCGTATTTTGCTTTCACAAAAAATTTATTTACAATTGTACATCGCTGGATGGTCAAATTAGGTCCCTCAGCGTTGACTAGAACATGCAGCAAATGGGGCAGAGTAGATTTGTCAAAATTATATATAATATTGTAGAATGGAGTCAAGAGCAAACAGCACGGTTTAAGACTACAAAAAGTTTATTAAGATGGTGTTGTGGACTTGGGTTAGTGAATGAGGCAATTTAATCAGGGATTACTCTGTCGGCCTAAACAAGTTTTGTTCACCCAGGCTCACTGGCAAAGAGACTTAGAAAGATACCAAATTGGAGTTGTCTGCTGGTTCCTCTTTGAGGACACAAATCCCTATTGGTAGCTTTGAACACGCAGGAAGTTTGGGAATTCCCCGAACAAGGGGTACCCTTGGAATCAAGTTGTAAGTTTGCTGACTTACTTGTTAGTGACCTGATGAGATCTTCCATATTCTCTATAAATCCGTTGATATGTTGATAGTGATCTAATGTCGGTGAGGTTATCTGTGCCACGACCCCTGCTGCCTCCGAGCGAACCATCTCATTATATTTGTCAGCATTGAGTATGTCTGATAAACACTCCACTCCATTCACCTGTAATATAAAATATGGGATGATGTTATATAGATCAAAGCACATGTCCTCTGTACTGATTGGGGTGTACATCACTCATACTCTCCAGTCGGGGAGTTACTGCAATCGGTCGTTATTTTGATCACATAATGTAGTTCTATAAAAAGTCTCAAATTATCAATTACGTGGACCCATGCCAAATTGCGTCGCTGGAAATTCTGTCCATTTCTGTACACAAAGAGTGGTTGTTGGCATCTCAGATGAACGCACATACACCTTGTGATGTCGACCAAATATTTGCAAGGAGGAACACTGACTACTTTCCAAAAATTATACATGCATGCATCATTAGTTTCGAATTAACGTTGAATTTCAAATAAGATATAACCCTTTAAATTTTCTTTTAGTAGATGTTTTGCATAATTCCACTATTATTGAGGTGTCGCCTACAAAGGACAAACCAGTGCAAACCCCTCAAGGTTAGCCCAGGTATGAAGGATGAGTACTATTGTTCTATTTAAATATGATCTTTTTGAATAAAATCCGTGAATATATTCTTTATCTTCTTAATATTTCAAATACATGCACTGATCTTTTTGAAACTGTGTCTTAGTCTCACTTGGAGTGATAGTGAAAAGAATCAGGCTTATTTTCATTCTAGAGTTCACAGTCTTATTTAGAATACTGCCATAGGTTCATAAACGGCCTGTGGCTCAGTTCTAACTGAGTTTCACTCACTCAAGGTTGAGATGGGGAAGTATTAAAAAGTGACAAAATAGTACCTTTTCGTACTTTTAATAATTGAACCAGGGTATCAAGGCAAACTTCCAAGGTCCTATTAACATGATATGCTGCTTAGAATAGTACAAATTCCACAGTAAATTACTCATTAGAAATCCCATGGTCTTCTTAGCATCAAAATCTTTGACATAGCACACTGAAACAATCCAGCAATCACAATCGTATTACATCTCTCTTTCTGGAATCGCACTTTCTTTTAATTGTGTATCAGGGTCTTTGGCAGCAATTTGAAATCTATTCAGCGAAAGAATTTGAGGAATGCGATCCGAGTACAAGTCCCTTCTGTATACAAAACGTGTGATTTCTATGAAAGTATTCATGTATCCATGTCAAGTTACATCACACTATAAACCTGATTAGTCTAATCCTGATCAAATATCCATCAAGTTGTGATGTGAAAACCCAGGGCTGTTATATGTGGTTGTGGTGTAGTCGGAGTTAGTCCCAAGTTGTTGGTTTGGCCAAGCCCCTTTTTCGGTAGTTTTGAATACATTCACTCCGTTTCCCTTCCACCCCAGATCAAGTTTGATCCAATTTGCCTGCATTCCATGCCATTCTTATTCTAATGGCGGCTCACCCGTAGAATGGGAATGGCCCGGAATACATACAGGCATGATCTATACATGATCTACCCAACCCTGATAAAAAATAGCATACCACACTAATTGAAATCACTTTCCTGAAATCTACCCTCAGCACCTCCCCCTACACACTTGTATATTAACAGTGCTTTGCAGTCTGAGCGACCAGGGATTCCCTCACTTGAGGGGGAGAAGGATGATTATCTCTAAACTGACCTCTTCTAGTTCCAGAATACTTTTAGACACACAGCACAAGGTGGCTACGGCCCGAAGACTCTGAGCTCTGAGCACGTCTAATATCTCTCCTCGGCACAAATCAAATAATCTGTGTATCCCCCCTTCCTACAATCAGCAATATATACAACAATATATAATACAATATAATATGATATAATATACAACAACATGGAAAGAGTATGACAATGAAGAGCATGAACCTTTCCTTCTTTACAGTATCACCGAAAAATTTGTTACGATGATAGATTTTACAGGAGTGTTGGACTATTCTTTTTGGCCTTGAACAATGGACGATTTCTTCGAGTGTGAAAAAGATAAAATCACAAATCGTGTCGTAAGGTGAGGCCTATTCCCATAGAGACAGTGCAACCAGCACTCCTTCGGAGTTATTTGCATCAACCTTGATCTAAGATTTTGCCTTGTAACGATGTTCTGAGAAAATAATTGGCCGTCTTTCAAGAAGCTACATCAATGAGGATTGCACTTGTATTGAGAGGCCTCTCCCACACCCAAAGGCCCCAATTTACTGCACAATTTCCATTGATCAATTGCCAAGAGTGCTACTAGTCTAATCATTAAGGACAGATCGCTCAATGATGACAGGGTTCTAATACCCTAAATATTTAAAGTACGGCACAGGTTGATATACTGGGTGGTATAATAGGCGAGCCTAGCGGTAGGAAGCCCAACAACACAGCCCAAATTGGATACTGAACGGCACAGGCGGAAAATCAAATTGAGGGTTTGCCAATATTATAGCCCTAGTCGTAATGCAAATTTTTTGAAGTAGTGCTTAGCAACCATAGGCTTCAAATAACAACTAAATAATGCTATTGAAAGTAAATTGCCATCCTAGCACAATGAAATCATTGCTTTGTAAATAAAAAAAGGGTTTCTTAGAAGTAATTTTATATGCAAAAAAATTGAGTGTTTGGTTGCAGATCCTAACTGCTTAGTCGACACAGCATAAAATTGCAACGCTGATGAAATTGCTTTTCGGCATATTATTTTGATTCCACCAACAATTTAAGAGCGTCATCGCCTAACCATATGTGGGTGCCACAAATATCTGCCTTTGGTTTTGACTCACAAAATATTACAAAGAGGGCGGCGGTGGTTGTATTAAAGAGTATGTTTGCCTGTTTGGTACAATGAAGTGTCAAATAGTTTGATGGAATACCGCCATCCTTCAAAAGTGTGTTACTATAGAGTATAGCAGGTTTCAGTGCTCAAACATTGCCTCGGTTGACGTTAGTAGCATTCTACTATCTACCAAATTCCCATGTTGCTGGGCATGTGGTTGATAGTTAAATGCTACAACCATCAACTTGGGCTATGTTCGAGAACATCAAAAACAAAGCATAACTCTGTATGTAACGGGTTTATATAGCACTATAGCATAACTCTGTATGTAGCATGTATGTAAGTAGTTTTAAATCTTACCCGGGCTATAATATAGCACATGTACTCTCCCTCCAGTCCTAGATTGATGATATGTCCTACACTAGAGGTGAGACAGTGTGTGGAGGATGATCGAGCGTCCAGCGTAGCTAGTAACGCCTGTACTAGTATACCTAATACTGTATCTACTAGCGCACTCACTGACTGTCCCAACTTTGTCAACAGCTCCAGCAGCGACTTTTTCTCAGCAGCAGTCATTGCTTCATCGTGTACACTACAAGTTTTACAAAAATTGATCTGATTAAGAGCAAAGAGCAAAGAGCAAAGAAAACAGTACTGTTGGCCATGGTCTAGCACAAAGAAGCAGACCGATAGAGTAAAAGGGCGTGTTGCTACTCCATAAAGATTTAGTCAGCTTATGGTAGCGTCATCCTCAGAAAAACATGTGAGATTAAATGTATTATCACGCAATGGTTACCATTTTCTTGGTATTATCTGATAAACCAACTAATTCCATCAGGCCATGACAGATGGTTATACATGTGGATATCAGACTGGGGGATAAGCTTTGACCATTGATATGAATTTATGGATCAGTGGTAAAATACATAGCATGGCTAATTGAGGAGATATGCCATCAGTAGGCCTATAAAGCTTTGTGTCAGGATCTGAGTAAAGCTAAAAAGATTGCAGCTTTTACGTTATGTAATGTTTGATGCCCCAGTAACAACCTTCAAAAACTCAAGAAAGCTGCTTGACAAAAGTTAACAAGAGTCAGCTATTCTAGATTCCGATCTTGTGGATCAATCAAAGATGATAAATTCGGTTCAGAAACCGTACATGAATAGCCATAGCCATACGCTTGCTCAGGGTCCTATATGTACCCCTCATTCAAATAATATAATATATCAGTGGCTATGACTAACCTCTCCGTGACTTGTACTAAGTGAGCACACTGTGATAGGATAGACTCCTCCTCCTACAACACAAAAAAACACAACATATTATTATATTATATTTCATTATATATTATAAATTATATTATATTTGATACATGCTTCAAATGAATTACAGAGCTGCAGACCAGGCTTATGCAATGTCCTAACACAAAGTTAACAACATATTATATATTTCTATTATATATTATTTTTCCTTCAAATGTATTACAGAGCAGACCAGGTTTGTGTAATGTCTGATGTGATGGTAATGGACGTAGCACACATCAGATGGCAAACATGACAAGGTTTGTGATATGGCTGACAGTATAATATCAGACATCAGACCAACACGCAAGAGCTGACATGGAAGATGACAGTTTTGTTACGGCATCCCTGACACGTTGTTATGTTATGTCTGCGATAGCGTCTGAAAACAAAGGCTGGTTCACAGACAATGAGTCTGAATTGCTGGGTGAAAAGCGAAGGACACATTTATCAGGCTATTGGCTGCCAACTTGAACATCTTCTTAGTTCAAAGCTGTTACCATCAACAGCATCTTATACCTCATCGCTATATTATCCCTAGGTTAATCTTCCCAGTCTCAATTTGAATTGTCAAATCCGAACCTCAAATTGTTAGCGATTTAGTTGCGATTAAAAATATAATTCGAAGACGATCTGATACGAGAACCTGTGAGGAAAAAGCCTCGAGATGTTAGGATTGCACAACATTATTACGTGAACTGTACTTGTCACTGGATCTTTTGGTTCTCCAATGACTAATTATAGGGGTCTGGGTTATCTGATTAAAACATCTCACCATAGCTTAAAATTAGCACCTCTACTGGTGTAAGATTACAAACAAACCAACCCCTCCTAATGTCCTAACCATTGGTGTCTGCGCCGGTATCACTCGACTTTTAGAGCTTACACATCACTTATTTGATTCACCCTTCCTATTACGTTACTGAAAGTTTGGTTTGACCAAAACATGGCTTCATCTGAAACAGTCTTGAACTACTTGGATTGGAAGGAGTAGGATGAGACAAATTTAGCGCAGTAATTCCAAGAAATGTTTTGCAGCTCATTATGTGGGTGTGTAATAAGAAATTGTTATTTTAACCCAAGTGAACGACGGGCATCGTTTAGATAACTTTTACCGATGACCTTCTGAACCGGTTTGGTGGGTAGGTGAGGTATTTCTAGGTGGTGAACATTCATTGAGCTACCATTTGGTAAGGACCAAAGGGGATACACATCATTTTAAAATGTGTCTGTCATGAATGAAACGGCATCTTCATTCTACCACCAGCTCATAAATAATTCAGCAATTGATAAACCATTTCGAAAATGCATAATTTATAATTCATAATAAACCCAGTAATGGCATATTGTAGGCGAGACTTTCACTAGAGATTTTTAGTGAGACATTCAAAACCAACGTATCAAATTCCTCACCAGACTATTATTTACTGTCTGCAAACTGTCATTCAATCATCACAGTTGGGTCAACAGATTGCACATAGCAAGTTGATGAACCATTCAAAATGGTGGACTCATGGTACAAGACGTAATATTTAAAAAATGGCCACTGCAAAACCTGAGGACCGTCTAGCTCCACAATGCATTGCCAGGTTGACAGGTACAGCATAGATCAAGTTTAATCCAATTGCCTGCATTCCAGTTGCTCCCTTCCACTGGCTTGACCAGTGGATCGGGAGCAACTCGGAATGCAGGCAAATGGACCAAACTTGGTCTAGTCTCATGCATGGTCAGATTGACAGGTACATCATGGCCAGTTTGACAGGTAGGTATACAGCATGGCCAGTTTGACAGGTAGGTATACAGCATGGCCAGTTTGACAGGTACACAGCGCTAAAGCTGACAGGTGCTATGATTGACTCATTTGTTAGCCTAATCAATGCCAACCATATCAGTTTCTAAACAAACAGCGCTGCTTACATTACTTCAAAAGTAATCATTCTTATGATGTGAAATGGAAGATTGACAGCGCTTTGCTTGGACAATCAGTCTGGGCCGGATGGAAATTGGCAGCAATTCGACAGTCTTCACAAGCAATTTGCTGACGCAAAAGTGAAATCAGCAGTTTTTCTATCGTTGACTTGATATTAATGTATCAAGACCCCTTGAGCTGCTGTGCGAAGCAGGCAGGAGAGTGATGTAATGGTTTTTCTTTGGAAAAGAACGAAATCTCTGGCATTAATATTAGCTGTGGTTCTGCTAACATTTCACTTTCACTAGCTTGATAGGTCTGATTCACCCTGGGCTAAAAATACCCCAAACCATTACCCCTACTCTAACTAACTCATTACACAGGCCATTAACGCCTAGTGGCCAGAAGCAGCCATGAATCATAGTAAGTTTTCAAATTAGTCAAAAGCTAACACTTGAGGCGATGATAAATGCCTGACAACGAGGTCCAAAAGAGAGTCCTATCAATGAGTAATAAAAAGGTCATATCAACAACACTGCTGCCTCTTCAAATCGAATTTCCTTATTGAATGGCAATTCCTTGTCCTAATCAGGTATCACACTCTATGCTCAGATATATTGGCATATTTGTTGGCCGATGTTGTTGGGCATAGTTGTCGGGCACTACTCCTTTAGGTAAACCGAGGAGTAACACTCGGTAAACTGTGTCACAAAATGGGCAAAAAAAGTTGTTTGAGCACATTGTTGTCTGTCTGTCCCTCATCAATCAGATGACGAAATATACATGACACAACAAAAATGTAACTACGTAATCCCTGGATAAGCAGAAAGGAGAGAAACTTTTGCTGAAATTCAAGCAATCTCATAAAGATGCAAATTCAGCTTGTATTTGAATTTTCATTAGCTTTCAGAGCCAATAAAATCAACTGACAATCAATCCCCTGTTGATACAATGGCTGGATCATCTTATATTGTAACCAGTAAATTATTCAGTACAAAGAAGATGTGATGCCAAAGAAGTGGAGTGGGAAATTGTGTTACTCGAATTAATCAGGCCAGTCCAACCATTGGCACCTATCTCTCATAAGGTCATAAAATTGCGGGACAATACTACAAGAGTTGTTCTGGAAATTCCAGTGGCATTGGAATTTCCATAAATGCATTGCATTGTGGTATACTGTATTGGTCCAAGTATGAACCACAGAAACCTCACAACAGTGTTACTTACAGAGTAAACTTTCATAGGAGGGTCGGGTATCTGAGAATTTATCTCGTGTAGCAGATTTCGGAGATGGTGAGTGAGCCATAAGCCAGAAGACTTGATATGCTTCCACCGTGACCGCTCCAACTTCCTACAAAACAAAGACAACATGCTCACCGATCATGGATAAGGTCTCAAGGTCAACCTTCACTGTCTGGTCTTCTGAGAAGGTTGGCCTCACGATTATGATGGTGCTATAACCTTGATACCCTTACTATTGCAGTTTATTCTGCGCTCTAAACTAGTCTAACTCAAAGCAAGTTAGATCCGTATGCTACTAATAGTGGCATGATAGGATTTCCAATATAAAGATCAGCCTGACATTTAGGAGAAAAACTTTCAGCGACATAAGCCGGCTTTAAAAGTCTCTCTCTGATCTTGTGCCAAATTTACCAACACATAAACACCGAGTTCTCATCCACTTCAAAGAGCACATTTGTCATACCTATGCCAGTCTAAACAGGTGCTTGCTCAGACAATGAATTGTCATAAGCACGTAATGATCACCTACAAGTGCTATGAAGCTAACAGTAACAATGCTGATAAATTTCCTCCATTGACACAAATTACTTTCAGATTTTTTGGATGATTTCACATTCATTGAGCAAAAATCCCAATTTAGATATTAATGACTTTGTCTTATGTCTTTTCTCATGGGAGGTACTCGGCAAGTACTACAGGTAGTGCAATTTCAATTTATTGCTCCAAAATGTGCGTCTGAGAAAATGAAATTTAGGATTGGTGGGTCAAGCCCCTAGATCTTAATCACATAAATTAATTTCCATTCATTCAGGGGGTAAGGTAACAAGCCATACATGGTGACTATGCGACTGAATACACATGCCATGCCATTTTATCCAACGACGATGTGTTGATCTACAAGCCTTGCTATTAAATAAGCTTCACATGGTTAATAAAAGAAATTGATTTAATTACGTTACAAGTTTAAAAGTTTGAGTGGGGTCTCTTTATGCTCTTGGCGTGCAGTCGCCTGGATTCAATTGAAAGGGTCAGCAGTGGAGCCAATATTCATTATCATTAAGCTGACCGATCTTTTCCAATTCAACGTTGACTGCTGACTCTCGATATGTAAATATTTGTGTACCTGAGCATTTTACTGAGTTCATTGTTGGCCACTTGTGTGCGATTACGAATCGTGTCAATCCCATCTGCAAATAAACGAAACAAAGAAAATGTGAGGCTACTAAGCTTTCAGTACTACCCCACTCAACAGTCTCGCCAACTTCAAGGGCCTGATCAAAGCCCAATAATCGGCGTGATGTCAGTGGACTGCTGCGCATGCATGATTCAGGAAATATCTACATCAACAATCATGACCAGCTGGGGTCTGACATCGATAGAAGGATCAATAAAAGTGTGGGATATGCACCTGCTTATGATGTTTGTATCAAATCAAATTGGACATTTGAGTGGACCAAGTACAAACTCGACTTTATATCAAGGATTATTTCATCATGTTGCTTTTGGCATTTTTATGAGAGACAAGTGGAACACTGTCACTACCTATTACCTGTCCTGAAGACTACAGGGTCATAAACTAACTCATTGTTAGATGACAGTATCAATGACTTTTCACATCCCGGATCCACACTGAATTGGGGCGGCACGGCATGTGGGGCAAATCATGGCAAAGGCCGAATTCGACTCGGGGCGACCAGTTGGCATCAAATTTAGGGGCAAGTCGATGCATGGGAGAGCCCAAAACGATCCTATTCTCATCTGTAAAAAAGCTGGTTGCTTGCATGTTGCCTATACATTACAAGATCCAGGTAGCCTATATTGTTATTCCTGGCTTCAATTATTCATGTGTGAATGTCTACACTTATTGTACAGACCGGACCTGACCAAGTTTGAACGTAACAATTTCACCAACATATAGTGTGGTCAGTATAAAGGTCTTTAACATACACAAGAGAATTGATAGATTGATTTTGACAGTTTGAATATGACAGGCCAATTCTGATATAAAGAGCAATGATATCTCTGTGGGTGCCTTTTGTTGTTATTTTACGTAATAAAAACGTTTTGAGCTTATAGAAAAGTTATTGGACCAATCGAATTCCGTTACACCAGGCAAGAGTGGACAACATGCCATAAACCCATAGTTGGCGTGACATCAAATTTCCCTGATGGAAATCTATGTCAAGTCAGATAAAATGGTGTATAAATAACTGCAGTATCTATTTGACACCTGTGTGAATTGGGCATCAGGGCCGGAGTGGCAGGTGCTTTCTACTCGAGGTATCTAATAGAGTAGTCAAGTCTCCTCTTGAGTCCAAATTACATCAGCTGTAGATGAGGACAACCAGTCATCACTGAAGATTAACCATCTCCACAACAAACAAACCTGCTATTTTGTGTGTTAGAAGACCTGCTATTTTCAAGAGATAAGCCCACTATCACTGTCCCAGATCTATGACTTGATAACGGCACAAACCTTTCAATTTCTTAGTGTGAAGTACTTTGCTATCGATGGAGAGAGTTTCCTTGGCCACTGATTTGCCTTGTAATATAGACATACACTCTGACTCAGTGGTTAGTCGAAGGTCCTGGAGCCATTTAACCACAGGTGCGCCCTCTGAGATCTTCATCCTAAGATAAGAGAAACAGAACAATAATACAATCTATTTGTGGCATCACCAAGTCATTACCCCATTCTATACTAACCTTCAGATTTGGTATATCCAAGGAATAACCAAATAAACTAAATCCGCATTGGAAAAGGTACAAAATAGACAAAGCTTAGCAGGTACTTCTCCTTGTAATGAAACCGCAAAATAGATATTCATGAGATTTGGGGTTTGAAGGGGTGTATTGACAATTAGTACAACAGCAAAGTAAAGTAAGCCATCATCAAATTCTGCATGTTATCCTTGGAAGTTATGGCAACTGTTGGGGTGCGTGTGCAGCAATACCATTAACTTTGTCAAGTACCATAAACAAAAAATGTGTTGGTCCACATACGAATTTCCTTCATCAGCATTCCTAATTCATGTTAGGGCAATCCCTGTCACAGGCAAATTTCGCCTAACCACAAATATTCCCAAACTAAACTAAATCTGCTGGTCATCACTCACTTTTAGACATACTCATTACCCACCTTGCAGAATTTTTATATCAAACCACTTAGTAGGTGTGTTCAATCAATGCTTAGTATTATATAGTAAGCAAAATTGAACAATCAACAGGAATAGAGGGTGACCTCTGGGCCAAGTGAGTTTTTTTTTGTCTCAGCAATCACCCATCTGGTGGGGCTATTATGTTGTCTGCAATCACATTGTTTATTGTGAATAGACTGTGAAATGGCAGGCCTAATAATATACAAGTCAACACAGATTAAGTTGATGCGCCGTTGCTGCGACATTAAATGTCACCATGTCCCAGTCTCGGATAAGGTGGTTATGCTCTATCAGTGAAGAACTTGTCAAAACACAGATTTCCGAATCGGTGTATGACATTTTCACAACCAACAAGCACATTCTTGCTTTGTCATGGGACTCAAAAATAGAACACAGTACGACATCAAAACCGCTCTATCACTGAGGAGCTAGATACCGCAGTAAATATCAAAAGGAAACCCAATCAAGAGATTGAACACGATATTCAGATAAAGGCTGCCGATGCACAAGTTGCATTCACCGCTTGATCACTAGAGTTAAATTTACCGTTTCTATTTATAATGATCAGGAATTAGTTCTGTCCTTCAATCAGTAACAGAAAACAGCCAAAGACATGATTGTAGTAGCTAAACGAGCTCAGTGGATCAACAAAAACCATTGTTTATCCAAACAACAACAGATCAGTTTACATGCTTCGGTAATGTCAGAATAGCTTTCCCATGACTCAGACAAGCCTTGAGGCAGCAACAGCAGTGCATAACCTTACCATGATTCATCGCCTAAGGACAGCCACTGCTGAAAGCCGGATTCCAGCTCGATAATACAAGTACAATTCTCGCACAAAGTCATCGCAGAGCGTTGATGAGTAATTTAGTAGTTTTGAAGTAGAATCAAAGGTTGACGGAGCAGCATGATGAGCCCACCGATTAACAAAGAGTAATTAGGGCTCATCCTGTGGGGGACAATCTAACATCTAGTCTGTGAACTACCTAAACTTTCCTGCAGCATACGGGGTGGGACTTGTGACGTCCCCTCAATTTTGCAGCGTGTTTCTTGGAGTAAGATTGTGACAATAGATTATTCTTTGCTTGAGGTAGATTAATCAATTTTTTAGCACTAATTTGTTATTGGAGTGAACAAAGATTCATTCATTATCAGAATGTGAGTACTCCTAAAAAAACTTTCACGATCCTGAAGTGTGTTATTTTCGCAGGATTGATTTCCTGATGATAGTGATTATTATTAGTCAAAAGCCAGTGATTTAAACTTAATGGATCATCACTTTTAGAGAATACCTCCTAAAAGCTCAACCGAGGAGCAACATCAAACTTATTGACTTGACAGGAATCTTTCAGGATCTGTCAACAGTATTGTATTGAAAAGATAATCTGAGTGTGATCTATTTTCACCCTTTACTGTCTTGTTACTTGATACTGCTTGGTAACCAAAGACCGACTAAATGGCAATTACTTCATGGGAAATCAATGTTGCATACAGCAATCAATCCAGGTAAAAAATGAAAGTTATGTTGCTGATAATAGTTTTAATAGTGGTTGGGTATCTATCTAGGGCTCAACTTGATGATTGTGGTACAACACCATGGTAGACCATCAAACAACCACATAACCACCTTACAAGACCATTTCAACTCAATAATGAGAGCAAAAATAGTACAGCATGCCCACCGCATGGATTCACCTACACTAACTGAAAATACAGGTAATCCGGCCTCATAGTCTACCCACAAACCATGTGTGCAAAATAGCAACGTCAAAAATGGCTGGCTGGAGTTCAATGGTGTGAGAAAATGTAGCAGTCTGTTTGGTTATTTAGAGATTATCTAAACAATGATGTGACATTGGAAGTCTCTAGAAATATCAAGTCTTGATGATAAGTGCAGTGTCGGTACTTACTTCACCTCAATGACCTACAGCGGTACTTACTTCACCCGAATGACCTACAGATAACATAAGATTGAGAACTTACTTCTGCACTGAGTTGCTGAGCCATTGATAGAGTGCAGAGTTTGACTGGGTCTGGTGAGTAGTCATTGTAGAGCCTACCGGTCTATCCTCTCCATAAGACCCTACAACCACAAGTACATATACAGATTGTGTTCGAGCAAGGAGTGACAGCTCCTTGGTTCAAGTATCTGCTTTAAAATATTATCCCTGCAGACTTGCATTCTTTGAGTATGACGCAGTTTGTGTAGACTACGATTCCAATAGTACACAAATATCACTTCTTTTTTATCTATCCAACAGTAGGTACAAACGGTCAACTTCCCGCACAAAAAAGAGCTTGATGGACAGATGAGGTTAGATAGAATACCTATAGTGATTACCCATACAAGTAAGCAGTTACTCCTTGATACAACATACAAGAGGAAATGTTGAGCTAGAATAACGTCAGTGACATCTCCAAAATAATCTCCCTGCCAGTGTCAAACATAGCTTGCCACTGCCAAATAGCTTGTGTATAAGTACATGAATCGAGATTCTATCAAAGCAGGGCTTCCATTCTCCCTGATCAAAGCCAGTGTTTGAAAATATGATTTGAATCCTTATAAACATCAGTGGTCAGGTCTGTAAAGGCTTATTGTGTAGGAGTTGAAATTAAGACAAAGGACATTAAAATACCTACCAGTGATTGTGAATGCATTTCGAGCCATTTTAACATTGATCTATAATCTAGCAACGGTGGCTGAGTTTTTAAGTCGGTACAAAATTAACGCCCTCTTTTCTAATCTTAATCACAGGTGACTTTGTGAGCTTGTTATCCAGATTGCAGCGTTTAATCCTACTTAGTTCTTGTTATATCCTGATGTAATGCTAGTATCCACAGGCAAAATGATGATAACCTTTCAAATCTTACGAGACCAAACTGAGTTTTTGCGATAGCAGCGCAAGTAATGAGCGAAAGCTGGACACAAAAAGCACAGCAGTTTAGTGAGTGGTGTCAAGCCAAAATGTTTTGAGTATGAGTTTTTACACAAAGACCTCTTTGAATTGGGGGTGAATTCATCGAATCATTTACATAGGTAGCATTGTACTCGCTTCATTTGAACAATACAAACAACAGTTTATTCAGCTACTAAGTAACATGCTTGTGTCCATTATCCTCCGAAATGAGATCTTTTACCCTGAAGCTTGTTTCACTTGAGCATATTAGCGTTAATCTTAAGAAATGGCCCTTGGCTGTACAATATTTTACATTAGATTTAGAGGTAAACCAACCTTGTGAGGTGATCTGTCGAGGTGTGGACTACGGTCAAGTGATCCAGAGAAGGTTGATCTACCGCAGTGTACTCGTAGGCTTATAAAAATATTCCTGGTTCAGTTCTATGCCGCTTTATCAAGCACCAACACAGCTACACACTTGCCACACTGCGCTATAGTAAATAAATGACACAACTGGCGATAATATAAAACAGTAATCACTTCAACCGAGCTGTGTACCCGCTGTGTAGCGACATGAGAGAAGCCTAGTTTATTAGACCGTGAATAATATTGAATTACGGGTATTATTATAAAAACATTATAATCCTTATCCGATCATGTAACATTGGCATAGGCAGAGACTCAGAATTATGTCAATAGCGGGTTTTGCGTGTGGATACATATTCATATAAGTACCATGCGTATAGAAAACATTACAATGGTACTCAATTACAGAGCAGTAGTTATTCATGGTGTACGCCCTTAGGGACATATATTAAGTCACCACTGCGCCAATTATCTCTCAAATCATTTCCCTGATTTGCTAAGCATGTTGTAAACACAAAACAAAGTTCTTACCTTTTTTTTCTGCCAAAGTCTTTGTTCTTCTGGATTTCGAAATAAGCTGGGGAGAGGTTTTTCTCTATGAAATGCTGTTAGCTGCACAGGTCATACAGTTCCACTTCAGCTCTAACTTATCAACTAAATGAATATGCTGTAGCTGATACTACTATACACCCTATACAATACAGATAACGATCTAAAACTAAACATTTCACTCATACATAATCAGTCAGGTTGTACAAAAATGTAGAAACTCAGAAACGTAAATCAGTACATTTATAATGTTAACTAAAACACGACATTGTTGATAGCTAATCGACCACAATATGTTTTTTGTAAACATTCTTGGTCAATAAGTTCGGGCGAAAGCGCGGATGCTTTGATAAGATCAAAAGGATGCATGACATAAAGCTGGTTATTTCCTTTCAGACATGTTAGAATTATTGCCTCTAAATGTTGAAATTATTACCACAATAATAAACCTGACACTTTTTATGGCTGTGCATTTTGACAATGTTTTGCTTATTTTATCGTTGGACTGTGATGAATTCAATGGTTTTTGGGTTAGTAAATATTTTCAAAACACACTAATCTTATAAGCAGTATGAAAGTGCTTTGCTTATTTGGTAGGAATTTGCAAATATTCAGAACATGTTGGAATGTGGTTTTGTGAGCCAATATTTTGATTGTCAAAGCTGAACAAGTAATCAGTCAGAAAAGAATTATAATTCCCTATTATTAGAATAATACTCAGCCTAGGATTTTCTAGCCTAGCAGTGGTGAACTAATTTAAAATATATCGGTGAATCATCAAAGTTTATGAAAATATTAAGCCAATGAAGTTCATTAATGAAATTTCTTGGTCTATTCATCCGGAAGCTCCTAATGCTAGGTCACACCAGACTACTCTGATCAATCCAGAGCTATTAAACTGTCATTGCAGCATTTACAGCCATAATGCAACGGTTGAAGAGGCTTCCATGCAATTGCACCATTAAAATAATCAACATGTTTCCCTCCCTGATCAATTTGGGTTATCAGTGATGGGGACAAAAATCCTTGTATAGGTGTAACAAGGAGTTTTAGTCCCAAGCTTTGGGATATAGCGGTCCCAAACTCCTTGGTGTAAACATTGATAATATTTTCTAGATAATGTCAGGAGTTGCCCTTTCTTTGCCAGCAACAGATAACTCTCAAATATTTGTTCATAATTGACAGTCAGGGACAATCTGAGAGGGGAAATACGATCTGGAAACCACACCCTCTAGGATGCTTATATAAGAGGTTGCAGCTTTCAGAGCACCACTGTACATATTATGTGGTACAGCAGTGGAGTGGATATGTGTATATAACCTACGGTATACTAGGCCTCTGATACATTGACTAAATACTCAACAATTTTTTCAGTCTGCGGCATCTACAATTTCATCTCATCTGCATCATGGCACTGTTACGATGTACTAGTTTGATTGCAAGATGTAACATGAAAATAGAATTTTGGCTATATTATTTTTTTGTATATTTTGATGCATCAATTGTTAGATCTATTTGTAACATAACAAAGTTGAAAATGTGTACAGGGTACTTCTACCATAGACTGATAGTGCATTGGTTAAGATGTGAGCAGTTCCCTTTCAATTTTTTTTATTTGCTTTCAGAAACAGCGCTCCTGTTGGCTTGATACATCATGAAAAATTGACAATATAGCTCCCATGTCCTGGACCCGGCCATCAGAAGAAAATGTGAAAAAAATGATAATAATACTAGTAATAAAGTATAGGATATTATAAATGTATAGATGATATCCCCTTTACCCTTGTAACTTTATATTTCATGTGTCAGTCGCTGAGCTTGTACCTGGCTTATTCTCTGCAGAAGATGTCGATGGCTCATCAGCACTAGTAGTATCCATTACAGGTAGTTCTGTGTTGAATTTCTTGGGAGCTTTAAATGACCCCATACCAGCCGCCCTCTCTGCATCCTCCTGACTAAACGCCTCTGTCTTTAGTGCCTTTACCCTAATTTGTTAAATATTAGACATTGTATTAGTTTGTGTGGTAGTAACGAAATTATTGTTCAGCTTTAAGATATCATGACACTCAAATTGTCCCCCATTTGAAGTTTTACCACCCTTTAATTTTCTGATGAGTCAGTTACTATCCCATAATGCAACTTTCTAAAACTCCTAGTGGGATCAGGTCTATGATAACCTCAGGTAAATGATCAGGTTATATTAACCACCAAGTTAAATTTGTCAAAGTTGTCCACATGCCCTATTCCAACAATATTGGCCAATTGTAATAATGTATGATAGCCAGCAACTGTAGAAAGCTCTCTCAGTTTCAATAAATGTAAGTCATATTATCACAAGGTAAAGGTCACACAGGTTAATATCACTTTAGGAAATGTAATGATTCAGATCAATGCTTTTGAAGGCAGGAGGATAGCTGAGCTGTTAACTGATTGTTGTCATAGCCTCACCTTTTTTTGTGTGGTTTACTTTTCAGATGTGCTTGGAGTGCATTTGCATTTATACAGTATTTTCTAAAATAGAGAAAAAAACACACATTTGACGGTCAAATTATGTAGTAAAAAAATTAACACAGAAATAGCAACAGCCCAGTACCCGGTAGTAGGAAGGGTTCTACGTTTTAACTGGGGCAACTTGATGCAAACGGCTCAAAGAGAAAGATTACTCATCAACAACCATTATGATGGCTTTTAAAATCATAAATTGTTGTGTAGATAACAACACATTGACTGAGTATGCCACTCGCCAAATCCTGAGATAGTGGTTGCTAGGCCGCAATCTCCTCACCAATTTGTTCTCAGTTTAAAGGCAGGTCAGATGAATGACTAAACTCAATTTACTCACGCGCAATGTAAGCAGTAATGCTGAGCTGCTCCTGGTTTGTCCTCATCTACATCCTGTTTCATCATCTTCTGCACCTGTAATCAGAAATCATCATTCACATTATATTACAGCAATATACCGCTTGATTAAGGTAGAGCACTGTTGCTCATCCTACTTTCATAGAATCAATTTGGCAACAGTGAAAAAAACAAGAGCTCAATCACCGAGTGATACACATAAACAATCTAATAGCAAGAGTCAATATAGATGAGAGAGGGATGGAGGGAGTTTATTGCTAATGCCTTAGGGACAAGGCCGCAATATATTCGCCAGGGTGCTCTCTGTTTGCAGACAGGTCGGAGCACACCTGGGGGCCAAACAAACCAAAGTCGATGAGCTGCAGTGGGAATCGAGCCAACGACATTCAACATTTGCATGCTAAAACAACAGCGCTCTAACCAATTAAGCCACCTCCTTCTCATTATATACAAAATGTCAACTTATTTTTTTCTGAACAATTCTGTTTACTGGGTTTGACATTATCATATGTTGTAGGCACTATGCACTATCCATCTCATTTTCACAAGGTTTTGAGCCGCATCAATATATTATTGCTATGATGAGTGTACCTTTGCTGGGTTCATATCATCTTGAATCTGATCCATATCCTTGGTTTTCCTTTTAGTTCTGTATTTCTCTTTTATTGGGTGATCACCTTTGTTCCTCTTCTTTCTTCGGTAAGGTCCGGTACCCATATTTGCTGTTGGTCAAATACATAATATATAAACAAATGCGCAAAAAAACTTATCATTACTCAATGCAGGCTGAACCACTTGACATGTGTCAGTGGGAGTCAGGAGTGGTCTAATGGTTAAGGCTTACGGGCGTGGGATCTTTGTGGTCCAGGTTCAACTCCCAGCGCCGGCAGTCATTTCTGATTCGGTGCTGGCATACCATTCATCTTAGCCAGGTCCTTGCCGAACGTGAGGAAAAATAACGGGGGTCCATTGCGTGTCGCACACCCCACACGCATTAAACAGAACCTCCTCTACCTCTTGACATGAAGAGTTAGAGTAGGTCCAGGTTTCCGGCGGGCAAGGGTATAGGGTGCAGCATGAGCACTATGTGTCACAGAACCTGTGCCCAAGAGAGGATAATTCTCTCATCATCAAAAATGATGCTGACATGTGTTTTAACTTTTAAGAATGAGAATTTAGATGGCACCTACATAATATATATGATATCAAACATTAATTAATCTAATGCAGCCATTTATCTTAACCAATACCCTCTTTTGTTTTGCTTGGAAAAACAATTATGGATTAACAAGATGGATTAAAGACATCTTATGTCTATCATTTTTTTCTTGGAGAACAATGAGCTGACTACAACTATGCTATGGCCAACCAATCATTGGGCTTCTTCCCTAGCAAGGACAAGTATTTATTAGTATAGTTAGTAGAGTAGTATATATATGGTGCTAGCTAGGCCGGCAATTTTACTCAATGTACATGAATAGGAACCATCTATTCTATTTTCACATGTAACTTAGGGATTTGATGCGACTTACCTGATGTAGTCTCTCAGTTCCTGACCAATATAAGACCACAAACTACCAAATTCTCTGATGAGGACTCTCTCCAGATTTACAAAAAAAGCACAACTTTCCAAAATCACGTTTTTCACAAATGACTTAACTTGGGCACTTCAACTTGGCATATTTTCCAACAATATTTATATGGGTGGGGTCTGACTACGCTGTTGAAAAATTTAATTTCTCATTGAGAGATTTGGTCTATTACAACAATGAGTCAAGTAAACTCATTTGGAGGTGAATTTAAAATTAAAAAAGGGTTTTTTGGCCATTATTGAATTATCTAGCTCAAGGATTCTTTCCTTGGTATATTATCAAGAGGTTTAGGCCTATTTATATTTATCAGACTTGTTATCAACAAATGAATGGGCTGTGAAGGACTGAACAGGCAATTGTATGTACCACATATAATGGTAACTGACTAGCTAGGATAGCATATAACAACAAGCCAAGATCAGAGAGAGACAGAAGAGAAGAAGGTGAGCAGTCTTAACTAATGTAACTTCCTTACTAATAATAATCCTCACTCAAAGGGCAATGTTCATAGCATAGTTCATTGCTTGGTATAAGAGAGAACATAGATAATATAATACTACATAAAGCTTACATGAGAATTTTTACATTTATTCCTCTTTTAGTTTAACTGTTACTGTGAGTGTGACCACGGATAAACCTGACTGGATGTGGCTTGCTGTTTTTCAGCCTTGTAGAAATGTTTGTATTTAGTGTTAATTAATGTTTTATTATTGAATAATGACCGTGGTAAAGGGGCTAGGTCGTGTTTGTGTTCAATAAGGCAATTAAGTGAGTGAGTACAAATGCTTTTCCCAAGACAGGTGAGTCTTGGTGGTTAAAAGTTAGGATGTCCTGTGAAGATTTGATTATTTTACATTACTTTGATGTGTGTTTACATTTTCTCAGTTGATAAATGCT
Source organism: Membranipora membranacea (assembly GCA_914767715.1). Lineage (NCBI taxonomy): Eukaryota > Metazoa > Bryozoa > Gymnolaemata > Cheilostomatida > Membraniporidae > Membranipora > Membranipora membranacea. The sequence goes on along the minus strand of OU612073.1, from coordinate 10,183,648 downwards.
CGCTCTTGTGTTCTATGATTATCCGTTACCTCCAAAATACACCCTCCATACATGGCATGCTAGAATCATAAAAACAATAATAGATACTAAAATTTGCCAAAAGTTGATGTATATTAAGGTGTAGCATTTTCTAATACCGTAAGCCTCCATCTGACTTACAGTGACTACGATGGGGCGTCCTAGAAAAGCTGCCGGTAAAACTGAGAACCAGAAAAAGACAAAGACCATACGTGGTTATATCATCAGAGAAGATAAGATTGCTTTCGATGAGGACGCTGTATTCAGTGAAGAGGACGATGACTTTGATTTTGCCAGCAAATCAGTCAAGAAAATCCCGGTAAACAAAACTAAAGGTAAATAAATGTATGTCATTCAACTACAACTGGTCACCGAGGCCTTACTTATTTGATACCCTTGGCCCTCTGACTTCGATATTAGCTGTTAACATGGATAATACCAGTACATGTGCATGTATACACCCCCTATTTGGGAATTCAACATCGGGTTGTCGACCAAAATTTCTTCCGAATTTATGTCTGCTACGTGATTGATACCATGCTCTATTAATCAGAGAGGTACAGTACAGGCTATAGTGTATCATTAAGTTTGTAAATGTGTATCCTTGGTACAATACAGACAGCCACACCCTCTTATTTCAGTACCAACAACTGACACCTGCAACATACCAGTTTACATCGATTACATCTTGGATATATTTTATCACCTCGACATGTTATATCTGTGTTAATTTTTAGTCCTGATTCAGACGCTGGATGATAATGGAGTAATGGCGTCCACATGTTATGTTCAGGGAAAGTTCCCATATATTGGCCAGTGGTGGCATGTAACTGTGGAAGCTAAAGAGTCCTATGGCACATGGTATAGTGAGTCAGTACCAAGCTATAGGTGAGTGATACTTACTATGAATAGTTCATTGGTGCAAGGCTTTCTCTCCTCACTGCACAACATCTCTGAATCTTAACCCCAAAGAAGATTGATTGAATGACTATAGGTTAGGGTCTTAGTTTTGTGCAAGTTTTCTGAGAGCTTAGAAGCACCCTTCCTTGGTTGCTTTCTATTATTCAACTAATTTTGTTTTATAATTTGAGATTAACTACAGTTTGATAATATGAAGGGTGTGGATTATCCCGGCTTTGATTTAGGAGTATACATGAACATATATATATATATATTTTTGAGCTTGTGTTTTATTCACTCATTTCACTTTCCTTTGTGCAGGTTACGCCCTGACTTGGCCACACGCAAAACTGTCTTCAATCCGATGATCCGCTCAGTGCTACACAGTGAGGAGATCTCTAAGTCCGGCCAGACTGTTGAGGTGAAGAAGTTTCTCTCGTTCCTTGACCAGAAAATATTCCCAGACTACTCCGAGCTGTATCGGATAGCGAAGCTTGTCGAGCTGATCACGCAGTGTGCCTATCAGCAGCATAGAGAACCAGAGCAGCACGCTATACTAGCTCTACTGCCACATTTACATAACTGTAAGTATATAGATCTTCTTCTTTTAAATGATTTATACTCTTTTATAGACTTTTAACAGCTTTTCCTTCATATGTCATGGTTAATTGTTCAAATGATTATTTGAATTTCTCATTTTTGCTTCCGACGATTTTCATTGGCATATAGTCCCCTGTTCCAAACGTAACTTTCCTCTCAGTATCAGGTCATAAACTAGAAATGATGGTGATGTTTAAGTGTGATGAACATAAATGATGTTAATTTAATAGGTGTCACATAATTCAAAGTTCCCAAACTAGCCTAATGTATAATATTCTTCAAGCGTTGGGATCTGCTAGCTAAGAAGCATGTAACAAAGGAAGTCAGCAGAGTTGTGATGCTCTTGACATCTTTGCTGTTAAAGTTTGAAACAAGATTTGTTTGATTTTTTCAGCGAAGGAGTTGAAGGTGATAAATGTAGCTATAGATTGCCCAGTGTTAATGATGAAGTTACCACTACTTCTACCAAAGATAAGTCATCACCTGATAGAACACGGGGTCACATTGGACAACACATTCCTACCAAAAGTGGAGAAGATGATTGTACACAAGCCTTATGAGCTGGCTTTCCACTCTGTAAGATGCTTTTACATAGCCTCCATTACTAACAGAAACAGTTTAAAGGAACTGTACAATCCTAATCACCCTGCTATTGAAATTTTATCGTGGCATGTTTTGGTTAAAGGTAATCAGAGGGCTTGGGATACCATTTCTCACCTTGAGTAAAGTGGTAAGCATTAGGATAAAAATCAGATCACATTTATTTTGGTGTCCTTGCTGGGAAATAATTTGCTCCCAGTTCTCGGGATATAAAACTGTTATTTTTTCACATTCTTGTTGACATGGTCTCAATGTCAAAAGCAGGCAGGGTCATAGAGTCAGTTTATGTGAATCTTTGAAATGAGACCACTATATCATGAGAGTTAAGCCAGACGTAACATATTTATTTCACCTAACAGGTTATCAAGAAGAAAACGAGAACATCATTTGGTGAGGTTCACTGGGAGAACTTTAACAAAGCCGGAATGTGGACGGGTATGGAGCAGCCTTATAAAGATGCTATCATGGTGTACTATGTGCTCAAGGATCACTGTATGAGCACAGGGGATACATACTGTAGTATACATCGGCTTAATGGGCAGACTCCTAGGTATAAAGGATACATCCTCACTCGTTATACTGATGGTAAGTTGATAAAATTTGAATATGAGAGTATTTACTGATCATTTCCCCATATTTATCAGAAGTTTGTAATCTTTGCTAGGAGGGATAGACTAACCTATTTGTGGATAAATAAAGCTATTTCACAGGGCATCATAGATAAACAATGATCTATTTCTCTGAACCTGGAGTTGCTCCCCTTTAGACAACAATATCTCACCAGTAGAACAGGAGCGACTTGAAAGGGGTGGCATATTGGATAAGCTTGATCTGCTCAATGTACCTGTCCCATATGTTGGCTTAAAATCTTATAATGCTAGTAATGTGGCATTTTGCAGCTTCTTTCGCAATATATTTGGCATGAGAAGCTGTTACCTTCCATGAGTGACAAGCCATTCAGCTGATATGTAAAGCCGTAAAGCCATGTTCTGTTGTAGCCCTGGAGTATATGAAATCAAACGAAACAATCATTGAGGAAGATGAGCGAGTTTACCTAAAGAGGCTCCATGAATCAGAGCTGAATATCTGTAAGATAGTATCTGACATGCTGGAGACCCCCGAGCCTTTTACATTTGAAACAGACTTTGAGTGTGAACCTCTAAAAACTCTTGCTGGTGATCCTGACCAGGTGAAAATACACCCTTATTTTAAGTTTTTATTTAAAAAGTTGGTCAATATCTTACATCCAAACTGACAGTTGTATAAATGTTCAACTATGGCATGAGTTGGGCAAAACGACTGAGCAAAATTGGTGTTGATGTCTCACGCTGTCCCCAAATTCAAAGACAATTCCATTTATAATAAAGCATTCATAATTATGGGGGAGGGGGGAGATGTGCAGGAAATAAAAAGCCCTGGTTGCCCAGTCTCAAGTTCTAACATTTCGTTGACTGCCATAATGATTGCAAATATTTTCTCTTTGTCCAAAGACTGTACTACTTGGTCTTCCTTTGATTGTAGAGAAGAGCAGCAGAACTGATAGCTAAGAAGTCAGTAGTTGTAATGTCTGGTAGAGGCGGTTGTGGTAAAACTGAAGTTGTCTCCCGTGTCTGTCAGGTAGCTCTAGAGAAAATCTACCAACAGAAAAAAAAAGAACATGATGATTTTGTAAAGAAGCTTATACATAAAGCTATGGGCAAGTAAGTCTCGTCAAGTTATTGCATATGTCAAATGTGCATATGTCAAAATGCATCTTTCCAGTACCAGATTTTGGCAAGACTGTGGAGGCACAATTTTCTGATTTTCTCACATTTGATTTGCAAAAAAAAAACATAGATGTAGTTGGAATTTCCCGCTTTCATGTGTTATGATATTACCAGCCTTTGAGATTTGAACAGCTATTAGAAAAGCTTCAAATTGTTTTTTTTATTCACATTAATAGATTTGTTCTGTTTTTTATAAGGAAGCCTACGCAGGGGACTAAAGTGATCGATATATCTGAAGTTACTGGTGCTAAGGGAGATGGAGTTGATAATTCCAATGAGACACCTGGCTGTCATGGTGAGTGTAGATTCTTTTTATGTGCAAACAACAAACGAATGTTGACAGCAAATCCCAAGTTCTGGTGGGATGGTTGTACTCAAATCTCTACCATAAAAAACTTTGGTGTCTAATGAATCATGTAAAGCTGGTTGGTTGATCATATAATAATAATAATTGATTGATTTTTATTTTATTTACTTATTTATTTGTGTCATTCAGCAAGTTTTGTAAATTTTTGTAGATACTCTGGATTCCGGTATAGACAAAGACCATCACCAACCTCAAATCAATAAAGCTACTGATCTGAGTCCTGAATCTCATGAACAATGCAACCAGTCTACATCACCAAATATTGACAATCCATCACCCAAAACTAAGATACTCAACCCCCCAGACAATCTAGATACTTCCAACACTCAGAAAGACAATAACAACCTCACTAGTCACACAAAACACAACGTCGACAGCAATCACCCTAATCGATCTGTTAGTCAGGAGATTAGCCAATCAGGTAGTGAAATCGATCTCTTTGCTGATGATGTCGATGATGATGCCACAGATATTGATGACGATGATGATGATACTGATTTCGATGAAGGCTTTACTGTAGTTAAGGGTAAAGCTGTATGTGAGAGTACACAACTTCCTAACCCTGATGCTTCATTCTACAGGTTAGTGGATATTCTCAAACTTTTGTAGTAATTTTTTACCCACACTGTATTGGTATTGCACAATTTGTACGATATGGAGTAAACACTTCTATATTATATGGCTCAAATGTGCTCGGAATACTTGATTTTGAAGTGTGTATAAGCATGCCTAAATAGAATATTTCGCGTTGTATTTTACCAGTATAATCTCTAACAGCACATCTTGATGATTCTTCCACCAGTTTATAGAACTGTTCTAAAATGAAATATCTGTACCCTCTAGCAGCGCAATACCCAAACCAACATATAAAATGTTACCAGACCAAAGGGTATTGTTGCTGTAACCCTTAGCCTGTCTTGTCAAGCTTTGTGATGGTGGTCCCATCCCTACTAAAGCAAGTTTGTTCCATTTGCCTACATTTGGAGTTTTTCCCCATCCACTGCGACATTCCCAGTGGAAGGGGAGCAACTGGAATGCAGAGAAATTGGATCAATCTTGTTCTACATCGCTACCAACAAAGCTTGTCAAGATGGCTTCTGCAACCCTATGATAATACTGATAGCTAATAGCTGAGTTTTGGCTTTTCATCTTCCAACAGTGAGTTTGATGAGTCAAGCCAATCAGACTATAATCCCTTCTCTGACGAAGGAGACGATCCGTTTGCTGGTGAGGAGGACGAGGGGCCTCCACCTCCGGATGAGAGTAAGAAGAGTTACATACTACTAACGGCTCCTACAGGCAAAGCAGCTAAAGTACTCGGTAAACGAACAGGCTTTACTGGCTTCACCCTGCATCAGGTAAGTTAGTTTCAGCTTCCACCCCCCTCACCGCAAAATAGTATGATTTTTTTGAATGTAAGACTAAATTGTTTGCACAAAATGAACTTTACTGATCAGATCTCATTATGTCTTCCGGCAGTGTTACTTCCAGAGTTTGTCGTGGATGCAATCTGAGCTCTAGTTTTTATGTTTGTGAAATTGATAAGGTTAAAATAATGATTCCAAAACTGAAGACCTGAGAACTATCACTACAAGTCCAGGCTCCAGCTATGACAAACTCATAGTGTACATTGCCTATCTCCATGATTGCCTTGTTCACAGATCACATTCAGGTATATATTGTGGATGAGAGACGGAGGCCCCGCTGTTCGCCCATTCCCGTTTAAGGAAGCAGCTATACTTGTGGTCGATGAATGTTCTCTAGTCGCCGTCAGCAATCTATCATTTCTACTCTACATTCTAACAGAACACGCCAAACTACAGAGAATTATATTCCTGGGTGATATACAACAGTTACCCTCTATTGAACCTGGTGAGTTGTTTATAGCCCATAACTCAGGCATTGTGTACACAGTCATATTAGTAGATTATTGAGTAGCAATGGATACACTCGCTGATACTAGATCAATTATGATCCTTTTTGCATGCACTTAGAGTCGCCCCCTTCAGCTTCGAGTTAACTTCTTATTCTCTGTTGTCCAGGTAATTTCCTACCTGATGTTTATGGTGGGTTGAGCTGTAAGGGCTGCTCTGTATCACTGAGAACGAATCACAGATCAGAAGGTAAACTAATTATAGAGAACGCTATCAGGATCTCAGGACGAGGTGTGCCCCTGTTTGATAACAAGAGAAACTTCACTATGGTTCCTCTAACGGAGAAAGAACACATTGAACTTGGTATGTGTAGTCTAAGTGCTCGGACGGCTTTGTGGCATTGCATTATCAAAAATTCCTTTTCTAGTTTTTTTAGTCAGAGAAAATGAATGTTTGATAGTGTAATGCCACATCGTCGCATGTGCAGCCCTAAGCTTATTTAACTACATACTAGCAATGAAGTCCTCCTGACTGCAAGGCATAAATGAGCTTGAATTGATTCTTACCACAAATAGCTACCATGAATACTCTGATCCATTTCATTTGGACTGCAATCAGATAGGCATCAAAGTATCACGTCATTATCATAACAAATTATTGTCAACAGAAGTTGTATTCCATACAGCACAAGTCAAAAGTGTGCACGTCATTATATTACACCACAACTCTACTTGACTTGTAGATCGAGATCAGGCAGTGAGAAATCTGCATAGAACAGAAGCATTTAGTACAGACAAGACAAGCCAGTTTGTGGCCTTCCGTAGGTACGTATGCACTCAGATAGATATACATATATACAGATATAGATATATATATATAGATATAGATATACATAAACGCAGATATATATGTAGATATACATATATACAAATATACAGAGTGATAAAACGAGGCACCTTACCCTGATATCCCTTTACCCACAAGCTCAAATCAACAATCTGACCCATAAAATTATAGGTTTGTATTTGTAAAATCGTAGTTTCGGATAACTCTGCTCTCTAAGTTGGTTTCTATCAATCAAAGCTGCAGCTTCATAGAACTTTAGCCGCTCAAGTATTTTTTTCTGAAGAGTGCAGTCTCATAACCCTTATACTCCCTGCTCATAGAGACAACTTTAATTCATGTCACCAAATAGCAGTTTATGATTTTTGTCATTTGAATTGGTGCTAGTTGCTGCTAGTCGATCAGAATTTGCATCACTGATATATAATTCCCATATGAGCAAAACTGGAAACTTTTGGCTAATTGAGCTTGTGGTTTCCAGTTTGAAAATATCTTATGTTTATGACGATTCCTATATTGCAGGATCGACTGTGAGGCTGTAAACAATGTCTGTGCAAAGATGTACACAAACCAGATCTGTATAGATCCTACTACAAAGCGGCCTATGTTCCATGAGAATTTCAAAATATGCTGCAGTAAGAACGGGACGGTACCTGTTATCATTCTGCACGACCCAAACAATGAGGCTAAGGAGCATGTGACCACTAAGACTAAATCTAACACTGGTGGAATTCCGTCTAATGGTAATGGAAACACTTTTAAGATATCGGGTTAAAGATTCTTGAGGTCAGTAGAAGCTATTGGGATAAATCAGATGATTTATTGATTAGTCGTGCTTGTCTTGCCATCAAAAAATCGAGGATGGCACAATACATATTGTATTATCAGAGTACAGGTACCCATAGTTCTCAAAGGCTCCGGAAAACAAATTTGCTCGTAGCATCTAATGGCTATCAAACTTGCTTGACCGGCGAATGAAGTTTACAAGAACTTGTTCCTAGATGTGTATTTTGGCTCTCCATATTATTTATAGTGTAATAACACCAAAATAGTAATAATAATATTATTATTAAAATAATGTTTGATTGCAGATCAGTCTGCTGAGGAAAGTGAGGAAGAGAGATTAGAAACGAAAAGGCAGGAAATTAAGGATAAGATATTGAATTACATCGAAAGAGCCAAGAATCAATCCATCAATGGGCAGATTTCGGGTAAGGTTTTATCACACATCAGGCTGGAGAAACAGTAAAGAAAAACAATAAAAAAACACACATTTTGTGTTTGATTATAATACAGGTTATATATTGAGGTATAATAAGGTCAAAATCTTATGTTGTAGCCATGAACGTATATATAATGTAATAAATTAATGTTTATAGTTTATCCAATAATATATATATCTGACTTTCTCGCTACAGCTACAGCTAGATGCAATTCATTGCAGCTCATATGCGTTTTACATATCAGTCAGTATTCATACATGATGTTCCTCTGGCTCATTAGATTGGTAACTATATTAGACCCACAAAGACATGCTCAATCTGATATGGTTGTAGAGGAGAAAGGGGCGGAGTTGGAGACTCAAATACAGGAAGAGGAGGAGCTTATCAATGAGGAAATTAAGAAAACTGAGTCAGAGAAGAAAAAGGAGAAAGCCGTCGATATGAGGCTATGTAATGGTGAAATGTTTTGGATCAAATCGGTAAGTCTGGAAGCTAAGACATTGGTTTGTTGATGACTGATCCTATTCTTTTTCAGTATGGGTTTGGGTCTCTTGCAAAGGATACACTTCCTATTGTGAGGTTACTCTCCTCATTTTTGCCAGTTTTTTGCCATTATCTCGCTATTAATGGAAGATAGACTTCATTTTATATTCTACTTTCTATTTTGAATCTTATAATATTCCTCTTTTTATAGTTTGGCGTTGTACAGAAAACATTTCAATAAGAAATTATAAAGTTTCAAATACCGCATATGGGTGACATGATAATATAGATTTGTTTGATCTGTGTAGATATTTGAGGAGCCTCCACAGCCCGGTAAGAAGACCGAGGAGAGATGGGTGATAGAGAGCGAGGATGGTATGACTCTGACAGCTCAGAGAAGAGCTCTTATGAAGGAGTGTAGAATGAAACCATCATGGTGCCGAACTATACATACATATCAGGTATTATATATATCAAGTTTAATTCAATTGCCTGCATTCCAGTTACTCCCAATTCACCAGTGGAAGGGAGCAATTGGAATGCAGGCAATTGGATTAAACTTGATCTAGGTTTTACGTGACAATATAAATGCAATGATGTCACACGTTGGCTGGTGAGTGCTCAATGTCAAGTCACAACTGCTATATGCTCAACACTCTACCTTTAGCTAGGTATTGTGATGTTTTGATGCCAATATTGAGATCATTATAAGCAAGGTTTTTTATGTGTAGAGTACTTGTGATGCTATCGGTATCAGGAAGCAAAAAAATGACAAGACAAAAACTATCAAAACTGTTTGTTAGGAAAGTTACTTCATATTTGTTTTGATCAGGGTTCAGAGATCAAGCACCTGGCGTATGTTGTCGGTAATGCTGGCAGACAGAACTGGCAGCATGTGTACACAGCTGTCACCAGAGGGAAGTCTTCTGTTACTATAATAGGAGAAGAAGATATGCTACGTAAAGCTGTAGGCACTTCTAATCAAAAACGGTAAGTGCACTTCACTGTGACAAATTAAATTGTTGCACCAGTTTGGACAGTGTGTGGCGATTGGTGAAAAGTCAAAGCTTCAATAATTGTTGTCAGTTAGTACCATGGTCAGGGTTGCCCTAGTGAAGACTTTAAAGGGTCAGTCCTATTAGAAAAGTGGATATATTACCCCAGTAAATCAAATATGTGAGTTCACAGGGCAAATAAAAATAATAAAAGATGAAAATTGTTGGTTTCAATTAATTTAGCAAGGATCAAAGTGGATTATAGTGGTCAGCAATAAATCACTATGACCCACAAGGATGCCAATTTTCAGCCTTTGCAGCAGATTTACTGCAATAAGGTTCACAGGCTGTTTTATTTCATATGCCCTAATGAGTTTTCAGCCTGAGATCTTTAAAACCATACCAAACATGGCATAGTAGGACTGTCACTTTAAGTTGTGTATATTTTACAGGTTTTGTTGTTTGGAGGAGAAGTTGAAGGAGAGATTTCTGGGTGTTACTGTGAAGAAGGCCAACCCTGATAAAGATCCCAGAGTGATGGGTAAACCTGTCTCTGATCCTGATCCGACGTACTCGGGCCACCCGGCACACCCAGCTCCTTCCTCAAGGGTACATTACGTCTCCGATGATGAACTTGAGGTAGGCCTCACAATCTTAGTTCAATTCTAGCCTGAGAAACCGGTCAAAATCTGCAAATCCTTGCTGGGGTCTCTTGTTTGAATTTTGATTGCAGCCATTTTCACTCTAGTGACTGGTTTGTTTAGGTGTGGTGTCATCCACTCTCCACCCCAGCTGACAGACTGAGTGACTGGTAATGGTTGGTCTGACCACCACTCTCATTCTATTTAAATTTAACCCAGAAGAGCAGTAGTGCTATCATACATGAGTTTAACCAATGAATGTGAGGTTGAACTCGGTTACAAGGTAGGGTCATTAAGTATGGTTGTGCTTAGACATGTAGATGATGAGACTTATCTCTGTCTACTGATACTTTCTGTTTCTGTTTAGGAGATGATTGACCAGGAGATGATATGGGGAGATCAGACCTTCTCATCTCAGACTCAGTCTGTCACTACCTCAGCCTATACAGCATCATTTCAGTCTGCTGGTAGCATGGTACCACCAAAGAAAAAACATAAAGCTGTAAGTTTTACAGATCAATAGTGTGTATGTCTCAACCATAAACATATAAGTAATATTTATATGTTTATGGTCTCACAAAATTACAGATATTGCAGAATTAAAACTCATCATTGAAACATTGGAGGTGCTCGTAAGCGTATGGCCATGAGGGATCCACATTTCTGATCTGCTCACAGATTAAAATGTTATACAATCCCACCTCAGCCTTGTCACGTGTGACAAGGCTGACAAGGCTCACAGGTTTTTAGATTTTACACCCTGACCTCACATGGCTCACAAGAATTCAATATGCCAATGTGTCGTAAGATTTGGTAATACTTGCTCACAGGGAGAGATGACTCAAGTTATTTCCAACCATATGCGCACATCTTGATTCGTTCAACTATTTTCATGGGGAAACTATCGTAGCTATAACAGTGATAGTAGCAAAGTTGATCCTTGTGAGAACCAAGCTGGACATGCAGAGCGGGACATATGTGGCATTCCAATTTATACTGTCAAGACAATCCTTTACCACATAGAAATATATGATGGTGAATTGGCTAGCACTTCATAGACATCAGTCATCAGCGTGCAGAAATTGTATTTACCGGCAACAGATGTCTGAAATAAAATTTGATGACTTTGTTTGCAGGCACACAATGCCCAGGAGATGGGTGATGGGTTTGATGATTTTGATGAAAATATACGACAGAACTTTTACCAACAAGCCACAACCAACAATCATCCAGCTACAGAAGATCTGGGATTCTCTACTGAGGATGAAGATGATCTACTGCTGGCATCCCAACAAGCAGACTCTGAATATCCTCTTAACCCCCACAGTCACCTTACTGATAATCAGGGACATATTAAAGTAGTGAACTGTAGAGTATTGACCAATCAGGGATCAGGAAATGATAGTATTGTGATTGTACCTGAATCCCCTTCACCATCCTGAATACAAGAGACTATACTTTATTTATGTATGATGAGAAGAGTGGTGATTCGTAGCCAGATTCGGTGAATATCATTCACAATTAATTCACTAACAACAAGATCAGTGTGACCCATGTGAAAGGTTTATGCTGACTGTAGATCAACCGCACTGCCAGTTAGTTTCAAAGTATGGACGTCAGCGTATAGCCTTATCTCAAAGGCCCCAAAGCAAAAAAGGGGCCTTTGTGTTAAGGCTAGGTGAATATCATTCACCATGACTATCATACTATTATATCAGTAAGACAAATGTGAAAAGTTAATGCTGACTGTGGATCAACAGCACTGCCACTTGATTTTACAGTATCGGCCTCTGCTTTATCAGCGCAAACTTATTGTTAGTTGATGAAATAACACAAGCTGCCTAATATGTAAGCTAGTGTTGATGTAGGCTGCATGACACAGCCTGTGTTTTTTTTTATTGTAATGTTTGTGCTACTTATTTTTTGTCAAGCTGTAATTCTAGTCATCCATACAGAGTGATAGTATGACACAAACATCGGCATTATAATGAATCAATATTTATTGAAAATATAGAAAATCAAGAATTTATGGCAACTCTAACAGAAACCATGGGGTTTATAAATGGAGTAGTTTTATATTATGAATAAAAAGAAAAAAATGAAGTGTGACACTCATTGTATTTTCGTGCACACTTATAAGTGTGTGGTGAATTGTATATGTGAAAAAAACTAATTTGCCGACAAACATTTGAGTTGCAAATCTGTCAAATACCCTTGACTGAGACAAGATATGGATAACAAAATCAAAGATGGAAAGGTAGCCACTGAACTAAAAACCATTGTGATGCAAGTACAGCCAATTATGTCTCAGTATGCAAATAGTACAACACCCCTATTTAACCAGTGACAGGCCTGTTGAACTACTGCTCAAAGAAAAATAAATTACAAATAAATATTCTTAAATATCAAGAGAATTGATATTGGAAAATTAAAACTGTCTAAAATCTTTAGCATAATGCATCCATAACCTTCGATGGTGTCCATTTTGACAGTGGAAATGTGCAGTGTGAAAGGGGGAAATTTTTTATTGGTGCTCTTTCCAGGCCTGTGAAAGAGTTTTCACTGCCTAGGATTTGACAGGTGATATATATAGATATATATATATCTTGAAAACCGCTTATGTTAGGATAAAAATGATTAATGATTCGAGTCTGCACCATTGAAAACCCTGTGAGACAGGGTTTCCAAATCAATGGAGGCTTGAATGTTGATAAATCTGAATTTTAATGACAAAACTCGTGAAAAATTCTGCCAAATTGTCCGCAAAACGGCAGAAAATCCTATAATTGACTGTCCAAATACTAAAATTATTTCCCAAACTATGTCCATATAAGTTTTCAATGTTGCAGATTCTGAATCAAAAAATTTTTTATCCTATTTTAAGCGGTTTTCAAGATAACCCTCTTTTCAGCACGTTTTTCCTATGCGGCGTGGGTTAAAAGTACCAAACTGGAGAGAAGACAACTCCGAAATGAGGCCTAAATCAGAAAACTGTCTATTTCAAACATATCTGAACCCCCCAGACTTTTGACCCCCCTCCCAGCGGGGGAAAGTCTGAGAACAATGCAGGATCTTGCTGGAGTTGTCTGCTCTTAGATAATATAAGTTATAAAGGGGAACACTAAAACTGCAATATCTATTGATTTCTATTCATGTGTGTGAGTTTTCCAGTCAGACTCTGGGAAAAGTAGCCTCATGTTTGGGAAATACCCATGAGCAGAGATATTCACTGCCAAGTAGTGGAGAAAAATCTCAGCCAGAATTTCTTTCATGTTGAATAAGGGCGGTCATTCATGACATTGACAAAAGGTCATAAAATGTAATATTATTGGACCCTTAGGCTATATGAAGTAAGATTAATGTAGAAGTAGCCTAATGAGAGGAATAATCCAAGCAAATCCTGCAAAGTGCATAGACTAATTTCAAACAGGTTTTGACCTACATTATCAGTGGTTATTCATGGTGAGCATAACGTTTTGAAGTCGGTTTTTGGAGCTAGCAAGACAGCATGATTCATATAATATAACACAATGGGAAAATAAATAGAGGTGTTGTACCAACCTACTTTGGGAGTTGTTAGATTCGCGTGAAGAGATTTTCAGGGCATTTGATCCGAAGAGCGGCGCTTTTATACATAGCAATAATTAACAATTGCTAAATTACACTGATCAATTATTTCCAAATTCCATATACACTAAGTTTTCATGCATCGAAATTGGCACATGAAGTTGCCCACTCTCAATTCAAATATATACTTAAGGTTCCCATGATGATGGTGAAACTTCAAAAATATATCTGTTCCAGTCAAGAATGCTGATGCCCAACGCTCAAGCCTCGCCGCTACGACATGAAACAGCTAGGAATATTTGCTAACGTAATGCCAGCTGTCTAAGCACTTAAAGTAGAACTCAACAACAATTTGTGGTTGATTTCCACTTTAAGGCCTTGTTACATGAGCCCACGAAATGCGTGGAATTGTCTTCCCACACGTGGTGGGCGTGGCTTCATAGGCTAAGCATACCCCCATGTGACAACATTGCTAAGTGAGTGTCCAATGAGCCATGACCAATGAGTAAGGAGTAATGACCAATTAAATACGCTCTATTGTACCAACTGGCCAATGACAGAAGCGTAGGTTCACAACGTGGTTAACAACATGAACATGCTGGTCTTTGAAAAGACGCATCGTTAGCATGCCAAACGGCGTGGTTTGGCATGAACAACGCGTGGAATTGCCTCCCCACGCGATTTCGTGGGCCTGTCTAGCTACACATGTAATTTATGTAATCAGTTTTCACTGTCCTCCGGGTGCCAGTTAGATTAACATGTAAGTTTACATCACATACTTGCAAGCAACGAAGGGAGTAAGTAATCAAAAGCTTGACTGTTTTCCCCATAGAGTTATTATATACTAAAAGTGCTCTAAAAACGGTAAAGGAAAGCAGCAAAGATTTTCACCTCCAATTGCTTTTCCACAGGCTACTTGTACCCCATGTTATCACAAATCATTGTCAGTAGCTGGAACTGAACAGATAAAATAAACCGACTGAGTATGCAACATACTAGTTAGAGAGACAGGACACAGTAAAATGCCTGGCAAGTGGCAGAGACCAGCTAGCCCTGTCTTTGCGATTTAAGCTCATGTGTTTGCGGTTGACAGTTGGCTTATTTTAATGGGAGTAATATAGAGACATTTTCCACTGGCTGCAAGTGAAAATACCTGCAAGTGATCCACATTGTGTCACTTGAACGAAAAAATGGCTATAGGCGCTTTAAAAATCTAAATTTCCATGCCCAATGCGCATATTCTCAATGATAAGTTATGTAATGCAGGCACTAGCCATGCACAACCAGATTGCATTGTGTCATGGATTTCGCAATAATTAAGTAGGACAAAAACTGATGCTATTTTTGTACACATTGTCCACTCTAGAGTATATAATAGTGTGAGGAACGGAAATTGTCGTCCTGTATATACTCACTCGCTGTGCATATACTTTAAGAGAGTATATGCTGTGAGGAACGGAATTGGTACTATCCTATACTAAAGTATATGCCGTGTACTATTAGTATGTATAGTTGTTCTATAACCGCCCTATTTTTAAATTTGGTTCTAACTATAGTTCTAGTAATGGTTTTAAATCTTGCACTTCGGACACTTCTAAATGTCACTTTATTGTTGTGTAATTTATTTGTAGTTCTAATTTG
Organism: Membranipora membranacea; assembly: GCA_914767715.1. Taxonomy (NCBI): domain Eukaryota; kingdom Metazoa; phylum Bryozoa; class Gymnolaemata; order Cheilostomatida; family Membraniporidae; genus Membranipora; species Membranipora membranacea. The sequence continues at coordinate 10,168,130 of OU612073.1, read as the reverse complement.
GAGTTACCTACTCTTTCATGCACTGAAGAAAGACAAGATCGCTTAAATCTATTAAAACGTGGTTCCAATTGGTAATACTAGCACTCTGGTGAGTACGAGGTATTTAACTTATTAATTTCTAGTGACGAACAGCTGGTTCCCACTACTCCACAAAGCAATTTACTAAGGGGTTGTTATTGAGCCTGACCTCTTCTTAGCTTCACTAGAAGTTGCTTTCAAGTTGTTTAAGAAAGGTTCCTGCCGATAACCTACTAAGATCCCTGTCTTGTTCTAACAGTAAAACTCTTGATGAGTTTTGAGACAATGCTCTTACACCACAAAGTCAATAGTATCCTTAGATGTTAGTACGACACAATCACTATTTATGAATGTGTTCAGGTACGTTTGATATTTTTGTTATTCAACTTAGGTGACTGATTTTAATTATGAGCACCTACTTGATCTCTGTATAGTGCCTGGAAGCCCAATCAGGTAATCAAGGCGGTGTATCAGTATCACAGGCCTCTTAGCCAAGTTTAATTAGCTAAAGACTCCAACCCAATTTCTAGTGAAGGAAAGAGGTTTCAGTCTGTGGTCACTCTAAAATTGATGTTCAATTTCTATATTCAATGTTGAATTAATGTTTCACAGATTAGGGGTATCTTATCTTAAATCGGTAGCGTCCTACTTCTTTAAAACACAAGAATCTAATCCTAAACTATTATTCCGAAACTTGATCTATTTATCCCCCAAGCAAATATGATTATTAATTATTTCTGTTCTGCTTTAACATTAGTTCCCAATGATACTTCTCAATGATTTCCGACTTGATATGATCACAGACGCGAATTACCTGCGTTTAACTGTGGGTCACAATGATTTCCGACTTGATATCAGCACCAACGCGAATTACATGCGTTTTACGGTGGGTCACAATGATTTCCGACTTGATATGAGCACCAACGCGAATTACATGCGTTTTACGTTGGGTCACAATGATTTCCGACTTTGATATGAGCACCTACGCGAAATACCTGCGTTTTACGGTGGGTCACAATGATTTCCGACTTTGATATGAGCACCTACGCGAAATACCTGCGTTTAGCGGTGGGTCACAATGATTAAACCTCCTAAAGTTAATTTTGAATCCTGTTTCAGAGTATTGTTATAGTAACAATTCACAACGACTTACTTTAGTTGATTGCAAAATTGTCTTATAAACTCTTAGTGAATATGACCTAACGTCTGAGTACCTGACGAACTGTCCCTAATTACTTTGCCAATTACTAAATGCATAGAAATCAATTACAACAGTAAATTCACTAAAGTTATGGTTTATTGTCTTGATACTTATAAAAAAATGATAATGTAATTCAAATGATACTCACAGTATATATTGGTCCTTAGACTCCACTTTAGTTTTAGCGTTCCAACAAAGATCTCTGATTTAAAACTAGTATTTATTAAATCAAAATATAATGGCTTTTACTAGCTATGTAAAAAGTTGACTGTGCTGCTCAAAGAATTAAACTGTACTGATTTACTGTTCAAAATTTCGGCCTTTATATAGGTGCCGATTTTTGTGCTGACTCTGCTTGTTGTCGTTTGATTAGCTGTCAGCGGATTAGTGGATTAGTGTCTCTTGTGGGTTTGTTATATGAAACCGTTCTGTGGTCACGTCACGTGGTATATTGCTGCTGTTCCTCAGTCTACCCTCTGGAATTTATTGTTCTATTTTTGGGCTGACTTTGTTGTTGTTACTCCATGATTAATTACTTCCGTGTCACCCTGAAGATTATTTGGTACTTGGTACTATGACGTTTTGGAAAACCAAATTCCTGAAGATTACTTGGTACTTGGTACTATGACGTGTTGTAAAACCAAATTACTGCGTCACTGGAATTCCTATTTTCTGACCGGATTAGCATGCTCCGGTTGTCTTCGTTACATCTTTGATGGATTACTTCTGCGTCTCTCTGCTCAGTGTGTATGCTTGTGACTACTAAATACCATGGAGGTTACTGGGTGCATTTGTTTTCATATCTATCTGTACCCTCTGACTTCTGCGGCTGGCTGAATATAACTACATATCTCAAGTGCCCATTTTTGGTACTGACAATAGGTAAAAGCTGACTTGTTCCATTCTAATAAAATTGATTATTAATAATCAGTGTAAAATCCCATAGCAGTAGCTCTCAACTGCATATTAATAATCAATTTTATTACAGTGGAACAAGTTGGCGCTTTTACCTACTAACTTGATGGTTTTCCCTCTCAGATTTATATCTTGTCGTTAGAAACCACAAATAGAGTGAATCTGTTGATCTGTTATTAGATCTTCTTAGACAGGTAAGGGTTAATCTGTTACTACCATAGAACCATCAAGCTTCTCTGCATGGTTTTTCACTCATAACTCCTAGGCTAATTGGTCAATGACCTTCTTACTTCTACGTTATATACATCAATGTCTCAAATTACATATTGTAAAGTTTTGAGGATGGATGCGCATAACTTCCTGAGATATAGCCAGATTAAAAAAGCTCTCCTCGATTTTGATAATTTGCTTGTTTTGATGGCTCCCTGCAGGTCACATGACTTGTCACAACGTAATGATATTTCAGTCTGATGAAAGTATTGGCTGTTGTGATAATAGCTTTCATGGTAGCAATAAAGATAGCTTAGGAAATTAATCTTGAGCTATTTTACAAACATCATGAATTTCCATGTACACCACCCATCTGTGTAGCACTAATAACAATTTAATTGTCTGAAGAGAATTAAGTCAATAATCAACTGTTGCTGTTGGTAGTAAGGGCTCACTCGTTGGATTTAGATAGATGTAGTTGAGTAAAGGAGTTAAATCGAATTACGTTTTTTTGACTTCTCACTCCTACCCCATTGACTAAAACATATTTTGCAATGTATGTGGACAGTTGTCTGATGTTTAATTGACATTTGATATCATTATTGCAATCTGTCCGTGATTTAGTAGGCCTTATACTAGTTAAGACAAGTTACTTTCTTTCTACATACACTAGGTCTTATTCGACCACCCTGTTTAATGAGCACCCTTAAGCGCAGGTGGCTTTAGTGGGATAGATACTCTATACCCTAGCCCACCATGGCTGGCCATTCTATTTGAGGAGGTAGATGGGGATATTCATACTGCTTGCAAGCACACAGTAGTCCTCCTGCATTTATGGTCCTGATCTATCTCAATTAATCTTGTACAGTCTGATATGTACTGGATGTAGCTAAATGTGCTATGTGATCACTCTATGCCATCCGTATCCTGCCACAACACAATCGGCTCTTACTCTCCACCATTCAGTGAAAAAAGGAAGTCGACTCTCTCAGTTTGTGAAAATCCTGTCACGCTAATTACTCACAAAAGTTTTCTGAGACAACATTCGTGCTATGCAGTATTTCTGTGACACTATAGACGCTAGAGATAACAGTAAGAACGATTATCTCATCTAAAGGAGATATTAAAGTAGTCAATGAAGCAATATAATATTGTACAAAGATTCATCAAGGTACAGTAGGCCTACATTTTCAATCAATCATCATGAGCAGGGTGCTTGAGTAAAATATTCTTAGATAAGTTGTGTTAGGATATTTTTTTGGATGAAGGTGATTTCATGGTTATCATTCTCATTGCATGCATTATTTCTCAGGATGGAAGTTCTATTGGAGACTTTTCAAGCTCTAGCTATGGGATGTATATGGTATATGATCACTCTCCTGTATGGAGTTAGGCACAAATATGGAGTGGGTGCATTAGAATTCGGCCTAGCAGCTGGAGTGATGGAAGCGGGTAACTCAATAATACGCGTCTGTTTATGGTATAGCATACCAGTTATAATAGACATGATGGACAATTCTTTCATCTTAATCTGGATGACAACAATCTTGTTGATGCTTTTCTTTTACTATGCGATGATAGAGACATATTTATTCCGCATACTCCATATAATTGGATATATAGCAATCAAAACAGGTATTTTCATCCCACTCACAGTCACAATGATAGCTCTATGTTCATCCATTTTCCGCATAAACATACACAATATATTTTATGTGTTTATGGTTTGCTGTAACAACATAACTAGCGTCTTCAACACCAACCAAGAGGACAACATTAACACAGCTCTTACAGTCTTTTGGGAAATTTGTAAAAAAATTGTGACATTAATTTCTCACAATAGTTTCCTACAAACAACCCTAGTTGTATGCAGCATGCTTGTGATAACGGCAATACTTTTAAGAATAATTCTAGGACCTCTTTTTGAGAAATTGCAGAAGTTGATAAAGCAGACGAATATTGTGATTACAGATGCGCAAGTATCTTTAGATAAAGCTACTGAGTGCACACGTAATATTAGGTATATAATGGAACGCTCTGAAAATGCTAGCTTATTCAATATGATCATGGCAGGATTATTTGCTAGAAACGGCTGAATATTTTGTGCTCATGACTTTTATTGATTCAAATTTATATTTCATTCGTATCAATTGCAAATACCTTGATGTTATCATTCATTCCAGAGTTGTTTTTTTTAGATTCAGATTGATGCAATCGTGTGATGGTTGTAGAACCAGGCAAATGATGTTTTAAGGCATCGTTGATGTTTTTTTCGTTGGTGTAGTACACAAGCAACACAAGCTACACAAGTAACTAACAGTATCCTAATAAAATCTGAATAATTATTACATAAATTATAAATATCCAAAACAAGCTGTCAGTTTGACATGACATCTACTGTATCTCAGCAACCGCTGATCATGGTGCTGTGAGATTTTGCAAAACGCTGAGATGTGTAATCATAACACGCAGCGTGAATTCGTACTGATTGCCTGAAATATTAAATTTTGCATTAATTTCTACGCTGTTGCAGATGTCATTAAATAATAATCATGATAATAACACTATTAATTAAGTTCGTAAGCTTTGTTTGTTCTCTACATGGACGTGCACCTAACTACCAAAATGAATGCATTGGTGTAATGAGGGAACTGAATCAATTTTGATATGTAGACATTGTTAAATTATCAATTTGAAACGATATGTTGCATATCACATGTAGCTTACAGGCCAAAATCTGGTCTCACAGAAGAAAAACAAAATAGTAATCTTAACAAGAATTTCAACAGCGGCTTTTGTTTTGCAAGCAATGGACGGATTGCCGAGAACAGCCCGATAACAAAGCCCTCTACTAAATTCGGTTATTTCGCATGATTTTTACCTGCATACCACTTACAATGTGCTAAATGACACAACGTCACTAGAGTAAAAGTATAAATTCATTGTTGATAAGTTAGATCCATTCCATTTCTTGAGCGTATTTAAAAATACATTAATTCGCAGTGGGACCTTAGATGTGTTTAAAATCAGGTTGGTTTAGTTTCACATAGTTGAGATAATAATCTCTGTGGATTCAAATAAAAGTTATAATGTTCAAACATTAGCTATTAGACAGATTAACTAATTTTATTCATACCACATGATGTATTATTAGCAAGATTTCCTCCTTATCATACAATGCATGCATTTGTTAACAAGCCCTAAACTATCTTTCTACAAAAAACTGTGTAACTTTGCTAGATAACAATAGACACCATTAGCTATTTCTCCTCAAAGGAACGGTAAGTTAGTTCATCTTAGCACTGTTTCCATAGCTGATTTTATAACAGTTTGTCTGTAAACTTAAAAATAATTATGTGGTTAAAACACAAGAACTTTGTTCATTTTTTGCTAAGCTTGCGTACTTCAACACTACGGGTTTATCCATAGTAGAATGTATACATTGAATGAGTAATACAAAAATCAGTTTTTATTTTCTGCTTCAAACATAACACTTTGAGAAGAATAAAACTTATTGTTTTGCAGTTTTGAGGCATTAGGTGGAATGGAGTTGGAATTTGAGCTACTCCGTGCGATGTTTGTTGGGGCAACATGCACCATACTGATTGCAGCAGTTCCTGCGAGAGAATACGGCCAAAATGACGGTCCAGCCTTTCTTGGACTAATCCTGGCAATATCAGAATTAGGACTGTCACTCCTGCGCTTTTGTTTATGGCATGTGCTGCCAACGCTAATCATAATTTTAGACAATCATTTTATTTTGTCATGGATCGTTCCGTTTATTTACAATTGTGCAGTGCAGCGTTTTACCAACGGAAAGGTTCAACATGAAGAGGTTGGTGTAGCAGTGTTTATAGGTCTGATTTCCTCCATAGCTCACCGTTTAATTATCTACTCTGTGAGTTACAACTACAACCTGAAACCATTATCATGAGTTGTGTCACTTTTCCGTTAGTAATGAAAGTTTGAAAATTTCGATATTATTGTATACATTGAAACTAAGGATATAACTGGAATGGCTGATCTACTCAATTACTCAGATGAAGAATGATGACTTGCCGATTCTTCGCTGATTCCCTCAAATATAATTTTGTATTTTGTTTTTACTCCTACATGAAGATATCTGCTCGACTTGAGAATAGTGCAGACTTCTGATATAGTCTGAGCTTTAATCAAATTTTTAATTCTCAAATTCATTATTTTTTGGACTTTGCTTAGATTAACCAATAAGGTCATTGTACAAAAAGCGATTGTCAATTTTACCCATTCTTCACTGTATGTATGTATGTATGGAGGCCTAATACTGAACACTATTCACACATTATGATCATGTAGATGCATTAGAAGATTCTGAAGTATGTAGTTTTGATTTGGAGCCTTATAAAGTAGTTAATGGCAACAATGAACTAAACCAAGTCATGTGATCAGCATTTAGAGGCTGTCAGTCTAGTATTTTCTGATGCTAGTGATTTATTATGTCAACTTTAGTAATTTGTGTGAGTTTACTGAGCTGTCTGCTCTTGTTGACCTACCGCTACAGTTAGCTGATCAGACCATAACCGAGTTACAGGATATTTTAGGTAATGATAAATCTGTGCTATCTAGTGATGATATTTTGTCTAAGCACAGCAATCTACTGATGATTTAAAGTCTCATTATGATCAGTGTAGGACCGGTCGGGTAAAAATGATCAGTGCGGTGATATTTTGTCTACGCTATCAAAAACTATTTTAGAATTATCTCAACGTATGACTCAAGTCACTGGTCTAGCAAAGTTCAAGCAATCCGCAAGCTATCATCGATCATCTGATTTTTCAGTAACCAATGTTCATGTTTCTCAATCACCACCTCCATCATCTCATGTACACTCCACTCCAACCCTAGCCGGTGGTAGTGGTGATCCTCAGCTTAATACTCGGGGTACTTTCACTAGTTCAGAATTAAAAGGGGGGATAAGTGCTGCACAGTCAAATCGTATAACCATGAACAGTTGTCGCTATAAGCGACCTAATCCTGCCCGACGTGAATGGCCGGAGTTTAAGGCAGTATTGCAAAATTATGCTAGTACCCATTATGAAAATGATCTAGAACATTCTTATACATTGAAAGAGGCTTTATCTGGGAGCCCCATGTACCACGTACGCCCCATATACTCCAGTAATCCTGGTGCTTATAGTGAAATTTGGGGTAGGTTATTAGAAATCTATGATGATGTTATTGTTAGTCCCAGTGTAAAATCTGTATTCAATGATCTGAAGCGCCTCAAAACAGTAAAAGAGGGTGATCCAATGGACTAGTCAGGCTAGTAAATGACATTGAGATGGGTTACAGTCAGCTCAAACAGATTGGAAATCTTGAGTGTGTCACAATGTTTCAAGTAGACAAAGTGTGTGAATGTTTACCGCCAAGTATCAGGGATTTATGGGAGGAGAAATATCACTCTTTATCAGGCATCATTATAAGTAATCATTATCGTTAACAGCCAAGTGGAGCGTTGCCTGCAGGTATGTGGATCCAGGTTCGAGTCCCACCCAGGTCTGAATTTTAATCATCATCTTATCTGTGTGATTAGTAGTGTAATAACTCATAATAAGTATGACGGTTGTGACGTACCACAAGGGAAACATCCGCTTATTCCCAATGCATATTTAAGGCGATCACCCTGGAAGTTTGAGAGGCCATAACTTCCTCAATATTTGGATTCTAAAGCTGGAATTCGCTCACATGATAGAATAACATATGGAGAATAAGATGTGATACAAAATAGCAGCCTCAAACTAAGTCTTTAAGCAACTTACGCTGCTCTTTGAGTTGCTTGAGTTTAGCCTCCATACTGGATGTGACGAGAAGAGCTGATAGATAGACGAGACGAGAAGTGTAATGGTTGACGAGTAACTGTCTGAGTGATCACACGTACATCTGTTACATCAGGGTCTAACCATACCCACATCTCCGGTAAATGTTACTGTGCTGGTATATGGCATCCGTATTAAATTGCCAACTTACTTGTTGGTTATGATTATGTTTATTTTGAAGTCGTAACAATTATTGATGGAGTGGACGCTGAATATACCAGCGAGAATATAACTCCTCCAAGTAGATAATTTAACTAATTAGTGTTGGGTACTATTAGGTTCCTGCCTTGAAGCCGAGTTGAAATACAATAGAATACAAATACAAAAAATTTACTGGCGGCCAGAGATAAACCTTCCTCTGAGCTGCCGCGTGTAATAATCCTGGCTGATGGTCCAAACAATGAGTCATAGCTAAAGAACAATGGAAAGCGCAAACAGCTTAGAGGAATAGCTGACTGCGTCTGCTTTAGCTATGTTAACAATATTGGTTACCATAGGGTCAAATAATTACTATGCTAATTACCTTAATTAACTGGTCTTTTAAATTTCTTATCGCATAAAAAAATGTGTAAATAAAAATGTCCATCCCAAAACACTTACTTCTTTTAATATCTGTAGGATTTATTTTGATAATGATACAACATTACTAATGACTCTATGGCATGAAAGGGGCTCCCAGCACACAAAGCTGTCTTCAATTTCGTTGCAGAAAAAAGAGCAATCTTCAATTTTAAAACTGTCATCTTCAAAATAAATTTTTCAAAACAACCGATTGACTGGAAATAAAAATAAACCCTAATCTAAAGAGCTGAGTAATTATTGGGAAAAAGTTTAGTAGTATATGAAGGGGATCTCCTCTTCATTTTCGTTTCTTACCGTATTATTCCCTACTTCAGCAGGTTTGAAAGCTTTGGGAACATGGTGGCCCATTATCCATTCAGGTTGGCTAGGGTGAATGGCCCGTGACAGCCAAATCAGGATGTACTAGATAAAAGTGCACCCGGTGGGTAACCCAAGATCCTGTGATCCCGCAGGAAGAATCATGAAATGTTTTGTCCAGTTATGCATCAATATCATGTATTTTTCAACCCATATGGTATGAAGTCCTGGCGATGTTTGCTCTGTAACTTGCCGGGCATCAGTGATTTAGAACACAAGCATTAAAAGCTCCATCTGGTCATCGTGAAGATCGGAAAATTGGTTTTTTTTTCTTCAAATAAATGGCAGTGATATAGGGAACAAAGGAAATGTCGCAAGTACAACGAAGGTTTGAGCGGCACTGATATATGTTATTATATTGCCAAGGGTTGAAACAGTAAACTATATTTCAATAATACCAACAAAAATAAGAGACGGTTCAAATTAACAGCTAAAGAGGCCAGACAGGTGGGGACAATGGATGTCTGTCCCTTTAACTTAACAGTGTTTTCAGTTTGGAAAATGCTTCTGGGTGCGTAAAATTAAGTAAGATTTTTTGTACATTATATGTTTCTGGAAAGAAAAGCATAATGCACAATTCATTCAACAATAGTATCCGCAACAGTTATATATAAATATGAGAGCCAGAGGGACATAAGAACTTAACATTGGATAATGAGAAACTTAACCTCAAAAAAAATATTTATGCGCATTTTTTCATTAATAGAACTACCAGTGATGAATTGTTTTTTTCTTGCAATGACCTATATATAATCTAAGCCTGACCCTTGACCTCTGCTGGAGCTTGCCTCTCTAGGCCATTCTCAGCTGGTGGTGAAGGATTAATACCCTCACTGTCTCCCGCTGGTCCACTCTCATACTTCCATAAACCTACAAGACACAAAGTTTCGGGGTAAAGCCTGTGATAATGGTATTTTCGAAAGGATAAAACATAGTCTAAAATAAGGTATCATGGGTATTGGGTCTTGAGGAAAGGGGATCTGGGGGAGTTTTATGTAGCAAAACTGAATCAGGCATCTGAATATAGAACGCGTAATCATTCAATTGAGATATTTCAATGTTGACCCACACAAGCATTCATTGACCAAAGCAGACATTTATGTTTAGACTTTCTCCATGTGTTATTTCTTATCTAATGCTGGATTGTGACTATGACTATGTACACTACAATTCACTGTTACTTGGCAAGCCTGTGAGTTATCCATAGCATCAGGGAGGGTGGTATGTCCCACCCTCCCTGATAGCATGTACCATGTGGCTGAAGTTGTCTGCTCTCGGAATAAATATGCCAAAGAGGGGACAAATCTTCCCACAACATAGGAAGGAAACTTGTATGAGTCGCATTAGACTCTATGCCTTTCTAAGAAATGAATTGTTTCCATACTGTCAAAGCCTATTTGCCTGGTATGTTCATCAAGTATTGGTTGAACAGCTTTGAGATATTTTACACTCAAACCACAGCTATATCATTCAAATTTTGCACTCGTACCAAGTAAAGTCACATAGAAAGTCAAATTAATACTTTGATTCTCTAGAAGCAGAACGAGCAGTCAGCACTCATGGCGAGTAATATAACTGACCGTATGTCTTTCCAACCGTTGTCTGCCACAGTCTCAGAGTGCCATCTTCAGATCCGCTGGAGTAAATCTCTCCATCAGGGGAGAACTGGACGCAGTGAACGGGTCCGAAATGTCCCTTCACAGCTTCTACAAACCAAAGGTGTTACAGGTAAACTACAATAAGATTAAATAGATAAGAGACATACAGACGTTGTTCTCAAATAATGGCTGGGTATCAACATCTGGTAGAAAATCTGCTGCAATGCAAAAACCTCAAAGTAAATGATCTTTGTGGTAGATAAGGAGTGTGGAATATCTCTATATTGAAACATATACAGAAGTAATCCGTTCGATTTACGAGCTGTCGCAATACATTTTCTGGCACATAGAAAAATAAAATTAATTTATTTTGTGCACCCAAAAACAAATTCTAGTTAAAAGAATTTGGCGATTAGAATTAGATTAGATTCATCCACAAACCTAGCTCTTCGCCGCTGGAGTATTCATATTTATACATTTTGAAGTCATCTCCGCCACAGACAAATATATTTCTATCAGGTAAGTAGGATGCTGCGTAAACGGGTGTGGGGGTCTCGAAATCCTTCACCAACTCCCAACTAAATAAATAGAAACAAAATATGGAAAATTGGTGAATTGTTGCAAGACAGCAGCTGTTTATTTCAAGCAGGGCATGTTGCAACCTTAGCCATCATGTAGTGCATTGGCATAATGTCTGTATATAGGTGGCGTAGCATAAAAAAACAACACAAGGTATCACCAGAAGGATACAACAGACCGGCAATTAGCTGCAACATAATCAAATTATCCTGTCAGCCATAAAGATGTGAATACTAGTCTGAGCCCTTCAGACTCTTGCCCCCAACCCGACGACGCCCTGCCAGGGGAGACTGTGACAGACACCGATCACTATGATCCACACAAAATATGATCCAAAAAAAGGAGACTGTACTGTGGCATAATGCGGGTGTTATTTGGTTGGAAGGTGGGCTTACCTGTCAGTACTGAAGAATGAGACTTTTTGGCAGTGAGCAATGACAAGTCGAGAACCATCTCTAGTAATCTCAAGGCTGCATGGTGTAGAGGGGAAAGTTAACGTCTTTATAGCTGTATTGTTATGTGCATCCCATATACTGAAAGGTGAAAAGAGTGTGGTTATTAAGGTGTGATATGTGTTTTTTAGTGTAAGATCTGGCCGCATGGAACTTGCAGGGAATTCCGGTCACGTATAACAGTATACAAATTTGACATGATCTCCCTAAAAGTTACAACTATAATCAGATTGTTCGCGTGATTATTTTGAAAGCCATAATAACAAATGCCATCTTGATTGAAAGCGTGACATCTAATTCCATTGCTTTATCTGGCTTTCGTATAGCACATAATAACATAATACTGCATGGTGACAAACTCAAGAAAATAACAAGCCTGACACTGAAAGATGTTAATGAAAGACGAGAAAAAATATTGTAATGTACTCACCGTACTGTTTTATCATCAGACGCGCTGACTATGTATTTACCATCTGGAGTGAATTTTACAGATTTAATATTTCCCTCATGCCCTTTATACATACTAGGCTCTGAAACAGACGGAACAGATCATTAACAATGTCAATATGTTAGCAGTATCTGTCAAAATCGGACTGTTTTCTGGTTATGCTAATAGTGGCAATGCTATTCTGTTTAACAACTAGATCCAGCCCAGGCACCCACTGTTTCCCCTGACTTCTTTACACTCAGCGAATATTGTGACCCTTTGTTACAGGTAGTGCAGAGCTCAAGATCAGAAAAACCAACATGTTCTAATCAATGCAAATAACTGTATTGAAGCTATGAAATTGAAAAAGTTTAGTACCTGACTCGGGTTGGTTAAGGTCGAATATTCTAAGTAGTTTCTCATTGCTGCCTGTGAGGAGTTTGACGGAGTCTGACGAGAAGTCGACACTTTTGACGATATGTTTGTGGGGTAGAGATAAGACTTCATCACCTGATTCAGCATTCCATATTTTACTATAGTAGATCAATATGAAATCACACAGATTATAAAATAATTCATGAATATACCTATCACATAAAACTGATATTTTGACTCTGCATTTGCTGCCCATCAAGCAGAGTAGTGAATACATGAAACAATGTAATGAATTTATTTATACACTGCTTGAAGTCTTATTAACATTAATATCCAGTTACACTCAACTTAAATCAATTACAGTTACAGTAGTTGGCAATAGATGATATAGATATGCCAGGGAGACATGGGAAATTGTTTGTCAGCAAAAGTTTCAGGCCTACACAAACCATGTAGGCCTATATACCTCAATGCTGAGACTTACTTACGCAGAAAAGTCTGCTGCACCAGTTGCGGCTTTGGTACCTTCTTTGTTTATTGCAGCACCCCAGACAGCGCCCTTGTGCCCTTCAAATGTTCCTATCCAATCTCCTGTATCACCCTGGCGTAACATAGGCAACCCATCTGTAAAATTATTGTATGGGTGATGAAAGTTCCATAAAAAATCAACCCCATAAAACGGTAAATTAACTGGTTAAAAGAGCCAAAGTAGTGAGGAGAGATATGGGATGGAGGTTGATATTTTATGTGTTATGATCTTTCATTAACTTGGTTGAAAAGAGGTGTTCTTTCTTTCTATCTATGCACATTCATATGATATATATAGTCTTGACTGATGATGATGATCATGATGATGACAAAATCATTCGATTCAACCAGTCCAATGAATCTGATGAATTTTGAATAATGATGGATGGAGGTTGAAAGAAGGCAATGATGAACTAAGTTTGTTCATTACAATTATTTAAACATAACATATGTGACTAGCATTATTAGCAAAGTATACATACATATATATTGATATATATATATATATATACATTGCTTCACTTCACATTGTTCATACATACTATCTTATTATATAGATATACAGTAGCTAGATGATGATGATAGAAAGTGATGTCATGATGATGCTGATGATTAGTCCAGTTTTCATTCATACTCTTCATCTAACTAATGTGTCTCACTTACCTTTACAAGCACTGATGAGAAAATACCCATGAGGTGTAAGGCCACTGAAGTTCAAGTCAACCACAGGCCTGGTGTGGCCTGCGCAAGAGATGGGGGTCTGTTTCAATGTAGTCATTGCTGCTAATAAATATTACTCAACAAAAAAAGAAAAAAAAAATCCACACAAGGCTCTTTGATGCAGGAGACACTTATGACTACATCCGGTTATGAAAATGACACATCAATTAAGGGTTGTCTCTTCTGTATATTAGATAGGACAACTCCCATATGATGAAAATGGGTTTGTGATATAAATAAGCCTGTTCCATTGAGTTATAAAGTCAAACACAGGCTAGATTCTTTATGGTTGAACTATGGAGGGGAGTTTGGGTTGGTGCTTTGGATCAGTCATGGTCTTATTCTCTCCAATAGTAATATCCTCGCCAACCAGATGGTCAAACAAATACAATATATTTGCACCAATATCTTGTATAATATGATCGAATCAAAATTTGTTTTGCGCGTCACAAACCAAGCCATTTTGATTCAAGTGTTGATCTGTCCAATTTGTGTCCGACCATAGCACTTCAATCCATGAACAGATAGGGACCATGTGAACAGCATAATAATTTTAGTTATTTTTTTAAGTATTTTTATTTTTTTCTTCTTTTACCAATACAATATCAAAAAGATGTTGTAGCCCACCTGAAATCCAGTGCTTATTGAAAGACTTACTGTAATATTCATTAATTACTGGTTTATGAGCCAAATGCTGCAAAAACCTCACAAGAATGCATTCAGAATGCATCGTCCAATTAACTGAGGAATACAACATTATGTTGAAAATAAAAAATAATAAATTAAGTACAGGATTAATATTGTTAAATGAAGCGCAGAGCTCCGGATTCCGCAAATTTGAATGTATAGTACAATCTGGGTAGCTTATGACTTTGATGGCACCGACACATCATCAACCAAAAACGTTGGCTAGACAACTGACAGAATGAAACGCCCATTTAACACAGTTTACCAAAAGAACACAATCTGTGCAGGGCAAATGTTGAGCCAACCGTGTGCAAGATGTACATATTGTTACTTAGATTACAAAAAGCTACGAGCAGTGCGATTTCTCACAGGAAAGAAAAACAAACAAAATAGAACTAAAAAGTGCAATGTCATCAACGTACACTGTAAGTGTGAAATGACATTTTATCTGAGTTTAAAAATGACGGCACAAACTCTAACCAGCTCTAGGAGCTGTCGCCATAAAACATTTCTAGTGAAATTATGGTAACTAGACAAAAAAACAAGATTAATTTTTTTTAGAACTTAGCAGATTGTGACGGACAAGATAATGATTGCAGCAAATAGAGGAGAAAGGAGGAGTGGTAAACTAGATACCAAATGGACAAATAAAACATCAGCTTCCGGTAGTTTTGTTGTAACTATGTTAAAAGATTCAATCGTCTAAAAAAAACAGAAATGGATAGACCGGCACAACTTTTTTCTTATAATAAAAGTAATATTTATAGCATGAAGGAAAAAAAAATGACTATTTTGACTAGAGAGCATTATTGAAACTTTGCTTCAATTTCACCAACCAGTCTTAGCATGGCTGACTATTTCATAGACCAGGGAACCTATTTACAAAGAATTTTTTTTACCAAGAAAGAGGCGGTAAGTGACGACGACGCTGCTGAGGTTAAGATTAGAGTGATACCTCACATCACTAATTGTTCGAGTCCGCACAGTGATAGGGTTCGGTGTTGCACCGACCTGTCACCTTTCGGTTAAATGGCTGGAAGATAGAGCCTGAGGCGAGAGCACAACTCCAGACAGCTATGACACGACGACTCACAATAATGTAATATGCATCCTGCGGCGTGACGTCGCAGAAGCAGCTTAGTGAGTTTATGTCATAAACTGTGTAACAGCCCTGAGAGCGTAGAGAAGTTCTGCTTGCATTCTTGCTTCCAGCAGGATAATGTTCACATGGATCTAAAATAAATAATATAATTTAAGATTTCGCTGGTATCGAACTTGCTGTCTTTATTCATACAATATCAAGGTATGATAACTCCCAATTTTGATAATAATCATTATCAAAATAATTTATTGCTAATATATCGTTTTGATTTGTGAGCAATGTCTTACAACACTAGGGCCATGTCTAGCTTTACGTATGTGATAAAAGGAGTAGAGGATTCCATTGCAACGCAAAGCTTTGAACTTTATGCTATTTGATTTGAGACTTACCTTCTCTGAATAGGTGAAACCTTTCATCACACCATCAAAGTCTTTCTTTGATACTCTCTCTGGGTAGCAAGTCATGAGTTTAATGAAGCTTTTCAAGCCTCGCTCCAGTAAAGAGTTAATTCGACCGTAGTCATAATCATCATGTCGGATTCCCATGATGCAGTGTATATAATTCCAGATGCCCGTCCTAAAATCTTGAGTGTTGACGTCTGTGTATTTCTCTCCGATTCTGTAAGAAACAATAGACAACAGATGAAACATTGATTTAATCATATTAACATTGTCCATGTGGGCTCGAGCTAAAAATAGACAACCTCATAAGTTCAACATTTCATCAGAGCCGAGGCACCACATTCTACTTGAGATAAGGGGAGGCCAAACCCTAAAAATTCACACTGGTTATATAACAGTCATGAGCTAAGTGCCTGGCCAAGTATTATAGCTAATCATTATTTCTTATCGAATGACTGGACTGTGGGAGTTGAGTGGTGAGAGCAGTGAGCACACACACATCGAGTGAGCTGATTGCATGCTTGCCACGGTCAAACTATTTTTGGAGTTCAATATCTAAAATTACACGAGTGCCAACTAAATATACATGCCCAGCATGTACATTAGCATTCATCAGCGGCTGATTATCAAAGTAAAAATCAAACATAACATTTCGGCTAGCAAACATTGTGCGGTCATTACGCAGTTTTGAAACCTAGAAAATTAACACTTACGTGTAATAGGTGAACTCTTTGGCGACAGTGAATTTCTCATCAAGTAGTTCGCCGATATCGGAGTAGAACCTGTTGGCTATGCTGTAACCGTGGCTGTCCCATGAATAATCGCTGGCTCTAAATGTTTGTGTTGTATCTTTAAACTTGATGAAATCAGCGTAGGCAAACTCTGACATATCGACCAGATGAGACATGTTTGATGTTGTAGTTCTCGTTATCGTGCTCGACGTCGTGCTACTGTTCGTTTTTGTCTGACCTTGAACTGGATCTGTAACGAAAGATATTAATTATTATTATGTGTTTTTCTTGAGGTTTTTCCCTATATAAATATGTCATCAAGAAACAAATACTTTAAATATGCTAAATATTAAATCACGAATGTCATTTAATTTAAGCTATTGCGAAGATAAAATTCTGCAAGCACGTCATCACTGAGTCTGAGCACAGCTGATGCAGGTAGAGTCGTCTGGTCATCCAGGGCCGTGTTTTGGGAATCAAAACTGATAAAAGGGATTTGAACAGACAGACTTGATCACACTTTCTCAAGTGGTGTCTCAGACAGGTCATCAACTTGTCTGCACAGGTTAAAAACCTGTCAATTACAAAGGAATCTTAGTTATCAGGCTGGCATGACTTTATTGCCCTAAGCCTAAGATATGAAGACAGCGGACAAAGCGAGCGCGGTCTCCCTCTATTTATCACAAGGTGTCAATGTCTGATTTAAGTGAACGAAAACAGGTCAATGACTTCAGAAGCTTGGTCGTTCAATTGTCTTTGTTGACAAAGGTTTTCGTGCAGGGCACTCCCTATCTATACAGTGTGCTCTTTTATATCTATACTTGTTGTTTTCTTCAGGTTTTTATTGCGGTTATCATAGGCAAAGTATCGTTAATTCTACGAAGAAAGCATCTGGGGGTTTTTGACTCAACCTAATTCCTCATCAAACACATGATGGGTGTTATTACACAATTTAATCTGGTTTTCTCAGAAATATAAACCTTACATTTAAAGCCGGTTCATAACAGCTGGTAACATCTAAATTTAGCTCTCCTGGCTGACTTGAACATGCCTGACCACTGAGCAATTAACTGATCATTACAGTACACAATGAGGAACATTAGTCATCCAATGCAAGTGGAGTTGCTCCCCTTGACCCACTAGCTGCATTTAGATCCTGACACGTGCTGTGAAATCAGGATGGGGTGGATATACTCCCCACCCTAAATAGAAGACCAATAATGATGATCATCATGTATATAGCACTCACATTCAGCAGTCTGAGACTCGATCGTCTCAAATCTTCTCTTCCCTTCCTCCTCTGAATATTCCTCAGCTTCATCTTTCAACTTTTTAAGGCGGTCCAAAAGATTATCAACTGCTGCTTGTTCACTCTGTAAAAAAGAAAATTACCACAATTATCATCTTGCTTTGACATAATTAAAATCACCAAAATCCGTGAAGATGAGCATACTATATTTCTGCTAATAATATCAAAGAGAGAACAACACCATATTTGTATCTTATTTCTACTCAATTTCAGAATGTGGAGCCCTCACAACATTTGAAGAGTTGCAAATAAATTTGTTAAGATGTTCAAGTGTGAATCATCTTTTCAGTGACCATTCTCATTCTCAAAACTGAATTTAAAAGTTAAAACAAAATTGTAAAACTTTGATTTAGATAATTTAAAATAATTCAGTATATTACTTACGGTGATGCTGTCATTATCGCTGTCGCTGTTACTCTCACCATCAGAGTGAAGGAATATTCCGGCGCTGTCGTCCAGCTCAAAGTTAACTCCACATCCAAACACTGCGCTGCACATGGAGTGGAAGTGTGCCATCAGTACAATGGCGTGTGTGAGTTCGGACATTGACCAACTGTTACTGCCACATCGGCATAAATTCTGCAAACAAGAACAAAATCTGAGTTAATTTTAAGTGAATTCAAAGCAACATAAGTCTTGGAATCAAAGTCAAACTTTGAAACAAGTTACTCCGGGCCAGCCTATGCATATGGCATGTATTTGTCTTGCCTACGAAGAAAAAAAGGAATTTTGAGTTTGGAAGTTATCTCGCCATTTTACGCCTGATGGATAGCAACGGGTGTTTGCGACCGTTGAACCCAACAGCATTACCCGTTCCTACCCCTCTATATGATATGCATTGTTCATCACTAATCAGCGTGCTTCGGCTTAAAAAAGTCACAATATAGGCCTGGCACCATAAGGAATCAATCAAAACTAATAGACCAGGTTCTTGATAATGTTTAAAAAGCTTTGGCACTACAATAAAAATGACACTGCATGATTAACGCAGTGTTGCTCTATGCTGCATGAAAGTTAATATGACAATTCATTAAATACAAAAAGGGGGAGAGCTTGATTGAAATTGAAGAGCATCAAATTATTCTTGAAGAGAGGACATTACGTTTGATTGCAGCGGGTGACATTGACTAGTAGTTGCTGTGAGGCTGTCAGAATACCACACAGGTGACAAGATGACAGACGGCCTGGGAGCAGAGCACCTTCGACACTACAAGGCTCTGGTTGTCATATTTTAACTACCATATTTTATCGCTATCATTGATAATGATAATGATGACTATTTAATAGGCTATGCAAATTCGATATGAAAGTGCCACTTTTTTTGATATTTCGGTGGGGTAGCCTGTACTATTTTGATTACCAGCTGAATGTCAAGCAGTTGGGTGATATCTGAGCATAAATTAGGAACACCCGAGAATTTATGATGGGTCTTAGTTTTTCCACGAATCTAAATGATAGCTTGCGGTGGCGCAGTCACCAATGCTGAGGGTAGATATCATCCTGTATATTAACCAGGGTCTGCTTTTAACGGAAAATATTAAAAATGGAGTCTATATGACAACACTGGTAAATTTCTTTACCTCGATGTTTTTGCTGGTGACCATCCATGGCCTGTGAGCTAATAGCCTGTTGATCTCTTGCAGATTGCGCAGCTTTTGCGGGACGTTATCCAGAGACTCCAGCCATGACCGATCACCGCCAGCCTGAAGATACTCAGCCGTGTGTAAATGTACCAGATATGTGCATGAGTGTCTTGCAGCTGCCTATAACGAACAACAACATACAATTAAGTAAGGCACTTATTCAGCCATCAATGTTGTTTATAAATACAGATGGCTGTTTTTGTAACGGGAAGAAGCAACTGTGCACTGATCGACTTGTAGACAATATACTGATACAGTTATCGATGGGTTCGAATTTGGTGCACCAGAAAAAAATACAGATACACCCAAACTTTCAGGCTTAATAGAGCAAACTGGTCTATACTGGTTTGGTTTTAAGAATATGCAGGTTGGTGAGGGACGGCCAATTGCGCCAAGTCTTTTGCCAGAATCAGCATTGGTTGATCGCTTGATCTAAATACATGTAATAGGGTCGCGGCTTTAAAGGCAATGAAAGTTCATGCAGTCTGAACCATATTGGCAACGTTGCGAGGTTATACAGGACTGGCCTTAACTTAGCATTCTAGGTATGGGGCATCCAAGATCATGACGTCAGCGGATAAAATGACTCATTTCATTAATTCTGGCCAAGATCAGTTCACTTTTGTCAATAATCGGCAATCTTACACTCTCGTTTACTTTCAAGGCAAATTTGCTACACACCCAAGCATTGCTATCAGGCAATAAATAACAAAATTCGAACACAACTTAACATTCAGCGAGAATGGAAATCTGACTCCTCGAAGCGAATTCACGTTAGCTAGACACACACACCGGTTGCGGAGAGCCTGTGCTAAAATTACATTGCCAAGTCAGGGGTTTAGCACGGCTGTAATTTTCATGTGTCATTGGCCAACATGATTATCCATCCCATACACCCAAAATGATGATTATAAATGCTCGTCAGTCGTGGTGATGATCAGGCCATATTCAATCTAGGCACCCTCATATAAAAGACAAATAGTGTCCGCAGTGGTTGTTCGCAAGCGCATGAAGCTTGATTGGGCAAAAATAACCGCAAGCTAACCAATCCATCATAAGATGTAAATAGATAGCCCTGTACTAATAGAGAAGGTGATGTGTTCCTGTTCCTGGACTAGGAATTGGATGGATTCCCTCTCCGTTTGATTCAGCACCCTAAGCTAACCAACGTATGAGGAAATAATGATAGGCAATCTTTAAGTAAGGAGCTGGATTTACTTACATAAAAATATATCGGTAACTTAGATGTTGCTCTGAATTGGGAGGGCAATGTCATATTTTTTTGCAGCTACGCACAGCATCCATATTCAGTTATCAACATATGTACTTCACAATGGCATCTCAGGTGAACAAACTCGACAAGTAAATTCTGTTGATCTCTAGATAAATATGCGTTGTTTGGCAATTGCTGGATGACAGCAATAACAAATTCAGCAACCAGCCGAGCATTGACCATCCATTTATTTGAGTATTACTCAATGGCTTGTTGAAGACTGTGCCATAACCGTCAATTGTGATCAGAACCTTGAGTTAGGGTGGGATGTCAATGCGCACAGAGTTCAAGAGTATATTATAGCTCCGACTCGCACCCAGCATCTAGGGGTGACTAGTGAACCCTAGTCAACCCTAAATGTACCGTACATACAGCTTCATCACTCAGCTCAAGCATGGACGCTGAACGTGGTCACATTCGGTTGAGTGAAGAATATTTAAATGAAATACAGGCCCGTCGTACGGCGCCCCCTCCTAGTATTGATTTAGATCTGATGTAGAATTTATATGTATACATATGGAAAACTCTTGGGAAAACTTACAATTATTGCAATGTAATGTCTATCTGTGTATGGCAGGGGACCTTCGGCCCTCATCAGGCGATTTTGTGTTCTGAGGAAGCAGGCTAAATACTGTGGATGGAAACCCATGATTTGAGTAAGATGATCCAGACGGCTATTCTGTCGGTATGCCTCTGTGAAAAGCACCTTTGTCTACAAGTAAGCAAAAACGCACATATCAACATTGTAATATTTCGTCAGTCTGCCATTAGAATGATGAGGGTGCAATAGTATGTGAAAATCGTGAAGTTTTAGTCGTAACGGTGTGCACTGTACTTTTCCCAAAAACCGATCAAATATAGATTACCAGCGCATGTGTGTGCGAACCAACCGTTATCAGGATATGGAAGCAGAAGGGCCACCACGTGTTGTACTTTTCAAGTCTGGTTATTTTCCAGCAGTGAGTGGTAAACAGTCCCTCGCTATCACTTACTAGGTGATGAGGGATAAGACTTTGAGAGAGACTTGGCACCTACCCCTCTTTCCAACCAGACTAAACAAGTACTATATAATCGATCGCATTCACATGCCTTGACTAAAAGTGCATAGCAGTCAGATGGTGGGACTCACAGTGGAAAAATCGTAAACAGATATTGCAAGTATGTACAGCGATGTGTCCTACAAATCCAGTAATGATTCTAGCTCGATGAGGCAAGCACTATTGATCACGATCAAGAAGAGGATGGTGGAAAAACAACCACTGGTAGTAACCGCAAACCGCAGTCTGAGACCACAAGCGACAGGTATTCTGAAAAGTGGTCATAAAGTAAATCATATTATAAGCCAATATGAAAACAAGCTGGACAAGAATAAAATTGAACAAATAAGTGGCTTACAAAGGATGGATGAGGATGAGTGGTTTGGCAGGTCCAAACAGGCCCCACAGAGTTGAATGTCACTTTTAATTCCAGTCTAGCCCAGACCTTTGACATGTGATCAAGGCACAGGGGTAATGATTCGGGTCACAACATGCAGAATATCAACTGCTTAGTAAGAGGCTGTACTGTGATGACTTTCCACAAATCAAAACAATGCCAAGGTTGTGATCACAATCACACAGATAGCGATGAAATAGGAACAATCAACAAGCTAGAAGCTTCCAAATCTGAAAAGAAACTGAGCGCAGGGTTTCACAACATGTGACATGACGCAAAGTTGTCCAAAAATGCTTTACGTCAGAGTGGGTGGTTCAAATCCAGAGATATCCCACTATCTCGTCCAGGATATTTTTCCAAAATTATTTTGTGTGGTCTTAGAAATCCTCTTGCAATTTGTTTTCGTGTCCTCATTAGAATAATTATGTGGTGCGGTCATCAGCTTGCCTGGACAGATCAGGATACAAAATTGCTGGAAAGGGATGATGGTGGTTCCGTTAAGTTCAGATTCTAGCAATCTCTCTTTTGAGAAACAAAAATTATATACTATCAAAACAGAATGGTACATCGTAAACAACGATGACCATGGGATTGCACAACATGTTTGCACTGCGTAAATCTCCAACTAACACAATGTTCATAAGCAACTCTTCCTGATAACAAAAATAAGCTTAGTCACGTATTTATCATCTCCACATGAACGCGGATGCGTTTCGGGTGAAAAACACAACATGTTATACCGGAGCTAGCCCTATGATCTATTATGATGATTCTACGATACAAGGTACGCCATGAAAGTCAAAAGTCAAGAAATGGTAAGAAAAGCTGGTAGCTTTAGAATTTGCGAGCAAGTTAACAATACTTTTCAGAGCAGCAAAACATACTATATCCTTGACGAGAACAATACATCCAAAATACTGCAAATGCCAATTGAAGTTCACAACCCAAAAACTCATGCAGTCAAATTCAGGGCTTTCTTCTTCGAGGTAGAACGCGTAAACAGGATATAGAAAAAAGTAGAACAAATCTCTCCCATGTCATTGCCAAGCAGAAAACAACTCAGCCCGGTTGACCACAATCAATTTAATTATTACTGCCCAATCTAAGCCCTAGATACGAATAACGTAAACAAATTGGTATCTGAGATCACGTTTTATTGTGGGAGGGTGCTGGAGGACTAAGATCAAGGTTTTTCTCCACAGGCTCACCCACAGTCCAATACCTCAACCATCAACTAGACATTTAGTACAGGTATTGTGTTGCTATCTGCTGAAATTAGCCTGTAGGTATTAATTCTGACCAGACAGTACAAAATTTCACTCAGTGCATTGAAGGGCGTACAGGAAGACCTCTGGCGGAAACCGTAAACTAACCATCCATTCATTCTCGATCTAGATGTTCTTCATCTAGCCCATCATAAATATTCAGAAGGAAAGTGATTATTTCCATAGTTTGGCAGGAAACTCCAACCAAAAGGTATACTGATCAGATCGCAAAGCATTAATAAGAAATGGTAATAGGGCTTGCAGCGCTATCCTGTTGCCACGGCAACTGGGAATTAAAATCAGAATCATTACCATTGTGAATAGAGGGATTGACAGCGTTGCATAATGGATGCCAATCGATTAAATCAACCATTTTGACTAATCTCAGCAACCGAGAGTATTTTTAGATTCCCAAAAACTATTGATAACACAGTGCAGTGATAAGACTTGAGAGCGAGTCCATGAACCTTGTCTAATATTTGGCTATACATAGTAATTTAAGACAAAGCGATAAATGTCAAACCCCTTCTTTAATGATAACAAATGAAGATATTTGCATAATTATAGACCGTTTTGTAGGTCTCGACAAGCATAAATCTGTCCTCTTTTTTTCCATTTCCCATATTTTTGAACTCTTGGTTGCTGCAAACCATCAATTAAAGATCACCATGGCTTGATGGTACGGAATTCATAAAGAACCTCCCACAGAACAATAAAATAAAATGCTGCGGTTTGCTAAAGTACATCCTACCCAGTTCTATCAAACAAAATATCATAAATTTTTTATTATGTTTGGAGCAAATTTTATGGATGAATGAGACTCTAACGAATATTACATAATTATGCTAATACATGCATATTCAGCAATAGAATTTTCACCCAAACTTGATTGAATGCCTAGCCATCAAGCACATCTGCGCCTCAAGATTTTATAGATCTTTTGTGCTTTATTACATAATCTCGGCAAATAAGTTGGTCACAGCACGCCTAGGTAAATAAACGAGGTAAAAATCCCAATCTATTTATAGATTGTAAACAAAACATTGGGTATTCGCAAGTCTTCTCGATACCTAACCAAGAGCATTAAAAGCCTTAGCTAAAGTTCCTTGGGCGCTGCTGCAGCTTTTCGCAGTTTGATTATTTCGAGTTACCTATAATCTGAGCCAAACCTGGACATGAGATGAAAGGGAAGCCTATCGCGTTTAATAATTGGGTATAGCTGGCTCTTTGAGGGGTGATTATTTAGATAATTTAAATAGGATATAGTCGGAGATCATAAGGAATGATATATGTTAGCCGGTTTGTTGTTATATTGGCAGCCCCTGGCTATTCTCAATATAAATCCGACCATTAATCAGAGGTTAGTTAATAAATGGCCTTGAAGCCGGACCTGGATCCCCATATATGTAGGCCCAAGTAATGATAGAACAGAGAATGGACACTGAAGAAAGGATGGGTGTGGGTGCCGAGGCTAATAACAAAATAATCCAACCTGATATGGGGATGAATAGTGGCTGAGGAACATACAAAACCTAAGGTTAAGATTGAATGATATTGATAGAAAGACATTTTTTTACGTCTATTAGTTAAACTGAAATCAACCAGTCATATATAATAGTCAGAAGAGGTAAACGCAATGCGAACAATGAGAGGTAGTTAATCGATAAAATATATCATTCTGTGCCAAAGATTGATTGCTGAGAAGGGCAAGAGAGATTACAGAATTGTGGTCAAATTCATCTATTTGAATAATATCCCATCTGTCATTAGAGAAGTTATAGAAAGTCTTCTTACCAGAGTGTCAGATAGCTGATGGTGAGCGGACGATACCATATCCCCAAAATATCCTCCGTTGTCACACGGGCCGGGACACATTCAGAGATTCAATAGTAAAATATACTCCAGCGATATGAAGTCCAGTACGTTAGATAGTGCGAGAAGGAATAACAATTGCCACAAGGGTACACCGATTATTTATACAGCTGACCGACTATACCCAGAACCAAGCCGGCAAACAATAGGTAGTCAACAAATTATCAGGTGTGTTCGGCAGGAGTCCGAAAACAAAGCAGCACTGTTACTGAATGCTGAAATGTTGATCCAATCAATGAATAGTTGACGGCTTTCTAAAGCCTCAAGTTGCTTCTTTCTCCCTTAGCTGACAAACAAAATTTATCTTCTCAGCAACAAAAACAAGTTCACACTGCCGTTGTTGGTTGTCGAATATATATGAATATCCTATGGCTCTATATATATTATCAGTGATTGAACTCGATCAAGCAACACGCTGTGCATTTATAATTATGTTGCTGATTAAATGTTGCTCTCTCACATGTTGAAGCCGGTATTTGTGTTGGAATCAGCTGATGGCTAAGTACTGTAGAGTGGGGCGGAGACTCAGTGTTCAAAGCAAAACTCAGTCACGCATTCAACACAAAGCAAATTTATTTCGCTATGGAATTTATGCCACGTAGAGATTTACAAAAATCAGGGGCCGGAAAGTTGGGTAAAGGGGATTAAAAGTTTATGTATTTTGTAATTATAATAGTTTAATCATATAATAGAATGTAATTTACTTTATGAAATGATGGTTTTATTGTGCAGCAAAGTCCTTCTGTCTCAATCTGTCACCTTGTTTGGGCTAATAAATTGACTTTAGCAGATTAAAGTGCTACCATTATTTACAATCAGACTGGAGCATCTGTCAGAAAAGAGACAATGGAATCTCTAATCGCCAAGCAGTAGGAATTCGGTAAATGTGTCTACCACTTTACAGGTTACATAATATTCCGAGACTAATGTATTAATCAGTCATAAAAACCGCATAACATCCGCAGACAACTAAGTTGAAAACAAGCAGGAACCAGCCACCAGGCTCGAGCATCTCTCTACAGACATACCATACTTGATCAGATATAGTGGTGATCATCAGACTACAATGTGGTGATGATCAGGCTATACTGTGGTTACAGACACGACATTAACTGAGCTATACAGGCTATATTCTGTACAACCAATCCGCTCTAAGAGCAAACCTAGATTCCCGACTCCTTGCTAGAATGAAGGACTAGTAAAACTCTTGCTATGATGTACGGATAAGGAGCAAAGAGAATAATTCATGAAGCCTCTGTATGATCCTGGAGATAATACCAGAGTACCATGCCTTTGTGATAGAGCGGGAATTGAAGGAAAGTTTATGATACATGACCACTCTGTCCAGGTTACAAGATTTGGCTATAAGTATCATCCGGAACATCCCGGGAAAGAACTATTACACTTGAACTTCATTTCAACTTAGATAAACATCAAATTTAGGAAATTAACCTGTTTGTAAGAATATATGAGAATTGCCAAGCCAACGGATGAGACATTTTCAGTCAACGAACCTTCACTTGCGAGATTTGGATCAATGCATACATTGATGATATCTCAACAGGCATCGAGTTAAACATCTGCTGCATTTAACTCCGCAACAAAGGTTGTCTACACTGAGACACTGCCAGCTTTACAGTAGGAACTCCTTTGCAGGATAACCCTCTTGATGCTCCACATCTAGGCAACTGCGCTAAAAATAGCACAATGGATTTCCATCGTGACTAATCGCCCTGTACTGCATCATTTGGGAAATTGCCACGATTTCGACTACAAAGCCCTAATGGATGCGTCCTTTCTGAAAGGGCTAATTTGCCATTCTCTTGAATCAAATGACACCCCTCAGCTAAGTGATGCAGTGTTTGGACTCAACAAAAATATTGAATTTACAAGTTTCATTCTATTTTCAGTTCAGTTTTGACAGGATGCTTTTGAGTGCAGCTTGGGGTCGAACTAAGTTGAATCTTGTTTTGGTATTTCATCTATATCTAATTAAACAAAATTATTGGGTGGGTGTAACAAAAACTGCATGTGGGTACCTGTACCATATGGAACACATCTGACAGTCTTTGAATAGTATACCGGTGACATAGCTCGGCTTTTTTCAGTCTTTGATACAAAGTGTAGTCTATATACAGTAAAAATGAGACTCCCGGCAAATAAAATTGTGCAAACGATTGCCCTTTTTTCTTCATTTCATGCACTAATATCCACCGCAGATGTGCAAGAATTCGTGGCACTTTACCTGAAGGCTATTGTTATCAATGGTACTCCATTTGCATAATTCATGTAAAAAAAGCATATTTTACTCAAGATATGCATCATGATCGACCAATAACTGATGTAAAACCACTTTTTCCTTCACCAATATCCACATTATTGCCAACAATCAATGAAAGATCCCAGCAACCAAGGTAGAAAAAAACCTCATGAGGGTAATTTTCGACACAACAAGGAAACAGAAGTGTGAATAACAGGGCGATAATTTCCCCAAAATCTCCACTTTTCCTAGCTGAGTCATGTTACATTGTAAATAATCATTGCACCATATCAACAGGGTACTTGTTATCATCGGTCTGGTGATATTTGGATTTTTTTGGTAAACAACTCAACGTCATCTCGGAAGTAATGGTCGCTGGCGATGGTACCATTTTCAGTACTCGCCCCATAGACAAAACTATGTCTATGACTCGCCCTATCACTATTGAGAATTGAGATCAGGTGTCAATTTCTTTTCAAGAATAATAAAGCGTTCATTTTCCAGGAATAACCTACCCCTCAAAAAGCCTATTTTACCAGTTGGGTTTTTCCACATCAGCCACACCCTCCCCCCCCCCCCCCAGCTTGAGGCAAGCAGTATAAAGTATGAGCCATAGCTGACTGATGGGTACTACGTGGCGCCTAATCGCATTGCGTCAATTAGTCCTCGAAAGTCGTAAGTAGGCCGCATGATAGTCATGGTTTCTTCCTTGAAACCGCTGACCTCACTGAAAACCAGCATATACTACTAATCAGTATGCCCTGTATTCTAGATCGAAAAGTAAGGCTTGTATTCTCTCTTTCTTGTCATGTGAAATTTTTTTTTGCTGATATGTGGTCGCAAAAAATGGAAACGTGACGAACAACGCAACATAAGCTTGCCTAAATGCAGGTAGTTTAGCCCTAAGCTGTTTTGTTGCAACCTGTATTGTTTTGCAAGGGGCTTGCATAGGCTTGTTGTTTGAGATTCGGATCACAAACATTGTCAGAGAACCTTGTTGACATTTTTGTCTTTTGTTCGGTGGTGTGGCACCACAGCAAACTTGTTTTGAAGTCAATAATAATACCAATACTCGGAAACAAATCAACCAAACGATCCAGCAGTTTAGCCCATGACACACTGGTATTTGTGTTTTCTGATTCTGACCTGATCTCCTACTCGATTTTAAGGCGTCTGTTCTAAGAAACACCTACAGCACACATAAAACTGATGGTAGGGAATAGGCATTTCTGTTTTATGACCCACCTGCGGTAAAATAGTCCAGTACAAATCTCTGTCTTGGATTATTTCAAAGGAGTATACCTGATGCTTGGAGGCTGGGTTTTGGAATTTTTTGAGGCGCACCTGCAATTGACAGACCTAAACGTGATATGCCCAGTCAATCTCGCAGTATTCAATCGAATATTATCAGCCCATTGAACGCTAGAAAATAAGGAGCCACACGAATGATATCATTTACTTGGAACTTTTATCGTCTCCGAATCCCACTCAATCAAGGTTTATATTAGCAATATCTCTCAGCAACCGCCTATTGCCTATCCTTTAGAACGTCATAATGATTTCGATGACTGGACGGATCAATCTCCAAATCCTATGCTATTATAAACTGTTTAGTCTCCGAGAGGGCTCATGTGGTAAGGTTTAAATCTTTACTGATCACCCTCCAAAACTTCTAAATGTAGGAGTCACGTAGTAACAATCACTGCTATTCTCCTCATCCAATATTGATGAAATAGTTATCAATTTAGTTCGGCAATCTGGGAAAAAATAGACCTACTATAGAGTGATAGAAAATTTGACCCTGATGAAAACACTACAGAGGCAACCTTATCACTATTTGGGCCAAGCCAAATTCATCTACTATATCACATTTATGCCCATTCATCTTAAGAGTGTTTTCTCCAACGCAAATCGTAAAAAAAAAACAAGTTTGCTGCGTCAGCAACAGAATAAATGACTAGAAATTTCTTAAAAAAAGTTATTCATTGTCTCGGTGCGGCACTTTCCACACCTGCCTGAACAATTCCAGCAACGGATGAATGGAAATGAAATGAATGACCACATAATTTATGAAAATCCCAAGCGCTTGTGGTAAAAAGTAGAGCAAACTTTCATCCGATTTGTTAATAAAAAGAGAAGGAGCAGGTTGTTATTTTAGTTGAGTTGTACCATGCTCTATTAATCCATGATCCATCAATCATACCTGTGGTAACTTACACAAGGACATGAAATGGGACAGTATATCCTATCAAAGCAGGTTAACTTGGGTTTTACTTGGAAAAGATAGTGGAAATAGAATTGAAAAGTACAAATTGAGTCTCTCTTTGCGCTGAGGATCCTTGTTTCATCGAGGGTCTCATCTAGGGACATATTTACTCTAACTAACTGACGTGCATGGCTATGATCAGTCCATATTTTGGCAAAACTTTTAAATCTCATAAAAAGGGACGGGTACCAGGGACGAAGACTTTAAATGGAGCCCATGAATCGGTCTAAAGCTATTTAATTTTGTTTGTAAATGCATTACTGGCTACATTATGCTGTAATGTCTTCATTTAATCTGAAAAAGAGGCACATTTTGTGACTTTGCGTACCAACCTAAAGAAGACGCTAACTGACTCAGTCAAAATGTGTACAGGCATCTAAAGAGCTGGCTTGTCATTGTCCATTACCTAACAACGGCGTCAATCGAGCCGTTCTGTCTACCATCCTGCTTTGTCCAGGGAATTTTCTAGCTCCGCACGGCATTTCATTCTGGTGGTACCAAGATATTTTGACCAGCGATATAACTTTGAGTGGCACAAAATCAATCTTCATTCCAATGAAAAATTCAGATATTTGATCCTTTGAATCACTTTGACAATCGTCCTTTGGCAATGTCATGCAGAATTTTGAACTATTATAAAACGAAAATATCTGATAACAAGTATATAAATATATTTTTTGCAGAAGATAATTGCTACATATAGCGCGCGCTCCTGCCGGTGACCGGGGAGCCCCTATGATATCGGTTATGAATCTCTCAAACGTGTAAAAACAACCAGCTATTAGCAATGTTTGTGTGCAAGGCCAAAACCCTTGTTATTTATTTGAACAAATTCTTGATAGCGAGAAAGGTATTCACATTGTGCCATGACAAACTGTCCAAACAGCGTCCTTGCCCTTGTTTTTCAGTTGCAGCTCAAGGCCTCCAAAGGACCAATAACAACATTGCATGAAAATGAACCTAAGAAAACTCATGAACTTTTGACTGTCCTTTTGTTTACCCTGCACATACCATTTTGTAGTAAAAAGCAAATATTACACATGAGCTAATAAAATTGATACTTTTCCTACAAGCTCATCCATTTCTACTTAGCGTTCACGGACATTGGCCAACCTCATAGAAAAAGACACACTATAATGATATTCGCATATCGCATTGCTGACCAACTGGACATTACACCTTTGAAAATTCCAAACATTTAATGTATGAGGTCATGAAGGGTTATGTCGAACACTTTAGAGCCTCCAATCTCCAGGCAATGACCGATACATACGTCTTGGGTATGGTAATAACAATAGCCGATAGCCTCACACAGCCTCCCGAGTTACCCCGTAGGACAGTTTTTTTCGGACCTTACCCAGATGATTGTAATAAATGTGGCCCTAGGATCTGACACAACACAAAGATAAGACCCTACACTGTAGCCGTACAGCTGATTACCTGATAGCGGATAACCGTAAGTCATCGTCTAGACCCTAAGCCATTGCCTCAGTCCATCATTAATGACAATTTGGTGTTTAGCAGATAATTTGCAGGTACTCCAGCAGGCCAAACAAAATCCACAGGGAGACCGAAAATTTGCACCATTTGAGAAACACAGTGAGCTTAGTTTCAACACCTGGTTGTTAATTACTGTTTACAGAGGCACTCTCTAATCCCTGTTGATGCCCCTTCTCCTGCAATCCCAGCAACCCCTTATTTGCAGAGAGAATCAATGCAGTAAAATCAAACACCGTAACTATATCGAGAGTCAACTTGATTTCATCACGTTAAAAATTGTCAACAGGAGTTTGGATTCTGGATTTTAACATTGTATCGCTAAAATAGCTTATATATTTGGTGTCAAGTGTCAAGTGATCTCCAAATTAGAGTTTCAAGAAGTTTACAAGGTCTAAAACAGTTGAATTGTTACCAAAGTCAATACTCTCTCCTGGCTCCCAGCAACATCCACAACCTCTTTTTATGACTGATCATTGTAGGTCATCTCTAGATCAAGTACATCCAATGTGCCTGCATTTAGGGTTTGAGCTGCCGCCTGCTCACCAATAGAATGGGAATGACCGGACTGCTGGCATTTTGGATCAAACTTGGTCTCGGTCATCTCAGTTTCCCACCTGATGTAGTGAGATTGTTACCCCCACATGCACACATAAATCAACTGCATGTGGTCTCTTGATCGATGATCACATTCTTTTAGAAACTACATCAATGTTTGGGTACCATGGATATCTTTGACCTTGGGATTTGAGTCAGTCTTATCGGTTATGTCTGATTTTGCTATCAGCTTGCGGGTCAAAACTAGGCACAATCAAACATTCAGTCTACTGAACAAACATCACTCGTGGTGCACGTTTTATAACCACAATTTTTTCATAACACTGCCCGCAACAGCATTTTGACAATTAAAAAACCCATGAATCACTTTTGAAATTTGAAATTTTCTGATGAGGGTTGTAGCACCGTAAAGTTATTGAGTATATGCTGGAAGCACAAAGTAAGGATATATACTACTCTTTCGTCATATCACAAGGCATCTTGATTAAATTATCGGTCACCATGGCCATTCTGATTAGGTGCGGGTCAGGAATTGAGGTGGCACGAACGCAAGCAGCACAACCGACTAAACATTGACATTCAGATTTTCAACAAATTCAAATACAGACAGTTTAAGGTTGCCTTGATTTTTCTTGTGATTGATGACATTAAGATTTGGAGATGCCAAAACTTTCCACTGACATGCGTATATAATTCTCTGGTTGCCTAAAATTGGCATCAAATTTTCAGTATCTTATAAACTTTAAATGTCAGCTGGCTTATCGATTACGGCTGCTATTAAATGGTTATTTTCGCACTGAACTTGGAATTGGACCGTCCTTGTCTGTGTCGAGTTTTACTGATCATGACTGGGTCTTATCTCTCTAATAAACAGTCTGACCCACGTGCAGAGATAATGGATGGAAATAAAATGTAGAGCAATTTTTTTATTTCAATTAAAAGAGAGCACAACTCTGTTCCAATCCTTCAATAAAGCAGGGAGGGAGAGAGAGAATAAAGGATGTTGATGGGATAGCTCAGAGGAAGTTATGTCCGGCTTTTGTGAAACCTACCACCCACCAAACGTGTGTGTCCTGGCTAAGATAGAGACAAGAGAATCCGACACCTGCAAGGCTCATAGGCAAGAATACCAACAAGATTCCCAAAGCGATGAAACTACCACTTTCAATACTAAGATTTTCATATCACGAAATCTAACAAGTCAACAAACGATTAGTTGCTTTGAGTAGGTCAATGCCTCCAGTGAAAAAAGTCAGATAACCTTCGAATTGACAACCCTTGAACCTTGTAAAGATCCGGCTCTCGCACCTCTCAACAACCTATATCCAATTAACATCCGAACATCCTTTAGATCTCAAAGTATCTCATGTTATTGGCATACAGGCCCAGTAAGTGTGAGGGTAGGCTAGCCTGTCTTGACAAGCTTAGTTGTGAGGGTGGTCGGGGAACCCACCCACCGCACAAAGCTTGACGAGACAGGCTAAGGGTAGGCTAGCTTGCATCCTGACATGAAATTACAATCAGACAACGAAAGTGCCTGCAGCGAATTAATGAACAAAGTCAACGACCAGCAGTAATCTTAGAAATCTTCATATTCAGCCTGGTTCTAAGCAGTCCGTGTCAACATTACACATGGCATGAAGCCTAAGCAGTGGATAATGCCATGAATAATCCAGCGAGCAAATCTTAACAAACCATAGACAGCGCTGTTGGAAGAGCAGAATGTATGCCTATAGATATTAGAACAAGATGGATAACTAGCAACAGGGGGATACAACTTCTTCATAGCAGATTCAATACACAGGCATGATATGGAGTAGATCAAGCATGATTTTTCCTAGCCATGAGGGCGTCGGTAGGGCAAGAGTCTTGGGGGCTCCGATTAAGCATGATCCAATTTGCCTGCATTTAGGGTTTGAGCTGCCTTCGGCTCATCAGTAGAATGGAAATGACTGGACTGCGGGGAAATTGGTTAAGACTTGTTCTAGATATGGTGTACCTAATGACATGAGTATGTCGGTCACATACGACGGGAGCCTGTTATCAAAACACGCAATTCATGATAGAGAGTAGATGCACAGATTTAGTCGCTGACTTGTTGGTGCTCCTTTTAGTTAGTAGAATGAAAGAACCTGAGGCAGTTTTAGCTATGGCTTCACTGGTAGTCGGTGCTTGCTCAGTCTATCAGCATGCACCAAATAAACTCAGTCATGCTGGGGTTGTGATCAGAAAACATCAAACTCCACTAGCTGCACTCCTCTTAGAGAGAATTGAATACAAGACATCCCGATGAATTTCAACTGAATTGACCATCTCCCCATTTACTCTATGCGGGCAAAAACAAGATTATGAATCAGCAGAGTTGGCCGTGATCTGAAGGGCTACTGGATCCCGTTGCTCAGTTGCTCAAGGCGTACCAAACCAAAGTACTTTAGGAAGTTCAAAGTAGACAACTCACCTTTTCTAGCTGGGTGGTTACCGGCACAACCTAAAAATAAACAAACCAGAACATTAAAACTTGAAAATATGAAACAATCAATGAAATGAAATAATCATTAATTCATTTAATTAATGGAGCTGGGAGAATCTGACAAGTTAGATGTTTATAACATCTCCCTGATAACATGCACAGGCAGTAACACTTCATCAATGTGTGTGGTTTAAAAATCAGGTTAATAAATGTAAATTTAGGCATGTTCTGAAGAGGAGCGAAGATGGATCGATTGAAAAAACATGGCTAAAGGAACATTCCATCAAAAAAAGACCCAGTGTTCTAGACAGAGATGCACTTTTACAGAAAGATAAGTTATCTGACTAGCTGATAATATCGTAATGCATCTTGGGCTTATATTCGCAGACGTGGATGCGTGACCGGTCAAGTCAGACATGATTATAACAATAAAACATTTCATGCGTTTTCCGTTATTATCATTTTTTGGCTTCGGTGTCCAGATGTGTGCAGAGCGATGTTGTGATGAGGTACGATGTTGTGATGAGGTACACGCACAGCGCTCATGATCATGACCCAGCATGAAATGCAGGTGGGTTTTGGGGGCATCACCCGACCAAATTAATACACTTGTTTCCGATAATTTTATAGATAGAGGACCGACAATTTATAATCTATTCTATTGCAGGATATTCGTTTACCAGTAGATTCCTGGACTGTCATAAATCCTACACGATTCGGTGAGCTAAGGTCAGGTATGGTGGGAGTCTCAGTTACGACATGAAATCCTCTGCCGTGATATCCGTGACCAAAGCATCACACGGATTTTATGTCCATTTCTGTCAAACCACATCCCTAAATTTCGACACGCTTTAATTCATTCCTAATGTGGCCAGTTTTGTTTTCGAATCTCTTTGGTCAACAACAGCACTAAGCAGATCTGTCTACCTAAACCGCAACACGAGCGATACACGTGACCACAACTGCAGTCAGAACCTACAAGAGTTAGATGAAGGATTGGGGGCGTGTGGTTGTCTATGGAGTGGGATGGATGGACTGTTGAAGGAGGG
Organism: Membranipora membranacea; assembly: GCA_914767715.1. Taxonomy (NCBI): domain Eukaryota; kingdom Metazoa; phylum Bryozoa; class Gymnolaemata; order Cheilostomatida; family Membraniporidae; genus Membranipora; species Membranipora membranacea. The sequence goes on along the minus strand of OU612073.1, from coordinate 10,132,496 downwards.
TAGCTGTGACAACAGACTACAGGTGAAGCAGCCCGTCTTGACAAACGCTGTTATGGGGGAACAACCCCCCCCCCCCCACCCACCGAACAAAGCTTGTCAAGACAGGATACAGGTGAAGCGGCAGTCATGCCCATCATGTGCAGACATGCTGAACACGCCACACGATACTGATCTGTACGTCACGATTAACGCATTTATATCTGGCACCATTGAACAGTTCGTTTCTTGCACAATTATTGTTGTAACAATACAACATGTACTAGAACAAACAACCAGCTAAATTAAATGTATAGAGGACATTTTTTGATTGAATTTCAACATTGATGTGTCATCTTGTCCAAGCACCAAGTAATAAGCCTGCACCTGTCTTGGCCATAATGACAGCACCAAAGCATTGGTATGGTTTGGCAATGAAGTTTGGTTCCCTCTTCTTTAACTTCATACAAACAACACGACGACTTAGCTACACGATGGTCAACGACTTCGCAACACGACTTGGCTACACAACGAAATGCTAATGAAATGAAAGTATAGAGGATTTTCAAATAATTTCTTGGGCTATATCCTGTGATGAGGTCATGTATTGAGTGTTTTGGTTGAACACGCTCGTTTATCTTTCAACCAAGGCCATCACCCCGCCGGCGAGGATATGTCTGGGATACCGACCCTTGTAAAGGCATCAGGCACCTACCGCTATATAATTTTTATCAAACTGCAATCACGTTTAGAAAGTCGTGGATCCTGCTCAAAGGTCATTCCATGGTAAGATACACTAAAGGTACCGGTTATCAGTGGCCAACACTGGTCAAAATCAAGCCATGCATATGCTTATCGCATGCCACCGTGTAATGATATTCCGTGATGAAATACGAACTTGATAAAATTTGAATTGAACTCAACTCAAAATCCGGCTTGCAAATGAAGACGACCCTGGGGCAGATGTTATATTCATTGTATCTTTTAAGCAGCTATACATTCACGTTGCAAGTAAGTTCTTCAACAACCTGACAATCCCAAGAACAGGAGTTGTTCGACATTGTTCCTATGCACTAAACCTTCCGCAACGAAGGTTAGAAGTTATGTTGCGTAAATGCGAATTTCGAGGTTAGAAGTTACTTCAAGTTAGAGGTGACTTCAAACATTGAAGCTTGCAGACAGGTTAAACAAAACCAGACAACAATATTCTTTGCTGTGATGTTGTTGCCATCTTATGACAAACATTTTACAACTCTTCCGGCTGGTATTACATTACAACCATCATCAAATAGTACTATTGCATACCTCACTGTACATCAAAGAAGGCTGACACTCTAGACAAACAACCTTGGCTAGAACAAGTCTGATCCAATTTGCACGCAGTCCAGGCATTCCGACTCTACTGGTGAGCCATTATTCTACTGGTTTGCTCAAATGCTCAAATGCTCAAATACTTGATCTAGGCATTGGAATTTACTTGAAACACAAACTCAACTGACACACTGATCGAAAGTTTTGGGGTTGGACTAGAGACTATAGATATATCCATAGCCTCTGGTCGGACATTAGGTTTGTCAACATGGATTCTTAGTCGCTAGAAAATCTGGAAAACAGAATTCGAGTGTGCACAACTCCTAGGTCGAAGGCAGACATTCATGGTGCCAGCAGGTAGTTTGGGTCCCAAACTCCCTGATGCCAGATCCCCAACCAGGAGAGCATGTAAAACGCGCTGCGGTGTGATAATGCAGAACAATAGAGTGGTAAGACATGTGATCCCCTTGTAAAGAACCAACCCCTGGTGCAAAAAATCTACAGGTTTTATAATATGTAATTTCTTTACCAGTCAGCAGATTCAACCCTGTGTCCCTCAACCAATCTAACATGGTTTTTCTTATAAACAAGGGCTACAGAGAGGTTAATTGGGAGGAGGCAGGTCAAAAATGAGATCATAAACATAATTCTGACACCTAAATTCTGGCAAGAGACCCAATAATTATGCTGGAAGTTGATTGACTCGTCAGTGAGATCACCTATAGAGTATATGGTAATAGGAGCTGGTTGTCACTTTTGACAGTTGTAACTTTTATGCAGGTTGTCAGTTTTGCAGATGAGTAAGTAGCCAGGTCATTTTAACGGCAGACTAAAAATGACACATCGCTGAAGCCATTTTAAAGACCCTGGAATAAGGCAATTTGAAAATGCAATGAAGAGCGACATCTAATGCCAGTAATGTTTTGCCGGTACTCATACTGTGACTCTTCTTCCCGTATAACTGCCGGCTCTGACTCATTGGTCAGGGTTTTTCTTGTTCATAAAAGCGCCTTTCTTGACAGAAATACTTCTTGACAACCTATTTAAAACCAGGGTAGAGTTGTTACAATCAGACAACCGATCTCATAGATAGCCGGCACAGGCTTTAATGGATAGAGAAAAGTTCAACTGAAACGAGAGCTACATTGATAATTACTGTGTTTTAGAAACTCTAGCGATCATTGATATGGCTGCACTTTTTCTCACCTCATGTTCGCCATGCTTGACACAGTTTTCAAAGAAACAGTGGCATGCCTTCGATATGCTTGAGATACCATTCTTCGGAGACGCCAATGAGTCATTCGATCCAATCGTTATTGCTCTAGAAGCAGCCATGTTCTTCTATCCAACAACAGATGCTAAAATTAGCGCTAAGTTCCGTTGATCCTTTCTCTGCAGAATTGAGATGTTATCCAATAATTGAGTCTATTGACAGTGTCTGAAATTGCTGCAGCCTAGAGGTGTAGCTATAATTGTCTTAGCTAGTCGAGAGCTGTGAGTGACTGACACTGTGTGTAAAGTGGAATCAAAACAACACCTTGCCTGGACACCGGCGAAGGAGTAAACAGCCTAGACAATACTAGGGCCACTTTTATTAGCTGTCGAGATAATGATGGAGCACTTGTCGACAACCTGGCTCTAAATATCCAATTCAATCGTTTTATATCTCATTGCGTCTAAAAATAGCTTCACTGCTCGGCAACTAACAGGCTACGCCATCAGTTTGTGCAGCAATTGCTATTTGATATGCGGTATAACCATTCTCTCTCCATAGGGTCAATCATAGACACGCTGGACCCTGGATCTTATGAAAATAGCGTATTCAACCTGTTGATTATAGCAATAAAAGGTGCTCTCTCTCAATAAGGACGTCAAATATGTAAAATTATTTTTAAGTTTTGGATGTCGGCACTAGCAGACTCCTATTGTTTCATTTTTAATTTGATTTGCTATATTATGTAATGTACTAGGACAGCCAAGTGTTTGTTACATTTTGCAGCCAAATGTGCCACCAGTTTTATAAAAGTACAAATCTATTTTAGTGGTTTTGTTATTGTTTATTTATGCCATAATAGTTTTCTTTTACATTATTACTGCCTCTAATTAGATAATTCAGTGTCTAGCCAAGCTGCATCAACAGATTTATTGTTACTTTGACATAAACAAAAGGTCCATAAGTTAGAATCCCTCTACTTGAGACCATGTTTTTTTCTGTTTAGTTCCGCACAGGTTATCTGCATGAAAAATTAAGATTCCCTCCATCTACGCAATCGAAACAATCCAAAATTTTAAAATATTAGAGGGCACCCTTGTAAATTCTAGAGAATTGTGTAAAATGCAGCCATCAATGAACAGTTATTCCAGCATTACCTTTTTTCACTATCCCACTGAGAGTGAGGGGGGGGGGTGGGGATATGGATTGGGCGCCGAGAGCATTTACATATGCCTATAGGGCATTCCATATAGGTCAGCTTTCACATTGAGCATTCTATTCTCAATTCAAAACAACCCAATCAGCTGATGGATGGGCATAATGAATGAAAAATGTGAGTTTGAATGGGAAAAACTCACAAATTATTCAGTTCATCTTGATAAAGAATCTAGATGGAGACTAAATAGATCTAATTTGGCATTTTCACAATGCCAGCAGAACATGTTATATAAAATTACATCAACTACAGCAATGGTCAATCAATCACAGTTATCAAAAACTTGAAGAATGAGCGGCTCATTTCATTTACCAGTTTGATGAATGGGTGCACTGCAAGATAGAATGAAAGGGGTGTTGTCCGTTGTCATGGAGTTTTCTTCTGCCAAGGGGAGCATTTCGCTTAGATTTTTCATAAATATCTAAATGCGTAATGCTTTTGATCTGTCAACGTGACTTTGCGATGATATAAATATAGGAGCGTATGTGACTCATTTCTCACTGCTGCGGTATGAGATGACATTGTTATCTTATAGAGTTCTGTTTCCAACATCAAAGGTTCTCAAAATCACGCCTACAATTTACCTGAGTGTTTTACTTTCCCTATAGCCAATAAACTTTCCCCATGCCAATAATGTAAAGAAAAAAGGAGCCAAAACTGAACACTTTTTTTCTCTACTCTTGCAACATTCAAGTAAGCTTCATAGGCACTGCCCACTCATGACAAAATAGTCGTATCCACTTTGCAATAGGGATTGTGCCCTCTCAGTCATGGCTTTTGTGCGGGTATGTTGAGCCTGCGTGACCTTAGTGAGCAGCTGTAGGACAAGGCAATTGTATTTGACGGCCTGACGGAGCAGTGACAGGGATGTATGTTACAGACTCAAGTTTTTAGCCTTGACTGTTTTAAGTGAGTTCACTATGCCAAATATTTATTAATTTCATAGACGGGATGGGGGGAAGATGACTGTCGGAAGAAGGGGGTGAGAGATTGCGAGACTCAAACTACAAAGACTGATGAAAAGTGCGCATGTGACATGACATCTTGTCTACCAGTATCTGGTGCAAAATTGCTATCAAACCCACACTAAGGAGCGGGTCAGCAGGTTTTATGATACAAAAGATTCAAAGGCAGCGACTGTATAAATCTAATCATTTTCTCCGCCTCTCTAATTGCGTCCCATTCTCTTGTGACATTTGCGGTTAGAATCGAATGACATAATGTGACACAACATAACAATTCAAGTGTTATTTCAAGAACAAATTTCATACCCTGGTTAGCATCTTCATGCGGATTATAAAAATGTCAAAGTCAGTGAGGGACGTAGGTAGCAAAGACCCACAGTTTGATGACTAGATCTTGATGGGAGAACAGAGATTTCAGTCTATTTACACAGTTTAATCCATCTTTTGTGTTTGACCAGGCACAGTCTTCAAACGGCTGTTTGTAACAGCGGGACTTGTTCAATAAATTGAGTACTTGTTATCGATCGCGAGGACATCTGAAATTGACAATGTTACGTCACTCGTAAGTGGTTGGCTGGACTTTGTCTAAGTTTATATATGCAATGAGGCTCAATATTGGATAGATAAATAGCATGTTCAGCCAACCTGCTACCTCCAAATATGAAGTAATTGATATAATAGATGGGAGTATGTATACTTTTAGCGCTGCCCTGGACATTGAATGGTTGTATTAGTCATGGAGAATTGCAGGGCTAATTGGCATCATATAGCTGCACAGCGCTGGCATACATGAGCTCCTCCCACTCAGAGTCAGCGCATCACTATCCTGTCTACAGTAGATAAGGGATGAGGCCGGCAGCCTCCTCAACACAAAAACTCATGTTCATATATAGTCTCGTTACCCTGTGGTACCTTGTACAAAACCTTGATGTTACTCTTTTTACGAACACTGTATACATTAGTTGCACAGGAGCATTTGAGGTCAGATGCCCTTCCTGACGCAACAGTGATCTACTGGAAATCGAACACGGAAACTTTCAAACCCATGCCCTACCCATTGCACAACGGTCACTCCCTCCTCTTCATAGCGACAGACATTCATTAACTACTCGGAGTCGTGTACACATCATATCGACTTTGCTGTAAAAACTAGGCTGTATCTCGTAAGATGATGTCATTGATTTCATGTTTGGATGCAACAAGATCCTCAAAAATGTGCAGATATCATAAGAATCCAACCTTCTCTGATACTCTAATGTCTTCACTTTTTTAATGAGGTTTCTTTGTATATCATGTGTCATGTCCAGTTGAATGATTTGAGAAGTCCTACCAGTGTCACTGATTGATAGGTAACATTTTGCTAATGTCAGTCATCGGTTAGATGATCTTACATAGTTTTGATGTCAGAGGATAGAGATAAAATCAGGAGTTACCAAGAATAAGAATAGCTTGACCACCCAGTATTTCGACTTCGGCGGTGGCGCACAGAGATCTGTACCAGATAATTACGTCTCTATGGATAGGGGTCATACATAGGACATTTGAAAGACGAGCAGTTCGCCAGGAAAGAAAGCTTGTAAAGGCTACCTAAATTGCGCATGGACCGATTTTATTCTGACCAAGGGGGGAGTACTCCTTGCTCTGAAAATGAGTAATCCAATGTTCACATCAATCTTGTGAGCAGTGTTAGGCTGTACTCTCGGTTTCATGTATCCAAAACAAAACAGTTTTGAAAACAAATTGATTTTCACTTGCAGTAAATAAAATTTTTGCTTTTTTTTCAATTAACCTGAACATTTTCCTACATTGCTTAGTCTCATAATATATCCCCATGACTTTGATCAGCAAATAAAGATGACATTTTCTAAATTCTTAGCAAAACATGCATGATATTAAACGATCGAATTTGAACCTAACGTCCAGACACTCATTTTCATTTCTGCCTGGGAATTTATTGGTACAGCCTAACAAATATCTGCTCACAAGATCGCTGTGAATATTGGATTACTCATTTTAAGAGCAAGGACTACTCCCTCTTGATCAGAATAAAATCGGCCACGTACAATTCAGGTGGCCTTTACAAGTTTTCTTTTCTTGCGAATTGCTTCTCTATCAACTGTCCTTCATATGACCCTGTTCGATAGAGAAGTAATTATCTGGTACAGATCTGTGTACCACCGCCAAAGTTGATATACTGGGTGGTCAAGCCTATTCTTCTTGGTAATTCCAGACTCTATAATATGTATCCTCTGACATCAAAACTATGTAAGATCATCTAACTGTTGACCGACATTAGCTAAAGATCACCTATCAATCAGTGACACCAGTAGGACTTCTCAAATCATTCAACTGAACATGACACATGATATTCAAAGAAATTTCATTAAAAATATGAACACAGAGTATTAGAGAAGGTTGGATTTATATTATATTACACATTTTCATTTAGTATCTTTGCCTGTGGTTGGCTGCATTACTCTCAAAGTCTAGATGTGGGCTGTATGTTTGGACTGAGTTGATTGCCATCTCTCCCCTCCCCCAAACACCCACAAGATGAAGTAATAAACCACCCTACATTCAAAATTGCCATATTGCTTTATTCTGCAGCATTGGAATGTGCTGTCCAGTTGCAACTGGAGATATGTGTCAGAAGGTGAGATGAGCTATTGGCGCTGTTTTTAACCTGTACATGTGTGACCTGGAAATGAATTACCTGAGCTTGACAAACTTGCCTGAGGTAACAGGTGGGTCGAATAATAACACGATGCACTGGATTTTAGATTCAATACTCTGCAATGCTAATCAACCTCACTACATAGAGCTCAATCAATCTTGAAGTAGGTAATATAATAGCAATCAGGATGTTCCAATGAGGGCACATTTCCACAGGTTCACCAAGTAAGCAAGCTCTAATACCTACCTCATAGAATGACCTCAGTTTATTTTATTGGATCATGGATCCTGGATTGACGCGTGGTAGGAGTCCAAGGTTACCGTCCAGGCCATGCTGCCTGCTGCCCCATATTTGGCAATCTCTTCTGTTAGGAAAATAGGGTACCAGGACTATTACGGGGTATTCGATTAATACCAGCCCTTTCTGGTTCCGGGAAACATACTCTTTTTTGTGGAACATGATTGACAAACAATTTACGATTTTGCCTAAGCGCACAAATCTGACAACCTCCATGAAGAAAGAAGTCATAGCCGTATGACAGAATTCCCAATAATTCCTGATTTGGCCTGTCAACCCAGTGAAAATGTCCTCCAGTGTCATTGGAAAAAGCGGTCTTCAAGTTTCACTCTATATGATGTATGTTGGTGGTGTGTGCATGACTTGACTATAATTTAATTTGTTCCGATAAAGTATTCTGTGCAACCAATACATGGCATAGACAGTCCGCTGTTTGTTCTTGTGGTGGCGTTGGTTGTTTGTGGGGGTCATCACCAAAACGTTTAAGGCACTCAAGCCACCAATGCACTAAAAATCATGTTTTGTGTTTAAGATAGTCTTCGATCAAGGGTTCTTGCTGTTTCATGTTTGACAGCCCTCACCCCAACGTTCAACAACTTTGTTTACAAGCTAAGGCATCTATCATACAGTTCAACCAGAGACTATAGATATATCTATAGTCTCTGGTTCAACCAATGAAATGAGGATCTATGCTGTCTCCACCAGCTGAGTACAACGCTGCCGCTGGCTGCCGAACCCTTTATACTTGTGTGACGTCAGCATGTTGATGCATACCAGGTATTTTCAGAATTATTGTCCTAAACCCCATCATTGCAAGTCTAAATGTGCGAAACTTGATAAGTGCATGTTGCTATAATTGGAATAAATGAAGCTTTTGACCTAAACTGACTTGTACTTATCCAATTACAGGCTGCCGGCCATTGATTACAATAATACAGGATATGTAACCAGGCATTTCAGCTGTCCGCTATCACTTTTTATGAATTGTTTGAACATCAAAATATAAGTTCAAACTTTTGGTTCAGGAAAATTGGTGATCCCAAAATGTTTCTTGGAAAAGCCAAATTGTGTCTGGAAATTTAACAGCTTCAAAATAATAGCGGATCATTGTGATAATTTTGATATTAGCCAAATAAATCAAACGTTGACCCTAAAATTGATTCATCACTAGCAAAACAGAGGCCACACAACAAAGCATTACATAAATTTGATTCATTATGACATTTACAATCAAAGGCTTCTGTAGGGACTTATGTAGGTGCAGTATGTAGATGCAGAGAAATTGGTTATACAAAAATGTTTCTTGGAAACTTGAATTCTTTTCGATGATCCAACACCTTAAAGATAATAACAGATGTTGTGCGATAATTTTAATATATTAAAACTATTGGTAACCGAACATTCACCTTAAAATTAGAGTTTATCACAAGCAAACCAGAAGCCATACAAATTTCCTTCAATTCCTCATTATTTATTACAGCAGTCGGAATCGAAGGCGTTCCTTTTATGTTTCATGTTACATCCATCATCTTTCGAAATGAGATATTTTGGGTTCAGGGAGAAAAGATGACTGTCAGTCCTGTTTGATGATAGAGTATCAAGAAATTTCTAAGTAAACATTCCCATATTGAGATTCCGGATAGACACGTTTTTTTCTCTTTATTACTTCTGTGTCCATCTTTTCAAGTGCCAGCAGCTCAATCAGAATGATGCAATATGAGCATTCTAACACGATGGAGCTCAACATTTCAACTGCCGTAGCTTCTGACCTTGGAGTGAGCAATGAAACCATAACTTAACAGTAACTGAGAATTAAAATTAATACGGTAGAAACCTGAGTGTGGTTTTCATGTGACATTTTATTTGATGCCCTTGTAATTGTTCGCCTCGAGCTAGAAATCTAGGACTCGGTATTAAGTTCACACACGAGTAAAGTCATTATGTAGAATACTATGCGATTGTGGGATCAAAAGACTCTCTCCACTACAACAGCCAGGTGAGGGCACGCAGGCCTCCTTGAGCCAAAATTTGAATGACCTTCTCGTTGTAAGTGGGTATAAATCTAAATTTAGCATCACACTCCTATTGCGTATAAATAGAGCAGGTAACAACTGTCATGGTGATGTGAGGGTCAGAGAAGGCAGCGACTTGGGAAAATTAAGGATTTATGATTGATATGCGAGGCGGAGGCAATTCTCTCTTTCAAGCACCAATTGTTCTTCCAACAAAGCTTTCATTTTATGAGCATGCCAGGAGAGGGCACGCATGCCTCTTTGAGCCAGCGTTCAATTGGCCTCCTCATTGTAAGTGGGTATAAATCTCATTTTGGCATGATGCTTCCATGGTGTATAGTCAATGTTACAACTGCCATGGTGATGTGAGGGTGATGTGAGGGTCAGCGAAGGCAGTGTCTTGGGAAATTAAGGAAATAATGACTGCGATGCAAAGAGCCAACTCGTTAATGAATTCTTCTCTTCAAAGGACCAAAAGGTCATGCAACAAAGTCTTTTTAGTGCGAACATAAATATAGAAAACTGAATTTGGTATGTTTTGTTGATGGAAAATTGAAAATAGAAATTGTCTCCCCTCATTAGTTCACAACTAGGTAGGAGGAAACAAATTCAAACAGAGCGTTCAGTTCCAATGTCCATAATTTCCTTTTGTTGAACCTTTTTAAAGCATTCTAGTCCAAATCTCCAGTAGGATGGGGTATTACGCCGTACCAGAGGTCCAAATGAAAAGCCAGAAGAGCAAAGAATATGAGGATATGAGCGAAGATACAGCGAGGATTAATTAATCACTATCAATTTTAACTTACTTCAGTTGGAGGAATAAAAGAGCTTGGCCCTCTGGTCATATCCACTGATGCGTTCATCTCTACACCTCTATCCTACAAGAGAAGACAAATGTGTGTAAATATGAGAAACTGAGTTAAAATAAATGAGACAACGCATAGCAAAAGGCAACGTTTTTTGTATGAGTTAACATGTTTTTTTTTACTTCAACTATAATATGCCCGGCTAACATGTACACATTCTTGGACTCACAAAAACAGCAAAATAATAACTAATTTACTGAGAAAACAAGTTTAAAGTACATGTAGCACATGTGAGCAATGATTTACCATGGAGAGAGATGTCTATAGAGCTAAAGGATTCCTGGTCTTAGCTGTGCGATGGTTCAAAGCTCAATGACTACACACAGCAAAAGTTACCCCTTCAAACAACGACTATAAATTCTTACATCAGCTCAATAACTCCCATTCATTGCCAGCAGAAATTTGACAGGAATAGAAACTCATCACAACAAGATGATAGGAATGTACAATGTATACATCGTAATTGTCATGTACACAATTATGACAACTATGTAACTATGACCCACTTCCTGAATTTTTCTGGATTTTCCATCTTTATGTGTCACAAGTACGTAGGACTAGACAACCTCGACAATCATGATGATGAAAACACATGATCAACACCCTCAGCCTTGGAGACATTTCACAGGCTTGCCCATAGGCTAGGAACAACCTATTAGGAGGCTAGAAAAACCAACCGAGTCATCATCTTCCGTAGATGAATGTCGTGTCAAGTGATATAATAATAACTAACAGTGACTGATGAAAAACTTTCCATCACAATTGTGGAAGATACATTGGCAAGTATTCCACGAATCCGCTACATTTCGCCAATGTACATTTTGCCAATGCTATGTTTTGCCAATCACAAATCGCCAATCACATTTCGCCAAAGACATTTCGCCAATCTTATTTTGCCAATCACATTTCGCCAAAGATGTTTTGCCAATCTTATTTTGCCAATCACATTCTGCCAAATACATTTTGCCAATCTCATTTTGCCAGTCACATTTTGCCAAAGACATTTTGCCAATTTCATTTTGCCAATCTCATTTTGCCAATCATATTTTGCCAAAGATATTTTGTCAATCATAAATTGCCAATAACATTTCGTCATCGCCAATTGCCAATTAAGGCGTACAAATATTCGTTCCAAAAAGGCTTCATGATGATGGTAAGGAATGCGTACCGGGTCAACTGTCGGGATGGGACGAATCCAATTGATTGTTCTCTCCTCATGGTTCTGGTTCTACTATCCTCATCCCTTTTTGCTGTGACCATTACCATTACCGATATCAGCTCCTATATTTTATCCAAAAAATTCAGATTTCAGACTAGATCGTTGACCGCAAATCTGGTTTTGTATTTGCTATCATCAAAAATGTGTAATGTCAGATGGTAAGCCCATTGAATTCCATATCTGGAATAGCATCATTAGCTTTCTTTTGCCAAACAAAGGGCAGCAAAAATAGCCAGTCCCTAATAGCATTTTAGAAAAGCCCAAATCATTGACGTTAAAGGCATTTTATCACTGTTTGCAGTTTTGTAGACAAGTGATTTTCCCAGGCTATATTTTTCATGCTAGTAGGGACAGCCAATCAGATTAATGTCAGAGCAGTCCCTGTGTTGAGTGTTTCAACTGGATGATGTCAAGATACTACTTCCATTCCATGAGAAGAATTTAATTCAGTGGGTAAGCCATATAGTTTAGTAATGGCATCATATCTATTCTGGAAATTACTCTTTATGTTTATTGTGCTGCTCGTTCATACATCAATTAGGAACCTATTGAAATAATTTCAATAATATGTTGAATGCACACATTTTTGCTTTAATACTTTATTGGAAGAATTTTCATTCTCAAAGAATGTTTTACAATATAAGCCTTGAAAAGAAAAAAAATTAAATAGTAGATTGACAGAAAAAATATTATCATGTTATCTGTGAAAAATAATGTTGGGAAGAATGAATTTTGAATAAACTGACAGCCGTGGTGGCAACCAAGGTTGAAGGAAAGCTGTTTTAACAGGACGCTATAATATTGTTTAAAAGATTATTTGTTGACATAACATTGACATAACATAAAGTCAATGGTTGCAGGCCAGAGGTCAAGCCTACAGAGGAAAGGAAAATCTATCATTTTTTTCCTGCAACAATTAATTGTATTTAAAATAAATGCACTAAAATAGTGAAATAAAATAAAGCAGCGGCATGGTAGGATAAGTCCAGGAATAGTGAGGCGGCCATGTCAGGACAATGAAGCCTACTTTCCACAAGGCTAGCCCAGACACGCAGCCTACTTGGCAAGATTCGAACCACACCCCGCAAACTCTCACACAAGGCAAAAGGAGCCGCCCCCTCCTCCCCCAGTTGGTATGAATTCAACAGGTTTGCACCAAGTGGCTGTTACGGCCGGGGTTTTGATTTCTAACTCGCCATTATTATTAAAAAGTAACAATTTACAATTTCCAATGGGCACAATTTGATACACAGAAAAGAAAGAGGTCACATAGCTATGTGGGCGGATTTTTGAAGTGAATAGGTGTCATTTAGATGACAATATGCGACATGTGTTATACAATTTGATCATCGTATGAATATCATGATATGGTTGTACACAACGCATTAAAAATAGGATGTACTTCAATTTCCGACTAACTTCTAAATTATTTGATTTCAAAACTATGCTCTCATCAAGGTGAATGCCGAGAAATGATGTGCTATTTTTTTGTCATTAAAACCTGATTACCAAGTTTTATATGGTACTGTTCAGGATCTAAAATTTGTTTGTTTTTGTATAGTTTAAAATCAATTCATTACTCAAGCACCATCGTTTAATTTTATGACCTTTTTTTTATTTTTGTGATCATTGGAAGATATATTTGTGTCGTCGGCAAAGAGAATATATTTAAACATTGGCGCGGGTATAACCAAATCATTAATTAATATTAAATATAAAATTGGACCTAATACGGATCCCTGATCCGGATTCCTATATCAACCTATTTTATTGTACTGAAATGATCGTTGATTTTGACGAATTGCTCTCCGTTTTCTAAATAAGATTTCAGCAAATTACATACATCATTTATAAAATTACAAAAAGGCAATCTTTTAATTAAAATATCATGGTTGATGGTGTCAAAGCCTTGCTGAAGTCTAAAAAATATTCCTTGCGTAGTTTCACTGTCATTAAAACGGTGCTCCATTACAATTATTATCTTTAATCTGACCATTGATCTTCACAATGAGTGTTAAACCTTTAAAAGTCTCGTCATATAAAAAGTGACAACTAAAAAAGATCGTGTTTTAAAAATTTGGTAAAAGAATCTTAAAAAGAATTTCTTTTTTGAGATTTATACGTATATTATGAATTTGTAGAGATTATTATTATCATAAAATTATTGGTAAATTAATATTGGTGATTATATCAGTACCACAATACATAGATAGCCAGCACCTTCATGTTGCTGATGTTTTCCAGGTGCAACATTCGGCCACCATTTTGCCTTAACCTATGCCTGCAAATGTTTTAAGCTCGAACTCTTTGGATGGACAATCTCAGCAAGAATTGCATGAACTAACCGGCAACAGTCAAGGATGGATGTGAATAGGAAAGATATTTCTTTTCATATATTATAGACCTCTGATGTTCAACCATTGACATTATATTATATTATATTATATCAGTGTGTGCTTATAACATATTATTATAATTATTCCTGTAGGTGTTTAATTAATGTATGACTGAACAGCAGAATAAACGTTCATAGTCTCTCCCCCCCGCCCTGAATAGATATGGTGTCTAATACCAAACTATATTGCTTACTATCTGTCATTAAACTTTAGATCACAGCAAATACAAATCCAGTTTTGCGGCCGACAATCTAGTCTGAAATCGGAATTTTTTGGAAAAAATACGGGTGCTGATATCGGTAATTGTAACGGTCACAGCAAAAAGGGATCAGGATAGTAAAACCAGAACCATGAAGAGGGAACAATCAATAAGTGCTGATTGCGCGTGCTCAAAAACAATTGGAGTCGTCCCATACCGACAGTTGACCCGGTACGCATTCCTTACCATCATCATGAAGCATTTATGGAATGAATATTTCTACGCCTTAATTGGCAATTGGGGTTGACGAAATGTTATTGGCAATTTATGATCGGCAAAATGAGATTGACAAACTACCTTTGGCAAAATGAGATTGGCAAAATGAGATTGGCAAAACATCTTTGGCAAAATGTGATTGGCAAAATAAAATTGGCAAAACATCTTTGGCGAAATGTGATTGGCAAAATATGACTGGCGAAATGTCTTTTGCAAAATGTGATTGGCAAAATAAAATTGGCAAAACATCTTTGGCGAAATGTGATTGGCAAAATAAGACTGGCGAAATATCTTTGGCAAAGTATGATTGGCGAAATGTGATTGGCAAAACATTGCATTGGCAAAATGTACATTGGCGAAATGTCTGCCACCCAGTATTCCACAGCTAAGATAATCAATGACTTATCTAAATTCTGAAAACCTTTGGATTTCAGACGCCTACCCCTAAAATCTACCAGATATTCTGATAAATAATAATACCTCAAGTACGAAACAGAAAGCAGCACCAACCAGTTACCGAGCAAGCGCTCGAAATGATTGACATGATTCGACTCACCAGTGCTAACAAATTCCTTCTGTCTTAGAAATAAGCCGACAGCATTGCATCAGCTGACGATGGATACTGTGAGAATGGCTGTGTAATACTTTATAATACTGTTATAACAAATAACACGTACTTATTATTGATCACAACGCCTTTGAATGAACGATGAGAGATATACACTAATATAGCAATCCAGTCAGCGATATTATATGAAGTCAGCAATGTGCCGACACTAATAATACAGGCTGCCAACCAGTGAGGGATATACTAAAATATCGATCAAATGAGCAGCTATCCCTAACACATTATATAATTCCTACATAATTTGCGTCTGATGAATGGAATGGAATAAACTTCAAGGTTGTTATACTAACAGGCATAACAAAATGTGTAAGGGGTTTTTCTCAAGAATCCTTCAATTATTGAACACCTTGTTCAACACAATAGGTTTATATAATGTCTACTTTCCTGGCACTTAGTGTTTTTCAATAAGGGGAGCGCCTTCTATTCATAAAAAGAACCAGCTGGAAAACGATAACAAGTGCTCTTTGCTGCTGCCACGGGCAGCAAGAATGTAGTGCATTGCATCAGCACAAATAGTTTGTTATTGGCGATTGCTGCATTGAAGAGATCAATTTGATTTTATGCTATTGATTGGTGATACTTTAGTTGCCCCATAATCCCACAGGTAAACAGCCAAGACGTCAGCGTGTAAACACAACTTCTCCATCTTAATCATTAATCAGTATTTCTTTCTTTCATATAATATTTGTATATAGTGCAGAAAATTACAATTTTTGGTCTTTTTATATCAAATCCTAAGATAGAGTCAATAAATTTATAAAAAAAAAGAAGTAAAAACATAGGAGTTACCCTCTTACTGTCAATGGCTGGAAATAGTGACATGAAACACAGAATCCAATTTTACAGAAAGGAGTTTCAGTGCTCAGAGGCCATTTGGTTCGCTTGTAATGGCATTCCATATTATTATAGTTGATGATGGAATGCCACTACCGGGAACCCTGGCAAAGTTTGAGCACTTGAACTACAGAGAAACGTCAAGTATAATCCTTGCTCATTGATTTGAGAATCAGCACTTTTCCTACAAACATAATTTTATTGCTTCACCTGTCGACTTAACTCCATCCTGTCTCTACCAATCAAACGCTGGAATTGTTAGCTGGTAGTGGATTAAAACTGGCACCATCTACGTCATTGGTCCAAAAAATAAAACATGTGTGTATCATAAGGTATAATAATCCATAATTATGCATTGATTCCCCCATGTTGCATAGTTGACTTACTGAACTAATTGGAAAACGTGTTTCCACTTAAATTTTGAGTGAGTGAATTTTCTCTAGCATCGTTTGATGCCAAAACAGCAGAAAGGAGGCTTCCTAATTCGCAGAATTTATCACTAGACAAGAGAAATTAGGACACTAAGTACTTTTCCTACAAGATGTCTAACCGTAATAATCCCTGGAGGTTATTAGAAAGCTGCCTCCAGCCTGCAAACAGCAAATACTATGGGATCAAAAATAACCTGATACATAATGCTAATTAATAATAAGAATAACATACCATACAAAAATGTATACATAAATGATGTTAGCAAGGGTTCTTTGTTGTTGTACTAACACTGGTAATTTTCCATCTCGTAGGAAAATTCCATAACAGTTTACAAGACTGTATCGGCAATCCAATAATTGGAAATAGCTGGCAGAATTAAGACTTGTATTGTCAATTCTCAATTTAAAATTGCTGGTGCGTATTGGAAAACTAAATATATCTGAGGCAAAATAGGCACAGTCAGCTTTTAAATCTTTATATAGCAGCTATTTCTTCAACGCTGACCTAAAAAACTTAGCACTTCAAAATCAGCTAACTTTGAAATGCTTTAGCCTTGAGAGTTAGAACTAAAATTCTGGTGTGATTCAACAGATCTAACAAAAACGGTCTACGTTTCATACTTGGCATAGGCAGCAAACTGCCTTTCCAGGATCAGTGCTAAATGAAACATAAACACAGTTATTCAAACCAAGGTCAAACTAACTATCAGTCTAGCCCAGCTTTACTGCAACAAAAAAAGAACCACCGACCATCGCCCACAGCCCACTTGGAGACAGACATTCTAGACCTGCTAGTTTTCCATTTTTAATTACTACAAGCTGAAAATATGTGATCACAGTTATACATTAGAGAGCAGAAAACTCTGATGTATAACCGAATGTATAACCGAAAACTCTGTCAACGAGCATGACGTGCTGACATATAAAAGTAATGAGAAGACAACTACAGTTTTATTTACCGAAAACTACAGAACGATAGAAACAAGAAGTGGAAGAGGATGGTGGAAGCATGACGCTAGGAAGTGTTGAATCATGGAATCACAATGCTACTGACTCAAATCTTTCAAACTCAAACAGGGTTCTTAAGAGTTAAGCTGAACAGTATATACAAAAAAGACCATATTGGGTATAGACATTAAATTAACCAAAGAACTGCTAATTGGAATATCACATGGTAAATGGAGAAGTTGAGCGGACTAAATAAGGTGTATCAGTGCCACAAAGAAGCTACATCTGAAGTCAACAAATCTATCTACATAATAACCATTGAGTAAGAAGAAAAAGTGGAGTTGGAGAAAGATCTTTTGGATTTGTGGCAGTGTTGGCATATTATTCAGTCTTGGGTCGAGGATCATTATGAGATTGACAATTCAGCATGACAGTCAACCGATTAAATAGAAATTGGTATATTCAAATTATCTTTACCCTGCTAATAATATCCTACAAATCCAATCAGATTCGGTAATGGTGAGCATTTGTCCCACCTTCCCTAAGTTGACAGACAAAAGACTACAGTGCGAGCAACCATAAGAAGGCTAACAGAAACCCAACCAACCTCTAAATCTCCTAGTGCCTAGTCCCTACTGGCAGCACCTGGCATCAATAATATAAGTTGAGTTGAAGTGGCATTCAACATAGTGATACTGCAGGTGTAAGGAGGTTATATATATATCTCCTTACTCTGTGAGGTTATGCATGCATGCATGCTTAGCTTCATGTAATAAGTGGAAAATTGGATTATCAGGCATAGTACTTACTTTTAATAAAGTCAGTAGTCCGGAGCAGAAACCTCTAACATCATCAACAGGGCATTGAACAGATAAGCGATATAGAAGCAGTTTATGATAATCCATTATGGAGTCTACTTGGGGTGCTAAACCGTTTGATTTGTCTCCATTCTCCTCGGGCCTGGAGGTGTGGTGACCATTGTTTAGCGTAGCGTGGTGTGTTCCATTCGTTCTGCGAAAGTGCTGAGGACTTTCCACGCCGTCTAAGCAGGATTCAAACTAAGGGTTAAAAAGATGTGAAGCAAAGGTAAAAGGCATTGTGAATAATTAAGGAATTATGTTCAAGTTGCTCATGGCAGCACTGCTATAAAAAACAATATTTAGTAATGCAATAAAAAAGGACCGATAACGCTTGCAGTGGTATCAATTTCTGCTTTTGAACTGAAGCGGAATGAATCCATGTAATGCCTTTGACATGTCACAGAGTAGGCCTTAGGTAACAGAATTATCGTCAGTCATAAAAAGTGTGACTATAAGTGTGTACCCTATCTAGTATCTAGTCACTTGCGTTTAACACTTTGACCAGTAGGAGCTAGTCAGTACTGGACTCCGCTGACCGGGCTGTTAGGGCAGACAAAGAAGGCAGCAACAGTGCCCCTTCAAAACCCTACTAGCCAGCCGGAGAAAAACAGGTACGGCTTAAAAACGTGAGGCCGGCCGGGGCGTAATTATGGAAAAAGTTAGTGAGAAGTAGTAAGATAGTGCAGTAAAAATAACGACCAGTGATAATAACTAATAACAGGCTGACGCAAGGCAGCACAGTCAAGGCAGCACAGTCGATAAAATCCTTTTTATTATGCTTATTACAAAGGCAGAAGCGCTTACATTGCATGCCATGCATATTATGAATCAGTAATAAAGCAACCTATAGGGCATAGGCCATACGCAAGGATCAAAGGCAAACAATCCAAGAATAAGTTCTCATCTTAGTTTAGTTGGAAACTGCAGAAGCTCCTCTTACTTTCCATTTTTTATGAGTGTTTAAATGCCAATGCCAGGTTAATGGGTGTTCGCAATGACCGAATTATCCGCTGCCCAGGGCATTCGGTGAGAACCAGTACCAAAAAACTAACACTGATATTTAGTACACAATAGCCTCTTGAAAAAAGACGGTTAGGGCTTACATCATATCCTTTACTACGCCTTCCGCTGATGACCAGCTGGGGCTTCTGTCCATACTGACAGCGAGACTTAACTATTACCAAGTGTATCTCTGATCGTTAGAGTCCATTTAGTATCAGTGCCTAACATGCACCCCCCCCCCCCCTTATTGATCAAATTGAACATGGGCCGTTACACCAAATTCCTTATGATGGTACTCATGCTAAATGAATTAGTTCACTCTCTATCGATCAGAGATATACATGCAAAAGGAAAGTGTGTCGGCTGTCAGTAGCAGAGGAACCATCTTGATCTTATATATATGTTACCTATACCTATAAATTAGTGAAGCTAGTAAGGGGGGATGACTTTGACGTCAGCTAACACCAATTTCCAGTCGCTAAGCCGGGGATTTATATAAAGTAATGGGGTTGAGTAAAAGTTAGCTCACAATAAATTTCTGCTGCACATCATGGCAATATATTTTGTCCTGTGCGTACTTTACCCCTCTAGGGTATGTTCATAATGGTGACATGCGAACCTTTGAGGTTGCGACCCACTCAGTGTGTTTTGACAATTAGGGTTATTGTCTTCTCAGAGCTGTTATCAGCTGTTACTCACATTCTTAAGAAGTGTTTTGTAAGTATTGCTCCGAGTCTCAATGTCATCACTTCTGAATCCTTTGTAGATGTGCAGGTCCAGATAGCTGTAGTCTGGTTTGATACAATCCAACGGGCAAACCAACACCTTACAACTGGCTCCGTTATTCATCCTCTACGCAGTCAAGTGGATACGGAATCAAATCTGATCACTGCTACTTAGAGCTGGAAAAATAAGAATGTCAGCTCTACACGTCTGATGTCTATTTTGACGATTGAGAATACTAGACCTACCTAGGCACACCTAAGAAAAAATATGATTGCTGATTGAAATAAATGAACAGAAAATTGAACCTCTACCCTCTGAGAAAATTGTGACCACTGTCATTCGCAGGCACTTTCCGGAATGGAATGACGACTGTAGAAAAAGCAACATTTTATACTTACAAAACAGTTGGCTGGGCTCCATATGAACTATACACAGCAGTTGATGCCTATTTTGTCAATTGAGAATAAATAGATCTACCGTTAAAAGGTATGATTGCTTGTTAAAAGAAATTTACAGAAAATTCACCCTTGTTCTGTTCAGAATTCTTAGAAAAAAATTGTGTCTAATATCATCGCTCGCACCCTCCCAAATCGAATGATAACTGAAGCAAAAACAATAATTTTAAACTTACAAAAAAGTTGGCTGGGCTCCATACGAACTTGTGTGGTAAAAACAATAATAGTAGTAATTTTGAGCAACCAGATTACTGAAACCTTACGCTACATTGCATAAGCATTTCTACTCAAACAATAATTTACAATATTTAGTCCCCTTTGACAGTTTCACGGTGATATACCATTCAGGATTTATCAAGTCTACAACTAACCACAGAATTTTCAAACCCGATTACCTTGAATTAAGGTTGGTGTTTTGTTCCTATTGAGTTGATCACCTTTCGAAAGCACAAACAAGAAACAGTAAAACTTCAATAACTTCTGTAGTCTGGAGCGGTCTACAGTGCTGATGCAATACAAAACTCTCAAAATCTGTAACAAAAACAAGCCGTAAAAATGAAACAGCTGTTGGTTTTCAAAACATTCCAATATGAGGTGAGGCTGAGAAACAGCTTCACAAAAAACTATAATAAATATCACAGAGTAAGGATTATTCTTACTCTTGTGTAAATGTGCATTTCAAGTGACGGAAAAATATCTTGTGGCTTGTCGAGCAAAATGCTATGTCTAGAAAGTCCGGGATGATATCTCTGAACACTTGGAGATAAAAAAAGAATGATTTGGTGTTAGCATGATTGATTTAGGAGAGTGATCAATGCAATAGGGAGTACAAGGGTATGAACCTCCAAAAGAGATATTTTGAAAAACTAAATTTATTTATAGAATTGAGCATCAGCTTATATCCCTAGCATGTGACGTGACTCTCAGTCATGTATTCAATCCATACAGACAAATCGAATCAGCTCAGCTGAATATGTAACCATTGCCCAAAAAGATTCTGACCATAACATCCCAGACAGAGTATACTGAAATTCATGGCTCAGTCAAACCACAGATTGATCGAGATAAAAGAAGATTTTATTTGTTTGTTTGTCAAAACAAACAAGCCAAAGATGAGAAGAAAGATTAGAAACTGAATCACAAAGCCTTATATTCTTATCAGTCATTGGCCCAGGGTATTCCAGGGTATTCCAGGGTACCGGCACTTAAGAGCGAAATGTGTGCTGCATTATAACTGTGGCTTTGACCAGCGTATTTACATTTGCATTTATTTGGAAGCACACTGGGCCACGGTCTAAAATCATAAGAGGCTTTTGGACCTAGTAGCAGTACCATGCATATGCACTGAACATGACATAATACGAAAAGCACTTATGAAGTCTTAGGCTTACACCTAATTATCTTAGTACAGTAACGATGACCTTGTAATATACCAATGACCTTTCAATGACCACCATCGAGCAAGGTTTTCAACCAATACCTGGCTCATGAGTTAGCAAAAGCAGCCTATTGCACAAAAAACAACAGGCTAGACATATAAATAAAAACCCTGCATCACTGCTGTTTCAATAGATTGGTTTCCAATATAAAAAGTTTGTCATTTTTGTGGTTTAAACAGGCAACTTTCACCTGCCCCATAATTCAATTTTGTAACCACCATGCTTACCCCATGTACAAGATGAGCAGTGATGGCCCCTCCGGCCTTTTCATAGAGTGAGGAGCCTGAAAGCATGATATTTGTCAGTAAAAAATAGATTTTCTTTTTCAATATATACAGCCAGCCGTTACTCAACCACACAACAGTCAGGTTAATATCAATCTAACTCGTGTTCATTCCAATCGAGTTTGTAACCATCCAGTCATATTTCTTTCTGAATTTCAGTCTTACAGCAATTGGTGAAATTTGATGTAGTGGTAATCAAGACTTGGCGGGAATCCAGGCCAGTGCGTTTGAAAGGCAACTTCTTGCATAGCCACACCGTGTAGGCGCCTGTATGAAAACTAACTAACTGTTTACGTATGTGCAATCAGGGAGAATGGTGCAATCAACTGCTCCGTCTCCAAACAAAAAAGGGCCCGGGCCGCTGTGATAAGACTATAACAGGTCTAATGGATGCCATGAGGGTCTGACTCTCTCTTCTGTTAGGGCTTAAGATGCATGTCTACTCCCTGTGCAAACACACCTGTTTCACCTCCACTCCAATAACTTAGACCAAGACCTTGACAACCCAGCACAGGTGTCAGGTGACACTGACAGTATTAGACCAAGGTCAAGGGGTAATGCATGTTACCCCTTGCTAAAACTAAGAGCCACACATATGATTCTGGCCTTGGTTTTGATAAGAAGATAGATACAGTGACTGTGGTGTTGGATGATGAATGAATGTTTAGAGAGTGACTGAGTGAGTGGAATGATCACATTCACTAGCCAAACTCATATATATAACTTACCAGTGCAGTTTATGAGCTATGTAGTAGTCTGCCAATGATATTGCTCCCAATGTGCAGAGTCGGATAACAAATGATTTGTGAATATAATCAATTGTTGGTGTCCTTGCATCATCAGTGTTCCAGCAAGCCCATTACCACACACTGGTAAGAAATCAGCACTCTGATTGAGAAACTATTTAGCCTTATGTTCTAAATTGGGTTTATTGGAACTAGCAAAACAAACCCACAATTAACGCTGAGTAGTAAAATATAGGATTTTGGGCTATATTATTGACTATGAAGCCGGTGCCTGCTTAGTCTAAGTGCTCAGACTCCAAGGTGCAGGGAGTTACTCGCGCACACTATGATAGTGTGCACAAGTAACTCCCTGCGCCTTGGAGTCTGAGCACTTAGACTAGTGCCTGCTGAATGAGACCAAAGGTATAGAGTTGCCTCCTATTGAGATGCAGGGGTGACAATCCCCATGGATTCTCTAGACAGAGGAGTCCTGCTAAATCTGTGATATCCTTTTTGGACACAAGGTAACAAGAGGTTCACGTTCACAGCTCACACAAAATCTCCTTCCACCATAATGATATTGCATACCTTCTCACTTACTAACTGATCCTTCACCTAATTTCAAAAGGTATACCGTATAAATAAACACCAATACCATAGCGACAAAGGAAGGTATATATATATATATTCTGACACATGTCCCGTCCCTGGGACGTAGAGCCCTTAGGGAAAACCATCACTTCTTTCGGTCTGAGCCAACTCATTGGATGGTTGGCTACAACACTCAATCAGTGTGGAGTTTTAATTTAAATTTCAATTGCTCCGACTATCATTCTGGAGGTTATTTGAGTATCATGGTTGGAAATCATGATACTTTGATTGAAGAACCTGCAAGTTGAAGAGTGTTCTGGAAACAACACAGACAGTCGGACGGTCCGGATTCTACCTGTGATAAACACTAAAACAATTTGATATGTTATTGCATGTTTTGTATTTTTATATGATGATTTTGAATATTATAGAGTACATTTATGAGGCTGAATCAATAGTTTTAAATATATATGGATGAAACAAATTGTAACATTATTTTTAATAGGACATTGACATACCGGCACCAATATAATTTTGAAACCTAAAACTAACCAGTTCTTCCACATCAAATTTCAATTTTGTTTAAAAATCTACGGTCACAGATTGCAGAGAGCTGATATTACTTAATGCCCGTTGAAAATAACAATCGACATAATACTGCTTCACGCCTTTACTGTATCCTTGCCCATTAAGTTACCAACCTGCTGATTGGAAAATATTCTAATCTGGCCTGTCATCTGACAGTGAACTACCTAGAGATTTGGCACACTTGTTGACACCCAAATAATCAGAGGGCACAGCACAGAGCTTAGATATTAATCTCACATAAACTGGTCTCTCGTTTGTAAATCACTGTGGGTGGCCTGCTGTTTACAATCAATCCTCATTGAAACGATGACATAGTTTGCAGATCTTGACATCTTTTCATTGCGACGTTGTGCAATACATGAATCTTCTGCACCCTTAGACAGGCCTCCTTCATTTTAAGGTTGTTATTGCGAGTTGACAATGGTACTTTGGCAGCGTAGTGAAAATTGGCAGCATGTTGATGAAACAATCAAGATGCGTTTAATCTTCGTCGTATTCAAATTCGCTATCATCGTCATCATCTAGAGATGAGCCGTCGTTATCACCCTCCAAAGCTTTGTCCTCCTCGTCATCTGAGATCTCCCACTGTGGATGGCTCTCTATCACCTTAGCTTCCTTCACATCAAACTGGAATAGAAAAAAATAACAGTTGATGACATTTTCACAAACCATTTAAAAGGTGTTCAATCAAATTTTGTTTCTTTTGGCCATAGACTGAGGGCTCATCGTGGACAGTTATATTTCAATCATGATAAGCACACTCTTATTCATATCAATCAACTAACTAGTGAATCTGCCTTACTATTTCGGTGCTAAAATGAGGATCAAAATCGGGACTGTGAATAAAATAGTCTCAATATGATCAGTATTCAGTAGTATCGATAAGTTTTCTTTACAATTCTCATAATAAGACAGCACTGAGACATTGTTTGCTTGGTTGGGGGAGGGGTGGACAACCCAAACCCACAAATAAAGCTTGTCAACCAGGCATGGTCATGGCACAGTGAGCAGTGAGCCACATACCTTGAGGTTTTGTGTGAGATCCATATCGAGATAGCTGTCAGATTTGAGACACATAGTATATTGATACACGCCAGGTTTTCTTGGAGCTGGGAATTTCACGTCAATCTCTTGAGTATCCACTAAATTGGTGACTCGTACAGGTACTGTTATCAGATCTGATTTCTTCTTATCACACAAATACAGCCACCAATATTCCTAGAGAAAACATTAAAAAAAATAATTTAAGCATCAATGGCCCACTGATAATTATGCTGTGTTCCCATTATCCGCATTGGTAGACTCCATAGAGTTATTATATACTAACTATATGGTCAGCTCTGCGGGAAAGGGATGTTGAGGTACAGAAAGATATGCACACAGACTGAGAAAATAAAAAAAGAGTATTGTGATTAGTTATTATGTAGGAAAAGGGCCCTTGCACTAAGAATCCTTCAACTTCCCTACTTTAAGTCATTGAATACCGTTGTATGTCACATCTGGTCATATAAGTTACCTGTTTATCTGATGGGAAGTTGGGGCAATGTACAGAGTGTGATATGAGTGATGTGGCCTCCAGCGAATTCTTCTTTACATCTGGCTCGATTTCATCCCAATCATCATCATCATCCAGTGAGGACTACAATGTGATATAAATATACTCAATGTATTGCATTGAGGTTTTTCTATAAGAAGATCCAATTTGTCTTCCTACCAGTGGAATGAGAGTTACCTGAGATGCAGGAAAATTGGATCGTACTTGTTCTAGAACATTGATCATACTTGGAGCATGGATCATACTTGGAGCATGGATCATACTTGGACCATGCATCATACTTAGAGCATGGATCATACTTGGAGCATAGATCATACTTGGAGCATGGATCATACTTGTTCTACCGAGAACCGGCAAGAAGCTACTGAAGCAGAGCGACTACAGTAAGCCATCTAGTTGGAGAATGCAAATATTACACCATACATCATAACAGCTTTTCGTGTTACAGTTTATAACCAGCAGATAGATAAAATACTATTGTTGACATAACGTACAACTCCCATCACCAGCAAGGACTCTACTTCTGTTCTATTTTGTTACCGTTATATTTTCATGAATCAAAGCAAGTTAAAAGCTCAACAGCATACGTTAAATGAAGAAGAAACACCGAGAAAGTCATCTGTTTATATAAACCCATAGACTTAATATACTTTACTTCACCTACTATAATATATTAAGTCTATGCATAGACCCTTCACCCTATCAGTTAGAACCTGCCCATAACCAGACTAATTACAACACATACAAATACGGAAGAACAACTCTAACGGAAATGTTTCGGGAATATTTTATGAATTTGAATGAAATGAAATTCTTGCAGCACAAAAACTTTCATAAACATTTTTCAGATGATACCCTTATACCATTGATAACATGGAACTCATTTTGGTTATTGAACCTTTTCCGTACCCCATGCATCTACCACCTAGCGAGTTTGTTATAGAGCATTTTACCTTTGCAGGTTTACTGGCTACTGGCTTGCTTTCCTTACTAGCCTTTGGAGCCTGTGGCTCTTGGTCCTGGTCCTCTCGCTGGTACCTAGGGGCGGGTGCCGCAGACACCCGCTTCCTAAGTCCCATAGCATCAAGACCACTACCACAGCTGACATCAGCGCAGCATGACGACGAATTCATGCCCATAGGCTGATAGATCAAAAATAGTAGGTTGTAGTGGGATTGATATATATGCGCCAATCAAGGGTGAGTGAACACAAACGAAACCAAAGTTTTAAATTCAACACATAATACAAAGTGCGTATAGGCACATTTAAATAAGCAATGTATAAACTCACAGCTTGCATAAAACTCATAAAAAACACTCAAGAAAGCTTTTGATATTTTTGGTCTAAGATTTTAGTTAGTTCTCAACGTATATCTGTCAGTATACTCTTGTGACATTACAGGGTTGTTTAAAAGATAATATGACAGGGTTGTGCAGGGAATCGAACAAGGGGGTTTAATATAAATATTTCATACTTTATCAAATACATATTGATCTTTAGTTTTTTCTTTTATGTAATACTCGCTCTTATTATGATAGCAATGTCACCATGTACTATTTTGAGCGGTAAAAACTAAGTGGATATCAATCATTCAAAAATACTTACTTGTACGACAGCGTCTGGGTTGAAGTTACTATCCTCTTCCTCATCTTCGTTGTCAGAGCCAGCTTCAGACCTTCCGACAGTCTCTGTATCATCCTCAGCCTTCTCTATGGTCTACAAATGATCATAATAGGCATATGATTTGAGAAACTATTTAGATATATCAAAATCACCACAAGACTTGACAAACAAATAAGCTGGAGGGTCTGGGACATCAGATTACAGCCTTAGCCTCCGCCTTGATACCATTCCAACTGAATCCATATAAACTATCCATCTAAACAATTTTCCTCTGATCCTTTCATTATCTCCCCAAGCAGTTAGGTGAATAAGATTTTGTTCACCAAAGACCTAAAACGGATCCGCTGTCTTATCATATCACACATAACCATATGCATAATGTTTCATATATAACATGAATTCTAGCAGCCCATGGGGTTAGGATGAAAATCGCCTAAGATGCATGTTATAATACCCAAAGTCAGACATATACACCCAGAGTTGTGTCCTCTATATCACTGAGCACACAACTCTGAAAATATAAATCAAGACCAATATTCTCTCTAAGCCTCCAATTAACAGCGATGGCATATATGCAGTGGCAAAAAAGGAGCGGTACATTTATTGTTTATACCTCATCAGCATCGCTATCGTTATCCTCTTCCTAATAAATACATTGAATTACCAAATATGAAGGGGTTATAACAGGTATAAGGTTAATCTCTATGTCAGACAATCATGTTCTGGGTTTTAAGGGGTAGAATTCTATTATGACAAGTTTGATAAACTCAAGATTCTATTCACAAACTTTTATTATAATAGTACAAGGAAACTTCACTGCAATGTGACTCAATAAAAGTTGTGTCAGCAAATTGACAGGTGACCTGGAGGCTGACCAATGAAATATAATTTTGTCTTCAGGAGAAGGGCATAATTTATCTGGCTAGATAACAGCATGTCCCAAATCATCAGTTTATGAGGTAACATTTCTCAGACAACAATGGATGTATTGTGAAGGTTTGAAGGTGATGGGGGAAACACTGAGGGGATAGAGCGTGGTCTTAGTCAACTATTCTACCAACAGTAACATCGGCACTAAAATACCAGTTAGATTGTGATGCTCTTTTGCCAGAGACAACAAAAGCACTTTCACCAGGAAAGAAGATACTAATCAAATCTAACAAATGATTGAGAAATTTGTACATATGAAACATACCAACAGTTTTCTATGACATTGGGATAGAAAGATATTGTATAACCCAACTCACCCCGTTGGCTTTTGGCTCCTCATCACCAGAGCTGGCAACTGCAGCGGTCACAGCCTGCTTGGATTTGGGTTTATATGGTACAGCCGGGGTTTTCTTTTTCTTGGCTGCTGGCTTAGCTTTCTTTTTATTTTTTTCCCACACCTGCGACCGGAAACCAAACATCATATACCAGCATGACTCATAGCTTTTGCGACCTATCACACAAGTGCTGAACCTCTGCCCAGGGTTGCTGGTAGCAACACTTCACTATCAACCACCAACCTAGCCTGTCTTGACAAGCTTTCTTTTGCAGGGGAACCTCTCCCAACAACAAAGCTTCTCAAGACAGGCTACCACCAACATGAGCAGAAGGTGGTTGATAATGAAATACCATGCTATTACCCAGGCAGAGTTTGAGCTTCAAAACTAGCAATCTATCAAGTCATCTCTACAACCGTAAGCAGGACCCTGGAAGGTGACAACAGTGTTGAACTGCTAACAAGGATTATAATTTGACCTTGACCTTTAATTGACCTTGACCCGACTCCCTTTATACATACCTTGGTCTTCTTTTTCTCCTCTGTTGGCTCTTCAGACTCATCAGCAGGTTGTTCTGTAGCCTCATCTCCAACATGATTAGACTCACCCGCTGCTGCTTCATCACCTGCTAACATTGATTAGCAAATGTGCATAGGGCAAAGGGCTACATGATATCATCAATGTACAATTTACACAGAATATGCCAAAGCATCTGGAGGCCAGGTTTCTGGTAGGCACAGTATATGTAAATGCAGTTTATGGATAAGGATAGGCTTCTTTTGAGAGTTGTTTCAATTTTGGCTGAGACATAATTCAACTTTGTTAGCCATCCCTTCTTCATACTTTTGATAAGTTTGTTTGTCCTAGTAAGAGAAACTGCAGGACCAGAGATATAATATGGCGATGACAGACAGTCATACGTACCTTCAGTCGGGTCATATACTTGTATGGTACCGGATCCATACTTATCAAGCATAGATTCTCGATTTAGTGTCACATTTACTGTAACTATAGCATTAGCTGTTATAGAATTGTCCTCATCATCCAACACTGCAAATAACACACGCAGATATAAACCATTTTAGAAGTTTAATGACAATTAAAAGACACTCATATACCAATCAATATGGAATAATATAATAACTAAAACAGAATTTTGAAGGAATGTCTAGAATTGAAAAGTATCATATATATTTCAAGATGACATCTGGCAGTACCATGTCAAAGAGTAAATAATATAAATTATCCACACATCCACTCTTTTGACTTGCTCTCGAGCTTAATCCAGTTAGTAAGCTCACCTTTCATGTCGCATGTCATAGAAACAGCAGGCATATCTCTCAGTGTGTTTAGTATATTTCTATATTCATGATCCTCTAAATGTCTGAGCAATCCACGCCTATCCTCATCTGTCAGGGTACAGAACTGCTTCAGATTACGTATAACTCGCTGAAATAAGAGTGGGAATGGGAAAAATAGAGAAACAGAGTTCACGTAATGAGCTTCAAGTGATACAAAACATTAAAACATGTCCACTGAGCCTTCTGTGAACAGCACAGTTTGGATGAACTACTGCATAATTAGCAGATCAGAAGGTGTTTGCGATGATATGACTTCACTCCAGCCATTCACAAATGCATGTACTTAGCAGAGAGGAAGAGAGGAGGCCTGATCACTCAGTTTGAGCCCAACTTACCTTTCAAGAAACAAGAGTTCAAATATGTATATCCAAACCTTTTACATAGCCCCTTGACCCTCTGTAAGCAGTTGAGTTTGCAAAATTACTGCATAATTAGCAGCACACCAGGACTTTTTGCTGACATGACATCACTTCAACCAAGCCCAGTCCAACATTCCAAGCTGACAGGAAGTGGAGGCCTGAACCCTCAGTCTGACTTACCTTTCTAGTATTGAGATGTTTCAGTTGTTGCTCAGCTACATGAGGTAACATAAGAAGAGGTGATGAGTGCTCCCATAATCCTTGTATTATAAGAGGACTCATCTTCATTATATTCTCTACGGTCTCCAACCTCGGCTTAGCAGCTAAAACAATACAAAATGTTTTTCTAACTATACATATATACATAAATAAATATAGAATATCATAAATTAAAATATATATAATACTTGTATGGGCATCAAAATCTATGCACAAATTTATTTTACTTCTGTTCAAAAGCAAAACTTTTAGAAAATAATAAATGACATAACTTGGAGTTGCCTATTCTTGGAACAGGTTAATTACATGATTGGACGACTTTGTATCAGCAAAATGAGCCAGAAAATGAGATGAATAGTTTCACCAGAGACTTAAGATATAGTCTAAAGAGTTTAACTAGTTGGTCCAGTGAATACTTATATAATCTGTAAACATACCTTGCCCAGCCTTAGACATGGCAGTAAGTTGGGCACATATATGTACCATCTCGTTTATAAGAATAGGGCATTTTTCGAGAATATTCAATAGATCAATCTGCAGAGTATTTTGAGGTAAAGGTATCTGCTGCATATGAGCGAGTAGTAGAGCTCTGGTTTTTATACTGTAAGGCATACAAAGAGGTTGCTCTCTGTTCTTCTCATTCAGGTATGTGGAATTTACCTCTCTCATCAACTACAACAATAACAATCATATATCATTATAATACACCACAATGTTACATTATAATGGTAGCAACAATTCGTTTCATCCTTGTTTGTTTTGTGTGGTGTGGAAGCAAAATTCGGTCAAACAAGTATATTTCATTTTTTCATGAATAGTAGGAATGGATAATACGGTTATGGTCCGTAAAAGTGATCAGATACTATTTTAGATACAGAGAGAGACATAGTACTTTTTGACTACTTTCTCATCTCAACTTTGTTTGAAAATCAGTTGAACCTTGGCCACAAGCTGTTTATAAAGGTGAATTAGACTGAGAACTCTAAAAATCATACCAAAACCCTAATTCATTCAAGATCACTGTCTAGTGTAATCATCCTGGTCCACTAAGCCTTGACCCTGTACTGACTGGGCTGCCCTGCCTGGGGGTTCATTTGATATAGACTCTTACCTGTCTAACTTCATCGTCATCAGTTGGACGCTCAACGATCTCAGCGTTGTGTCTCTTCCAATACTCAAATGAAGCTGCCAATATCATAAAGGCTCCTAAAACCATGATATAATGAGATAAATTTCAATCATCCCAAAGCGGGCCATACCTTACCGACATTATACCTAATTCTTTTCCGAACAGATCAATTGGTTTAGGATTAACAGTTCAACAGTATACAAGATAAAACTATGGCATCAACACTACAGATATTAGGTCAGGCCCAGGCATTTAGTCTACTTCAGTCATCTTAAGATCATCAAAAAACCATGCTTGGGATACTTGTGGATTATTTTCACTCCATAAAGTATATTTTGTGATTTATTGGCTTGGGTTAGCTTAGCTTAGATATCTACAAGAACAGATGAATGACCAGTGGCACAGTAATTGAAGCATTAACTTACTTTTGAACACCATATTTGGTGTTTTATTGATAAAGTAAAAATAAAGTTGAGTTGTTGGCAGCAGAATTTTATCTCCACTATATTTTATAGACTTGTACCACCATGTGCCCTACAAAATAAACAAAGAATTGCATTGTGGTATTCATCATATTGTCGTAATGCGGCAACCATTTGCAAAAAGTCATACAAAGTTGATCTAGAATTAGCTCATCCATGTTGTTTTGCTGAAAGCTATCTTATAGTCTCGTTTTTTCCTCGAGGAGGGCTGGCCGAGGTAGCTCTAATAAACCTGGTAACCTCAAATCAATCTTACAGTGGTCATCATCGTCATCATATTGCCATCTTTGAAGGTTATGCAGCAAAGTTTTGCCTGAAGAGGACATATCCTCAAAAATTCATGCAAAGCTGATATAGAAGTTCATCATCCTTATTGTTTTGTTCCTTCTACTAGTAGTTTGCCTTTTTTTACAGTTGACACGTGGCTTTAGTCGAAGGGGAAATAGGATATTACTGATCATGACATATTTATTTATAGCCATTATTCAAGTTCCACATCCAACTACCTTTTCAATCAAACTTGGAGATAACGCTATCAAAATAACGTTAACTCTTCCGTCAACTACCGAGGTATCAATCTTTTACGGTGATTGTCACAACGCAGACCATGGATCCTTTTTTATATCCTTTTCTGTGTGTGGCCTCCGCTATGATCACACAATTGCAATGACCCTACCATCACAATAGACAATAATGTATATTGTGTTTGATTGATTGACACCAACTTCCATCAATGACGAGGGCAATGATCAAGCTCAGGGGGGAAGCCTGGTGTATGATCAAAAATGGAAGTGTATTTTCGATAATTATTGTTGTGAACAAAACATCAGCTGCTGTAAACAACAATCTTAGGGACATTCTAAGCTTCCAGGATGCTTAGCTTTTCCCTTCCATATTAGTCATTTAATAGGCACCAAATACATTCACTTGCGCTTCCATGTGACTTTGCATTTGCAAAAACAATCTTCAATATTCTGGAAATCCCAGACTTAATTATTCATGAACACTGATATGACCCGAAATCTTACTCACCACTACGGCCGGTAGTACAACCATGAACACTACGACGTAAGACATGAGTACCCATATGGACGTGTTACCCTCGACTAGCCACTTAGGTAGAGCAATACCAAACTGCATAGCACCGGGACCATCAGGGTTACCGTACTCCTCCCAATTCTTACGAGATTCCTCATCGGTCAGACTGTAACCATATAATTTATGCAATACATATCTCATCTGGAGGTGAGTTACAGAAAAACATTCAGTTTGACGGAAAGTTCCAAAAAATCCAGATAATGAACCGATGGTCTGGAAGTTCTGTCAAGCTTCTGGCCAGAACTGTAAAGATAACATGTTTAAGGATCGTTCCACTGCCATATGAGGATAATGCTGTATTGTTGACAAAGGGTTGCTGGACATGCCACAAACAAAAATTGGTAATTGTTACATGTGTTTTCAAGTCTTTGTCAAAGTTTAGAGCCGTGTAATGAATTTATTTGTATTCCCTTCTTGCAAAAATATTGAGTTTTAGTCTGGACATTGTCGGCCGCAGGTGATTTTATGTAAATTTAAACGATTACATTACATTGCAATCACTTCGAGAGCTCCTGGAAGAGACACTTTTAGCATTGTCTTTAGTCTCATCAGATAAGAATGATTGTTCATTCTGTAACTGTTTTCTTGCTTTGCTGTAAAGTTTTCCCACTATACTGCAAATTTCTATATTCAAGACTGCAAGGACTTCATCATAGAAGCAGTACTGTGTCTCAATAATGGCAATGGCAAGTATTTATAATCTTTGATAACGGACTGTCCAGTAGGAAAGTTGTTAGTTAAACAAGTATAGGCCTTCAGCCATTGATCGAATATGGAAATCCAAGTATTATAGCATAAGGCACTTTTGTATCATTAAATTGTTTCCATATTATTAAATATAATCACTGTGCTATACAAGTACCAGACATGTCATTTTCTCAAATGCCAATGTGCTGTTGATGGCATAAATAAAAATCAAGGATGGTGAAAAATAAAAAATTGCCAAATTTCATCAGCTGGGAGAACCTGCCTGCATAAATGCTTCTGGAATGTACCAAATTTCAATGTTTGCCAACATTACATCTGATGTACAACTTCCATACCCTCATGGAATGACAAGCATCATTAATGTTGTGCAGGCATCTGGTTCTAGAAAGTTCACTAACTGAACACGTTGGAGTTTCTACTAGCTCCGGCAAATAATGGTGTTAAAATTAGCACGAGGAAACAGGAAAAGTAATGTAATCAATCACATCCTTGAGGAAGATCAGAGCACGGGACAAATCATACAACAGAGTCACAAAACGCTAACACTGTCAATTTGAGAGATGGCCAAAATTGATATAGGCCTACAGGTAGAATTTTGGTTATTGAAATCACTCATCCATCTAGGAATCTACTCAAATATACAAGCCCACTTGATCACTGAGGTTCTAACTTTACTCCCAAATGCAGAAGTATGGACTTTGACTCTGCACTCTAATCGAAATGAAAAGTAACTGGAGATATCAAAAGCATATCCTTTTAGTTGGAAGGGTGGAGGAATCTGCATTGAGTCATAAACCTTTTACCATCCCATAGGAGTCATAATAACAAATGCACCCAAGTAATAGCCCATACTATTTAGCAAATACATGTATCCCCAGTAAACAATCATATAAACCTAATAAGATCAGACTGCAGTGCAGTGACTTACGCAGCATAAGCCTTGGCTATCTTTTTGAATGTATCCTCGTCACCTCCTTTGTCAGGATGGTGAGTTCTGGTTAATTCTCTGTACTGCTTCCTAATCTCCTTGTCTGTGGCACCCTACAAGTCAGAGAATGTGGAGTATAGAAACAAAGTAATATTTTCCTGTTATGATTTTTGGAATGCGGATTGCTCTTGTATTTTACAGCAACGCTTGGTCTTACTTCAATATTATACTTTGATACCAATAAATTCACAATAATATAGTTCTTTTCTCATTCCAAAGAAGGGAAAGGAGTGATCTGTATACTTTGCTACAAATTTGGTCTAAGAATCATATAATAAATTTTATATCAAGGTCAGGCTGCTCTACTTTGTATATATCAAATCCGCTGAGCTGAGATCTTTCTATAGTGAACATGGGGGGGACCAACCCCAACATTTGGAAACTGGAAGTGAAATATGACAGCTGGCAAATACAGTCAATTTATCACATAACTTACTCTGTCAACACCAAGCAGCTGATATGGATCATATTCAACATGGTCTGTCTTGATTTGGGCTACTTTGTATACAGCCCACACAAATAATATCCAAGCTACGACCACTAATACATATCTGCAACAAGGATAGAATAATAAGGACTGGAGTTACAGCGAATGTCATGCGTCAATAACGCTGGTACCCTTATAGGGTCCTACAGTGTAGATCTAATAAACGTATGTGAGAGTAAAAGCAGCAAAGTTGGGCCGTAGCCCATCGCTTCAGTTATTATCCATACATTAGGCGTGAGCAAGTACACTTTTTTGATGTCAGTAATTTAGGTGGGCCAGCCAAGTGCTACAGAAGTCATATCTACAAACAGCTGTGGACACATGGTCTACATAATATAATTACTTACAAAACTTTTTGAATGAATCTCTGTCTAGGTTTAGAGGCGTGAAGTCTCCGATTTTTCGCCTGACACGGCTCACAGTGACATACATTTTTATCCTTGTCTTTGGCATCTGAAAAATAATGCAGACGTATGTGTAGGCCTACGTGACTTATTACCCTGATTAACAAGTATAAGTAAGAAGCAAAGACACGATATCTTCATCTACCAACGCATACCATAGTAAAAGCTGGATCAAAACTAACTAGGCTTACATAGTGTTTTTTAATCACTTTTTTCAGCTCCACTATCTTGTAATATGCGAGTATATCTGGGATACACACGTCTTTCACAACCAATCTGCAGTTTGTGCAGGTATATAGCCCCAGCCATCAACACCGTTTCTTACAATCAGCACTAACGGGATAAATTGACCAAAAGACTTTCTATGCACAACCTACAGTTGGCCTGTATCCACTTCACCTGCTCTTCTTAGTTAGTTAGATCTCATAATAAATGGTAAAAATAAAAGTGTCACACTGCTGAGCTGAAGTGAAGTGAAGTCCAACTCCAAATTTTTTATTATCATATTACTCACTGATTTGTCAAGTTTTGAAAACATGATTAAGCTTAAAAGTAGAAGTAAACATTGATTGAACATACAATAATTATACATGTTATTGTATTTGTTTGTTTTGATTCATTCATTTACTTAGTTTTTTTAACTAACTTCACTACTAACCCACCTTGGTCAGATTCCTTTCTAAACACCCAGAATGTGAATGGAATCAATGCTAAAGCATAAAAAGAAACGACAAAGTAGTAGAACGTTCCTCCCTCCTCATCATATTGAAAGTTCATCCCAGGCATGTTGGATCAGAAATGTCCAAAATGTGGAAGAAGAGAGAATTCTCACTCAGTTGACGTGGTATTGGTTCACAACTCCTGTCTGAATATGTAGCCCAATATGACAGATTTGTGCCTTCTGAAAATGAATTCATGCATACAATGTGCATAAAAGACTGTTGCCTGCTATATACTCCCGTTTTCCGCTTCACAAACTACCGCACAATGTTAATGTATTTAGATGCAGACAAAATACTTGTATTGGTATGATATTTGAAGTTTATGTAAAATACTCAGTCGGACTATTTTACTGGTTTATATACATTGAGGTATCAAATCTAACATGGCAGCCCCCATGAAAACTATTGCTAGGGACGCCATGACTTGAAAATCTAGTTAAAATTTGCACCTTCGGTCAATAACTCCCATTGCAGCTGGGCAAAATATCTCACCAGTTGAAAAAGGGACATCACTTCTTATGGAAGAGAACAAGTAGTTGTCCATGGCTTAAACCTGCCTGTACTGTTAGTGCAAACAACTTATTTATTCAATTATATTATAATAATTAGTGTATTATTACAATAGTCTTAGAGAATATCTATTCAGCAATTAACATCATTTCAACTCCATAATCATGACCACTGCTGAGTAACAGGGCTCTGCAACACCTCGAAGGACATGGTATAAACAAGGAGACTCCTTGGTATAAAGTTAGGCCTTGGCTTGTGTCCTATCTAATCTAATCTCCCTGATCTAATGAACTCCCTCTCATTATTGATTGGTCTCTATCCAAGGAGTTACTCCTAGGGCTAGGTATGTTGTGCTAAAAATGTGTCCGTCCAGTAAATGACCATCCGCCACACATCTCTGTAAAAGGCCCATTCACTTGTGATAAATACCCATCCGGCAGTGCTAACGTAACTGGCCATCCATTTCATCTTATATCAATCTCAAAGTGTGGCTGTCAAGAACCCATCCGGATGCCTATATGGCATCCGCCAGATGTCCGCATGGCATCCAGTGGTTGTCAAATAGGCATCCGGTTGGCACTTGGACATCTGGCTGGGTTTGTCGCCCCGATGATGAGTGTCTACAACCCATCCTCATCTGTTAGAACCCATCCGCCTCCGTCAAATTTGTGTCCGGACGCGTTTTATGCGACCGGATGCCTATTTGGCAACTGGCGGTTGTTCGAGTGCCAACCGGATGCCTATCAGGCAACCACCAGATGCCACGCGGACATCAGGCGGTTGCTAAATAGGCATCCGGATGGGTTCTTAGCGCAGCAAGGTATACTAAGAATTAGCTAATGATTAATGTGTCGATATTGTCATTATTCAAGCGTAACTAATAAAAGGAGAGCACAAAGCATTATTATCACTACAGAGAAAGGGGGGGGGGGTGGAGCGGAGCTGTACATGTGTCCCTGCTTCCTTCCTACTTCCATGAACAAGCATGTCTACCTTTGGGGTTCTCCATTTGTGCCTAGGGATTTCCACAAATGTGGCAATGATGTATTGTACATTTCTCTAATTGCACAGCTCTGAGGCATGAGTTCATATGTGCAGAATGAGCGTCAGCGCTGCAAAGCTTTATGATTGGCTTCTTTGTGGTGGTTGTGGTTATGGTTTCTCGCTTATGCTTCATGTATTTTTTGCAATTTTTCAGGTACTGTACTTCTTACCCAGAGGGGGAAAAAAGGAGTTTTGATATTTATAAAGGTTGTACCTCTAACTGATAGATTGAAGATGAATTTGAATGGATTGATACCAACTCGGTTCATGCTGCTTATTAGTCACCTGGTGCTCACAATCATCCTTTTCTCATCAATAGTAAGTTCCTCCCTAACATGACAGCTCCTAACTTACAGCGCTGTCTGCTGTGTTGTACCTTCATTTACTTTACTGTTCAACCACAACAAAACAGCTTCTACAGATTCTGACCCATGTGATGATGACTTCAGACGTCTCTATAATCAACACCAAAGTTCTTCCTTAAAACAATGGCTGTCATAATTTCCCTTCATTTACCTTACTGTGATAACATCTTATTGCCATGCTTTTGCTAGTTCTTGTACTATTATTGAAACCGAACCCAGCCAAGCAACTCATTAATCAAGAGTTGTCTGCCCTCTCAGCTGTGTTAGTACAAGCAAAAGGTTCCAACAACTTATGCATGAAGACAATGTAGATTTATCTGTACTACCGCAGATAACTTGTACCTATGCCACATTTAGACTTACACATTATAAGTCTAATGAAATGTTTCATATTTCAGGGTGAAAATATTTTGGCATGTTTACCAGAAGGAAACACAGACATTGCATCTAAACTCACAAGGTAAAATAGTAAACTTGAAGGTCTATGATTGGTATAGTGTTGCATCCCATGTGACTTGTGACTTGACGTGGTTACAAATTCCAATTAAATTAAATTGTAATGCATGTGATTGGGTCTTTTCACTTGTAAAAAATTGTCAAATTTTCTTTTAATTCGTTTATTGATTTATCAGAGGTTTTGTCATCAATATTGTGATTTTTCAGCTACAATGTAGGACTAGGAGTGACACTTGGTCTGATTGCTTTGGAGTTGGTTGGGTTCATCTCCGGTGTAACCATGTTCATGCCAATGCAAGACATGATCTGTATCCTTTTACACAACTTAGCTATAATAAATTAGTTCTATACATCTAGATTTACGATAATAGTCATGTCCTCTTGATTGGATGAAAGCTGAAATATGTCTGTTTTTCTTGAAAGATAAGGTTTTTGCTCAATAAGATCTAATATCTAATTGATCCCCTAAGATACCAGGCAGCTGGCAGTGTAGGCCTTAAATATGAATCATAATAGTATTTAGTAACCTTTGATTAAATGCTGATATTTTAAGCGCTTTGGTTAAATGCTACTTCTCTATTTAATTACTCTTGCCAAAGCTATCAGACAATATGTTTATCCTTAACCATACTGTCTCTTAGCTATCCTCGCACACTGCTCCGCCTCTGTCAGTCTGGCATTCTTCATATTCGAGGCATGGCCCTGTGGATGGTTCTGGTGGATATTTGGATTCTGCAGCGTGTTTCCAGCAGTCACAGAAATCTTCGCGATCATCGGATTCGTACTCAACTGGAATTTCTGAGTCAAGGTTGCTGTACTTTTTGTATACTATAGACCTATACCTCACTGACCTGATATTAGAGTAACTGACAGAGCTAGTCAGTTAGTTTGATTTTTAGAAGGTCTGGAATAATGATCCAATAAACTAACTAAAGCTGGAAGGATATTGCTTGGACTGCCTAAACAAGGAGTTATGTCCCTAACTCCCTGGCCAAACATAGAGCTATAATATTTTGTGACCTCCAATTGGTAGTTATCAT
This sequence comes from Membranipora membranacea, assembly GCA_914767715.1. Taxonomy (NCBI): domain Eukaryota; kingdom Metazoa; phylum Bryozoa; class Gymnolaemata; order Cheilostomatida; family Membraniporidae; genus Membranipora; species Membranipora membranacea. Next base: position 10,092,549 of record OU612073.1, on the reverse strand, counting down.
ATCTATTATGCCGGGGAGATGAATCCTCAGAGAACGTGGCCTACAATATTGCATAAAAAGGTCAGTCGGTCAAAGTAGTTGCCATAAATTATGAGATTTATTTTATGTACATTCTGTATAGTGTGTGTGTTTTGTAAGCTTTACCGTCCTTGAAGATTCATCGATGGCATTTCTCAGCTTCCAGACTCATCTTATTTTTACGATCTCGTTTTCATATCAGATTAGACAATCTTTTGTGTTCAATCGTTTTTTATCATACTTGTACGTAGTATGTAGTTTGTATGCAATAAAATTAATGTTTTAATGATAGGAACCTTGTATTCTATATATACATGTATGTATTTAGGTACGGTGTATGCAAGTATGGATTTTGGTAGGACAGTTACTCCGCAATCTTGATGGAAAGAGAGTTGCTTCGTGTACATATATTTGATTGTTCATCAGGCACTTGCAAATTGCTTATATTGTATGAATATTTACATCAATAAGCCAACCCATTCATTGGAGGGCATTAGCCGATCAGATGGTTACTGCAATATTGTATGTTTTATAATACAAATACAGCCACTGTTAACTGCAATTATAGTTTTTGAATAAAATAACATTGACATAGTATTGATTCCGCTGCAACCCATACTATTTATTTAACACTCAATGATCAGGGATTAGGAGTTTATTATTCTGGGTATGTAATGAGGTATCTGTCCTTATAAAGCACATGTAGCCAGAGATCCCACAAGTCTTCAGGCCCTTATCGTCCAAAATACGGGGTTATATCTAGACCAAGTTTGGTCCATTTGCCTGCATTAGGAGTTGCTCACTTCCACTGGTCTTGCCGCAGCCTTTTTGCCTGCGGTGTGACCGATGGGAGGGGAACAACTGGAATACATGCAAATTGGATCAAACTTAATCTAGGTAATATCAACAATCATTGTAGAAGAACAATTTTAGTTTCTAATAATTTATTCGTTTGTAAACAATCCCACAGGGGAAATACTTGGAAAGAGGATTTTAAATAATGACTAATAAGTGTGATTGATATTTATTTCTCTGGTAAAAGTATGCATGGATATGTTTAGTGGTTATCAGATATAATCCTGACCTGACATAACTGCTAACTAATGTTCAGGTTTCTAAGCAAGACCCTTCATACATTATTTATGGTCCTCTTTGATTTAACCCATTTGAAACATTATATTTTATGGGCAGTGCCAATTTGAGACCACGTTCTGCTCCTTGCTCTACTAAATTGTTCCACATATTTTACCTATAAATTATAATGCCTGTCATCTTTTTATATATTAGGAAACTCAAACCAATGGGTAGCCTGAGTTTTCTTCATAACTGCAGCTTGAGGGAACTTGCTGAGTTTAGTTTGCCAATAACATAAATCAGGTTTGGGTTGTCTCAAGTCAACTCTCATGCTGTCACATTAAATATGAGAATAGATGTCCTAGTTCTCCAGTAACTTCTACTGCAGCAGGGTCTTCAGCCTTTAACTACCAACGTCTCTTAGTTCGTTTTCAGGGCAACCACATACGGCGCAAATGACCCAGAATAATGATAGCGTTTATCTTTGCATACCAATGCACATAATGTGTGATCCAGAATTCCCTCGGCCATTATTATTATTCTACCGCCACCCCCTCATCAATAAGGTTTAACACATTCAATTATAGATACACATTGTTGTTATTCAGGTTATTGATCGAGATTACACCGCCCCCAGCCCAGTGATTTATTCTGCGTTCTGCTACGCTTGGAATACAGGCTAAGGTTTTTGTACAGCTATTTACCAAAGGGCTAGTATTGTTTAGTTTGCTTCAAGTATGGATTAACATTTTATAGCGGTTCTTGATTTAAGGCAGGTAAATTTCTCTGCTGTCGCCTGATTGCTGACTAAAGTAACACTTCCAGGGCATTATCATTGATTTTACGCTGAACTAGACCACAAGCTGGTTTGAGAAGTCGTGCCTGCGTTGGTGCTATGATCATACAGGACAGGAGACGTCAAACCTAGGCAGAATACAGCTACAGCAGAGCATGTTAACACCTTCTCTCATATAATAGGACATGAGAGTGTTATAATACCTTATCTGGAATTTGAAGCTACCCGTGTTTACTTCTAATCAGAAACAACAATATTCTCAGGTGAGCTTATCTAATACAGATATGTGCATATCAAACTTTGTTTTTCCATGGCTTAGTGTCCATCGTTTTCATGGGCAACACACAATGCGCTGTCAGAAAATGGGGGACGCTGTCAAACTTTTTGCTTCTTACTTGATGATCTTTAAGCTGACGATGAATCTATGTTGGAATGACAGTGTATGGGATTAGCTTTTGCTTGCAATAAATTGGTGACCGACGCTGCATCGCGCTGCACAAACAGGGAATCAAACAGAAGACTTGATGTCCCCAAGTCAGCAAAAAATGTGTGTCAACACGACAAAAAGGCATATAAGTCGCGTTTCTATTGTGTCTATAATGAGTCAATGAACTTCAATATGATGATTCCTGACATGTGCTAGTGTTTTTGTTTTATAACTGATTCTGACCAATCAAGACCTGCTCTTTTCAACTAGCTATTTATCTAACCAATCAGACAACTAGAAATCACAATAATCTAGGGTCAAAGTTAACCCTCTCATGGTTGTCAAGCAAGTAAATCCTAGCCTCACTAACTTCCTGTTGGACTTGATGTGGCATAAATGACGGGTGGGGTGCGCAATCGCCTTGCACAATGTTATGAATGCTGAGTCATCATAACAAAGTTGTTGATGAATTAGAAATGGCTTCCAGAATGATTAACTCAGATGATTTAGCTGAGGTTTTGGCTGGATTTGATGAAGTAGATCAAGAATATTTTAACATGGAGAATAGAGAGCTAGACATACAGATAGAGATCATCAGGACATCAGTTTGAACATCACAGATGAACCAGATGAGGATCCTGAGTGTAATACAAGGGATATGAATGAAGACAGAGAAACTGGAGAGGTTGGGTTGATGGAAGCTGTCCTTCTTTTACATGATAATTCAGATGGTGATGACCAACTACAGCCAGATAATGTTGAAACTGTTGAAGCTAACTTAGCCGAGATTGTGGGCTGTAAATGTGGACGCGCTGACAGGATTGACTGCGCCGCTGTTAACATGGGTCGGGCCATAGCGTTAAGCCTTGATAAGGAATCGCTGGACCTCATGATCATGGGGAAAGTCAGCACTATTATACAGTGTGGTGATGAGACTGCAACATCCAGACGAAAGTCACAAGTTGAAAGGAAGCGTGTACGATGTAGATACAAGCACGAGAGTGAGTAAATACTTAAATATCCTACAAGTCACATTGTTGAATCTATCTACGGCACTTGTTGATGAGTGTGTTGTATGTCGACCTTCAAAACTGAAGACTATATAACACAAGCTAACATCTTTCTTCTATCTTTATCTAGGTGGTCAGTGAATCTTCAAAGAGTAACATCTCTCAGCTGGTAATGGAATCTGATGGTACAGTTAATGTCCCAGTCTATGATTGGGTTGCATTCTTCAGCGGTTCCAAGGCTATAAAAGGTATTAAGAAGCAGCACAAACTGTTCTTCCCTTCTATCACAGGTGAGACACAGACTTTAACTTCATCTATTTTTCCGTGCTACTATTGAACCTTGGCCTGAGCTTACCAAATTCTATGCGTTAATTATTTTTCACCAAATTATTAGGTATGGTTCAGATGCGAGAATCTATTGGTGCTCCACTGACGGAACATAGAGTGTATGGTGAGATACCAGAAGGCTTCCCAGATGTAATTCCCCCAGGCCTGGATGCTAAGAGACAGTGGTATCTGCATGATGAGATAAGAGAATTCTGTGATGCCAGGTTCATGGATGAAGTTTGTCCATTGCCCGCCGTCCCCAAACCAAGAGCTCCTACCCCATCACGAGGTAGGATAAGAATCTAAGACTATGTTATGTTTACGTCATAATGATCCCTACTGCTAATTGGTGGGAGGTACCAGGCATCAGAGGTAGTGATAACAGCATCAAACGCATGAAGGTGATTTCTCTGTTTCAGATGAACAGCCGCCGAAGAAAGGGAAGAGGAAATAGAGGAAAGAAGGCCGAGAAAACAAAATCTCGATATGCTTCACTTGGTATATATATATTATATAATATATATAATATATATATATAATAACATTAACATATTAAATTTAATTCGTTACCTATTGGCGTAGTATGATATAAACTGAACAATTTGATCAATCTGTAGAAAAAACACTACTTAATACAGTGCTTAATTAAATATGTATTATATTTATTATATTACAATATAATATAATAATTATATTATATTATACAACCTTAAAGTTATATTGTACTATAGTTATATATATATTCATTTTGTGAACATTATGTCATTAAAATTAATTGTGAAAGTACATCTTTCTGTCTCAGTTTATGTTTGTCGCGGATGAAATTTTCCTTAATTCTTCACGATTTACCATGACCTTTGACCCCAGAATAGCATTAATTCCATCGGTCTGATGGAAAAATCCTTTTCACTATCAAATTCTCCATGCCTTATTACCCAATATTTGTCACTTAAAGGGAATTATTCCATCATTTAATATCCGTATCCCAGGAGTTAAACAATGTAAACAATACATATATCATAATTTTAATGTTCGAATGATTCAAACCTTAGTTTCAGAGATTCACTTTTTCCCCGAGTTGTTCTATAATGGCGGACTAATTTGCCTGTATCTTCGATTCTATTAAAGCTAGGAAGATACAGTAAATTGCATTACACTCAGAAAGAGTTTCTCTTTCAAGTGACATCAAAAACTGGAAAAGTGAATTTCCAACTTATATGCCTTTTTGTTGTGTTGATACACAAATAAATATGTACTTTTACCAATAGAAGCTGCTCTGTTAGATTGAAATGTCACAAAGCTGTTTTAGATACCTCGATGTTTTATGGCTTATGGTAATGCTGATATAACATTATATGGCGCTCACTCTCAGGGGTCAATAATCACGGAGCTAGAGTTTACCAAACCAAAAATGCTTTTTATCTTGATAATAAGAATTGGTCATTAGCCTAGTAACTCTCCTTCTGAATTGACGATTGAGGAGTTCAGACGCTAATTGCCCCTATGATTACATAGTATGATCCCAAAATAATTTTATGATTATCGCAGCCTTCAAGCAGGGTAAATTGATTCAACACTTGACTATAGCCGGAGAGGTATGGCCAAGATCAAGTTTAATTCATTTTCCTGCATGCTAGTTGCTCCCTTCCACTGGTCACGCTGCAGGCAAAGGCTTTGAATGCAGGCAAATGGACCAAACTTGGTCTAGGTATGGCGGGTCTGCACATTATAATATGTTATATATGCAAAATAAAACTCAAACGCAGAGGATGTAAGGGATTTGTTAATGACCAACACAGCTACTGGTAGCTTTAAGTCCAGTAATGGTCATTACCTTACCTACATTTACACCGCTGCCACAATATTTGATCATAATCATAATATTAATGATTATTAATAATGTTGTCTGGGCGATGATGGGTTTGGTTTATTACCCAAAGGTCCAGACCAAGAGCAGCATACTCATTAACCTGCTGGTTTAGTGATATTTTATAGTCAGCCCCTGGCTCAACACTCTAATGAACAGGATAACTAAATCCAAAATTACTGCACCACACTACTCGCTGGTGCTGTGAGCAAGGCTTGTATGTGCGAACCAGAAAATAATTCTACATCAATCAAATATTGAACAACTCCCATCTTGAATTGAACAACTCCCGGCTTGAACAACTCCAGCTTGAGTGTTTATGACTCGAGGGATAAAAGTCCACACATTACAATGGCTGTTGTTGAGTGTGGGTACTTCTGATGATATAATCTGAACTTTTACGAGAGAGGATTTGAACTTTGGCTCATTCTCTAGCTGTGTCCAGGACTCCTGTTCTCCTAAATAAATCAATAGTTACACTATGTTATCCACTTTGGTTATTCCCTCGGGCAAAACACTTGTCTTTGTTTTAATTTTAAATACCGTGATACTAACATACGTGTGTGCGTAGAAAATGTGCACAAGTCCAATCGCTGATGAATAGAGAGCAGCGTATTGAATCAAATCGGATTCTGCTGTGTGTAATTTTGATGCCAGCAAACTCGAACTCCCTGATGCCAGGCCAAATTCTAATTTTGAGATGAGAAAAATAATCTGTCAGAATCATTAATCTATAAAACATCACAGAGTAGCCCAACTATAAATACAAAATCATCTTTGATGTCAACCCTGTGAACTTATATACCCTTGAATCGCGTGGGAGTTAATTGGCTAGGATTTTCACGCATGCACTACCAACTTGTGAACTTATTAGACTATGGCATTGGCAGGGAGTTCCTAAACTACAAAGGCATGATATTATCAGAGACCATAGATATCTTTATCTATAGTCTCTGATATTATAATCATTCCAGGGCAGTAGGAAAGTCATTCGCCAAAGTCAGAAAGCCATCAATGCATAGTCTTGCACAAGTTCTCCCTAATCCCTACTTTTAATCCCTTTCTTTTAGGTATCATTATTAACTCCCCTCCCACTCACATATATATTAAATAGAGCTAATATAGTAAATAACCTGACAAACTCATAGCCAATGTGTGCATTATACTTGAAACCTTTCACCATCCATAGAAATTCAGATATTTTGCAGGAATCTGATAATGAAATAAGATTTAACAACGAAGACTGCATCTTTACAGCTAGATACCTACATTTGCATTGCTATGGTTTCCAACGATGCTGTTGTAAATGATTGATAAATAGAGGATGGTCTGTTGCGTAGCCAGGCTGTTTTGACCATAAAAATATAAATAGTTTTTTTATGGCGTTGAATTCAGGTGCCAGATTAAAATTTTGGCAAGACTGAATGCCTTTTATTTTTCAGTTTAGAAACCGCTGCATGAGCGATTTTAGCGTTGAAGCCTGAACTGGTCAAAGTAGTATCAAATCTTCTAAATTAAGCTAAATCTAATCTAGTTTGTGGGCAGAAGCGAAATCGATGATAAATTGCAAATAGATTATGAGTTAGCTCATTGTGCAAATGCATTATCAAGATTGCTCTAATTACAAACTAATAGGCTTTACTTATATCACATTTATCGAGCTAACAGGTGTAATCTGGCGACTCATGCAAGCTGATTGGGAAAAAAATTGGACTAACCTTTTATTCCCATGATGATAGAAGATACATGCAAAAATCTATCATCGTAAAACTATACACCCACATGCTGCAGCATCGATTTTTTTGGTAAATGTATAATTCGAATGGCCGGCCAAAGATTACAGTCCATAAATTAATTATAAGTTGTTTGTTTGTTTGCTCACTTGGCAGGCAAATGTGCATAAACTTGTCCACCTTGTGATTATATATAATATAATATAATAATAATAATAATAATAATAATAATAATAATAATATATAATATGCAATGACTCTATGGTCCGACCTGAAAATACAGAAAAGATTCTGACAAATGCCAAAACTCATATGCATTATGCCAAAGCCAAGTGAAAATATTCCGTTTGATTCTGGCTCTTTCAAGTGAAAAAACTGTATGTGATGACTAGAAACTGTTTTTTAAACCTAGTTTCTTGACTTAGGTAGATTGAAAACCTATCAATAAGGAAGGATCACAATCCCGCTGAAAGCAGTAAATCAATTTCATCAAAACTGCTAGATGCTAGATTGAATAATCTGGATAAAGCAATGGAGGATACATTGTACAGAAAAGGCAGTGAAATTTTCAGAAAAAAGACACCCTGGTCAAAGCATTGATGCTAGCTATGAAAACTAGGTGAAAAAAACTAGTTTGTGAAAAAATCAAAAGTTTAATCAAGGCATTAGGTGCGATGATATTAGCATTGCGCGCGGTTGGCTCAGTGGCTTCCAGCTGCCACAAATGTCTTGTAGTCAATATTGTAGTCAATATTGTCTGCTGTTCCAAGTTCCAAGTTCCAAGTTATGGCCTTCCCTAGCTAACTATTGACAGTTGCCTGGCTTACTTGTACATATAGACGAAGTCGCTATTTAATGGTCTGTCAACATTGCTAGTTGGGTTGGTTAGGTATTCAGTCAATTTTTACCCAGCCATTTAAATACTTTGAATCCATTAATAATGAAAAAAAGACATTACATGTCAAAAAATTAACAATTGGTAAATATTTGTCCTTAGTTATTTTGATGGAAAAAAAGGGAGGATGGTGCTTCATGTTGTCACTTTGTCAGCTATAGTTCTTACACACCTCCTCACTCTTCACAGCAGGGTGCGAACCCCGTTGCTGCGGAGCAAAGTCACAGTTTTGCTTACTGACAGTGCGTCTTTTTTTCTTTACAAGGTTACCCTTTGACAGTCAGCACCTGAAAACTAACCAGCAGCATGCAGACTCTGTGGTGCGCATTTATCTTAGGACTGGTAGCCTTAGGTCATGCTGAGACTATGGCGCCAGCACTGGAGATGGACATCGCCTCCCTACAACCGACCTCAATCAGTATTAAATGGAATATCACCGACTATAACAACACAGTGGCTTCTTACAAAATCTACGCTAACGACTCATCAAGCGCTTACCATGTGACTATGTCAGGAAGTGACCTCATCGACACCGAAAAGCGAGAGGCTACCATCCATGTTCGAGAGCCAGGAGTAGACTATACAGTTTGTCTCGAAGCTATATTAACTCAAACTGCAAAAGCAGAGTTGGGGGAGAACGTGGTGGCATGCAAAGACACTGCTACAATCAAAGTTATTAGGACAAGTAGTATACTAGCGTTGGTCGGAGTCATTGCGTTTTTCCTTCTTTTAGTATTAGTAGGTTTATGCGCCTGGAAATGCGCCTCAAGAGGAAAAGGTGCTGAACATGACTATGAGAAATCTGATGTAAATGGTAATGGTGACATCGTGCCGCTGACGCAGATTGAGGACTAAGTGTGAAAGCTGATGACAAGGCTCAATAGTTTCCACTCGTTCTGTTAACGTGATACCCTGGACTGAACGCAGATCAACGACCCAAGTTACCATAACTCATATTTTGTAGGCCTGGATACGTTTGAGAAATCATAGGACCTCAATTTGCCAGCAAGGATATAGCGTGTATTTTGTGATTCTCAACATTATTTTGCTTTAAAGTGGTATTCTCTCATACTTATACCAGTATTATCCTGTTGTGATGAAGGGATGTTACAATTATCTCAGCTTTTGTATTTTCTTTCTGTTGAGAGCAAAGGCTATATTATTGTACCCCTTGCGTCTCATCTCCCTCCCCCTCAAAACCTTAATTTTTTTTAGGAATTTTATCTTTTAAAGATTCACCCTTAGTGGAAGTACAACATTTCTATATTTGAAAATAATAAAATCTAACCTCAAATAGCCTTATCCTATGGCAACAATATTCTAGTGTAAAGTACGAAGAAAGAAGAGAGAACAGTTGCTAAACTTTGTGGACAGAACTAAAAGGCAGTAATGTGAAATGCTAAATTGAGTACTAAATATATCTGAAAAATCTTTATCGCATGGCTAAATTACAAAGGGAGTAAGAATTGCACGAAAACAAATTAAAATTGCACATTGTCAAAATAAATGTGTAAGAAGGTTGAGTAGAGCCAATTATAAAAGTAGTAAACTGATATGACAACTATAGCGTTATATATGTGCTATTATGCAATTGAGGTGATAATAAAGGGTTTCGCTATTGCGAGAAAAAAAACGACCTTTTCACCCAGCTTCATGACCAATAAACTCATTGATTTGACAAAGATAGGATCAGCAAAGTAGCCTAGACGCATAAAAGTTCCCCTTTTGAATGATGATGAATCTTCCCAACCTTGACTGATTGTCACAAGAGGCTCTCAGAGGCACAGGATAGAATATACTACAGTTTATGTCTGCCTTCAATGTCCTCTATCCGATTATATCCACTAAATCTCAGCAAGAAATCTCTTCGACTGTTTCAAAAACCAGAGTTGTCTGCCTCTATGGAACAAGTAGCACGTGCAGGAAGCAACTCCATCAATCACGAAATCAAGTAATTTTATCGCAGGTAAAAAAAGTTTTTTTCACCTTTTAATAGGTAGCAACCCTCAATTTGTTCAAGTTAGATTGATTAGAATGTTTTGATTTACATGAGAGTTCGCTGTGACGGGACGGGGATACCTCTCTGATTAGCAGATTGATAGAGCTGGAGGTCCAGCTTCACTTTGATATCGCCTGTCTTAACTTCCTGTAGTTTGGCGTATTTTAGGATTGGCCCTCGCTTCTCTCTGGTCTCCTTCAGAATATCCTTCACTCTTAACTCGGTTCGCCCGAGGAAATCTATCAATAGATAAGCAGATACATTGGTTATCTAAGCGTAAATAAATACAATCCTATCCAACCATCAGTATGGAACCAGTTAACAGGATTTGGTATGAACAGGCTTTTTAATTGGTTGTGGTTTACCTAGCAGCAATATGGGGATATAGCAATCTTATGTTCTCAAGTTTGATTATGAAACATATGGTCAGCACAATATTATTTTCAGATCAAAGCTGAAGGTTAGAACTAGCAGACTTGTAGAGCTGGCTTGGTGAACATACATCATGATACAAAATTGTCATTAACACTGACAAAGGAAGACAATCGAGGGATATATATAGGCAGGTGCATTATAAATACTCAAGTCTGTGCACAAACATGAATGTCACATCATTAAGGTAGAGAAACAGGGGTGAGCAAATGTTGACTTTCTATACACCGTTGGAAAGCTACCGAGCTACTAATGCTTAATATTTCAACAAAAAATTGATTAGATGACGTTGCGTCATTTTATCAAAGAAATGAGGCCAAAAAGGCTGTTTTTAGCAAAATGGCTGGCACAACCAAATTGACTGCAAGATATTTCCAAACAGGTCATATTTATTCTAAGAGAAAAAGCTCATCATATTTGTTGATCTAAAATATTATATGATGAGCCTAAAGTGACTTTTGGCGTCACGACATAATGTGCCTGACTTTTTAATTTTATGATGAAATGCAAAATTTAAACCAATTATCCAGGGCAGCTAAAAATGTTGTAGTCAAAACTTTTTCTAGTATCATCAGGAGTGCCCTTTAAATGACAAACACACAAAATTTTAGCATTATGGGTAATGTATCAAGATCAGGACCGACCATCAAAAGTAGATACATTTTGTGTCATTTTTCAATGACGCCAAATATGCAGTCAAAAGGATCATTACTGAGGTCACAAAATATTTTTTTGGAAGTTCTCACATACGAAGCCGGTTTGTTCAAGCATAATACATCCAAGAAATGTCAACACAATTTGGCACTGCTTTTCAGTTTTCCTCGAATTGCGCACCACAGAATACCCTTAAAAACCCCCTTAATTTGGCTGTTTTGGGTGTTCTGTGGTGCGCTATTCGAGGAAAACAGATACGCAGTGCCAAAGTCTGTTGGCATTTCCTGTATGTACCATGCTTAATCAAAGTGGATTCGTATGTGAGAACTTCCAAAAAGAAATTGTGTGGCAACAATAGTGGTCATTTCAACGGTATGTTTGATGTTCTGTAAAATTGACACAAAACCTATATACCTTTTAATATCCGTGTTGATCTTGATACATTAGTTATACTGCTGAAAGTTGGTGTGTGTGTCATTTAAAGAGCACTTCAGAAGAAACGAGCAAACATCTTGACTGCAAAATTTCTTTTCTGCCCCAAATTGGTGCTTAAAATTTCACATTTTATCATCAGATTTAAAAATCAGGCACATTATTGCGTGACGTAAAAAATCATATTAGGCTCTTTATATATTATATATTGTTTTAAACCATAAATATGATGAGCTATACCTCTAAGAATATGTACTACCAGCTTAGAAATTTCTTGCAATCGAATTGTCTCAGCCATCCACTTATCTAAAAACAATTTTTTGGCCTCATTTCCTTGATAAAATGATGCAACGTCATCCAATGAAATTTTTGATGGGCTATTTAACATCAGTAGCTCGGCAGCTTTCCAACGGTATATAGAAAGTCTATATTTGCTGACCCCCGTGTCTCTACCTTAACATACCATTGGGTGAGAACCGATCTTGATCAAACACAGTAAAGCAGAGTACATCATCTTCCACACTCTTGATAGGAAACTGCATACTCGAATTCCACTTAGGGTTTAGAGTATTAGGGATGACTTTAGTTTTGTGTAGAATGCTTCCCATACTGACCTCGCAATATGGATCACTTTTTCCTATAAAAAGGGACATCAGGTATAATTCAACATAACAAACTTCTAGAAGTGGTTTCTGGTGAATCCTTTATCTGATTGAGCAATGCTTACAGCTTCGTTAATAGTGCAAAACAGCGAGAATGAAACCAGAGCTTTCACCAGTTAGCAATAGTGCATGCAAACAAGCAACTCAGTCATCGAGCGCCCTTGGACTGTATACTGAAATCATTTATCATGGATTAAATAAATTATGTTCAATTACATGTATAATTCTCCAGTGTGGAAAGGGCACAGATACACGACAAGAAACAACATCAAAACTCTTTTGTGTGCTAACACTAAAAAATTCGCAGCCTGGGTTTCATGGAAATATCTCGATAGAAAAAAGTGCTCCGGAATTTTTAAAAACTATCTATTCAATGGGACGTATTAAATATTCTGCCCTAACAATTCACCATATGCTTTATTGGTATGGGTAGGGGGGGGGGCATTGGATCACCACCCCGCCGACATATCTTTCAAGGCCGGGTACATTTTGGTCTGTCTATTATGAAATCATTATTCACATTTTCATATATCATGAGTATAGGAAATGTTGGTCGTGTGTCTTGTGGATGAGACCGATGATAATGTTAGAGCTATATTCTTTGGATTGAAGACGGTGGGTCAAACACCATTGTGAGTTCCACAACTGTTAAATCGGAAATTGAAATATTTCTGGATGAGTTAAAAAATATGAAGCAAATTTAAACCCAGGCTACACAAATAACACATTGTGAATATATAATAATCTAAATACTAATACACATCTATACCAGCAGAGGGTTTCACACCGACAATATCTATAGCTTCTTGTAGCACTAGAACCAGTCTTCCTACAGGTGGACTCTTCACTATAACATATCCAGGGTGAGAAAGAAACAGGAATATATATACTGCGATTTATATTAGAGTGTTAAACCTCTAAAATGGGAAACACCATGTCAGCCTGACCCAACCAAACAGACTATTGTGAGATTTTGGACTCGCGCCTTCCCAACTTGTTTGTCCCATCATGTTTCCCCAAAATACAAAGTTATAGATCGTGTGGTTTTGTAAATTATTCAGAATGGAGAGATATTTTCATTGATATCCATATCATTTGCATGCGGGGCGCCAAATATCAGAGGGAGTATAATCAACACCAGTGTATGGTTGGTTGGGTAAGGCTTAAACATGCAGCAGAAAGTGCAGGTTAAAAGCAAAAAGAAAGCATAGCTTTCCTCCACAACACCAATTACATAGTCTTACCATTGGCGTCAGAGGCTAACAAATCAACCCCTTCCATTATGATAACTAGTAGCCGGCCTATACCCTTCTGTCCAGGGCTATGGCTTACTACAGGACATAACATGACAAATAAAGTGAGACAGTTGATAAACTGAATTAAAGACTACCCAAAGACCAAAGTATGTTATAGTCAGGCAGCTACTTATGATAAAGTTGTGTCAGATTTGCGTGGTAAAAAAATTCCATGTTTTACTGAGCATGAATTATCGATGGTGGAAAGGTGCCTCCCATAAGGGAAGGTAACTCTCACTCTCTTCATTATGATGTCACAGTCTCCCGGAAGTGCTTGTTTCTGGTATTTAGTTTGTTTTACCATACAAATCTGACACAACTTTATCATAAGTAACTGCCTATAACATGCTTTGGTCTTCGGGTAGTCTTCAAATAAAGTGTGGGACAAAGAAATTCAGATGATGTACCATTGGCCAAAAGCAGCAAAATCTAAGACAAATACTCACTGAAACACAAGGAACAGTTAGGTCTCAACTCATTTGTATAGAGCCTTATGGACATTCATGCAAGCACATTTTTGTTCAGAGATTTAAGATCAGTGAAAACATTTAAAATGTGTGCGTGATTGCCTCTGACTAATGGTGGATTAACTAAACGGTGAGTTTGCAGAGCACAGCTGGTCTGATAATACTGTAAGCTTTAGAGCAGCAGCCAGTGGCATGTGTCCTATATAGATCATGGATTATCCAAGCAAACAAAGCAAGTTTTTTCAAGAATAAATATTTTTGCTTCAGATAATATGTTACAGGAGTTGCCCTCTCTCATATGCAGGTACAACAACTACTAAGTGTGCACTTATACTTTTATATCCTTTGATTTAAATCAGTCACAACCATAGGACTGCCGCAGTTCCTGATTTTGGAACTGCGGCAGTCCTATGGTCACAACATAAATGTCAATGTGGTTTAACTCACATGACATAGCTCTTTCTCTCTTCACTTTCTCCATAGACAGAGCTGCCATCATAACTTCATTCAGTCTTTTCAACCAAGCATTCCTGAAAATATTTATTTGTTATTTATCTATATTTATCTATATCAATCTATATATATCTATATCTGTTTGTGAGTTACAACCATTGCTATAATAAGGGAGTTGTCATATCTATATTTACAACCTAGGTAGGGGGTGGGGGTGTTGTGGATGCAGCTTATAGCTTGATCAATCAATGAGTCATCACATTCTTAACTGAGTGTCCTTTGAACTTTAATCATTGAATAGCCTAAGCCCCTACCTCTCAGTTGTAGTGGTGCACTTGATATCGATGACATTCTCTATATGAGAGATCTGGAAGCAGACATTTTCTGTGTCCGGCTTCTCCAGGTTCACAGGCTCACGGGCAGTAGCTTCATTCAGAAATATTGGCTACAAATAGAAACAGTGCAGCATGAGAGGTAGAATAAGGTGACAAGTTTAGAAATAATCATTGACGTTTTCGCTTGGCATATAAGGGACAATCAGTTATTCTATGTTGCGATTACAATGGACTGTCCCCCATCTGAGAATCTTTTTGTGGCCTGAAAAGGTAACACCTAAAGGTGAGTTTACACAGAGGAGATTTTTTAGTTTCTTCATGACTGCGCGATGGCAAGCAGCTACTTGCAGCTGTGTAAACAAACTAGTGTTTCAAAATCCAGGCGCGGGCAATCAATCTTAGCGTCAGTTGCCAGAATGCAGCAGTGTTGCATTTCAAGCAACATTTGCTGGTAACTGGGTGTGGCTTAATTTTTTCACCAATAACAACAATTTAAAAGAATCTGTCTGTTCTGTCCTAGCATCTGTTTGCATTCATTCATCGCACTTTCAAGAGCACATGGTTGCATGTGTGTAAACAGATGGGCAACTGCAAGTTTCTACTACAAGTTTCCAAAAGTTTCTCAAAGCTTCCAGGTTACAAGTTTCCAGTTTCCTCTGTGTACACTCAGCTTAAGAAAGGTAACTACACATAAGTTAGCTGGGAACCTCCGCTACCTGATACCCTATTGAAGTAGTAACAAGCATTCTGTCATGGGACGTGAGCGCTTGTTAAAAAAAAACCACCAACTTGAATCTGTGGTCTCATATAGGCTAGCAGTGGCCTGTTCTTGTTCATTTCATTTAAATTTTACATATCTAAATTTTGTGAAGGCCTACAAAGTGAACAACGGACCAAGACTGGTTTTATTATTTCTTACCTCTTTGTACATTTTGAACAGAGTTCCCTTAGCATCTAGCTGAAACACTTTTTCTATTGAGTTGTGAGTCATAGCCGTAGTGAATAGCAGGAAATCATTGAAGAGGAAAGCGTAGAGCTCCCTGCCTGACCGCAGCTACAGAACAAAATATTTTACCAGGGAATCAAAATAATGCAAACCAAGGAATCAAAATAATGTAAACCATGGATCAACCTCCACATAAGCATGTACAGTATGCTCCACTTAATTCAGAGTTTATAATTAAAATATCCTGCTAATTCAGATTAAGGATGTTAATCCTTCGGTCAAACTATGTCATTCCAATATCCCTCAATTCAGACTTTGCTCAATAAGGACAAAATTGGGTGGTTCCTAGAGGTTAAATGGATAGCAGTGGAGTGTGATATACTTATTGACCACAGAGAAGACCACAAGAACTTTGAGAGGTATAGCCATAGACAATGGGTATAGGAAGCTGTCTTGCAAAAATCGACATCATTGTTCAGTAGACAATAATAGTTCGAGAAAGGTTTTGTATTTTACACCATACCTTAGTAAGCATGCCACTGTAGATGAACTTCCTCTGGCCAAGTGCATTCGTCAACGAGTTAAATGTTATGTGCTACAAAAAGAGAACAACAAATCTCACAATCAATTTGAGTCAAGAACCAGTCCAACATTACATGGAAAACAAGGAGAAGAGATAACTGCGGACGGTCATCAGTACATTATTATCATGATAAGAGGAGTTAATATTGGCTACTTTGGGTTGGCTTAATTTTGGCAAGCATTTTAGCTGACTCCGAAGTTTGTAGGAGTTTGTATAAATTGGCGACGTTAAGTAAATTTTAGCTATTAATAAACTTCACTACATAAAGCCTGTGTACTTTTTCACTTCTAGTGTATCTTAATTCCTTCTAATTTAAGTTACCTCAGCGAGACCCTCACAGCTCAGGTGGTTTTGTACCCACTCTAGTTTATCAGAGTTGTCTGTCTCTCTCACTCCCTCGTTTACTTGATTAGCTAACTCCTGAGCCTTGTGTGCTGCCTCACTAATATACTGATAGTCAGCGTGCTGTTCATCTGTGTTTGACTTTATCTGAAATATATTTATATATTTGTGGGACGTGTGTTTATATCGTGTTTTATGTTATGTGTTTTTGTCAACCTTTGTTGAGACCCTAATCCGGATCACTGGAAAGAAAGCAAGCATGGATAACGGGAAAACAGTCTGTGATGTGTTACGGCTTTTGGACAAAATAAACTGTTAAAACGCGCCATATGAAATTAAAAGAGAAGTTGACATCACATCTAAAAGTACTCTGTACCAGTCATAGGAGGGGTAAAGCCAAGTATATCTTATGTTTACAAGTGATTACCAACTCGATGACATGCCTTTCATAAGACTATGTTAATCATGAGGTTCAAACTTACCCTGTTGACTAATAGAGGATACTTGGTGATTCTTTGCATAGGTTTGAGTATATAACTACTAAGAGGCATACCATGTACACGAGGATCCTGCTGACATTTCTATAAATACAAAAAAATACCATACCATAAACTATTCAGGACAAACTGCTTAATCTATTGTAATTTTCAAACTCAAAATCCGATCAAAATTGATCGAGTTATCGCCAAAACCAATGATAGCATCATTGCTTCTAAACCTTCTAAATGTCGTTACGTCGCCCAATATTTAAATGCCCCAGTGCCTCAATGCTGATGCTCCATATAGTGTCCTGTCTAGTTTTATTATTAAGTCTATGGACTCCCCCTATCATCTAATCCAGCTAATCATACTTACTGATATGAATTGTTTTGCATTCTCATCAGTTTCCACTCTCTTCTGTAGCATCTGAGCTGCTATGAGCTGTCGACTGCAGAATCTGATGTAGGGTGTCATGTTAGGAAACTAAAAATACCAGACATATTATTATCTCAATTATAATATAACTTGTTATCCAAAATTAATAAATATATATATATATATTTATGTGCACATTTTGTTATATCTACGAACATAAAAATATGTTTGCCATTGTATCCAAACAATCTGGATACGGCATTGACATTGGACAGTAGTCATAAATCAGGTGAACCAGTGACAAAGGTCCAGTTCTGGAGTATGGTTATCATACCAATCCACTAAGAGTCACAGTGTAGCACAAAATACTTACTCAAATATGTTTTTTTCTTATACCCCTAAGGAGTAAAGTACATGCAGGAGGAAAATGTCACAGGTTCGTACAAAAATGCTAAATTTAACACTAGCTAACATTTACTCACCCTCTGTATTTTTATAGACTGATTTGAGCTAGCTAAAATTTAGTGCTAGCTAAAAATGTGCCATCCCTTCACTAATCACTAGCTAACATTTACGCCTCTAGGGTAGACGCTTGTATAATACTTACATTTTCAACAAGTACATCACCAATAACATTGATAGGCTGACCATCACCACAAGTGTTTCTTCTTACTTTAAATGCACTGCAATATATGATGATGAGAGTTATCTTTTTAAGGGTTGACAAAAAGAAAGGGTCTGAGTAGTTATGAGAGCAACCACTTACAATGTGGCATCCAGCTCATCAACCTTACTAACAAAGATATTTCAGTTCACAGTTTTAGCCTGTTGATAAATTGAAAGATTTGTTTTCCCATGTCGATAGGGCGCACAACTCTTTTGAACAATGTTTACAATTTAATTTCAAAGCTGGATTGAGTGGAGACGCTTTGGTCCGAATATATGTTAATGGGTCAAAATAGTCTCTCAAATAGTGAGTAATTATCACCACATCCTCAAATGCATGGCTAAGCAGCTGACCTAGTCAGCAAAGAATTATCGCAACATTGCTCCTTTTGACTGGGCTGTTACCTACTAAGACTGTAGACAAGTTAATATAAGATAGTCAAATCAGGTGTACGTTTGATGAGGGCCTTACTTGACTAGTTTTCTGTTGCAATGAATCAGCTCCTTCCAGTTGACAAATATTGCTCTAAGCTCAGCTGGAGGAATGGCTTTACTTTCCTCCAAAGGTTTATAGAATGCCTACAATTTTAAGAAAAACATATTGTAGCAAATAAGATTTAAAGCCCAAAGGAGCTATAAAAATCTGTCCATAGCTGGACAAGGAAAATCTGATTTATCATTTCTGATAATTACGCATACAGCTTGTACTATTGATCACCCCACATACTGTCTGGGGTGCATTTGTTTGTGATTTCTGTTTTAAAATAACGTAGGTGTTAGAGCAATTTTGAGACAAACATTCTAGTAAAGCAAAACGGAGCGAATGTTCCATAGTAATTGATGTTATAAGGTGATGGGAGGTCAATTGATACATCCTTTATCTCTCAAACATGAAGTAACTACCATGTCAATATATGTGAAAGAATATTTCACGGATCATTCTCATTTATATTTATATTTTAATTCGAGTTTGGCAGTTTTGCTGAGAGCAATCGAAATGATACAGCGCAGTTAATGATATTCCACAACTTTAATAATACACATCTGTGATGGTAAGCCTATGCACAGAGTAAAATGTTTGCAATAGGAGGAGGGCTAAAAGGTCTCCACAAGCAAGCTTAGTCAAGATGCGTACTCTCTGAAGAATGTACCTGCTAAAATGGTTATATATTATATATATTATATTATATTATATATTTACCTCTAAGGCCACCACCATGTCATCTACATAAGTTTCCTCAGTATGAATGAGTTCATCTATAGCCTGCTGTCTCTTCCTTTCTTCTGCTGTTACTGAGATAAACAGCCATGAAAAGTGTTACAGAGGTGATAATCCATAGACTTAATAAGTCTATGTAATATTCTCATTTACCCACATTGGAATAAAGAAGTAACAGTAAATCAGTTGTCAAATCATGGACAAACCACCTTTTATTACTAGATCAAATTTGATCTAGCTGCCTGTTTTCAGAGTTGCTCCCCCACTACTAATCAGCAGATGGGAGCGATTCCGAATGTAGGCAAACCATCTCGAAGAGTCAAATTATTCGGGCTTTATCAAATTTTATTGGCGCAAAACATGCCAAAAAATGGATATCTTGACGAAGTCGTTCCACAATGAAGGGATATGGTGAGAAGATTGGTCTGCTTGGTCGGGTCTTCTCCAACCAATCAGATGAGCCAGGTGCTGGCCAGTCTCTTTTGATTATTATTTTGGAAAGGTTGCATCTTACAGTCCTACAATTTGGCTTTCTCACGGGTTTTGGCCGTGTGAACAGGGCTAGGCTTTATCCCTTATACCATGAGGATACTTTAACATCAGGACAATAATTGGATTACATGGTTAAAGTATTCTCATGGTATAAGGGATAAAGCCTTCATTTTGGTAAGAAAGCCCACTTGTAGGACTGTAAGTTGCACATTAATGTTATAGCTGGAGAACCTCAAACGATAGCCAGGAACCTCAAACAAGGGGTAGAATTTCTATTACGCACTTGATATGAATTTATTTAGATAAAACATTGATAAGAAACCTAGGAACCAGACTTAGATTTGATGTGATTCCCTGCTTATTGATTATGCTAAGTTCAGAAAGAATTAAACACCAAAACAGGTGAACACATTTGATGACAACAAGAAAAGAATTTGATGACAATTTAAATGACCTAAATATTGAGCAAAATCACACTTGTGTTTACAGACAGTATTGATGTCACTTCATCAAAACAGGTGCTCCCTTATACATATCAAAGTGTAAGGATATATATATATCCATACTCTGTGTTCATATCCTCTTTCTTTTAAGGAACTTGACGTAGCTTGACATGACTTGAAGGGTTTTAGTTCAGAAAAAAACATCGTATTTGACAATCACAATCAGAACTGATTCTGGATATTTAATCATAAACCCTGAGAACCATTGCGTTGCTTTCCATTTTTCCAAAACCGAGTAGTATCATTACAATTACTGTCACATGCTTATAATAGTGATTTGTGCGTGATCCAATCAATGATAAAAAACTGAGACAAATCAGGGTTAGGAAGGTGGAAGCCATTTTAACCCTTCAACACAGCGTGACATGCCATACTGCAAAACTATTCTAATCGAGTCGAAAATGTTCTAAATGCAAAGGTTTGATATTTGGGACTAAGGTCTTTCACATGAGTCATGATTCAGGCTTCAACCTACCGCAACCCATATTTGCTCATCACACAATTCAAAAAGGGAAAACACAAAAAAATAAAGCCATTTGACACAAAATAATCCTCGAATAATACAAGCAAACTATTGGCAGCGGGGATGTCAATACTGAAAAGTGACGTTACGCGTAGGATTGTATCTTTGGTTGTAAATGTAAGCGGAGTAATGGGCAGTGTTGATTGATTTTTTGAAGTTTAGTTAGTATTTAGAGAATTTCATCACAGCATGGTACTATAGTGTAACATAGATTTCTTGACACCAAATTTGCTCTGTGTGAAAGAAATTTGCTAGAAAAGTATTGCGACCCTGTGGTGAGCAAATATAAGTTGTTGTAGGAGGAGCTCTGAATCCACTCTTTGTTTTCTGCTCCAAACTGTTTTCTATCACAAATAACTCTCAGTGCGACCATTATTCAGGTACCATAGACAAAGTGTTTGACTCTAACTTCTCTGCAAGTATAATGATTGTATTTAAACACTAAGGTGAGCAGCAAATCTGAGTTGTGCGCGCACAAATTGCACTTCCGGTTATGGAGTTTCAAATCAGTTGCTACCTTACAAGTTACAGACACCTGAAAAAAATGGTTACTATAGTTTGATCAAGCTTGTGTAACATCCTGTGAAATTTAAGAATTCGATCATCAAATCATTGCAGAAGATACAAACAAACATCATTACTCACATGGTTCGCTGTAAGGTTGTACGTAATTGGCTGGGAATACACCAGTGACTCCGCCCAGCTCCCCAGTCCACCAATCAGGATCATTCTTATTCAAAATGGTAATTATCGAACCTTGTTCAAAAGTCAGCTCGTCATCGTTCTGAGCAGTGTAAGGATATGAGGCTTCAACTTTGGCTGGAAAAAATAATATCAGCCAATCTACATGTTGTAATAGGAGACAACCTGAGGATCTTAGAAGTTTCAAAATACAAGACGAGGGTTACCAGTATAAATTAGGCAACTCATTTCTCAAGTCACGATGCGAAGGCAAAGAAACAACATATTATTAACTTACATTTATGATTCACAATAATGGTGGTGGCGATAAGGGGAATTTTCTGGTAAAAACCTCCACAATGATGACATGAATCACGCCATACATACATACATGAATCAACTCATTTAAAAAACCTTCAGTTGCATTTTATGGTTCAAGTGGATTTAATATCGAATTGCAGGTGCTCACAAGTTTTCCATGCAAAGATATGCAAGAATGATCTTAACTTTGAGATCATGCCACAAAACTACGGTTTATAGTGTGGTGTTATCTCAAAAAACCAAGTATTAATATTCACCTTGAACAACAGGAACTGGTATAGGAGTAGCAGCCTTAGATCTTGGTGACTCGACATCACTGGACACTGAGCTTCCTCCCCCAAGAGCTGCAGTATCAATAGGGGTGTTAGATCGACTTAAGGTTCCACCCTTAGTCCCAGCACCGCCTGCTGTAGGCAAAACTTTCACAAAATCCTTTGGAAACCAGCCAACCTGCTTCTTTTGTCCTTTGGCCTGAAATATAAGGACAAGTCAATGCAGTTTAATTCGAAATTACCCAAGCAGCTGCATTTACACAAAATTAAGAGCTAGGTTAAGGAAAAGTGACTGGAGATGGACGACGCCATCATGACAAATATCCATATTGAATCACGTATGTATCATCGTTATTATCATTGCAATCTGTTCACAACCTAATGTAAAACATGAGCTGATTTGCCTTAGGCATTGATTGGTTAAGTCTCAAATAAAGTTAACATATAATAACTATATCAGCTATCAGTATTAAACGGCAGTAGCGATCTTTCCAAAGATGACAGAGAGAGGTGAACAAGACAACCCCAATGATTTGCTCAGTCAAGGCAGGAGACACATGCTCTACAATTGTTTTGTAGATGTGAGACAAAATTCTCCTCCCCTCTTATCCCTTTGTAGGCTATTTGAATCATTTACATAATACAATACATTTCATACCATACAAATACATTTCATACAAGTACGTTTATAGTATAGGTATATAAAAAAGTCAATGACCCTTTTTGATATTTACCATGAGTTCCCCCTCCCACCAGCCTGATGGTGATTTCTTCTTGATATGTATCAGCTGATTTGGTTTCAGTGACAGTTGTTCTTTACCAGTTGCTTCATAAGCAGCGATAACTTTTCCTATCTCCTTCAGCTGAGAGCCAGCTGCTGCGGCTGCAGCAACTGCTGCTGCTGGTGTTGGGGCTGGACTGGGAGCCTGTAAATGGATGTTACTTATTGATATATACACACAATATGCAAAATATATACAATGATAATATATTCTGATGTTCATAACCTAACACCATTATACCAAGGGAAATTAGACCACATTGAAATGCCTTGAGAAAGCTCTGTTTGGAAGTTATCGGTCCTACCCTATCATTGTTACAGCCACACAGTGCTAGATCATTTATGGAATAATTGTGAGAAAGTGGAAAGAAAGGTTGTTATTTATAGAACGATGTTCTGGTGTAACGTTACACACAGTGTCATATAAATAAGTATCTGAATTTTTGTTGCAGAGAAACATAACACACGCTTTTGTATTTTAGCAAAGCACACTCTCCAATCTAATAAACTTCGAGTTTCCTGAAATTAGATCCTATTAGTATTGGCTAAAAATGAAGGATGAAGCTCTCTTCTCCGCCTTCCAAGCCCCAAATATTGAGTTTAAGTTAGGATACCTGATATACAGGTTGACTAATAATTGCACACCTGGCTAATTAGGTTACCAAAATGTTAAGTCATGGTTCATATTCCAGGATGGCTTTGCTTCCCGATTCAAGCCATGGTAAAGAAAAGTACAATAGCTATATCAAGATAAGGGAGCACACTCAATACGAACACAGTACATGAATATCAGGCTGAGGCTTAACAGCCAAGAGATGCTAATGTACTCTCATGAAATCATATAGACATCTGACTTGGAACCAACTAATATAAAGCGTTGAAGCACCAGAAGCCTATTTTTGCACCATTTGTTTAAACAAGACTAAAATACCAACTTGTACAGAGGAAGCATTAGCGGGTTTGCGTGGTGCCGCCCGTGGATGTCTAGTTGTCTGTAGATCTGAAGCTATGTTATAAGCCAAAGCAGCATTGGAGATAGGGGATGTTGGGTTAGACTGAGGGGTGACACTACCACTTGTCGGGTGGTTAGGTAGGGTGGGTGGGTTAGCTTGTGCCTGCCTCAACTGAAATATAAGCTTTCACTAGTTACCACACATAATGTTGCGTTAGCATTCAGATATAAGAATATTGGTCTGTTGAGGTTTTTGAAGTGTTAAATCGATTGCTTATTTTTGAAGGCCAATATTTTTACACTTGAATGATATGACAACATGGAAAGACAAGAAATGTACGACACATATTAGATGAAACAGTGCTCAAGGAAAGTAAGCTTGGAAATTTGACGGTATTAAGTAGGGAAATGGAGGACAATGTATTGAACGAGGAGGATAAACAAATCTTGCATATTGCATAGTGCATATTGCATAGTGCATATTTCATATTGCATGGCTAAAATAACTGGAAACACAACGGTATTGACTACATTCTCTATCTACTCCGTGCAATTCGCCACAACATGCTTAATTCTGTGCAGCATGCAGCCAGTCACTCAGGCTCATTTCTGTATGGTTTGAAATGTTCTATGATTCTTATATATGGTTGGATATATTATTTAATTTATCAAATTATTAGGAAACTACAATCTTGTATCTCAAACAAAGAGACATTGTGTCCGTCGCATACCTTGACAGGAGTGACCTGGACATCTTCTGAGACGTAGCCGGATGGGAATATTCCTGTTCTGTCTCCAATACTTCCTGTCCACCATTCACCATCCTTACCAGTAACCAGAATCAGCTCACCAGCTGCAAACGATAAATCTCCCTCCACATCTGACTCATAATCATGCATCGCAGCATATCTCTCAGCCTATACAGAGTAAAATAGAAAACATTTATCATAAATATATTTTATTTATATTATAATAATATATATTATTTATATTATAACATCTATCATTTATATCATTGTATATATTATTAATATAGATATGGTTATGAGTTTCATTGAAGTCTCAAACATAATACAATAAATACTCATATCATACAATATTGGAAATCAAGTCGATTGGATCTATAACGAAACTTATTTAATCAAAATAAATATTCCTTTTTACACAAGATGAATTAAGTCAAGAGACAGTGAGTTATCTCTATTTAAAAGCATGTTGAATTTTCCTAATATTGCAAGAATCCGCACCAAAAAATCATCATAAAAATTTGATTAAATATGAATAATGTTCCTCAGTGTTACAGACATGCGCACACACAGTAATGCTTGTAAAGCTTGCTGACCTGTTGAGGAGGATTAATCTGAACTTTTGGTGTTGCTGCCTCAGAGCTTGTTGCACCTGATGGTACCTGATCATAAAACCTCGATGTGTCATTACTACTGGCCTGTGTCTCCGGAACCTGGTCGTAAAACCTGGAGGGGTTGGGCTCTGCGGCTGGTAAACTAAAAAGCCAAAAAAAACATGCTTCTGCTGAAATAAGTCACACCATAACATGTGTCTTGTAAAACACACCCATAAGACTATAGCGCATTTATATAAAATTGAGCTTTGTCTGGTAAGGGGTGAGTGTGAGAAGGATGGAAGCAATATTCTCTTAAATTCTTCAGACAACATTCGAACTGCTTCCCCCCAACCCTAATAACACAACACAGTAGTCTTATGGGCACAGTACGTGAAAGCCAACTGGAAGTGAGAAAATTAGTACATCACATGACATTGGGTGTCCTAATAGCTCAATCAAGCCCTATACACACATATTATACCAATAACTCTCACAATACATACATTGAAATATGGAAATAACGATAAGATAGAAAATGAACTATAACGTGGCATTTATTACATTTGTCTGATGATGGACTAATTGATAAGAAGATTAGTTGATAATAATCTAATAATTTTGAAGGCTCTAAGTATTGCTAGATTGATCTTGCTGACATCAAGGCAAAATTAAATAAGGAAAACAAGTCTGAGTTCTGAACCATTTGAAAAGTCACAATAAATTATTGTGAAATTATGATACAATGACTTTGAGGGACATATGAATGATATGGTTAATACTGCAATAAAGTTTACCTGGCAGGTGCTGCAGAGATAACAGGTTTAGGATCTGTGGCAGTGACAGCCGAATTCTCATAGTTATTATCTAACGCCTTGACATAAGATTTAGGGAACCAGCCCTCAGTACCATCCGATAATCGTCCCTGCCACCATAAATCCTGCTGCATCAGCACCGCAATCTCATCTCCCTGAGAACAAAAAGTGACATACAATGTCCTTAGAAAAATAAAAAAGTTGCGTCATAAGTGGATTGGGAGATCATCAACCCACAAAAATAATTTTCCACCTTGGTCAAATTGTTTTAAAATACAGGTTCATAATGCGTTGAGTCTGACGTGACCGAAAAATTGCTCTAGAAAAGCAAAGTCATACATAGGTGGCAAATATGTAAAAAAGGTCATTTCTTCCCCAGTAATCAATGCGAAATATTTTTGAGCTGGAATCTCATTAGGATGTTTCATGCTATCTATGTGTCTGCAGTATTCTAGTAATTACAACAAAACAAGCAAATTCAGTATGCCGAATTGAGTTGAAGAACTGCAAAGTCATAATAGATCATGATTTTGCACTTTATCAACCCATAGAAATTGTAACAGCAATGTTCATGTTTCAATTCATCACTTCGTTCTAGCAATCCCAGTAAAGGTAAGAAAGCATACCTGGTTAAATGTAAGGTGGTTGCTTTTCTTGGCTCTCCACGGATATGACGCTACACATGTAAGACCGGCCGGAGCAGGGCTGCCATTCTCAGGATTAGGGGATGATCGAACCTCATCAAATGCTGAGTCACTAAAAGTAAAGGGTACATTAAATTGTACATTTGCTGTAGAGCAATCAAGTGAGCTCTCTTAGTTGTGACTGAGTTGTGCGATGGTCAATGTGGTGAATTTGAGGAGTGAAATATGGCAGGTGACTTGACAATTGTTTCTTTGCGCTGATAATAATGAGTTGATGAAAAATTAAAATTTTTCACTGCGCTGGTTGGGCTAAGAGTGTAAGCATGAGAGTGATGGGGTGGCTACATTGTTGCAGTAAAACAATGAAGAGTTGGCTGTTCTTATTGCACAGCCTTCAATAAGGCTGTGCACAGCCTTATTGAAGGCTGTGCACAGCCAAGAACGCTGCTGCACAGCCTTCTTGGCTGTGCAGCAGCGTAAACACACCGATGAAGTCGCAATATAGAAAATGAGAAAATGTGCTGAGGGAGGGCATGAGGGAATGAGAAGCTCATCAACACACATGGGTGGCTACACATGCTGCTGGGGCCAGATATGAGGAGTTTGTAGTTTGTACTGATGAAGGCCCTGACTCATGTTTTCTGGCTGAAGACCCTGTGGGTTGTGAAGTGATATGCACACTGATTTATATGGTGTTTCTTGTTACGGTTGGCTTTAGGCCTATACATAAGAAAATGCACAGAACCTTCTATCAGGTGATGTTTTTCAAAAACGTAAAGTATGCATTGTTTGCAAGATAATGGATTATCTGGTAAAATATTGTGAGATATATTGTGTATGATCAGTTGAAATTTGATCACTAATGAATGTATCATTTCCGCCACATGACAATGTTACCTCAACAACATGACTTGCAGAATCTTGCATCTTTTATGCACAGTTTCAATGCAATTACTTAATATTTACACTGAGGACTTTTCAAACGAGAAAGCTGGTTTTCTCTGAAACCCACCATGACATTATTACCTGGTCTTCAAAATAATCTTAGCATCTCTCCAAGGTGTCGTCTATAAATAACAGTTTGATCAATCAACTGTGACGGACTACCCACATGTTATATGAAAGTATTGCTAGCATTCTTCTGAGTAAACAAAACCAAATCCGGGATAGATTAAAATTCATTTTGCAAGCGCCCTTCTTAGACAAAAGTCACACTCTACCAGCAAAAAATCACCATGGATGTGGACACTGATCTACAGGATTTTCAGAAGTTCATTAAGCCTGGCAGTCACCGGAAACTCAAACTGATGAGACGGAGGATTGACAGGAGGAAATGGGTCGATGGTAAGTTTTGTTGTCAAAATAATTGCCTAATTAATCTCAGATCGGTGATAATATCCAGTCACATTGACATTGGGTATAAAATACAAGCAGCCTGTGCTGGAATCTGAACTGAGAAGAAAGGAACTTACTGGCAATCTAGGTATATTGTAATCAAAACTAGGCAATGAATATTATATGCCAGTTTCTCTTATTGTGTTGTTATATACAAATTTTTTTTTACAAGTCAATGGAGATCACATAGACTCAGAATCAACGATTCATAAAAAGGAACGTTATTTAGTTTTCAAATCATTGCACAGATTTGGTTCTGAGAAGGTATGATGATAGCTATACAATACTCATGGTTATGTTCAAAAGGAGCCTCCAAATACCGCAACAAATCTCAGGAGCCAAGCCAAAGAGGATTAAACAGTGTCAAGCCATCAAAACTCTCAAGGTATTTTTCTCTCAAGGAAGATTTGGAATCAAACCTCCTAGAGAGACATGCCCCAGTTCAATATGATGCGAGGTTGAATCATGGGTGTTCAATATTTGATTTGAATCATGAAACTGATTCGGGATAGTGCTGGTAGTTGCATTTCATTATCAACCACTTGGTTGGGAAAGTGGTTAATAATCAAATGTTACTACCAGCAATCCCGAACCAGTTTAAGCGCTTAAACTATCATGGGTGTTAAATATTTCTTTGATGCTAAAATCAAATTACTCAACAAATTTTTTTTCTGATATTATTGAAGAAAATGTATATTTCTCCAATTTGAAGGTGCTCTTCAAACATCTATCAGACATAGAGATAAGATGGTTGATATTGGACATGAAAGACCCCGACTATGGGCTAAGTGTGCTGAATGAGTTGGCTGAAGCAAGATATTTTTGTCTCGTTCGTTTCTACTCTCCAAGTTATTACCACAAGATCGACTGAAAGCTGCACTGGAGAAAAACCCTTCCATGCCTTTCCCGGATTCTTTGTTCAGAATATCACACGTCGATCCAAAACTGTTCAAGATCCTGAAATCGTTAAAAGTGTGCCCAGCACCACAAAGTGAAGCGAATCAATGCAACACACCATATCATGCAGAAGTCTGCCCAAACACTGGATGTATAGGCACAGCGCTTGTCATCAATATTAGCTTTAAAGAAGACGAAGCAACACAGAAATTCAGAAAAGGAGGTGACTCAGATCATGACAAAATCAGCTCAGCATTATCACGTCTTCATTTCAAAGTTGAGACATTGGAGGACACAGTCACAAAAGACGACGTCTTGAATTATGTAGAAACCTTAAGAACCACAATGATCGGTTCAATATTCTGCTTGGTTGTTCAGACACACGGAACATTGGGTAAAATAGCGATGAGCAACACTGCCATGGATATTGACAATCTGATTCACAAAATTCACTCCATACTTCCTAGTGAAACTATGAAGGTAGGACCACTGATATTGAATA
The DNA here is from genome assembly GCA_914767715.1 of Membranipora membranacea. Classification (NCBI taxonomy): domain Eukaryota; kingdom Metazoa; phylum Bryozoa; class Gymnolaemata; order Cheilostomatida; family Membraniporidae; genus Membranipora; species Membranipora membranacea. Next base: position 10,062,945 of record OU612073.1, on the reverse strand, counting down.
ACAGTCAGAGCAAGACATAATGTACAGCTAGTTATGTTATTGAAATTTGGATCACTACCAATTATAGGGCTAGGCGACAACCAAACCCATGCTGTGATTGTCTAAATAGTTTACTTCTAAAAAATTAAGTTCAGTTTTGCTAGTTTTGGGATGACCCAATGTTAGACTAGCATCAATTTTTACAAGCTAAGGTAGGAGTTTATATAAAGTGATGAGGTTATGTAAATATAGGCAAACCACCAGTAATAGGACTCTTGGCTTCACTATAAGAGGCCTGTGTGAACATGCAAACTTTTCCTCCTGCCAATACTTCAACATAATAAATTCCTCTATTTTCCTTACCAGGTGGCCCTGCTGCAGCACTGCAGAGTAGAGCCAGATGTCTCCACACAAGCTGAGGGAGCGACAAGTAGCAGTGTGGCATTCAGAGGGAAACTTCCCGGAGAAAACTGGTTAATAGGCTACGCATGTGGCTATGGGCGGAGTGCCATGAGAAACTCATATATAACACAAATCTCCCAAATCCTTGCTGACATAACAACAGGGCGCTACCTGGAGGACGTTCTCAGAGAAGTACATCTAAACCTCAGGTCAACAACAGAATGCAGCGATCAAAACCCTGAATACCTGACCAACCTGAGCAGTGACATTTATCTTTCTCCTATCAGTAAAAAGAACCAAGCGTTGCCTAGGTGTAAGTCCTGTCCAAGTTGTACTCAGCATGAGGGAAACAATCAGGGGTACAAAGTAGACAGCCCAGATACGACCATACAGAAAAAGAGCTCTACTGTTGCCTTGAGAGACATCAGATCTTCATGTTAGGGATATAATAATATAATTGTCCATAATACTTATTCAAGGATGACTACAACTTTTGCTTTTTCCTAACGCATGCTGTTTTTTTAATACACTTTTAGTTCCTTATTTTTGAATATTATTTATTCAACGATGACTATAAATTTTCCTTTCTTCTAACCCATTCTGTAACTTAATTATGACTATTTTACTGAACTGGCAATTTTCATGATAAATTATGTTGTCCTAAAACCGTGAAAAAATGCATATGCATTATTATTGTCATTATCATTACTAGAAAGAATATACTAGAATCTCCTGGTTTAAGGGTTGATTGCGTTTTGTTAAAATCACATGTGTAGTACCGGGTTTTTACAAGCAGGAGGAAAGTGGGCATGTTAGCATGACAATAACATAACATAACAATGACATCATGGTAGCCGATGACAATTACAATGGGTAGATCTACAGTGAAAACCAGAGACTGTAGACAAAGGAATAAGCTTCTTTAATACTTGGTGATGATTAGAGAATGGAGGTGGAGAACTGTAATAAAGTACCTCTATCAGTAAATCATTGAAATTCATATTTCATGCTAATATCGATATGATTTGGTAGGAACATTTAAAATCCCTTGTTTCAATCAACCCAACTTACAGGTACCTAACTTATTGCTTACATTAAAGGATACACACTAACTTAATCATGTTCAAGAGACTTAGGACTGATACTTCTCAACTAATATCGATAAGATTTGGTTATTTACATACCTCCGGATCATCCCACCGCTCATATCTGGCTCCATAGCACTAGTTTTTACTTCCGGCTTTGCAACCTTAGGCACCATAGGTTCATACACTTCTCTCTGTTTGGTGACATAGTTCTCCGGAAAGATACCTTTCTTATCCCCGTTCCAACCACACATCCAGCCTGGCTCGGCCGACCCCTGCTCATCTGGGTACACCTAAATGTAGAATAACATGTTAACAAATACAGTATACCTTACTCACAGCCACACCCTCTAAACAATTATTTACCGTGAGAACTTTGGGATTAATTTTAGGGAGTCATGCCTCTATATAAACAATGATATCTTCATTCCTAGATTATACTGACGTGTACTTGATTAGTATGATTCAGCATGGTCATGCTTGTGTTTTCAGTTTATTGACACATTTCATTTCATGCTATTTTGTTTTTGAGATAAGTGGCATTGTATAATAGAGTTTTAGTATATATATATAAGAACCTTGATCTTTGCCTCGGCCACCAAGTCCAGCTCATCAGTGTTTCTGGCTGCGAAATCATACTGAGCCTCATAAATCTCCACTTTCCTGTTTTGACTCACACCTGGCATGTCAGCTGTGACAGGAGCGGCAGACCTTTGAACTTCAGCTGACACGGGAGCTTTTTCTGCAGGGAATCCGAAAGTTGTCTCCTTCTTTGGTGTTTTCTGGGGAGGTGGCAATTGAAATGGTGAACCGGTGCCAGTTGACTTGACTTGTGCAGCCGGCTTGGCGGAAAATGCATTGCTATCTCCGAATAGATTGGTATTCTTTGTAGTGGTGGGTGCGGATGTTGATGAGGGGGTCGATCCCCAAGCATCAGAAGAGCCCCACATATCTGAGGATGCAGGGCTAGGGGTGGGCTTTGTGTCCACAAATAGATCTGTTTCGGCTTGACCCGAGTCACCCCATAGGTTATTTGATGTTTGTTGAGCCGGAGCTGCAACTTGAGCTGAATTTCCCCAGAAATCATCCTGTTTAGCAGGTGCAGCAGGTGCAGCAGCTGCTGTGTTGGTTGTACCCCAATCCGCACCCCATCCTACACCGCTTGATTGGCTAGGAACTGAGACTGCTGCGGGTGTGGGTGTACCGAAGTCCAAGTCTTTGAAAGCTGACCACTTGTCTTCTGAAAATTAAAATGTTGATCATTACACTTTCCTGTACCCATCTCTGTACACAACCTTCTCTGTACACATCTTCATTTATACTTCATTTATACTTGAAATTTGTTGGCAAATTTTTCGGTCAGATGAGGTCAAATTTTGTGGTCGCACAATAAATGCAACAATACTTGTTGAACTCATATTATTGCGGCAAAGAACATCACGATTTATCATCTTTATATATATAAATTTACTAGTCATCACCAGATAGATCAGATATTAGGAAAATATTTTAGACTGAGTAATTATGACCATGCAACATAATAACAGAGAGGATTTCTTATATGCAAACAATTTGCTATTTCAAATGAATAAACACGATGACACGATGACACTCTGCGTTATCTAAATGAGTAAGCAAATAACTAACTGTATACCACGTTGGGCATATTTTGAAAATTTTATACCTTCTTTACTCTTTTTTTCCTCTTCAATTTGTTTTTGTTTCTCCGCCTCTTCTTTGGTTCTTTGTTCATTCTCCAACCTAAACAGGAACGATAAAAGCATTAATGTTTTGTTTTCAATTTGGCATCATACTGTGACACATTCCAAGGCCCACACTGGAAGACGGCGTTTTTGATGCACAAGTAGCTTTAGTTTAGTGATTCAATCGAAAACTGAGCAATGCGAGATCAAAAATACTGCAAATAAGGAGAAATTACTCTCAACTTCCTGTTTCGTTGTGTGCATACTGGTAATACACCTGTAATTGGGTGAAGGTCAACTTGTTGCACCCATCCTCCAAAATAAAATGATTAGTATGCTGATGACAAATGAGGGTGTAGCCAATTCAAAAGCACTGCTATCAGTGATATTGAACCCTGTAAATATTTTCAGATGTATTTGCAATGGAAATTTATTGAATTAAAGTTTGAAATTCTTTTTGCAAAATCATTTTAGGAAGATCGATGCATACGGTTTGGCTAATGAAAATTAGACCGGAAATGTGTGATAAATGCAATGGTCTTACATATGGGGCCACTGAAAAATTCTGACATCGAATTTTCAACCCATAGTCGCCAATATGGAAGAGCAGAAGTATATCATCATTTTGAGTGGTATGGTTAAAGAATTGAAAGAACCTGAAGCAGGCCTATTGAGGTGACAAGTCAACATAGTTTGCATGTAAAGCAATGGGGAAATAAATAGAGGTGTTGGACCACTGCATTGTCATTTAAAATTACAGCGGTCCCACATTTCTTTTGTTGTGCGAATGAAGCATACACTACCCCTTCCCTTGTACTAATTACCCAATCATTGGTCCAGTATTTTAGCAAAAGTGGGCTTGCTGCAATAAGACTCCTACTCACTTTAGCTTTTCATCAGCATTACGCCGCATTAAATTTTCCCACTCTGCTTTTTTACTCTCTACTCTTTGTCTAGCTTGTGCCTGAGAGCTCTTTAAATCTGATATAGATTTTTGTAACTCCTAAAATCATTAACATATAAAAATGATCGATCTAATACAGCTTGATATATTGTTTATGGGATGTATGCTGTCAGAATTAGTATCTACAAGCAGCGTGTGAACTTGCGAATCTGTCATCAGTTCCCACACAATTAAGATGGTATGAACTTTAGACTTCATCAGCTTTTGGTTACAAGTACACAAACGAGGAAAAGTGGCTAGTCATGACAATAAATTCATACATCTATTAGCCTGATGACTTTATGTCACATCATTGCCATTTATGTCACATCATGAAAAACATTTGAAATAATGAATTGTTGCTGACAATAAAAGTATATATATATATGACTAGGTCAAACATTTTAATTAAGGTCAATGGAGAGAAAAAAAATGGAAATTAATCAGCATCACTGGATTCATTACAATCTACAAACCATTGTTTAGGTCAAGCATCCTTTATCATAAAAGAGAGAAATGAGGGACATGTCAGTAAGCAGTAGGTCAAATATATTTGACCTACTGCTTACTGAAATGACATCATGCTTAAGATATTTTGTTCTTCACTAATATATTTGTTGGATGATGTTATTCCGGCAATGCTGGTAAAACAGTTTGGTTGTCCAGTGGCTATTAAAATCATTCAATTGTATTTATGTTTACTGATTTTCAATGACGTGTGAGAATTGACCTGAGAAAAGGATAAATATCTCTACTTTGTGATATCATGGAGGCAGAATCTTTTCATTTTTAGTTCATCACTTTGCTTATTTATAGATTCAAAGGTTTCATGATTTATATCTAATACTGTATCATAGATTTCACAACAATACAGTATGATCACAGTAACAATACATATAATCTATTAATTAGAAGCCACGTGCTTGTGACTCACCATAAGTGAACTTTGAACTCCTGCAGTTTCACCGCCGGCTGATGCTTTCTTATTTTCAACTTCTCCAAGTCTACTTCTTAACCCTTCAACCTGTGTACATGAGAGAAATATATGTGTGATTCAGATAGTCAAGCAACCCCGGTTACCGATACAAAAAAAACCTTAACAAGTCGTACATATAAGCAGTGATATCTTTAGTGTGATAGCCACTAATAGGTGTTAATCTTTGTCAAATTAGAACCAGAAGTTCTCGGTCATACATAGACCACAATAATCCCAGTATGTTAATGAGGCTTTGCGGGAATGTTTCATATCCTGGTCAACACAACTCATGCAGGGAAAATTTGCTAGACAAATTTCATAATTAACCACAATAAAACCCAGTACAGCCCAGTAAAACTGGTAGAACACGGTAAAACCAGGTAAACGCAGTGAAACAAATTAAAACCCAGTAAAACCCAGTAAAAGGCAGTACATCCCAGTAAAACCCAGTAAAACACAGTAAAAGTTTTCTGCGGACATAACCGAGGATGAATGTCTAATGTAACAATAAAAATTAGCACAACATGGTAGGGGGTTAACTTTTAGATCTCATAGATTTTATAGACAGACCTGTTCTTTCTTAGTAGAGTGTAGATTCTGTTGATGTCTGAAGTTATCAGATATGGGATTCTGAGCTTGCCTATTCTGTAACGCATGTCTCACTTGTGTAAACTCTGCACAAAACCTTGTAAACAGATTCTCCTGCTCCTAAAAAATTCAACGAAACTCACAATGATAGAGATTGAAATAGACAATATCTGACAATTTTTTTTCCAAAGCTAAAGGAAGTTCGATTCCTTTCATTGCTTGTTATACTGCTGGGAAATTCAAAGCAAACTGAGGGCAGAATGAGTAGAACGTAGGTGTCAGTGTCACAGTACCCATTTCGACTTTAAGTTATTGAATGGAGGTGACCACACATGCTGGTGGTGAAGTGACCTCTCTAATTTATATCTTACCCAGCCCTTGATGCAGCGAGGGGGAGTTGGATGGGAAGCAGAGTCAACTCAAACCATAAGAATCGCATTGAACATTTTTTAAATACTCAAGTCATTTCTTACACTAAACATAATATGTAAACAACATACTCTACCAAAATTCCACAGTCCATAAAAGGAGTTCCCATTACTATCCCAATACATCATCTTGCAATGTAACAGTGTAACATAATCCAGTATTGACAGATAAGTTTGATATACTCAGCCATGGTTTGATCACTAAAGGACATCCAGGAATCTTGTTCATATATTCATATATCTATTGGACAACAGCCTTGTTTAGCCAAGGAGTACTCAAAAGAAGACAGAAGTATTCTCACCACTTTGACAGCCTCGTTAGCGGTTATTTAAATAAAGTTAAATCCGATTTTGCCTGCATTTCAGTTGCTCCCTTCCACTGGTCACGCGGCGTGACCAGTGGATCGGGAGCGACTTCGATTGCAATTGGACCAAACTTGGTTTAGTTGTTACTCACCAGTTTGACAGCCTCGTTAGTTGTTATAGAGCTTAGTAGCGTATCTCTTGTGACTCTCATATCATCGATACCTCCGGTGTTCTTGATGACATTCTCCTTTCCTTCAGCAATACGGCTGATCAGCTCTCGCTTCTTATTATCCATAGTCTCTATCTCGTACTTGAGGTTGTTCACCTGACTCTCCAACAGCTGAACTGATTCCTGAATAAAAAAGCAATTTAAAAAAAAACCGATGTTCTCCCAAATGTGCCAAAGCAAGAAATGCAATTAAAAACAAATTAAATTGAAAAAAAAAAATTAATATGTGTTATAGAAGAGGCAAGTCATCAGGATTTGGACTTGGTTATAATCAAACTCTTGGATTCGATAAATCCTATAATTGGAGGCATTTTTTAGAATAAAAATAATAATATGATAATTTTTATAGATTATACAATGCTGCTTGTTCTGACTTCTTAACGAATGTGCCTAAAGCCAACTGTTCACTTCCCATTAACAGGCTGCCCATCAGAGGAAGGGAAGCAGATTTAACTGGATCAAGCATGATCCAATTTGCCTGCATTTGGTGTTTGAGACACCGACAGCTCACCAGTAGAATGGGGATGATCTTATTGCGGCAAATTGTAGATTTGGAACGCAATAACGCAAATTCTGGATAATCCCATGTTTTGTAACAAAAGACGATGACACATCAAAGTTCCGATATTTCAAAATACATGGCATGAATCCAAAGTATTTATATGTTTTAGTACCAGAAGTCATTCGATATTAATATGAGATAGAGAGGAATTTGAGATTTGATTGTTGAGCAACCATTTAAAAACGAAATGGGTTGATGAGTGGTATAAAAAAGCTGAATGCTATAGGACCGTCAAGGCATAAATTATACCGTTTCATGTTATATCATCATTTTAAATGAACAGTTCACAATGTTGTCGACTCAAATATCTTAACACCATAACATGATCATGTTGTCATCTTGTGTACTTTACAACCTATAAAAAGTTCTGTACGGCAGTTTCGGTATTCAACTCATATTAGTGATACCCAATTCTCATCAACAGCTGTGCTATATACAGTAAAGTTGTTTCTTCTGGTCTTTCAGTATCAATGTTGACGTTTCAAAATATCTTTCACCAATGCATTCTTCATTTCGATTGTAATTTTTTTCACCCTTTTTCTCGATTGCTGATTTTGAAAAACGTTCTCATCGAATGATAGGTATGCCTATAGAGTTTGAAAATAAGCCAATGAATTCTAGCGCGCGCAAGGCAAATTAAGCAACAAGCTGCCAGATCTGATAATTGGACTGAGGGTGACTAGTTCTAATGTTACCTCGTGTCTCTTTTTCTCAGATAATAGAGCATGTTTTCTCTGTCTCTCCCACTCTGCTTGTCTCTGCCTCTCCATCTCCTTCCTGGCTGCCTCGCGCGCCTGAAACAAGTTCGACAAGTGCCGTTATGTGATTCTATCGTGATGCTAAGGAGTTAGAAGTATTTTGTTTTGACCCTCACAGTCACTACATTGCATGAACATTTGTATTGGCTGTCAGTTATGAAGACGTAAACACACTAGTATCATTTGTGCTTCAACAGGCAGGATTTTTTCATGTTACCAGGTAATGTCTCAGACAGCAATTTTTTCAGAATTATGGTCTAGATTTTGAGCAGAGAAAAATTAAATACTTCTTTGCACATCAGTGATAGTATGAATATCATACTATACTAAATACGTTTGGGTTTATAATATGGAGTAACAAACACAACCAAATCAAGTCTGGACTGTAATAGTAAGAATGTTGTATACCTCAAGAGCTTTCCTGCGTTGCTCATCCCGTTCAGCCTCTAACTGTCTCTGTCTCTCTGCCTGTCTCTCCTGTTCAGCTAATCTCTTTCTCTCCTGTTCTCGTCTAACAATGTCAAAAAATAAACACATGATGATCAGGTAGGATGATGGTAGGCAACATCTTAACGATTTTCTATCAAGTTGATAATTTATATTGACGAGTATATGACAACTCGCCAATAAAATGTGGAGATAAATAAAAGCCAATCAGTAGGTTCGTTTCAAATTTATCTCTGAAGCTTTATTGAGAAATTGTCTACTTATGTTATCAGATGTTCAGAGGGCAGACAACTACAAATTACATGGCAAAAATGTAAAAAAGTTTAACATTTTTAGGGAAACCTTCAACTAGTGAAACTGAAAACTGCCACTTGTGGTCAAAATTCAATATATGTATATCATGTATAGGTCCAAGTATCCCACCTGATAGCATCTCGTTTCTCTTGCTCCGCCCTCTCTTTAGCGAGTCTTGCTTCCTCTTCTTTACGCTGCTGATCTCTCAGTTCTGCTCTCCTTCTCTCTAGCTCAGCATTACCTGAGGTAATAATATGGCACATTCGTAATGCATGAATCAACACAAACTTATTTAAAAACATTTAGACTAGCTTTCTAGTTTCATCTTCATGTTAATAACAAATTCAACTACAACGCCGCCACTCATAGATGTCAAATTAACATGTAAACAATAGTTAAATGTTGGCTGCTTTCTCCCAGGTTATTTAATGGCATAAACATAATAAAAATATTTCTGTGGTTATGAGTACATATTCTATGCTTGAACTCAAGGGTTGAGACACATTGTAATGGTGTTTGGTGGAGTTAATCATTTTCGTGATAGAGTTATATTGTATAATGTAATCTATAATATCCTCGATTTGGACAAGAAATTATTAGGCATCTGAAATATGCTACATTCTAGAAATATATATATCCACCAATAAATTTTTAAAATCATCAGGATCGCTTTCTCCTTGAAACTTGCAATTCTTTATGAATATAAGAGAAATTCTGTCTTGGTGTCACAATTAAAATCCGAAGTGTATAAAGATGGAAAATTTGTGTAGTTCAGTAAATAGAGTTTACCTTTAGCAAAGTTCTCTCTTCGTTTATCCTCGAGAGTGATTGGTGACAGGGCTGGTATGGCTTCTTCTATCTGAAGTTCAGCTGCCGGCCCGGGGGCAGCACCGAATCCTCCCGGTATCAGATCACCAAACGAGTCAGCAGCCTTAGGCATTGCTCCTAAAATAAGTCAAAAGATTAGCAACTAAAATGTGTCCATCACCATACATAATGTCTTTGACTGAATGTAAAACTATGAGCCTAATATCTCTTAGTTGGAGCAGTTGTAAAAATGATCAGATAGTCACCTCCTGATGGTACTTTAAAGCTTTTATGAGGCGAGTTCGAGCGTATTTTGAAACCCTTTAAGGTTCACCTTGATAAAATGACATTCCATTAGCATATCAGATATGAAGTAAGACTGGTACCATATAATACTTATCGGAGATCAGGTATCACTGACATCAGGGAGGGTGGGTGGGATCCCACCCTCCCTGCTGACACTGTACCCCAATCCAGTTTGGATGGGAATTGCTCCCCCACTACTGATCAGTGGAGGGGAGCAACTCCAATTGCATGCAAATTGGTTCAAACTTGATCTAAACACTGACATACAGACTGTAATGTATCAAACAGAGTTTACTGTACCTAATCCAGGCTGTCCAGCAGGCTGTATACCACTATTAGACCGTGATCTTGTTCTCATACTGGGTGGTATATAATTGGGTGGTAGGGTCGTCGGTAACGGCTGCCCTATCTTCACCATATCTGATAGAAACATTGCTAAGGAGAATTCTTCTGAAGTCAATCTGCCATCCCCGTCCACATCGGCCAGTGTCCTGTAGAGTAAGAGGGGATGAAAATCTCAACAATAATCCACAATGGTGTGGAACTTTTTAAATTTGAACCCCCGCGTCTTAATTGATCCAACTTATAGAAGCAGAACGGCTAATTGCTTACATTGAAGGATAAATGCGTAACTTGTTCATGTTCAAGAGTCCTTGGACTGAAACAACTCCACAGAGATTCTGGATTTGAGCTGAGATAATGTTGACACATGAAAGCTAGCCTGCTATTTTAAATCAGAAGATTATTGATCTTTGCTGTCTGAATCATAAATAAAAGGAGTAATGAGTGTCAATGCGCTATTGACAATCAGTCTATCACAGAGTTCTGATTGCACACGACTGTCATCGAACAACACACGGTGCCAAGTTTTATTAGATTTGATGACATTACAACACAAAAAGGGAAGACACCTTAATCGTTAAAAATAATTCAACATTCTGAAAAAACTATGTTTTTGATGCATTATATTGCAACAATTGACATCTGGGGGCTCAATGTTAGCTATGATAATGGCATGTCATTATTTTGCAGGCATCTGTAAAACAGACTAACATATTGATACGTTACTGGTTTAATAATCATGTACTCTGTCACACCCACTTATGTGTTATACTGTATTATTTTGTGTTAAGAGTAGGCCTATGTAATTTGGGCGAAAAAAAGTAGGAACCAGACTGTTATTACCAAATAACAGAGGACTTCAAACAAAATCAAAGAAAGAAGATGATAGGCTATCTTTTAATATACCGCCTGAGGGTATCATAGCCTAGACTGCCAAAATGTATCAAAAGATGACTTGTCTACCAAACTAAGTGAAATCTGATACCATGAACAAGTGTTGGTACTAGTATTATTGGGGATATTCCATAGCCTTGTCACTCGGTTAAAACCCAAAGAACCTGGCCGCGTGACGAGCTAGATATACCATTTACCAGATTTGAGCCAGTAGATTTTGAGGTAGCCCAGTTGATATGAGCATCTGTCTAGCGTCCAGACCAGTCAGGTACCCAAGTCGCTTTCTATCCTCCTTGTTGAACATTTGGTTATATTTTAATCTGTTTGCCTGAGGTATCACCCACTCATTTCCATCTATTGACCTAGAGGCACATGACAAAATGAGGATTAGAAAACTGTAGGCAGGTCGGAAAACTCAGCATCTGAGACTCAATTAATAACAGATAAGAATATCATTTAATAAGGGTTATATGAGTCACCTCACATGCCCAGAAAATATATTATCAGATAATGTTCACAACCTTCACATAGTTGACCCTAATTGACCTGCAGTAGTATGTATCTTGTAATTTAACATAGCTTCAGTCAGTAAGATATTACAAAAAGGTGCGGGTCTGTGATCCACACATACATATAGGTAAAAAACCAGAAGCCACCAAGTAAATCAGAGTAGTGGTAATATATTACCTTGCAGGAGACGCTGGTGCATGAGTAACAACTCCCTGACTGGGAAGTCTGTTAGGTAGTGTGGCAGTGGCCACGGGAGCCATACCAAACCCAGACATTCCACTCATACCAGGAGGCAGTGTGCCGCTGCCGGCAGTTGGCATCATGCCAAGTGAAGATAGACTGCTGCCTGCGGGTAGAGTAGATGTCCCTGTCAACGGTTCTACCAACATACTATGTGGTAATGTAGCTGGAATCTGATATCCTTGTAGCTTACGTTTGATTAATGTCATGGCTATTGAGAATTCTTTCCTATCCATTTGGCCATCGGCAGTCAAATCCGCCATACCCCTAAAAAACAGAGTACAAATAATTGGCTCTTGTTGCACTTTCAGCAACATATGAAATGACCATAAACATATAAATATTCATGCGTTCATGGAAATGACTGTTACCAAAAATCTATTCAGCATCTTTAACTGAGACATATGTGAAAACCTCAATAAAATAGCATTTAGTCTAGCACATGTCCTATACAGCTGTCACTCTCTGACAATTTGTCAGTCACCTGAATGACCATTGTGATGAGTAAACATAAATCTATATTCAACTTACCATATTTGACCAAGCACCATCTGTGGTAAATTTGATTGCAGGAAGAACCCCCTGGCCTGTTCACCTGCAAAATTCATAGCGTGATATCGGTAAAACTTATTGGAAAACAACTTAGTATGAATGGAAAATAAATATGTAGGCAACCTTACCAAAAAACATCCACAACAACTAACTACATATGTGTTTCAGCCATATATTCTGACAAAATAAGGGTCCACAGCATATATCTTATGCAAGTTTGAAATACAACTAGAGGCGTTTGCTTGACAGACAAGCTATTTGCACAACAACGAAAGTTAGGAAAGGTCTGGAAACAGTAACCAAGTCGAAACTGGTACTAGTATGACCAGGAATTAACTTAGGTCCAGTCAAGTTATATTGACAATTATCTATTTAGTTGCTATAACTCACCAGTAATATGTGTTCCAGTAGTGAGAGATGAGAACTGGGCATCGTGTTTACCGCGTTCCTCTGCCGTCACCTGCCACATGACGCCCACCATATCTTAATGTTTGCTTATCCGTGCAACGCACCTTGAGTAAACCTAAACAACAACAAGAGAAATTTAGCCAATGTATAAAGAGTCTTCTGATATATACTGAAATACTTAAAAGAATCAATTAGTCACTAAATCTTACATCAATGAGTGAGAACAATGACTATCAAAAGATTCGCTAAGACTGGTTTAGTTAGAAATAAGTTTCATGGATTTATACTCAAAGTCATCTGAGGAGTAAGATTCTATTCCCAGCTTCAACATCTACCAACTATCAGAAATGGCAAACAAAGGAGTAACAGGGATTGGTCCTTGAGCAAACCAATGTTTGAAATCCTGCCATGGTTGGCCAGTGTTTCTGAGTATTGTCTGGGTTGTGTGTGTGTTGAAGTTGGAGGGGGGGGGGGGGGTATAGAAAAAAAGACAGAGCTTGTGAAGACAGACTATGTACTCTTCTGTACTACATAACATAGATGTTGGCATATCAGTATCCAAATAACTATCACTGAAGTGGATGTGAAGATACAATCTGAGCCTATGACAAGGAGTAGCTAATAGTTCATTCTGTTGGAATAGCAAGGTGTAAGTATGTTCCGGTCTAATGCAATTGGGCCCTTTTCTCATTATACACATTTGGCAAGTGTGTATCAACCTAACTGGAACAAACGTAGTACAATTACATTTTTGAACATGTCATATGTATGCTTATTATAGGCCTTAATGGACATGGAAACCGCAAGAAAGTTAAGACTTACATACTTACTTGGTACTTGAAGGTTAATCGCCAACTTCTGTGAGAAGGTTGTCATCTCATATGTCATCTCGTCTGTCCGTCTCCGTTGCAGGTCTGCAACGTAGGGTCGGTAGATCGATCGCCATCAAACCTTAGCCTGCCACTGGGGGTCCCTCGAGGAGGGTGCTGCCGATCGGTAGGGCGTTCCACAGTTTAGCAGTGCTCACAAAGAAGCTGTCCTGGTGCAGTCTGGTATTGCAGTGAGGGATAAAATACTGCGATTGGTGTTTCCTTGACTGTCCAGCATGTGTAGGATGTGGAGAGAGGTAGTCAGTGATGTTAACAGCAACCTTGTTGTAGTGCATAGCGCGGAAGATGCCGAGCCTTCGTCTCTCCCTCCGGTCTTTGAGTGTGTCCCACTCCAGGTCCTCCAGAAGTTTTGTAGTGCTGGTGGTGTGATCAGTTCTTCTGACATTGGACACCATCCGGGCTGTCTTCTTTGGACTGTTTCAATGGAGTTTATCTGAGTATTGGTCAGAGCTCCATCCCACACCGTGCTCGAGTACTCAATGACGGGTCCTACCAGATATTTGTAATCCCGACTTCTAAAGTCCGAGAGCGACGGGGGGATAGTTCGGCTGACATAGCCAAGTCTACCCGATGCTTTACTGGTGATAAACGTACTGTTTTCATTCCATCTCAGTGTGTTTTCCAACTTGATTCCTAGGTATTTCACTCCGGTAGCTTTTGGCATGTCAATGTTGTGCAGGGTGAAGGTATTGTTCACACCTCGCTCTCGTTTTCGGCTGAACTTGATATGCTCGCATTTGAGAGCATTGAATTTCATTTTCCATTCTTTCTCCCAAGTCTCTAGTGTGTGGAGGTCTTCTTGGAGTTTATCTCGATTGTCAGCAGTATTATAGATGACAGTGTCATCCACAAATAGTCTGACATTGGACCTGACAGAGTCAGGGACGTCATTGATGAAGATGGTGAAGAGTAGGGGCCCAATGACTGAGCCTTGGGGAACTCCTGATGTTACTTTACAGGGAGTGGAAGGAAAGCCATCCACAACCACGACTTGGGTTCTCTTTGAAAGGAAGTCCTCAATCCATCTGGTGGCTTGATTATTGACTCCGATGTTTTTTAGCTTGTGGACAAGTTTGACATGGTCAACCTTGTCGAAAGCTTTCGCAAAGTCCAAGAAGCAAGCATCAACTTCTTTCCCTTGGTCCATGAGTGCCGAGATATCTGCTAAAAGCTCTACGAGCTGCGACTCACAACATCGTTTCGGTCGAAATCCATGTTGTTTTGATGTCAGTTTCTCTGTAGTCTCCAGGTGGTGTGCTACTTGGCTAGTGATGATATGCTCAAGTAGTTTGCTCGCGACACAGGTGAGGCTTATGGGTCGGTAGTTAGAAGGCTGGTATTTATCTCCTTTTTTGAAGACTGGACAGACTCGTGCTTTCCTCCAGTCGGATGGTATCGTTGAGGTGTCCAGGGATCTCTGAAAGAGATGGGTTAAAGGTCCTGCTAATACTGGTGCCAACTGCTTTAATAGTCTAGGGCTGAGGTCATCAGGTCCTGTGGCCTTGTAGGGATTGAGTTTCTTCAGTAAAGCTAGGACTCCATTTTCAGAGATTTTTATCTTTGACATGTCATTGGAGCCAGCGGTGTTTACAGGCTCTGATGGGGAGACAGGGTTGAAGACAGAGTAAAACTGTTTATTTAGTGCCTCTGCCTTTTCTGTAGGGTCTGTAATTAGTTTCGAGTTGACTCGCAATGTGCCAACTCCAGAGTTGTCTGATCTTTTCTGTTTGACGTAAGCCCAGAATTTCTTGTTTGTCTTGCTGCTATCATTTTCTTCTTCTGTCAAGATGTTTTCCACGAACTTGTTGTGTTCCTTGCGAAACTCTCTCTGAACTTCTTTTCTGACATCATTGTCTCTCTCCTCCAGTTGTTGTCCTCCATTTTTCCTCATTTTTCTATGCAGTCGTTTTTTGAGTTTGATCTTCTGCTCCAGGATAGGGCTGACCCACGGTTTTCGATTGCGTTTCTTTGTTGTCTTGGTAGGGATATATTTCTTAGCTCCCTCATGGATGGTGTTCTTGAGGTTTCAACTGGTTGTCGGCTAGTTGTGAGCTTTTGTAGACTGTACCTTCAGTAGAATGTACTTTAGGTATATCTAATCTAACATAGCATGAGCCACTACGACTTGCTTGCCTTTATTTTTCCGAAGTCCAATATAGTATGACACTGCGGAACATTATCAAAAATAGAGGCAGGCACCCACAACAAGAAAATTTTAAATTACATTCAACAATGCACAGGCCTTCTGCAGTTAGTGCAGTTAGTTAGCATGAGTGCCCCAGAGGTCGATCACTCAATCATTATACTTGCACTATTTCTATTAATCAACTAACAGCAGAACTGAGAAGAGGCCAGTGTTGTGAGAATTGTCCCTGCTGTTACTACTTAACTAGTACTAGTGACTGTGAGTGGTGTGATTGAAGATA
Organism: Membranipora membranacea; assembly: GCA_914767715.1. NCBI lineage: Eukaryota > Metazoa > Bryozoa > Gymnolaemata > Cheilostomatida > Membraniporidae > Membranipora > Membranipora membranacea. The sequence continues at coordinate 10,046,870 of OU612073.1, read as the reverse complement.
ACCTTCTAACTTATCTATAGCACCCCACCACACAAGCCCATAATTATGATGTGCCACCCAGCTGGTACAAGATGACTTAGTCATGTTCATAGGCTGGGGCTATGTTATAAATGTACCCAAGGCTAGTATTCTTGATAAATATATAATAATTATGCCTACCCCTCCAAGCAAATCTTCTGAATTAAAAAACTGACCGGAAATTGAATTTTGGGTCACATTAGACTCATCCTCTAGAAAGTGCAATCGGAGTACACTAACCCCTCCTAAAAAGACTGCTATTTAAGCTTTAGGAACTTGGGCTAGAGTGGGAGGTTCCTTATAATTTTTGTATGCTTTGGAGTTGAATGCCCCTGTTTTATAGGGAAGACAACCTTGTTTAGAGATAAGCAAAATAATTCACCCCTCTCTGATTTGTCCTGTCTTGCGCAAATACAATTAGTTGGATTTTCACCATAGTCACATGAGTCTACTACCTGATTTGGCAGTTGGAGGCCATTCACCAATGAAACTATAAAGTGATTAAGGTGAGCGCATTCCCAAAAGTTTCAACCACTATGGGGTCGAGACAATATTGGATTGAAAACAACTTGAAATAACTGCCAGAGCCGAGTTTTGATCCTTGCCCTTAAAAGACACAGCTTTGAAATTCATTGCAATTTGCGGTCTATTTGATTAAATCGCAGTCTACTCAGGTCAATAGTCAGAGTAAAAAAAGAAACACATACATCTCCTGACACGATCCACTTTCAAAAGCTTGGACAGGCTAGTCAATAGCACCGTATGCTTGTATGTTAATGTAGTGGTATCAGTGACCCTAAAATTATACTTTGATGTATCAACACCAGAGTAATTTATCATCACTGATCAATGAACTAAAATCCTCAAAACTGACCTGACTTCAATAATGTGCAAACATATTTGTTTACTTTGATTAAGGAGTTAGATGATACAATTCCTTAATGAAAGGAAGCTTTCCCACATGAAGGATATTTGAGTAAGAGCATCACTTGAATACAGGATGTTTCTTATACAAACTGACATTTCAGAATAAGGTTAATCCTTATTTTGCTGTGATGTATTGATTAGCCTGGCCTTAGTGTTTGTCAAAGTGTCAATTAAATCTTTTTCTCAACTGCATAAAATATAAACCTAATTTGATCAAGGGAACTTGTTGCCTGCACTTGCATCATTATCATAGTGATGGTGTTGTTGAACTCTTCAAACTTGCCTTACATCGATAAGGCAACTTTGCTTTATAAACATTAACCAAGGTCATTGAATTGAACTTCCGGCCTCTTTAAATGCCATATGGGCCAACATTACAGATTCATAAAACAGATAATGCAGAATCTGCTTTGAATATTGGGGCCCATTCACAATTAATACCATTTATGATAGGTCCGGTAAAACGTTATGAGGGCTGCTGCTCTAATAATTTTGATTTTGAATCTCTTTTGCAACAAAGTAGAGGGAAAACATCAGGTTTATAACATTGTTCATGGCTATCTAAAAGATCGGGGAGGTGTTTATACACGCAGGGTTGAAGGTAAGAAACTATAATCTTTCCAAATTTTTCATGTAATTAGATTTTGCAAAACACCATTATTATTTTTTTGTCTAAATCAACTTTTTTATTTGCATCTTTCACTTCACTCCTTCTTACAATACGTTCAATTTACCCTTTTAGAATCACAACATTTATTGCCTCACATAACATTTTAGGTGTGCCGCTCATGCAGCACTGCATTCATGAATGCTCAGTGACGATCGGATGTAATTTTGTTAGCTTTGATGCCACATTAAATATATGTGATTTGTACGAATCTGTCTGGCCGGTGAATGTAGCCCAAGATGAAAATAGCTCTCTGATACTCGCACACAATCAGTGCTATCATCTCTCGTGTGAATCTACACCTGAAAATGAGGTAAAAGATTGCACTTTATTATTGCTTCTAATAATAACGAATATTTATATATATTCTATATATACATATACTATATATATACATATAATATATGTAAGGCAATACTTTCTTGTCAAAATATGAATTTGTAAATTAAAAAATGAAACTTTGTTGAAATATATATAAAATAAATTTAAACAAAACTTGCTAGATTTTGAAATCTGAGATGCAGTATTTAAAGGGCAAGATATTGGTGTGATCTTAAGCAGTCCTCTGTTTTCTTCGGATCCAGCTTTAATAAAAGCGAATTGTTATATTTTTTTAAATCACAGATTTACTGAGCCACTGTTAATTGTTAAACATCAATTTCCTTCATTTCAGACCTGCATGTATTTCAGTTACTCCAGTAGCTGTGCCACCGAACCTGTATATGATGGTAAGTGCTTGTTAATTCAATTATACATATATAACACTTTTATTGTCAGCAACAATTCATTATTACTTATATTTTTCATGATGTGACATCAATGGCAAAAAAGACTAAAGACTACTAAACTAAAAAAGACTAAAAAGAAAAAGAAATAGAACTAAAAAGACTAAAGAATGCTCAAAGACCAATGCATGTTAATGTCAGGTAGCAGGGGGGGGGGGGGGATATACCCTCCCTGCAGGCAGTGACATCCTAATGCGGAGAATGAGAGTTACCTTCCCTTATGGGAGGCACTTTTTTCCACCATCAATAATTTATTTCAAGTAGAGCATTGAATTTTTATACCATGCAAATCTGACAAAACTTTATCATGAGTAACAGGCTGATTATAACATGCATCGGTCTTTGGGTTGTCTTAAAGTATTTAACTGCTATCTGGGCAAAAAAATGGACAATTTCATTCCCAGATGGTACCATTTATCAAACTAATGACATAAGCCGTAGTGGTCATATTTCTATTATAATATTTATAGTAAATAGGGATAACGCAAGCTCTTCCATGCAGGCACAAAATAATTGATACCGGAGTGGGAGAATGGATTAACAATAACATAATAAAGAAGTAACACTCTTGATAATATTATTTATGGAATTTTTGGAATTATTCGTATTTTATTACTGATTTTTTTTGAGGTTGTGGTGCCAGATTGATTGCACGTTATGGTGTGACTGATTGCAATAAATGATTTGAAACAACTATTATTCAAGTTATGTAACCATTCTAACCATGGAAACTGGGAAGAAATGCAAAATTATTGTTTTGATAATAGAAGCACCGGAAAGGAAAGGTGGATAATAAAAATGATTAAGTTATCATTCTTATAACAATTTCATATTTATTTTTGTGTACTGTTTACTTGCTTTAAGATTGTGAACATGCGTTCAGGAGTGGTGAGAGGGATGAAAATAAAGAATTCATTCTGAAGCCGAGATTAACTCTAGACATCTTTTACCGAGCTCGATGCATCTTTGATGGAAGCAACGGATGGCAGCTCATCCAAAACAGATTTGATGGCAGACAGAATTTTGATAGAAGCAAAGACCGATACCAGCATGGCTTTGGTAATCTGAATGATGAGTTCTGGATAGGTATGTGTGGATATAGAGGTCCAGAAGTTACTCTTTGACTACTTCGCTATCTGTAAACTTTCCAGGGGTTTTTCAATTAGAGACAGCCAAAATTGCAATCTGATCACTCAATGAGTGAGTGGTACCTGCTAGGCTCTTGCTTTCAAATCGCCCAGTCATTGATGGAACTATGCATTCTGAGTGAGCGATTATAGAGCATTATTATCTAATTGAAAGACAAAGTGAGTGATAATTTTGTGCTATGTGATAGCGATAACCTGCTTTGATGTGATAGCGATAACCTGCTTTAGTAAAGCATCGCTCATTCTAATTGAAAGACCCCCCCCCCCCCAAAAGGAAACCTCTTTAAACAAATAAATTAAATATGTGTATATGCATATGGCTTTAATAGATAAAATATGACAGGAAAGAATGATCACATCCCGAAATCGCAGAAAAATGTTTACATACATTATAATCAAGTTTGATATTTAGAAGCCATTATGATAAGCCAGTATAGCCTGATGACGTGCAATATCCGAGTTTCACCGCTCTACTTGAGATAGTAATATTGATTCAGATATTGAAACTTTGGTATCATGTGAGTTTTGAGCATGTGGGTGTAATTCGGTGGTTGATTCTTCTCATACTGCAAATTATTAGGACAGATTACTCCATCAGATTAATTGGTTTAGAATTTTCTATTTTATAAACCATCATTAGCGGCAAAAAATTATCTGTGCAGATTCTGGTCTGCATCTCCCTCTGGTGATATATGTTGTAGCCTTTTTATCTCTCATCCACACATAAGACCTAACAAAATGAGTCAGTTCCCAATCAAGTCTGTTCTTGTAAGAAGTAGGTAAGATTAATCTTTATGCGTGTCAGTCAGTCAGTCTTTGAGCCCAGGGTTTTTCACTGCCAAGTAGACCACAGATCCTCACAACAAATAGGAGTTATGTTACGGTGATCTACCTTAAATCACTGTGAGACTGAATTAATATCTATCCAACTTATTTGCATTATAAATGCAAGCAAGGCAATAACGTTGCTGAGGCTGACACGAGTGGGGGTAATAACCGGGCTCATCGCCATAACAAGTTTTATTTGTTTTTCAAGGATATCGGATGTTATATATGCTATCCTATAGTAACCATCCGGGACGAGAATACAAGTTAACAATTAGAATGAGGACGTTTGACGGCAAATTCTTCTACGCCAATTATACTAAATTTAAAATTGATGGAGCCGCTAAACACAGCCTTAATGTAAGTCTGATTAAATTATTTTTTGCTGAGTTAGTATCATCTGTAATCACCAGGTGATGAATGGTTGTAAGTGAAATTTTGTATCATAAAAATTTGAGTTTCATGTTTATAAAATTATTCATCCAATTTTTGATTAAATAATATGTAATGGATGCTGTCAGTTTGTCATATCAAGTGGTATTTCATTATATTTAATCAGGACTATAAAATATTAACTTTGCTTAGTTTCCTTGACGTTTTACAGGTTGGAGGATATTCTGGGGACGCATCTGGAGGAGATAGCCTCACTCCCCAGCATACACAGCAGAATTATATGTTCAATGATTTGGGATTTGACTATGACGCCAGCTGTAATGATACACTCTATGGTGAGTACTGATTAGGTTTATATCTCTGGCGTCGACTTGAAACTTAAAATAAGCAGATAAAAGCTGTATAAGCTGATAAAAATTAAGAAAAAATCAAAACTATTAAATGTTCCCAATATAGTTCAGATAATATTAATGTTCATACTATAAACTAACTCCAGGATTATAACTTTTGCAGGAGGACTAATATTCCAATAGCCACAGGCTTAAGGTAGAAACACGGGGTCAGCAAATATAGACTTTCTATATACCGTTGGAAAGCTGCCGAGCTACTGATGCTTAATAGCTCATCAAAAATGTCATTGGATGGCGTTGCGTCATTTTATCAAGGAAATGAAGCCCATAAATTGTTTTTAGAAAAGTGGATGGCTGAGACAATTTGATTGCAAGAAATTTCTAAGCGGGTAGTACTTATTCTTAAAGGTATAGCTCATCATATTTAATGGCTTAAAACAATATATAAAGAGCCTAATATGATTTTTTACGTCACGCAATAATGTGCCTGATTTTTAAATCTGATGATAAAATGTGAAATTTTAAGCACCACTTTGGGGCAGATAAAAAATTTTGTGGTCAAGATTTTTGCTAGTTTTTCCTGAAATGGTCTTTAAATGACACACACACCATATTTCAGCAGTATAACTAATGTATCAAGATCAGCACGGATATTAAAAGGTAAATAGGTTTTGTGTCAATTTTACAGAACATCAAACATACCCTTGAAATGACCACTATTGTTGTCACACAATTTTTTTTTGGAAGTTCTCACATACGAAGCCGCTTTGATTAAGCATGGTGCATACAGGAAATGCCAATAGACTTTGGCACTGCCTATCTGTTTTCCTCGAATAGCGCACCAAAGAACATCCAAAACAGCCAAATTAAAGGGGATTTTAAGGGCCTTCTGTGGTATTAGCATTAGCAGCTCGGTAGCTTTCCAACGGTGTATAGAAAGTCAACATTTGCTCACCCCGTGTCTCTACCTTAAAATAGTGAAATTTATGGCTAGCTTATTTTAATTGACCTCCTTACTTTATAAAAACTAACACCTTTACTAGTGAAATTTGGTGACATCATTTGGTCAGCCCCAAAACAGCCAAGCAAAACTCTAGCTAATATTTGCTTCTCAAGGTTAATGTAACCTCAATTTCCAAAAAGCCTCTTTTTATTTTATTTTTTTATTGTTCTGCTAAAAGGACGGATATAAAAGAATGCTTTTTAAGGAAAGAAATAAAATATATAGAATAAAAAGCATGGGAACAGCTAGACAGTCCAGGGACTAGAGTGACAGCTGTCCCACTTTCCTGCCAAAAGGCACCAGGACGTATAAATGAGACGCGACAACAGATTGTCACCTATAAGCTGACATCAACCCCTAATATCAGTACTCAGTGGGATGATAAATTCAAAAATTTGTTTATTAATGATTGCAGGAGATTGGTGGATAAATGGTTGTGACTACGCGTCTAATCTGAATGGTAAATGGTATCCTACTGAAACTGTACCTCCTGGAGAGCCCGCTGGGATATACTGGAGATCATGGAAGGATAAATCTCACTCACTCCAAGCTGTGCAGATGATGCTGAGCCGGGACAACTGACGACAATTGTGAGGGAAAGAGGTTTTAGGTCTGACTTTTGTTTCTTTTGCCTGACCTGAAGGGCTTTGTCAAGAACTAAATTTTGTAATTCTAAGCAAGCATGTGACAATTTATTTTTGTAAACTCGGTCGTATGATTAAAGGAATATGTTTGCCTACCCCAAACCCTAATACATTATTTGAGAGGAGTTACTGAAGGACCCGTACCTAATGATCATAGCCTTAGGGTTCAAAATAAAGCGGCTTGCGTTAAGGCCAGCGCTCATTCATGACCAATAGCAGGCCTTTTAAAATTAAGTTGTATTTCTGACCTGAGTTGATCAGCTACAATGTTATTGCCAGTTACTGTTTGAGCTCCACACTATCCATTTTTGCTCCAACTCCCTCTTTTATACAATAATTATATCGATGATGTTCTCACCAAATTCTCTACCTCATTTGCTTGGCTATTGACTCATGGTGTTTGCACTTAGCATGTTACTCAGCTGACCGAACTGATCTGCAAATGTCATCTGAAAATGATTTACAGCTCATGAAGTCATGGTGTAAAACCAACAAAAGACAAAAATCCTGTATCTGTAAGATTTTAGGTATCATACACCATGGCTAGGTTTCATTTTGAACATCCCATTCCATTCCAATAGCTAACAATTAATTTTTTTTAAATCCTGTTTTAAATTTTATCATGTAATAGTTTCTCTTTTTCATTTCTTTTGTTTCTCCATGTAAAACAATTTTAGACGATTTATTTTCAGGCATAAGAATGAAAATTAATTTGCCAATTATATTTTGTGTAATAAAGTTGGAGACAAATATTGCCAGCATAGACATGCAATTTCTCACAGTCTAACCAATTTTTCATTAGCAAGATTGGTCGACTGACGTCATGAGACAAAAGTTGCGATATTTTAATCATTTATAGTGTAGTGATTAAGACTAATAGAACTAAAAGGTGTAGCGGAGTAATTTTTACCCTCCAACCTTATATATTTTCTAGCAAAGCAATTAGCATCTGCAATAGATGAGAGACTTGAATTGATTTAAGACTTTCTTACTTACTTTTCTTCCTTGCACACAGGACACGTTTCAGCGTCAGTGCAGGTGTAGATATTGATCTAAAACGTTTATGTCTTTGTGATTTCCAGCACATATAAATACAGGTGAGAAAATGAAATAAATCTATTTGTATGATTATTATGAGGGTGTCTCAACTCTCAAATATTTTAACCTTATATATAATCTTTTCAATGATAAGGGACACCCACTCAACAAGCTAATAATAAGAAAGAGTTGGCGACAGACTCGGGTGTCGCTCGCCACCCAGATGCCCCGCTGTAGGACAGAGAACCTACACAATACTTTTTCTTTATAAATACTCTAATTTTTAACATAATTTTTGGTAACCATCTTTATCACTTTATATTTTATTGCTGTGTATTTTACTGACTTACTCTTTTTTGCTATAGTGGAATTCACTCCGGTACATCGCACTGTTGATTTTAGGAGGAACAGAAATACAAACATACAACATACAACCTGTGAACTCACCTAATTACATGTTTCTTATTCAAGACTTTTCAATGCATCACAATCTTTTCCTAAGTTTTGCCTTCTCCTCTGACGTTGGAACACAACTTCACTGACAACAACAGATGAGGAGAAAGCTGCTGACAATAGTTATTCCTTTTCATTGTAGAATAACAATGGATATATTACAGAGTATTCTCCTGGTGTTACAGATGTTACTGGTGTTAACTTCAGCATCGGAACAAGCTAGAACTAGGACAACCGGGGACGAAAACCTGATTATTCTCCCATATGAGACATCAACGAGACCCAGGTGGGTAAAGTTTTGTCCTAGATGTATGGTTAGTGCACTGAAACTAGTAACTACTTAGCCTATGATGCACTTATACTTTTCGAAAATATGTCAACAAAGTTAAGTCTGATCTCTACCTCAAATTTTTACAAGCTGCCATTGGATTTTTTAGGCTTCATACCACAACCACAGATTCTTTTGACTTGGCTGATGTAGGCCTACTAAACATATTGACGAGACTTGAGAACAAATTAGCTGATGCAGTACCAAACCACTCCTTTCGATCACAATATGTTGAGAAAAGATGGCCATCCCTGCGGAGACAACTGACTTCAACAAACCCAGCAGTACGTCAACAGATGAGGCAGGCTCAGAGCAATAAGCCCAAAGGATATAAGAAACAAACTCATTATAGCAGGACACCAGTGCAGATAAAACCTGTACGGAGACCTGTAAGTCGAACTCGGTCACACACCTCAAACAGACGCCGTAATCACAGACGACGATGGAGATCTAAAAATTAATTAAAACTTATTTTTTACTCTGTCACGATTACTGATTACTTTGCATGTTACATGACTTACATTGACTGTTGCTTATCAGTTATGTGTAATATCGTTCACTTAAAGCAACACTTATAATTCTCCATCTAAGAATTCTAATTTTTTGTACATATGGTTTTTTTCTTTGTTTATGAGGTTAACAATTTGTCATTTCCAATTATTTCAATACATACTTATATACCTCAATAAAACGTCTTATGATATTTATGATGAGGGGAGAGAAATAATGAGCTAAGCGAGAAAGAAATTCAGTTCAAACTAATACAGTAGTAAAATTTCAGAGGCTTGTGTCGTCCAATAATGTATTTTAGATAGATTTGATGAAATAACCATGATTCATTCCATTCATACACAGCTTAATCGGTCTGAGGCTGCTTGTTATTTATTTATTTTGTTTGTAGCTTAGACTTTTCTGCAATCATATTATATTTCTAAATCAATAATAAAAGGGAGGCAAAGTAAATTGTACAACAAGTAAATTTTACTTGTTGTACAATTTATTTCGCCTTCTATTTTTGTGATCTTCAAGCATCAACTTGGTAAGGTTCTGAGGATTGATATCTTATTCACTAACACAAAAGGTGTGATAGATGCCTTGTGATATAGTGGTATTGGACCTGAACAGCAAAACCTGAAAATCAAACATATATGAACAGTAATTCCGGTGTTTCATAACTTTTCATGTTTTATTTTGACAAAATTAACGATTGTGATTAAAAGACAGGACTTTTGCAGACACTTCCACAGCCTTCTGAACAGCACAGCTTGCCTTGGCTCTTGCATTCATCATGACTTAAACAGTTGACTCCAGGTCTGAACACACAGATTCCAGCCATGCCGCTGGATTTGGGGCACTTTCCTGACACGGCAACATCTGCAACAAAAAACGGTGCTCATCATTGTTTCACCGTTAGTTTATTTTTGGTAATAGGTTGTGCTTGGAGGTTAATAAAATGTAGGAACCAAACTTGTTAGAGCTACATTCTGGAAATCCTCATGGTCGACATCAGATCATATGATATAATGTTTTTATTTACCTTCTACGCCATTAGAACACACTGTTCCACAGCCATTTCTGCAGCAAAGTTTACCATCTCCACAGTCAGCATCTGATCTACAGCCATGTACACAGATACCAACTTGAAATGGATTCACAGCTGGGCATTTCTTCTTGGCACTCACTGAAATATTTTAATGATCAAACTTGTTTTAGATCAGAATCAATAAGACAAAATATTTAGATTTTTCTTCCTCTTTTCAAACACTGACAACTTCTCTTTTTTCCTAAATTGGATGGATTGGTAGCGAAAAACATGTGACCACAGTTTATGTTTTGGGCAAGCTATGTACATGTAGTTATTTAGAGGTTCTTAATAGCAGCGGTTTGGTAACAGGGGCTTGGCGCCAAGGTTAAGATTTGGGTTTTATGAAGATACAAAAATGCACAAGATTTGACATGCTCATTGAAGGCTTACAAATTGTCCAAGCCTCTATTTTATTTTAATGAAACAGAATTGATATTTGGTATCCTCTCCGGAAAAACAACTACCATTAACACTTCAAATTGATTAACTATTTTTTTGTCTCCAACAAATAAGGCTTTTGCTGTGCCTAATACATAAAATGTGATGTATTAGATACACCATATTGCTTAATTCAGTGATGGAATCTTGAAGTGACAGTCCTACTAGGCCATGTTTGGTATGGTTTTAAAGATCTCAGGCTGAAAAGTCATTACGGCGTATGAATTGAAACAGCCTGTGAACCTTATTGCAGTAAAACTGCTGCAAAGTCTGAAAATTGGGATCATAGTGTATCATAGTGATTTATTGCCTCCCCCTGACCACTATGATTCTCTATGATCCTTGCAAAAATAATATAAAAAGACTAATTGCTAATTTCCAAAATTTTCATTTAAAAAAATTTTTTATTTGCTCTATATGAACTCACAACATTTGAATTACTGGGGTAATATATCAATTTTTCTAATAGGACTGACCCTTTAACAAGTTCGGAACAAATAGTCTGGTACTAATCACCAACACTGCCATGTCATCAGATCAGGCAATCTGAGTACTTGATACGTTGATACATACGTTCGTAATGATTAAAAAGCTGAAGGGTAGCAGCAACAAAAGAAACTTACCTGAGTTGAAAGCCAGAACAGCTATACAACATGCAACGACAAGAGTTAGGGATTTAGTCATGATGTTTTGTTGCTAGGACAAGGCTCTTTGCTTTCTCTATCAAGAATGGCCACATATTTTCTCTTGACCTCTTAATATTTGCAGTAAATATGGCAAATGAACCTTACTGTGGCGCATATTCATCGTCAGGACTGCTTAAAGTCCCGCTGCAGTCTCTAATTAATCTTCAGGAACTCAAGCATGTCTATGAGCAGATGTTGGGCTCATGAGTAAATTTGATCTCGCCACTGAAGTTTGATATGAGATACTGGCCTATGGTATGATATGGTATGACTGAGTGACTCAATCAAATTGTAATAATGTCATTTCACATAACAAAAGTAGTATTATAAACTGGGCTAGAAATGATATCAGCACAACATACTAGGTATGATATTGGTGGTATTTCGCCCAGAATAGCAGTACCGAGTGTTTTCACTGATGTTTGAATTGATATCAATGGTCCTATCCTGCCAGCTTATAGGAGCAATTATGTATTTTTTTTCTGTGTCAGCTAGCCCTGAATCAAAGCTCAACCAAAAAGTTGTTTCAAGGTGTTTATAAAAAGGCTGTTCTGGTAGTTAATTGGAATCAGTTTTCATTCTTTTTACCCATGGAGGGTCCAGATAGTTGATAGGGCCACTATTCCCTTTGTAATTTGATCTTTCGACAAATAGAGGTCTTATCTATGATCGAAAGCGCCAACAATGATCGTATTTACTCAGGATAGGATGTCAATTATTGGTTGTAAGGATAGGTCAATATAGGGGCAAGGTAAGGTCTAGAGCTCAGTATTATCATCGTAGCAGTAATCTGTAAGACTCAAGTAAGAGCCCAAGTTGGATCTTGTAATTTCTTTGAAATTTAGACAAGACTGTATGTTTGAAATTTTATGATTATATTTATGTTTTATTCTCATAAAATTTCATTGCATTTTATTGCTTAGGCAACCGGACTTTTGCAGACCTTTCCACAGCCTTCTGAACAGCACAGCTTGCCTTGGCTCTGGCATTCATCGTGGCTTAGACAGTTGACTCCTGGTCTGAATACACAGAATCCACCCAAACCGCTAGATTTCGGGCATTTTCCTGATACGGCAACATCTGTAAAAATGGATCATATTCATGGTCAGTTCATTTTACAAATAACTTGTGGTTATTTCTGTTTCCTCATTCTATCGTTTGAAAATAAAAGGCAGTGCAAATGATTCCTGCGTGGCAGTTTTTTGCCACAAGCTAAGATGTTTGAGGTTCAGCAGGTTTGATACGCTCCACATGCTTGGAGTAGGACGTGGCTATGTTGGTTAAACCGCTGGTCCTTCAGCACACAAGTGTTGAATATCAAGGGCGCGAGTCCCATTGCAGTCCATCAGATACTGGGGTTTGGTTGGCCCCCAGATGTGCTCCTGACTCAAGTAAAACTACAAACGAAGAGCAAACTAGCGCAGAAATTGCAGCCTTGCCCTAAAAGCAGTTGATATCTCGCATAGAATTCACCACACCAAACACCGCAAAATAAATATAAACTTGCTAAATTTAATTCTTAGCTGGTGCTAGACAAACTAGCTGTACTTGAGTTAAATGGCAATTTATCTGGTACCAAAATCAATACCAGCAACTCAGAATTTCGATACAGTGGCAGTTTAAGTTTTCGGAAGTGTCACCCTCATTCATTGTGATTGCAACGCAGATAAATACCAAAATAGAAACCTCAGGACTGATTCTAACAGCAACGTGGATGGTTTTCCAATGGTGTCAATGGTTTTGATGACAGATTCAAACTAATGAGATTTAACTGATAAATAATTGTGGTAGCGCAAGAATATCAGCTTCTGAAATAGATATCTGGTGTAATGTTCAGAAGTAAACAGATTGAAATAAGATAATTGAAAACTCAAAACAAGGAAAGGTTTCCCTTTATTTATCTTGATTTCTATTCAGTTGTGGTGAACGATGATCATCGCTTTAGCATTCAGGGTTAGAGTTAGAGCCAGTCGAATTGGAACACAAAATAAAAAATGAACTGACATCATGGATTTTTGCGAAGTCTTTGGTGCTGAGATAGCTTGTTGGGACATTGAAATAATGGTTTGTGAGAAAACTAGATATATAATTTTTCATAGCTGGTAAAAGTACTCCAAAACTCCAAATTATGACCTTATAGGTGGCACTGTTTGGTGCAACTATTTAGGAGTTCATATACAACCATATAGTTATTATATATAATAAGTATGATATATATATATATATATATATATAATAGCTTAATGTAAACAAGACAGAATTCTAGCAATCCTCATGGTACACATTTAAATGAGGTCATACGACATGATATTTGTATTTACCTTCTACACCATTACTGCAGACAGTTCCACAACCATTTCTGCAGCAGAGTTTACCATCTCCACAGTCAGCATCTGATCCACACCCATGTTCACAGATACCTACTTGGAATGGATTAACAGCTGGGCATCTCTTCTTAGCACTCACTGAGATTAAAGGAATACATTACATAAATTTATAATATAATTGAGATTGAAAGCAATTGAAGAAAGTTATCGACCCTTTGCAAAGCACTGAGTTCTTGAAAGTAATGGCTGGACAGCGGAGTTTAAATTTGGGGAGTTTCGCAGAAACAGAAAACATGATCATAAAACAAGTTCACTGCAGGCAACCACAATTGCCGTGCCCCTGCTTTGTTTGGTGATACAGCAGTATCAATTTGGTATTCTCGATATTATCCCGACTAGCAAACAACTACCACAAATCACATATTACAGTTTTAGTGTCTGCGCAACAAACCTACCGTCATGAAATCTACTCGATCGCCACCTCAAATATACCTTGAATTTTACTTTTTCACCAAAAGCGCAACAGAAATACCAGTAGTTCAAACCATACAAAACACGAGATATACAGTAAGGCTGTGTTCAAAAATAAGATTTTGTGCCATTATTAGCATCAGTACTCATTTTATGGATGGTTGAGACTGCAGTGTGGATTCATCCATGCTAATTCAATAGGTGAGCCGTACAGTAACAAAACCCTTACCTGAATTAACAGCCAGAACAAGTATACAACAAGCAAGAACAAGAGCTAGTGATTTTGTCATGGTGCTATTTAATAGGACTATCCTCCTCGCTTTCTCTTCAAAGACTGGTCATATGATTCTTCCGATCTATTATTACTGTAGCATAGTTCCCTTTCAGTGCCAAGGTTAGATAGGCATGACCACTGAATTCACGTCCAAAAATTGAAATCCTTTTTAGGAGCTTAAGCATGTGTATGAGCAGCTTTCAGAATAGTATACTTTAATAGTAAACTGATGCCAAAATTCAGAGATAAAATACTGTATAATCCGACCTTAACGCCAGTAACTTCACGCACACACACACCTAACATGTCTAGCATACAGTGACAGGCCGGTCTGAATTGATCATGATGAGAAAGCAAAGGATTATACAGTAGCTCATGTATGGAGTTGTTTTGCAACATGACTACGCTGTACATGAGGCAGTGCAGCGCGGCTTAGTCACCGCCCACATTGTTGTTACTGCTTTTTTGTGATTGGTCAGATAATGTAACGCATGGATTGTCTGTGTTTTATTACCAAATTTGAAACACTCATGCAAATGACTACCATGAAAACGAGGTTGTCTAGTTAGTTTAGAGTACCAGTAGAATCTGGTACATGTCAAACTTCCTTCATTGGGAAAACAATACCATTGGAAAAACCAGTCTATGGGGAAACCCAAGCTATCAGGAAAACCGAGCTTTGGGTAAAACCGCGCTCAAACCAGGCTATTGGGAAAACTAGGACATGGGGAGACTGAATAACTATTTTTGTTCTATTAGAGATTTTATTACTATTTGCCTGCTCACTAGCCAACTTGCTGAGGGCAGACGAGTGGCTGATAAGTCCCTGGTTGAGTTTCTAAGCAAAAATAGAGAGGCTCAACAAATATCCCATATACTCCTTACTCTATCTCATTATATATATACATATATATACTTTTATTGTCGATCTACAATCACTTCGTGAATGATGTTCATGCAGTGACAGAACAAATGGTTGATTGAAATAGAATACTAGTTGATTGTGCAACTTGAACTTGAATCAAGTCACAAGACATCCATACCTTCACATGAACAATGTCATTTTCTCCTAAAATATGCCACAACTCCACAGAGATTATCAAGCTACTTTGTCTGCAAGCTGAGCTAATAAATACACGGATAAAGGCTGGATAGGTAATGGGTGAAAAAGTAGCGGATTGCTATAAGTTATCAGAAACTTTCCTATGATATTAATATTCATACAAAGCAGTGAAGTTTTGTCAGTTACTGTGTTTTGCCAGCTTTGGGCAATAATTGATAGCTTGTATTAGAAAAATTGAACAGTGTATAAACTCACAGGATAGAGAAACTATGGTGATCTACGGACGTGGCAGCCATATTTGGCACCATTGTTGCTTTCAATTTGCAGGCAGGTCAGAGCACAATGCATCAAAATTAAACAGCATTGATGTCGGCAACATCAGCATTAAAACTACCCCCACCATAGCCCTAGGGATAATCTCAAATATCCGCCACCTACCAGTCACAAGACCTTGTATACTGTGATAATTATACACACAGTTCTTGATCATACTACAGATTTCTAAAAATATGTAAATGTTAATTTATCTTATATATATATATATATATGTATGTATGAACTTTAGTCTTTTATATTAAATTTATTTTGGATAGTATTCATTTGTTGGAAAGAAAAGAAATAAAGGCACAAAGATGTTTATGCGTAATTGACGAGAAATATAATCTGGAAGATCTAAAATGGATGTTTGTTTGTTTATTATCTTTGTATATTTGTTTATTATCTTGCTTGAAGTTTGAACTAAGCAAATACATAAGTTTTGGAATTCACTTTCATGGATTTACAGTTTCAGCCTTATCTGGTCAAGATGGAAACATTCAACTCCACTTAATTCCCGTATGCTTCATCTATGATCCGCCTCAGCTCTGCTATACCTAGAAAACAAATGCATAGTCATTAATATTAATTGCAGGTAGCAACTTCATAACATCTGACCATGCACCGCATAACGTTCCTCAGACCTCAAATACCATAACAAATCAAAGATCATTTTTATCAAAAGTTTTATGCGATCCCGTAGAAATTGATCTGACGATGATGATGTTAAATTAAATGCAATAAGACTTAAAGAAATAATAAATACATACTTATACAGCACAATTTATACCACACATGTCCGACACAGCATGTGCTGCGACCTTCTGGACAAGGCTTCGGCACCAGCTTGTATATGACACTAGTCTTGTAACACTCATAAGTCCTAAAAAAGATAATTTGAATCATGGGTAGGACTTAAAATATACAAATATTCATTTAAATATGAGTACATTCATGTAAATATATTCACATAAATAAATTCATAAAATAAAATTATATTCATATAAATATAAGTATATTCATATAGATATTTATTAATTTGACTATGTACAATGAAAAGGAAGGCCAGATAAGTGGCAGGCGGTTTTTGGCATCCTATACAGCCTGAGTTAAGCAACAATGGTGTCGAGAATATATAGATGATTGTTTGCAGTAAGATTTGTTATCTTTTAATGTGAAATGAAGCACAAAGTTACTAAATTATTTTTTAAATGTATATAATAAAGCTTGCATGAGGGGAAACTGTAAGATGCACTAAGTGCATTGACATTTTAATCGTCAAAATTATCCATCTTGGTACAAATACAAGATGGTAGGTCACTTAAATATCACAGTAAAAGTAGTTTATGCAATTTTGAATGTAACCTCATGAAATCAATATTTCTTTGGACCTTCAACCTACATTTTTTTATAATGAAAATGTATGCAAACATTTGTGCGTACTTATTATTGCTTCAGACTTCTGACTTCAGAATTACCACGGTTTAAGTTTTAGACCATCTAGCGTTAATCTACCTCATTAATTTCTATAAACTACCAACTTAGTCGATGAAAATCAGTTTAAGCTAGCTTGAAACGGCCACTCTTTTTTATTCTCGAGTTGTTTTCGAACATAGTGATGACTAGAGTTTCGAATATCAGAGCAAAGGGGTTGTTTTGGGTATGAGGGTGATATTGGGAAGTGATAATTCTCTTACAAAACTCTCACGATCAATGTATTATACTTACTCTGCTATCTTGCCATAAAAGGTACAGCGTCCAAAAGTACCGGGACCACACCAATCATTCCAGCTGTACGATTTATACCTTGTGCACTGCCTAACAATGTGTGTTCCTGTCTCCAGTGCTTCAGCTCTTACTTTACAACATTTTAGTTCACATTTCCTGTCAATAGTAGATATAAATGAGTCTTTTGGTGAAAGAGTTTTTTTATTTTCAATCTGGTGTCAATCAATGTGTTGGGGAATGACTCAATAAACAATATTCTATAGAAGAAAACAAAACTTTTGTTTACAATTGAATCACTAGTTGTGCCCTTTAACTTTAAACCTGCCCCAGCCTACTAGTTTAAAATTTTGAGATGCGCAGAGTTTTAGGTGACAAGAGAAGCTCCTATAGAGTAACTCGATGTTGTCTTAAAACAGAATTGCGTGCATGCAAATGAAATGCAAATACAATGCAATACACTGCAATACAAATACAATGCAATAAAATGTAATGTAATGCAATACAATACAATGTTGTGTAGTGTAATGTAATGAAATGTATTGTAATGTAATGTAATGTTATGTTATGTAATGTAATGTAATGTTATGTAAGGTAATGCAATGCAATGCAAATGCAGAGGGCATGACTTCAACAAACCCTTCACGTTTGCTACTAATGTAAAAACTCTGTATTATTTGGTACGTACCAATCACTGCTCGAAACACTGCTAGCTTCCAGCTGAAGATTTCCTGCCAAGTGGAGCTCAACACTCTGTGCCTCATTCATCAGAGCGGCCACCTTTATCACCGAGGTTAACTGCAAAAAATGTGAAAAGTTTTGTACTTTTATTGGTCAGCACATTTGAGAAGGAAAGGTGCATTCAACCAATCTCACATTTCTTGTCTAACTATTGAACAACATATTATCAAAATAAATCACAAGATATTTATACAAAACATGACATATACATAACATAACATAACATATCTAATATGTGTTATGAAAAAAATGTCATAAAGAGACAACCGTTGACTTGCCCACACAAATTCTAACCTTTGCCATGTCTCCAACATTTTCGTCTGCCAATAAGGCTTCATACTCAGCAATGACTCTTTCTCCCTCCGCAATATTTGCAGTAATCTCGGTGTTTTCTGGATATTCACACAGAGTCAGTTGTATTAAAACAAAGACAATAGCAACCTTAAAATAAGCCATGACTGCTTGTGTGATATCCACCAGATGGAGATCAACTGTTAGGAGTTGATTTGAAACTCATCTATAAATGTATGTTCTAACACTATGCAAGCAGGCAGTGGCAAATGAGGCATGAGCTGCCCACTTTAAAAGAACCACCTAAAAACAGGTCAAGTGCATCCTGCTCTTATATCTCAAAATTAATATTTGTAATATACACAGAACTTTGAATGAATTTGAGAGAATAGCAATGCATTTCTCACCTTGAGTAACAAACTGTACGACAGCCGCTTATCCCCTTGCATTAATTTACATCCACCACTGATTCAGACATCTTCCTTGTAGATTTTATCTTGTACTTTGCTCTTTTCCTGATGCTGGTCCTGTCAAAGATCAGTGCATAGATTGTGAGTGTCAGCTCATCAATTCGGCGACTGTCAGCTTATAATTTCAGACAATTTTATCAAAATTTGTTTAAAAATGACGGTTTGGCAGGGTTTTGCCGTAACTGTCAGGCCAAAACATTATATAGCAAACAAGACATGTGAAAATGAGGAAATTGATCACTTATGATAATAATGAGAGTTGTTGACTGAAAGCTTAAAGATGTGGGTACTGATTAGAGTATCTAACTACGGAAAAGAAATCCAGGAATTAATGACTATCACTACTGACTTTTGCCATACGAACATGTTCAATAAGATCAGCAATTGAATATAATCTTTTATGGCCCAAATAATTCATGAATGTACGAATGAACATAAGATACAATCATTGAGTGATAAGGTTAACTTAGTGTTGACTGAAATGAGGAGTTAGCACCCACAATCAATATAAATATCTCAGGTTGGTTCCAGGAATAGAAAAATAGCTATAATTACAGACAGTCTCTCTTCACTCCAGTCCCTTCAAAACCCTGAAGTTAGAACGAAAACCAAACACGAATGCATACACAACTTAAATACCCTTGTGAAGAGTAACTTCATCACTCTTATCTGGGTCCCTGCGCACTCTGGGATTGATGGTAATGAGCATTCTGATGAGCTGAACCCTCACCCCCTATTGCTCAAACAGTCATAAAACAAATGATCAAACAACAAGCTATCAGCTCTTTTGAAGATGAGTGGTTCAACTCAAAGAAATGTTCAAAAACAAAACCATTACTAGACATATCAAGGGTCAATTATCGAAACCCCTGTTGCAACTCAGAAAGCCACTTCCGTCATATGTTGTAAACACTATCACAGGTCATGGTGCATTCAGAGAACACTTAAACCAAATGAACATCGCTGACGAGTCATCCTGTCCTAAATGTGGTGCGGTATCAGATACAAATATTCACTTTATTTTTGACTGCCCAAATTACTCAAAAATCAGAGAGAAAACACTCAAAATAGATTCATATCGAAACCCTAAAACACAATTTGCATTAAGGTGATGGATCTGGCTGACTTTATAAAATTTTCGGACAGATTTACTACCAATATATGCTAAATCAAATTTGTCCGGGGCCTCTGAATCAATGGGTGCCATAAAACGCCTGTATTTCAACTGATTTATTCCCTTCTATCTCAGTCCCCCTCATAGTCATAAGACAAGACAATCTCAGATTGGAAGTATACCTAGGTCAAATGAAATTTGAGTTGCATCCCTTTGAGCCATCAATCTGAGCAAGAGTTGCATCGACTGACGGGAAACAGTCAAGGATGGATGTGAAAGGAAAGATTTTCCTTTCCTCTGGCATCCGATGTGAAACCATTGACTAAATATATTATGTCACTGTGTGCAACATATAATGATTTCAATAAGTTCTTAATTAATGTTTGAACGAATAGCGCAATAAACATTCAACGTCTTTTCCTGAATAGATATGGTTTGTAATACCAAACTATATGGTTAACCATCTGAAATTACATTTTTGATAATAGCAATGAAAAACCCAGATTTGCGGTCGACTGTCTAGAGCATGCCTGGAATCTGAATGTTTTTGATTAAAACACGGGTGCTGATATCGGTAATGGTCACAGCAAAAGGGGATAAGGATAGTGAAACCAGCGCCATGATAATGGTAACACTCAATGAATGCCAAATGTGCTTGCTCAAAACCAGTCAGAATTGTCCCAGCCCTACAGTTTACTGGGAATCCATTCCTTACCATCATCATGAAGTCTTAATTTTGGGAGGAAATATATGTACACCTTAATTGGCAATCGGGGTTGTCGAAATGTGATTGGCAAAATACATTTGGCAAAAAGAGATTGGCAATATGTCTTTGGCAAAGTGTGTTTGGCAAAATGGGATTGGCAAAATGTCTTTGTTTGGCAAAATGACCATTGGTGTCATGTAGCGGATTTGACTTCTGGTATCGGCAAGGTACAAGGTACTGTGACATGTACAATGGCTATTCTGTGTGAGTTGATTTTTGTGTGAGGAGTTATTTAGAGAGTGATCTGAATTGAGCTCTATCATATCTATATATGAATCGCATTTGTTTTGAAGCAATCTCTTATTGGTATAACTGTAAATTCAAATGAAAGATTAAAGCTCTGGCTACACACGCCGTACTATCCATAGGATTGGGAAACTTTTATTAGTAAGGCTACGGATTGGGCAGGGTGCGACACACGCCAATTAATAGGCCTATTCCTTTCAATAAGAATACAATTTGGGTCTGCTTTGCCTTCCTATTGTTCAACTTGAATGAATTAAACCAATCACTATTTAGTAATTTAATTAAGCCCCGCCTCTTTCACAAATAACAAAGGAATAGCTGGCCGTACTATGGCTACGGCTAAGGATAGAACCAACAAGTTGGTTAGCCCATCTGAGGCATCTGGCAGAGCTAACCTAGCTATCCTATGCATCTGGCAGAGCTACAGATGCCCCAATCCTGTGGAAAATACGGCGTGTGTAGCCACAACTTAACCTTATAAACATGTTGATGGTGTTCATTTATTATTCTAATAATTAGTATTTTACATCATTAGCAATTACTTGCCCATAGTATATAAAGACACTAGGAATGATCCCATCATCATTTGATAACACTGATAAGAAATTTGGAGAAGAACTCATTCACAGACTTGATTATGCCATCTACATTTGGTTGGACCATCATCCCAGCAGTCTGGCATGGCTTCGTGATGGTGGCAAATATACTGCACACAGGTTTGTTGTTGAAGATGCCTGGTCTCTGGTCTAGACCTAGCGGAAAAGTTTTAGTAGCTATGGCCTTGACTGACATATACTTCAGTGCATTGAAAACTGTTGAGGATAGTGGACTTTATGAACGTTATATGTCGAAAGAACTGTATGTCGAGTCGCTCTGGATTACCTGCCTTCGCAGTAGTACACATATGCGCTACTACATCACTGCTCTAGGCTGCTTCGAGCGCTACATGGCGTTATGCTACCCTTTTAAGCATCCAACCAATTTAGTTGTGTTAAACGTAGGTAAGATTGTGCTGGTTTTGGCTGTCTGTCTGCATGCCCTGTGTTATGGTCTCATTGTGACCAAAGAGATAGGTATGAGATCTAATGACCCAGCACAGGAGGAGAAGGTGTAGGGGGAAGAGGAGGTCTGGGAGGTGGTGGTGGAAGAGGAGGTCCACCAGGTCCGGGAGGAGGAGGCGGTGGTGAAGGAGGAGGCCCAGGAGGACGTGGTGGTGGAAGAGGAGGTGGTGGGGGAGGACAAGGAGGTGAGGTAGAAAAAGGAGGGATATTTGACAGAGGAGGAATCAGTGACAGAAACAACACCATCAAACCAGATGGTGGTGGAAGTGATGACAGAAAAGTAAGAAGGAGACATGAAGAGACATCCTTGGTTGAGAAAGTCTTTATCGAGTATGAAGCTCAGCTGCTCCCAGCACTTCTTGTCATGCTCTTTACCATACCTTTGACATTGAGAGAACTTATATCCATGAGGAAAGTTGGCAACCTATCAGCTGGCCAACCCAGAGATCGTGGGTTAGTACTAGCTGTCATCTACATAATGATAATTGGTGTTATCTCGCTGCTCTGCCTCATTCCCCTGTACATTATACGAAGGAATCATGAGTTGCCAAAGGCGGTTAAGAAAACAGCCAGGCTTTTACACGATGATGCATATGCTATTTTGAATGTTATCATCTATGGCATCATGAACAAACAATACAGAGAGACGTTGAAATTGGTTTTTAGAATTTTTCCATGTCAAAATTGATTGTTCTTTTGAATTGCTGATCGAAGTGGGGTAGTTGGCCATCAATATGAGATATCATATCAAGAATTCACCCATCTAAAAATTATAGGCCATTATTGGATTTTTTATGTTGTTATTCAGCACATAAATTAACATAGAATATCTGTTCACAAAACATTGAATCGTCAACCCAAATGATAAAATGTATTTTGAAAAATTTTTTTTTTTCTTTTGGCTGAGCTTAATTGCATTGCGTGATGAATATTTTTTCCTTTTATTGCACCATCTATTGGATGATTTTACTCATTGGTGATTATTGTGAAAATTCTTTTTTAAATTCACTTTGATTTTTTTATTGTCATTGTATCATAGATATATGTCCAGGTGACTTTATTGGAAAATAAAATTCATATTATTTAATAGTTTGATTGTGAAACATTAAAATCATCTTGAGTTGGCCTGTTGATATGACACAAAGGAAAATATGTAAAATATAATTTCTAATAATGATGACACATATGAAGCCAGCTTCAGAATACTGGGGAAATATTGATTGAGCTATAATAATGCAATATTGCTAAAATGTGTCTGCTTGATTCATCCATTAATACTGTTTTTGCAAGCGGAAAAAAAACACTTTTCAATCGATAGATGGGGCAATCCTCATTATAACACTCTTTGTAATCACTGATGAATTTCTTTATAAAAGACCTTCTGGTTTGATGATGTCAATCCTGTCTCCTGTTACCACTGGATTTCTCTCAGTGCCAAAATTTGGATTTTGCGAGCCTACAACTTAATGGTGGAGTTTGACTCTAAAGAGATGCAGACAATAGTTTCGATAGTGTCATCACATCATGTCCAACAAATGTTTACATAATGTTTTTGGTTTGTATTTTGCCCTGATTTTTTGTGAAATATGTGTCTTTATGTCTCTGGATAAAGGTCCCCGGGTGAACATTCACATTATTGTCTCTAGACTGTCCAGAGCTTCATTTTCACAAGGGGCAATTTACACTGTCAGTCTAAAGATTTGTCAATAGCACCGAAAGAATTGCTATCCATTACATCATAAACAATAATTTGCCTCCTTTATACAACAAATAAATTAAATCTTCTAACTGGAACATCATTTCTTTCACAACAAGGTATTTGGTTTTGTCTCCCTCAACCGACAATAAACACAACTCACTTTCTTTATAGCAGTATCAATAATAATGTGTAGCAACATAAATGAGTGAAAAGGCATAATTTTATCAAGCCATACCATACATGATACATACAGGGGAGGCCTTAATGGATTCACTGGATTTATGGAAACAACCAGCACTGGCTATGTCCACCCATGTGAACAGTACGTGCAATATTTTATGGTTTGTTGTCAAAGTCTAATATTTTGATGTCGCATAGCGGCCTATTGGCCTATTGGCTAAGATCAAAGTGTCATGGCCAATGGCTGATTAGTGCCTGTTTCAGTTTCTGACAGCTTGCTGCACACTTACGATTAGGAGGTCCACCATGGCCTCACCTCTAGGATGCATTCTAGTTACTAGGATGTATCACACTCTCAGTACGAGGACTCCGGGCAACTTGTGTCCCTCTTTAGGGGCAGCCCACCCTCTGTTTTGTCATAAACAGGGCGATGTAATGATCGCTTCTCGGCCTATTGGCTAAGATCAAAGCGTCATGGCAATGGCTGATTAGTGCCTGTTTCAGTTTCTGGCAGCTTGATGCACACTTATGATTAGGAGGTCCACCATGGCCTCACTTCTAGGATGCATTCTAGTTCTCTAGGATGTATCACACTCTCAGTATGAGGACTTCGGGCAACTTGCGTTCCTCTTCAGGGGCAGCCCACCCTCTGTTTTGTCATAAACAGCAAGATAATGATGTGTGATGATGTGATGATACCTTAAATTTATGCCTTTTTTAAGTCATTCACGTCTTAGTACGTGGGGGCTGGGTAACCAGCTCAGTCCCTGCTCTTTTCTTAAAGAGTATATATATATGTGATATATTGTTGCCAAAATTTGTTGCATGTAGATAATGAAGAATTAGTATCCCCAAAAGAGTTTTGACGAGTCATGACCTAATTTGATCAGCTCTCATTCGAACATATGCATACTGTTTGAAGCTACCAGGCTTCATAGTGGGAAGTTGATGAATGACTGTCTCCTTAAGTAACTGTATAACATGACTATTTGGTTGACAAATCTGTGCTGAAAAATCAAACATACTGTAACATATATAATGAGCACTCCTATTATGGTATAGGTTAACATCAGATATTCAGAATAGTTACCTTATGATTCAAAGTGACCATACAACCCATCCAACTTTTGCATCTAAGAGCTTAGTAAGATGTTATTTGCTTTTCCCGCTGTCATGAGACCTGGTTTTTACCCTACTGTAACCGAATTGCTTTTAGTTAAGTGGTTTGGCTGCTGGGGCACTGTAGAAAAACAAAGTGAGACATGACCGCTCGGCTAAATACACAGAAAACAATAGGTGTCATATCTTCTCTAAAAATTGTATTGCGCGCTCATAATACCAAGTTTTAATAGGGCATCACTCGATCGACAGAAGCCTTTTTAAATTATTGAATACTATGGAGATAGTAGATAGTAGATGCATGTCAGATGACATTCAAAATAAATGAGTTTTTTTGTGGTTGTGCTGCTAAGTGTTTATAGAACGAACCAAGTATTCACTAGACATAATATAGAGATTATCGATTCAACTATGAATAATTCAAACTATGTCTCAACAATTTGCTCAATCGTCAATGGGAACAATCATTAAATTTTATTGCGACTTTGTGGGGCAAGGTATGATATGTCACGTCAAACTTCGACAGCACAGCTGGCTTTGCATGGTATACAGTGTTAAACTTAACTTAGGGCCAGCATTCACATCCTAACAAGGTTTACCATTTAATATGTATGCCCATATTGCAGATCTTCTTTCACTATTATACATTTTTCTCTTTTTTGTACATTTTCTTTAGTTTTGACACTTAATATGAAAAAAGATTTCCTCAAAGGATTTAGATTGCCAAATCTAAAAAACTAAAATAAATAAATCTGCAGTGTGCGATGCTCTTTGAATCATAATAACATCTCAACTCAACTCTTGATTATCTTGTCTTCCAATTGGACTCACTTGCCCTAACGAAACCCCTGTCATGTCCCACTCTGCTAGAGGTTATCAGAAAGTTATTTCTGTAGATTAGGGCGTAGTGGTTAGCGGTTAATGGAAGGGGGTGGGCGGTTGGAGGGCGATTAGCGGTTAGTTAGTTCTCTTTTAATCTGACAGAGGTTGGAATAACTGACTCTTTACAGTGGTGTATCAATAGTTTGAAATGAACTTCTGCTTTGTCTAGCTAATCAATGAGGGAGGTTCAACAGAGGTCTGGAGGGCTAGCCCATTGGTATAATATTTTAAAAATTTTAGAAGACACGGTATCTATGAACGATTTTACTTTTCAATTCCATAATACATAATAGTTATTACTTATGTTAAGTCATACCCACCTTAAAAAATCTGTAAGCTTCATTATGCCTGTCTTTTTGGGCTTAGAGCCTTCTATTCCGTGCATTCTGATTCATTTTCACAAACTGAGGCCGACAATAGTAGACTGACCCATGGCTTATCATTGGTATGCTACCAATCGTTATCTATCATCTATTACGACCACCCTGAGAAGATTAAAAAATCGTTTTCCCTTAACATCATCTGGGGAAATCCCCAGAAACAATTTTAGAAGGCAGAAACCAACTACATTTTGGGCAGGGATGGCAGATGGTAGCCTCATTATAAGGGCAATGTGGGTCTAATGGAGAGGTAGGAAGGGCTAAGCTTGCTGTGACCAAATCTATCACTGCTGTGGATTACTAAATGCATGACTGAAGACATTCCCTGAGAGTGAAGGCCATTTTGATTGATTTGGCTGCTGAAGTATTCATTTATGAGAAAATTGACAATTTGAAAACAAAAATAAATTGTTTTTATGAAAACAATAAAAAAAACTAAAGTGAGGCATAGACGACTCGGCTCAAAACACAAATAAAATGATTACGACTTAGTAATGAAATTAAAAATAAATAATAATCAATTTGTTAAATATTGTTGATTTATTAATTAATATAGAATTAATACCTAATTATGATTGATTATGAGTTCAT
Source organism: Membranipora membranacea (assembly GCA_914767715.1). Lineage (NCBI taxonomy): Eukaryota > Metazoa > Bryozoa > Gymnolaemata > Cheilostomatida > Membraniporidae > Membranipora > Membranipora membranacea. Next base: position 10,019,867 of record OU612073.1, on the reverse strand, counting down.
TTATAGAAGTTTGTTTAGAACGATGATTTCTAAGCGTTGTATATGGGATATAAAAATAAAGTACAAGGTAATAGACATAGACCATACACAGAAAACAATGAAAATGACAATGATCATGTCTTAGAAATCAATAATCAATATTATTAATTTATTGATTATTATAATTTATCAATTTATTTTTAATTATCATTGATTTACTAGTTAGTATTAGGGCAGTAATTAATAATAATTGTTTTAATTTTAATAATGAGTTTATTTATACAAAACTTAGTAAGCTTGCCTAGAACAATGATTTCTAAGCTTTGTACATGAGATGAAAAACTTAATCAATGGTAGTATTCTAATGATAAGCTTGTAGCAGATATACAAAATGTAATTAAAGTTTAACATTAAATGATATATTGATGAGAGATTATGGTAGTAAGAAATACAAAACCTAAAATCTGACAACTGCCTGACACCCTAAGCAGTCACTATAAGACAAAGAGCTGGGGGTGAAGCACAGATTTAAACTCTTCTCATGGATTTCAATGGGGTGTAGGCATCGCAAAACAAGTGGGATTACAGATGGAATTTTAAAGATGTTAAGGCGGCTAAGATCCATGTGTTGTCATGGCTGCAGCATGTAGTCCGTAGACATTATGTTACCGTATACAAAAAACACCAAGCAACATCAAGGTTTTTACTACTGTATAACAGGGCATTGAGACTATAAATGGACATGAGTTTTTTTTATGAGATGATGACAGAATTGTTTAATAAATTCAACTAACTTTGATAGATAATCGACCCAAAAATGTTTTTTGTATCTTTGCCTACCAGAACAACTATTTGCTAGATATATACGGCAAAATTTAATACTTATACCATGTTTTACATATTTACCCAGAAATAAATGAATAGTTATTTGTTTGTCTGATTTTTCTTCAGAGTTTGAGTGCTGGAATGAGGACACAACTGTTTACATACCTTTCTGGATAAAAGTCCCTGACTTAAGCTGCTCCAGAATAAATATGGAATATATATGTATATAATGACATAATAGAAGTGTAGATCCTACCTGCTGGAAAACATTTATTTAAGACTCATATGGAGATGGGTGTTGCTTTTATGTCAATGTACATGGTGATATGTTTTATCTCATTAAATCTCTATCCGATGCTCAGACCCTTAATATATCAACAATCTTTTATCAAACGCATCTTCCAATCTGATCGCATATAGACTAATAAATGATAATATGAAGAAGATTCACCAAAACAATTGCATTGACAGAGCTCTTCAGCTGTTACAACTACTCGATAAACTTTTTTTTGCTAATTTAATGATGAATTTTCTTTTTGCAGGAAAATCAAACACCTAACATGACATGTGGCAAGGTAGTTCAATGGTCAATACGTCCCTAAAGGACACAAAGAGTTAGTCAATGAGTCAGTTATAATTGATCCAGATCTAATTTTCAAACTGTGTATTGTTTTGCAGAATCCCCAGTGGAAAATGGTGCTGGTCAGCTCCTCAAGTTCTGTGGAGAAGGCTTGTAATCTTTTGTTTGAGGGCTAGCCATGTTATGACTGATCTGACTTGAGAGCTATCAATGAGCTGTTAAAACTTCTAAGTATTCATTAATTCGCTAATGTTGAACTAGTCTGAGCTTCCCCTCCCCTAGGCTCTTGAAACTGCCCGACGGCCCCCGGTTGGGGAACAACATTGGGCAAGTTTGTAAATTGTCTATGTGCGATGTCATCCAAGACCAAACCTTTCTTTAAATGCAGAAAGGATGTGATGAGAGTCACTTCGCTGACTGATCAAGTGTAAGCCTATGATGTTATTTCCTCTCCAAAGATTCTCCTGCATGCTCTAAGAGAGCGACTTTGCAAATCCAGGGCTAAGATTACAGAACTGGTCTTTTCAGATCTTCAAATTTTTCCCATTTCTCCATTGCTTTCTCTCTTGTTTCACTACATTTGTCCTCATTTCTTTGACATATTATGGTAAACATCCTATAAATATGATATTCATTGTAATAAAAATGATAACGATAGTTATCTAGGCCCTCTTAACAGAGAGGGGACAACTAACTTTTAATCACCGATCATCCCCTCTTTTTAATTTTGTTTAGCTTATCTTTAGTTGTTGGTATTTCTCATAAATAAAAGGTCTTCAGTAACCTTCCCTGTTGACCAGAAAAATGGCTTACACAACGCAAATAATTTTCCATTTCATTCACCTCATTGAACAAGTAAAAACAATAAGTTTCCATATATTTTTTTGCAAACATATATGTTGAATTATAATCTCTGACTTGCAGACTTGTAAGGCTGGACTAAGAAAGGCAAGGAGTTGATGCAGTCATCATCTTCATCTTGAAAGACATATCAGAAATCAAGTGACTCCTGTGTCTAATTGTTTATATTTATTTATTTATATATTTATTTATTTATTTATTTATAGAGATTGTCTTAGAAGTGTACAGATAACAAAAATAATTCTATTATAGGTGACTTATTGACCTCTGAAAATAGCAAAAAAAACATATTACTCTTACGACCAAAGTTAAACACAGAGTTAATTATAACTAATAACATGTGGCAATACTGGTTATGAGTTATGAGGTAAAAAAGTATTGAAGAATAATTAGGAAAATAAGAAATATATGAAAGAATGCTTAAGATATAAATCTATGAGTTGACTGTATCATGTTCCTGGTAAATCAAAAGTCGGAAGAATTTTAGCTGATTTATCTTTAAGTGTAAATTGGTGAAGTAAGTTTAAAAAGGCTGATTTTCCGAAATTTGTTCTGAATGAGTGTCCAGACTCCGAATCAGAAAGAGTTAGCGTGTGACTACACTAGCTTTGAGTTTGATCACTTAGCATATCTAGCATATCTAGCTACAATATTCCCATAATGCAACTTTACTCTGGATCTCCCAGAGAGTTTGGGTCAAACTAAAGCGGTGTTATGAATATGATATGATCTTAAGAGAGGCACTGTGCCAGTCATTGAATAGACTGCTCTATGATCAGCAAACAATCGCATACTCTTAAATGCTGAAAAGACTGTTATTATGGATTTTTAGAGAAGAGGAATAGCAGTTGTTTTTACATTTTTTTTTAATTAATATAAATCTGGACACAAATATTAGTCGCATTTAAATGCTGTAAACATTCCAATACTATCATTGATGCTTCCCACTCCATTTTTTGATAACTTTCAATATGCCTGTTCTGATTTTGCAATTTGTCCGTAGTCTGCCCAGGTATCTCGTAATGAGCATATCTAACTTATTTGGTGGCATTAAAATAGCGGACAGTTTTATTCAATAACTTTGTTGCTCTCGAAGGCATTCTTATTATCTGGACACAAAACTCTCATTTGATTTTACCATTGCATCAATTTCATTATGAGTTATCTCTTCTTGCTAAAAGAGAAAACAACTTCTTAATTTATCGTTTATGCAGTCAGTAAATCAAACAAAGGAAAGAAATGGGCGGTTCGAGTAAGCTTTACTACAGCAGAGGTATTTTGAATGTTGAAAAATTACGATAATTGATATTCAGTATTCAAAGTAACACGAGAATACTAAACTGTGCTTCATACATGAAGTAGTAACTTCATCTATAAAGTCATAAAAAATGACGATTCCTGACGGTCTAGTATAAGCTTGCAAACTCAGTGACTAAGATGAAAATAGGCTATGATCTGGCCTTGGAGTTATCAACCCCTGAATTTGATAGGCTATTATTCAGCACAGTATAAATTGCTAAATCCATTGTTACCATAAATTCATCTGCAATTCGGAGTCACTGTTTGTAGAGGGACTGCACACGTGCGATTATTTTCAGCTTAGCGAGGGAAAGCTGTTTGTTTAGTGGTCTAAGTTCCGCCCCTTTTATGGTAAGCGGCTTATAATTTCACGCTACAACGCTTCTCGCAGCAGATTATACTAGGGCAATCGTTGAACAGCGAGAGAATAGTGTCATTGGTTAATTAACAGTCACCAGTTGTATTTTTCATGATGTTTATGACGGGTATCATTAAAAGGCTTTGTCTATGGAATATCATTGGCTGATAGCTAACCTTATGATTATATTTGTTTATTTATTTATTGAGGTTTTCTAAAATTTTATAATTAAAGCAAATTAAAAATAACTTGTTGACCTCACACACATTAACATAGATACAAAAAATGACTTGAATAAAAAGTTATAAGTGGTAGGGTGTTACATACTATATAGTGTGTAGGATAATGAAAGTATGGTATCATAAATTGCATGAATAAGATGAAAAAAGAAAAGAAGAAACAGAGAGTGGCAAACAAAAATACAAGTTAACAACATTAGGTAGGATTAAATGATAATGATTCATGAGGCTTGGTTGATTTAGTTACAAATGTATGAAAAATATTTAAAAAGGTTGATTTGCCTAGGTTTGATCTAAATGAGGGTTTAATTATTGCACAGTTGCTAAGAAGTGATTGTGTATGTCTGTTTGATTTGCTAACGAGATGAAGTATGTGCTTGGATGCATGGCCTTTATGGACCCTCGAGTTGACAAAATTGTGAAAAAGAAAATTCCTTCTACTGTGGAGAGTATGTAAATTTAGGAGTAAGCGACCAGATATGACAGAAAATTGTTTGGGGGCTGGAGTTTCGATTCTGATTGCTTTATTTTGTACTTTTTCTAATGTTTCTGAATTTTTGGCCAAACCATCAAGGTACGATGATGAGCAGTATTGTACTACAGGTCTGATCAGTGATTTGTAAGTCTTCAATGAGATGTTTACTGTCATGTATTTTTTGGTTTCGATAACAAATAGACCATTTTGTTTGCTTCAGAGGCGGTGGCATTAGCCTGAGGGGTTAAACTAAATAAGATCAAGAATCAATAATAACTATCGCAGCTTGTAAACACGCTTTGTGTCTGCAGTGAAAGATGAGAAGATAATAAGCAAACCTATAGAATTTCAAGCTCTTTATATTTTTTATTAGCTCAGGTTTCCTAGCTGGTCTGTTGATTCAGAATCTGAATCTGATACATAATCATATCACATGACCTCGATAACCAATATGGTTGGTTGTATGACTTATGACTATTGATTGCAAACATTTTTGACTAGTTGACTAGTGTAGGCAGTTTGCTGCAAAAAAATCTTTAGTAAACAGTTGGGCACATAGAGGGAAGCTGAAAGATGGGTTGGCCGAGAAAGACGCCCTCTTTTTATGGATCAAGTATTGCAATTATGTTCATGATCAACATTATTTGGACTGTATACAATACACAGCATTCTTCCCTGCAGAAATTTTCATTTTTTCCGTAAGTAGATTATGGTACTTTGGTTTTAATTGTCAGTGTCCACTCCTTCATAAAAATAGATGTACTGTCAGTGTGGAACTGATCAACAGTGTACTCAAATTATTCCGCCGTGTACACCCTCCCCAGGAATTTTTCTATAGAGTATGACTTAATCACGAAAAGATCCCTAATTTTTCAACATGATTGTTGACATTCAAATTTCCAATCCTTCTGAAAATTTGAAATTGTAAAATACTAAGCTAACCACTGGCCATTAACTTCAAATCATTCAACCCGGATAAATTTTATTCTTTGACTTTCCTATTACACTTAAACCTGGCTAGTTTATGATAGATTTGATACAGCTTCTATGGAAAGTATGACATGTGAATTCGCTATCGAAATCTATTGAAACATAACCATTAATATCGAAAAAAATATTGCACTCTTTTCTCAACAAATTCAACAAACTTTGGTGATTTAGGAGAAAGTTTGCGGTTATATAAACAGAAAACAGGTATCATCGAACCTGGCGAGTTATTTATGGTCCCAATAAATAACAACATTCATATTTCAATTAACATGTCAGCCTGTCGACCTTCTCCAGATCAAACGCCACAGCATTTCTCACAGAAACCGAACAAGCTAGTCGAAGTGCTATCAACAAGGCCATAAACACTAAACCAGATGATGCGACTGTTGGCCTGAGCGTGACTGTCAGGTAAGACTCAAGTCATATTAACATACCCTAGAGGAATACATTATTTGCAGGAGGAAGTTCATCCTTTCACAATGTTGAATTAGTATGCTGTTAGCTATAATTAAGTCACCCTCTTCTAAGTTCAATAAAAGTATTTGGTTTTTGGTATTTGGCTTCAAGTTGCTATAGAGTTATCTTTCTCACTTTCTCGTTATGAATCAGAAATTATCCCACTTTGCCCGGGTTATAAAATCCCGTCCTTGTATTCGGCTAAACATTCAAACAACTTTGTACAGAAGCGGAATCTAGGATATCTTCATCTTCAATCTAAAATTGAGTGTCTTCAAATATCAGAAATTTTACCAGCATACAAGCTCTTCCTGTATACAGGTATTATTTCAAACTCCAAGCAGCAAGCAGAACAATCAATTGTGTCAATCTCGTTAAATAACTCTCCAAAAACTGTTATACTTGCAAGAGAGCAATAAAATAGATTGCGATAGATTCTTGGTTTACTATTTCCGATTCAAATTCAATACTACTGGTTTTAATTTTTGCTGGACTGGGTCAAAGTTTTTAAGTGGATGGATTAAATGAGGACGCATAACTGGTACTTGAATCAACCCACCTTATCCAGTGATATGTACAAAATTTGAGCCAGGGATACCCATCAAACAATAATGGAATATTTCAATCCTAAGAAATACACAAGAAGGCCTGACACTATCATATTTCAAACAAGGATTAACCAAGGAAACGATGTCAATTGAAAATTATCGGGTTATAGGGTTGTTTCAAAATTAAAATTTTTAAGCACAATATTTAAGAATAGGTTGGCCAGTGTAGCTGATTTGAGCAAAAATGTCTCGTTCAAATCCCAAATTCCCTCAAAGAAGCCCTTATAGTAGTAGTCTTGTTATTATAAAGGCATAATATATCAGATATAAAATAGTTCAGGTTCTATTTGATTATGATCAGGTAAACACCAGAGAAGGCATCAGGGATTTTGTTTTGCAGCTTAATTTGAGCTAGAAATTTCTCATATGCAGTCACCAATAGCTCCTTGGCCATATGCCATAAACAGCTTGAAGTCAATACCCAGCGGGCAAATAGTTGTCTAAACTGAATTGGAAAGAGGTTACCGGAAGAGGCTGAACACTGTTGCCAATTGTATGCCATATGGACCGGTGGAAGAGGTTGCCAAAAAGGGATTTCATGTTTGTGATAGCAAGTAAATCAATAAAAACCTAGAGCATTTCTTGTAAACATAAAATCGTAAATAATTTTAGATTTGATCCAGATGAACCAATTCTTATGGACTAACCAAGGCCGTCACCACAGGTGAAAATGAATCCCCATGATGTTAAAATATGATGTTTGTACAAATATTGATTTTAAGGCTGACGAATCGAGGCGCCAGGGTAGAAAGGCATAATTAATGTAATGTGATGCTATTGAAATCATTGCCTGGATTTATCCGGTTCACCTTCAAAATCACGTTTTTAACATGTCTAAAATTCCAATTTCTATTTAGCCATAATAATCTCTTGGGATCTCTGGGATTGGCAGTTCAATAAGAGCATAGCTTATCACAAATTAAAGCAAATACCCACAACAAATACCACACATTATTCTCATGCAAAAAATTGATGATATCTTTATTATTCATCTCAGTTGGGGTGTAAAGTGTTGATATTCTATAATGCTACAAATCATTGTTTGATCATTGATTTAGAAATTACTTGAATAGGCAGTGCAGTGAGAGTATTATTACAGTATTATTAGTATAAGCAGCACAATAATGGAATCGAGGCGCCAAGGTAGAAAGGCATAATTAACGTGATATATCGCCTTTTCAGTTTCTGAATCGAGGCGCCAAGGTAGAAAGGCATAATTAACGTGATATATCGCCTTTTCAGTTTCTCAGGGACTACTTGTCCACCTCAAAAATTCCTTCACAGTCTGGCTTATGTTTAACATTGCAATTTATTTAAACCGCATGTTCCTAACTTGATTAATTGTGCATTAACTAAAATACATTGAAAACATATGGGCAGCAAATGGCAAAATGATGCAGTAAATTACGTTATGCAAAAGCGTGATGAAAATCTATGCAGTATTACATGCAAAGCACATTGTGTACAACAATGGATCACCTATTTTGAGTGATTGTCTAGCATCGAAAGAGAAATGTTTATGCTCTTAAACTTTCCAACTATTAAATTTATCATCAAATGCTACTGACAAAACCTCGGAAATACTCTCTAGTTTAATGGAAGCTAGTGTATATAACAAGTTCCTTAACCTATTTTCAGTTTTTTGGCTGGAGAGGAGTGCATTTCTTGGACGAAATAAAGCTTGTTTAGCCACAACAATCCAAATATCTCGAAATGTAAAGCTATAATCAACAATCGCTTCGATCAAAACCTAGACAATCTCCTGCTGTTCATCATGCTGACAACAAATTTGACTGACATCTTTCTGAATTTCTGAATTTTGGCTGGAAAATTTTGACCAAAATTAGTTAAAATTTGGGTTATTATCTGTTACAGTTGTGACAACCAGGATCTGTTAGCTGGTAAGATTATTGATGGAAGTGGCAGTACAAGACCAAAATGATATAATACATTGGAAATTTTGGTTTCTGCACTATTGGGGTCGCATGTAATGAGAGGTCAGGAATGGCCCTATTACTATTGCAAAAATCAATTTCACTCCTCCAGTTAGTACCATGCCTCCTCTATAAGGTGAAAGCATAAACTAATCAAATACCTCAAAAACAAAGCACAGAGAGTTCAATTTAAAAAGGGCACTTTTTGCCCCAAAATAAACTTCCAGAGGTCGCTGCGACTCAACGTCAAATATTTGGGAGGTTTCAACTGTGGAATTAAACTATTAGACATGATCACCAATACAATATTAAGAAGTTTTACAAAGCGATATATCACGCTAATGTAATGTGATGCTATTGAAATTATTGCCTGGATTTATCCGGTTCACCTGCAAAATCACTTTTTTAACATGTCTAAAATTCCAATTTCTATTTAGCCATAATAATCTCTTGGGATCTCTGGGATCATTGTTTGATCATTGATTTAGAAATGACTTGAATAGGCAGTGCAGTGAGTATTGTTACAGGTATTAGTACAGGCAGTGCAGTATTATTTACATAGCTTATCACAACTAGAATCTAATACTGGATCATTCATTAATAATGTGGCATAAATTATTGTAAGGCAACATTTAGCATTGTTTATATATTATTCATCTCTGCCAACGAGTAAAATCTGAGTTTTTAGCTTACATTCTAAAATCCCCTGAGTAGCCTGAGTTGAACCCAAAATCTGAGTAACTCGGGCTAAACCTGTTTTTTATATTTTAACATCAGTGCGCTAAAATGAAAAACAAACGACACTAAGTCCCCTTATATGTTTATCCCGCAAACATTGCTATCCAAGAGATTATTAGCCGACGTACATGCTTCACGTACACGTTCATGCAAGATGAAAACACTCCAAGAATTGAGTCAGATATGTGCAAGTTGCCAATTACCATGCTGATGTTACCTATTCAAGCCAACTTTTCCAGTCCAAGACTCTGAGTACCATGATCTTCTTATTAGAAATGCTCGTACAAATCTAATAAAACAACGCTTTTGACACTCTTATAAACCCCCTTCTTCTTCTTTAGATCAAACGCTGTAGCGGACCATGAAGATAAGGATCAAGCTATCCCAAACCCAAATTTGATAGAAAAGGGGCAAGCTATCCCGAACACAATGAACAGCACCAACCAAAACAGTGTCGGGTGAGCAAAATAAATCTATTTGTGTATCTTGATTCTGAGAAATGAGCCCCTCGCTAAGGGCGGCGGACGGGCGTCGCTAGGTCACGTCGGACGATGGGCAAGAATCTGGGGGGGGCTCAGACTAGGGGCGTACCTGTATCCCTAAGGGTGACCACCCATCTGAATGCTCATTGATATTTTTTTCTGTCATGCCATACATTGTGAAAGGATTTTTTGCAATCAGATCGCATCATTAAAAATTTTTCCAGACCATCCCTCAATTTTCTACAAACCAGCATGCCTTGAAAACCATGACATAAAGAAGCAGGTTGCAGGTCAAGAAACATGAGGGAACATTGAAATATATTGTGCTGTGTTGTAGCAGGTAGAGACCCCACCTAATACACGAGTGTTACACTTGAGGTTGCTCACACTTTCCTACCCTGACACCCTGACGTTGAGACTACACTATTAAAGTGTCTAGGAAAGCAAAAACAACCACTGTTCATATCAAAGGTTTGCCATTGCAATGAACAAAAAAAGTTAATTCTTTCGCACTAAGACATTATTGAAAGATTTAACCTAATTTAAAGTGCAAAGATCCAGGGTCTAGAAGGGTCTACAGTATGTTATCTCCACTGTCACAAATTCACATTTAAATGATGATCCACTTACAGTAAAACAGTAAGCCTAGCCCGGGCTTACCTAGGACAGTTGCAAGGCTGCTCTTCTTACACTAGAAGTGATCAAAAAACAGTATTGGACAACGGTAGCGTAGTCAAAGATATTCTAGTGTTAACACGTGACAGGGCAGATAATATACTGTAGACCCTTCTAGACCCTGGATTTTCGCGCTTTAAATTAGGTTACATCATTCAATGTCTTTGTGCAAAAAAATCACTTTTGTTTATTGCAATGGCAAAACTTTAATATGAACAGTGGTTGTTTTTTGCTTTCCTAGACACTTTAATCATTATAATAAAAAATTTGTCATCTTGCGTCATGATGAGCTTTGAAAAATTATGGTAACAGCTCTTTCGAAGATGGAGGGGGGGGGAGGCATGTGTAGTCTTTTTTTTATACATAGCAACAATTAATGTTCAATTAACCCATGTCTATCGACACTTATCAAAACATAGACAAAGCAACAAAACTTGATATTATCTCGTCATATAATATATCCTGAATTTCTCCAAGCTTGATGGCCCAATAGAGAAGTGCTTTGAATTACTAAGTGCTCTTAATCCTGCAATTGAGAGAGTTTGTGCCATTTTGTAAGCAGCCGTGTTTGATAACTAACTTACCATCGCTTGAGCACTTTAATTCGAAATAATGTCATTAATGTTGTGTCCCAAACTCTCTCGCACTTGCATCTGTTGAGGTCTATCAACTATCGATTATCCTAACTTGAATCCTCCCCTACAGCTTGTGATGTTGACTGGAGAAAAACATTACTTAATCTATCTATGTCGATCGCAAAATTTTTCTGCTCAGTAAGATAAAAAAGCAATGACCGCTTTTTAACTTGTTGGTTGTAAGGTTTTAATGAGGATTTCACTTCCACACCAGTTTTCTGATATTGCACAATACGAGTGAAGCGTATTTGTAAGATATTCAGCCATTTTGAAGTACAAAAGATTGACGGCATATGCTTTTAGGTAAATGATACATGATATATTTACATTAAAATGCGGTACTACAATTATTGAAGTTTTTATTTGTTTTTGTTCTTTTATCTTTACAGAAATGGAGCAAAGTCACATGATGATATGATGCAAATAATCCATAGCAGACTTCAATGGCTCAATAACCCAATCTTCTCTGAACAAGAAAAACAGCAGACCGTAAAGTTACAGATTGAGCGCATGTCTCGAATCCTACAGGTTAGCCGAAAAATCTGCATTCCTGCCCGCGAGAGTCTAATTTGGTTTTAGTTTGGTAAAAAAATATTTGATTGATATGGGTAATCTATATACACACCACCTTAGTATTTTGGTTGTGTTTCAGATGGCGGCAATGCGATTTTGATAATGTAGTGCCACTAACTTGCATTGCAGCCATCTGAGCACTTTGACCAACACCATATACTTGTGCTCACAACTCACACCACTGTATAATGGTGTGTCTAATACTGGCCCAACGTTGTAATATCGGAATCAGAATTTTCACTACGTATACAGTATTGTCGAAATGACCTTATTAACTTCCATCGCTGTCTGTTAAGTCCTTTGAAAGTGTCATTGACCACATCACTTTAAAGACTACCCAAAGACCAACGCATGTTATAGTCAGGAAGTGCAATATAAGAAACATGCACTGTCGCATATTCGACCCACTTGGGGCCAAATACCCAAGCAGAACGGACGCCTCTCTTTTTCTCATTATCACTCATGTTTATTTTGGATGGAGTTAACTTCTTCCTGTTGAGGAAGAAGGCAACTCCATACGAAAAGTCTTTTGTTTATCTAATCAAATTTATACACATTTGTTTTTAAACTTTGTTACGTAAAGGAGTAAACTCAATTTATTAATGACTCATAGTTGAGATGCCTCTTCGACATTAAAATCAATTTGTATTCTTGAATAATAAGTTAGATACCAGAAAAGCAATATATACCATACCAGAAAAACATGCTCCAAGGGCTCTCCAACAAGAACTGCCCTCTTTTGTTCCCCCGCCCTTTTATATCATCGGGGCTGTTAAAAAATGCACCTTACAACATCAAAAAGTAATCTGATTGGTTTAAACACTTGAACAATTAAAAACGTGGGTTTTATAACATTTCCACAATTCAAATGACATAACAAATTATTCAATAAGCTAAGACAATTCCAAAATTCAAATGACAATAAATTATCCAATTAGCTAAAATATTTCCACAATTCGAATGATATAACAAATTACTCAATTAGCTAAAAAGTTTCCGTTGCATCTCATATCTCATCTCTAATAAAACTGTTATTCAATATGTTGTATAGTAGTCAACCTGCTATTCAATGAGTTAGGACATTATACAATGAATTAGCAGGTTTAGTGTAATTGCTTTTGTTTACACAATATGAGTGAGCTGTGACGATGTTATCTCACAGCACTTTCTGGAGACTGTGACATCATAATGCAGAGAACGAGAGTTACCTTCCCTTATAGGGTCACTTTTTCCACCGTCATTCATACTAAAAAAGCATTGCATTTTTTACCATGCGAATCTGACATAAATGTATCATAGGTAACCGTCTGACTAAAACATGCATTGGTCTTTGGGTAGCCTGAAGCAGTTTTAGTAAATTTTTATTCAGGGATGTCAGCGCCTCCCAGAAGCAAAGAGTGAGCAGAATGGTATACCAGCTCACCAGGTGTTTTTTTCATTTCGTAACGTCACATGGTGCAGTGTACCGAAGACTGGAACTAGCAACAACCTCCGCCTAGTCTGCCTGATGATAGGTTCAAACTGCACAGATAAGATCCCCACTGCCCATGGAGGAGAACATGAGTTTGTTCGTAGGTATGTACAAAAACAGATATATAACCCCAACCCTAAACCCTAAAGCCAAACCCATAACCCCAAGCACAAAACCCCAAACCTTGAACTTCAAACCCCTAGAAGGAAAGCATGCAAGTTTGTTCGTGGGTATGTAAAAAAACAGATATCCTGTGGTGCTTTCATTTCATTAGATGACGATAAGAGCTTACATTTACAGCTTTGCCTCACAACTGAAAACTGGTTAAAAGAGTTGATAGAAATTCATTTCCATACAATGTTAGGATTAACACTTCATGACAGTGACAAGATACGCTATCAGCTCCAATGACTCCTCTTTGGACCCCAGGGGGTTTCCAACCTATATTCAAACTCAACAAAATTGGTGCATCATCAGCCTCACCCTAGACACAAGTAGCGTTTAGTATTCCACGTATTGAGATGCGGCATACGATCGCCTCTTTGATATATATACATATATATATACATATCTTGGGATGATTTCTGGGATGGTAGTTTGATAATATCGGGTTAGATTACCCCCCCTCCCTACTTTCTGCTTTGGCGCTATTCTATCTCCAGCCGTCATTTAATTCATCATCAGATATTGGAATGGATTATAGATTTATCTTTCATCAAAATTATTTTAAATTAAATGCACTTTAATTGTTCACACATGGCACTCAGCGCCATTATTTATTTGGCGGGACACCATCATTGCCAAGTTGTGGGGCTCCCTGCACACAATGCTGTCTTTAATTTCTTCAGAGAAAATAGAGTAATCTTCAATTTACAAACTTTAATCTTCTGAATTAATTCTTCGCAACTACTGGACTCGACATAAAACTGCCGTACCTAAATGACTGTGAGAACTGAGCCAGCAAGTTTGATAGTTAATGAATGTGATCACTTTTCTCTAGACAAACAATGCACCTGGTGGGGCTCGAACCCAGGATCCTGTGATCCAAAACACTGATGGTTTTTGGTTTGTCGTTGTGTGGAGATGTCTGTTCAAACCAACAAACCTAACTTGAGTAGGTAACTCCAAGTTGTTGAGCTGAATCTAGTCTACTTGAAATGGGGAAATCTTCTATTGATTTTTCATTTGAATCTTTTCTTCAATTTTAAACCACTCTTCAATTTTCAGTAAAATACTCGGGGAGCCCAGTTGTTCAATCATTGTTTCATTAAATTTCCCAGTTCCTGACCTATTGAGGCTACATGAATACCTTGTAATGATACATGCGAGTTAAGATAACTGCAGAAACATAAAAACACGTAATTATAATATATATAAAATATAATAAAAAATATATTATATATAATACATTTATAATATATAATATTCGTTTTTTTCTGACAGATTTGTCCAGCGAGTCTCGTATATGCACATTGACAAGCAAGCTTTCACCTATGCGTTTGTGAGGAATCCCTGGGAGAGACTTGTGAGTACCTATATACAGAAGTTCCTATACAGCGACGAGTACCTTGGAGTATGCTATGTGAAATCTAAACATCTCCAGTTTCACAAGTGAGTAGAAAAATAATACAATAATACTCCAGTTGGAAAGTGAGAGATGTTTGATGTTTGTGTCTAAATACATATGGTATAGAGAAAGGAAACGTGATACGTTAAGATTCACAAAAATCAGAAAATGTAAGAATGAATCGAAATGTTTTGGTTGGGTTCAGCAGTGCGTGTTTGATTTTAATTTCTTGCTGTCAAAAACAATCATGAGTCACAATCATAGACACTGTATATAGCTGACGTGAGGCACTTAATTATGGTGACGCGACGTCACTGGAGGGTGTAGAAACAGTGATTTTTACTCACAGCTATCATTGATTTACCTGTCCCAGCTCTGGTTAAATGCTGATAACTCAATTGGCTTCAATTGGAATTTAAGTTTGAAAATTGCAATAGACTCAGCAGCTTCTGGCGATCATTTTGATTGTCTATTTAGTTTCGTAGCTTAAATATTATAAAAAAAAAGCAAACTATTGAAAACGGTGCATAGACTCAAGGCTATAATTTTTTTGCAGTTTCAGCTCTGATTTAAAGTTTATTTCCTTATCAATTTCAATGGGATTTTAAGTTTGAAAATTGCAATAGATTCAGTAGCTTGTGGAGTTCATTTTGATGGTCTGTTCTGCCTTGTAGCTCAAGTATAACCAGGAAGTTCAGGACTCTCTTCCTTGGAATAACTGAGGAAGCAAGAAATTGAATTACTTGGTGAATACACAATTACCAAAGAAATAACTATTTTCATCTTTGGTTTTTTTCAATGTTTTTTGCTCATTTTGAGCCTGCATACACAATACAATAATAAATGTCATGTCCTTAGACAAAATATCCACCAACATTATGGAAACGTGACCAACAGGGACAGTGGGAAGTAAACAAGTCAAGGCCGGACCTCACAAAGCTTCAAATAAAATTGAAGTTCATAGTAGATGATATTCTGTGTAGCTAATATAATGGTCACTTTGGTGGGTCAAAAGTAAAGGCAGACCTCCTGCCCCGACAGCATACTCCTTGTTCTTACCTTAAATTAGCAGCCTGATGAAACAAGCAATAGCTAAATCCGGTAATTAAGGAAATCATAATACATCAATTCTGACAACGAAACACAATCATTCGAACTTTTGAAATACATAGGTTTATTGTGGTCTGCTGGAGTCAGCAATAGAGCAACAGATTTCTAGATTTCTGAGTACACAGCACTCATCAAGCTAAGCACTATTTGTTCACAATGGATAAGCCAGGCCAGAGCGGATCTTCCGAACCACCAGTATGTAACTGTGATACAATGACTATACTTTCCTTTGCCTGCTAGGTATTTTCCATGCTTGTTCTGTTATACCAAGGAGGAAAGTCCTTAACTCCCTGGTTATACCTGAGCTACAAGGCTGAACAGACCTTCAAAATGAGCCCCACAAGCTGCTGAGTCTATTGCAATTTTTAAAATTAAAATCCCATTAAAATTGATTAGGAATTAAACTCTAAATCAGGGTTGAAACTGCAAAACAAATTATAGCTTAAGTCTATGCACCGTTTTCAATAGCTTGCTTATTTGATAATGTTTAAGCAACGAAGCTAAACAGACTATCAAAATGATCATCAGAAGCTGCTGAGTCTATTGCAATTTTCAAACTTAAATTTCGATTGAAGCCAATTGAGTTATCAACATTTGACCAGAGCTGGGACAGGTAAATCAATGATGGCTTTGAGTAAAAATCACTGTTTCTACACCCTCCAGTGACGTCGCGTCACCATAATTAAGTGCCTCACTGCCAATAATGCTCCGTATACAGTGTCCTGTCTAGGTTTATTATTAAGTCTATGGTCACAATCAAATTGAGCATGCATTGCAATTCAAAATCAGAGCAGTTTAATCTGGATGGGTTTACATGTGCATGTTGATCCTTCTTATTGCCTGGGACCTTTTCTAATCTTCTTTCAATTTGGTTATGTATAATTCAGGAAATCTAGTGTGATATTCTTAAGAGAAGTTGACACTTAATGCAATTAATGTTTTCGAATCCTTTTTCGCAAATAGTGGTAAAAATATAAATAGCTTCCATGATTTCTAAAAATAGGGCGAAGATGGCTGCTAACGAAACATGGACATTTAGAGATTTCCTGACTCGTTGTGTGATTGGTGAATATGAAAGAGTAGGCCTCCATCGGATGGAGCCTCACTGGAGGCCTCAATACTCGTTCTCCGAAATGTGTGATGCTAATTACAGCTACATAGGTGAGTAGGGATCAGAGATAGCTCAGTGTTAGGGGCAGCTGATTTGGGATCGTAAGGTCCTCGGTTCAAGCCCCATTCACCATTCACCCTAGCCGACCTGGATTGATTTATGGATAAAGGGTTTGCCATATTGCCAGTACCATTGTCTATGGCCAGTACCTTCAAACATGAAGTCGGGGACCATCCTTGAAAACAAAACAAAACAGGAGTACTGAGCTTATTTGATAATATAATCAACAGAACCACAATATTCAGAACTAGCAAAATGAATATCTTGTTAAGTCAGCAAAAACTGTTAATGTCCCGTAAATGTCTTTGCTTTCGATTTGGTAGATTTAGAGCTAGAAAACCGCCCGTTTCCAATTTCAGGTACTACTGATACATACAATGACGACATGGGAATTCTGCTAAAGATGTATGGAGTAGAGAAACCTCAGAGTTTGCTAGAAGCTTCTTTTAAACATCGCAAGCCGAACGAGCAATCTGGTGTTACGAAGTTATCCTATGGTGATTATTGGAAGACTATAGAATCAGAGCTTATCAAAAAACTTCAAACGATTTATCAAAGGGACTTTTTATATTTTGGCTTTCCAAGCAATCCTATATAGCCAGTTGGCGTAAAAATAGCCTGGAGCTACATTTTGTATAGTGGTAGAAATTACCCCCCTTTTTCATTTTTCCTAATTGGTAACAATAAAACAAAATGATTGGTGGTGTGATGAATACATTATTTCATATGTCAAACTATAAGAATATACAGTTCAGAGTTAATTGGTAATCAAAATATAAATTGTGTTATAAAATAATAGGGAATGTGGTACCTTACAGTTTTGATGAACAAATCACCACTGGTCTAAGATTTAAGGATAAGTTCAGCGGTATTATACCACTCCAAATGTGAATTGTAGCCCCAGGCATACTTCTTCGAGGTGCCCGATCTTTACTAGCGCAGGGAATAGTTGGGTCCTAAGATACAAGCAGAACATACCAGAGCATGAGGTCACCTGACTTACACAGTTGCAGAGAATAGTTAGGTCTTCCTGCCCGATCAGAGCAAACCAGCATAAAAGGTTAACTTAGAGAAAAGAGGATCTTCACCAAGAATAATGTATCTTCATACGTGAGTCTATATAAGGAAATAGGTAATAACTCTTGAGTAGAAAAATGTGAGCATTCATTCAAGATATGCAAGATTATCTCCCAATTCATAGACTGTGAACAAGATTCAGAAATATCTGGGCATAAGCATGATTCACGCAACTGGCTTTCACTCAACAGCCACTAGGAATAAGAATGTGTCAATGTAATACTTCTTGCAGTATGAATCAGAGTTGTATTTCCTTGTAAAAAAAGAAGACAACTTGCTACAAATTATTCCTCTAAAAAATTGATTTTACAAATAAACGCTTGTATTTATGGTATGGGGTGTTTATGCCTAGTGCTGAATAGGCCCATCAAGCTCCCTCTTCTATCAACTTCAGAAAATTGTAAATGTTGATTAATAATTTTACGAATTTTATTTCGGTATATTTTATTCAAAGAACCACTAAATTTAAAAAGTAAATGATGGCATCATGTCATTTGTTATAATCATAAGTAGGCTTGGTGAGATTCTCTGATGAATTATACAACACAGTTTGCTAAAATCTTACCCATTACTGTTCGTACTGAATGTATGTGTAACACTGCCTATTTAAATACCAGGTATTTATTGCAAAATGATGACTATCCAATGAGAGGGAGTTCATTGGACTATCTGTGCTGAACTTCGATAATTTGCTTTCATTGTGATTCATTTTCAAGACCAGAGCAATATTTATAATTTTGATTCCACAGTCATTCTTGACCTCTCCTCACTATCAAGTTTTATTGTAAGGGTATTAGAATTTCTCTCCTGCTGTTTTAGCCGTTCCTTAACCACTCTATATGCACTCTCAAGTTTTTTCCGCCTGAAATCACAATAGAAAAATAATCAAAGTACTCATTAATGGCTCTGATATGCAATATGCAATTTATCAGAGTGAATTATCACAAGAGTAGTGCAGTAATTGCTTCCAAATTACAGCATTTGCAGTCAACCTCTCAACCAATCAACAGCAAGTTTTTCCATCCTCTTCTTCTGCCAAAGCCTTTAATTCGATCTCTAGATTCAATGTTCCAGCCCCAAGCACCCTCGGGTGTAAATAATTCCATACTTCTTAATTCTCTGACGGACTTCTAAAACTCGGTTCCAGTATTTCTCCTTCACCTTTGCCCTGAATGGCTCCAGTATCGTAGCGTAGACAACTATTGGTGACAACGCAGCGTATGTCAGCGAGAATGCAATGGCCACCACATGGACAGTTTCCACTAATTCCAAATAGATCCTGTGAGGATGAAACAAATCAGCTGTAGCACGTAAAAGAGTTTTTGATTTGCCGATAGGTCTTCAGAAGATTTAATGGTAAAGCAAAAAACAATCCCAGAAATATTATGAAAGATATGATTGGTTAGCCATTGTGTTGGCTCTGATTTGTTGGTTGGGACCAATCAGAACCAACACATTTCCCAAAAATCCTTGTGTACTGATGGAAGAATCAAGTATTCAAATAATTCACATCGTTCGTTTTACCGTGCTAAAGAGGCGACCCAAACGCAGAGGTGCTTCAGGAGTTGAAACTTTCGTTTTGAAAATTGTACAGATAATCTGTCATTGTCGCGTAACACAAACAAGAGAACTTTGGTAGGTTAGATAATTTAACTGGTCATAGCAAGCCAAGCAATTGGTCAGGGTTGAATCAACAGCAAGGACAACTTTTAGTTCCCTAACTCGATAAATATAAAAAGATATTCACTGTTTAATATCGGGAACTGTGTAGAGTGCTTTCTTTGTTATGCTATACAAGGCTCCAGGTACAAGTAGAATATAAAATAGAAGGATCCTTTTATCGAGCTCGGTCGTTATCCCATCTCGTGTCTTCACTCTACAATAAACAGATAAAATGGCATCATCTCTGAGAATATTACTACAGTGTAAGTCTGGGTAAACTTTGTGGAAACACTTTGCAGATAACTTTGAGGGAAAACTTTTAGGGAAAACTTTGAGGGAAAACTTCACATGCTTAGCATGCTATAAGAATATATTAGCAGATTGAAGTTGTAAAGATGATATCAAATGTACGTACCACTGTGAAAACATCGGCCTCCCACCTAACGGCAACTTTCCTAAGTGCGCAAAGGGCTTAAAGTTGATTAACTATTAGAATAATATCACAGAGTAAGGATATGTGTAAGGATATCACAGAGTAAGAGTCAGGATATATCCTTACTCTGTGATAATATCAACAGGTTGTTAGCACGCTGACATTGAGACTACACTATTATCAAGTGTATCTCTGATAGTTAGAGTCAATTTAGTACGAGTTCCTAACACGTACCCCCCCCCCCACTAATTAATAAAATCACAGAGTAAGGATAAGCAGAGGGGACACTTCAATGATCGTTATAGTGCCTGCGGTTTTTGATTCACTGGGGGAAAATTGTGCACAGCTGGATGCCAAAAACTCATTATCTCTATATGTTATAATGGCATTTTTCTTGCAGACATCCCTACCTTTGATGGGCCATAATTCATTCTGTATTTATCCTAAAGACTGATTTCCAACTTTGCTGGAATGTCCAAGCTTCAAGCTATACACCATATTATTGTCATTTTTTGCTAGGATTCATAGGCTAAGAGTAATCCAGGTTTTTGAAATGAGTTTTGTCATATAGATTTACATGTGACAATTGATAGACGGCTGGTCATCAAAATTAGGAAATGTCCGTGCATTGACCTAAGCCCTATGTAAATCTATATGATAAAACTCATTTTAAAAACCTGGATTACTCATAGCCCATGTATCCTAGCAAAAAATGACAATAATATGGTGTATAGCTCGAAGATTGGACATTTCAGAAAAGTTAGAAATCAGTCTTTAGGATAAATACAGAATGAATTATGACCTATCAAAGGTGGCTATGTCTGCATGACAAAACTCCACTGTAACTTATATATATTCTGAAATTGGCAGGTGGCCAGATTGATGAATTTCCCCCAGTGGATAAAAACCGCAGGCACTATAACGATCATTGAAGTGTCCCCTCTGCTTATCCTTACTCTGTGATAAAATTGAAGCAAGGTCATTACACCAAGTTTCTTGTGATGGTACTCATGCTCAGTGAATTAATCTCTATCGATCAGAGATATACATGCAATAGTGCATCATGTGATCAGTGTGGTTTGTTAGCAAAATCGATGACAGTGTGTAAAGTAGTCACCTTTCTCTCATGATATCCTGTTTAGTATCACCAGCAGGCCTCTCAGACCTTCTCAATACGTGATGTGTTTTATAAGTTAACTTAGCCAGCCATATGAACGGTATGATATAATAGAGTAAGGTCATTGCTCCAACTTTGTACACTAATTCATATATCACATTCTCACCTGTATACAAGAAAGGAAAACAAAACGTAGGTCAGCATTAGGTGCCTATGACATTACCCATCGCCTTGGCAGGCTGTTTGGGGTAGGGGGACCACCCACCTTCGACTGCCTGCCCAGGCTGACATTTCCCTCATTTTGTTTCTATCCTAATTTCCCTACCTGCCAGACCAAAAAGTGTGATCTGATCAAACGCTAGCAATTGTATAAAATATTGCAAATTCATGGTTTCATCTGTCTAGCGTCCCTATAATAAGGGACAAATCCTGACACAAACAAATTGGATGAATATGAGAGTTTGCGGTACTCTCTACTGACAGTGAATGCAGATGTATCCTTAATAATATATCAGTACGAGGCTGTAGGAAAATAATTCCTTATGTAATTGTATGTAGAAGTGCCTGTATTTTGCTTCTTTTCTACAATCCGGTCACATTCCATATTCTATTCAATTGCACTACACGCCAACTGAAAATATGCCATTTCCAAATATTTATGCCTATGGATTAAAATGGCTTACCAAGTCCATTGGGTTCACTTTGAACAAGAATCTGTCCTGGGTTACAAGGATCAGCTCGGACCTTCATCTCAGAGTCAAAGAACTTTGGTAAGCTAACAATGACAGCCAGGGCAGTCAGAAGTCGTAACTCGTCTCTTACTGCCTTCGTTGTGCACCTGATGGTAGTTTAAACTTGTAGAGATGAAAACCACACTGGGGGATCTATGCCATTAGAGTAATATTGTTACCCAGGTTATAATGTTACTTGGGCGGTGAAAAACTTGAAATCTTCAGCCTACTCTTCATACACAGGGAGGCTCCATCCGTAACCTTAATGCTCAGACAGCTGTAATGCCAGTTGGTGGTATAACGAGGTGATTTTGAGTGGTTGCTTATATTTTGCCACAAACTCGCAGTACACAGTAATTTAGAGGTAATTGTGCAGCACTCACTTTTCCGCCCTTGGTTTATCCCATTTTGCAACCAAAATATGTCTGATACGATTCAACCAGAGAAATATCCAAATCATGAGAAGTTCACATATCTCATTACATGTAGTGAAGAAAGGTGTAACATATGGCTTGGCCACTTCATACAGCTCAAATTGACCTGCAAAATTGATAAGAGAAGATACAAAGAGAAAGATTATAGAATTACTTCACCAGAACATTTGTACAATTGATTGTATGGTTGTAAGATGAAACCTCAAAACACTTCTTTGATATTTCTTTGGACTCTGCATGAATCAAGCAGTCCATGTGTTCTACTGTCGGTTGGTTTAGTGTATAAAATAATTAAGTACCCTTATGTTTGAACATAGACGACCTTACTACATGCTTGTTATTTGGCAAACTATATCATCAGTTTAGTAGAAATTTATCATATATGCATTGCTGAGTGAGAAAGAGCATATGTTGTGACCCAAGAAATAGATAGGCAATGTGTTGCTTCTGATTGGCTGGTGGGTTTTCCCCACCCAACAGCCAATCATATCAGATCCAACACATTGGCTACAAGGTAGAGAGAATAAGCAGAGGTAAGTCCACACATACCCGTATAAGGATGAAAGTTGGCTACGGGATAGAGAGGAATTAGGAATATTAGGTAAGCTATGATGGCCACAATCTCAGCACTCATTGCAGCTCTCATTGGTGACACCTGTAACATAATAAATGATTTACTACACACATTATGCCAGCTATGTATATACATAAATTTGCGGAACGGCATTTGTGTCTAAGTAAAACATCCAGACCAGGTGAGGAGTTGTCTTACCTTGTAACGAGAGTGGACAACTATTAGTGTTTTGTTGCCTACAGGGATACAGAACCGAAGCCGTTGGGAATATATCACTCCATCTCAGCATCTTATAGTTGTTATTTGTGAATCAATCAAACGTTTAATAGCTCAAAATAGTCACTTGAGAGTGGATTTGCAGATATTTGCTGATCACTTGGGTGGTGATGGCCGATCGCTCTCAATATGTTTGAGAAGAGACCCACAAGGTCCTATATTCTCACTCTAGGTTAGCTGTGTTATAACTGATAGTTTTTAATTCATTGATTCTCATATATGGGGAGAACACACTTTTACCTGAAAGTACTGGATGACTGCCAGTATGGAGATGTTTGAAAGAAGTCCAATTACGATCAACAGACCAAATAGAATGGTCTTGGTCACGTAATTTATATACGCATGAGCCAGCTCATCATGCTGTGTCTCTTTGTTTCCTGAAAACAGCATATGTCATTGTGTGAGAGCAGGATTTCATCATACTGTTGCCCTACTTATCACAACGCTCACCACATTAAATACAACACCACACAGCCTACTGCTCACCCCACCACTTAAAGTACTCACCACACAAAACGACATCATACCACTGACCATATACAACATCACACAGCACATATCACGCACCACACACCACACATCACGCTCTCGACATCACACAAACCCAGGAAGTGGTGTGAAGCTTTGTTTTTTTTGAGAATTCCTCAAATCCATAAGAAGTCTGTAACATTGTTCCATCAATTTTAAAATATGTAAATAGAATATTTTAAAAAATACTGGCAACAGATAAGTTACAAGGACTTTACCTGCCGAATCAGGAGGGCAATGAAGAATTCGGTCCTCTTGCTTAAATTTCTCATCATCAACATCGTCCATATCCATACCCCATTGTCCATTATCGTTGAGGTTACCGAAGGGTGGAGTTGTCTTCTCTGAACCCTTATCCCATTGCAATGCAGCGCACGTGGCAGTGAGCGACAGGATAAGGATTATACGACAGAACATCATGTGTGGCATCACCATTCTTTGTTTTAGTTTAATGACCATGACAACAGCCAGTAGCAGCTCAGATCACTGCAATTTTAATTTTGACCCTGTTACAGAAAAAGTTCAGTTCTGCAAGGGCAGTAGCCGGTTTAATGAAAGAATCATAGTAGAGGGTTTGTTGCTGCAGGCCATGTCACGTGCTAAGACAAATTTTAGGTATTAGTCCGACCCAATACTCTGGTGTTGCTGTTTGCTAAGAAACAGAAGATTGGGCTGCCCCTAAAGAGGGACGCAAAGTGCCCCAATCCTCATACTGAGAATGTGATACATTCTAAAAAACTAGAATGCATCCTAGAGGTGAGGCCATAGAGGACCTCCTAATCATAAGTGTGCAGCAAGCTGCCAAAAACTGAGCTGGCACTAATCGGCCATTGGCAGTGACACTTTGATCTTAGCCAATAGGCCGAGAAGCGAGAAGCGAGAATACTCTGGTGTTCTGAGACGTGCTGTATGGGAAATGTCTTACACTTACTCACTCGCTGTAATTCTTAATCACTACTATCACAACACCACAATGTGCAGCTCCAAAAAGCTAGGTTAGCTCGTTGGAGAATTGTTCGATAGTTAAAGCTATAACACCCTCAACAACAGGATATAAATGGACTAGCGATTAAACAATACATACTCACATATCTAAAAGGTTGTCATTTGCCCTAGGAATGTAGAACCAGTCAAGAAAGGAGAACTCCCATTATAGAAGTTATTGCTGTCATTGAAAACTGCCACAAACCGAATCAGAAGATGGGGTACAACCAAAAACAAGAGATAGGCAGAGTACAGAACTTCTATGCAGCGTTCGACCGTCATAATGTGATTATTGTGATCGCCGTGGTGGAGTTAAACTCAATAATAGACAAAGTTCTGTACAATAATTTAGACACCGAGTTTACACGCAAACTGTAATCCTACCTATTGTTAACTCCTGTTGCTTGAAAAGTGTTAATAAAAAAAGGACAGTTGCTGCTATTTAGTGGAGATTGTTCGTTTTACAGGAATTTTCTAATCAAAGGATCACAAAGCTGTTGGTAGATTATAAATCACTCTTTAATTGTCTGATTGTAAGTCAATCAGTTTAGCAGATAATCCCTGAGGTGGCTCTATTCTAGAAAGATAATTTGGATGGGATTAATTAGACTTTTCAGTGTCATTTCCACTCATAGTTGTATCTCAGTCGTGATAGTTTAGGAATTCAATCTGTTTCTCTTTCAGGGATAACAATTAAATCAACAGTAATTGAAAGAAATGAGTAAATATTGCAGAAGTGAAACAAATAGCATCAGATAAGCATGTAGCTCTTGGAGAAAATTAAATAAAAAAATATGATATTGGTATAAAAAGTGCTAAGCAAGAGATCATATTACAATTTACAACTTTTCTTAGAACTATATCAAGTATTGTCTTAGTTTGAGCCACAGCCCGACGACCGCTGTCTAAGCAGGCCCAAACATATGTTCTGCTCCCGCGATGTCATCAGGGGTGAGTTGATGCCTGGTAGGGCCGTAGAAAGCATACATCACAGCCGAGGGTACATCTGAGTGAGCGAAGCCGAGTGAATGTCCTAGCTCATGCAGAGACACTGTACGATAGCTGAATCCTGAAAAAAATCAAAAGTGAATATCGGTGAATAATTAATTTTACATGACATCACTGAATTTCTGATTTAAGCTATAAAACCGAGGCTACCACACATAATAAATCTTAACAAAGTCCCTCTGAAACCCTCTTAACATATTCATCTAAATTTTCGTTACCCTAATATGGACCTATGGGTTTAATAATGTACGAGGTCAGAAAGCAGGCAGATAGACGTCAGATTAACAATTTCTGTTTTCAACTCTGCAGATAAAATTTTTTTCTGTTAATCACTGAGCTTATTCTGAACCTATAGAACCTGAATTTCGAATCTATATTGGAGCAGCATGTTACAGCTGAGAACTCACTTTGTGGTTTTGTCCTGTGATACTCGGCCCAGATCTCTGTATCATCAAAGAACATATCACCATTGGTGGGTAGAGCAGCATACGCTAGCACTCCGTACCGCTTGAATGGTTGTCCTAAAGCATCGTATCTGGTGTGGTAGATTTTTATCTCAGGAGAAGCTATGTGACTCCCAAAAGGGTGAAAAGTCAATCTTATGTCTGCGGCATCGGCCCATTCCTGAATGAATATATAAATAATAATCTATGAATGATAATAATACACTTATTGTCAGCAACGATTCATCATTTCTAAATTGTTATTCGAAGTCAATTAGGTGGTTAACAATTCATAGCTAATTGAATTTTTCTTTTTTGAAACTGTTTTTTGAATCAAATACCCTATTTCAAAATATCGTAACTTTGTTCTGCTCAGCTTCAGTCTTGCTGGTCAAAATGTTTTCAGTAGTTCATGACCGGCATCAATAATTCCAGATGATAGGGGCTTTACTATTTTGGGAATAGCAACCCGTTTTCCCATTTCAAGAATAACAGTTAGTTACAGCAAGTGTTCTTACTCTTTGGTTGCATTAGGACACTTTTACTTCCAGAATCCAACCTAATGTATCACAGACCATACAAACAATAAATTCCCTCTTAAGTCCCTTCAAAGCCCAAATTCTCTCTAAAGTTCCACACCTGACTAACATACTATTCACTTACATCAACAGCCCACTGCATCACAGCTTCCTGATTGGCTATCGGTAAATCTTTTGTGTAATTCGCAAACTGCACATCTATCTCCTGAGACCTTGGCCATCGCCGGCTGACTAGAATAAACCTACGGTGTCTCCTTCCATCGGTTATAAAATCACTCTGCCCACAGCGCGTAGTCGACATCTTTCTCAAGGTGGCTGAGTCTAATAGTCCTACAACAGAACCAGTAAGCATTGGGGATAGTAAAATTTCATTATTTTCTTGTTGAATGTTTTAATCGTTAGCGATTTGCTTTAATACATTCATCCCAGAACATGCACAGTTTCCAACTCCATGCAGGACCGCGCAGGGCTGGTCTTTCTACAATTAGAATAATCCATTCATCCAAAATAAATTACTGGAGGGCAATGTCACTATTTACTTTGCTATGTATCAGGATGTTGCATGCGGTTTGTGCCACACTTCCAGTGAAGTTTCTCCATAGAAGAGAAAATTAATATGAAATAAAACCCATCCTCCACAGGTTATGGTTACATTAACATAAACTGATTTTCCGTTGCTGAGCAAATACAGTCAAAAAATGAGCGCATAACAAGTAAAATAACAGTTATGCATCACAGCGAAAAAGTTATATTATTTAAATCGCATTCACATTTTGATATCACAAAACATCAGAATGCTGCTGCCGAGATGTTGTGCTTACCTGTTGCAGGTATTTTGGCGTATTGTTGCATTTTAGTTATGGCTCTCCTGAATGCTGCTATAGTTCTCCCTGATTTTATATTTGCTGTCGGACGGAGCATGTACCCAAACTCGACTAACCAACTGTAAAATAACTTAAACTTAAATAACTTAAATTTGTAAAACACCACTAGCCATGCAAGGTGTTACGGTTTACAGCGTCACCACTCACCACTTATAAGAAAGACTAGAACAAGGCCTCATGTAGCCAACGATCTCTTTTGCATCAGATCCCTAAACTATGCACAACTCATCACTGAGTTATCTTTCTTACCCAATAGCCTTTGTAATGGCTGCCGTTGATTGGGTGTGGTACGGTGAATTAGCGCTTAGTGTTATCTGTGATGGTGCAGCTACAGTGTCATCTATTGTTTTGTATGTGGAGACAACTCCTTGCTTTGGAACTGTAGCGGCAGCTGCAGAAACGGGCTGATTTGGAATTTTCCCAACAGAAATTACTGCTCCATTGATATAGTTGATGACGGCTATATCCAACACAATCCAAACAATCATCTTGTATCCTAATGTTTTCATATTCATCTCGATTGTCTTTGTTTGAGTGACTATTGAAATTAAAAACATAATAATTATAATATAAGACAATAATCATCAGTTAAATTATTCTAGAAATGGAGCTGCTGGCTATGGTAGAGATGGAGCATCAGTCTTTGCTGTTGATACAAAAAAGCAGCTTTTATATTGCAGTGCCGGACGGTGTAGTTCAGTGAGTCAACCTGAAAAACGGCAGGATTTTGCGTACGTATAGGTTTTTCTCTCATTGACTTGATTCTGATTATGGAAATTTCCTTGTAAATATGCAAAAATTTCATTAATTTTAACAAAAACGCATTGGCTTCCTGAATTAAGTAGCTTGAGTCAACAAAAGCAATCCAGACAGTGAATACTTTTTTTTTATTTTTTTGGTTTTTTTAATACATGAAAACATTGGGACTGGATTTTTAACAGTCAACAAAAGCAATACGGACAGTAAATACTTTTTTTATTTTTTGTTCTTTTTTTTTTTTTTTAATATATGAAAACATTGGGACTGCTTTTTTACAGAAAATTAGTAAAATGGCATTGCATTGCATTAACAACTAATGATTATGATTTAGTGAAGAAAAATATCCAAAACATCGACTGCTTAATACAAGGAAACAAGTATACGATATGGAAACAATTTGTTCTGCAGATGTTGGAGACCTTGCCCCTGGAGTCGCATCTAAATGAAGTCTAAGATAAAATGTACCGGTAGTCAAGGGCACAAGAGCAGAAACAGATTCTGAAGTTTTACAGAAAGTCCCGGTCGGTCGACAATCTCACCTATTTATGTCTGTGGTTGTCACCTAGCAACTCAATATGACAGACCACACCCGTCCCAAGAATATTCATCAATATCATCTTAGTTTGAGACTTTTCTGACTGAGAATTTTTTGCATGATGGGGCATGACACAAACTAAAACACTAGAACGCTGTCAGAATTATAATTACTTTCATGTTTCTACATAATGTCGTATCCAAAATCAAGGACTCTTAGTCAATATGGCAAATTGCAGCCTTCCACAATATAACCAGGTCATATGGTTGTACCATTTGATGGTTTAAATATACCAACCAATTTTCAGCCATCAATCTCCACCACCACAGCCACCATACTGCTTCAATCACCTGAACTATTGACACAAAATAGCAGTGCTTTGGTGAATAGCGCAACGCCAAATGATGCAAATTAGTTTTAATTTTAATTAACATCTTCCTTGTATCAAGAGCTTTCAAACGGTATACAGAAAGTCAATATTTGCTGACCCCCCCCTGTGTCTCTACCTTAAACAAGCGACAAGCCTAGAAAGCTCCGCATTAATGAGCTGCAATCTCACTATCGGTTAAATACTATCTAGATACTCTCCATAATCATTAGAAAACCCACACCAAGGAAAACAGTGCTATGTTTTTTGCAGATGAAAACAAATTGTTAATGATAAGAGTTATCATTAATTAACAATCATGTTAATTAATAATGGTAATTTAAACATTAAGTAAGTCATAAAACTTATATGACAGTAATGATTATTGTTATGTCCACAGCAGACTAACAGCAACATGGAAGTAGTAGATGTAATGTATGCATGCATCAATGGAACTGAACGTTCTCAATTTATTATACAAATTTTTGATTGATTGATTGATGTTTTGGCCCCCAGCACCATTGGGTGTATCTACTTCCTCCATGGACTTAATTAAAACCAATCTTGCCAGTCAAACATTGCCAAATAAATATTTCAGACACTGGAAAAGAAGATATGGTCTCTGTAAATCGGTCAGATTTTGTTTTCCTTAACTGTAAAGAAACTTTATAATGTTTTCATATCTTAATTCACTCACATGAGTCGAAACTGTGTCTTCTTAGCTGGGCTGGTGTTAATCCGCAGTACTAACATGTCATTATCATAATGATAGCTGGAGTTTTCAGAATGACAGGTGAAGTTTTCAGCAGATTCCTGATACCCTGTAAAGCACTTGCTACCGCTTGGCATAGCAAGTAGGATATGGTACCCAGCTCCATTGGCATTTTAGGCGAGCTACAGACAGAGCAAACTTAGCATAATTTATTCACGGTCATTCAATCATGACAGATCGATAATAATGAGATTTCGGTTATGTTCATGGTTATATGAGAAAAGGTTTGTCTTCATTTATTTTTGTGATCTCCTTATTCTTAGTCTTACTATTTCCATGCGATTTGAAGCCGAACTCACATGGTAGTGGTACCTCACCTCCTAAGTTAATTTAACGTTTCTCTCAGCGCCTGTCATCCCAAGAATAACCACTTACAGCATAGTTTTTGTGAACTGGGCAATGAGATCAAATACTAGCTTAGGCAATCAAAGCATAGCTTCTTTGCTACGCAATAGAGAGGAATATAATTCTTATTTTTAATCATCAGATTTCTTATAGAGGATTCTCTGATCATAGGGAGCACTGGTGTCTGATGTTTTTAAATACAAAAAATATATAACTATATATTATCTCTTATACTATTCTGTTATATAACAGAATAATAGCTATACAGATCTAAACAGACATGGAGAATTAAGATATTAGGTTATATTACCTCAAAACCCCCCCCCCCCCCCAATGTCGCATGTCTCATTGTGTTTATCAGTTGAGTTTTTTTAAACAAAACTTGTCAAGATCCAACCACACCACAAAAAAATGACCATTCAACAGACCACTAGCAGGCTGTATTGGCTGGTTGGGTGGGATGGGTCCCCAACCCTGACAGCCTGCCCAGGTTGACAGGATGCTATGAGACCTTGTTAAACTTTGAGAGGCTTTCTATTTTTTTAAAGAAGGAAGAGTTATTCAGTTTCACGCACATGCAGAAATGAGTGCCCAGTGCACATGGAACAAATTCACCGGTGGGCAGACATGTCATGTGGTCAACCACCACATTGATCTTAGCGTTACTCCTTGGTGTTACTGACACTCATATATTGTGTATTGTATATAATTTATCAGTGTGCGAAAACAGATGACAAGTCTACTGTAAAGTTTTGCTGACATGCATATTTTACCAAGTTTCATCACCACACTCATGAATATTCCAAATAATTTAATATTCAGCTCAAGCTACCAATCTAATTGTAGATCATGATGTTCCGGAAAGCTTCTCAGCTACCTTTTCTGCATCCCAGTAGGATGGAGGCTGTCTGACTATTACTGTATGCTCAAACTGCCACTGTATTTTAACACAATACACAACCCTAAATTCAATGAATAAGAGACAAAACTGAATATATCATTATTGATATTAACATTTATATATATATATATGTATATATATATATATATATAATCATCGATATATGTTACCAAAACTGATGAAATTTCAACATGATATGAATCAAAGCATAGAACTCTAAAAAAGTATGTCCCTTGTGAAGCATTTTATATTGACATATTTTTCTTTTGTCATGAAAATATTGTTGGTTTGAGTTTAGCAAGGGAATTAGGAAAGGGTCATCAATACTCAATCTAGAACCCAGCTTGTTGCCTATGTGGTTGTTGAGTGATATTGCTAGAGGTAGGTATTGGCACTTCAATAAGCGGCTATTTGAGGTGATCCTGCGCCAATTCAAGGAGTAAAATCAATTCTAACTTTTTTTAAACACATGATCAAGTCACAAGTAACACTTTTAGTATTGAGGCACAACACCCATGACATTGCCCCAATATTTGAGAGTTAGAACTCCAAAAGCGCTATAACCACAACATCTCAGAGATAAACAGTCTTAGTGACAAAATGCCATGTATATTTCAGATTATTTCCATTGCTCCTCTGTTCAGAAAAACAAAGGTGAGAAACTTATCACAATCATACATGACAAGTTGGTAGACCAAGAAATCAGGAGGTGTCGGCGGACGAACTTCCGACCCGAAGTACCACTCTGCGCGTCCCGCAGTGGGGGGGGGGTGTAATTCGGCCCTTGTTGTCATTTATTTAAAGCCAAAACTAGAGCGTTCATATTATGAAATGCGTAATTTTACCTGATTTTACAAATTATATTGTTGCACTTTATCCGAAAGAGGAGAGATAGTATGTTAATAGACAATTATATATAGGTATATGTACTGTTGGGGAAAGAAAACATAGTCTTTCTTGCAACGAGAAGCTTAAAAAGTCTTCTGGGTGAAGGAAGCTGAAAAAGGAAGGAAAAAGGGAGATAGGGAGGAGGTAGAAAATACACCTAAAAGCTGGGAGGCTCCCTACCAAAAAGGGAGACTTGTCAGGTATGATCACAATCATGCGAACCAAAGGCAGGCAATACCAAAATTATTCTTATATGTGTATACAAACCGTCAAGTCGTCTTCTCTAATTTTGTTGCCTACAAAAGAAGACAACTTGCTATTGAATTACATCACAACCCATCCGATTTGTCTATTTATTTCAATTTTGCGACATTATCGCTAAGTTGTGGCACTACAGTTTGAGAAGGAAAATACGATTTTCTTCTTCTCAACAAAGTACACTCAAATTGATCATTGACTTGCTTATGATAGCTCAGACTGTACCCTGTTGCAGTGAATAAACAACAAGAAGATGGGAAGGTTGATGATTAAAGGTGGTGTGTGGCGAAACACAGAGGTAAGGGTCTTTCTTTAAGCTTATATTTTAGTCAGTGACAGCTAGTCTCACTAATTTAATTAGTGGGCGAGAGGAGAGGACAGGTCACAGAGGTAACATTTGAATCAAATTACTTACTCCACATCCCCCTAGCCTTGATAGTTGTTTAAGTACTTGACTTGTCCGTAGTGCTAACAAGACAATAAACTCATGATGTCCACATATTTGCCCAAATAGCTGGATACATGAATTGTCACAGCTCAAGAAGCTAGCAGGTAACATAACTTATTTATTTATAATAATTAATGATTTGTGTGCATTGTGTGTGTCCTATTTTTAATCATGGACAAATTCATACCATTCATCTTGCCTCCTTCACTCACCAAGTACAAAGGTGTAATGTCGAATGATTCACTCACTCAAACCGGTTTACAGAAGGACAGCCCTTGCCTTACCTTCAGCAGAAACTTTTCATGTCCATGAGACACATCATGAAAGGATAACTAAACCATCAATAATGCAGACTAGCCAGTTTTATATGTTGGTGATGCAAAGGATAATTTGTGAAGTGTTACAATTACTGATCCAGGGGGTATTTCAATTAGAAACAGCCAAAATTGCAATTTGATCACTCAGTCTCAGTGAGTGAGCGAGATCATGCTTGGCTCTCGCTTTCAGATCGCTCGGTCATTGATGGAACTATATACATTCTGAGTGAGCGATTTGGGGACGAACTTGTCTAATTGAAGACCAATTGAGTTATAGTTTAGAACGATGTGATTGTGATAGTGATAACTTACTTAGTAAAGCATTGCTCTTTCTAATTGAAAGACCCCCCTGCTTAATTTGTGATCCAGTCAAACATTAATAGCATTCATCTTATTTTGTTACAGGATGAGATCCTCAAGGCGGCTGTTATGAAATATGGCAAAAACCAGTGGTCACGTATCGCCTCACTGCTACACAGAAAATCTGCTAAGCAATGTAAAGCTAGATGGTGAGTGTGCTAAGAAACAAAGCGGCCTGTTATTCTCTTTTGAGATTTTGTGCACAACAATTATTGACTCGAGGAGACTTGTTATTTTCAAGTGATCTAATGCAAAATGCTGTCTTGTCCGTTTTGTTTACTGTGAATCTCAGGTCGAGTTATTTGTGACCTACACATATCGTAGTAGTCTGATCTCAATTATTTCTGTGCAGGTTTGAATGGCTGGATCCAAGTATCAAGAAGACAGAATGGAGCCGAGAGGAGGAAGAGAAGTTGTTACATCTGGCCAAGCTGATGCCGACACAATGGAGAACTATCGCACCTATTGTCGGCAGAACTGCTGCTCAGTGCTTGGAGCATTATGAGTTCTTACTGTAAGTCATGTAAAAGTAAAATCTTCGTTAAGTGCAGAAGGATAGCTATATATGCTAGTTCGGCTACCAATACTTGAAGTCCCTTATCTCAATTCAGCAGGTCTTGTCATAATAACTATGAACTCCCTTTACGGTTTAGGCTTTATTATATATATGTCACTTGAGAAAATGATGTGTAGTAAAACGAAAATGAATGGTCAGACCAAATCTCGTTCTGTATGTAAAACTGGACATTGTTGTAATCATAAATTATACTAATAGATGCTGTTGTCAGACTGAGTACAAACATAATCCATAACTTTTTGCTATGAAAGCGGCATAGTAATAAAAACTGTTTTATGAAAACAAAGGAGTTGTCCACTCAAATTTCA
Source organism: Membranipora membranacea (assembly GCA_914767715.1). Lineage (NCBI taxonomy): Eukaryota > Metazoa > Bryozoa > Gymnolaemata > Cheilostomatida > Membraniporidae > Membranipora > Membranipora membranacea. The sequence goes on along the minus strand of OU612073.1, from coordinate 9,985,316 downwards.
AGGGTTCCAAGAGGGGACAACTTGCTAAAAGTTATTAATTTATATGAGTTGTGCATAAGAACCAGTGAATTGATTGTTTGTTGGCCCGTGGGGTAGTATGACTTTATAACCGCACCGACCCATAACATGAATATACTATATGCCTTTCCATTATAGATGCACTAATTTATTTTGAATTTCATGCGTTCACAAAACATGTCATTTTATACTGACCTTATAGTCTTTGGACAGATCTCCTGTGCCATTGATTATATTTTGCAGATAATTACTTATTCAGGTAACTGCTGTCACACTTTTGTGTATTGTTTATATTAGCATAGACTGACACCAGCTGTTTGGATACTGGTATAACTCGAGTCGGCCACTATCTCATATATCTTAGAATATTGTGTCATATCAAACTTTGCTCAACCTTATGTAAGGATGAGCATTGTAAACCAAAGTTGTGATGTTTTTAGCAACACTCTTTCATTTTCCTTTATTAAACTTGATTACAACTCAAGTTTGTCACAACCGTTGCTAGGTCAAACCAACGATTAAAACACTATATGATGTGAAAATACATCAGATGCCATAGCAATAGTAAGCATATTAAATACAATCTGATCCTTGCAGTGACAAGGCTCAGTCTAAGGAGGAAGGGCTTGAGGATGACCCCCGTAAGCTGCGCCCTGGTGAGATTGACCCTCAGCCTGAGACTAAGCCAGCCCGACCAGATCCTGTTGATATGGATGAAGATGAACTGGAGATGCTCAGTGAGGCCAGAGCTAGACTTGCTAACACTCAGGGCAAGAAGGCTAAGAGAAAGGTAAGTTAGAGTGACCCTGATATCCACACTTTTACCACTGCACATACTGGTGGCTTAGTAGTTGTCCGAATCTCTACGCAGAACAAGGACAGCATTCGTGATATGATTTTAGGCAAAGAAAGTCGGTAACCTGAAAATCAGTATAGTGATCTTCTCATGCATAATTATCTGATGGTGGTAATACAACTAAACATAGAGCGTCCTCGCAATACAAGAACCTTAGACCTTATGAGATACCCATTTATCGTGGAAAGTATTTCCCATTTCGGATAAGAGTTCAAATTGAGAAGAAAGCTGTAATTTCTACATTTCAAACAGCTGAAACGCGATTCTGATGAAGCCAGCGCATGATGCCACAACTATGGTAATGTTCAGACAAAGCTCAAATAAATATATATTTTGTCTACATAATAAACCCTCTGTTATTTATTACAATCATATTTGTTATAATTTAATTTTCAATGATTAGGGAATTTATCTATTTCATCGTTTTAGCTTGAATATAGAAAACAAGTTGTTTCCCCCTCCAAACGATTTTACATTGGCTGCGTTTTTTGTGTATCGTAACTTCTGCTAATTGTGAGACTGTATAGTCATATTGTCTGTTTTATTTTTTAGGCGCGTGAGAAGCAGCTGGATGAGGCTCGCCGTCTTGCCTCTCTACAGAAGAGAAGGGAGTTACGAGCTGCTGGTATAGAAAGTAAACTTAAGCGAAGGAAAACTCGAGGTGTGGACTACAACGCTGAGATTCCGTTCGAGAAGAAGCCTGCTGCCGGATTCTATGATACGTCTCAGGTATGTGGGCTACACCAGTCAGCAGATCAACCCGGTCAATTTTGACAGCAAGCAGAGGATCAGGGATCTGAGGCTACCAGTAATCTGCTACAGAGCTATAATGTAACCCCCAACATAATAAATCTGATGACTCCTAGATCCCCGGCCATGGTACATCATCTAATGTTACAGATCATCCGGGTCCCTTTTTGGGTCCAATACCTGTTGTCATTTGGTAAAACTGAAAGACATAGCTGCATGTTGATATACGTAACTGTTCAGGGTTGCCAGTCAATGAGACACCTTCCGCTGTTCCCCTGAATTGACAATTCGTGTTCCCTGGAGAATTTTGAGTAACATAATTCAGAGACTGACCAAAGATGGCCAATGAATAAACTTGAATTGTATTTGATACAAATATCTGACAATATATCTCGATATAACAACATGCTGAATAGTATTACTGGTGTATTACAGGTGTATCCTCACCTATCCCCGCTCTATATTATTATATTATCGTCTCTATATTACAGGAGGAGTATGACCCGAAGAAACTGAACTTTAAACGTCTCAGACAGCAGGACCTGGACGGCAAACTGAGAAGTGAAGTCGAGGCTGTGAGTATAAACTTTCAATTAATTATTAGTCATATATGTTGTTGTGCTCTATTCCTTTACGTCACTATGATGGAACATGCAAGTTGAGTGTTTGTGATAAGATATAACACCTCACAATAAAGGTTTAGGGTTTGATGATCACACAGTTAGAATATTATGTTTTGGTTATTGGTTTTCAGAAAGAGAAGAGAAAGGACAAAGAAAAACTGAAGAAGAGGAAAGAGAATGATTTACCTGGATCTATTGTGTCTCAGAGCAGGTATGTTAGTGACTAACTGAGTAGTATCATAAACCGCTAACAAATCACTCGGTATTATTTTATGACTCTGACTTGTTTTTCAAACTGCTTCGGTTAAATTATTCATAACATGAAATCAAATTGATATCACACCTGGGTAAGTGTTATCAAAGACATATCATTAGGGTGCTGGTCACAAACCATGGTGATTTGCCTATATATGCCCTATGTCCTGTTAACTTTTATGACTCAATTCAGTAGCTGGGCTTATTTTTATACTTCATATCACAGATTCACAGAGCCAGAGAAAAAGAGGAGTAAGCTCGTACTGCCTGCACCTCAGATCTCTGATGCTGAGTTAGAGGAGGTTGTAAAAGTCGGGGCTGCGGCTGATATGGTGCGCCAACAAGCAGAGGATCAGGGATCTGAGGCTACCAGTAATCTGCTACAGAGCTATAATGTAACCCCCAACATATCCAACCTGAGGACTCCTAGAACCCCGGCTATTGCACAGGATCTAGTGTTACAGGTGAGAAATTTCAAAAGCACAGTAAAGCCTTACCGAACCCCACAGCAAAGGATTAACCCATGATAAGAGTAACCAGTTCACACTTGGTGAGTTCATTGTCTCACACCAAGCCTTAACAGCAGGGTAACAACTTATTACACATAAAAAGGATTCTGTTCGGTCATATTGAGATCCTATTTTCTCATCTTATTGCAGGAAGCACAGAACATAATGGCGCTGCAGAACGTGGACACACCCTTGAAAGGTGGAGCCAACACGGCCCTGGGGGAGACAGACTTCACAAGTGTAACCCCTCGACATTTACAGGTCTGATTTTCAAGGAACAACAAATATATTTATCTATCACAATTGGTATCTCAATGATAGTCGGAATCCCCCAACCCTCTAGGGGAAGGGACGACTAATTCATCAATTAGGTTGGCAGTGGTGACACACCGACTGGGACTAAGATAGCATAAAGGAACTTACAGTTTCACAGGTCTGATTTTCAATGAACAACAAATATTCATCTCATGTCATGATCTGGATATAAAGAGCAAACTTTACTCCCAGCATCAACATTGTTTGTATCACACCATTGAGGAGTTACTGTGATTCGAGTGGAAAATTACTTTCATGACTCCATGTTTCTACCGGAATTAGGACTGCAATTTATTTTTAGTATTGAGGAGTTTCTGTGATTCGATTGGAAAATTTCTTTCATGATTCCATGTTTCTACCGGAATTAGGACTGCAATTTATTTTTAGTCAGAAGGTTATATGATTCGCTGCATGATTCCATCTGAGTGTGGTGCAGGAATCTAGAAACTACACAGGAGGTTGGCCTGTTGGTTGAAGGACGATCGATAAATGACTTTAACGCTCTTGATTATCATTTCAGGCGGTGACACCTAACACAGTGCTCTCAACTCCATTCAGAACACCAGCCGGAGGGGCTGCGGGTGGTGGGGCGACTCCTCGGGCAGGGGGCGCAACGCCCGCAGGAACACCAAGTGTGCGTGATAAGCTCAGTATAAACAGAGACGAGGAGAATGCTCTCATGATGTATAACCAGGTAATCTATCTCTAGGGCTTCGAAGGACCAACAAAGATGTGAAGGGATGGACTGACGACGGAAAAATATTCATCATCATGAGTGGCGCACCTGGGTTACTGGTGGAAAACACCACTCCATCCCATCATCATTAATAATGCCATTACACCTTGCCATGAAATACCCTACAACCAATCCCATATAGTAAAGAATTGATCATCTTGGGGCCAATACCACTACCACCGACCTCCTAACCAATAATAACCTTGAGCCGATCAAAATGTAAGAATGTATTATAAAAAGAATATTAGGCTGAGAACATTATTTCAATCAGCTTACCTGCGATAGATAGCAAATACTTTATTTTGAACCGATTATGGGGAGAACACAATGTGACCATGTTCTATATTTATTAAATGTGCAGATGATATAAAGATACCTTAGTATAATAAGTTGATGCATAATAACACGGTAGACACAATGCGCAATGAGACCATATCTAGGTTTTGACCTAAAAAGCAATTAGAAGAAATCTGCATATGTGAATTGCTTGTATACAGAGTGAACAGAAGTCGATGCTGAAGAGAGGGCTGGCCTCTATACCCACCCCTAAGAATGAGTTTGAGATTGTGGTGCCTGAGGACGAGGCATCAAACAAACAGACAGAAGGAGAGGAGAACATGGATTATGTAGAGGATCAATCAGACCTGGATAGTCAGCAGTATGAGAGAATTAAGGCTGAACGTAAGTCTCATGTGTTCTCTGGGTGTCAGCTGGATGTCAGCTGGGCGTCAGCTGGATACTGTAAAACCCATTGACTTGTTAATTGATATTATTACGTCTATGAATAAGCCTCACCATAATAACGTCATCAGACTTATGAGTGAATTTCTGTGTATTGAAAAGAAAAAATTCATATTTACAAGTTTCTACACACTAATAAGTCTGTGTGGCTTTATTGAGTTTTTACGATTTTGCTGTATGGCTGTAATCATAATTGTATACCGTCATGCTGATTTGTATTAACTTGGCACCAGGTGCTTTTTTGTGCCTTCACAAAGTCGTTAAGTCAGATAGATATGGATTGCAGGCACCAATAGGAAAAATGCATTTTTTGCATTGCATATTTCAATTGCCATACCCATACACTTTATATACTCTCATATTTGAAGTTATATAAGTCCATACCCTAACCTATCAACAATGAGGTTATATGGTTAGAAAACACAGGATTATCAATGTCAGTTGTTCCTTGGTGCTTGAGTTCCATATATCTGGCCATAACATGAGTTATACACTGCGCTGAATGATTGTTACATATATTGCTCTGTCTGTAGGCGAGGCGCAAATGAAAAAGAGATCAATGGCTGTACAGCGAGATCTTCCTCGGCCTGCGGATATGAACTCTAATATCATGAGGAAGGTCGGACCTAGCGACGCTCCCCTCAGTGAGCTACAGAAGGTAAGTGTTAATAATAATTGCTTTGGCTTCATCGCACAGATGGTGTTACTGATATGTGACATATGATATGACCTAGTAGGGCACTCACCCTCTGACGGTGTTAAATGTTACAGTGTATCACTCCTTCGGATTTGCTGTCCAAAGTGTCACACAATCTCATGTGTAATGTAAGCAGATTCGGGCCATTCAGCGTCAAACAGGCAAATACTGTTGGTTTTCGCAAAAACAATTTTGATCAATGACCTTCATAAAGTAAAAAAGCACCTTTCACAATGTAAGTTAAAGTGTGGGAGTTTCAGCTAGAGTAGATGTCGGACTGTATTATATAGAGGAGCAATAACAGAGATAGTTAGATAGCCAACCATTACATACCTAAAACCTACCTTTTTATATTTCGTTCATGTCAATGCCAGTATATGTTATGCCAGTATCTGCATCAAATTATTTTGGGACTTCTTTGTGTCAGTGATATTTCATAATTCAATCTCAGAACTCAAGAGAATGAAGCTGAATTCCTTATTGCTCACTTATGGTGGAGAGTTAATTAATTCTATACCTTTTTTGTCAGGCGGAGGAGTTGATTAAACAGGAGATGTTGGTTATGATGCACCATGACTGTTTGGATACTCCAACACCAGGACAAGCTATGGTTAACGCTTCACTCATCAAACGAGGCAAAACTAAAGAGACTGGGCAGGCTATACACATGTCATTCCTAGATAGGAACCCTTATGAGCAGTACAGTACTGAAGAGCTTGAACAGGTTTGTATCTGACTGACACACTGTCATCGAGACTACATTATTATCATGGGTATCTCTGATCGTTAGAGTCAATTTAGTACCTTACATGTACCCACCCCTAATCAATAAAATTTATTTTGGGTCATCACACCAAATTTCTTCTGATATTACTCAGGCTAAATGAATTGATTCACTCTCTAGATCAGAGATATGCATGCAATAGTTTATCACGTGATCAGTGTGGCTCACTGGTTCTGGTCACTGGTTAAAGTACATTAAGCTTTACAGTTGAGAGTTTTACCAGCCTATAAGGTAGACCTGATAAGTATTGATGACTAATGTTTATAGGCTCGAGATATGCTGAAGGCAGAAGCAGAATATGTTAAGAATGCGATGGGACACGGAGATCTACCTATAGATGCTTACAGTCAAGTGTGGGAGGAATGCTATAACCAGGTTAGTTTGAAGTAGCGCATGTCTTGTCTCTGTAGATTAGAATTAACGGCTTGTGTTGCTGATCTGCTGATCATGTAACAGTACTCTCGCATGATAAATTATGCATATCATATTTACTTTAACATTGGCAGAAAACAAAACAAAACTATATGGCCCAGCATAATAATAATTTCATGTCTTGATTGATAGATTGTATTTCTATTACTTACTGCAAAAGTTGTGAGAAAAATGTTGCTGGTACACATACTCTGCCAAAAAAATAATGCAGATGCCTGCATGCGGAAATAGGGTTATAAATAGTATTATGAATATAAATGCACGTATGTCTCAAAAAGCAGTCGTTTCCCCAGGTAGTATGGTATTTGGGGTGTCTGAGCCAACCTGAGGGGCATCGATCGAGGCCTTCATGTTTATCTGTATATTCTTGACACCAGGTGCTGTTTGTGCCGTCACAAAGTCGTTATGTCAGAGCTAATCTAGTGAGTAAAAAAGATAGGATTGAATCACTGAGTAAGAGACTTGAGGTAAGTAAACTTCCGTGATGATTTGCATATTTGCAATCAGTTAGAGCGCTTGATATTTTTTTGTGGGTTTGAGACCCATTGGGGGAGCTTTCAAGGTTGATTGTTCCAGCCCCAAGCACCTTCGGGTGTATACCTCTCCTCGCACTAAATTTATATTTACCTTACTCAATTTTACCTCACATATACCTCACAATTTCCCTACTTCTAACTTACACTTATCCCACCTTGAACTTACCTTACACTTACATTACATTCACCTTACACTTACCTTAAGCAAGCAAATATATTAGATGGTAAGTTTTGCATATGATATGAGATTATCTATCAATGTATAACAACTTTAGATATCAGTTTATCATACATATCGGACGTTGAAAGGTTAAACAATAAAATGAGATACAGACCTGTAAATCTAATCACCAGTTAGAGGTAGTTTAGAGTCTTAAGCGAATCAAATTGAGTGTCACATTGTAACCTTGTCTAGCAGCGGAGCTATCAAGCTTTTTGATATTGTATTGGGGATCATGTTTAATAATTATTTTCACAGTTGAAACCTCCCAAATATTTGACGTTGAGTCGCAGTGACCACTGAAAGTTCATTTTGGGGCAAAAAGTGCCCCTTTTAAATTGAGCCCTCTGTGCCATGCTATTGAGGTATTTGATTAGTTTTTGCTTTCACCATATAGAGGAGGCATGGCACTAACTGGAGGAGCAACATTTTAGTGAAACTTCATATTTTTAGGCCTCCTGTCTTTGTCTCCTGTCTTTGATTTTTGCAATAGTAAAAGGGCCATTTCTGACTCCTCATTACATGTGACCCCAATAATGCAGAAACTAAAATTTCCAATTTATTATACCATTTTGGTCTTGCACTGTCACTTCCATCAATAATCTTACCAGATTATAGATCTTGGTTGTCACAACTGTAACAAATAATAACCGAAATTTTCACTAATTTTGGACAAAGTTTTCCAGCCAAAAATCAGAAATTCAGAAATATGTCAGTCAAATTTGTTGTCAGCATGATGAACAGCCAGAGATTGTCTAGATTTTGATCGAAACGATTATTGATTATGGCTTTACATCTTGAGATATTTGGATTTTTGTGGCTAAACTAGATTTATTTGGTCCAAAACATGCACTCCTTTCCAGCCAAAAAACTGAAAATAGGTTAAACAACATGTCATACACACCAGCTTACATTACACTAGAGATTATTTCCGAGGTTTTGATTGTGGCGTTTGATGATAAATTCAATAGTAGAGAAGTTATGAGCGTAAACAGTTCACTCTCGATGCTAAACAATCACCCAAAAAGGTGATCCATTGTTGTACACAATGTGCTTGGCATGTAATACTGCACAGATTTTCATCACGCTTTTGCATAACGTAATTTACTGCATCATTTTGCCCATTGCTGCTTATATGTTTTCAATGTATTTTAGTTAATGTACAATTAATCAAGTATAAACATGGGGTTTAAAAAAATTTGGAATATTAAACACAAGTCAGACTAGTAGCAAGGTGTCAGTGAAATAATTTTTGAGATGGGACAAGTAGTTCCCGAGAAACTGCAAAGGTGATATATCACGTTAACAGTTAATACTAGGGCTAGATTACTCTCTTGTCCCTTCTTCTCTATGTACAGAGGCACTCCTTGTTCTCTGTCTAAGAGGCACTCCTTACCTTGTGCTCTTTGTACGGAGACACTCCTTGTGTTCTATCCCTCCTGCCTTTTGTGCTCTGTCTAAGAGGCACTCCCTCCCCTTGTTGTCTATCAAGGAGTGGTGATGTGATGAAATTTGTCAGGACCATAAGCCAGTCATAGCCTGACACCTATGCTGGCAAGATACCCTTCTTATGTAAACCGAAAGTAACAGGACATGACACCCTAATCACTGATGGCCCAACAAAGTTGTGAAGGGATGGATTGTTGACGCGCAATTACCGATCGTCATCAGTGGCGCACCCGCTTGGCTGGTGGAAAACGCCACTCCATCCCATCATCAAAGCTTTATATTACACATAACCTTGAAATTCGCTGTAAACCGATCCCGTATTGACAAGAAGTTTCTTCAGGGGGCCATTATCGTAATCATCTCAAAATTACACCATCCCACCCCATCCCTTCTCGCTGAAACTGTATAATACTCCGTACCTTGAACTACGCTACAACCAATCCCATGATGACATGACAAGAAGCGTTAATCATGAAAGCCATTATCGTAACTCTCTTGGAAAATTGAAGCTTAAACCTCTTTCATCACCTCACTCCTCGTTCATCAACCTCACTATCCTCCTCCTGGCTTCCCTTCCCTTATTTCCCAAGCTCCGCGATCATTCCCCTTATCCTGTTGATAACCAGAACAGCTCACTTAGCGGTATATTATGACACTCAATGCTAAGTCAAATATATTAATCTAACACATAAATATGTGATAAAGATTGTGCATCTGCAATATTGATTGTTTTTCTAGAATAATCGCTCTGAGATGACTAAAGAGGCAAAGAAAGCGTCTAAGATTGAGAAGAAGCTGAAGATTCTTCTGGGAGGTTACCAGGTTTGTAACGTCAAATACTGAAACTTCATTAAAAAATATTATGACTCTGAGACTAGGTAAATTTTTGGTATTACGTCATCGACCGATTACAATTGATGTGACTGAAAAGGCTCTGTTATTAGACTGTCATATTGACACCATTTAAAACCTTGATACTTGGTGGGATGAAACTAAAAATGAAATGTTTTGAATCATTGAAACAAATTGTACTTTGAAGAAGGAATCTTCCCAGGAGCCTTCGTTTGATTGAACTGGATGCGGATAGATATTTACACCTAGGTAGTGTTTGGCTCTATAGGCGATATGTGGTGTTTCTATTGATGTAAGGCAGAAAAGAGCATCCTGACTAGTGCCGATAGACTTCATAATAACACCTCAAACCTAACCAGCATCAACAACATAATTTCAACCAATCTCTGATCCAGCCATTTTAACTTAAAATATTTAACTCTGGTACACTATCGCTACAGAAAGACAGTCATATTTTACACGATTGTTACAAAACTAATCCTAGGTATTTTATCATGCCAAAAACTAGAACTTCAACACTTTGTCCAGCTTTATGCCTTTTAGTATTCGTCTTTTTAATAACTGAGACATGGTTCACACTTAAATTTTAATGTGTTTTTCACACTATTGCCAAAATAAACTCCATTCCATTCCTTTTAGTCTATGGTAAAGCCATTTATACATATATATTATACAGTATATACACAACACACATTGGGAAACATGCGACAATATAGAGTTCAGTACACTATGTTGTCATGTACCTAGTACCAGTGATAGTGTCTTTTGAATCTAGATGATCACACCCCCCTCCCCTTATATAGTTATTGTAACTATATAACTCTTGTGTTTATAGTCCAGACATGGTGGACTGCTGAAACAGATCACAGAGGTGCAGGATCAGCTCGAACAGTCCAAAGTAGAACTGGAAACCTTTGAGATTCTTCGCAAGAACGAAGTGGACGCCATTCCTAAACGTATCCAGGTGCGATCTTCTATAATGCTCCCGTGTAAATTCTAATATTTATCATTAGTCAAACAACAGTATACTCATTTGGGTCAGGGAGCTAAGATGCCATCACTCCATGCTATATACTCATTTGGGTCAGGGAGCTAAGATGCCATCACTCCGTGCTATATTGATTATTTATATGATAATTTGCTGCCCCATTCTGTAAGTAGTTTTTAATTAAAGTTTCAGTTAAAGCCAGTCAGTCACAGCTTATCACAAGTTTGCCCTTGCCGTCTGTATTTTGTGGAAATCTTTGTAATCAATCACAGCTATCGCCCTAATAAATTTCATTCTCAAGCTTAACATTGTGGGTGTTTGTCAAAAATTTAGTTCCCACCAGCGCTGATGAAAAGGGTCGACTTCACTATCACCTAACCCACCTTCTGGTAAACCCAGAGGCTTATTTTTGAGTATGTAATAAAGCCTAATTGCTGTAGAAACATGTCTGACCGTTTCATTCTTGACATCCTCTATGCTTTAATACCACACTGCAATAAGGTAATTGGATGATTCATTGTTTTACTTTAGGGTCTAACTGAGGATGTGGATAGACAGACTGGAAGAGAAAAAGAGCTTCAGTCTCGATACGATAAGCTCAACTTTGACCTCCAGAATCTTCAGGTCGATTATGCCAATCAGAACGGATCGACAGAAAAAACAGAAAGTACAGAAGAGAGCACTGAGAGTACTGGAGACTGAGAAAGGATGAGAAGAGTACAGCCCTAGAAAAACAGTTCTAGTTATCACTTATCATTATGGCACTGGTTTTATCAATAGAAATGCCACTGAAATCTGTTCAGGAAAATTTAAATTTTATTCTGTCTTCTAGAATCGAGGAATGTCAAAATGACTTAGCTCAATAAATAATCTTGCAAATTTAGGAAATCAACTTGGAAAAGTCTGTGAGAAGAGAATCGATGCTCCGATATAAAAATTACTTTTGCAATGATAGCCCTCCACCGCGACAACAAAGAGCATAAGGTATTGATCACATGACTTATAACTATATTCGTTGTACTTGCTCATGCGCATATTCGAGCATGGGAGGACAAATCACAACCTTTACGACACGTTCTTTGGGGTGAGGATAATCTTGTTTACAAGTGATCTACATACCCCGGCCAAGGTCACGTCTAGTTACCAGTGGTGCTAAGTGTCTCGTCAAGATCACGCAATCGGAATAATTTAAAAATCCCTGCAGATCAACATACACATAAACAAATAAGTCTGTAGTGACTTAGGAAAGGCTGACCTGATAATGAGCGCTATATTTGGCGTAACTCATCTACGGATAAAGATAATACTGCTGATCGTTATTCCTAACCGTTCCATCGCAACCAAAATTCATACAGTACAATCGCAGTGACATGTAAGTATCTTGTATGCCTTGAGAATAAGAAAAATTTTGGTCTCCCTGGTTTTGACTCACATGGTCATTAATAGGAGATTGCATCACAGTCTGAGCTGTTAGGCGCGGTGGCGAAGTTAGAGACAAGTGAAACCTGTATTCTAGCTTAATATGCTAATGTTGCAACTAACATTGGATGTTAATTTAATGATTTTATTCTGCCGAGTCGACCACTCCTTTTCAGCATTATAGAAATATATAAAAGAGGCGGTAGCAGCCAGGCTCTTCAGTTTACGCTGACTGTTGAGTCTAGAACTTCACAAGCTTATTCAGAATAAGTGCTGCTGTGGTTCTACATCATGGTTAGATACTGGTTGATCTTTAGTTGCATCGTTGTTTTATTGAAAGGTAAGTCTGTCACCAGTATTATAACCATTATTGTAACCAACTTCTTTTTTTATCAAAATTATTAAAACATTTAATTCTGTAGTATAAAAAGTATTTACATGTATGTATATGTATATGTAACTAACTATACAACGGTGTTTGTGTTTTGCTTTACAAAATTGTTAAGATGACTCACCATTCTATTGAAAATAGACACTTTTTATCGAATGGTCTTCGCTTGGAAAGAGGACAGTTTATATTTGGTGTTTAATGCTGTGCAACAGAATTTTTAAAATGAAGTATGGTATTTTATGAAGTTATTTTACTCACCATGGTTTTTTTCAGACAAATACAGGGCATATACTATGTAGCACGAGAGCATTACGTTGTCACTGTGAACATCACAGTTTTTAAGCCTCAAGTGTGAAAACCATCAACGTATCCGTAAAAAAAGTATTTACTGAATGACTAAATAAAGGTTATGGTAGACCTAATAATGATAAGGACTGCTAATAATATCCTACTAGGTTATCATTTTAGCTTTAGCAATGGAAGTGGTTGTAGAAAAACCAGAGAGGCACAAATAATGACATTCCAGGCCTGTAGTTCTAGGGGCGGCAGGGAGGCACTGCCGCCCCTAGACAGCTAAATAAAGTGGCCTAAAAACACCATAATTGGAAGAACCTATGTCAGGTCAGATTTTAAAAGCTCCGATGGGATTTCCATTGTGTATTTATGATGTTGCTAACCGTTACCAAGGAAGTTGTGCCTACATTCCAAGTCTCAAGTAGGGTCGATAGCATCTCAGACTAGTCTGTTTTGAGAATTAAGCTAATGTTGACCTACTATGTTAGCTGTGTATCCTTGTTGTTTTGAAATAAGCAAACTATAGGGGCTACATTGAACAGTCCCATACAAGATTTAGATACTGTGTTAGATTTGCTTCCAAAGTTTTTTCATGTGTGATATTGTGGAAAATCAAGGAGAAAGAAGAAAATGTCTCATAAAACTATCAAAGATTTCTTTGCTGTTCAGCAAAGCAGAGAAAGGTGAGTGACCCTCACACTAATATTGACCATGCAGCCAGTGGGCCTGCATAGAATAATTGAGATTTGGGATCTTAATGCTTTTGAATAGATTTATTGTAGCAATGTCTCAGATTCATTGCATGTGTCTTGTTCATTGATCCTGTGCAATACCTGAGGATGGTAACTGGCAACCATTTGTGACACTTTCCCAATATTCCATGATAAACTGTTGAAAATAAAAAGGCCCAGCTATGTTCTGTTGTCATGTATGTTGATTTTACTAGTCCACTACTGTCTAATACTTTGTTCACCAACAGCAGCCCAGTTGGTCAACCAACTCTAATGTCATGAGCAATAACTTGTCAGCTTCACAGGTATAACTGTTGCTTGTACATGATGTGTTAGTTTATATTGTTCAACAATTAGTTATTTCTCATTATTATCTGATATCTGCGGACTTTCGCAGACCTGTTTAGTTTTCATCTATCTATCTACATAATATATCAGTACTCTGTAATAACTGTTAAGATACCTGTTAAGAAGCTTGTGCCAACAAATCTGTGACAGATTTGTTGGCACAGGCTTCTCTATGATCCATTCAAGTGAGATACAACGGGCCCAATAACCAGTGTTAAGACGTCCTGGCAGCCTCAGTTGATACTTTTGATACTTTTATCTAGATACTAATTCAACTCTCTCAACCTCAAGTTTTACGCAGGCAGAATATACCCAATTCTCTATTCCAGGAAGATGATGAAGTTATACGCAGACAGAATATACCCAATTATGATGATGATGATGATGAACTCTTAATTGGAGTGAGTGAACTGCCTGACTGTGAGGCTTCTGTGAGCGGCCCGACCAATGAGCTTCCGAAGTAAGATGGCAGTAAGTGTGTATGTTTTACGTGAGTCATTAATAGTTACAATTAATAAATATACATTGTCATGCCTTATCCCATCATCAATCATGAACATATATGTAATACAACAAACACCTCAGTGATGTTTTGGATACTAGTAGAAACATTTACGATTGACTTCTCTATCCTAAATTTGTGAAAATATATAATTTTAGTGCTGGTGCAGTACACACCCCCATCAAACTACAGCTTTCCTGGGCGTGCCTTTGGCAAAGGAGAAAAGATGAGGGTGAGAGCCTGTAACTTTTCTTGGTTCACATGATTCAAATGGGCTCACTATGATAAATCTAAAGATGTTATACTCTGCTTCACATGTACAGTCGCAGCAAAGAAAGGTAGGTTTGTAAATATTACTGACATACCCATAGCCGTATACAAAGGAGAATTTCATCTATATTGATGAAATTCAGTTGATGTCTGTTCATAAAATGTCGCATTGTGAAACAAATAGACTAAGATGTGGTAGTCCTTATAGCAACTGTTGGCTCCATTGTTTGCTATTTATTATAAACCAAATTACCGATGCCATCAAACGCAATTTGTTGAGGTGTAAATATGTGTTGTTTGATGTTGTTTTATAGGTCTAATCAAAGTGTTCACTGAAGAAGGTTTCAGTTACTCGAACGACGGACAACGAAAGTTAGCCAAACACGCAGCTTCAGACCTCCACTTACAATGTGTTAAGCTACTATATCATGGAGATAAGTCACAACCTAAAATTGATGTTTCTTTAGATGCATCCATCACTACATCGAGAGAACAGAATAGATCGATGCTCAGTCATACAGTACAGGCTCTAAAGTTTCTGTCAAGACAAAATCCGGCTATAAGAGGAAGCCACACACCGGGCGCTGAGCACACTCAACTCAAATCTGATACAGGTAAATAATGGAAAATACTCTTGATTGCCTACTTATAGTTCTTTGTTAAGTTTGAAAGTGAATAAAATTATGTCAAGGATAAAAAATCTGAGTTGAAATGTTGGAGTAGTAGATTGTTAATTAATTTTGTAAATCTTTTGCAAGTTTATCGCTTTAGACTCAATAATTTTACGACTATGTTATAGCTACTCCTTCATGATGCACAGAATGTTCCTCAGTTGGGAGATCTTCTTAGGAAGAAACATTCTTACACGTCCCCTGAAGTGCAAAATGAAGTTCTCACAATAATGGCAGACAGCATTACTCGAGCTCTATGTGAGAAGATAATGAAGGCAGGGTTCTACAGTATCATGGTTGATGAAACAACTGACTGTTCAAACAAGGAACAAATGGTCCTCTGCTTAAGGTGGGTTGATGCTTGTGTCCTGAGAATGCAGGAGGGGGAGAACTCTACACATTTTTAAAAACCTGATTAGACAGGATTCACAGGTTTCTAATTATACTTACACTTATATGAATGTTATGGTAACACTTCGTTTCAGTTACTGATACTATTTTAGATATGTTGTTGATGATCTCATTGTTAAAGAGGATTACATGCGTATGGCTCACATACCAGATACCAGCGCAGAGACACTATTCACGTTTCTTCAGAAGGAGCTAGATACTTTAGGAATTCTGATATCTCAATGCCGAGGTAGGTTCACTGTTGGATACATTTTTAGTGTGTTCATTGAGAACAACAGCCAACATTGATAGTGTTCACCATATTCTAAATCTCTTGTGGATTTGATGCATACATATTTGTATTTGTTTTGCTCCAAGGTAATTGAAGTGTGTAAGTCTACACTTAACGTTGTATCTCACTTTCTAGGCCAGTGTTATGATGGTGCTGCCAGCATGAAGGGGGAGAAGTTTGGCTTACAAACTAGAGTTCTCCAGCTCAATGACAAAGCACTGTATGTGCATTGCTTTGGCTATTCCCTAAATCTCGCCATACAAGATTGTATTAAGAGTATACCTGAGGTACGAGATCTCTTAGACACGACATATGAGCTAACCAAACTAATGAAACATTCTCCAAAGAGAGAACAGATTCTTCACACCATCAAGGAAGAGGTGAAAAGCAGTGGGGGAGGAGTTAAATCTCTGTGTCCAACAAGGTTAGTGCACCAACTATCAAAATTGTCATAATATTATATTTCACCTTCAGTGCAACTGTCCTGTACTATCATATATCAGTAGTTAAAAGCCTGTGTGTGCCTACCTTCCCGGAATCATTCACATAAGTTCGTTCTAACTGAAAACCAGCTTCTCTAGGTGTTACTCCTGTGGTGAGAACTTCGTTTCATTCATGAACCTTTAAGCTTGTGAGCTCATAGATATAAACGAAGACAGCAACAAATATTTTTTTCAGGTGGACTGTTCGTGCTTCCTGCATGAGATCTATTTTGGATAACTATGAGGAATTGCTCCAGCTATTGGACTTATCTTTAAGTCGGTGTAGTGATACAGAAATGAAGGCTCGTATCATTGGTATACAAAGTCAGATGGGCAACTTTCATTTCCTAATCTGTAAGTTTCTAAGAGTTTATGATATTTCACTCCCTTACTACCAGCCTAGTCAACAAGATCAAATATTAATTTAAAGCTCTCCATTTTATCCAGTCCGTCAATCTTACTGTGCCATAAAATGATTGTGATTGTTCTTTGGTAAGATTGGTCTACTCTTTTATTTAGCAATGGTAATATCATGAAGTGTGCTCAAAATATCAGACAATTTGGCAACTGCCCTTCAATCTCCAGACCTCTCAGCTGCTCAGGGCAGAGGAATGGCTGAGGCTACAGTGAACGTACTAACAGCTGAAAGGGACGACAGAGCCTTCGACCAACTCTGGGATGATGCTATCAAGCTTCAGGAAAGTTTAGGTGTGTATTGTTCGCCTGTCCCATTACAGTATGATTGTTTGTTGTTATTTTTTTCTTACCAATGTTGTGAAACTGTTCAGGATTTGTTGAAATGAAATCATTCATACATCAGTCTACTTCTGTAGGCATTGGCGAGCCAACTGTGAAACGTAAGAGGAAAAGATCGGCAAGATTTGTGGATGGGGGTGCTGAGCCTTTCAATCACTCTGATCCCAAATTGAGAAATAGAGTTAGGTACTATCAGATGCTGGACAGTACAGTAGCTGGTATTCAGCAAAGATTTGATCAAGAAGGATTCAGGGTTATGGCAGAACTCGAGCAGGTGTTGGTGAGAGCATCAAAGGGTGAGTCGTATCGACACCTTATCACCCCTGACATCACCAGGATGTATATCTCAGACATTGACTTTGGACTTCTTCGCACTCAGTTAGACATGCTGCAAACCATGGTGCCCCACCCAATGGCAAATTTTTCAAATTTCCTAAAGTGGTTTGTGTCAGAGGGTCATCATAGCTGTCTGCTTAGTCAGGTCAAGCAGATTGTGAAGCTGATATTGGTTCTCCCTGCAACTAATGCTATATCAGAGCGCTCGTTCTCCACCCTTCGACGTGTTAAGACATACATGAGAGCTACGATGACTCAGCAGCGACTAAACTCTTTGATGAAGCTGACCATCTACAAAGAGGAGACGTCAGCCCTAGATGTCAAGGACACTGTTAAACTATTTGTTGGAACCAGTGCTCGAAGAGCTGAAAGGATTGCCCTGTTTTGAGTTTTGCTATTAAATTTTCATCTAAGTATATAATAAACTTATGTAATGGTGATGATGCTATCATTTTAGTTTTTAAAATACTGCAGATCTAATCCATTTTGCATCTCGAAATCAGAATAAACTCATATTCATACCTGATTTATTGAACTTGAATTGATTTTTAACTACACTTACTACCCCTCAAATACTGCTCCCTTGGCCCTTTAATGTTTAATGTTAATGTAATGCTTTGGCGGCCGGGACCTCGCTGGGGGGCTTACAGCGCCCCCCAGACCCCCCCAGCTGGTTTTACTCGGGTGCTTCGCACCCTCGGGGATCGCTGCCTCCCCTGGGACTTTTCCCAAACTATTGCCCTGCATTCCTTTAAGTATATTATGCAGGGTGATCATGTGCCGTTTATTCGGTCTTCTTTGAGCAGTTAACAGATATGAATTTAGAGAACTAGCAGTGTCGTAACAATAGCAGTAAAAAAACTACATATGTTACACATCTTTCATTGATACTAATACTGTAAAGTATCGTTGGATTTTTCATGCTGAATTTAATTTAGTCTGATCATGGCGCATTCGAAGAAGATAATTTTTGGAGTGATTGGCTTCAGGCTTTAAACCTGAGACTTTGCATATTATATTTAGATTTTGGTAGCACACCTAGCTTATGCTTTTTACAGTCTCTAATCCTTGACGTAAAACATTAAGCTTGATATCACGCTGTGAATTTTTTTGTCATTGGCAAGAAAAATGTCTCACCGTTCCATGTTATTGCTTTTCCATTCCACTTGGAACAGGTTGATGGTTACATCATAACTTGAGATGAAGCTGTGGCCATTTAAAACATATTACCTACTACAAAAATCAGTGCTCTCAGCTGGCCCAGACACAGTGTTGTTTTTGCATCCACAGTGTTTTTGATTCAGGGATAGCATTATCATAAGACCACTGTTATTGCAGAGGACAATCATCAAATCATAAGGGCACCCAGTTGGTTACGCAACTGTTTCTCACAATTTAAACTTTGGTGTTTTGTGACACACAACAGTCCGACCACTACCAAGCCTGGCCTAATCTTTTCAATATATTTCTCACAGCACCTCATTTAAACCACTGTGGTCATTTTTCGTGTTATAATTTTACACTGCATCAATAATTCCTATGCCGAATATTACAGATGTGTTACCACTTTTTCTAGAATAATCCGGCACCTTGTTAACTATTATCTATTGAAAAGACAATTTTAAGTTAAAAAAAAGATATTTTGGAGCATAGTAAGTTGTCAAACGTTTTAAATTTAAACACACATGATGCTTTCCGTTTTATAATTACGGCATGTTTTTGTTGTGTCTCTGGGGAAATGTTTGCATGTTCAACGTAGCATATTATTTTGATTTAAATTTTACACCAGGAAAAAATTAATTCCATCACAAATCAATTTTAGAACTTATTTAATCACCAGGTCCAGCTGCGGTGAATGGAGGTAATTTGATGAGAGCGATAGATATGATATTATCTGGAGGTGGAGAGGTTCTACTGAGAAACGACATAGACCAATCAGTTCCTCATCGGCAATCTGAGGACCGCGAGCACCATCATCACCATCTACTCACTGTCACTGGACAGGTAGAACACGCAACCTTTGCACTTATACACTTTTCTTTGCATTTAGACACTTTTACTACGCACTGTTACAAGTTGACAGTGCACTGTTGCATTCTATCAGTGCACTGTCATATGGATCTGCATATGCACTGTTACACACTTTCTATGCACTGCCGGGCTCCAACAGTGCGCTGTAACGCTCAACCTGTGCACTTTAACACTGTGTTTCAGCACCTGTTACTATATAGAAGTGTTAGGCTGAATATTCACATGATTTAGAATCTTGTAAATTTGTTGCTATCATATCCAGAGAAAGGATTGATACTGGAAATTGTCAGTTTTTGTCTGAAAACTCTTGCTTAAAAAATAAATGATAAATGAGCATGTGTTATAATGAGGCTCAAACAATGATAACTGATTTATGGTTTTTTATTACACTTTAGTTAAAATTTGATTCAATTCAATAGATTTTTGTTTCTTACTAATGTGACTGTATAGTTTTATCTCCTTTTCTTGAATAGAGTGACTTAGCAGATGAATCCAGAGGTAACGCAACGGACCTGCCTGTGTTCCTCCTGCATCAGCAGAATGTGGTGGGGCCCGATGACCCGTCCCCTCTTCATTCCCGAAGCTCGAACATCAACATGCATCCTGTTTGGCAACCAGCTTGCACTCAGGTTGTGTAGAGTTTACATTAATCTCTTAAAGTTTTTGTTTATGATGTCCATCCTCTAAATCACTTACCTGTGCAGAAAGTTCTGTTCTGTCAATCTGTACTTAGTATGAGCTGATCCTCAGTTTTAAACTTATAACATCCACAAACCTTGTGTGTCTCACACAGACACGGGAACCATCTATAGCTTGATTTATGCTGTTGTGATATCAGTCACCTTCAACCACAGGTATACATTCGTGGATTAGGGAAACATATCTGACCCTGATTGCTGGAAAAGATTTTCAATCTTTGATTGGTCCCAAATTGTTCTGTAACGCTACAGCCAACCCCTTGTAAACATTTGATAAGTAGCTTGCCTGAGTTTTTAAAGGTCGTTACTGGGACGTCGGTCAATGTGCAACATTGATGCTGACAGAATTTTAGCTAGATCCAATAACTGACACCAATTTATATACTGATGTAATTCCTCCACAAATATTCATGTTGTGAATTTTACCACTAATCCATGAATTTGTATCAATGTCCACAACCCTTACATCATATATTTCTTCATTCATCTATCTATGAAACCTTACAAAAACTTTCACACAGTCAACGTACTATATTTGCACTTGTTTTATCAAGTTGTCCATATTAAATGATGGCTTGTTTATAGAACAGAACGTATGTGAGAATGGACACAGCTGTTAATCAGGCTGGGCGTACTGTTAGATTATATCAGCCTCCTGCCTCCTCTGTAGTACAGTGGATATATAATGTTACTTGTGTGAACGCCGGACAGAGCTGCCCTTCTACCCAAGATCGGTGAGTAAGACTTAGATATAAATATATACTCAACTTTTTTCTGCCGCTTAAATTATAAGGCTGTGCATAATATTACGATATATAAAACAAGTCTACTAGCCTTTTGTTGTAAGGGTTTAGTTGGGGTCCAAAATCTAATTTGTGGATGCGAAATAATTATTTTGGTTTTTCCATCGAGATTTAATTTCTGTAGAGGTAGTTTTGTAGTTTGTAGTCTTTTGGGATACTGAATGTTTATCTATATGTTGGTAAAAGTCTAATATGCTGGTTGCATGGTTATTTTATAACTATTTCTCGGAGCATTGCACCAAATACCCAATATATTTATCCTCTGCTAACCGTGATGATTCTTGTGTATGTATGAAATGCTGGTGCTCATTATATGGAAGTTTTTAAAGTTATCATCTCATGGCACAGGTCCTTGGACCCATAGTCTTCATATCGAAGAGATAGAGGTGTTCTTTTACTACATTTTGGGTGTGCAAACACACAGTGGGCCTTGGTACTTTAGCGCCTTTCCGCAAGGACCTGGCTAGGATGGGTGGAGTGGTAGTATCGATTCAGGAATTATCGCACCAGGGACTGAACCTGTACCTCAAAGGTCACTATTCCGCACCCATAACCATAAGACCACTCCTGACTGACACATCATCAATGTGTTGCCTCCGATTGGCTGGTTTATGGATTCTTTCCACTCAACAAAGCCAATCTACATTGGCTCAGTCTGCCGGCTATACTCAGTGACAATATATATCAGAGGCAGCTCGACATGTTGGCTCTCGGCAATTTTACAAATTATTTAACTTCATTTCGATGGGCGATAAACAATGTATTATTATTATTTTTATTATTATCACACAGATATGAGTCTAAGTGCGTGACGTACTGGGAGTATGTGTTAGCTCGTGTCGATGCTCCGACATCAGCTCGAGGCTATGTGGAAGATTACATCTCTGTGGCGGTCAGCTGTAACTGTGTCATAAGAGCACGAGTACACGAGGAACCACTGCATCAAATAGTATACGGCAGCAAATAGTCTGAGGCAGCAAATAAACATTATACCTACACATGTAAACCTTATAGCTGCGCATGTAAATTAGAGTACTCCTCAGGCAAGCAAGGATCGATTGGCACATTTTGCATGTAATGTCTTAAACAGCAGATTGTTTTCTTTTTAAAATGCAGAGGACCTTTTAGCAGTTTAAAGCTGAACGAGATGTCAGGAGTGTGAAAGTAGTTTTGGCATTTTCGTGCATTTATAACCTTAATAAGGTGTGTTTAGATCCATTGGGAAATTCACAGTAAAATATCCAAAAACGGGCACAAAGAAAAATTATTGGATGCTTTTAGGCAACTTTTAAATTAATCTAAATTTTATTGCAATTATTATGATAGCAGATTAGAGAAAAAACCTAAAAGGTTTGTCTTATTTACCCATGAACAAATCTTATCATTATAAGTCAAATACTTATGAGCTGACTATCGTGTTATGTATGTTTTTGAACCACATTGGCAATTTCTTTATTGACGTTGGTAAAAATTTAAATCAATTAAGTTCATTGGTAATGAGTTGAAGGAGTAATGTTAACACTTTTGTTTGAGGATTATCAATATATAGACTTTTGCTAACCCAAATAATTATTTTGATGTATAAATTTCATCTGTATTTTATATATCTCTGATATTCTCCTGCGTTGCTTAAATATTTTTTGTGTATTATGAATTTAGGAAAATGAATATCGTTTCAGGGTTAGTTTAGGTTTTTTTCGAAAGCATAATAACATTATATCAACAAGTGCAAAATAGTAATGGTCAGATTATTTGTGTATATACACTGGATGAGTAATGGACAGTGTTAGCTTAGCTAGGGTTGAGTTTAGCCGCTTCAGGGGGACTTGCTGTTACCTAGCACTATATTTTGGCTAGCTGGGGTCATGTCAAGCGTTGCGAAAATGCAAACTTTTCCTCTTACTAACACATCAATCCTCTTTGGTATGACTAAACCAGGAACTGGGGGAGATCATCGACTAAACAGCTTTAAAAATGTAGAACATTCTAACTAATAATCTTGGAATTTTCCGTATTACTATTTAACACAGAGATTAAGATTATGAAACTGAACAATGGACAATGACCCCAGATTTAGGACAGGTTGGAATTGGATTCCAGCCCAACCAAGAACCGTTCGGTTGTCTACTGAGTCACTGAGAAATGCTATGGTATATGAAAGTTGAGGTACTGTTGTTTAGTAAGTGATGTGTAGGTCGTGTCTCTTGTCTATGGAAAGTTATCGTGATGGTGGTTGGCTGTGACAGACACTGTGCATTTTACTGAATAGCGATATATGTTAAATCTTAAAGTCATAATGTAAAATAATATTAATAACCAGATCATTGCAAAGACAATCATGGATTGCAATCCATACACTCTATAATACTCATTTTTGTTGTGTACCTTCCAAAACCTCATTAAATTATTTTTATAAGCTCCGTCTGGGAATGTGTGTGGTAGCGCAGCTGGACGTTCTGAAGTATAAATATCCCTTGTGTTTTTTCCATGTGGACCAAAATGTTCTAAGCTCAACAGCATGCCTGCAAATATAGGCACTTTATTTTTCCTTCTTTTCTGCGTTCTTTAAGCAATAAAGATTTAACTAACTAACATACTGATTTTTGAGTCTGTACACTACACTCTTGTATCTCTCCTTAATTTGGAGTTGTGTCACTCCTGACTGATTTCACAGCATTATTATGATTGGCCTAATCATTACAGATCGTTCTCTGATTGGTTGATTGATAAGCCAATCACCACCTATATAACAAATCAGCCATTGTATCATAGCAACATGTACACATTTTGACATGATTTTTAGTTGAAACTTTCAGTAAGAGAGAATAAACTTTATATGTGATTAACACATAAGACCAGACTCAACCTACACTATTACTTCATTTGGCTGTTAGACAGAGTACACAGCACACTGTTACATCTTTCTTCCTACCAAGGTACTATTAATCATGGCAACTATCTATCTTTACAAAATAAAGTACAGTTCTAAAAGACTCCGTTGGATAGGCCCTGGGGGCTTATGTCTTGGAGTCTCTCTTCAAACATGTTCCAAGACACCTATGAGACTTTTATAACAAAATGCCCTTTGTCTGGTGAACAAGGAGTCCAATGGCAGGCAAAGTTTGCATGTCTGATTACATGTCGGGTGGTTGGTTGGTTTGGTGGTTGGGTCGATGGTTTGGGTAATTACTCATACACTTTATTTGAGAGTCAAGTGTTAACTTATTCTAACTTGCCAGTACCTCTCGACTGGTGGTCAAGCTCGTTATGTTCATAGAAAGGCTGCACAAAGCAGCATGCAGTGGACATGGTCATACATAATATGAATATGTCCCGGGCACCAAGAGTATGCCATCTTTTCTGCCAGTCAGTGATGAAGAATTGGAAACTTTTTAATTTGATACATGGCAACTGACTGTATGTGCTGCAATACAAACCTATTCGGATGTAACACCCATAGCCAATGATCGTGACACTAGCTTTTCATTGTTTGGATGCTTGCAATTTTCTCAACCGCTAGTTGGGACAGTTGCATCTGGAAATAAAAGAAGACCAGTTTTGGTCACTAATCCACACCAATTAAAATTAACGAAATGGACGACCACTTAACAAGTGACGGATGTTTTCCATATGTGGTCGACATTTTTACAAATGTGTGATTAAATAAATTTTACCAAATTGATTTTTATCACAACAGTATATCACCTTTCGCCAGCTTATGGTCAGGCTCTGCCACTTTAGGTTTTCTTTTAAAATCCAAGTTCCTTTCTGTCATGTTGGTTCTTTATTCTACAGATTTCTATCCTATAAAGATGACTTCTATCACAGAAACTCTCAAGGCCTTTGAAACTTCCATAGGCGGTACACCATCGGCACAAACTGATTATATACGCAGAGTTCTTTCTACAGAAAAACAACTGGATGCTGTGTAAGTTAGTAGTCTAACTTGATAAGAGACTTGATGAGAAAATTAGGGATGTGGAAGAGTTATATGCTTGCTAGGCTCAGCTAGGAACAGGTTCAAGGGTAATAATCTAGCTGGTCAGCTAGGGGTAATTTAGTTAGATAAAGTTTGCCTGAATTTGGAATAACTTCCCCAATCACTGCTAGGCCAGCTCGTCAGTGGAGGGGAGCAAATGCAGGCAAAATGGATCAAACTTGATCTAGTGATAATTTTGACAACTTGAGGGCAAAAGTGATTAATTTAAAAGTAGGGATAATCTTATCCATGTCACAATGTGAAAAGGCTCCTGTTTCTGAAATTGCTGGCTACGATGTCCAAGAAGTAAGGTTTCGAAAGGCTGTATCGAGTTGCTGTTGACATTTTGCCAAGTGTGCTCCTTAAAGTTGCAATGGTAGGGGAAATATTAAGCTAGAGTAGCCAGCAGGAACAAGTTTAAAGCCTGTACTATGGCTTTGGCTGGTGACTAAAAATAGTCTAGCCCCATTAATCGTTTTCAATCAGGGGTAGCAACGATAAGGTTGACTATACATGAATTATAACTTACCGGAACATTATCAGGCACTAACTTATTTTAAGCCCTCGAATTCACGTGTGATCTGTTGTATTTCTATAGAGATCCTCGGGAATCGCTTCACTTAGCACTACCTGGTAATGTTCATCTGGCGGAAAATCAGCAGAAATTGACAGACGCTGATATTCAGATTCTAGTGAAGGCATTAAAAGGTAACACTTATATCGTCAGCTGCGATCTCAGATACAATCGCATCACAGACAAGGGAACTAAACTCCTCGCTCAATGTATCAAGGTTGGTTTGAATTCCCTTGTGATCATTTTATCAATTACCCAAGGCTGAGACTTTTATAGTTGTATATTCTAATTTCTCCACTGGATTATTTACTATTTCAAATCCAACACCGTGAGAATGATAGTCGCCAACTACTGTCAGCGATTCATCTCAGGTATCAGGTTGCAATTTGAAAATAATACAGAATATTTAAGGTGTTTCATTTCTGATTCAGATTAGATATCCGAATTATTTATCATAGAGCTTCCCTAATTGTTCCAACTCAGCCAATACAGAATCATTCGCGCTCTACGTTATATCGGATATGACCATGTATCTGGTTTGATCTTATAGGAGACGACTGCACTAAAGCATCTGAATCTGAACGGGAACGACATTGAAGAGGAAGGGGCAAAAGCATTGGCAGAAGCTCTGCAGGTAAGTCATCACAAATGAAAAGTTGAGGGGCTGTCAATCAAAGAATATTGTCTCGCTGGCAGTAGGTCTATTCTTAAGTACCGTCTATGTAGCTTCACCGCTAGCCAAACTTACAGCTTAACTCTACTATTATATCAATGCGACATATAACTTCAAGGTTTCAACATTATGTTATTATTGAATTGATCCAATATATATATTTTGTCTCTGTAAAAATATTTACAATAGCACAATTTGCGTCATCCTACATTTTTATTATAGATTACAGTGCCAGAGTTGTTTCTCCTTTGTTCAGAGCGACACAAAAATAAATTTTCATATATCATACTCAGACATGGATTTGCTTCCCCAAAACGTCCCCTCTACACGTGTCAGAGGCGATAACTAGTATTATTATCATTTTGACTTTCTGTCTTGTAGGATAACGAGACATTACGTGAACTAAGGCTGAGAAGTAATAAGATTGGTAATAAAGGAGGTATGGCTTTTGCCCAGATGCTGCAGGTTAGTAGGCTGTGTTTAGTCGTATGAAAGGTAACATTTAAGTCTACGCAGGCTGTTGGAGATGGATGGGGACCAACACTCATCCATGCATCCCAGACACCTGCTTGATAGTGTTACTTACTTAACACCCTTTTTTATTTTACAAACAATAGCTGTTGCTCAAGCTCAACACGAGTTGTTATTATTAACGCATTTCTACAAAAAGTCTCCAATACTGGGCATCAACTAGTAAGACAAGTTAACCGCAAATTGTCATGATGGTCTCATATGGTTAGTTTATCACTCTTTATCTTTATTTGAATAGAACATTGAATTAGAATACTTCTAAATTCATTTCAGGTAAACACAGCCCTGGAGAATCTGGACCTGAGTGATACTGATCTAAAGACGGAGTCATTGATAGCTCTGAGCACAGTACTCAGAAATAACACAACCCTCAAGTTTCTACACATCAATCGTCCGATCCTCTTCACTCATCAGGAGGAAACAACTGTTCATTTCGCAAAAATGCTCAAGGTATGCACTGATAGGTCGATGATGGCTAAGCATCAGTGGGGAAGTGTATCCAGCTATCGCTGGAACTAGATTATGTTGCCTGCCAATTGCCTGCATTCTAGTTGCTCCCTTCCACAAATGGATCGGGAGCGACTCTGAATGCAGGCAATTGGACCAAACTTGGTTTAGAACTGCAATGAACTGCGAACAAAAAAACTTCCACTGAATATGCAGTCGCTGTCACACAAGCAGAAAGATGGAGGGTTAAAACTTAACTTACCTCGGCTTCAAATGGATGGTTACAGAGCTCAATTCAGGTGTTAGATATAATTGATGCCCAGTACAACCCTATGATAGTATTCTAAGCAGGTAAATAGCTCAAAGATGTATTATGTGAGGTGATGCTGTTTAGCTGAGTGATGTTGTGTTTACAGGTTAACAGTACGCTGCAGGGTCTAAGTATGATGAAGTTTGATATGAGAGACTTTGGAGTGGGTCAGATAGCTGAGAATATCTTAGATAACATGTCCCTCACACATCTAGATCTAAGCTGGTAAGTATTATAAATATTATAAATAATATTATTATATGTTAAAATGGGCTCTTGCCGTGCTGGGAGTTAATTGGAAAATGGAATATTGTGTTGTTTAGTCGAAAGCTTTTTTTATTGTGGGGTGTATTTATAAAAGGAAGAAAACATGCTCAGAATAAATCTTTATATCACTCTGGTGAAGTCTTGGTAAATGAGGGTATGATTTTGATTGTCTTGAGTTGAACTAGTCTGCGTAGGGAGTCTGGAGTCAACTTTAACTGCAGTTGAAGTTTGGCGAAATATTATTACTTGGTTAAAATTATCGAGCCACTTTTGATTCAGAAGGTTTTTTAGGTTTCAAACAATCTTCTTAATGCCTTTCTGAATAGCATTAAATTTTTTCAAACTTTTTTCTAGATTTAAGTAAGCTTTTTGTGAATAAAGTAGTTAGTCACATACTTGTCATGGGATATTGCAATACCCCCACTTCTCCAGTAGCATTTATAACATCTTATATTATTTGTAGTAACAGAATCACACGAGATGGCATGGAGTTACTAGCCCGAGTTCTGAGGAATAATACAGCCATCACACACCTCGACCTGAGTAACAACAGACTAGAGTGCCCTGGGGCTAAGTTTCTTGCCGATGCTCTGGCACATGCAAACACAAATCTAGTCTGGTAAGTTAGTACAACTACAGTTCTTCCCATCCCAGGCTTCACTTTTGTTCTGCTCTGAACAACCCTGTTTAGAGAGCAATCATGAATAATCTTTATCCATCAAATCAGCTTCGTAAAAGAAATGGTATAAAGGTATAATAGGACATAGTGTTTTGACTTGTGAATGAACGAGATAACCCTTGGCAATGGCAGAAACTTGTAGAGATTGCCTTTATAATTTATTCTAATAAAGTTGATTTTGTTCAGTCTTAGACTTCGTTAAATGTAGCCTGACTTGATCATCTACCACGTGAACCATATTATAGGGTTTCAAACGCCATAACAAAAAAATTATAAATGGAGGTAGCTTCATAAACTTGGAGATGAGCCAAAAAGAAAGGGTCGCATCCGAGATCTTTGATCAGGCAGGGTAGGAGTTATTCTTGTCGGAAATAAGTAATGCCAGGCAAAGAATTGTTTGAGCGATTGCCTTGTGGGAAGAAACCTGACAGTGGAAGACAAGTCCTTGACTTTATTCTAATTTCTAACTAAACCCAAACAACTTGTCCGGTTCATTAATACTAATCATATCTTGCATTTTGTAGCGTGTCAGTGAGGTACAACAACATTAAAGGGAAAGGTCTGTGTCATCTAGCTGACGCCATGAAATACAACACTCATCTAAATGAGCTGTACATATGGGGCAATGTGCTCGAAGAATCTGCCTGCATTGTAAGTTGTATATGTGAAGTATTATGTCTAACACCTAATTTGGGCTGTCAGACAATGTCCTTTTTGATATCTGTGGGTGAAATCAAGGAGTTAAATACAACTCTAACACCTTGGTGGAAGGCAATGCAAAAGCGATCTATCCCTTTAAGTGAAAGAGTTCAGCTTCTGTATTGTAAGTTGGATGCATGAGATATTGTGTTTAACATTTATCATGTTTGGTATATAGGTTCTGTTACACAAAAACCAAGGGAAAACAAGAATTAGTGAGATTGGCCAATGGGTATAAATCATCGAAAATGCCATGCCAAAAACTGTAACCAAGGAGTAACAGGGTTCCTCCTTGCTGTAACAAACCCAAAAATTCATTTATAATCTTATCTTATTCATGTATATTGCATCTAATTGGTTGGATATGGTATATTATACAGGCTGTGAAACAACTGCTGGACGTTGGTAGATTTCAGGAGACAGACTTGGACGTCAAACCTTACGTTGTGGACGATGTGACACACTTATGTGAGCTGAACACTGCACCTCATCGATATGATTACTGGAAGCCTGTGTACGGTGACGACATTCCAAATAAGAGAGTGTGACGGTCGACCAATATCCAAAATCGGCAAGAAAGCTTCACTATGAAGCCTTGCTTCATTTTTACGATGAAGGCATCAGTTGTTATACTGCTGACATTAAACATGGTTGGGCAGGCTGGATTGTATATACATTTGTTGGTCGGTACGTAAACGTAAACGAAAGCGGCTGTTTGAAGAAAAACTTAAGAGATGAGAGCTCTTTGATCATCCCAATGATGATAAGAGTGAATGTTATGGTGTCCCAATCTGTACATAATCATAATCACTATACCATAAGATTTATACTTCTGACTGACATTCAAGCTATGAATACAAGCTACAAGATATCAATAAACTCATGTCAAACACCTCAAAATGGTTACAATATACTTGTCTCAGTTAACTTACTATTGCAACACCCGATTACAACTATGACTAAGTAAGTAAAGTAAGTAAGTAAGTAAGTTAGTCAGCAAGCAAGTAAGCGAGTAAGCGGGTAAGCGGGTAAGCGAGTAAGTGGGTAAGCGGGTAAGCGAGTAAGCGGGTAAGCGGGTAAGCGGGTAAGCGGGTAAGAGGGTAAGCGGGTAAGCGGGTAAGCGGGTAAGCGAGTAAGCGGGTAAGCGGGTAAGGTGAGTAAGCGGGTAAGCGGGTAAGCGGGTAAGCGGGTAAGAGGGTAAGCGGGTAAGTAGGTAAGTAGTTAGTGTGATCAGTCGGGTATACAAGGGATTCTCTTGACATCGCCAGCAGATAAAAAAAATATACAAACACAGCTGTACTTAGTTAAGTTTCTTTCAGGTGAAAATTAAGAATTGTTCTCTCATGTAAATAATAGAAATTAAGAATTAATTAAACAATTCAGAATTGTCCCCATGGATACTGGATACTGCCGCTTCTATGTGGTTTGAGTCACTGTAAAAACTATTCCTTCTTCAAATATCAATTGATGAGGTCAACAAGTACTATTAACTTCATAATAATGCATTATTGTTTAATCATGGAATAACAATTTTTAAAGAACAGAGCCTCGGGTTCAGCCTTCAGGACAGTTAAACAAGGCAAGATGGTGATCAGCGCCAAACCAAAATCTTTGTTTCTGAATTAATTAAAGTGTGTGCAAAAAAATTGTTAACAGTTATAGAACTAAATCTATCTTTGCATCAATAAGTGAAGGAACATGTTTTTGCTACTCATAAACTAGTAAGGATGTGACACTAATCCTGGTAATTAAAATATAACTGTTACTGGCATAGGACTGCCGCAGCCCAAAATCAGGAACTGCGGCAGTCCTATGGTTACTGGCAATGGCATGGGCATTCAAGCTTCCAGCAAATTATAAGGTTCTTGATTTTACTGCAAATTTGGTTATAGCTAAGAATTTATAAATCCAAAAAGAGATAGTTTTCGAAATTGTCGATTAAATTGGCAAAAAACACCTTGGAACTTAAAAAAATATACAACACATGGAGGGCAGGTAGGAAGGGGACAGTAGCAACAAACAGATGCAGGCAATCACAAATATCAATCATCATGTCTGTTATCTGCTTCTAAAAAGCATATGCATCAGAGGCGCTTGGTGCTGTATTAGTTTATCAAGAATCCTCCATTTTTGGAACCAACCCTACGACTCTGGCGGCATCAGTTGCCGGCAAATAAAAGGATGCCAGCTAATTTATTGCAATGACCTGCTATCTACCGACCCACCAATTAGAAGTTCTTGTTGTTTTAAGTAAATTTTGTTGGCTGAGGCAAATCAGGTGTAAAACTAAGCAATTACAATAATTTAATTTAAATTGATGTTAAATTTGTTTGCCAGCCATAACATCTTAATTTTTATTGAACCTTTCAAATCCTCCATCAGGATAAATGCAAAATTCAGGCCTAGTAGAACGGCATGCATGATGCCATCGCTATTTTTAAATACTGCTGTTTGTCCAGTTGAGAACGCAAAAGTTTTCTGTGAACAGTATACAGTCTCATCGAGACCTCTTGCAGTTCTTGCTGATTTTGCTCCAAGGTCTCATCAGTTTTTGTTTATTGACATTTGAAAAAATGTGGACTTGTTCTCATCAGCTTCATAATTTCAAAATTGGTGCAAAGTTATTATTAATAACCACCATGCTACAATATCCCAATCAAATTTGTATCACACTGACTGGTTTGGCTCACCTGAAATTGTCATCGACAAAAAAACAAGATGGGCGGATATATTTATTATTATTGATCGATGCACTTTATATTTTAACACCTACAATATATTTTGCTGCCCTTCAGAACTGATTTGACCACTTTCAATCTTTGAATGCCTTGCGAAATGATTGATAACTTTCAGTTTTTTTTGTAAACCTATTTATAATACTTGGGGTGCGTAAAACGATGCTAGAGTATAAATACCTATATAAATAGGGGAAATGCATCCAACAATCACAAGCGCTTCCCTATACCGAGTGAGAAGAAGAATTAGCACCACACAACCAAAACTTATTTCACTGATGATGATGCGTTTACTAGTAGCTGTTGGAACTTTATTGGTCACTGCTAGTGTAGTGCACTCTTCTAGCATTGTACCTCCAAGAGATTGTCATGAATTCAAGGTAGGATCACGTAATTCATTTATCTATCTATTTCATTTTAAACTCGCAAAGAAAAGCATGATCAACTGTCAAAGGGAGCATAATTTGGTATTTGTTAGCAAGAAACAGACACCCAAAATTATTTTCATGTTGGTGGTTTGTTAGCAGAGGCGAAAGAACAACAGGAAGGTATGACACAGTAACGTGGACTATTTAAACGATGTTCATCCCTGTGCGCTAAACGTCAGAATCTCAGCTTTTACTGGCAGCGACAAAGCATTAAATTTTTTTATGAAAGACTAGCCATTACCTGAGGCAAGAAGGGTACACCCAGAGTTTCACAGAATTATTGCCTTTTTTGCTCCCTACGTCTTGCCAAATTGTGCGGAAATTGATGAAACCAGTAGCATAAAACATTTCTATGTGTTATGATTTTTTTGATAATATTTCGGCTTAAACTTCGACCTCGACAAAATAATGTGCATTTCTTACAGTGTCGAGTACAACTCTCATGTGACCCAAGCGATCAAGTACTGAATGGACAGAACTGCTGCCCGTCATGTGGCGGCACACTCGGGCAGTATTGTGACTTTGTAACATAGTATGTTGCTAGATATTATGTAATTCTCAAACAGACATTGTTCGCATCAGTAGGTTATATTCTTATTGCAAAATGTATATAGGAGCAACCGCATAATTTTTGTTTAAATTTTCTTGTGTTTTTGATTTTATAGCTTTATGGAAACCTTGTGCAGCTATGTAAGGCTTCGAACAGAGAGATCAAAATTGAGTACTAAGTTGTTCAAATGATTTTCATTATGTCAAATCATACAAACACTACCATGCATGCGACATAAATATTATGTCGCTCAAGACTTTTGGTCTTATAGTAAATTTCAACGAGGAGGGAGGGATTGAAAAAGGTTGATTAAAATCAGATGTCTTATCACACACCGCATCCCAAAGCATGGGCGGCAAAATTGTAGTGCCTTCGTGACCAGGCCACAATTTCTACGCCAGGTTGCTCTCTGTTTGCAGGCAGGTCGGAACATACCTGGGGCTGGGGGCCAAACAAACCCCGGTAGTTGATGGACTGCAGTTGGAATCGAACCCTGCACTACCTTCAACATTTGCACATGCTAAAGGACAGGCGCTCTAACCAACTGAGCCATCTCCTAGGAGGTGTTATGTTAATCTTCAATGCTCTCACCAAGGAGTGGCTTTCACTAAATAATTATGAAATGCTTTTTATTTTACAGTTGTATACCGGATTTGATTTACATTAGAACTAATCCTCGCTCTAGCGGAGAGGAAGGAGTCTGTATATCAAGAAACACCGTTACTTAGGGGGCTCTCTGGATCGCCATGGGGAGTTTGACAATTACAGCGAAGATGAAACCACCCCTATTCCAACTCAACCACAGAGAAGAATTACGAGCATAATCATGATGAACATCAGGACAAAATCAGGGAGACAACTACAGCAATATTTCATAGATTGGAGCAGCGGCATCATGATTAAGGTCATGGTTATGGTGATGTCATCACACCGGTCCACACTGGTGGTTACTCTGATAAGCGCCACCACTCTGAGGGACATTTCAGCTCTAAGCATGAGTCATCAGTGGTTGAAGACGCTGCATTGATCAAAAACTTACTTCGAGGCTGCTATTTTGTATCACATCTTATTCTCCAGATTCGATTCTATCATGTGAGCGATTTCCAGCTGTAGAATCCAATATGAGGAAGTTATGGTCTCTCAAACTTTCTAGGTGACGGCAGTCAATCGGCATTAAGAATCAGCTGGCACACCTTGTGGGACGTCACAACGCGCCATACATTATGGGTTAGTATATTTCAATAAGTATGACAGTTGTGACGTCCCACAACGTGTGCTTGCTGATTCCCAATGCCATTTGAAGATGGTCACCTTGAAAGTTTGAGATACCATTACTTCCTCAATATTTGGATTCTAAAGCTGGGAATTGCTCACATGATCAAATATGGAGAGTAAGATGTGATACAAAATTGCAGCCTCAAAGTTAGTCTTTAAACTGCAAAAATCAGAGTGATGCGTGCAACTTTGTTCCTTACACTTTTCAGACACAGCTACTGCTTTGATGGTTTACCATGATTTGTTCTATGTGATCATAACAGCTAAAATTTCAAAATAGACATGATAGATTCAAAAAATAATTTATTATTTTACGCTGGCAGATACATATAATACACATTTGCATCCATTGATATCGATGATTGCAACCAAATTGTTGTCATTTAGATCCTCATCTCTTTTTTCTGCTTTTAGATAATGACAGTATACCTAGCAATTACGGAAGCAACATTCCAAGTGCAGCTGTTGTTGATACAGAGTATATATCAACTGTAAAATGGCTACTGCCGTTGGGGTTGTCAGTTGCTGGGGTATTAGTTGCTGTGATCCTAATTTTCACCGCTATGAAAATACGGTATGTCCATCATATTAGCATAAGCATTAGCAGTTCACCATTGTATGACAGGCTCCCTGGTTGGAAACAATTAACATCAACTGATTTCTCACTCCATGTTGAGCTTGTGATGATGGTGCAGGACAGCCTCTTGGCTACCCTGCCTAGTAATGATGTGTGTTAATATGTAATAAGAATGTTTGCATTTCATCCATAAACATAAAAACAATAATTATAATGTTTGCAAATTCAGAAAAAAAAGGAGGTCAAGAAGGGAGACTCAATCGACAGCCAAGAGACTCCCAGATGTACCACACAGTAGTTACGGTAAAGCTGCCATCTTTTCATCAGTTTCGAGACAATGATTAATTTTGCCCAAAAGTATGTAGACATCATCTGCGCCATAATCCATCCAGGCATTACCAATTTCTGCCGAATAGTGTAAACTTCCATCTTCCTGTAGAGTTGTGCCAGCCATAGTCTTTGACACAGCCATAGTATCACAGACATGTTTGCCCATAAAATAACACAATACCATAAACCATAAATTGATCATTACAATATCATTGGTTTGAGGTTTATACAGCTTTATGTTTTGTCTTGAAGTTATTACATGGAGACGCTAGCTACAAGCCGGTCCCATCTAAAGCATGCAAATAAGCAAATATGGTCCTCTTAAATCGATAGGGTTATGGAGTTCTCTCAAGCAATGCTAGTATTGAAACCCAAACCTTTATTGCGAGAAAGGGAGCCATCATTGTTTAATTCAGACCTCATAAGAAGTTGAATACTTAGGATTGTGCGTTTCGTAGGCGCTGAAATTGAAGAGGAAAACTATGATCAAATAACAGCAGCAAATATGTAATCAGAAGAAGAAATATACAACATAATAGGTGATGATTATTATGAACTCAATGTTGACAGTGAGGTGCATAGACAAAACTGATCTTTTGTCTATGGTGAGGTGTATGCTGATGTTAATGTAATACAGCGTCATACAACAGACACACCGTCAGCTCCGAGACAACCATCTCCAGATGATTATCTCAACCATCTCTGCCATTGTAAAAAGCTGTAATTTCCTTCAAAACTGTGAAGGAAATTACAGCTTTAATCTACCAAATCTAAGCAAGTTAGGTTATCTACTGGTGTCAAGTCAACTGGTGACAGCCAGCTTCCTGTCATCAAGCAGATGTTTCTATGCAAATAACTCAGGTCAATGGCTCATTTTAAAGTGTTCAAATCAAGCTTTGTTTGGGAGGGAAATTAAAACGAAGTGTAATAAGTTAATGGCATGGCCTTCGGTATAAGCTACCGAAGGCCATGCCATTAAATAGATTACTCTGACACGTGAATAATTTTGTTTGGAATGAGCAACCAAGTGCTGAAAATGCCATGAAGTTGGCTTTATGTGTGGGATATTTGATCGCACATTCTCTCAAGCTTGGGGATTTAGGGACCATGGCAGGATCACGAAATCTTTCTGCTACTGCTCTTCTTATAATAGTAAGTGTAAGAAAATTTCACTTTCAATTTGGCGATACAACCAAATGTCTTACATTTAGAGTTCCAGCTCATCATTTTGTTATATAATAGCATTTATAAGTTGGGGTAGAATATAGGAAGATATCAGGAGAGTGAACATGGTGAGAGCAAAGTGAACATGGTGAGGGTGGAGGGAAGCAGGTCTGCAATAACAGCAACACGTATAATACAAGACTCTACTTGCTTTACTTGGAAGGAAAAAATAAAACGATTGAGCTGGATGGTAGAGCCTAGTAGAACTTGGTAAATAAAACGCCACAGCGAAAGGTGAACAGGGAAGGAAGAAGCAATTGCATCAGTCTAGCTTTGTTAGTTTTTACATGATTTCCTTTGATGAAAACAACCTGAGATGCAATATTTACAATGTTTAATATGGCATGGTTACAGGCTGTCTCCATTCTTCAAATCCGGGGAGCATACCCAAAGCGTGGACACGACAGATTCCAGCGGATGCCTTGGCAGAAGCAGAATCAAGTTGAAGCCATCATGAGAAATATTACGGATGTGATCTCGTGTGTGTACATATGCCAGCAACACAAAAACTGTGGGTCAATAGCATACTCGAGGAAAAGTACAACCTGTACTGTGTCCCATAAGAGAACAGTGCCATGTACCTCCTCTTGTCCCTCTGCGGCAGACACTGAGGTTTACATGAGAGGTTGTTATGAATTATTTATCTGTATTGAGCTAACCACAAAACCAAAAATTTTTTTTCTGGCACTGAGTGCAAAACATTTCGAATGAGATGACTTTGGTTGCCAATAAAAGTATATATAACATTCCACCTAGATAACAATTTCGCCTTGCTGAATAAATGGCGAGATGGCGAAACCAAATAGTTTGCTTTGCTGATCACTGCCAGGCTAGGCCAGGAGTAACCTTCAAAAAAGTATAACAGCATGTAAATATTGAAACAAAAGGCCTCATAGACATAAGCATTGTGATCCTGGGCTATT
This sequence comes from Membranipora membranacea, assembly GCA_914767715.1. NCBI lineage: Eukaryota > Metazoa > Bryozoa > Gymnolaemata > Cheilostomatida > Membraniporidae > Membranipora > Membranipora membranacea. The sequence goes on along the minus strand of OU612073.1, from coordinate 9,947,940 downwards.
TTCCTTCTTTTATTTCAGTGACAGCATTGATGTTTGGCCAGGGAATAAGGTACAGGCATATAAGGATCTTGGCTCAATCTGCTCTGAATCATACTGAGTTGAGCAGCTCATCGCTAAGTATAAGGCAGTGTGTCAATGAATGTAACGGAATAGTTGGCTGTGCTGGAGTTATCTATTCACTCAATGCAAGCTGTGCAATCTTTGACATAGCCACTGTCAGTGCAGCGGAGGTACAACATGGATTTGGATCTGAAATAATATATCTTCGAGAGGATTCTGTCGACTTTGATTAACTGCTAAGCTTGTATCCTGTAGAATGAAGTACCTCCTATACAGTGACTCATATGTTATTATGGTTTATAATTATGACTGTATAGCTAGAGTACAGGCTATTTTTCTGAGTTTTGTCAACGTTATAAATTCAGACACCAGTCTTAAGATACTTTCAACATCAAACCAACCAGCCAGTGGTAAGAACATACAATTATGCCAAATTGTCAATTGTTTTTTTTTGCGTCCAGAACACACACACCAGATTCAATTTTAAAATTTGCTCAACATCAACTATTATAGGGAGAGTTATGACCTACCTAATAGCAAACTAAGTCCTTATCATAATAATTTTTATTTTTATTATTTTATCATAACACTATTATTAAAGTTAACAATGTTATTTATAATACTAAAATTACAGTTGTTATTTTAGTGCACGGTCGATCAAGTTGATCAAGTCGATCAAGTCCGCCTGCAGTTGAAAGTACAACTCCAAATACAGTCAAATTTCCCTGTGATGATAGTATTGTGCAAATTGTAACACTAGTCCAATGCCATTGGTTTGTATAAGGAGTAACTCCATTTAAATTAGTTTCAAAATAACAAAAACATAAGATATGACTTTGTTTCAAGGGTTTGTGCGATGCGTTTAGCTGTAGCTATAGCGACACCTTGTTGTGCTAAAAATGTGTATGATATTTTTTCATTGACAGGATAGATACTTGGCCAGGGAATAAAACATGCATACTAAGATCTTGGGCCAATCTGTTCTGAATTATACAGAGGTTACAAGCTCATCGATGAGTATATGGCAATGCCTGACTGCGTGCAACGGCAAAGTTGGCTGTGCTGGATTTATGTTTTCATTGAATGCAAGCTGCGCAATATTTGACATAGCCACTGTCAATGCAACGGAGTTAGAACTTGGATTTCGATCTGAAATCAAATACCTTCGAGGAAAACCTTGTCAACTTCGATTAAACGCTAAGCTGGTATCTTACAGAATGATACATCCTAATGCAGAGACTTATATATTATTAGGTTGTATAAATATAGCTGAATAGCTGCTAGTTAACGTTATCAGACCAACTAACTATGTATAAATTTAGCCACAGATCGTTTCAACTTGAAACCAACCAGCAAGTGATAAAAATGTACATTTATACCAAATTATCAAATTGTCCAGAACACAGACACCAGATTTAAATTCAAATTTACACTTCATGTACTAGTGGGAAGAGTTATAAAAAGATGTGTATGATCTAATGGGAAACTTAGACCTGACAATAAAAATTGTTATCGGTTATTCTTATCATGATAACTATTATTAAAACTGCAAATACAGGCAAATTTCCCTGTGATGATAGCATTGAGCAAATCGTGACTCTAGTCCAAAGCCATTAGTTTGAACAAGCAATAACTCCAATAGGTTTGAATTAGTTTTAAAAGAACTTCAGGATGAAGGAGTTGTTAAATGTGTGTAGCTGTAGTGGCACCTCAAAACCTTCTCATCTTTTCACAGTTTTGTCAAGTTATCCTCTCATTTTCCAATTGCAGGCAACAACAGATAAGAAACACTCAATTTTAATTTAATTTGATCAGAAAAATAAATTGAGATAATATGTCAGACATCTCAAATGGTTACATTTTATTTGTGTATGTTAAGTCACTATCGCAACAGCCTAATTACGACTATGACTAAGTCAGTAAGTTAAGTATGTTATATCAGCCGAGTTTACATGTGATTGTCATGACATATCGCAAACCTCAAGCAGATCAAAATAAATACACAAACAATCTGCCATGTAAAATGGTAGTAGGAATTTTGCCGGAAAAGCAATATTCCTGCTGCTTATCCATCATCTGAACTATGCCTTGATGCCATTAGATCTTAGAATCCGGGACAATATTTCTACACACAAACTGTACTAAAGCACGCCCGTATACCTCTAAGGTAGGCAGGCAGGCAGAATGATAAATAAAATGACCTTATAATATTACAAATAAATAATCTTACTAGGGAGTTCCATTTGATATTTATACAGTTTAGTTTTTTTAGAGACTGAGGCTTTGCCCCAGACCCCGCAGTAAGAGCTTATAGCACTACATATGGTTTTACTGGGCGAATTTTGCCTCCCATTTATTTCTAACTACTATCTAAGGCTAGATCATACACGCATGTGTTTATGGGCTGTAATTTCCCTTGAAACTGTTAAGGAAGTTACTACATGAATTTACCAAATCTAAGTCAGCATGCTCACTTCGATTAGATAGTTCTATGCTGATAACTCAGGATGACGGTTCATAATGAAGTTTGTAAAACAAGATTTCTTTGGGAGGAAATTGAAAGAAGCATAATAAACTGACGGTGTAAAATATAAGCAACTGAAGGCCATGCCATCAAACAAATTTATCGGACGTGTGTTTTTGGTGAATAACCGAGTGCTGACGATGCCATCAAGTTGGCATATGTGGGGAATTTGATCATCATTATCTCCAAGGCTGAGCGATTGAGGGAACATGATGGTATTACGATATCCTACTGCTACTGCTACTGCTCTACCTCTAATAGTAAGGGGTAACATATTTCAACATCAACTGATCACCTGAAACTCATTTCTTTACTATACAATAAAATAACAATATGGTTCCATCTAATAGTCATTTTAAAAAAAATTATATTTATGAGTTAAGAAGGGGGGGGGGGTGTCCTTGTGTTGTATATGGGGAGGGGGGTGTCCCTGTGTTGTATATGGGAGGGGGGTGTCCTTGTGTTGTATATGGGAGGGGGGTGTCCTTGTGTTGTATATGGGAGGGGGGTGTCCCTGTGTTGTATATGGGAAGATATCAGGAGGTTGAACCAGGTGAGAGGAGAGTGGACATGGTGAGGTTAGGAAGCAGGTTTGCGAGAAACAGTGCCAAAAGTAACACAAGACTTGACTTAGAAGGAATCAATAGAACGATTGAGCTATACATGGTAGAGCCTAATACAACTGGGCAAATAAAAAGTCACCGGACAGAAAACCGCGGAGAAAAGTGAACAGGACGGGGACGCAATTGCATCACTCTAGTTCTGTTAGTTTTGATTTCCTTTTAAATGACAAACAGATACAATATTTACAATGTTAAATATATGTTACAGTTTGTCTCCATTCTTCAAAGCGGGGGATGTTTTCCAAAGCATGGACACGACAGATTCCACCAGATGCCTTGTCAGAAGCAGATTCAAGTTAGATTCATCATGACAAATATCATGGATGTGATCTTGTGTGTGTACATATGCAAGCAACACACAAGCTGTCTGTCGATATCATACTCGAGGAGTGCTACATATTGTACTCTGTCTTTTAAGAGAACAACGTCATGTGACTCCCCTTGTCCCTCGGCAGCAGACACTGAGGGATACATGAGAGGTTGTTATGAATGATTTATTTATATTCAGCTATCCACTCGACATTACAGCACAGCATAAACCAATTGGGTGTTGTCAGTAGGAGCAGCACATTTGAAGCTTAATAAGTAAATGTAACACAGCCAATCAAGTGGATATATAATAATTTGTTGTCATAACCTTAAAAAAAAATTAACAGCATATATAGATATTGAAACGATAAGACCTCATAGACAAAAGCATTGTGATCCCGAGCTATTTCCCTGCTTTTACTTTCAGTGACAGGATGGATAATTGGCCAGGGAATAAAGCACATGCATATTAAGATCTTGGGTCAATCTGTTCTGAATTATACAGAGGGTATGAGCTCATCAATTAGAATGTGGCAGTGCCTGACTGCGTGCAACGGCAAAGTTAGGCTGTGCTGGATTTAACTATTCATTGAATGCAAGCTGTGCAATCTTTGATATTGCCACTGTCAATGCAGTGGAGAAACAACTTGGATTTGGAGCTGAAATGATATACCTTCAGGAAGACCTTGTCAACTTTGATTAAACGCTAAGCTCGTATCCTACAGAATGACACATCCCCAATGCAGAAACTCATATATTATTATGATTTATAAACATAGCCGTACAGCTCTAGTAAAGGTGTTCATATCAGACCAATTAATTCTGTATGAATTCAGACACAGAGAGTTTCAATTTGGAACCAACCAGCAAATGATTAGAATGTACATTTATACCAAATTGTCAATCATTTTTTATGGTAAGGCGCAACGCAGGCTCAGAACACAGACACCAAATTTAAATCTAAACTTTCTCATAATTTACTAGAGAGAGCTATGGTTGGTTGGTTGATTGGCTGGTTGGTTTATTTTGTCACAAACATTTGGTATGCTGCGAGATTGAGTGTTTATACTGTTACATGAGTAGGGAATACCAAAAAGAAACATAAACAAAATGAGTAAAGTAAAGTCAGACTTCTAGTCATCATTTGTTATTTGCAGGGCCAGGTTCTTTTTACGTTTTGATATGACTGAGTCTAGGTCCCCAATATCAAGACCTAGTCTGTCGCCTTGCTTAAAAAACTTTCTCAGAGCTTTCTTGTCTCGTGAATAAATACTAGTGAACAAAATAGGTAGGCAGTAGGTTAGAATGGATACAATAAAACTTTTAAATAACATGCAGGCTAAAGGCTTTGTACTCTGATAATTAAAGGTTCTGATGACAAACATTCTCTGATTTGCTTTGGATACAACATCATTGACATGATCTTCAAAACGTAATTTGTTATCAAAGAGAACTCCAAAATCTTTAACATTGTCACAAAAATCTATTTTTACACCATTTAATGTTAGAGTAGGACTGTCAGGTTTTTCTCTCTTAGTGGAGAGAAGCATCTCTTGGGTTTTAGAAGGATTAAGTAATAAGCCGAGTTCTTTGCATAGACCAGAGATTCTATTGATCTCATTAAAATAATTAGACAAGTCATTATTATCAGAGATGCAACCAACAATACAAGCGTCATCAGCATATTTTAAAATAGTTATATTGCTCTGAAGATGTGATCAAATAGAAAACTAAGACCTGAAACTATAAATGTTTATCCGTATTTTCTTTATCACAATAACTATTATTATAATTATCATATTTATCCAAAATAATATAATCATAGTTATATTTTTAGACCACAGTAAATCAAGTTGAACAAGTCTGCCTGCAACCCTTCTCATATTTTTCACAGTTTTGTTGAGTTATCCTCTCATTTTCTATGTGCAGACGACTACCAAAAAGAAAACCTCACATTTGCAAGCTTACATGTTGTGTGGGACAAACTCCTGGGTTCAACAGGCTAGCTTACCCATCATCTGAACTGTACAGAATCCACATACAATATATATTCCTGCATACAATCTGTACTAAGTCAGGCCAATAGTCCTTGGGGAGGCAGGAAGGCACTGCCTCCTCTAGAATGCTCAATAAACTGACCTTAAAACTTTATTGTTGAATAATCTATGTTAGAGTCATCTTACTTGGCATTTTTCTTTGCTATTTATACAGCTGAAGTAGTTTAGATGCTGAGACTTTGCCCCAGACCCCTGAGCAAGAGATTAAAGCACTCAATATGGTTTTATTTGGCGAATTTTGCCTGTCATTTATTTCTAACTACTGCCCTCTAGGGATAGATAATAAATATATAAATATGTATATGTTCATTTCAATATCACATGCTACAATAATAATCAATAACCATCCATTTTTTTTCACCCACTTTCATTTCTTATTTGATGGCACGTTTGAAAAAACATTTTCTCGAAAAATGAAACAGATCGCAATAAAGTTTTAATAACAAAAATATATGTATGGGCTTGATCAATGCTGTAATTTCCTTGAGAACTGGAAAGGAAAATACCAATCTAAGTTATCTATCAAAACAAATGAGTTGAGCGATATATTTATGTCAACTGGTGTCAGCCAACTTGTTATGATTTAGCAGATGTTTCTATGCAGATAACTCAGGTTGATGGCTAATATTAAAATGGTTAAAACAAGCTATGTGTTGGAGGAAATTGAAAAAAGTTTCAGTCGATAGTGCAAAAGAAACCATAAACTATGTTCGGAGTGAATAACCGAGTGTTACCATACAGTTAGCGTGATTTGGAAACCTTGATTGCCACATTCTCCCAAACCTAGGAATTTAGGGAACATGGCGGGATCACGATATCTTACTGTTACTGTTACTGCTCTGCTAATTACAGTAAGTGTAAGACAATTACAATTCAAATTTCACAATACAGCTAATGGCTTACACTTGTAGTTCCAGATCATCATTTCGTTATCTAATAATATCAATAAGTTGTGATAAATGTGTGAAGATATCAGGAGAGTGAACCTTGTCCTGTCACGCCGCCACCATGTTTTGTTTTGTTTTTGGAGGACAACTCCTCAAACTAAAGCGAGAAATACAAAGCCACTCCCAAAAGCAAAAAAAAACAAAAAGGAGGAAAAAAGGAAAAATGAGACCTGATGCGAAATCTAAGAGGTCATCGTCCACTAAAACAGTGATACAAGTAATAAAGAATCCAGGACTTTACTCGCTTAACTTGTAAAGAAATAATAGAACAATTGAGTTAGATGGTAGAGCGTAGTATAATTGGGCAGATAAAGTGAACAGGCGGGGAGGCAATTTCATTGTCATGATTTCCATTCATAGTGCCGACCTGAGATGCAATCAACCATTTTAATTATGTGGTTACAGGCTGTCTCCATTCCTCAAAGCTGGGGATATGACAGATTCCAGCGGATGCATTGGCAGAAGCAGCACCAAGTTGAAGTCATCATGAGAAATATTATGGACGTGATCTCGTGTGTGTACATATGCCAGCAACACGCAAACTGTGGGTCAATAGCATACTCGAGGAGAAGTACAACCTGTACTCTGTCCCATATGAGAACAGTACCATGTGCCTCCTCTTGTCCCTCTGCAGCAGACACTGAGGTTTATCTGAGAGGTCGGTATGACATATTTATTCATAAATAAAGCTATCCATTCAACCTTACATGAAGTCTAGACTTATCTAGACAGCACACCATACACATTCTACCATTCTCTCATCCCATCTCATCCCTTACCATCCATCACATTCCACCTAGATAAAAATTTCCCCTTACTGAATAATTGGCGAGATGGCGCAACCAGTTAGTTTGCTTGCTGACCACTGCCAGGCTAGGCAAGGAGTACCCTTCAAAAAACTTACCAGCATATAAATATTGAAACAATATAACGCCTCATACACATAAGCATTGTGATCCTGGGCTATTTTTGTTCCTTCATTTCAGTGACGGGACGGATGTTTGGCCAGGGAATAAAGTACAGGCATATGAGGATCTTGGCTCAATCTGCTCTGAATCATACTGAGTTGATCAGCTCATCGATCAGTATATGGCAGTGTCTGCTTGTGTGTAATGAAAATTTCGGCTGTGCGGGATTTGTCTATTCGCTCAATGCAAGCTGTGCAATCTTTGACATAGCCACTGTCAATGCAGCAGAGTTACAACTTGGATTTGGATCTGAAATCATAATATACATTCAAGAGGACCTGGTCAATTTTGATTAAACGCTAAGCTTGTATACTGAAGAATGATACACTCCCTACACATAGACTGCTATGTTCATGTTATTATGATCTACCAATATGACTTTATAGCCACAGTAAAGGTTGTTTTATCGGCCTTTGTCAACTAACTCTGTATGAATTCAGCCACTTGTCAAGGAATATTAACCTGGATCCAAGCAGTAGGCGATAAGAATGTACATTTATGCCAAATTGTCAAGTGTTTTTTTAGGAACCATACAACGCGGGTACAGAATATAGTCCCACTCCCAAGACTTAAATTCAGGTTTTAGTTATGGTGAAATAGCGATCTAATTTTTATCATTATCATTTTATCATAATTATTTCCTATACTATAACTATGTTCTTATTTTAGTCTTTGGTAGATCAATAAATAAATAAATGTAATATGCCAATATCAACTGGTGTCAGTCAGCTTGCACTTATCCATGATTTAGCGATCCAGCGATTTAGGGAGTATGGTGGGATCACGCTATCTTTCTGCTACCACAACTGCCCTGCTGATAATAGCAAGTGAAAGACAATTTCTATTTAAATATTCAAACATTTATAGCCTTACATTTATAGTTCCAGCTCATCATCAATTGTTATATAATAATGTTTTTTAAGATGGTGGAGACCTGTTAATGTGTTGAATACGTTTAATGTGTGAAGAGTGGAGCGGATTTAAATTTTAATTTACGCATCATGTACTAGGGGGAGTTATAAAAATATGATCTAATAGGAAACTTAGACCTGACACTATATATTTTTATCGGTATTTCTTATCATAATAATAACTACTATTATTACTCCAAATACAGTCAAACTTCCCCTGGGATGATAGCATTGAGCAAATCGTAACTCTAGTCCAACGCCATTAGTTTGAACAAGAAGTAACTCCATAAAGTTTAAATTAGTTTTAAAAGAACTTCAGGATGAAGGAGTTGTTTGATGTGTGTAAGCTGTACAGCACCTCAAAACCTTCTCATCTTTTCACAGTTTTGTCGAGTTATCCTCTCATTTTCCCTTTGCAGACATCAACAGATAAGAAACACTCAATTTTAATTTAATTTGATCACAAAAATAAATTGAGATATGTCAGACATCTCAAATGGTTACATTTTATTTGTCTATGTTAAGTCACTATAGCAACAGCCTAATTACGACTATGACTAAGTCAGTAAGTTAAGTATGTTATATCAGCCGAGTTTACATGTGATTGTCATGAAAAATCGCACACCTCAAGCAGATCACAATAAATACACAAACAATCTACCATGTAAAATGGTAGTAGGATTTTTGCTGGAAAAGCAATAATCCTGCTGCTTATCCATCATCTGAACTATGCCTTGATGCCATTAGATCTTAGAATCCGGGACAATATTTCTACACACAAACTGTACTAAAGCACGCCCGTATACCTCTAAGGTAGGCAGGCAGGCAGAATGATAAATAAAGTGACCTTATAATATTACAAATAAATAATCTTACTAGAGAGTTCCATTTGATATTTATACAGTTTAGTTTTTTTAGAGACTGAGGCTTTGCCCCAGACCCCGCAGTAAGAGCTTATAGCACTACATATGGTTTTACTTGGCAGATTTTGCCTCCCATTTATTTATAACTACTAACTAAGGCTAGATCATACATGCATGTGTTTATGGGCTGTAATTTCCTTTGAAAATGTTAAGGAAATTACTACATGAATTTACCAAATCTAAGCAAGTTATGTTATACACCAATGCCAACTCGGTCAGTCAGCATTCTCACTTCGATTGGATATTTCTATGCTGATAACTCAGGATGACAGTTCATATTGAAGTTTGTTAAACAAGACTTCTTTGGAAGGAAATTAAAAGAAGCATAATTAACTGACGGTGTAAAATATAAGCAACAAATTCATCGGACATGTATTTTGGGTGGATAACCGAGTGCTGACGATGCCATCAAGGTGGCATGTGTGGGGAATTTGATCATCATTATCTCCAAAGCATGAGCGAGCGACTTAGGGAACATGGTGGTATTACGATATCTTACTGCTACTGCTACTGCTACTGCTACTGCTACTGCCACTGCTACTGCTACTGCTACTGCTCTACTTATAATAGTAAGTGCTAACATATCTCCACATCAACCGATCACCTGAAACTTATTCTTTACTATACAATACAATAACAATAAGAATATGGTTCCATCTAATAATCATTTTGTCTTTAATTATATTTATGAGTTAAGGAGGCGGGTGTCCCTGTGTTGTATATGGGGAGGGGGGTGTCCCTGTGTTGTATATGGGGAGGGGGGTGTCCCTGTGTTGTATATGGGGAGGGGGGTGTCCCTGTGTTGTATATGAGGAGGGGGGTGTCCCTGTGTTGTATATGGGAAGATATCAGGAGGGTGGACCAGTTGAGAAGAGAGTGGACATGGTGAGGATAGGAAGCAGGTTTGCAAAAACAGTGCCAAAAGTAACACAAGACTTGACTCAGAAGGAAACAATAGAACGATTGAGCTAGACATGGTAGAGCCTAACACAACTGGGCAAATAAAAAGCCACCGGGACAGAACACCGCAGTAAAAAGTGAACAAGACGGGGACGCAATGGCATCAGTCTAGTTCTGTTAGTTTTGATTTTCTTTTAATGCCAAACAGATACAATATTTACAATTTTAAATATATGTTACAGTTTGTCTCCATTCTTCAAAGCGGGGGAGGTTTTCCAAAGCATGGACACGACAGATTCCAGCAGATGCCTTGGCAGAAGCAGAGTCAAGCTAGAATCATCATGACAAATATCATAGATGTGATCTCGTGTGTGTACATATGCAAGTAACACACAGGCTGTCTGTCAATATCATACTCGAAGAGTAATACAAACTGTGCTCTGTCTTATTCGAGAACAGTGCCCTGAGACTCAGCTTGTCCCTCTGCAGCAGACACTGAGGTTTACATGAGAGGTTGTTATGAGTGATTTATATATAGTCAGCTATCCACTCAACCTTACAGCACAGCATAAACCAATTGGGTGTTGTCAGAAAGAGCGGCACCATTGAAGCTCAATCTGAAAAAATGTAATACAGCCTATCAAGTGAAAATATAATAATTTGTTGTCATAACCTTCAAAAACAAATTAACAGCATATATAGATATTGAAACGATAAGACCTCATAGACAAAAGCATTGTGATCCCGAGCTATTTCCATTCCTTTATTTCAGTGACAGGATGGATAATTGGCCAGGGAATAAAGTACATGCATATTAAGATCTTGGGTCAATCTGTTCTGATTTATACAGAGGTTATGAGCTCATTGATGAGAATATGGCAGTGCCTGACTGCGTGCAAATCAAAAATGGCTGTGCCGGATTTAACTATTCATTCAATGCAAGCTGTGCAATCTTTGATATTGCCACTGCCAGTGCAGTGGAGAAACAACATGGATTCGGAGCTGAAATGATATACCTTCAGGAAGACTTTGTAAACGTTGATTAAACGATAAGCTCGTATCCTACGGAATGATAAATCCCCAATATAGAGACTTATATATTATTATGATTTATAAATAAATAGCTGTATAGCTCTAGTAAAGGTGATCATATCAGACAAATTAATTCTGCATGAATTCATACACAGAGAGTTTCAATCTGGAACCAACCAGCAAGTGCTAACAATATACATTTATACAAAATTGTCAATTTTTTTATGGTTAGTCGCAACGCAGGTCCAGAACACAGACACCAAATTTAAATCTAACTTATTTCATAATGTACTAGAGAGAGCTATGAAGATGTGATCTAATAGAAACTAAGACCTGAAACTACGAATTTTTATCGGTATTTTTTGTATCACAATAACTATTAGCATAGTTATTGTAACAATGTTAGATAGCGCTGGCGTTAGGGGTCGGTAAACGGTGTTGTAGTTTGTGCAAGGGACATTTCTGTTGCTATTTTTAGCAGATAATACAATTTAAATACTCTATAAATGGACTATAAGCCTTTGATCTGACATTCCTAACAATAGAATGCAGTCCTCTTATCTTGTCACGCAGACCAAACCTATCTGTGACAGGAATCATAATACTCACTAGTCATCGAGTTTGCGTACTGTTTACATCACAGCTAAGAGCACTCAGTTAACCTGTAAGTGTATTTTTCTACAACTCTTTTTACAGTACATACACACAACACAAATCTCATATTTCTCATGTTGTTGAATTGTTATCCCTTACATTCATTCGTTCATGTGTAGTGTGCAACTTGTCAATGTATAAATATGTCCTCATAATCAATTATTATTTACAGTTGATGTACACAGGACTAGTCACCTATGCTCATAATTAATATACTGGATCGCTATTATATCCGCTCATAATGTGTGAGTTTTAGAATCATGTACATTTTTCCTTTGGTTAATGACGTAACCGTTCATTCAATTGAGGAATTAATTATAACAAGAGAGTTTTTCATTGTTTGATGCTTGTCAGCATCACACCAGCTATTTCTCGTAGCACACTCATTCGCTCATTCGTTTTTCTCTCTTACACATATTATTAATTCATTTTACCTTTCCACAGGTTTACCAGTAAATCAGTAAAACAATACACTGCGTCATACACACGGAATTCAAAATAGCCTTCGCAATACAGTTATTATCATAATTATCCATAATAATATAATCATATTTATAATTTTCAATCACAGTAGATCAAGTTGATCAAGTCTGCCTGCAAAGCTTCTCAAATTTTACACAATTTTGTGGAGTTATCCTCTGATCTTCTATGTGCAGACAACTACAGAAAAGAAAACCTCGCCCTTGCAAGCTGGTTGTAGTGTGGGACAAACTCCTGGGTTCAGTTCAACAGGCTAGCTTCCCATCATCTGAACTGCGCAGAATCCACATACAATATATATTCCTACATACAATCGGTACTATGTCAGGCCTGTAGTCCTTTGGGAGGCAGGAAGGCACTGCCTCCTCTAGAATGCTCAATAAACTGACCTTATAACTCAAATATTGAATAATCTATGCTAGTGTCATCTCACTTGGCATTTCTATTTGCTATTTATATAGGTGAAGTATTCTAGATGATGGGACTCTGCCCCTGACCCCTGAGCAAGAGATTAAAGCACTCAATATGGTTTTATTTGGAGAATTTTGCCTGTCATTTATTTCTAACTACGTCCCTCTAGGGATAGATAATAAACATATAAATATTTATATGTTCATTTCAATATCACATGCTACAATAATAATCAATAACCATCCATTTATTTTCACCCACTTTCATTTCTTTTTTGATGGCACGTTTGAAAAAACTTTTCTCGAAAAATGATACAGATCGCAATAAAGTTTTAATAACAAAAATATATGTATGGGCTTGATCAAAGCTGTAATTTCCTTGAGAACTGGAAAGAAAAACACCAATCTAAATTATCTATCAAAACTTAATGAGTTGAGTGATATATTTATGTCAACTGGTGTCAGCCAACTTGTTATGATTTAGCAGATGTTTCTATGCAGATAACTCAGGTTGCTGCCTAATATTAAGATGTTCAAAACAAGCTATGTGTTGGAGGAAATTGAAAAAAGTTTCAGTCGATAGTGCAAAAGAAACCATAAACTTTGTTCGGAGTGAATAACCGAGTGTTACCATAAAGTTAGCGTGATTTGGAAACCTTGATTGCCACATTCTCCCAAACCGAGGAATTTAGGGAACATGGCGGGATCACGATATCTTACTGTTACTGTTACTGCTCTGCTAATGATAGTAAGTGTAAGGCAATTACAATTCAAATTTCACAATACAACTAATGGCTTACACTTGTAGTTCCAGATCATCATTTCGTTATGTAATGATATCAATAAGTTGAGATAAATGTGTGAAGATATCAGGAGAGTGAACCTAGTTCTGTCACGCCGCCACCATGTTTTGTTTTGTTTTGGAGGACAACTCCTCATACTAAAGCGAGAAATACAAAGCCACTCCCAAAATCAAAAAAAAAGCAAAAAGGAGGAAAAAAGGAAAAATGAGAACTGATGCGAAATCAAAGAGGTCATGGTCCACCAAAACAGTGATACAAGTAATAAAGAATCCAGGACTTTACTCGCTTGACTTGTAAAGAAATAATAGAACGATTGAGCTAGATGGTAGAGCGTAGTATAACTGGGCAGATAAAGTGAACAGGGCGGGGAGGCAATTGCATTGTCATGATTTCCATTCATAGTGCCGACCTGAGATGCAATCAACCATTTTAAATATATGGTTACAGGCTGTCTCCATTCCTCAAAGCTTGGGACACGACAGATTCCAGCGGATGCCTTGGCAGAAGCAGAAACAAGTTGAAGTCATCATGAGAAATATTATGGATGTGATCTCGTGTGTGTACATATGCAAGCAACACGCAAACTGTGGGTCAATAGCATACTCGAGGAGAAGTACAACCTGTACTCTGTCCCATATGAGAACAGTGCCATGTACCTCCTCTTGTCCCTCTGCAGCAGACACTGAGGCTTATCTGAGAGGTCGGTATGACATATTTATTCATAAATAAAGCTATTCACTCATCCTTACATGAAGTCTAGACTTCTCTAGACAGCACACCATACACATTCTACCATTCTCTCATCTCATCTCATCCCTTACTATCCATCACATTCCACCTAGATAAAAATTTCCCCTTACTGAATAATTGGCGAGATGGCGCAACCAAATAGTTTGCTTGCTGACCACTGCCAGGCTAGGCAAGGAGTCTTCAAATAACTTACCAGCATATAAATATTGAAACAATATAACGCCTCGTACACATAAGCATTGTGATCCTGGGCTATTTTGTTTCCCTTATTTCAGTGACGGGATGGATGTTTGGCCAGGGAATAAAGTACAGGCATATAAGGATCTTGGCTCAAGCTGCTCTGAATCATACTGAGTTGATCAGCTCATCGATCAGTATATGGCAGTGTCTGATTGCGTGTAATGAAAATTTCCGCTGTGCGGGATTTGTCTATTCGCTCGATGCAAGCTGTGCAATCTTTGACATAGCCACTGTCAATGCAGCAGAGTTACAACTTGGATTTGGATCTGAAATCATATACATTCAAGAGGACCTGGTCAACATTGATTAAACGCTAAGCTTGTATATTGAAGAATGAATACACTCCCTACACATAGACTGCTATGTTAATGCTATTATGATCTACCAAGATGACTGTATAGCCACAGTAAAGGTTGTTTTATCGGCCTTTGTCAACTAACTCTGTATGAATTCAGCCACTTGTCAAGGAATATTAACCTGGATCCAAGCAGTAGGCGATAAGAATATACATTTATGCCAAATTGTCAAGTGTTTTTTTAGGAACCATACAACGCGGGTACAGAATATAGTCCCACTCCCAAGACTTAAATTCAGGTTTTAGTTATGGTGAAATAGCGATCTAATTTGTATCATTATTATTTTATCATAATTATTTCCTATACTATAACTATGTTCTTATTTTAGTCTTTGGTATATCAAGTTGATCAAGTCTGCCTGTTGTCAACAACTCCAAATGCAGGAATAGTTGATAAAACTAGATCTGACTCGCAAATTAAAAGATTGAAATAGGTTTAAATCTAAGTTGTATGCATTGCCTACGTCTAAAATTCAGAATTCAGATTTTCACAATCACTTTAATGCCATTAATTCTCAGAATCCGAGTAGGAACCCCCACTTTAAATTTGCACTAAGGTGAGATCATACACATAGATATTTGTATTCAAATATTTAAAGCTGTAATTTCCTTCAGAACTGTGAAGGATATTGCAACTTGAATCTACCAAAAATCTAAGTGAGTTATGTAATATGCCAATATCAACTGGTGTCAGTCAGCTTGCACTTATCCATGATTTAGCGATCCAGCGATTTAGGGAATATGGTGGGATCACGCTATCTTTCTGCTACCACAACTGCCCTGCTGATAAAAGCAAGTGAAAGAAAATTTCTATTTAAATATTCAAACATTTATAGCCTTACATTTATAGTTCCAGCTTATCATCAATTGTTATATAATAATGTTTTTAAGATGGTGGAGGCGTGATAATGTGTTGAATATGTTTAATGTGTAAATGGTGGACCGGATTTAAATTTAAATTTACACATCATGTACTAGGGAGTGTTATAAAAATATGATCTAATAGGAAACTTAGACCTGACACTATATATTTTTATCGGTATTTCTCATCATAATAATAACTACTATTATTACTCCAAATTCAGTCAAACTTCCCCTGTGATGATAGCATTGAGCAAATCGTAACTCTAGTCCAACACCATTAGTTAGAACAAGAAGTAACTCCATAAAGTTTAAATTAGTTTTAAAAGAACTTCAAGATGAAGGAGTTGTTTGATGTGTCTAAGCTGTACAGCACCTCAAAACCTTCTCATCTTTTCACAGTTTTGTCGAGTTATCCTCTCATTTTCCATTTGCAGACAACTACAGAAAAGGAACCCTCAAATTTTAATATAATTTGATCGACAAAATAAATTGACAAAT
Source organism: Membranipora membranacea (assembly GCA_914767715.1). Lineage (NCBI taxonomy): Eukaryota > Metazoa > Bryozoa > Gymnolaemata > Cheilostomatida > Membraniporidae > Membranipora > Membranipora membranacea. The sequence continues at coordinate 9,931,632 of OU612073.1, read as the reverse complement.
GTCATACATCTCAAAATGGTTACATTTTATTTGTCCGTGTTAAGTCTCTATCGCAACAGCCTAATTACGACTATGACTAAGTCAGTAAGTAAAGTACAAAATATCAGCCAGCTATACACAGGATTGTCATGATTATTGCACACCTCAAGCAGATCAAAATAAGTACACAAACAAATCTGCCATGTAAAATGGTAGTAGGATTTTTGCTGGAAAAGCAATATTCCTGCCTTTATCCATCATCTGAACTAAGCATTGATACCATTAGATCTTAGAATCCGGGACAATATTTCTACACACAATCTGTACTAAGGCACGCCCGTATACCTCTAAGGTAGGCAGGCAGGCAGAATAATAAATAAAGTGACCTTATAATAGTATGAATAAAGAATCAATAATAATCTTACTAGGGAGTTCCATTTGATATTCATAAAGTGTAGTTTTTGCAGAGACTGGGGCTTTGCCCAAGACCCTGCAGTAAGAGCTTATAGCACTACATATGGTTTTACTTGGCGAATTTTGCCTCCCATTTATTTCTAACTACTATCTAAGGCTAGATCATACACGCATGTGTTTATGGGCTGTAATTTCCCTTGAAACTGTTAAGGAAGTTACTACATGAATTTACCAAATCTAAGTCAGCATGCTCACTTCGATTAGATATTTCTATGCTGATAACTCAGGATGACGGTTCATAATGAAGTTTGTAAAACAAGATTTCTTTGGGAGGAAATTAAAAGAAGCATAATAAACTGACGGTGTAAAATATAAGCAACTGAAGGCCATGCCATCAAACAAATTCATCGGACGTGTGTTTTTGGTGAATAACCGAGTGCTGACAATGCCATCAAGTTGGCATATATGGGGAATTTGATCATCATTATCTCCAAGGCTGAGCGATTGAGGGAACATGATGGTATTATGATATCCTACTGCTACTGCTACTGATCTACTTATAATAGTAAGGGGTAACATATTTCCACATCAACCGTTCACCTGAAACTGATTTCTTTACTATACAATATAATAACAATATGGTTCCATCTAATAGTCATTTTAAAAAAAATCATATTTATGAGTTAAGGAGGGGGGTGTCCCTGTGTTGTATATGGGAAGATATCAGGAGGTTGAACCAGGTGAGAGGAGTGTGGACATGGTGAGGTTAGGAAGCAGGGTTGCGAAAACAGTGCCAAAAGTAACACAAGACTTGACTTAGAAGGAAACAATAGAAAGATTGAGCTAGACATGGTAGAGCCTAATACAACTGGGCAAATAAAAAGTCACCGGACAGAAAACCGCGGTGAAAAGTGAACAGAACGGGGACGCAATTGCATCACTCTAGTTCTGTTAGTTTTGATTTCCTTTTAAATGACAGACAGATACAATATTTACAATTTTAATTATATGTTACAGTTTGTCTCCATTCTTCAAAGCGGGGGAGGTTTTCCAAACCATGGACACGACAGATTCCACCAGATGCCTTGTCAGAAGCAGATTCAAGTTAGATTCATCATGACAAATATCATGGATGTGATCTCGTGTGTGTACATATGCAAGCAACACACAAGCTGTCTGTCAATATCATACTCGAGGAGTGCTACAAATTGTACTCTGCCTTTTAAGAGAACATCGTCATGTGACTCCCCTTGACCCTCGGCAGCAGACACTGAGGATTACATGAGAGGTTGTTATGAATGATTTATTTATATTCAGCTATCCACTCGACATTACAGCACAGCATAAACCAATTGGGTGTTGTCAGTAGGAGCAGCACATCTGAAGCTTAATAAGTAAATGTAACACAGCCAATCAAGTGGATATATAATAATTTGTTGTCATAACCTTAAAAAAGAAATTAACAGCATATATAGATATTGAAACGATAAGACCTTATAGACAAAAGCATCGTGGAGAAACAACTTGGATTAGGAGCTGAAATGATATACCTTCGGAAGACCTTGTCAACTTTGATTAAACGCTAAGCTCGTATCCTACGGAATGATACATCCCCAATGCAGAAACTCATATATTCTTATGATTTATAAACATAACCGTACGGCTCTAGAAAAGGTGTTCATATCAGACCAATTAATTCTGTATGAATTCAGATATCTTGTAATATCGAAATCAAATGTTTGAGGAATGAGTCCTTACCCCAGGCAGTTCTGTATTTAAGGCTGCGATATCTGCCTGAGGGCCGAGGGGAGTTTCTCAAGGAAATTGTTTAAAAAATGTTCGTCATCATGTATTATCTGCAGGGCCAGGTTCTTTGTATGTTTTGATATGACTGAATCTGGGTCCCCAATATCAAGACCTAGTCTGTCGCCTTGCTTAAAAAACTTTCTCAGAGCTTTCTTGTTTCGTGAATAAATACTAGTGAGCAAAATAGGTAGGCATTAGGTTAGAATGGATACAATAAAACTTTTAAATAACATGCAGGCTAAAGGCTTTGTACTCTGATAATTAAAGGTTCTGATGACAAACATTCTCTGATTTGCTTTGGATACAACATTATTGACATGATCTTCAAAACGTAATTTGTTATCAAATAGAACTCCCAAATATTTAACATTGTCACAAAAATCACCCCCATTTAATCCTAGAGTAGGACTGTCAGGTTTATCTCTCTTAGTGGAGAAAAGCATCTCTTGGGTTTTAGAAGGATTAAGTAATAAGTCGAGTTCTTTGCATAGACCAGAGCTTCTATTGATCTCATTAAAATAATTAGACATGTCATTATTATCAGTGATGCAACCAACAATACAAATGTCATCAGCATATTTTAAAATAGTTATATTGCTCTGAAGATGTGATCTAATAATAGGAAACTAAGACCTGAAACTATAAATGTTTATCGGTATTTTCTTTATCACAATAACTATTATTATAATTATCATATTTATCCAAAATAATATAATCATAGTTATATTATAATATAATCATAGTTATATTTTTAGACCACAGTAAATCAAGTTGAACAAGTCTGCCTGCAACCCTTCTCATATTTTTCACAGTTTTGTTGAGTTATCCTCTCATTTTCCATGTGCAGACGACTACCAAAAAGAAAACCTCACATTTGCAAGCTTGCATGTTGTGTGGGACAAACTCCTGGGTTCAACAGGCTAGCTTACCCATCATCTGAACTGCACAGAATCCACATACAATATACATGCCTGCATACAATCTGTACTAAGTCAGGCCAATAGTCCTTGGGGAGGCAGGAAGGCACTGCCTCCTCTAGAATGCTCAATAAACTGACCTTAAAACTTTATTGTTGAATAATCTATGTAAGAGTCATCTTACTTGGCATTTTTCTTTGCTATTTATACAGCTGAAGTAGTTTAGATGCTGAGACTTTGCCAAAGACCTCTGAGCAAGAGCTTAAAGCACTCAATATGGTTTTATTTGGCGAATTTTGCCTCTCATTTATTTCTAACTACGGCCCTCTAGGGATAGATAATAAACATATAAATATTTATATGTTCATCTCAATATCACATGCTACAATAATAATCAATAAACATCCATTTTTTTTCACCCACTTTCATTTCTTATTTGATGGCACGTTTGAAAAAACATTTTCTCGAAAAATGATACAGATCACAATAAAGTTTTAATAACTAAAATATATGTATGGGCTTGATCAATGTTGTAATTTCCTTGAGAACTGGAAAGGAAAATACCAATCTAAGTTATCTATCAAAACAAATGAGTTGAGCGATATATTTATGTCAACTGGTGTCAGCCAACTTGTTATGATTTAGCAGATGTTTCTATGCAGATAACTCAGGTTGATGGCTAATATTATAATGGTTAAAACAAGCTATGTGTTGGAGGAAATTGAAAAAAGTTTCAGTCGATAGTGCAAAAGAAACCATAAACTTTGTTCGGAGTGAATAACCGAGTGTTACCATACAGTTAGCGTGATTTGGAAACCTTGATTGCCACATTCTCCAAAACCGAGGAATTTAGGGAACATGGCGGGATCACGATATCTTACTGTTACTGTTACTGCTCTGCTAATGATAGTAAGTGTAAGGCAATTACAATTCAAATTTCACAATACAACTAATGGCTTACACTTGTAGTTCCAGATCATCATTTCGTTATGTAATGATATCAATAAGTTGAGATAAATGTGTGAAGATATCAGGAGAGTGAACCTTGTCCTGTCACGCCGCCACCATGTTTTGTTTTGTTATTGGAGGACAACCCCTCATACTAAAGCGAGAAATACAAAGCCACTCCCAAAAGCAAAAAAAAACAAAAAGGAGGAAAAAAGAAAAATGAGACCTGATGCGATATCAGAGAGGTCATGGTCCACCAAAACAGTGATACAAGTAATAAAGAATCCAGGACTTTACTCGCTTGACTTGTAAAGAAATAATAGAACGATTGAGCTAGATGGTAGAGCGTAGTATAATTGGGCAAATAAAGTGAACAGGCGGGGAAGCAATTGCATTGTCATGATTTCCAATCAAAGTGCCGACCTGAGATGCAATCAGCCATTTTAATTATGTGGTTACAGGCTGTCTCCATTCCTCAAAGCTGGGGATATGACAGATTCCAGCGGATGCCTTGGCAGAAGCAGAGCCGAGTTGAAGTCATCATGAGAAATATTACGGATGTGATCTCGTGTGTGTACATATGCAAGCAACACGCAAACTGTAGGTCAATAGCATACTCGAGGAGGAATTCAACCTGTACTCTATCCGATAAGAGAACAGTACCATGTGCCTCCTCTTGTCCCTCTGCAGCAGACACTGAGGCTTATATGAGAGGTCGGTATGACATATTTATTCATAAATAAAGCTATCCATTCAACCTTACATGAAGTCTAGACTTATCTAGACAGCACACCATACACATTCTACCATTCTCTCATCCCATCTCATCCCTTACCATCCATCACATTCCACCTAGATAAAGTTTTCCCCTTGCTGAATAATTGGCGAGATGGTGCAACCAGTTAGTTTGCTTGCTGACCCCTGCCAGGCTAGGCAAGGAGTAACCTTCAAAAAACTTACCAGCATATAAATATTGAAACAATATAACGCCTCATACACATAAGCATTGTGATCCTGGGCTATTTTCTTCCCCTTATTTCAGTGGCGGGATGGATGTTTGGCCAGGGAATAAAGTACAGGCATATAAGGATCTTGGCTCAATCTGCTCTGAATCATACTGAGTTGGTCAGCTCATCGATCGGTATATGGCAGTGTCTGTTTGTGTGTAATGAAAATTTCGGCTGTGCGGGATTTGTCTATTCGCTCGATGCAAGCTGTGCAATCTTTGACATAGCGACTGTCAATGCAGCAGAGTTACAACTTGGATTTGGATCTGAAATCATATACATTCAAGAGGACCTGGTCAACTTTGATTAAACGCTGAGCTTGTATACTGAAGAATGATACACTCCCTACACATAGACTGCTATATTAATGTTATTGTGATCTACCAATATGACTGTATAGCCACAGTAAAGGTTGTTTTATCGGCCTTTGTCAACTAAATCTGTATGAATTCAGCCACTTGTCAAGGAATATTAACCTAGATCAAAGCAGTAGGCGATAAGAATGTCCATTTATGCCAAATTGTCAAGTGTTTTTTTAGGAACCATACAACGCGGGTACAGAATATAGTCCCACTCCAAAGACTTAAATTCAGGTTTTAGTTATGGTGAAATAGCGATCTTATTTTTATCATTATTATTTTATCATAATTATTTCCTCTACTAAAACTATGTTCTTATTTTAGTCTTTGGTAGATCAAGTCGATCAAGTCTGCCTGTTGTCAACAACTCCAAATGCAGGAATAGTTGATAAAATTAAAAGAAGCATAATAAACTGACGGTGTAAAATATAAGCAACTGAAGGCCATGCCATCAAACAAATTCATCGGACGTGTGTTTTTGGTGAATAACCGAGTGCTGACGATGCCATCAAGTTGGCATATATGGGGAATTTGATCATCATTATCTCCAAGGCTGAGCGATTGAGGGAACATGGTGGTATTACGATATCCTACTGCTACTGCTACTGCTCTACCTCTCATAGTAAGGGGTAATATATTTCAACATCAACCGATCACCTGAAACTCATTTCTTTACTATACAATATAATAACAATATGGTTCCATCTAATAGTCATTTTAAAAAAATTTATATTTATGAGTTAAGAAGGGGGGTGTCCTTGTGTTGTATATGGAAGGGGGGTGTCCTTGTGTTGTATATGGGAGGGGGGGGGGTGTCCTTGTGTTGTATATGGGAAGATATCAGGAGGTTGAACCAGGTGAGAGGAGAGTGGACATGGTGAGGTTAGGAAGCAGGTTTGCGAGAAACAGTGCCAAAAGTAACACAAGACTTGACTTAGAAGGAAACAATAGAATGATTGAGCTAGACATGGCAGAGCCTAATACAACTAGGCAAATAAAACGCAACAGCGAAAGGTAAACAGGGATGGGAGAAGCAATTGCATCAGTCTAGCTTTGTTAGTTTTTACATGATTTCCTTTGATGAAAACAACCTGAGATGCAATATGTACAATGTCTAATATGACATGGTTACAGGTTACAATTTTAAATATATGTTACAGTTTGTCTCCATTCTTCAAAGCGGGGGATGTTTTCCAAAGCATGGACACGACAGATTCCACCAGATGCCTTGTCAGAAGCAGATTCAAGTTAGATTCATCATGACAAATATCATGAATGTGATCTCGTGTGTGTACATATGCTAGCAACACACAAGTTGTCTGTCAATATCATACTCAAGGAGTGCTACAAATTGTACTCTGCATTTTAAGAGAACATCGTCATGTGACTCCCCTTGTCCCTCGGCAGCAGACACTGAGGTTTACATGAGAGGTTGTTATGAATGATTTATTTATATTCAGCTATCTACTCGACATTACAGCACAGCATAAACCAATTGGGTGTTGTCAGTAGGAGCAGCACATTTGAAGCTTAATAAGTAAATGTAACACAGCCAATCAAGTGGATATATAATAATTTGTTGTCATCACCTTAAAAAAAAATTAACAGCATATATAGATATTGAAACGATAAGACCTCATAGACAAAAGCATTGTGACCCCGAGCTATTTCCATTCCCTTATTTCAGTGACAGGATGGATAATTGGCCAGGGAATAAAGCACATGCATATTAAGATCTTGGGTCAATCTGTTCTGAATTATACGGAGGTTATGAGCTCATCGATGAGAATGTGGCAGTGCCTGACTGCGTGCAACGGCAAAGTTTGGCTGTGCTGGATTTAACTATTCATTGAATGCAAGCTGTGCAATCTTTGATATTGCCACTGTCAATGCAGTGGAGAAACAACTTGGATTTGGAGCTGAAATGATATACCTTCAGGAAGACCTTGTCAACTTTGATTAAACGCTAAGCTCGTATCCTACGGAATGATACATCCCCAATGCAGAAACTCATATATTATTATGATTTATAAACATAGCCGTACAGCTCTAGTAAAGGTGTTCATATCAGATCAATTAATTCTGTATGAATTCAGACACAGAGAGTTTCAATTTGGAACCAACCAGTAAATGATTAGAATGTACATTTATACCGAATTGTCAATCATTTTTTATGGTAAGGCGCAACGCAGGCTCAGAACACAGACGCCAAATTTAAATCTAAAATTTCTCTAGAGAGAGCTATGGTTGGTTGGTTGGTTGGTTTATTTTGTCACAAACATTAGGTATATGCTGCGAGATTGAGTGTTTATACTGTTACATGAGTAGGGAGTACCAAAAAGAAACATAAACAAAATGAGTAAAGTAAAGTCAGACTTCTAGTGGATTAAAAAATATCTTGTAATATTGAAATCAAATGTCTGAGGAATGAGTCTTTACCCCAGGCAGTTCTGTATTTAAGGCTGCGATATCTGCCTGAGGGGAGTTTCTCAAGATAATTGTTTAAAAAATGTTCATCATCATGTTTTATCTGCAGGGCCAGGTTCTTTGTACGTTTTGATATGACTGAATCTAGGTCCCCAATATCAAGACCTAGTCTGTTGCCTTGCTTAAAAAACTTTCTCAGAGCTTTCTTGACTCGTGAATAAATACTAGTGAACAAAATAGGTAGGCAGTAGGTTAGAATGGATACATTAAAACTTTTAAATAACATGCAGGCTAAAGGCTTTGGCTTTGTACTCTGATAATTAAAGGTTCTGATGACAAACATTCTCTGATTTGCTTTGGATACAACATTATTGACATGATCTTCAAAACGTAATTTGTTATCAAAGAGAACTCCCAAATATTTAACATTGTCACAAAAATCACACCATTTAATTCTAGAGTAGGACTGTCAGGTTTATCTCTCTTAGTGGAGAAAAGCATTTCTTGGGTTTTAGAAGGATTAAGTAATAAGTTGAGTTCTTTGCATAGACCAGAGCTTCTATTTATCTCATTAAAATAATTCATCATCTGGAACAGTTTCGTCTGGTAGACTTCCGTCTTTCAGCCAGCATACATTGAGCCAATAAGAGATCTCCACATGTTCCTGTCCTGTGTAACCTCAGTCAACATTTATTTTGCATAGATCATTTTTTATGTTTTTGCCCCATGTACTCTGACGTGCTCCTCTGGACATTTTTAAGGGTCGTTCATACTCATCTAGGGCTTGGCGGATGGGGGTATCTTCTGGCAGTCTCATGACATGTCCCAGTAGTCGCAGACGTCTCTGAGCCATTGTTTCACTCCACGGCTTTGCTCCAGTTATCTCATACACCTTCTCAGAAGTCATCTTCTCAGGCCATCTCACATTCAGCGCGTTTCTCATGGCTCTCCGATGGTAGCTATCTATTGAATCAGCCATTCCTTTGGTCATCGTCCAAGTTTCACTGTTATAGAGAAATACGCTTGATATATACGCATTGAAAGCTCTGGTTTTGATGTCTGTGTTTAGTCTTCTGTCAGTTGATATGTGGTGTATTTTCTTCTGCGTGTTGTTGGCTAGAATCTTCCTTCTTATAATGTCTTCACTCGTACCAAGCATCGTACCTAGATATTTGCATTTCCTCCATGCTTATTCTCCATCTTTTCTGACATTGTATTCTTCTGTTTTTTCTTCATTTATTAAAAGGTTTCTTTGGAGCAAGCTGTGTTTGATCTCTGTTTTCACGTTGCTGATGCTGTGTTCACAGTTTGTCCCAACCCAGCATATATCGTCTGCATACTGTAGATCCTGTTCTTACTTGTTTGCTGTAGCAATGATCTCTCATGTGGGGTGCTAGTTCTTTGTGATTTTCCTGTTCGTCGTCATCATTCCTTTCCTGGTCCATGGCTTTAGCTAAGTAGAGAGTAAAAAGTATTGGGGATAGGCAGTCACCTTGCGGTACTCCTATGTTTATTTTGGACTTTTCTCCGATTTGGTTGTCTATTTTGACAGCCAGTATGACATCTTTGATGAGTATCTTTACTAGGTGTAGTTCGTCTTCCTCCAATATTTTCTTCAGATCTTGAAGTATCTTGTTTCTCTCTACTCTATCGAATGCCTTGCTTAAAATAATTAGACAAGTCATTATTATCAGAGATGCAACCAACAATACAAATGTCATCAGCATATTTTAAAATAGTTATATTGCTCTGAAGGTGTGATCTAATAGGAAACTAAGATCTGAAAATATAAATGTTTATCGGTATTTTCTTTATCACAATAACTTTTATTATAATTATCATATTTATCCAAAATAATATAATCATAGATATATTTTTAGACCACAGTAAATCAAGTTGAACAAGTCTGCCTGCAACCCTTCTCATATTTTTCACAGTTTTGTTGAGTTATCCTCTCATTTTCCATGTGCAGACGACTACCAAAAAGAAAACCTCACATTTGCAAGCTTGCATGTTGTGTGGGACAAACTCCTGGGTTCAACAGGCTAGCTTACCCATCATCTGAACTGCACGGAATCCACATACAATATACATTCCTGCATACAATCTGTACTTAGTCAGGCCAATAGTCCTTGGGGAGGCAGGAAGGCCTTGCCTCCTCTAGAATGCTCAATAAACTGACCTTAAAACTTTATTGTTGAATATTCTATGTAAGAGTCATCTTACTTGGCATTTTTCTTTGCTATTTATACAGCTGAAGTAGTTTAGATGCTGAGACTCTGCCCCAGACCCCTGAGCAAGAGCTTAAAGCACTCAATATGGTTTTATTTGGCGAATTTTGCCTCTCATTTATTTCTAACTACGGCCTTCTAGGGATAGATAATAAACTTATAAATATTTATATGTTCATTTCAATATCACATGCTACAATAATAATCAATAAACATCCATTTTTTTCACCCACTTTCATTCCTTATTTGATGGCACGTTTGAAAAAACTTTTCTCGAAAAATGATATAGATCGCAATAAAGTTTTAATAACAAAAATATATGTAAAATATCAGATCCTGGTGCACAAGAAACAGTCTGCTCATCAACACAAAGAAAACCAAAGAGCTTGTTTTCTGTAATCTACGCGATGATCCTGACCCTCCAACCATCATGATCAACAACTCCGCCATCGGACGAGTAGATGAATACAAATATCTTGGCACCACACTCAATCATAAGCTTAACTTCAATACGAACACCAAAAACATCATCAGCAAAGCTAACAAACGACTATTCATCATGAAGCAGCTAGCCTTTATGAATGTCAAGACAACTACCATTAAGCTGGCATACACCTCATTTCTCGAAAGCGTTCTACAATATCACCTATGTATTATATACGTACACCTCTCATCTGATATTAAGAACCAGTACAATCACCTCATCAACACAGCACGTAGACTAAGCAAAGGCAGGCTTGAAGTTACAACCATAGACAATATATTCGATAAGTACTTCAAAACTAAATGCCTGAGAATGTTCGCTTCGGGCAAAGACACTGTCATAACGCTAGAACAACTCCCATCTGGTAGATACAGAGTGCCAGCCTACCGTGTAAACTGCCGTAAATACTGTTTTCGCTCATTATGTGTAAAACTGCTCAATCGAATAGCTTGATTCATTTATTATAAATCTAGTCAATGTTTTATTATAATTTTTAAAACTTTATTTTTATTCACAGAGCACAAGAGAAACACTGATTTTATCATGAGAATTGATACAAATATATACATACATACATACATGGGCTTGATCAAAGCTGTAATTTCCTTGAGAACTGGAAAGAAAAGCACCAATCTAAATTATCTATCAAAACTAAATGAGTTGAGTGATATATTTATGTCAACTGGTGTCAGCCAACTTGTTATGATTTAGCAGATGTTTTTATGCAGACTACTCAGGTTGATGGCTAATATTAAAATGGTCAAAACAAGCTTTGTGTTGGAGGAAATTGAAAAAGGTTTCAGTCGATAGTGCAAAAGAAACCATAAACTTTGTTCGGAGTGAATAACCGAGTGTTACCATACAGTTAGCGTGATTTGGAAACCTTGATTGCCACATTCTCCCAAACCGAGGAATTTAGGGGACATGGCGGGATCACGATATCTTACTGTTACTGTTACTGCTCTGCTAATGACAGTAAGTGTAAGGCAATTACAATTCAAATTTCACAATACAACTAATGGCTTACACTTGTAGTTCCAGATCATCATTTCGTTATGTAATAATATCAATAAGTTGTGATAAATGTGTGAAGATATCAGGAGAGTGAACCTAGCCCTGTCACGCCGCCACCATGTTTCGTTTTGTTTTTGGAGGACAACTCCTCATACTAAAGCGAGAAATACAAAGCCACTCCCAAAAGCAAAAAAAAAGCAAAAAGGAGGAAAAAAGGAAAAATGAGAACTGATGCGAAATCAAAGAGGTCATGGTCCACCGAAACAGTGATACAAGTAATAAAGAATCCAGGACTTTACTCTCTTGACTTGTAAAGAAATAATAGAACGATTGAGCTAGATGGTAGAGCGTAGTATAACTGGGCAGATAAAGTGAACAGGGCGTGGAGGCAATTGCATTGTCATGATTTCCATTCATAGTGCCGACCTGAGATGCAATCAACCATTTTAATTATATTGGTTACAGGCTGTCTCCATTCCTCAAAGCTGGGGATATGACAGATTCCAGCGGATGCCTTGGCAGAAGCAGAACCAAGTTGAAGTCATCATGAGAAATATTATGGACGTGATCTCGTGTGTGTACATATGCCAGCAACAGGCAAACTGTGGGTCAATAGCATACTCGAGGAGTAATACAACCTGTACTCTATCCCATAAGAGAACAGTACCATGTACCTCCTCTTGTCCCTCTGCAGCAGACACTGAGGCTTATATGAGAGGTCGGTATGACATATTTGTTCATAAATCCACTCAACCTTATTATGAAGTCTAGACTTATCTAGACAGCACACCATACACATTCTACCATTCTCTCATCCCATCTCATCCCTTACCATCCATCACATTCCACCTAGATAAAAATTTCCCCTTGCTGAATAAATGGCAAGATGGTGCAACCAGTTAGTTTGCTTGCTGACCACTGCCAGGCTAGGCAAGGAGTCTTCAAATAACTTACCAGCATATAAATATTGAAACAATATAACGCCTCATACACATAAGCATTGTGATCCTGGGCTATTTTCTTTCCCTTATTTCAGTGACGGGATGGATGTTTGCCCAGGGAATAAAGTACAGGCATATAAGGATCTTGGCTCACTCTGCTCTGAATCATACTGAGTTGATCAGCTCATCGATCGGTATATGGCAGTGTCTGCTTGCGTGTAATAAAAGTTTCGGCTGTGCGGGATTTGTCTATTCGCTCGATGCAAGCTGTGCAATCTTTGACATAGCCACTGTCAATGCAGCAGAGTTACAACTTGGATTTGGATCTGAAATCATATACATTCAAGAGGACCTGGTCAACTTTGATTAAACACTAAGCTTGTATACTGAAGAATGATACACTCCCTACACATAGACTGCTATGTTCATGTTATTATGATCTACGAATATGACTGTATAGCCACAAAAAAGGTTGTTTTAGCGGCCTTTGTCATTTAACTCTGTATGAATTCAGCCACTTGTCAAGGAATATTAACCTGGATCCAAGCAGTAGGCGATAAGAATGTACATTTATGCCAAATTGTCAAGTGTTTTTTTAGGAACCATACAACGCTGGTACAGAATATAGTCCCACTCCCAAGACTTAAATTCAGGTATTAGTTATGGTGAAATAGCGATCTAATTTTTATCATTATTATTTTATCATAATTATTTCCTATACTATAACTATGTTCTTATTTTAGTCTTTGGTAGATCAAGTTGATCAAGTCTGCCTGTTGTCAACAACTCCAAATGCAGGAATAGTTGATAAAAGTAGATCTGACTTGCAAATTGAAAAATTGAATCAGGTTCAAATCTAAGTTGCATGCATTGCCTTCGTCTAAAATTCAGAATTCAGATTTTCACAATCACTTTAATGCCATTAATTCTCAGAATCCGAGTAGGAACCCCCACTTTAAATTTGCACTAAGGTGAGATCATACACATAGATATTTGTATTTCTTTCTGCTACTGCTACTGCCCTGCTTATAATAGTAAGTGAAAGAAAATCATCATCATCAATTGTTATATAATAATGTTTTTAAGATGGAGGAGGCGTGTTAATGTGTTGAATACGTTTAATGTGTGAAGAGTGGAGCGGATTTAAATTTTAATTACAACTTTTAGTTACAATTTGGATTTGGATCTGAAATAATATACCTCCGAGAGGACCAGGTAAACTTTGATTAACCGCTGAGCTCTTATCCTGCAGAATGACGTATCCACAATTATAAAGAGACTCATATATACTTTTATTGGCAACCAAAATCATCTCATTAGAATTTTTGTTCACTCAGTGTCAGAAAAAAAATTGAAAAAAACCAGTAAGAAAATTGAATAGAATATCATTACCGTTGTTGATCAAGTTGATAACATATTGATGAATAGCAATGTTCTAATTGAGCTGAATTTTTCTTTAGATCTTAAATGTAATGGTAAAGTAAAGTAAATGTAAGTAATAGAAACTTTTGTTATTATATTCATATTATATATTATATTTCATACTCATACGCTATTATAATATTTATAAACATGACTGCATAACCGCAATGGAGGTGATTGTATCAGACAAAAAAATTCTGTATGAATTCAACCAAGAGTCTTAAGAGATTTTCAACTGGGAACAAATCATCTTGTCTTGTCTGATGTGGGGGAGGGTGGTGGTATGAGACCGTACACTCCAGAGAACAGGTGATTGACACCCCTAGTGCTCAAAGACACCTGGACAATTCATGATTATTACTGATTGTACACATCCTTGATGTTAGAAGGATGAGTATGTTCCATCAGTCGGTTTTGTAATTTGCGGTTTTATGAGAGTTGTCTGGGTTTGAGATGTTGGTGATTTGTGAGAGTGGTTGGTTGAAGTTGATTTTTGATTTTCTGGGTAGGGAGAACCCAGATCCCTCGAGACAAGAGCAGGAATCGAATCCGGGACCTCATGCTTGATAGCAAAGGATGTGATCATTTGCGCTATCAAAGCAATGGAAATGCACAATGCACAATTAAAAATTTACTCATCATGAACTAGGGAGAGTATCATTTTTATTTGATCTTATTATGATAGCTTTCATTATATTTATCATAATTACATATAGTACTATTATGATGTTCTCATTTTATTCTTTGGCAGATCAAGTTGATCAAGTCTGCCTGCAATCAAAAATTCAACTCCTAATGCAGCAAAAGTGGATAAAACTAGATCCGCCTAGCAAATTAAAAAATTTAATCAGGATTAAGATTTAATTGTTGGCTTTGTCAAGGTCTGATTTACTGCATTAAGATTTCATGAGATTGTTTTGTCTGTCAGTATGAGCTATTTACCTTTTTGGTTTTATTTTACCTCATATTCTTTATCCTTATCTGTTGCATTATTGCTATCACAAGGTACTGATATTGGTATTTTTTTCCGCTACCTCATTTATAAAATGAACACAGCAATATTATAAATTAAAACCATAATCATTATTACCAAGTCAGCAAATAAATCACCTTAGGCTGATTAGAGGTATCTTGCTGTCCTGCAGAATGATAGATGATAGTAGTTAATATGAATGAGTACTGGACATACTGCTGAAAACTTGCCGTTTTCGGAATTCCCTGTGCTGACAGAATTGAGCAATTATTATAACTTTAGTCCAAAGCTACTGGTTTGAGCAATTAGTACTATTATAACTTCAGAGATAAATCTGTTGGTGGAGTTATGCGATGGGAGTTGTGCCAACTAATATAAACGGAAACAGAGAAGCAACATATCGTGTGAACATGCGATGCCAACAGTGAGGTAGCCACACGTCAAATAAGTCTCATTTTTTCAGTTATGTAGAGTTGTTCTCTCATTTTCAATGGGCAGACAACTTCAGATAAAACCTGGAACTTGCAAGCCGGTAGCCTGTCTTTACAACCTTGACCTGCTAGTCAAGACAGGCTATCATGCTGGTTTGTGGTTTGGGACGAACTTCCCGGGTTGGCGTATCAGGACAGGACAGGCTAGCTGGTTAAGAGAATTTCCATGTCTATCCCCTATACCAGGGGTGCCCAACCTATGGCTCATAAGCCACCTCGGCTCATTTTGGCTTTTTGGGTGGCTCATTTTAATATTTGCAAATTTCACGCACTTTTTGGCGCGAATTTCATGCATTCAATTCATGCATGTACAATGTACATTAAATGTATGTATAGTGTATACAAGTTCATTGTACTGGGTGCCTGCATTGTACATATGTGTGTAGAGTTGTCTTCTTGCAGACTTGCCAACCTAAATTTTCCAAAATGCTTATAAAAATTTGCAAAATGCTTAAAATGCTTACAAAACTCCAGGGCGCCTCATATGACCAGAAGTTGCCTCAAAAAATTTTTCGCGCTACGCGCATAATCTCACACAGTGACTTTGCTTTGGTAATTTTGCCAGCACTTATACATGATGAATGAATATTATACATATATATCACTGACTGTTTCCATGTTGTCAACACGTGATGCGACGTGGTCAGCTCATTTGGTGTGATTGATTTTTTAAATGGCTCATGTGAGAGAAAAGGTTGGGCACCCCTGCCCTATACTAAGCAAAAATAAGACTGGAGAATAAGGTCTGCCCGTAAGATGGTTCGATTGATGTCATCATTTATATCCAGCTTGGGATCCTGCATTCAGCGATATGACTCGATGATAACTGGCTGTATTACATCATATGAGATATAATCTAAAGCGTGTATCCTGTTTAAAAGGCTCAGACTTGGTTGGTGAATCCTCGATAAGGGCTATTTTTTGTTACCATTAAATACATTTACAACACGTAGTCATACACATTATTTTCCAAATATCAATATCCTCCTAAACTATTGCATGACGTTAGCTTGGGTAACCTCATGCAATTCAATTGTTGGTGTGCTGTATTATCTTCCATTGAGTAAAATCAAGGTATAATTTTTGGTTTGATGAATTGAATGACTCAATGTCCCCAGGGAGGGTGTCCCAAACTCCCTGGTTAATCACTACCATGGAGGGTGGGAGGGAATATTCGACCCTCCCTGGTTAAATCAAACCCTCCTTTGAAACTAAAGCAGGGTTATCTTGTCCCATCAAAGAGATAGATAACTCCCATTTTTTATAATAAAGTGAAACTGCTTCTTAGTGAGAATCCCACTTTTGGTTCCTCATCGACAAAGTGTATAGCCTGATGTCCATTACAGAAGCATTATTTGTCAATTAGAGAGACGCTTCTTAAAAATTTTATGAGCCAAAGGCTAATCACGTTACGCTTGCCTACAGCTTTCGGTTTATTGTGACATTCATGTAGTCAGTGCGCTCAGTCAGTACAAATATTATAGTGTATATAGTAGTTCTATGGTGAAGAGACACATCAAGAGGCTAGGGCTTGAATTTGACAGCTGCTACAAAACCTGACAACTGAATGAAAAGAGTAAGTATAAAGTTATCAATGAGGGCACTGCTCAAACTCCAGATGTCCACTGTGGCTCTGAGTTCTAGCACTGCCAGCCAGTGTCCTACTTACATACTTACTAGGCCCCTACATTGTGTTTTTTTATAGGCAGCAACTCACCTTCCCTGATAGTGGTTGGTACCTGGCTGGGGCTTTCAAACAAGGAGTAAAAGTTCCTTGTTTCATACCTGTAGTTTAGTTTGCCTCAGAGTCAGTGCAGATACAAAACAAAAGTCAAACCACATCCATAATAGGAGTGATCCTTCCTAGCCCTTGGAAAATGCTTGGCTATTCTGGTTATGATCTGAGTGATTTGATGCTCTGTCAGTTGATCAAGTCGATCAACTCCTTACTTAGTTTCAGGCTAATTTTGGTGCTGTAACTGGAAGATTTACCACCACCATTGCTTATGCCTATCATAATACGATTTTGAGTGAGGCTTTCATAAAATTCTGCTATAATAATACAAATATACACATCTGTATACACTGGGGTCATGTTCAGTCTGAAGTATGTACATGTGCCCAATTGATATCATCTTAACAAAAAATAGCCCAGGGCTGTAGCCATGGCTTTTCTTAGTGGTTGGGGCCTGGGTCACGAGGGGGTGATGAAGTGCCTCAGTGATGAGCTGATTAAGGTAACATAGCAACATAAGTTGACGGAAACATGCAAAACTAAATGTAAGGAGTTAGTCACTTGCTAAATGCGTTACCTGAGAGTTAGGCCAATGAGTGCTCCTTGGCTGGGCTTGATTCTGTAGTAGCCAAGTCTGCTCCATATTCTGTTTAACTAGCCAGCATTTTGTGAGCGAATAGAGATAAATTATTGATAATGTATAGGCCTAACATGCTGGCTCGGTATTGAAAAAAATGATTCAAGGAGGTAACTACGCGGTGAAACTTAACAAATAATCGCATAAATAAATTTCTATTTCATCTGTCATGTAGAAGCATAATTTGCAACAAATACCCACCTTCAGTAAATCACAGCATATAACCCTTCTCACCCTTTTGTTGCTTCACTGACTGTTGAGTAGTCTTGGCTTCGCTTGTGAAGCAACAGGTTGTGTTTGAAAATTATGACAGTTGTTTCCCTATTTCTGTTGAATCGTTGTGTGAACGTCAAAATTTTAGTCGTTCGTTTATAGGCCAATGGTTGGACTGAAGGGCGGCAATTTCATCGAACAGATAATACATTTGATTTGGTTGTGTGTATGTTCTTATTAGTGAGATTCACTTCACACGATCTTATCAATTGTCATCTGGACACACCATATGTAAGTTGCTAGGCACACATATATAATTACAGCATATCAACTTTATATATGTAAGATCATTACAAGGCGTGTGTAGCAAGCTTGTAAGATGGGAGTAGAGCACTATAGACTTGTAGTAAGCAACATGCTGATAGTTTGTCACTGTACTAAGATCAGATAACAGATGCGGGCTAGAGCATATTAAACTACACGCATAGTTGTTCAATTATGGTTTATCTTCATGTGGCATCTAGATAGAGTATCTTACTTGACTAGAGAATGTGCTCAATAGCCCAAACACTGCCTAGTACTCTAGTACAATTTATTGCTGATTGATTCCTATTCAAACTCAACTAAGAGACTGAAATCTCCCTATTCAGAGTGGCTACACACGCCATATTTTCCTTTTTTTTAGCCTATGTATTTTTAAACAATGAAGTTATTTATGTATACACTGTACTTAACTCTCATCTTCACCCTCTCGGTGACTATATCTCAAGTGTAACCTGTTGCTGATTGCAGATCTTGGATAATTGACAGAAGGTCACCTGCTACTAGAGTTTGAGCCTCAAAGAAACTACAAGATGGGGACTTGGCTAGGCCATGCTGCTCCGGGCACGTTCTTCATCATGTTTGGAATGTGGTGGTTTATAAAATCTCTTCACTCATATTACTCTCGTCCAGGTAAGATAAGTAAGGGCAAGATAATTAGCTGTTGCTCTAAATCTAGGAGGTGGCTCAGTTGGTTAGAGCGCCGTTCCTTCAGCATGCAAATGTTGAAAGTTGTGGGTTCGAATCCCATTGTATTCCATTGACTACTGGTACTTGTTGGACCCCCAGGTGTGCTTCTGAATGTGATCAGTGACTATACCTTCTAATTTTACACAACATTTCTTATTTTGCTAAAACTTTGCCCTTCTGACTTGAAGTGGCATTCTAATATCAACTGTCGCCTCACCTCTCCTATGGTTGTTGATACCAGCAACCCACATAGAGTTAAAGCGCTGTACTGCTGTATTGTTTGGTCATTGCAATCAGGGGTCCATAAAATACTATATCTGTTTGTAATCTGATAATTTGTTACTAGCTTGTTTTGTTTAGATAACTAACAGCCCATGATCTAGTGAAGCCTATTCACCTCATTTCCTTTTCACTCCTACGTATTATCAATGACTATTCATAATCTTTGGTATTATCACCCGGACTGTGTTTTTGTCTTGTAGAAATTTCATTGAATACAATGGAGCAATTCTAAAGTTCAAGCCCCAAATATAATAACTTAATGCTGTTGTATCTGATAAACATGCATTCTTATCTACCTACCTATCTACCTACCTATCTACCTACCTATCTTCCTACCTATCTACCTACCTATCTACCTACCTATCTACCTACCTATCTATCTACCTACCAGTGCTTGCGTTTTTAAAATGACACAGTATTACATTGTATTACACAGTATTGCATGTTGTTTGCAGACAAAATATAGGCCTATAACATAATTTCACAATTATATTCAATCAGTAGCTTATATTTTTCATGGAAAATGATCTGATTTATGTTTCCAGGCCAGTACACAAATAGTTTACTGAATTTATGTTGCTGTAAATCTCGCTGCTCTAAAAAGAACTTGCCAATAGATGGGTATATAATCTTGCTTGTTGCCGTACTGGGTGTCATTATGGAGATTGTCACAGGTAAGCCCTACTCACCTCTAGACCTCAAAATCATCTGTCTGAACCCCCCCCCCCCAGACTCTTGCCCTGGCCTAAGAAGAATCGTCAGTCTTAGCAAGGAGGAACTGTTACTCCCTGGTCTTAGGCCTTTAAATTGAGGATTATTTATCTATCACTATGGGCCTTTGTTCAGTTTAATTTGTAGTAGATTGGTAACAGCAACTGGTCCACTCAATCCTGGTTTTCCTTTAGCAGCCACTCAATAGCCACAGGTTTCAGGGGTGAAAGTTTGAATAATAGCTTAACCAAAGCCAGAGTTTCAGGATTTAGAGAGATCATTGTTTTAAAATGCAGCGTCACATTTACATCACTATGTCCTGATCATAAACATATACGTCATACTTATTTTTATATGTATTTATATGTTTTTGATCCTGATAAATCCTAACTCATATTGTAAGCATATCCTTACATCATTATGGACCTTATATTATCACTCTTTATTATGGGGGTATTATAATGGGTACTGATCGACATAAAATTGGATGGTTCAAGGATATATTCACGTTGGATTACCGGCAAAATGTTCTAATCTCCTGCTTGTTTCTAAATGTCGGTCAATGTGGCAACTGAAATGTTTGGTCCCCCAGAAAACCGCTATGCCGTTTTATAGTGGCACACAATTTTTTTACTGCATCCCAGTAAACCGAAAAATGGCCCAGACAGATACTGTGGCAGGTTGTTGAGAGAGGTTGGAGTCTGGTACCTAAATTACCCGCTGTACCATCCGTCATAATGAATAGAATTCTGACTTCACTAAATCTTGAATTCAAAGGGTGTCTAACCTATAGCATGAGTTCACCTTTATATACAAATCTATTGATTACTGAACTTTATTATGCTGACTCAGGGCAGTGAAGCAGCAGATTTATGCATTCAGTTAATTCAGTTTGAAAATCAATGAAACAAACATCTCATTTTCTTTAAACTCTAATACTAATACTGCTGCAGCTGATGGGCATCACGGTCCACAGCAAGCTTCTATATCTTATGATACCAATGCTAATGTCAGAACTATAATAATAGAGATGATAGCACTGTTATCTAATCAGTCTGCATTTGTATCCGTATTCCATTTACCATTGGCTATCTGATACTGAGATAATCCAAACCTCCATATAAACAAAATGTTGTTGTCACATGATAACCTTGTCACCAGCAAAATTTTGAGCTAGTAATTTATTATTTCGAAGTGAAAGAACTAGGCTTCAGCGACAGCTTAACATCTTATATCCAAAATAAATACATAAGTACCGCTGTGGATGCTTCTCATAGCGAGTATGAAGACGAAATTAAAGGAAAATGCTCTGTAATGATAAGTCTCCAAACTCAAGGGAAACAGTCATAAAATATAAATGTAACCAGAGCACAATTTTATGATAGGAAATTGATTCCAGGCTATCATTGTGTTACAACTTACATGCCGCACCTTTAACGGCAAGGATCGTTTTTGGTTTTTAAATCTATCGCACACTTCCTTAATGGCTATACTGGGGATAGGGAGAGATTGTTGATGCACTGTCTTTGCTGAAAGGATGGACAGCTATGTGAAGATATTAAAAACTGTCATTGGCTGTACGTAGGCCTAGTAGCTGTTATCTAACATCTGCCAATAACACCCAATGAAGACTCCAATGTGCTATCCTCTTGTAAACATCTGGTTTAGATGACTGATACAATTAAACAATGACGCAAAAATAAGACAATAGGATCCAAATTACTGTCTGCAATGAAACATAAAACCTCTACTACTGATACAAAAACAAACATGATGATCGTTATGATTTATGTGGAATGTTTGGCCTTATATAACTAAGGTTCTGATCGTAAAATAGACATACCTTGAGCTAGTAAGAAAACATTACAAGTAACCATAGGCGCCCTGAAGCAATCAATAAAGGTCAACTTGGAAAATGGGTGATTTAAAAGATTATGCTAGCATGCATGGTTAAATAACTGCGCATTTGCGTAGAGTGATGTATGGTTGCCCTGCAGAAGAATAAGAAATCTAGTATTTTGCGGGATAGGTGATGCCTAAATCTTTCGAAAAAGTTTGTATTTTTTTATTATGTTTTACTTGAATTTATATGTTACATGATTTCAGACTATAGATAGTCTTTTTGCACATCAATGCTGAAAGCTAGGGTAGTAGGAGCCATCAACTTTGATAGATTAAATTTCCCTCCGAATCTCTTGTTCTTATTTTTAACCTTTTTGTACGAAATAAGCTAATCGTTATGTCATCACTTTGTAAGATATAAGGAGCATTATTCCAACAACCCGAGATATTGCATCTTCCATGCCTGCTAGGGACTGCAAAAGAATCTAATTAGCATATTCGAGGCTGCATGTGGGAGATTGAGGGCCCTATGTGATAACTTGATGATAACCACATGTACATGTGAGATAATAGTCATATATGAGAATAGCCCACTCTTCCTCTAACATGGGAAACACTTATCAGAATCATCTCTATTCAGTCCTGGTACAAGTGTCAATATACACACATATATTTTACACGATGGCTAAGAGCGAGTGAAAAATCACTTGACTGCATTGAATCCCCAGGGAAATCTAGCCAGCCTCCTGCTAATTTATTTTCTTGCAGGAGCTGCAAAGAAAACACAACTTGCCTCGATAAGACTAACTTTCAATGCGTACCCAGGGGAAACAGTTCACCATAAAAGCACATATCATTATACATGACTGCTAAGATGGCAGAATTATCAAAGGCCAATGTGAATGGCTGATACAGATACTTGAAGTCATTTTATAGGGCCTTGATGGCCCTCTAGTTAATCTCAACTGTGTTGTTGATCTGATACAAGTACAGAAAAGTTTGTATTATGTCTGTGAAAATAAACACATGACTTAAAGAGTAGGTGGAAGCTTCTCGAGTTGTACATGTGAGGGAAATAAACCTTGAGAGAACCTATATATCTGACCAGAGCCGCATTGCCTCATCTCTTGTTTCATGATTGGTCCGATATTTACCCGATTTTCTTGGGTTGCATGTGATGCCATAACTTTGTATTTACTAAGAACTGCAAATCTTAATTGATTTTCTCTCATAACAAAACATATCAGAATTTTATTCTAAGCTCATTAGGGCTTTAACCTCGCCTAGCCCCTAGCTCAAATCAAACTGACAGCTAAGTAATAATATTACTTAGCTATCTGTCTGAATAAATTATATTATATATTTTATTCCGTGTTGAAGGAAATAAGTGTATGTTATGTTGGAGGGGTCAGTTTGTCAACCAACTGGGAAACTGACCAGGAGTGTGGCCTTGTGTAACCCCTTCTTATTCTGAAGGGGAGGGAGACACAACCTGCAAATATTATCCCTGACTAGACACTGATCATATACCTTAAAGAGCGGAGCCGCATATATTATGATAAAATAAAACCTTAAGTTTTAGACCCTGGTCGTTTTACATCAGATAAAGCTGTGGCTACACACGCCGTATTTGCCACAGGCTAAGGGCATCTTTAGAACGGCCAGTGGCATAGGATAGCTATATTAGATCTGCCAGATGCCCCAGATGGGCTAACAATCATGTCCGTCTTCAGCCGTAGCCTATCTACGAGTTCCCCAACCCTATGGAAAACATGCAATGTGTAGCCGAACCTTAAGGCGGTCCGTGCAGGCCTATTGGTCACTGCTGTATATTTACCATGAATGTTGTTCGTATTCTAGGAGCGTATGGAGAGAATGGACTAGCAGTCCATGATCAGCAACATGTTACTATGTATACAGGGTTCGGCATTGTTGGCCTTTTTACCCTGTTGGTCCATTATGAGTTCAATTTCATTCCGAAAGGTAACTCACATTTTTTACTGTCTTGTTGCTACCAAACTGCATGGAGTGGTGACCATGGCGCGGTGAAGGGCTCATTCTGTTTCTAGTTTAACCCAGCATTCTTATGATTTTCAGGCTTGATAAATAACGGCGAGGTACCCATGGGAAACCAACAGCACCTAACGATGTATATAGGCTTTGGGCTGACGGGCCTCGTGAGCATCCTAATACATCACGAGATCAAATTTGTACCTAAAGGTATGGTAATACTCAAAGATGTTTGCCGACACGCTTTTGCTGTACCTAACCACTGCTCAGGCTAATGTCGCACCTTTGAGTGAGAGGTTTATGCCTTTTTATTCAGAATTGGGTCCATCTTCTTCTTATTCCTTGAACTTACCTTGACCCAAAAAGGAAGACTTCTCTCAGTTCAAACAACTTTTTTGTACGCTTTAGTATTGGTCAGAAAACCCTAGTTTATTTCTGTCTATTATGTTGATTTGGTTATATTGCACACCTGTCTCTTACTTGGTGAAAATCGATCTTTTTTTCAAGTGTTCCACTGTTTTTTATGGTTGTCCTGCATGTACATTAGATATATTGGTAATAGTTTAAACTAGGTGTTTTTAAGATGCCCAATTTTGACTTAAAACATCACTTGTCCACGTAATTTCACATGTTTCTTGCATGCTTGTTTAGTATGTAGAGCAAGGTCTAGCTGCTGACATGAAAATAAACCTTATCACTCTTCAACATGTACACCAATCTAGTTCTCACTGGAAAGCTCCACTTATTTGTCCTGTTTTTTAGCTTTTATAAACATAACTTGCTTTACATCAAATGTACTCTAAGCAACACAAATATTTTTGAGTTTCACTAAACTTGCTTCCGCCAGGGATTGTTTTTATAAAAGCTGACACTACTGTAATATATGGTGATATTGTGCCGCTGCTCCTCCAAACACTGGTCATCGCTTGTAGACAGTTTTCTGAGCTCTATTTTAAAATTATTTCCCTATCGATGTCCCACAGGATTTTCAATGATGCCGATGCTGAATCAAGACACATTTTTTTCCTGTTATAAGCGGTTTTCAAGATAACCCTCTTTTCAGCTCCTTTATCCTATGCGGCGTTGGTTAAAAGTACCAAACTGGAGAGCGGATTAGAGCTAAAAAAACTGTCTATTGGACAATAATTTCTTATCATTTAAACTATTTTCTGAAGCCCCCATTCGAACATATAAATTGTTCAACTCTTGTTTCGGTGATTTGGGTTATCTCGTAACTAAGTGATGCCCGTGTTTGGTCGCTCAGCGGTACAGACGCCTTAGATACTCCATCGACCCTGCTGTCAATAAAAAAGCAGGGCCGTAGTTTACGGAAAATGGTAGGGGAGGCGCAAATCCTTGAGGATGTGAAGAACAACCAGGCTGGGTACTGTAGGCTCCTCCTGAGTCCCCAGCCTCAAAAGCATTTTATTGATATAAATAGCAAATTAAAGTCCCAAATAAGCTGTTTCTGACACAGAATTTTCAATTGTAGAATTTTTAGTCCACTCTTTTCGGCATTCTAGGGGAGGCAGAACGCCCCTGCCTCCCCTGGAGCTATGGGCCTGAAAATGTAAATCTAGCTTTTCTTATTTTTGTGTATAAAGACAGTTGACATACAAATGATGATCACAGTTTTTTCTCTTTTGATGAGCAGGTGCTGAATACATGGCGTTGTTAGTGGCTCTGGCCATCGAGTTAGTATTATTCATGTTTCACTTACACGACAGAGCAGACGTCGACAAACATATACACATGCTGCTTGTATATACGATAGGCGCGTGTATGTTAGTGGTAGGAGCAGAGATGGTTTACCCAAACAATATCAATGCAGCTATCGCCAGGTAGGTCATGTGACAACAGGATCAGAGCTGGGTGCAGGGTTTTGATTTGTTTAGCGCTCAAACTTTGTCGGGATAGCTGGTAGTGACATTTCATGACGACAAAGTTTGAGTGCTTTAACCAGGTTTTGACAAGTTGTCGCTAGTGAAATGGAAGAACTACCAGTTTAAAGGCTGAGCAAAGAAGTCTCACTGCAGAATTGCCGAGGGGTTATCTTTAAAGCTTTGATGTAAAATCCCAGGGACTTAAAATAATGTGTCCATTTACGCAAAAGTGATTCCAGCGATAAATAACTATAACTGTGGTTTCTATGAAAATAATAGTATTGATGGGTTCATCTCACGTCAACTAGTTGAATTATAGGCATTAATCCGCTTGGTTTTCGACTTTTGCGATGCTATTATTATGGTAAACACGTATTTGAAGTAGGCATAACCCTTCATGCACTGTCAAGTTTAGCGCTTGGTATGTCACATTCCCACTGCTCCAGATTCGGTCCGATTGTCAATCTGAACAGATTCATCAGTAATCCTAAACCATACTGTTAGCGTAGCTTCGTCATAAATGGTTATGTTACATTTTCCTTGTAATATTATTAGCCTGTATTGGGTCACTCTTCCAAATCATACTTAGCTCATGTCATGTGAATCTTTATCATTCTGGAGTTATTAATAAGCCAGAAAATGGGACAGATCAAACTTGAAGTTGAGGCACTGCCAGAAATAAAACAGTTAGCGAATTAACTGATTTGATATGACGCATACTCAGACGATAACACAAGTGCGCTATGATTAGAGGGATACAGATTAGCCCAGCCGCAATCACTATGTTTCCATATGTCGTCTTGACATCAGTTTTAAGCACAATCGATATATGGGAATAGCATTTAAGTCAACTTTTGCATATATCGATAGGTATTTCTTGATGCGAAACCTGTCCTTTCATGTTTTTTTCATCATGGAAATCGTTAGCATTCATCATTCGAAATGGGAACATAGTGAATGTAAGGGCTAGATTGCATATTGATGATGGTGACTAGTACCATGTCAATCCTGTATTAATTAATGAGCTTGCAGTATAAAATATGGCATAATTTCATCATGCAGCTCTAAAAGCGTTCAAAGGTTTCCTGTTAGATGTATCTTACCAACATGCATCGATTATTGCATTAATTTCACATGGAACAGATGGATAAGGTACCTTAACTTTAAAACCCAGCATACAGGGTGGCACATTGTTCTGCCTCAGTCAATAATGTGACATCGAACCTGGAATTCTGCTGGTGGCTGCACATTTGTCCAGCAGTAAGCCTAGTAGACCCAGTGTACCAATTGTGAAAGCCCTCAATTTTCTTCTTGATACGAAAATCAAATCCCACACACATGTTTTGAAGACAATGAGCAGTTGGCGTTAGAGTGAAAAAAAGCTCAAAAACTAATAAGCTGGAACGGCACAATGTACCAACTCAATAGTCATCCATAGTTATTCTGCTCACTCACTCAAGAGGTCATAGAATGATAGTAATTTTGTTGCCAATGTGCAGTTTGTCAGAATTGTACTGGAGCTGGACAAAACACAGGCTACAATTATAAATGCCCATAAATAGTTAGGGTATTTTAGCAACATTTTCAGCTAGTCCATCTGAAAACTTTCCCTACCTCTGATTTCAATATAATTTTATTATGATGATGACAAAAAAATGTACGACCCTCATTTTTTTTGTACCAACCAATCACAGCATATATCTGTATTGTTACACCTCTAATTTCTCTCCTCTCTTTGTATTTCAGGTCATATTGTTTCTTATTACAAGGCACCTGGTTTTATCAGATAGCCTTTACACTATACCCACCAAATGGTGAGCCATGGGACCTGAAAGACATGGAGAATATCATGGTTATAACCCTTATTTTCTCCTGGCATATGATTGGCTGCTTGATGGGTAAGATTATTAAGTCATTTTCTGTCACTATGAGCTGTGGTTCAGGTTTTGTTCTCAGAAGAGCACCATTATGATATTGTGTTGATCTCATGCACAATTGATAAATATGGAACTTATTATGGAGGCTAATCGATCAATAGAATGAAGTATTCACACAATTACATATCTCAATTATTTATTTATTACTCATAATACTATTTTTCGCAGTTACCTAGGGAATTGCAGCTAATCAAACATAAAAAATTTAATAATTTTGTTAAATCATAAAACAGACCTTGGAGTTATCCACTCCCTGATTATAAGCTGGCAACTCCAACATAAATGCATCAAGTCAAGCTGGGTAAACCGATCAGAGTGATAGCCTCATGGATGATGATGATAAGAGTACTTTATGCTCACCAAAATATCACACAAGAGCAGACCCGTCCCTTGGCAATAAACACTTCTAGAAAACTTCAGATCCCCCTTCTTATAATATCACCTCTAACCCGACCACCTTGACCTAGTTTGAGTTGCTTGGCTTTGAGCAACCGAGATAGATCGACCCCCCCCCCCCATACTAGGTACTAAGTTTCATTTTCCTTCATAACTGATTCAGGAAGAAATCGATAAAGGTTATCATCTCGTTTCTTTTTATTCTTGTTTTAGCTTGTCTTATTCTGAGTGGATTAACTTTCTGGTGCTGCTCGCCTCGCTGTCAAGGCCACTATAATAACAGCGAAGACGGCGTACAGCTGCTACAAACTCGACACAACTCCAAAAAGTATAATAATAATCATCAAGAAGATGGCCATCATCAAACTACTGCCATCATGAACTCAGGTTATAACAGCGTCTGCTCAGACGATGAAGAGGTCCCGATGTTTACCTCACCTATACGTAGTGGAGACTGATAGACAGATTCCGCTGCAACAAATATCCAGCCATTAATTATTTGTACTTGAATTGCAGCAGTAAGATATCCTCGCTATGTTATAGTCAATACATACTCCGAGTAAGCCTATCCAATCAGTGATGAATGCTTCACATGCCAGCCAATCACTGATGAATGCTTCACGTGCCAGCCAATCAGTGATGGATGCTTCTTATGCCAGCCAATCAGTGATGGATGCTTCACGTGCCAGCCAATCACGTGTCGGAGGTTGGGTTGCTGCCGGTTAGCTATTGATTTATTCCAGGGTTATATCAACAATCTAATCCCATAAAAGATGGGGGGACATAGTAGTTATTGTCCAGTAAATTATAATTTGGTGGTCTATTTTTCTACTCCTGTATTATGTCCAACTATTTTGTATAGCCTGTCTTCGCTCTCGCCAACTTTCCAGTCAACTTTTTTACAACGGGACCCAATTATTTTGTGGTAATTTTTCTACACCAATTACATTTATGACCACCATTTGCATCTTTCCTGGTGTAACCGGTGCCGATTCTCAGCAGTTAGACTTTAGGATAGGGTTAAGTTTTGTCATGTTAATCTGTCTACCATCAACTTTATACATTATTGCTCTTAAATCGCTCATTTTGTATAACAGCACCATCGGTCGGGTCTAGGTGTGCACTCTCAAAACTTTTACTGATCAAAACTCTAAACAGGATCGTGGTCTCGGACTTCCTCAAAAATCTCCTGGGTGATGGCGATGTGTGAATTAAACATTATATTATCCGAGTGTGCTTGATTTTCATATTATATATACTTGAATATTATAACACCATATTTGATTGTTATTTTTGATAAGATTTTACCATCTTTATTCCTGCAATGTTACGTGTGAAAGCAATATTTCGCTTCCAGTTAACTCTATAGACAGTTGGATTATTTATACACAATGAATTGGATGCTACTTCCCAGATTAACCCTCGATAACTAAAACCCAAACAGTAATTTAATGTTTTCAAAGCCATGCCCCTGTTCCTAGAATGTATTGGCATATTGTCGCCTTTTTTTTAGGTGATTAACTCTCACCTCACCTCTTTCCCAATAGGATGTAAATTCATAACTGTTTGAGCAGTTTAATGTCCTTATCCTAGCCAGGTCTCAATTTTGTAATTTTGCAGATGAGTGTTTTTTCTATGTTGAAACGCAGACTAGTTTGCTTTTGGTGTTTTGGATATTTATACCCTGGTTAAGGGAAAAATACAATAACGATGTAATATATAAAAAACTCTATATGGATATCTGTCTAGTATCGTATTTTCTCCGCTTTGTAGGTTCTGATTCTACGGTGCACCTGATAAGCTTTGTCACTCAGTCCATTGGGGTCTAGTATTTCTCTTGAACTATTCAATATGATATTCGCTGATCAGTATGAAAACCACCAGTCTCCAAAAAAAACAATAATTATGTATATATCATCTTCAAATATTTATTTTTATATAGATACATAGAGCTAGTTTATAATTATGCAATATTTAAAATTTGTTTTATTCTAACCCACTGTGTATTGTTTTCCTAGTTGCGTGTGCCCTGCCAGTTGCTACTTCCACTTAATTTTAATCAACAGCTCGCTTCGTCACAATTAGTTTCAGAACTCTAATTTTCGACATGGCATACAAAAAAAGAAGAATATACTAGATTATTCAAATAAATCTAGGAAATTTTGCACCAACCTTATTTTTGAAAAACGTGAAGATTTGTAGCGTTTTACCACATACAATGTTTCCAACTAATACCTGATGTCAACTTATTTCAAAACTGCTTGGCTGATGGCAACAAAAATTAATGGATGGATGAAAGTAGATTTTGACATCGCTCAAAATTTAACTGACAAGCGAGGTAGGAGCTAGGAGGTAATGAAATACTTAAGATCCTGCTCATTTATCTACTCTCTAAGAACTGCAGAAATAGTGATTGGTTGATGAAGTTCAGTTTGAAGGAATTCTGTCCCCTTACGAAATGGGATGTCTCCCTAAAAAAAGAGAATCAACACAACATTAACACCTTTGAAGTAAGCCGGAAACAGAATCAAAAGCTAGCTGTAATGCAGTGGTACTCTGCAAAACATTCAGGTGTACATGGGAAGAAACAGTCAGGAGCAGAAAACTTGATTGTAGCTCAGAGGGTAAAAGTGGGCTATATAACTTTACGAACATCTCACTTACAACAGAAACCATTGCATTATAACCTATAACCGATTTTATAGTGTTCACTGATATGACTAGCGATCATCTGAACAGAGCTCTTAAAATATATTTTTATACTATCCCTTACTATTTAACAAAATACGGTTGGTTTGATAACCAGATTCAGAAAAAGTCAGTGGACTAGCCAGCTGTATGCAACTGGCTTGAAATGTGATAGCTTTGTATCCAACAGATAATAAGAATATGACAGTTGTTAAGAATTTTAATTTGAAGCATTCAGTACAATTAATAAGCTTGTTTTTTCTTGTACAAAAAGAAGACAACTCGCTCTTATGAGAAAAAGCTTGTATTTAATACTAAGGAAGGTGAATAGGCACAAAAAATCCATGAACAGAAACCCACAGGCCTAATACAAACTCATCACACCCTCTACAGTTTTTTAGATCATCAAATACTCCATCAACTTTTAAAAGATAGCTTATCATGTATTTCTCCAACAATTATTAGTTCAAATCACAATTTTTTTCTTCTTCTTTTTTCTTTTTGGTACATAACGTTTTTTCTTAACATGATGCCAATAAATGTGAAAAATAACTCACCATCTGCGGTGTCTCCCTGGTGGCGACTAGTTTAAATTTGCTGAGAATACTGAATCCAGCAGCCTTTATTTCATGCATAGCGAGCGCCTCTGCGGGACATCTCCTGTACCCTGACCCGAAGGAGAGATAAGCGTGCTTCTGTATCTCAGTCAGATTCTCAGGTGAAAATCTGCTCAAAGAAGATTGAGGTCACTGATTTTAGAATAAGAATGATAAATTCCATCTCTGAGACGCGCCAAATGTAAACTTAAGGGAGGTCGACTAAACACTTTCATAGTTGATGTAGACTTAGCAAATGCAAATTTTCACCCCTATACCACATACTTTACCATATACCCCCTACAAGACCTCAAATATTTATAGAATCTCAGTCGATATTATTGCAGAGAGAGTTATCCCCTCTTGAGTACACTGTGCTGGAACCCATTAGTACTCAAGCCTACTCTTTATATTAAAGAGGCAGCTGGTTTTTTTTACGCATGTGTGGAGTGTGCGAACCCACAGTGGACCTCCAGTAGATTAATTTCCGTCTGCAAGGATCTGGCTAGGAACAATGGCATGCCAGCACCAAATCAGGATTAAATGCCATTAATGAGAAATAACTTGGACCTCACAAACTACAAGTCTGCACTTTTAACCATCAGACCACTCTTGACTCCTGATCATTATAGTATCTCAATTATAAGAGTTTGAATGATCTTGTTTTCTATTACTGTGAATATCTATATGGCTTTAGCGGTGCCTACCTGTCTGGGTTGTATTTTTCTGGTTCCGGCCAGTATTTAGAGTTGTAATGGATGGCATAAGCAAGTGCAATAACTGTCACTCCCTTCGGCACAAAAACTCCATTCACCTCAGCATCTGTATTCGCTTCTCTGTCAAACCTGGAAATAGAGCATGGTAAATCATAAAGGGTCTCGTAACGATTTGTACCAGGTTTGTTGGTTGGGAATGGGAAGTCAGTCAGAATGTCTTCAGGATTAAACTTCATCTACAAGTACAAGTAAGTAAGTACAGCTTTTCTCTGCCAATACAAATCCCATACATCTTGCTCTCCACAAGCAGTTTTTTTTATTGTTAAAGGTCACAAGGAAGCCATTAACAGACCTGAGAAGAGGAGGAAAGAGACGCAAAGATTCTTTACAGCACTGTTCTAGATAGGGAAAGAAGCGTATTGACTCGTATGTGGTCTCCCCTTCACTTTCAAGCATTCTTTCTTGTATTTCTCCATACAGCTGGAATGAGTTACAAAATAAGTGGTCAGGTGCAAGCCTCCAATATACGCATGTCATGGACATAAACATTTTTTTCAGGCTAAAGGTGTTTTTTGTTATGATGAATTTTCCAAATAAATTTTCTTTGAGTGGTAGTTCAACAAGCCGGACATTGGTAAATAAAGATGGTGATAATCCAGATATGCGATCAGCAGAGATCTTACCTTCTCTTGAATATCTGGGTTCATCGCCATGTTATAGCAGAAAAACTGGACAGACGTGGCTGTCGTCTCAAAACCGGCTGTCAGAAATAAAGCAGCATTTGCCAGGACCTCCTCTCTAGTCATCCCTACAAAGTCAGAAACCAAACATCTAAAGGTTGATAGACACTGGAGATTTTCTTAGAGCGATTGAGAATGGCGATCCTAAGCAAAGAAGGTTGGTATCGTTTGACGCTGGCGATTTAGTTCAAATATGAAAATATTTAGATCCTGAGCGTAATTGCCAGCGACACATTGGTTTTCATCTGCTGCAATTGATTAGCTTTGTAATATGTGTTTCTACCTTACTGTCAAAAGCTCAAAATTGATGTAATACTCTTTCAAAGTCTGATATTGCTCGGATTGCAGAATAAGAGTTGTTTTCACATGTGGTTCATTGTGATAATTGTAAACGTAGGTATTTTTACCTTCTCTTGAATATCTGGGTTCATCGCCATGTTATAGCAGAAAAACTGGACAGACGTGGCTGTCGTCTCAAAACCGGCTGTCAGAAATAAAGCAGCATTTGCCAGGACCTCCTCTCTAGTCATCCCTACAAAGTCAGAAACCAAACATCTAAAGGTTGATAGACACTGGAGATTTTCTTAGAGCGATTGAGAATGGCGATCCTAAGCAAAGAAGGTTGGTATCGTTTGACGCTGGCGATTTAGTTCAAATATGAAAATATTTAGATCCTGAGCGTAATTGCCAGCGACACATTGGTTTTCATCTGCTGCAATTGATTAGCTTTGTAATATGTGTTTCTACCTTACTGTCAAAAGCTCAAAATTGATGTAATACTCTTTCAAAGTCTGATATTGCTCGGATTGCAGAATAAGAGTTGTTTTCACATGTGGTTCATTGTGATAATTGTAAACGTAGGTATTTTTACCTGAAGTGGACCAAACTCGACCGTGATTTTCTCGTAGAGTGGATGGGTCAACTTTCTTCAGATCAACCATTTTCTCTGAGCACAGAGAAATAAAACTTGGTGCTGTCTAAAATAAAAATTACAGCCAATATTGTCATTGTTATTGATAATTTACAAATTATATCATAGGACTCATTAGATTGGCAATCAATTTTTCTAACAATAATTCTGCCAAGTGCAAAAAAGCAAAATGTAAAAAAACCTTTAAAATGGCGGTTTCATAATTGTGCGTTTTGGCACTCAACTGCAGTAACCAATAGCCCATGTGGTGCTCGTTGTGTAAGCTGGCATTGAGTCAATTCTTGGTCCAGATATCCATTAAAATTGAGGATTAAAAGTGAACAATAAAAAAATCTAATAGTATTACCTGGTGTTGGTCCTGCTGGACCTGATCGACTACTTGATCAACTAACTGCTCAAAATACCGAACACTCTCTGGGTCGAGATATGACAGGCCGAACAGCTTATTGAGAATAACTATCAGTTTATCTGGCAGCAACACTGAGAATAAAAAATAAAATAATTTTAGCAAATGAGAGCCAGTCATTAAAAGTTGTAATTTAATATATTGTTTTTTTATAATAATAATACATTTATTTATTTATATATCTCATTTATATATCTTATTAATATATCTTATTTATATATCTTATTTATATACATATTATATTATCAAGGATTTCAAGAGATTGAAATCCTTGATATTATATATTATTTTTCAAGTTGTTTGTTCTATCACTGCATGAAAAACATTAAAAAAGATCATTGTACATCGACAATCAAAGTATATATATAATTGGCAACAAAAACAAAGCCATGTGACAGAACTTTGCATCTATAACCAGTACAACTTACATATGGAAGTTTATAATTTCAGGTGATGTTTTCTCTAAAGACTTTACTTGATTCCACTTACTTTTCAAAAACAGCATAGCTGACTGAATAGTTGCTCTTAACCCGTGGACTCGTGGTATTCCAAAGAATGTGGCTGCATGCTGAACAAACATATGATTGGTCACATCTTGAACTCCCATATCTAGACCAAAAGCTGTTCTACTAATCACATCCATAGCAAAACCTGAGCAGAATCTACAACATAACAGCAAGTTCTCGAAAGTCTGCTGATAACTCCAAGTTTGGTATAGACAAAAACTATACTTCCAAAAGAATATTTTTATGTATGGGTTAACATCTATACACAAAATACACATTTGTTTCACATCCCTATTTTGTGTAACATTACTTCTCTTGAAAAAATAGTGAAAACTATTGAACTATGAATGATGTCAATGGCTGGAATATCTAGTTCTAGTAAACCCGTAGCCACAGGAGAGGCGATCACTACCATAGGTGATAGCCAGTGCCAAATAAAACACTCAATCATGCACTCTATGTGCTTCTACTACAGCTTTTGACCATTATATTACATAACTTTGAAGAGGAAATAAAATAATAATAGCCGCTGTGAATAAATAAATCTTTATGTCATGTTCACGCCATGTGCTTTAACTGCAGCTTTTGACCATTTTATTACATAACTGGAAGAGGAAGTAAGTTTTTTAGCTAACACTTCTGTTAAACATAAATTATTACTATTTTCTTGGTAGGCCTACTTACTGTTTTATTGGTATCCGATCTGTGGAATCGTTTGATGCAATATGCTCTGTAAATTTGGTAGCACAGTCTGCTATAGTTGAGTGCATCTGTAAAAAACCATTTTACAATTTATTGTGATGGTTATCAACCCAAACACTAAAAGCACTTGAAAGGGCAGGATATATACCTGCGGTGAGGTAAATAAAAAGGCCGGTTTGAGCAACACACACCCATCAACTTGACAGCAGTGATTAATTAAAAATAATTATGGCATTAAACATACAATTTAAATACATATATACCTGCGGTGAGGTAAACAATAAAGGATATAGGTTGGTGATTGGTAGATAACCTCGCTTATCACTTGGCTCTCAAAAGAAGGCTAAAGAATCAGGATTTGAAGTACAGTTAGGTGAATACAGAAATAGACCACACTTCACTATCATCATGTGTATCTCTAATCGTTAGAGTCAATTTAGTAAGAGTACCTAACATGTACCTGCCCCTAATAAATAAAATTTAACTCGGGTTGGCACACCAAATTCCTTGTGATGGTACTCATGCTAAGTGAATTAAATCGCTCTCTATCGATGAGAGATATTCATGCAATAGTACATCACGTAATCAGTGTGGAAACAGACATGACAAATATCATTGATATGAATTTTATCAGTACATAGCTTTGCGTCAGTAACTGGATCTAGCTAAAACTCTGGCAGCTTTAGCGTTATGCATTGGCTGACGTCCCAGTAATGACATTTAAAAACTAAGGCAAGCTACTTGACAATGATTACAAGGGGCTGCTGTAGCATTACTGATCTTTTGGACCAATCAAAGATGAGAAAATGTTTCCAGCAATCATCCATAAATTGCCATATGCTTGTTCAGGGTCAGCTATGTTCCCCAAATCCATGAATATATATCAGTGACAAATACCCTTTTGAGCTGGCCTGTCGTGAACATAGTCGGTCCGATAAGAGTCCTCAGGTGTTTCCAATGCTCGTCTCGTACTAAACCCATTCTACGTGTGAGAATAGGCTGTTCTTCAGCCCTCAACACTATGTGTCTTCTGTTTCGGAAGCTTGAGAAAGATTTTGTGGCTACTTTATTGAAAAAATCTGCGTCCGCCACTTCTATCACAGGCTTCATTCCTTGAAATGCCCTGAAAATAGATCCAAGCATTTACAACTATTCATTATTATTATACGCTCAATGCCATAACAAAAGTTAGTTTCGGTAAAGTATGATAAAATTATAATAATTATTATTATTATTCCTATTATTATTATTAACGCTGTATACCATTTGCAAAAGTCAGTTTGGGTTAATATTAAAAAAAATATTGTGTAACATCTAAAATGAATTGATCTAGGGATGGTTTGCGCAACAGCCACGCATCAACATGAGAGAAGTGATTAATCAAAAATAATGTTGGCATTAAACATGCACTTTAAACACCTTCAAGCTTAAAATATCATTATTGGCAAAAAATTTTAAAGTTTTAAAGAGATTTAATATGCCTTTCTGACCTAAAATGTTTCTTTCTTTTCAAATTTTCCCCTTAATAAAATCTGAGTTATTGCCTCAAGCTGTCAACTTACCCATTTAACTGGCCTTTGAACTCCTTTAGTAGGAATAAATCATTCTCTGCCACTGTCTAAAAACAAAATTGAGTGCAATCGGAGACTGCACTGATATATCACTGCAGTACACAAGCCAGGGGACGGGCGGGGGGGGGGAGGGGGCAATGGGCAAAACTTCTAAGTATTTGCATGGGGAAAAGTTTGCCATTTGGCATACGGCAGAAGTAGCTCAAGATAAAGTAAAAGCTTGCCAATAGTTCACCACCTGCTTCATCTTAAATAGACTCCCATCTCAGGTAGTCATAATTTAACAAAAAAGTTAATGGTATGTTATGTAGGCTAATGATGTTTATTAGGTAATTTAGGTAAATGGAGTAATGGGGTATAAGAGCTAATGAGGTAAATGAGGCTCATAAATGCATAAGTATATGTCAAGGGTATGACATGACACACCTTGAAAGAACTTCCTGTGCCGAAGAGTGTACTAGTAAGATGGGAATCACACTTTTGTGATCTCACAGATGTTTGTTCTAGACATTGGTAATTGTGAAATAGCCAAAACATGTAGTTAGATAGGTGTGATAGATTTAAGTGTTTATGAGAAAGCTGACGAACAAACTGAGGAATTCAGAAAAACTATGGTGTGAAACTGATCGTGGAGTTGTCACTGTAACACCCTGAATCTGTGATCAGGTTCTAGAAAACGCTGAAAGGCAGAAAATTGGTTTGATAACGTTAAGTCATTTTTCGCAATTTTAAAAATGTGGGAAAATCGTTAGCCAGAATAGGAACTTTTTACCAGCCTGAGCCTGAGGTTTATACTCTAACAGAGAAAAAAACTATTACTGAGATG
Organism: Membranipora membranacea; assembly: GCA_914767715.1. NCBI lineage: Eukaryota > Metazoa > Bryozoa > Gymnolaemata > Cheilostomatida > Membraniporidae > Membranipora > Membranipora membranacea. The sequence continues at coordinate 9,893,880 of OU612073.1, read as the reverse complement.
TTTTTGGGAAATTACTTTTTACAGCATTTAAATATATCGAAAAGTAGTCTGTTACTATTGGCATAATCACAGACTGCTGGCCTGTGCTTAAGCATCACCGTTGACTTGAAGACTTCAGAAGGACCAAGGCAATATACAGTCCGGCAGCTAGGACTGCAGTAGTTATGGAATATTTTGACACTAACAAAGTTCATAGCTCTTCCGGGTGAAAATTATGTGTAGCTTTAAAAATTGCCTCCTTTTTTTATCAACTTGCGCCTACAAGGTGTCAAAATCTATTGCTTTACCTGCGCAATATGCTAGAATTTGCAAAAACTTTACATCTGCCATCATGTCTTGTGGGGACTTGCTTGCTCGGCATATAAATACTTCTCCTTGAAATTCTAGGTTCCTTTACATGTTATATTTTGTTGCATAAGTGATATTTTTTTGATTCGGTTGGAAATGTTCATAGCAAAGGAAACATGTTGTACCCACCTACCTTTGAATTATATGCAATGAGATTACCAAAGAAGGGTATGAGAGGTTTTCTGTAAGGGATTCCCAGCCTTTTGAAGAGGTCAAATGACTGTGTGCCACGCCTGTAAAGGATACGTCAATAATGTAAACTAAACAAAGTGGAGATAAAGTTAAGTAAGGCTTTCTTTTAATACATTTTATTCACAGCCGTAATCTTTTTGATGTCATTCCGGGTAAATAAAAGTAGGAAAAATAACGAAAAAAAGTGAGTTTTTAGCCAATCATCTATCTATAATACATAAAGATTTGCTCAAAATAATGCATACTCTAACCCAGGTATATATCTTAGAATTATACATTTTCTTCTCATTCATCATATTATCCATCGTATTATATTATCATTATTATATTTACATGCTGACTTACCAATAGATTAGAGTGATACATAAAGTTACTAAGAATACCCTGAGTGTGGACAAATCCAAAATCTCCTCTATACCCATAATGTGACCTGTTCTCTTGATCAACGCCTTAGCTATGCGTTGGACTGGACATGTTGAAATCCTTATAACAGGGAAAACAGACATAACGAGATCTTACCATAGACTATAGATAATGAGACCTTCCACTTGCCATGATAACGTATATAACCGATGCGAACACATTGAAAACTAGGCTCCGCCCCTTTCTGGTGGTAATCGCTTGGAGGTAAGCGTACCCAGAGCAATGAATTTACTATCAAAAATTGACAAGGTGATCGCTTTAAATGTTTATTTTACAAGTACATCCACACAGAACTTTCGATAACATCAACTGGGACATATGAAATCTAAAATGTGTCTTTTAAATAAAATGTAGGCATCAAAACACAAAATACTTGGTGGATGATAAAACCTTTTTGTAATGTAACCCCATATATATAGACAACTGAATTTCAATTCAATGCGACATTAGTAAAATGTGAACAAGCACTGATAATATCTTCTCCAGTTCTGGTGACTGAATTGAATTCATCAGTCAGGCCAGCACAGAGATTTTCCATAGCATAGGTCTGAGGAAATTATCATCCTAAAAAACTTTTACTTGGTTTATTCTAGCATATTGCTGATTGTCGCCTGAAGATATGTGCTTTGAACTACTCTGAATCAGGGCTGTCTCTGAATCCTATATCTAATATCATCATCTTATATCTGCCCAAACAACATTTCAAAGCGATTTTAAAAAAAAGCTTTTCATAGCCACAATAACTTTGAGGCAGAGAGGGAGGTCTTCTATCCCTCGATGCAAGTAATTTTTTCTCGTTTGTCAGTATCTATGCATATAAGCTGAATAGAAGAAGAGTTTTAAAAGAGAATTTAAAACAGCATGAGTCTGCTGACGATGCACTCTACTCTGATGCCGCCATTCTCACTTCAGTTTTGAATGCATTTGTATGGTTGGTACCTGTCATACCTGACAAGTCTCCCTTTTTGGTAGGGAGCCTCCCAGTTTTTAGGGGTTGTTGCCACCCCCTCCCTATCTCCCTTTTTCCTCCCTTTTTTCAGCTCCCTTCACCCAGAACATTTTTGAAGCTTATTTTTGCCAGGGAAACTATGTTTTTCAAACTCCACAGTACATATAACTATGTATTTGCATTACCATTACTGCTATTCAATATCTTTAGCTGGCCTAAAACTGTTTTCAGGGCTGTCTCTCCTAGTTTGGATAAAGTACAGTAAAAATACATCATTTGCAAAATCAGGTAAAATGATGTAGTTCATAATATAAAACGAGGACTGAATTGCACCTGCACCGTGGGACATAGAGTGGTTGGGAGTTCGTCCGCAGAAATCTCCTGATTTCTAGGTCTACCAACTTGTCATGTATGGTACCTGTCCCCATGATTTTTTATATAAATCTTAGCGCATACAATAAGAAGCGAAGATATCCAAACAAAAAGAAGGCATCTTCTTCTTGTTAACTGATTTCCCTCTGTCATTGACAAAACTTGAGGTGAAAAGTAATTTTTGAATTTTATTTTGTTAGACTTAATGAACATTGGCTAAGAGTATCCCCTTGTCCTCACACATGATAAACTTTGTCTATGAAACTCATCACAAGACAGGCCATCATTACATAGCAGTTGGCAACAATGATGGATAATACTACCAAATCCCTTACTTTCTCACAAAAATACCTTAAAATATTAATCTCTGGCTAAGAATGCAATAACAAGTTGATAGTGACTTTGTTGCTGTCTGGTCTGGTTTTGTCATCATGATTGTGGTTAATTGCCTCAAATAACTCAGGTGAAAAACCTGAAAATTTATTGAGAAAGCCAATGCTGTCCGAAACAGCAACGCTTACTTTACAACCAGAAGTGGGAGTGACCGTTAAATAACGCTGATTGGCTATTCGCATTTTATGCGCAAGTGGAAGGTCTCTTTATCTATAGTCTCTGATCTTACTAACAATTAATTTCATCCATCCATGACCCTCATATCATGCGCTATAAAGGTATGATTAGGAGTTAGGACATTATTATTTGCTGGAATGTTGATTGTTGAGTTTTGGCATAATATTTTGGCATGATGAGTTTCATCATAAGATTTCACAATATATGTATGTCTATAGGTTGCAGCTTCGTGGTGATCGAATAGATTCTGAGATGGTAAGGTACAGGCATTACGCAGTAATCAGCGGTTATTAATCAACTAGAAAATAGGTCGCAGTATTCATGACATCGAATTTTGATGCAATAAGTTCCCTACGGATTTCACAATATAGACATCCATAGGGTGGAGCGCTGAGATCGAAGAGATTCTGAGATGGTAATAAATAGTAAGGTACAGATGATGATAGATGGCATATTACGCTATAATCACAGGTTATTAATCAACTGCAAAATAGTTTAGCAGTATCGTATCAGTTCTAACTTTTCCCTTGACCAATCAGGTTGGTCAAATCTTTGATTTGGGGAAAATACCTGCCTACAGGCAAAATATTACAACTTGTTTACAAGCCAGAATATTTTGGTATGAAGTTTGTTTCGTAGGTTTTGTAGATATTAATTTTTTGGTGATAAGCAGCTGTGCTGTTGGCTAAGTGAGTGTGGCTTTCAAAATCGGCATGAGTCTTTCCACCTATATATGCACACAACCTCAACCTACTCATATGTCACGCATACCAAACTGTCAATCCATTGAAAGAGAGACTTCTTACAGCAAAATAAAAGCGTGCTACTTAGACCGGTCATTAAATGGCTCTCCTGAACTTCACCTCATCGAACATAACTCATCCAAAAGTTTCAGATTGATCTTCAATCATGTTAACTTGTTAGGTAGTAGACGTTATTAAATTATATTAGATTTATATACTATTTTACCACCACTCTAAAATGCTGAGAATTTCTATAAGTCTCAAAGTACAATTAAGAAGGTGAAAATGCAAGGTTCAGCCAGAAATTTCAGAGGACTAGAGTTACCGCTGCTCCGCCAGAAATTAGTGTAAGAAGCAAATAGCAACTGAAAATGTGGCAGCAGTGCCTGCCTGAACTGAAAGAAGTTTGTAGACAGTAGTGGCAAAGAGCTACTCCAAAAGTCGGACATTAAATCAAGATTAAATCTTGTGCGCACCAAAATTGTGTTGCTGCAAACCCAAACAGATATATTATAGCCTTTGCGTATTACATGATAATTATGAAGATAAGCAAAAGCTTTTTCTTTTATTCTTGTCGCTGAATGTGACAACTGGGTCTCATGTTCAATAATGCTTGCCCAAAATCCAACTGAGTATTGCAAAGACTCAACAGTGAAGAGGAGCAAGTTAGCTCACTGCTTTGTGCTAGATTTACATGTTGTTCTTACTTGATGTATTGCATTGTGTACACCTATCACAAAAGAGGATAACTCCGTATTATGACATTATATTCATTTATTTTTATAATATTAGCTATTCTACTTTTTTTCCGCAGTTTCACTTTCAAAATTTAAGATTAAAGTTTTTGTATTGAGCAGCAGTCAACAGAGACCAGTTAGTTGGTTGAAAACATAGACCGACTCCTTGCTCAAACCGATGCCCTGATATACAAATGTAGAAAGTGTTTTACCACCCTAATTGAAATGGGAAATCCAGTCTGTGACTGGAGCAGGCCAGGGAGTGACTCAGCAGTGGAGTGTGAGTGATGTGAATATTATATGGCTCCCTGGGAATTACATGCCTGCCTGTTTACCCATCTCAAATCTCCAGTAACAGTATCACCTGTCATGTGTCCAGAATTTTCTTGTTATTGACAACAGTTAACAAGGGACAGGTAAAAGAAGGTCTGCAATACGGGAAAGGTCCAGTTCTGTCACTCATGGACGGAATAGTAGCCAGTTCTATCAAATAATCTTAGTATAGGGTTTGTTGGTGAATTCCATCTTGCTTGCTAAAAGATATTTTAGGTACTGTAGTCCAATCCATCACTCGGGTGTTGTGAGATGGAGATGGCAGGTGCTGTACGTACGTGCATGACATGTCTAACAGCACTCATTCGGCGCTACAAAACCAACAACAATGCTGCATAAGCCTTGAGTGCTGTAAGACATGCCCTATTATACAGTACCTGCCACATTTCTTACAACAACCATCGCCAATTGACGGTTTTTAGTGCCCATTCAGAACAGCATATATTTTTGTTATTACCTACTCTCACTTGCATGAATTACACGCATCTTGAGTAAAAATCAGTAAATGATATACAATATCTACATGCATAGTACCATCAAGGACATTCTTTGGTTTATTATATGTTGATCGTAACTCCAAATGCTTGCTTGCAAGCTTCGAGGTCCTGTAGCATACCACGGAGCTTGCAATCATCTAGTATTTTGCTTTACTCTTAGTGTGTATTTGGAGGTAGGCTAAGCCCTTAAGAGCAGAAAGCGTAATGTGTTTTTGTCTGTAGTCTGTTTTATCACCTAGTTCTACTCCATGGCTGAATATGATAGGAACTGGAAACTGCTCTGTGTGATTCCATGTTAGCTGTGTTTGAGCAGCATTTAAGCACTTGATGGATGAAAAATTTCAAGACAATTCTCACTGAATAATCATCCGACATCAATCAATGAGAACTTGTTTGAAACCCTGGTTGGTTGGTTTATTTTCAGTGTGGGCATACACAGGTGAACTTTGGTATCATCTGCATATTTTGATTATTATACTAAATCCAATTCTGGTTTTTCTTGTAGGTACCTGAGTGAGTGACACCGTAAACGTTTTATTGATTACAGTATCAATCCTCTCTGAATTGAAATATGGCAACAAACAAGCCAGTCAACTTTCCTGATATGATCAACAAGATTCAGATGAAACTTGATGTGAGTACAAATTATAAATCATAGCAGCAAGTGCTGAAGCACGGTCCCAAAATTAATGCGTCTCAAGTAAATATCTCAATCTATTCCGAGGTATCTTCACTAGCCGCTTTTCAGATTTGAAACTTGAAAATTAATTATACAAGATAATTAATTTACACTGACATGGATTAGTACAAGAAGCATGCCTTGCAAGCTTTGTTGGTTCCCCCCCCCCCCTCCCTCCCAGCAAGGCTTGTCAAGACAGGCCTATACTAATGTTGGTGTAAAACAATTATCTTATTAGTATGTGCTAATATCATTGTATTATAAATGGAAAGCAGTAGGCTATAAATTTTACATTCTTGATTTACTCTGCGCAGAGTTTTGGATCTGGACCTCATACTGAGCAACAGAAAGAAGAAATGAAAAACCTCCAAGTCATTCTCAGTAAAGCAAAACAGGAGAATTTAAAGGTGAGCTAAATCAGTTTGCAAATCAAACTCACGCCAAATACAAAACCTCAGTGATGTCTATGAGTGTCCATAAGGTTTCTCATCACTTTAGGACTTTATAATAATTCGCTTGTAGCAATCTTACTCAGAGAAAATCTCCTATAAACTCGCCGTGACATTGACATTTGGAATATAGCAATGAATTTGTTGATACTGGCGTGAGATTAGCTTGTGGAGTATGATAAGCATTTTGAAAAGAAATCTGTTGTTTCAGTTCACTTCCAAACGCCCCAAATCTCGTAAAGAGAACGATCATGACCATCATCAGGGTGGACTTCATGACGCCCCTGATTGTGACCAGGTATCTATGCATTGTTCTAGAACTGAGTCTATTCGTTCCCCACCTGCTTTCCAATCTGATCACAGAGTGTTATTGGATTTTCACAATCATTTGTTTGGAAATCTCTGATTCTGAACTGAAAAGACATGTCTTCGTGCCTTCTTTAATGATTTTATTATAATTTTCATGCACCTTCGAACTTGCATAAGCTTAGGGAATGACAGGAAACTTAAAAGACTAAAATGATATACTCAGATTTTCCCAGTCAGAGTGCCTTTTTTTCTCAAAATTATTTTACTTTTTGTACGTATTTGATCACAAAACATGAACATATAAGAATAATCAGAAAGATTTTAATTATCGACACAAGAAACTGTTGACTGGTTTTATCCAGGGGGGTCTTTCAATTAGAAACAGCCAAAATCGCAATCTTATCGCTCACTCAGTGAGTGAGCGATACCTGCTAGGGGTCTCACTTTCAGATCGCTCAGTCACTTGATGGAACTATGTACATTCTGAGTGAGCGATTTTCTCTAATTGAAAGACCAAGTGAGTGATAATTTTGAGCGAGGTGATAGTGATAACTTGCTTTAGTAAAGGAGCACTCTTTCTAATTGAAAGACCCCCCTGTGTCATACAATGAAATCATGACAATTTATGTTGATGTTATAGACACCATTGCCGTCCACACCTCAAGCACAATATCAGCCTATACCGCAGCCGGTTACTCCAGCTGCTCCCTCCGTCGAGATGGTAAAAGCGGAGCCAACAAACATCCCAGCTACTCATAAAATACTGGATAGGAAAAGACTACAGGATCTGGTGAAAGAGATCGATCCCATGGCTCAACTGGAGGATGATGTAGAGGAGGTAGGTGATAGCTTGAGTGAGAAAACTTGTTTTTCTGGTTATTGGGTGTGTTACTAATATCCTACATCATAGTCTGAGCCCCCCCAGACTCTTGCCCCCTCCCAATACCACCCCCCCCCGCCTTGAAGCGTACAAACTTAGTAACTCAAGCCTTAGACATGTTTAGATAAATCATTGCCATACAAATAGATCTCAGCTACCGCCAAGATAACAACTTGAGTTTTCTGAAATTTCAACAAAATATAAACCAGCTTTTTTTGACTGGCATAATGGTTAAATTTTTGTGATGAAATCTTATCAATGTATGATGTCTTGCTAAACTCAATAAAATGACATGCTAGTTGTTTGTTCAGACTCAGATTTATAATAGTCGAGCCTTACTTTTTTCTCACTCACTGATCTTGAGCATTACCTTTATCACACTATAATAACCTGAAATTGGGTTGGATCATATATCTTAGCAATTTAATTATCAAAACCCCTTTTGCAATTAGGAATTACTCCCTCTCAGAGCCTAATGTTCCGAGAGGGAGTAACTCTCAATTGTATTAACAAGTGATTTTGTTTTGCTCTTTGAAGGTGTTGATGCAGATAGCTGATGATTTTATTGAGAATGTAGTCAATGCCTCCTGTGATATCGCTAAGCACAGACACTCAGATACACTTGAGGTAAAGGATGTACAGTTGTATCTTGAGAGATCCTGGAATATGTGGATACCCGGGTTTGGCTCTGAGGAGATCAGACCTTATAAACGTGCCCCGGCAACTGAAGCTCACAGACAGGTATGAATTTGCATCACTCCATCAGGTCAACCATGCAAGAGTTATTCATCCTTAATGAAATTCAATTTTGGGAACTTTACCTACAATAAGAAGATATATTTTGTAATCCTTCTGGTTGATAGACGCAAAATCGCAAGTCGTTTGAGACAATGATACATCATACTAATTATGCTATCTATATAATGTATACAGGTAGTCTCAGGCTAAAGACCGTGGGTTGCATACCTATGATTGAGGCTTGTAATGATAGGAGATAGGGCAACTGCTGCAAGTTTTCCATATTTAAGCAACCATTAGCAGATGCTGCCACCATAGCCCAACTGTTGCTCTGATCTTACTTTTATAATCTTTGTTGAAAATCTGCCTGGAAAAATTATCAATGCAAACACACCTTTAGGACCGCAAACAACTTTTGTACTACTGTAACCCTATTGTGATGGAAGTTTATTGGACATTTCTTTTCATTTTCAGAGGTTGGCATTGATAAAGAAAGCTCTAAAGAAGTCATGAGATTGGAAGTTATCTTACTCTAGTCAAAATCCAACGTAGCTGCCTGCTGGTCAACGCAGCGTTCCCATTTAAGCTTATATTTGACTACAGAATTAGTGCTGGTAAAGAGTTGTTTTGATTGGGTAAGTCGAGAGCACACATGCTGAGTTGTGGGAGGACATGTCTATTTTGTATGGATGAACATGTAAGCTGGGAAAGACGATGAAACCATTTGTAGAATTTGGTGTAAATTATGTACAGACGATTATTTTATCTTAGTGTTGTAAATAATAAGGGATAGGTATCTATATAGCTTTCACGCACTTCTAATGCGAATAAAAGGTCATCGATACCACAATTTCTTCCTTCCGTATCTATCTATGCTTTAAGTATTATAGAAGTTTAGTACACCAACAAATTTATTTGATATGTCAGCTATGTTAATCAGAGCTAATTTCAATATCTTCCAGTGATGTTTGTAGCAAGTTTTGTTTGTGATGATCTGAGAAAGATTCAATTTCAGCTCTTGCCATTATCGCAAAATTTGCACATTTCTGCAAAGATGTATATGGCTAGGAATTCAAGCAAAAATTCTCTTGACCTTGAAGTTTATTCTACTGCTAAATACTACATGGTAGTTTGACCAGGGGCGAAACTCCCTGGTTCGACTGTCATAAAACTAAACCATGAAAATGTTGGTAATTGTCTTATCTCTTGGGGTTACCAATTTACGGAGCTAGTTTGGTATATATGATGACGTAGTCACCATTGCTATCTCCGATGCAGTGTGGTACAGGTTGATACAATTACACCTTATATCTGCTGCAGGTAATCCAATTCCTTATCAGTTGTGCTTGACTTTATCTTGTCTGTTAGTATTGATTGAGGGACGGTAATAACCTACCCGTATAAATTGGCTTGTCCGAATGGAGGACACGAGCTAAACAAGCGGTCTTCAGATTTGTATGTGATACTGATAGCTCTAGTTACTGCCTACTAAAGGGGATGTGTCTGAGTTTTGCCAGGTATTTTGGTTTGAAATCTACTGTTTAACAGTCCAACAGTCCACCAGGCTTTGAAATGGCATCAGTCCCAGAGTCCCTGCTCAGGAATTGGACCCTCTCAGACTTCAAGTAAGTATTTTACTATTATTTCAACCTTGTTTCTCACTCACAACATTAGGAATTGTGCCACACTCTTTATCCGATCACTTTTGTCAAAACAGAAACCACCGGCAAGTTAGTGAGATAGGTCTCTGTCATACACATTACCCAAATATCACGAAGTCAGGTCGAATATTTAGATATTGTGTAAAACAAAAAAAAAGATTTGATCAATTTCATTCAAAAACTATGAGCTCAGATGATGCCTTGTCCGTTAACCTGAACATCATATCACACTGTGTTCCCATATTAAACGCTCTGGTGTTCCTTTAGCGATGAGGTAACTAAGGTAGACAGAAGAAGCACATCTTTTGTTGAGGCTAAAAGTCACACGATCAACAAACTCCGACATCAGCTACAGATAGCTCAGCAGGAACTCCAACTAAAGGGTGAGTCAAATTGAAAAATCTGCATTGGTACAAAACCTCAAATCTATTTCCCCATTGTGTTATATATGAATCATGCTGTCTTGCTAGCTCCAAAAGCATGCTTCAAAACGTGATACTCACCATGAAGAACCACTCAAAATGTAGCTCAAAACATTTAGTTTAATATATATCACTTCTGTCAAATCCTACGTATTGCAAACTTTCTTACAGACCTGGAAAGAGCGCCAATCGAAATTTCCCCCTTTTTACTGCACATTTCCATTGCCAACATGGACACTATCATAGGCTATAAATGCATTATGCTTTAGATTTTAGATCATTTTAATTTTCAAATTTCAATACTTAACACATTTGAGAATATTTCTATAGTATTTCACAACTCTCCAATGCAATAGCTTTGCTTTTCCAGCTTGTTTTTGATCAAATTTGCAATTTGTTGTCTACAAGCAGTGGTTCAACAAGCCCCATCATTGGTCAAATAGGGGTGTTGTACCATCGCTTTTAGTACAGGTTTTTACATCCAGTACATTATCAATAAGGGTGCATCATCTAATCAACGTTGCCTTACATGTTATAGGTAAAGAAAAGGAAAGACTTGAGAGAGTTAGAGATCAAATGGAGTGCGAGGTCGATGAGCTCACTGCTAATCTGTTTGAGGTAAATTTTTATGTTGCATAGTAATATTGCGTTTATATGGGGAGGACTCATTTTTTAGAGGGATGTCAAGGTCAATATTATGTGGAGGGCTTGAAAGGTCACTGTAATAATGATCAAATTGGTGAGCCCATTTATGTTGTCTGTCCTCGTTGACTCATTGCGGCTTGGCTGTGGGCGGCGGCCTAGGCCGGCTCCGATTTGGCATGCTTCCCCGCCTTTTCGGTGGGGTCGTGCGGTAGGGGTAGAAAAATTGGGCTGGGCAGCCTTCACATTAGCCTTTGACTGGCTATCTGGTTGTCCCTTTGCCTTTTATAACCATTTATATTTTTTAAATAACCATCTTAGTATATTAATTTAGTGCAATAAAAGCTAAAAAAAAAAAAGTAGCGTAATTATCTGCGTTAGTCTCGGGTCCCACAATCAAACTTAGTACATACTGTTCTGCACATGAGTTATAGTTATTTGAACAGAATGATGGGTTTTTTCTCCACATGCATGAAACTGTTTTGCTACTATTGATAAATCTTTGTTGAACCAATTTTAAAAATGATTCTCAGATACAGTTCTGCAAGCTATCCCTTGCTAGCCTATGTGAGATTACTTATTTACATAGTCTTTGAGAGGACAATAACTAATTTTAACCTAATGCCTTTTAATCACCTTTCAACTCAGGATGCAAATAAGATGGTGATTGAAGCAAATGTGAAGAGAATGGACACTGAGAAAGAACTACAACACTCTCTAGAACAGGTATTTACCTGTGATATGAATTGAATCTGAATTGATCACCAATTTCTTCCACATGGGCGCTGAGCGCTTTTTCAGGCTATATGCAAAGCATAGACTTAACAAATAAATACGAGGGTACTTTCTAAACCGTGCACATGTTGTTTAGCATTTCTGTGTATTACTAAACGGACATTTGAAAGAAGTTTCCATGAAAATATCACAAAATTATCTGACATTATTAGATAACGAAGCTACAGACAGATCTATCAGCGATGAAGACACTCCTCGCCTCATTTGATGAGCAGAGAAAACAGATGGAGAAGGCTGGCGCTTCTCCACAACAGGGTGGAAAATCAGGCTCGCTGCCTCGCAAACTTAGTAAGTGTTCACTTCTCACTGAAGTATTCCTTGGAGTATGGGTCGAAATTACCTGGGAATATATCAAAATATTAAAATATCACAATTCCCAGAACTACAGCTAGGCTTACAGACTGACAGACTACCAGCTAACAACACTATTTTAGGAAGTGAAAGAATCACTCTGCATTCAATTCCACCCTCCCTGATTCCAGCATGTCCAATATCAAAATTAAATTGTTCAAACAGTCACACGCATGAGTCTATCTTGGCTCAGAAGTCATAGGACTGCTTGGTATATGACTTGTAATTAAATAAAGCGTAAAAAAACCAACCTTTTTATGCGGAGGTTCAAAAATTACCAACCATATTCAAAAATCATTTGTTGTGCCACGGCATTGTTGTTGGTTATATTCACCATCAACAATGTCTTGACACAGTGAATAACTGCCAGCTGTCTAGAACCACTAGACTGAGACGGACAGTACCTTTCTCAAAATATATTCAGACCCCATCAGTGTTGTCTGCTGAATGGCCCTGTTCTAATGCCCTACTCCTAGTGGCGCCAGCTAGTTAATCATTATTATTCTTGTTATTTATATTTTTTTTATTCTATTATTAATATTATTATTTCCTTCATTCTCTGCAGGTTTGGCTCCCTCGCCATCTATAAAGAAGAAGTTCAGTTTTAACAGAAGATTTTCTAGATCTAAAAGTCAGACACATTTAATGGATGCAGCTTCTCCCTCTACAGAAACTAGTCCCTCGTTACCTCAGCAGCCTAAACCTAACAAACCGGAATTATTGGTGAGAATCTGGTTATAACTTTACCTTACAACAAGGCAATATACCACAAATATTCTAATTCACGGAATTAATTATTTACGGAATGTTGTTTTCGAAGGTGTGGCAAAAATCTGATGTATAGTCAAATTCAGGTCCAGGACATCTAATTCTAGCACATCCTAATAAAAATCTGAAAAAAAGGTCTGAAACGATTTTGTCGCATTTGTATCACGAATTCAGTGATACTTTGTTTATCTATTATAAACATAAACATAAATTTATTGTAGTAATACTGTATTATTTGTTTATTTATTACTTACTATTTATTATTTTGAAGGATAATATTGAGGGACTTGAAGAGTTCAAACAATGGAAGTTATCCCCTCTCATGAATGACTCATCACCATTCATAAAGAGAATATTAGATGAGGATATCCGTCCATGCTTGTCCTTCCAAAATGTTGAGGTGAGTCTTGACTTTGTTTACACACTTTTTAAGAGATAGGCTTATTATATGATTGGTTCTTACTTTTTCTTGGGATTCCATGAGACTGCAGTAACTCTTCTTATGTAGTAGGGTTTTTTTTGTTGAAAGCAATCGAACATTGTTTAACCTCGGCGTGAGTGAATTTGCCTAATTTATGTTCCAGCTATCCGCAAGTTTAGTTGAGAGCACACTCAGTAATACTATAGAGATTGAGCCGTTATCATCACCAGACAGGGAAAGGTACAGTTTGCCTTATATAGTTATTCAATCAATTCTCATCACATTTTGTTTGCAATAGCAAAACCCCATCTGCCTCCATTCTGTGAGAAAAAATGAATACTATCACCGATTGCCCAATGACGAGCAACCCATGATCTGAGAAAAAGAAGTGAGACGGAGTACTAGTTACCCTTTGACGGTTTTCCTGGTGGTACCATTGTCTGTCAATTAGGGCATTATGCTAAGTTTTTGTTTAAAAACTTGTTGGTTGGAAGTTGTATCATCCTGTAAACTACTATCACATAGATAGCTTTAGCTTCATACCTTACGTAATATTATTTTTTTATGTGACAGTTTATGTGAGTTGAGCGGATATGAAGTTCTTGGATCTCATCAAATCAAACTGCCTCAGTGTGAGAAACAAGTTACAGTATGCCACAGTATCAGGAATAAGGTAAGCTTAGAACATATTATACAATTCCGCATTCAACTGACTATTTACTGCATTTCAGATTCAATGTAGGTCAAAAGTTTTAGTATAGCCATCTTTAACAGACTGTATTGTATTTGCGCCCGCACAAACACTTTCATGCAAAATTTGTGACATATGGTGGCTGTTGTGAGCAATGCGATTAAGTGTCACATATGAGCTTTGCAAAGGATGTCATAAAGAAAAATTTCAGATATTGTGTGTTTTTTTCTAGATAATCTCGGTGTGTGAGTTAATATCGTACCTATCCTATGTTAATCTAGGCATTGTCAAAGGCTCCAATGGTAAGTCGGACAGAACAAATCTTTTGGTAACTGCTAGCTGTTTTCAGTAATGAACGTGTTGAGAAAAGACAACTCCAGATTTTGAAAAGAAAATTAATTCAAAGTTTATTACAATAGGTGCAGGCTGTAGTACCTTAACCAATTCTTTCTAAGTCTACAGGTTTGTTGGAGCTCAGCTCTAGACAAAGCTGTAGTGGTAGTAGACTGTGACAGTCTTCAAAACCTGAAACCTTCAACACTTGCATGATGAAAGGCCGCTGTGCTAGCCAACAGTGCAACTTTGTACTCATAAAAAGCACAACTAATCATCACCATTTTAATTCCTGTGGCACCTAGAATTTTCCCACATTGAATAATTTAGAATTCGATGATTGGATCAATTTTTTAGGGTGTCAAATAGTTATGATAATGAAATCATAGAATACATGTAAATCATATTTCTTGTTCCCATAGATAGAGAATTATTTGACCAGATACAGATTCTGAGACGATCCATAGTTATGAGGAGGCTTGGTTATGCGATGGAGGTATGATAAACACAAGTAACATACTGTCAGCCTATAATATGTACATTACACATTGTCACTTGGAGAAATACATCCCTGTTATTAAAATGTATATCAGGTGGTACAGCGCCAATACAGCTAAGCTTCAAACCACTTCGACCTGAATTCAGCAGTTAACCTTGAGGTTGGAAAGATCAGTTAACAAAACTGCTAACTGTAGACATTTAATTGTCCCCTGTACCGCTCCAGTCTGAACCCTTGAAGCAGTGACCCCAGGGGGTCTGGTCTTCATTTGAGCTTGTCTTATGTTGCTTGCATACTCATTTACAAGTTTGATGAACTGAAATGAACTGATATCTAACCAGAGACTATATCTATAGTCTCTGATCTAACTATACACAGTTGATATGTTCAGCACTCTCACCCATATAACTAGTTACTCTCCTTCTTCCTGCCTGGGCACTTATTTTCTTACTGATGAATGCTCACCCCCTGAATAGTAACATTATATACTTACTGCTGTCTATCATTTGTGATGTCTATGTAATAATAAATGTCCAATTATGGAAGTTACCCTCCCTAACATTAATTCATTTCCTTGTTCGTCGGTCCCTCTCTCTATCGATGCTTACATAATTTCTTTGTTGTTATGTGTCACAAATAGTGTCTCTTAAATCTGCTGGAACGTTAGACTGCGACACTTAAAATGTATGTATATATATATATGTCCATCAAGATTTTAATCTCAGTTCATTTGCTTGCAAAGCCTCCAGTATGTCTTTTATTTCTTTACCCAAACTCTACATCTATCTAACTGCACAACAAATTACTTGTCTCAGAAGTTTATGAACCTTCATCCATATAAATTTTTGATGAATGAACCGTGACCATGCCCCAGACAAGTTTAGATCTGGCTCCTTTCTGAGTTGCCCCCTTCTGTTACTGCCGGCCTGCCAGTAGATGGAGATGCATACCAGTAAATTGAATCAAACTCGATCTGCCAACTCTGCTTGATCTGTCCAAGTCCACACTGAATCATTTGATACATTATTACCAGAGACTATATCTATAGTCTCTGTTATTACTGGCAACACTGATGGGTAGAGTATAAATTAACCCGTTTGGCCTTGTTAACCAAAATAGGGAGTAGATGTGAGCAACTTTAGTTCTGTAATTTGAGATTTGGACACTTGGAAGTACCAAAGTTTAATTGAATGTTCATATATCTAATCTAGCTATCTATAAACTAAAAGTCTAAGACAAGTTCATCTATGATGTATCTAGCAGCCTACAAATAGCTGTGGTCACCTATTTATGTCAGTGCCTTATTTATTTTGCGTAACATGATTTGTATCTGTTTATATGAGAATCAATAAGAGTCAGATTGATTTTAACCTGTAGTATATATCTGTGTAATGACACATGCTGTCAAGGAAATTATCCTCATAGGTGATGTCAGGCTGCCAAGGTGGATAAACTCTATAATAAATTAATACTGAAGTAGGCCTGTTGACGCTGCTGTTTGTACTTTAACTTGAAGCACAAATCTATACATAAGCACAACACAGTTAGAATCCAGGAGCAAATTTGGAATGTAAGCTGCACATGGTGAAAAAAGTAAGTAAATTTCATTGTAAGTCTATGCGATGTTTCAGAGATTTGTTTTGCTTCTGAAACTGAACTTCTTTAATTACATTAATTATAACTTTGAACTTTTCCTCCTCACCATAGGGCAGTCACTCGGCTTAGGGCTGCCCTTCCTCGACTGGGCACCCTCATTCTTTCACCCCCTGCTATCAATTCCACCTCGTAACTTGATGCGGGACCACTTTGAAAGGATCAATTTGCTGGATGATTTGATATGGTTATGATATAAATTATGATCATATCCATGTCCCTTGAAGATTTTGTCTGCAACCAACACTTCTTTGACTGCCATCATGATCTCTTCATGCCACTGACCTTCCAATTGTCTAGTAGTGTTATCAAATAAATATCCCATATAATAATATGTACACCTGATAGGCAAACATTTCATCCACATTCTTTCAAAGCAATGGTTACATTGACATTGCGATAGCAAATTTATTTGGCCAGATCCTTCAACGTAATATATACAACTGGATACTAGATTTGCTGACCAACATTATTTCAATGCCTTTTAGGTTTGTCCTGTAATTTCTTCCCGTAAGATCTAACAAACGCATTGAATTAGGTTGGTAGGAACATAATTTGGACCCAAATATTGAGAATCTTGTCTAGTATTGTATGAATGGCATCACTGCTGCCGATGATTGATTCCATGTTTACTGAAGGTTAGAGCAGGTTGTGTGTATTACAGTGTTTTATTTACTCAGCATAAGTTGTTCACACATTAGCACTAGTTACAGGCAGCGAAATCTTTAGACTGAAAACTTTAGGCAAGATGTTGCCTTATGTTTGGGGGTGTACCAGGGCCTTTCTTGATTATAATGTTTGTTTGCTGTCGTGGGTGATGGGACATTGGTTAGGTGAATGGCATGTCACCCTTGCACTCGAAATTTTGGGACCTGCTATTGTTTGGCTATTGTGAAAAATACCTATGCAATCATTCCTTTTTAGTTTAGCAGTGATTATTGCTAATATCTGTAGCATTGATTTTGTCCATAGACACATTAAGCCTTTTGTTCCCTTTATGTACATGTGTTTGTTGCTGTATAATGCTCTGCTGAAACACAAAACACTCTGTGCCTTCATTATGGTAGGTAGCTGTAATGAAAACTTCACTTTCAATTCATTACTCAGTGGTTTCTTAAAGTCAGTATAATGCGGATTTTTCAATTGGCAGAACTTTTTCTTTTCAATCTCATTCAATGTCATTGTAATAATCATAAGCTTTTCATGGCACACAGTTCACTGTTCTCGTGTTTATAAAACCACCATAAATGCTTTGAAAATTGGTTTAGGTATTATTTTAAAAGAACTAATTCAAGTTCATAATCAAGCTTGTACAATAAAAATGTATACATGGTACCATAGCAACACGTAGATGGCCGCCTACACCTGCACTGCTGTATTATACCAGTAGCATAGCTTGCTGACTTTGATAAGCAGCAGATGTTATAACATAATAAATCTAAAGTGGATAATATTAGTCTACTGGATTTCTACCACAGGTAATTCTCTCAGCTTTTCCATGATCGGGGGGGGGGGGGGGGAAGGGTTTTGTGTTACGTCTTTGGTTCTTTGGTAGGCAGCTTAGCTCATCTGTCTGGCTTGATTTTGTATTCTTTTCAAGAACTCTGAACACCTTATTCATTGGACACCAGTTGACATGGTTCTTGAGGGAGTGCATCTGATCTGTTGTCCTTTCACACAGGGAAGGGTACTTGGCATACTTCATCAATTGGATTTGTCCCGTAACAGTTTGATCTAACTTCAGAGATAATTTCTATCATAAACTGTGTATTTTGATAGGGAAAGATATCGGAAAAACTTGCAGCCTGTTTGTTTTTGGGTAATTAAGGGAGCAGTGAGGTGCTATCTCTATGTACGAACATGTCATATCTCGATCACGTCATCTAAAATAATCTCATCTCTTGTGTCAGTAGCAGGTAGTAATAGGTAGTCATGTGAACAGCATGATTGCTGTCAGCCACTCTGATTGCCATGGGCTAGTCTACTTCTATAGACTGGATACTCACCAGTGATAGGTTTCTATGTCGCTGTGTTACTTCGTACGCTTGAAATCCTGACTGATCATAAGTCAAGTACTCCTGCTTTACTCTACAGGTAACCTTTGCTACCAGCTGCGGATTAAAAGTTACTTAACTGTTGAATCACAGAGTGAGCCATTATGGCTGACGCCGAGGGTCAGTCTAAAGAAGAGACTAAGGGAGGGTCGCCTAAACCCGACCAGGATGTAGCGCCTCCTCTCATCTCTAAACGTGAGTACTTTGGTGAATTGAAGTAAATCATGTGGGTCTATTGTTGACGATAAAAGAGGTTGTTTCTGTGGTTCAACAGGAGAATTTGCGCTCTCATCAGCAACATTGCATTAAACTTCTACCGCCTTCTCTATGAATGCCATTTCTATGGGTTGCCGTTCGGATCATGTTGACATTCAAATGCCTGTATTTGTATTTTTGTGATGTCACCCGAGACAAATTAAGATTTTATTTAAAGTTGCAAGTTGATGGTATTGCTAACTTATGACCTTGTTGCACTCAGTTACACCATTCGCAGGGCACTGGTAAAGTTTACATCGCTCCATGCTCTGATCTATTATCGTGATTTGAAATCATCATTTTTTGTTTGTTTTGTTTGAAACATACAGAGGATGATGCCAGCAAGAAGAAGACGACTACTAAAACACCTGCCACAAAAGCTGTAAGTTTTGTAATGTCATGTTGTTAGCCATGGAGTTATTATATATATAGAGTGTATAATAACTCTATGTTGCTAGCCTACACTATATCTATAGAAATCACAGAGCCTGTGATATAATAATATATGATATTCTATGCAATAAAACCCTTCCCAGTGTTTTCAGATTCAAGTTTTCTATGGAATCATTCAGCTTTATCTGTGGGTTTCAGCAGGAAGGTGTACAACTTTTTCAAAATATAAACCTTTAGGACAGGAAACTAATTATTCAATCTCAACCATGATAAATAACTATGTTTGACTATTTTACTACCTGGTAACACCTGGTAGGAGTCGACCACAATGCTTTACAGAGACAAAACCATTGGCAACCATCATTGGGACATTTACAATAAAGCTAATTTTTAGGATTACAAACATGACATATAATTACCTGTGTTTACGGGAATAACAAGCTTTCCTGCAGATATTCAACACCAATAAAGTGCCCTAGGTATTTTATAGTTTACAGCAAGTCCTTTGAAGTTTGCTGAAAATCAATCCAAGTTCTAAAGCGCTAAACTGCTTAGTTTTTTGCCAAATACGACAGAAAATCAATGCTCAGTGCTGTACCATGTCAAAGGAACTTCATGATCCAACAGCAATCAACAGCCATATTATATAGTAGAGGTTTTATTTTTGTATTACAGTATCAAAATTAAATCAAAGGAGGTTGTGGGGTTAGGGCATTGGGCATTAGGGTATTGGATTTGTAGTGGTAGGTTTATGTTTTGAATGTTGCGTTTTGTACCCACCCCTACCATTATACACATTCCTCAAGGCCTTCCCCCTACCCTCCAGCCCCAAGACGGTCATTCACTCGTTCAGATAGTTGATCAAGCATTGACTACATCCATTCATTCATACATTCCATTCATTTAGGAGTTTGTCATTTAATTTAAACTGTCTGACCCCCTGGTTTGGTTTGTTATCACAAGACGAGACTTTTCTTGCATGCAATCTTTAAACTCTGCGCTGTCAAGAGAGTTGTGTCATATCCTTGGAGAGGCTGGGTAATTAAGTAAACGTCTTAACATCAGTTCAAAGGATGGATGTGTGTGTGTGATACACCAAAGAGTTCAGTCTAGACTTAGTGACCCACAGCCTAATTCTATCACCTTAATTTGTATCTCACTCATCTCTGTGTTTTTGAAGCTAAAGTAGACCAAATTCTGTTGAATAAATGACTAACTTAATTTGGGCAAAGTTGTCTGACATTATGAGAGAATTCTGTATGACTTCAATCTGCAACAACCTATGGAAAATCACTTATTTATTAAGGCTTAGCTCTGCCCCCCCCCCCCCCCCCGCCTATCCCTAGCATGGACGGAAAGACTGTCCTCCCAGTTAGACCAAAAACTTTGTCTCAGTGCGATGTAAATTTCTATTACTGCCATCGCAACACGATTTTCAGTACATTTGCTGTGACTTACAGCTCAAATGCCACGCATAGACTTTTGAGCAAATAGAAAATTAAACTAGGTTATGAAATAAAGTGACAAAAGTTTGTGTAAATTTACTTTCCTCTCCCTCTTCAAACCGTTCTCGATGACTCCAAACAAACTCACTAGTGAAACTGTGTGTTGTAGACTGGGCCATAAAGTTTACTTTTTATTATTAGTATTTGTTCGCAGTCCACCGTTTCAGTGACATTTCATGATAGACATTTATTTTGTTTTTATACAATTGGCAACAGCAACCAGATAGAGTGTGCGCGTAATGCTAGGTTGATAATGACTCCTGGAAACTCGGTACACCCCCTGAAACATTGTGAACTTGAATTCAGTTTCTAAGGCTATATTCAACAGCAGTAGTCATGCTAGCAGCAGCAAACAAGGGGTCAATACAATGAGTTCTATTCATGATTTGGAAAGTGAAATGCCAGACTCTTAATCAGCCTCTTGTTAAACTAATAATTTTGAACATTAAAATTATTGAGCTATTAATTCCATTATATTGAATTCCTTTGAAATATTAGCTGTGTATTTGTTTGAAGAAATTTGTTAGTTATTATGAATTATGTTGTTTCAATCTCTTGAACCTTATGATGCTGTTTATTGCTGCCTTCAGTTCAAGTTTTATAACTTTTTCTCTGATGCCAATATCTGGGGTTGAGCCAAACGCAGCAGCAGACAAGGAAAAAAACTCTCAGCCAGTTACCATGTGTTAATAGGATATAGACAAAATGATAGTAATACAATGTATATGTAATATATGTAATATGATGAAAGACTTTTCATAATGGTAGCAAATTCCAAATGTTGCCATTCAGGTATTTCCAAGAATTATTTTATCAGTAAGGGTGTTTCATGATCTCATCATGTCCATACAGCTGATGGGTCCGTAGAAAGAGGGCTCTAAGTGTGTATTACTCTATGTCATTCATCTGTGTTCATTTTTTGGTCCTATTTGCCTGCATCTCGGGTAGAACCAATTCTACTGGTAAGCCGCAACTGGCTGGTTGGGATGCAACTTAAAATTCAGGCAACTTAGGTCAAACTTTACCATTTTCATTAGTAGCCCTGTTTTATTCACTTTATACGTATCTATTTTGTGTAGCCTCCAAAGAAGGATGTTTTGTCAGGACAAACTCTCAAAGAGTTACAGGCTAAAAAGAAGGAGGAGAAAGAGGAACGCAAAAAGCTGGTGAGTGTTGGGTACTATCTGAGGATTTGTGCAAGAGATATTGGCCTGTAGAAAGATCTTTGATAAACCAGCAGAAGACGTGAACAGCATATAACCCTTGAGCAGTCTCAGACATTTGCCTTTGTATGTGAAAAATATGGAGCCACTTTTAAATATGTTTCTCTTAGCCTGTCTTGACAAGCTTTGTTCGGTGCCCCCCAGCCCCCCCCCCAAAGTTTGTGAAAAAGCTCCGGAATCATGTAGGAATACACAACTCCTTTTAGGTATTTTGAATGTATTACGGCTGGCATTCATCTGTGATTTTTGCCTGCTTATACAGAAAAAAATCAATTATTTTATTGTGCAGTGACTTTTATTGGAAGTGAATTTTTATGATTTGTTCATCAATTAACATAATCAGGCATATATAGCTCAGCGTTATGTTGAACCTGAAATCAATATTGTCATTAGGGATTATCTTTATATTACTTGTATTTTCCTTCTTCTTCTCAAAGACTTTGTTGCCATTATAAATTTTTTTTCATGCTTACATTTGTTCAGCCGGAACAAAAGCAAGCCATCAGACTTTAATGGAAGTTTTTTATTTCTGAAATTAGAATTCATTTTGTTCCCCCATGTATTTGGGTAACATTTTTCTGATGTTACCATCAACTCATGTTTTTGTAGCCTCTCTTCCTGTTGCCATGATGTGACTGTTAATCCTCTTACAAATGTTCAATCTCAGCTAATTGCAGTCGTCCAGTAATTATTTTGTCTTAATACACATGACAGTACATCAAGCTGTACATGTACAGACTGTCTATAGCTCACTGCTACGTAAGGTTATTAATCCTGAGTCAACATGCCAGAACCACAAGGCAGCACCGCTGATAACTCAGGCTGCCAGGATAGTTTTTATCCACCGTTCCAGCCTACGCTGACTGATATCTCAGAGGAATCTCACATTTCTACCACCTTCCACTCCGGATTACAGTCAGCTAACCAAGGATCTGGATTTATCAAGGATCGGCTGCCCTTGAGCAGATTTAAAAATGCGATCTCTAAGATACAGCTCATTAACAAAGTGACTGCTGCTTTGAATTCTATAGCCGAGGTTGATCGTGACAGCTTGTTCGAGAGCAGGAATGAGATGTATGCTATGTCTGATGATCAAAGCGAACTGGAAATGCATCGTAACTCCGTGATGTCAGAGTCGGAATCGAAACAAGCACCCCACACATCCAAACAGTCAGGTGTGGACTCCTCCTCGGACGGGGCTCATCATAAAAATGAAGTGGCACAGTCTTCATCCTCTAGTCACAATTTTGCTGACATAAAACACAAAGATGTGGAAAGTGATGCTGAAAGTGTGCTGGGTGAACTGAGCTCAGAGGTTCTACAAAAAGAACCGATGCCAGATTTCTCAGGAATGCAAGAATCGAGAGAAAAGATGACAAAATCTTTTCAAGACGGCAAGAAGATCTCTCTCACCCTCACAGAGGAAGATCAAACTGAGGAGCGTTTACTTTTTGATGAGGACTTAGATCGCATGGAGCGAGTCAGTGGAACTATTAAAGAGTACGGCCCGACGTCATCAATCACTGATGCCCTGCCAAAAAGACTTCTGACCCGTACGGATGCCCGCGGAAAACTTAGCATCCCTGCTATGGGTTTGCACCCAATGATTGTACCTTTGGCTGCTAAAGAGGACTCCAAAGCTGACTTGAGAAGAGACTTTGTTCCTGAAGATGTATTACCATCTGACGATTACACAGATAAGTCTTCGATCGATTCTTTTGATATGGAAGAGAAAACTTTCAACAGAAGCTCAACAGGGAGGGCATCTCGTACAAGACCCGCAAGCGCTAGAGTCAAATCAGCTGCCAGTGCCAGATCCCGGCCACAAAGCTCTCGGCCGAGCTCCAGGAAGAATGCTTTAGACACAGAGCGAACAAAAACACCATATATGGCAAGCCCAATCTTAGAAATCTCAGACTCCTCTGGGACAGAAAAGTTTTCTGACATGACCAGTTCCTCAGACACTGATCGGTCAGGTCCGCCACCAACATCACAAGATGAGAAACAGTATGAGAAAATACCGCTAAGGCGGACTTCATCTATCTCATCCAAAAATCAAACTATTCTAACTCGTCCCCAACCTATTGGGTCATCATCTCTAGAAGCTAGGCAGCGAATAAGAGGATCTGTCACCCTGCCGTCATACAGTCAGCCCCAATTTGATTCTCAGAGAATGTACGAGAAATCGGTCACAAAGATGTCGATCATCAGCGCTGCCAGGAGAAGATCAATCAGTGAACCTCGCAGGAAGGCTTCCACATCTACTGTTTCAGACGATCTGAGACCCATCCTACCAGCTCATATTATGAAAACATTTAACCTCTCTAAAGTAAGCAATGGCCAACTATTTTTTCTCTACCACAGGAGTTGTGTTCCATTTTTGATATTTTAATTAGTCTTTCTGTACCTTGTTTTACAAAATAAACAATAGTTGTCAAATTTTTATTTACAGGTTGATGAAAGATACAAGTTCCTGTTCAGCATTGTAAGTACCAAGGAATTATCTACATTATATTGAGTGAAATATCATTCAATAAGAACAACGACAACGTTCTCATAAGACAATTATAATGCTTAGACTTCTGAGGAAGATCAGGTATATTTTTTACATGCAATCATCAACGTAAAAATATGAAATACTAATCTAACCGGATCTAACATATAATTTTTCTTTTCAATTTTTAGACTGCTGATTATCTGAAATTGGATGTGGCTACAATTGATGATCAAACTACATCATGTGAAAGTGTAAGTATACTTTCGAATCCGATTTTTAGCAATGGCACCTAAAACTCATGATAATTAGGCCAATGGTTATGCTTTTCGAATCTTCCACACAACTGATCTAAGTTAATGTGACTGCTGGTGATAAGCACATCTCGATGTTTGGTTTTCACACTGCCAGCCAGCCAAAAAGGAAAATACCAGTTCAAATGCGATAGATGTGAATAATTCCTCTTGTTCAACTTTGTTGACGTCGTTTTAATATAATATATGATAAATAATAATGTAATGTAAATATAATATATCCCCACATTGTTTTACACAGTTTGATCTGATAGAGAAGTTTCTGGGGCCAGGAGGTCAGAGAACTCTACAGTTTTACTACCAGGAGCCCCCAGCTCGAGATCCTAGTATGAGGTCGGATGCCTCCAGTATCGCCACAAGCACTATGGCTAAACGTGTCATTGTCACAGATGGCAGTCATGAGGTAAATAGTAACATTGTGTTTCGTAAATGTTCTGTAAATATTCTGATTAGTGTATATGTTCTGTATATATATATATATATATATATATATAACGTTTATGTTCTCGTTATGTTTAGACGAATATGTGTGTACATATATTATATTTGCTTTGGTCGGTCTTTATGAATCATTCCTCATGTATAGAACACACACATGCATTCAGATCGGTGTGCAAATTATGTGATTATTATTATTGATACCATTTTGTCTATGGATGGAATTTTGGCGGTTTTTGCTAAGCATATTGTCAATTCCAGTCCTGGCCTGACCCACATTACTGAGCTGTCTGCTAATGGTTAATTTAATTTTGTGAATAACAAGAACTTCCAAAGCTATCGCCTTGTTCTACCTGGCAGTCAAATACCCTGCTAATACTTATATGAGCTGACCTCAATTGTGCTGACTCCTAAGTGAAATCCGTTCCATGCGTTAAGACTGTAATGTTTGTTCTTCTTTGACTTTTAGCCACTGACAGGAATATGCGTGTGGTTCAGCCGAGTGATCAATGAGAAAGCCATCACACCAAACATGCTCGGTAACGAGATATACTTTGGCTACATGGAAGCTAACGGTAAAGTGCTGACAGGCCTGGAGAAATCTCTCGCTAAAATTATGCTTCCTGTACTTCAGTCACAAGAGGTAAAGATGGTATAATATGTTATTGGGTACTGATTGATTTTTGTGTGTTACAGTGGAGTAAATATTAGCTAGTGTTAAAGCTGAGGGGGCAACTTAATATTAGCTAGCATTTAATTTTGGGCAAACCGAAATAGGAGTTTTGACAATTTAAAGCGGGCGAGTAAATGCAAGATAGCTAACTCCAGCCTGTGCAAACCTTTCCTCAATAACAGAATACGCATCAGATTTGTGTTCATTATGTTTAAGACTTTTTTAGGAGAGGGTATGCTATTTAGGTCGATGTAGACCACTGAGCTGGTAGATGTATATAAATATTTATGAAAATCAGCGATCTAAAGTTATAATGATAATGTTTCAGATTGTATAGGCATAGATAGCTGATTATTTTGATTTTGTTATTTTATCTCAGTCTTGGGGAGCTCTGTCGAGTTCCGGAGGGAGACAGGTCAGTGATTTCCTTGAGCAGATTGACAGTTTTATTCATCAGCTGACCTCAGCTCAGGTCAGCCTGGAGGATCAGATCCATCTACAGGAGTGTGACTTAGACGCAGCTCTGGCTAAAATCAGAACTGTGTCTGACTATCAGGAATGGGGTAAGTACATCATAAATACTCTGTGGCCTCACAAGACATTGTCCTTTTTTAATTATACATGTACTGTACATGTACTTACATTCATATTGTACAGAGACAATCTACAATAAGTACATTTAATGTGCATCATACTATTACCTACCTTGAATTGATAGGGCAGAATAAATATTTTGTTATCCTGAAGTCCATCATTGTGCTGCAATTTATTCATAATCTTCAACATGATGAATGATTAGAAATGTTAATCAGGACCTGTACAAGTGTGAAGATCGGGACATCAAGCTTTTTAAATTTGGGTCGAACTCTTTTCTGTAGGGAGATGTGCATCTTTGGTATCTGAGATTTTACGGTATTTTTTTATTTTTCGTATTTCAAATCAACTTTCAGTTTTTTCATTTCATTTCAGCCACAAATGGAGAGTTTGTGGAGAAACTGGAAGAGATACTGTCCCAGTGGGCAAAGCAGATAGAGCAGGTTCTCACTGAGAGTGAACAGATGAGACGGGAGGCTGACGACATCGGCCCGTCTGCTGAGCTCACTTACTGGAAGAGTCGTATGGCAAAGTTCAACAAGTAAGATATAGTAATATAATATAATATAATGGTGTATCAATGAGAAAATTAAGCTCATATATGATAATTAAGGTTGATTACCAAAATTGAAAAGCCACAGATTCCAGCAAACAACCAACTGAGTACCAAGACTAAGCTCTTTTATTTCACAAATTATTACATGCATTACATATGTTTTAACTTGTTTGGCTTTTCGTTCTTTGTGTTGTTGAACTCAATGTCGACTTTCTTTTTCCTTGACAGCCTGCTGGAGCAGATTAAGAGCCAGAAATGTAAGGCTGTAGTTGGAGTTCTTCAGACAGCCAAATCTAAATCTCTGGTTAACTGGAGACAGCTTGATATCAGAATCACTGATGCAGCCAATGAAGCTAAAGACAATGTGAAATACCTCTACACTCTGGACAAATTCTTTGGACCACTCGTCAAGTGTAGCCCTGTAAGAACTACTTGTCTCTAGTTGGCCTTAATGGGATTCGAGAGTGCTCCCAGATGTAAAAAGTTTAGATTGATCTGATATAATGTGGTCTTCTAGCCTGCGGCTACTTATCACAGAAAACTCTTTCAAAATTCTTTTGTCTTTACCCTGTAGCCTGATTGAAGATTTGGTATAA
This sequence comes from Membranipora membranacea, assembly GCA_914767715.1. Lineage (NCBI taxonomy): Eukaryota > Metazoa > Bryozoa > Gymnolaemata > Cheilostomatida > Membraniporidae > Membranipora > Membranipora membranacea. The sequence goes on along the minus strand of OU612073.1, from coordinate 9,866,330 downwards.
GTAAGGAGTCTTGACAACTCTGAATAGGGTATAATTAATCAATTAATTGAATAAAAATCTAAATTGTGCTAGAATCTATTACAATTTATATATCAAGTCAAAATTGCTAGCAATCGCAGCTACAATCATATTGTTGTTCTTATGATGATTTTTTTCCGTTGCTTTAGGCTGAGTTGACAGAGCAGGTACCAGGACTGATGAACGCTATTCGTATGATATACAGTATCTCAGGCTACTACAACACATCAGAGAGGATGACCTCACTCTTTGTCAAGGTCACAAATCAGATGATCACAATGTGCAAAGCCTACATCACTAGAGATGTCAGCAGGATCTGGGAGCTGCAAAGGTAAGCGTCATAATACGCAAGTTTCCTGCATTATTTGTCGCCTGTCTTGAACCAGAGTTGTCTTATCTTGCAGATCAAGCAGTTTCAATTATAAACCATAGACCGAGATCTCTGAGAATGCACTTGCCACAGCATTGATTGAATTGTATCTTGAAATTTCTGAATTGCTGTGAGTGTAATTGTTCATGGATATAACTGACCGCGATAATATTGTGTACCTTTTTTAAATTTTTAGACCAGTTCTGTTGACGAGAATAGCTGATTGTATGAAGCTGAATGAGGCTTATCAGAACAACTTCCAGAAGACAAAGGAGAAGCTGAGAGAGAACCCCAACGAGAGACAGTTTGAGTTCTCAGAGAACTACATCTTCGGAAAGTTTGATACTTTCTGTAAGAGACTGGAGAAAATCAGAGACATGATGAACACGATCGAAGCCTTCACCGGTATGTGACTTTTTTTATTTATTTATTATAATATTACGATATTATATATATTTATATATATTTAATTTACTTTATTATTATAATATTATATATATATTTTTTTTAAATTTATTATTGTAGTATTATATATTATAATTTAAAAAAATTAATTCCCGTATGGTATATAAAACAGTTTCTGTTTGAAATATAATATAAGTTGACACACATGCCTTTGCTTGTAACCTAAAACAAAAATAAAACCATTTAGTCTTCTGACCCCTACATCTGAAAAGACATCAATATGTTACCCAACGGTCATAATCTATTGTAATAACGGCTGATGTATTTTATAACCTAACAGGGCTAGCCGATGTACGTATTGAGGGAATAGACGCCATAGCTCTCAGATACAAAACCATGGTAGACACATTCAAGAAGAAGAACTATGACCTTCTGGATCACAGGAGACAGGACTTTGACAACGACTATGTAGACTTTAGAACTCAGATTGATTCGCTACAGATGAGTCTGCAGGGATTCATGGACTCCTGGTTCACTAGAAACTTATCGGTGAGTCTGACTTCAGAGTGATTCAACTGGATTAAGTTGGTATAGGGTTGCTAAATGAGACGACAGGACAACTCTCAGCTTAGTAACCATGTGTATGTTAGTGACATCAGTCTGTGTAAAATGATATCTGGAGGGGGATGGCTGAAAGATTATAGTTGTTTTGATCAACCAAATGATCTTATCAAGCAAGGCCACTCAACAGTGATTCAGATAAAACTTTTAAGCAAGTCAGAAAATACATTGAACATGAAGAATTAACATTACTTTTGGTAATTTATTGTCACAATATCATGCACCCTCTCGTTTTGTAGCGTAATACGGTTCGTTGGTAAACTTTAATCCAATCATTGTTAGTGCTTGTATGCTATTATTTTCTCTTGTCCATCGGCTTTTCTCATATAAACCTTGCGTATTTATTTCATCAGTTTTTATCCTCGTACTGATAATTTCTGTCCATGTCATTTTCACGATTGTCACATGATTCAAACGAATTAATATCAAACTTCCTCTTTGTCATTGATTGGTTAATTCATTGACCTTGACCTTTCACGTAATTAGTGTTTGTTCTTTTTTCGTTTAGACTGAGAAAGCCTTGGATCTACTTGGCAAGTTTGAGCGAATTGAGGGAGCTCAGCTTAACATCACTGAGAAGTATCAAAAACTGCTCGGAAACTACGGTCGTGACCTGGAGTCTGTGAGGAAACTATATCAGAAGCTTAAGAATGAGCCTCCTAGTGCCCGTAACCTGCCTCCTGTAGCTGGCCGTATAGCCTGGGCTCGCCAGCTCTACAGACGTATCGACGCTCCTATGAGAGTGTTCAAACAACACAAGGAGATTCTTATGGTGAGTCTCATACTAAAACTCCAAAGTACCCAGACATATGAAAAAAGTGTTGCAGTATTGAGTTTATTTTAGTACAGCTAGTACAAATCAGGATGCATTGAATCAGATCCATTCACATCTGTCTACTTTAAAAAGCCCAACAGGTGAGATTATAGGTAGTCCCTTTACCAGACCATACATTTATGATTAAAGAGCTTATGAAATAAACAGCCTGTGAACCTAATTGCAGTAAAACTAAAGTCTAAAAATTGGGATCATAGTGGATCATAGTGGATCATAGTGGATCATAGTGGATCATAGTGGATCATAGTGGATCATAGTGGATCATAGTGGATCATAGTGACCTATTGCCTCTACCTGACCACTATGATCCACTATGATCCTTGCTAAAATATTAAAAAAAAACTAAAATGCAATTTTCCACAATTTTTATTATTTTTATTTGCCCTATGAACTCACAATATTAGATTTACTTGGGTATTATATCCACTTTTCTAATAGGACCGACCATTAAACTTTTCTCTTTCTAATAGACACCAGATGCTAAGAAGGTGATTCGTAACTTCAACAAGATGGCGTCAGTACTGATGGAGTATGAGATGCTCTATCATCGCTCCTGGTGTCGAGCTGTTGAGACTATTAAGTCTGGTATACACGCCGCCCTTCTGGTCAGACATCCTGAGACCAAGGAACTGTTTGTCAACCTTGACCCGGCTATTCTAGAGCTCATTCAAGAGGCCAAATATCTGCAGGTAAATTTATCGATCAATTTCTTATTTACAGGTGGTTATTACAATTTTTGAAGAAATCTGGTAGAGTGTTTACTATCAAATCAACAATCTTTTAGATTGAAGAAATTTAGAACTCAGAATCATGCCAAGTTGTTTTTCTCTTATTTCTATGGCAAATTTCAAAAAGGTTTCCAATAATCATCATGTTTCAACTTTATTTTTCAATTTCCAGAAACTGAATTTGGAGGTACCAGCCACTGCTGCCAGTCTGTGCATTCAGGAGACAAGACTTGCTGAGACCAGCACCAAGTGAGTAACGAAGCAGTGAACTTAGGCCTACCTCTATATAATAGGGTTATATAAGCCTGAGCTCATGAACAGATAGTGTTCCAGTCATTCCTCTTATTTCCTTTCATTGATATTAACTATTCCTCCAAATATTGCTCTGATCCCTCGTACACGGCACATCAGTCTCAGTATGAGTGGACTGACTTTTTAATCAATGACAATACGCTCCTTGGCATTCAACAATAAATCCTTCAGGATCAGCTGAATATCTTCTATATCTTCTACTCTCTGATTTGATCTATCAGACATGTTTTCCAATAGAATATTCAGAAGTTTGAAAAAAGCAATATATCACCCTAATATCATAACAGTCCAAGTGCTCAAACTGTGCCGGGTGTTTATATTTCACTACTTTACAGACTAAACTCCATGTTAGATGAGTATAAGAATATGATATCACCACTGCCTCCAGCAGTAGCTCCAATGCTCAAACCATTCACAGACCGTGTAGATGAAGCTGTAAAACCAGGAGTTGTCTCTCTCACCTGGAGCTCAATCAAGATCAATGAGTGTATGTATTAAATCATAGTAAAATGTGCAGACATGAGTTTTATTGGTCTTATGAGGAATTCTCTCATACACAATGGAGCCACAAAAATCTGAGGCCTCGACTCAAATCCTGTATCCTTCTATAACTTTGTGCAAAACGTCAGTTATTATGGAAGGAGTGCGGTATGAAGATGTATCAGATGAAATAATAAATGTGTCTCTGTAGTATCAATGTAAGGCCTGATGTATATAAAACCCTGTAATCGACCCAATTGCTAGGAGTAGAACCCTGTTACCAAACAGTGATATGATAATCACCCAAAAATTCTTATTATATTTCAGATTTGGCTAATATCAAGGGATCACTGCTGTCACTATTTAACCTGATTAAGTCAGTGAGTGATATCTGGGACTGCCGTATTGAGGCAGTACTCGAGGAGATGTCCTCTATACCTCTCTGTGACCTACCCGAGGAGGAACCACTCTCTGTAGAACAATTCCAGGCTAACACCCAGGCTACCTGTGACGCTGCAAGTCAAACTCTTGCCAAGTAAGTCTACTTGGCCACTTGGGTATTTGGCTACTTGGTAACTTGGCCTCTATCTGACTTGGCATCTTGAACACTTGATTACTCGGTTATATACAACCTGGCTTCTTAGTTGCCGAGTTACTTAGCAGGGATGGTTATCTGTAACACCCTGAATCATTGCAAATTCAATCATGTAGATGATCAGCCTTCGCCTGATCCACCCAGAGGTACAAGTTGCCTAATGTTGAAGTATCGTTTCATCAATTGCAGCAAAATATGACATATATACATACATACATGACATGTTTTTGGTTGTGTGGCGACTTGGTTGCATATGGAGTGGCTAGTTTCCATTCCGACGAAAGGTGGACTCTACGTCTATTTTACAAAACTATCTTTTAGGCAAAGTTCGCTGGTTGAGTCGGCCATGTATGACCTAGTAAATCTGCTCAAAAATAATCTGCTGGAGGAAGAGAAGGTAGGACTGAGCCCAGAGGAGTTCTACATGTGTAATAATTTGGACGCCAAGAAACAGCGCTGTCAGGAGTGTCAGCCATGCTCATACTACGCCATGCTCAACATGGTCACTCAAAAGAACACTGAAGCACTCGTCAAATGTAAGTCCTTCAAAGTTCTACCAGGGCTCTGCTCTGCCTAAGTTAACCTTTTACAAGTAGCTCAAAACCTTATGGGAACGCACTGAGCTGCATTCTTTGCACAAATTGGAGTCTGGGCTGTCAGTCTGCTAATTAGGAAAGAGAATTTGATACTTTGTTGCTAGTGTTTTGATTTTTGTCTCGGTACTGAGCTGTATAACCTAACATACACTGGTTGAATCATATTAAATGGCTACCCCAAAAGACAGGTTATTGTCACAATGGCTTCACTCAAAAATCTGCAAACCTTAATAATGTTTTTAACCAATGACATTCCAGGTACCAGACTGTCTCTAGACGCTATGAAGAAGAGACTGTATATCGTCAAAGCTTACACCAATCAGGATGTGCAGGAGGAGTCGCCTCCCTTCTTCAAGGTATGTATCAGCTCTGATTCCTCTTATTCAAATCTGTGTTCTGCTCCTACTGCACCTTCCATGCCCATTGGTGTTAAAGTAAACATTTTCGGGGTTGGGAAGCAATATAGTTACTTTTGGAGTATAACATGACCCGAAAATTATTTTTTCCTTCTTTCTGAGTCTCACTCCACTGTAATAACAACAGCAAGTCTACTTCTCAATGACCTTTACCTATTGCGCACCTGAAAGCTAAATTTACTTCTTGTCTGGTTGGGCCAGACTCTTCTTTCGATAAACCTAAGTACTTAAGTAAAGTAAATGAGATTATTTTATTCCAGGCTGACATTGTGCTCGAGATCCCAGTCGTCACACTGAAGCCTACCATTGATGAGATACAAGGAGCTATAAACAAGGGAACACAAATCATACTGTCCATGAGTAAAGATATACCACAGTGGGAGCACCAGCTACTACATCAGAGGCTTCAACACAAGGTAGGGAAAACCTTTTAAGAAGTAAGTTTTCTGTAGAGTTTTCTTTGATTATAACGGTTTTCTAATGAGTTATTTTAATGCCAGATTTGAGTTCAGTGTGAATAGTCTTGTCAGTTTTTGCCCTGCTCTTTGCCCCGTGTTGGCATTGAGGGCTTATTTACATTTTGCATGAAAAAGATGTTATAACGTTTTTGAATGTTGACAATAACAGGACAAGGAGTCTCGAACCAATCAACCAACCAATCACAAACCAATGGTATAGAATTTTTATCACTTTGCCTTTTCACAAAGATCCGTTCTTCCACAAATGGGTTCTCGGTTTTTTCCAAAATCTCATTCTAGCTACTTGTAGTTGTAGTTCTTTAGTAATGTAGCCAAAGAAACTCCCCCTTTTTCCGACTTGCACAACTTTTCACATTGGAAAATTCAATTTGATGCTTTTAGCCGAAGAAATCGGTAAGCCCAAATGTCAGTTTATTTCTTGTGATCTTTTGTCCTGCAATTGTTACATTTATTCTTTTCTTTGTCTGGTGTTCTCAAGCTCAAATCATTCCAGAGGCATTCTCTTTTTTGTTGTCATCATCTTCATTTCAAAACTCGAAAAATAGTTTCATATGTAGAACTCCTTGCTCATGATTTGAACTTTCAGTAGATGTTGTATTCCCCCTGCATATTTTCCTCCAAGTTTCCACTCATGTATCCTTAAGTATGTGACTGTGTCAGTTGACTAAGGTAACCGCCTTACCTCTACAGGGGTAATGTGTTCTTATTCACCAATGATGTGATGTTGGAGTATTTCACAAACTAAGTACTCACTTAGTGAATGTATATCTATTTTTTCTCTGGCATAAGTTGTATATAGTTCCTCCAATCAAGAGTCGAGGCTAGTTCAAAAGGAAAAAAAATAGTTATCAGGCATTGGGCCATTCTATTGGCTCTGATCTGATTGGCTGTTGGGTGGGAACCTCACCAGCCAATCAGAGCCAACACATTGGCTATCAGGCACTCGTCTTTCTCATAGATTTGGCACACAGATTATTGCAGTATGATAGCACCATAAACATATAAATACTTATTTATATGTATAGTATTATATTATACATTACAATATATATTATATGTAAAGTATTTCTGTGTTTATGGATAGCACAAAAAGGAATTTAAAGCCACTACCTTTGTCGTTACCATTGGTACATCAAGACCACCATAGATTGCCGACAGCCAAATTAAGAAATTTTAGCTACTGTAACACATCGTCTCATTTGCGATATGCATTGATCAGTGAATAGTGAATATAAAGTCAATAAACAGATAATCTACTAAATAAATAAATAATAATAAAATGTATCTTAGCAAACCTATCCTACAATTCTCTCTGACATTTACAGGAACACCATGAATCCAGTGCTGATGCTGTCGTCGATGAGAAAGCCCTTCAGGGAGTCGTAGCCAAGCCTCTTAACAAACAGATAGCAGAACACAAAGATGTCACTAAGATTGTCATACAGCTAAATGGTATCCTCTCCGGAATGAAACCTGATGTCAACGTAGTGCTACAAGAGTTCAAAGCATACGAGGAACTCTGGGCTTCGGTGAGTGTCAATTAGGAATCATTTTCAATTTTTTTTAAAAATGACTGTTTGATGTTAGAAGAAATTAACTGCAAACCTAAAAATAGATATCCAATTTTTTGGCTCTGATTGTCCAGAGGGTAGGAGGGAACCGATCCCAGGTCAGATGATACTTTCATGATATTATAATGAATATGGTAGTAAATCTGTTTCACTTTCACAATATCTCAGCCAGTTCCAGTGACCTGACATTGGCTCACCTTCCCACTCAACAGCCAAACAGTTCTGAGCAAACTCACTGGCTTAATAATAACGCTCTAGCCAAAAAATAATAACAACTATAACAGCAACAATTCTATCAAAATCTCCGGTGACATCTCTTAGTTTTGCTGATGGTATGATGCACTGTAAGTCTTGGTCAATTGTTTTACAGGATCCTCAAGAGAAGGTTGTGGAGTTTATGGCTGCTAAGCCGATCCTGTCTGAAGTTGAGGCTCAAATGAAGCACTATGTGGTGAGTTTATTGAAACAATCACACAATTAAATAGGAGTTGTGTCCTGCTTTTACATGTTAACATCCTTGTATGATATTTGACTTACCTCTGTCGCCTTTGTATTTCACTCACTGTTTATATAGATTTGGAACGAACACATAGATTCAGATTATATACAGTGAGTCAAAGTGGTTCCACTTCAAGTTTGGTGAAATTGTGGATCCTTATCTTATTTCTCAAAGGGATTACAAGAATAAAAAACCTTAAAAGTGTAACCCGTAGGTTAATCCAATTGGGATTTAGGCGAGCGTAGTCTGAGATCTCTATGATTTTGTAGCCTGATGTTGTAATACCATAGACATCAATACATAGATGCCTACTGAATTTTTATCCATATGGTTTCACATCAGTGGTAGCATTATCAGCCACATCATCTGACCTCAGAGTGAACTTAAGAGACGCCTCAATGGTACATGAGAATTCTATTACTTATTTGAAAGTGGATAGCCTTCTCAGAACAGTTAAAGTTTCTATTGGCTCTCTAATCTTTGACCATACCTCATTTTTACAATTTATTTTAGGCAATGGAGACAGCTATTGAGGAGGTGCAGGCGTCCTATCATGTAGGACCGGTGTTGTTTTTGACAACCCAGCTGAAGCGTGCCCTAATTACAGAGGCTGGCAGCTGGAAGTGTGCCTACGGTAAAGCTCTCAATGAGAAATGTGGTAAAGAGATGGATGAACTGCTCGAGTTTATGGACACGCTGCTGAAGAAGCTTCTACGACCCACAAATGACCTTGATGATGTCAGATCTCACATGGCATCACTCGGTGATATCAGGTATGTACATCCAGTCAACGTTATACCACATCGTAAATCATCAACTTTGGCCCCTAACCTTGAAATACGCATGCAAAAGATGGTTCCAACCATTTTCGTTGAGTAGGTGATGTATGTCTCACCGTATGTGATTAGTAGCTAAAAGGCAATATTTTCAAAGAGGGGGAGTTATTTTTTCTTGTGATTGTTAGGTTTTTCACTCTTACTGTACACACTTAACGATAAGAAAGGATTGGGAAGCTGCTAATCAGAATACACGTTGTATCATTTACGTTTTCTGGCCGCATGCAGAATACAACAAAACATACCATCATGCTAATCTTGGTAACTTTAATTTGATTTACAGAGAGCACCAGATAAGAATAGAGTTTACTATGCAGCCCATCGAGGAAAGTTACGCCGCCTTAAACAAATACAATCTTGTATTCAACGACGGTAATGCTGAGAGGGTTGATACACTTAGCTATGGCTGGAAAAAAGTCACCACACAGGTATGATATACAAACAATTACCAGAATATACCAGAATATACATAATCAGTGGGAAATAATTGGTTCTGTTTGGTCTTTGCATTCAGATCTTCAAGCGTAGCGCTTATTTCCTGTTCCTGTTTCTATACATTCTATATACATGTATGTATACTATCGCCTTGTGTATGCAGACATAACAGTATTAAGTTTAATTCATAGGTGTAAAAGGGGAGTTAGATTGGTCATTGTGTGCTCCTGTCTATCCAATAATATGATAGCTACTTTAGAATCAGGTCTAGGAATTTCTATATCTATGGTTGGATTGTATTTAATAGGGTAAGGAGGTACAAGATCACCTGCTGGAGATTCAGCCAAAGTTCAAAGCAGACCTGGTCAGTGGAGTAGAACAATTTATCGCAGATGTCGACTACTTCGTCGGAGAGTATGATGACAAGTAAGTTTTGTTGATGATGAAGCTTCAGAACTATCCTTGAACCATCCTAGTTCCCAGGCATCACACTCAATATGGGGTATTGATTTGTCTTGATTTGTTGTGGATGGCACAATAAATCCTCCCTTGTAAAAGTATCTGCCTCATCATGTGAAATGTTTCGTTTAGTAAATGTGCCAAGCCAAATTTTAATATATTACAATAATTGGTTTATTTATTGCTGATTTTACTATTTTTGAGATACTCACAAAAATGAATAAAATAAAATAGTCTTGGCTCTGCACCTTAGCCCAACAACAGTATTTTATCAATAATTATGCAGTGTCGCATTAAAAAGAATAAGGTTTGTTAACTGCCTACGCTACTATATCTTGTAAGATCAAATCCAACTCCCCCACCCTCTGAAAAAACAGCCTTAATTGGCTTTCTATTGCAGTGGTGTTTTTGATCGAGATGGATCGGATTCTCTATATTGCAATCATTGAACCTATTTTACCTATACTACATTGTATACTCTACTTGACAGGGGTCCAATGGTTGAGGGCATTATACCCAGGGAAGCTTCAGACAGACTAACAATCTTCCAGGCTCAGTTTGATGAGCTGTGGAGAAAGTTCCTGACATACAGCGGTGGTGAGGAACTGTTCGGTCTGACTATTACAGAATACCCCAATCTGCACAGGATCAAGTATGTTCGCTATTCTACACCTAAGTTATGACTGCTCGGGCCATCTCCGCCTTATAGCTTGATTTAATTTAGTCAATGGTTTCAATGAAAAGTTGTTAGACAAAGACACATCGTTACCACAAATGATATTGTAAAATTTTCCTTTACTGGTAGATAATTTTCCAGTGAAGTAAAATTTTACAATATCATTTGTGATAATGATGTGTCTTTGTCTAAAGACATTTTATGATCATTGACAAAATCTCACAGATTATATGAGAGCCTTTTACTTGAATTGGTTTAGTGGTTTTTACTCCAGCAAGTGCTTATCCTGTAGTGCTGACAATTTTCAAATGTAGAGCTCTAAAACACTTTTAATATAAAAAAATACATATTAGGTTTTCATGATTTGGAGTTGTCTACTTAATATGCAAAAACTAGCCTAAAACCTGCATGTTCTTTTTGCCCGCAGGAAAGAGTTGAACCTGTTACAGAAGCTGTACAGTCTGTACAATGCTGTGCTGGAGACTGTGAACGGATACTATGACATCCTCTGGACTGAAATAGACATTGAGCAAATCAACAATCAGCTTCTTGATTTCCAGAACAAGTAAGTAAATAAAATAATATATGATATGATATATAAATATTAAATTGATCGGTGAATATAATAAAGTATATATTAAAAAATTAGAAAAGAATTAATATTTTTGCTAAATTTAGTCCACTTCCTCCGCAAGTCGAATTGCCATTATATTGCTCATCTGTCAAGTTTTGTTGTTGAGTCATTATAGTGGCATATAATTAATTTTATCAAAAAGAGTTGTGTATTGACGAAAAAGCAAGATCAGGTTGCCCACATATAAACTGATGTTTTCTTACTCAATTTTCTTAAAGATGCCGAAAGCTTCCCAAGGCTCTCAAAGAGTGGCAGGCTTTTGAGGAGCTGCGTAAGACAATTGATGACTTTAACGAGACTTGTCCTCTGCTGGAGCAGATGGCAAACAAAGCCATGATGGCTCGTCATTGGGAGAGGATCTCCACCCTCACCGGTCACACATTTGACGTGGAGAGCGAGGGCTTCCTCCTTAGAAATATCATGGAGGCTCCCCTACTACAATTCAAAGAGGACATTGAGGTAAGTTATAAGTTTTATTTCTGTTTGATAAACCTATGTTTATATTCAAGAAGAATAATTATTTAAGTAAAAGAGGCAGCTCAGTTTGTTACATCGCCTGCTCTCAAAAACTGCTAACCATCCTGAGTTGCAACTGCTGACTTTTTGGCTCTGTCAGGATCCCAGATGTGGCAGCCTCACCCTACATGCCCCATTCCTCAGTCTCAGTACAGATACACATATTTATGTGCGATTTTATCCAATAATAAATCCATGCATACGGATAATTTTCTCATGATTGAGATTTTGCTTAGCAGCAGAAGAGAATTTCTCACTAGGTTTTATTATTCATCTCGAATACCAGGTTGGTAAAGCTCATTATCACAAAATTTTTAAATTTCAAACAAGATTACTTGTCATTCATGCGCCTTATATATTCTTTAGGACATCTGTATCTCAGCTGTCAAGGAGAAGGACATTGAAGCTAAGCTCAAACAGGTTATCAACGACTGGAGCGGTGCCAACTTCCAGTTCGGTTCCTTCAAGACCAGAGGAGAACTTCTACTTAAAGGTGACACCACCTCTGAGACTGTGGCCCTCATGGAAGACTCGCTCATGATATTGGGTGGTCTGATGAGTAACAGATACAACGCCCCGTTCAAGCCAAAGATTCAGGAGTGGGTACAAAAGCTAACAGGCACCACAGAGATCATTGAGAACTGGTTGATTGTACAGAATTTGTGGATCTATCTAGAAGCTGTGTTTGTGGGTGGAGACATCGCTAAACAGCTGCCACAGGTTAGTCTGGCTTATCATCTACATCATGGTCAATTAAAATGGTGGATTAGAGTCAGTGGGTCATATCGCATGCCACACCCCGAAGCATGGGCAGTGAACAATTATAAGAAATAACAAACAGCGAAACGCCAGCAGACCAATAAATACTAGATTAATTAATAATTTTGTAAAATGAGGTTTTTCACACTCTGAACAGAGTACAATGCTGTACCAACTAAGGAATAGCAAAGCAATGTTGATAGCAAAATCTTTTCTGTTATTAAAAAGACATCTGTTTGAAATTATAAGAAAATGTAGATCTAGACAATTTTTGATGAAGAAACTCAGTACATAGGCCTTAATGTTGAGGGATTGAAAATTTTTTATACCAGTAATGTCAGATCTGTGATTACCTATGGCGCCCCAGCTTGGTCTGTTTTTTATCTGATACTAACAAACAGAGACTAGAGAATGTGCAGAAATCATGCATCAATGTTATATTACCCGAGTTCAATTATGATGAGGCCCTAATAGCTCTCGATTTACCAAAGCTAAATAAGTTTTTATTTGATATACCTAATACGAGTTTCACTTCATGGTTTAACATATATAGTGTTATGCGATATATGATATAAAACAATGTGATACAAATATCACACACTCAAATATATCTGGTGTTATAGGAAGCCAAGAGGTTCAGTAACATTGACAAGTCATGGCTGAAGATTATGCAGAGAGCTCACGAGAACCCTAATGTAGTTATCTGCTGTGTGGGAGATGATACCTTATCTCAGCTTCTACCTCATCTACTGGAACAGCTAGAGATCTGTCAGAAATCTCTAACTGGGTATGTTCTTCTTACTTATCAGTGTTTGACGATTCAGTATGAGATTCAGTGCAAGGAGCTTGTGACATTGAGGAAGTGCCAACCATATTTTGTGCACAACTGTCAGACCACTGGAATTCCAGACATTGGCATTCTTCCTAGTATGGTTTAATTTGGTCTGTAAAGCCTTCGCTTATACATAAAATAAACGTATTTGAAGATATGTAGTTGAGGTTCGATTGTTATATCACACAAAACTCCTCCCTGTCCTCTCTAAATAATCTGGTAATTTGTCTGATATCGGCTGAGGAATAGCTAAATAAGAGGATGCATTGGCGGTTTTGTAGATGATGATGAGATTTGGTTGGGGTGTTGTTGATCAAATCTACCAATTTCTTTTCACACAGATACCTGGAGAAGAAACGTCTTATCTTCCCCCGATTCTTCTTCGTCTCAGATCCCGCATTGCTGGAGATCCTCGGACAGGCCTCAGACTCTCACACCATTCAGGCTCATTTACTCAGTGTGTTTGATAACACAAAGACCGTCACATTCGACGAGAAGATGTACGACAAGATTCTCGCTGTCAACTCCTCAGAAGGAGAACAGGTCGGTTTGTTTCTCAATGTGTGGTCTAAGTACATAGCAGAGAGAATTGTGAAATCTGTGTCCACTGCAAAAAAAAAATTAGTAATGACATTTTTCTCAAGTGTCTGATAGAATTTAGACAACCACAGCCAGCAATGCACTATATTTTGAGGGTTTCAGCCTGGCAGTAATATGGCCTAGCTACTGTAGGCTCAATAAACAACTGGAGACTGAAGATTTTCAAAGATGCAGCATTATAGCATACTGATCATTTTCCCCTAAATTTTTACTATAAAATAATGAACGTTTTGGATTTTCATGCATCAAAGTTGTCTAACCAAATATGAAAACACTGACTTTAAAACATAAACTGATGTGGCGTTTCCTATAATTATTTACAGATTATGTTGGACGAGGCTGTGACCGCCTCAGGAGGTGTGGAGATCTGGTTGGGAGATTTACTCAGACTTAGCAAGAAGTCCATACACTCCGTCATCAGAGCGGCTGCTGTCGCTATCGATGATCCTCAGTTCAAACTTATAGAGTTTGAGAATACCTTCGCCTCACAGATTGGACTGCTTGGTATCCAGGTATGATGTCTTGTTTCAACAAACAAGAGAGGACAACTTTCAAGAATTTTAACCATCTTATGTTTAGTGTTTCACAAAGACCAAAGCAGCTAGCTGCCTGACTACATATTGTTTTGGTCTTTGTGTAGTATTTATGTTGATGAACTCTTTTTAGATGAGCTGTTTTAGCCACTTGGCACTTTTGGCCATCCTAACATAACAACCCATAAGCAGGAAGGGATTCTGCTTCTTTGATAATAGCTTTCTTGTGTAGCAATACAAGCTGATTATTTCTACAGAAGAAAACAGTTGGTAGTCAATCATCTTGATTTCTATTGCAGATGTTGTGGACACGTGACTCCGAGGTAGCCTTGTCTCAAGCTCGATCTGATAAGAAGATCATGGCTAACACTAACCAAAAGTTTCTGGACATTCTGAACACGCTTATTGAGATGACCACCACTGACCTGACAAAGATGGAGAGAACTAAATACGAAACACTCGTTACAATCCATGTCCATCAGAGAGATATCTTTGATGATCTGGTATGTGTCACACTATAGTTCTGAATATTTCTAAAGAATTAAATGACTACTGACTGAAGTTGTTGGTTGTTTAAATAATGCAGTACAACATAGAATCAGCTTCTTACGGTTCAGTAACAAATCTATTCAGTGAATGACTTACAACAGTAAACAAATAAATTCTAGTATTCATTTAAATCTATGTAGTAAATTTTAACAGTATATATAGCAATTTCATATCTGAATTTTTCTTTTTATTTTTTTATAATGTAGCAGTGCAGCAGGTTGTCCACTTATCAATTTGTTGGTAGGATCTTCCATGAATTGTAATGATGCTTTTATTTTTTTATCATTCTAGTGCCGAATGCACATTAAATCGACAGGAGATTTTGAATGGCTGAAACAGTCCAGATTCTACTTCAAGGAGGACGAGGATAAGTGTCTCATCTCCATCACAGATGTAGACTTCTCCTACCAGAATGAGTTCCTCGGTTGTACTGATCGTTTGGTCATCACACCACTTACTGACAGGTGGGTGGAGCTTATTCTTTAGAGCGGGCGTGGTCATGAATTAATCAGTGGGAGGGTATTCTTTCAATGATTATCGAGATGCTTTTTAAAGAAAATATCTTTATCACGCCGCTCAAAATTATTGGTCATTTGGTGGAGTTCATTCCCAAACCATCATCATCACTCAGAATGCATATAGTTCCAGTAATGAGTGAGCGATTTGGAAGCAGGATCCCTACCAGGTCTCACTCACTCACCAAATGAGATAGTGAACAGATAGTGATTTTGGCTGTTTTAAATTGAAAGTCCCCGCATGTATCCAATCAGTTACAAAGCTCAGTTGGCTGCGGGAGCCTTGATGGACAGGCTTTATATGGCATACACTAATATATCTTTATTTGACAGTGTTGAGTGCAGGTAGACTACATGCAATACTATTATCACCAAGCTAGGTCTGATTTAACTTTTCTTTTTGGGTTATGCTGCACTGTTACATGACTTTTTTATTCCATTTAAGATGTTACATCACCTTAGCCCAGGCTCTGGGTATGGCCCTTGGAGGCGCCCCAGCCGGTCCTGCTGGTACAGGAAAAACTGAGACTACCAAGGACATGGGTAGATGTCTCGGTAAATTTGTGGTTGTATTCAACTGTTCCGATCAGATGGACTTCAGAGGTCTCGGTCGTATCTACAAAGGTAAGATTATCTATTAATAGATAAGATAAGGTAATAAATGAGATAAATGATGCTGTACTTAATTAGACAATTGAGGCAGAGGATTTTGTAATATGGCTTGATGTTTTGTCTGCCCATTTTAAGCAGCCCAACACTAAGATTAGCCTACTTAATCCCTTTGCTATATCGAGTTTATTCTAAGACTAGTATTTATATTGGCAGGTCTCGCTCAGTCTGGCTCCTGGGGTTGCTTTGATGAGTTCAATCGTATTGAGCTTCCTGTATTGTCTGTGGCCGCCCAGCAGATTGCTATCGTTCTCATGAGTAAGAAGGAAAGAAAGACACAGTTCATCTTCACAGATGGTGATGTTGTTGATCTGGACCCCGAGTTCGGTCTCTTCTTGACCATGGTTAGTTTATGCACTATAGATGATCATTGAGACAGAAAAATATCAGCTTGATGTTGCAGACTGTCATTCTGCCTAGGTCATCCTGCCTAGGTCATCCTGCCTAGGTCATCCTGCCTAGGTCATCCTGCCTAGGTCATCCTGCCTAGGTCATCCTGCCTAGGTCATCCTGCCTAGGTCATCCTGCCTAGGTCATCCTGCCTAGGTCATCCTGCCTAGGTCATCCTGCCTGCATAAACTTTTAAAGAGAACATGCATTGGGGTCAAGAGGTTTGATATTCTAATTAAGTTGAAGTTAGTAGGAATTAGGAGTTTCTTTGAGTTAATTTCCCTTAGCTTACTTTCTGCTACTGTTCTTATAAAATGTATTCTGATTAAACTGTTTTTCTTGACTTTAAGAACCCAGGTTATGCTGGTCGTCAGGAGTTGCCCGAGAATCTGAAGGTTAACTTCAGAACTGTGGCTATGATGGTACCTGACAGACAGATCATTATGAGAGTGAAGCTGGCTGCCTGTGGTTTCCAGACTAACGTACCCCTGTCAAAGAAATTCTTCACTCTCTACAAACTGTGTGAGGAACAGCTCACCAAACAGGTACGTGTCTAAGGTGCTTTTACACTGCCGATTTTTCCGCCAGATCATTATGGCAGACTTTTGTTTTATATTAACTATCATTGGGAGCAACCAAAAATCTGTTTTGTGGTATTGTAACAAAAATCAGATTGTTGGTTGCTCCCTGTGATAGTTTACATCCAAGAAAAATCAGACCAAATAATTTAACAGAAAAATGTAAATGCTTCGTTCGAGGCTATTGAAGCTTTCCTTCACACAATCAAAGCTTGTTCTTTTCTGGGGGACAATTGATGTCAAAGAAATCTTGTAAATTATAACGTAACGTCTGCCGGATATACGTCATGTACATGTGGAGACTAGCTGATTAAATATTAACACAGTATTAACGCACCATGTACTACCAGACCTTGTGACTCATAATGAGCTGTCTTCTATATTGTATAACCTACTTCTCCAGGTCCATTACGATTTCGGTCTGAGGAACATTCTATCTGTGCTGAGAACCCTGGGAGCTTTCAAGAGATCCAACCCGCAAGATCCGGAGCAGGTGATCGTGATGAGAGTTCTCCGTGACATGAATCTCTCCAAACTGGTCAGTCTTCCATCTGATTATTTACTGTTAATCCTTGTTTTGTTGTCATCATTTACTGTTAATCAAGTTAGTCTCAAGTAGATTTTTTCCTAGCTACTGTGTGGGCTCTGATTGGTGGGTGGGGTCGGACCGCCCCAAACAATCAGAGCCAGCAAATTGGCTAATCTTTTCCTGGCATGTTTAACTCTGAAACCGTTATAGTTTGAAACGAATGACAGTTTGGGATTAGCATCAGAATGTTCCAGGTCTCTATATCTCAAGGGCTTATTTTATATACTGACAAGATAACTCGCTGATTCCTTATCATATGCTAACTCCTAATAGTATACGCTTCCATAATGATAACTATTTTCAACATGATCTGCAATTAGCGGAGAACTCTTGAAAAACCTAGAGAATTGTTTTGAATTTCAAACTTGTAACCTTGACCTGAGATGTGAGCTTGACCTGATGATTGTTATATGTTACATAGGTAGATGAGGATGAACCTCTCTTCTTATCACTTATCGATGATTTGTTCCCTGGTATCACACTAGACAAAGCTGGTTATCCTGAGATTGAAGCCGCTATTGAGAAACAGGTGAGATTTCCCTCCTCATTGTTCGAGCGATAAATCGCTGAACCACTTGTTTTTTATGGCTGTAAATTCTTATATACACATTTATATGTTTTATGTATATTTTATAAGCTGTTTTACTCGATAATCTGTATCCACTGGTTTGATAAAAAACTTGTTACTAATATCTATCATGTCACATGGCTTCTTTAATTCAACATTTGATGGTTCGAGAGCCACATTGACCTAAAGGTGTGTCCAGCAAAAGTTTAGCTGTAGCATTACTGAAATGGGGACCAATCAAAGTTAAGAAATGCATTCTAGCATCCTTTGCAAAAATTGCCATATTCTTCTCTAGGGTCAGATATGTCCCCTTATCCATGAAAATATATCAGTGGTTGCGATATACAAATAACTCCCTTTTTACAGGTTAGAGAGAACGGGCTTATCAACCATCCACCGTGGATTCTCAAGCTTATCCAGCTGTTTGAGACACAGAGAGTAAGACACGGAATGATGGCTCTTGGGCCATCCGGTGCAGGTGTGTACTGTGTTAATACACATTTTATAATAAAACAATGTAAAAACTTTTGCTCGTTACTCAGTGCTTGACCAATTTTGGTCCATTTGCCTGCATTCGGAGTTGCTCCCCCTCCACTGGTCATGCGTGATGAGTGGAAGGGAAGCAACTGGACTGCAGACAAACTGAATCAAATTTGATCTAACTTAGTATCATCTTTGTTTTTTTTCTAATTTAACACAAGCTGCTGATAGTTAGTTAGGGCCCCTTCTGGTTCTCCATACGTAAGAACCTCAAAGATTATTGCGAAAACCATACATGAGGTGTTATGTTATTACAGGTAAATCTAAATGTATCGCCATGCTGCTGAAGGCTATGACAGACTGTGGACAGCCCCACAAAGAGTTGAGAATGAATCCTAAGGCTATCACAGCACCTCAGATGTTCGGTCGACTCGACGTTGCCACAAATGACTGGACTGACGGTATCTTCTCTACTCTGTGGAGAAAAACGCTCAAGGTAAATTTGTGTGACATGTAAAGTCGGTTGTCTTCCCCTTGTAGCTTCTACTGAGAGGCTTAAGTATGATACAAAATGCGTTTGTTGACAATGACCAGTGTTGTAATGAGATTGACGCAGCTCTAGTTTCCTATATAGTATTATCCTATAAATCGAGAATACTATTCAGGCAATTTAACGACTACGGAAGGACCACAGCAATATATAGTCTGGCAGCTAGTTCTGCAGTAATTATGCAATATTTTATCATTTAGAAAATTCAGAGCACTGCTGGGTAAAAATTATGTGTAGTGTTAGGGATTGGCCTCCCTTCTCATCTAAGAGGTATGAGGTATTTATGCGCCCTAGTGCTGTGCCAACCTAATCAGCTAATACTTCTATCTACTTGAGACAACTGTGAAAATTATTAAATGAAGTTATCTACTGTTGTAAAATGTCTCCTGACAATGGAACTATATTTATTTTGAACTCATGTGGGAACGAATGGCAATTAAATGTATTTTGAAGTGTAAGCTTATTATGTTGGCACAGCACTAGGGCGCATAAATACCTCATAGCTCTTAGATGAGAAGGGAGGACAATTCCTAACACTACACATAATTTTTACCCACAAGTGTTCTGGATTTTCTAAATGTGAAAATATTGCATAATTACTGCAGATCTAGCTGCCAGACTATTTATTGCTGTGGTCCTTCCGAAGTCTTTAATATGTTATGAACTGATAAGAAACTTGAATAAGTGACAAGCGGAGCAGGTGTCTATATCTCTTTGTTTGAAAGTTTGATAGGGCACAGAAATATCATCAAGAAAATACCACCATAAAAATATTACAACAATATCACTTTGAGAATATCACCATGAAAATATCACCATGAAATAATATTACCATGAACATATCACCATGAAAATATCAACATTATAATTTTGAACTCATTCAGACTAAGAAAGGAGACCACGTATGGCTGATCCTGGACGGACCGGTAGACGCTATCTGGATTGAGAATCTCAACTCCGTACTTGATGACAATAAGACTCTCACACTGGCTAATGGTGATCGTATTCCCATGTCTCCCAACTGTAAGATTCTCTTTGAGGTTAGTGGTGGATTTTCTTTGTCCTTCCAGCATAGTATACTAATAGATGAATTGTAGTAGGAGCATATGTGTACACAGTTGATGTACCAGCAGAGACTGTAGATATCTATAGTCTCTGGTACCAGTACATTTGCAACTTTACCTCTAAACAGAGTGAAAATACATATTGCAACAATTAAAATTCAAAAGCAATCGCTACAGGAAGTTGTTCTTATCTGATGCCTTAAATTTAACACATTGTTCTTATTAAAGTTACTAAATGTTTTTAAATTATTTTATTAAAAGTTTTGTTATAATTTTTATAAAAATTAAAAATTAAAATCTTTTACGATTTTGAATTAAAGTTTATTGATGTGATTTACCACAAAATTTCAGTAAGCCTTACTAACCTTACTATCCCATTGAAGGTACACAACATTGACAATGCCTCTCCAGCTACTGTATCACGTAACGGTATGGTCTTCATGTCTAGCTCAATTCTCGAGTGGAGACCTATTCTAGAGGGGTGGCTCCTCACCCGTCCCCCACAACAGCAAGATATCATCATGCAAGCATTTGATGGATGTTTCGGTCAACTTTACACATACATGACTCAATCGCTGGAGCCTAAGATGGACGTAAGTTGTGCTCTGATAAAGACCATTAGTATCCGTTCAGCCTCTCAAAGTTCTCTTTCCTGCATTTATATCAATGATAAGTAAAGTTAGAAGATCATTCTAAAACCATCAACAACATAACAATACTTTTTATCACATAGCCTCAACCTTATCTACAATAAAACTATATAATTTGATTAACGACGAGTTTACAGTTTACATTGCATTATGTTCATTAAAAGGGATGATCTTGCTCGTTGTTATTGAAAGACCTATTATAAAAAAGTTGACGTAAAGTCTGAGAAACTGCATTATCTTATATAGTAGTTAATTCTTCTCTAATCTTTGCAGCTGTTACAATGTAACTACATCAGACAGGCTATAGATCTGTTAGAGGGTCTGATCCCCATGTCTGATGATGGTAAGAGTGATGTACCTAGAGAGTACCTGCTTAAGATCATCGTCATGGCTGTCATGTGGTCTGTGGGTGCTATCCTCGAGTTAGCTGACAGAAAGAAGGTAGGTCGAGTCAGAGAAAAAGTCTATGAAACAATTTATATGAACATTACAAATTGAGCCATGAATCCATTGTTGTTTAGAACCAATCAGCAATAATAAATGGATGCCAAATATGTATCATGAGTTTGGTGTCTGTCAAAAGATTTAAATTGAGACTCCTGATGATATGATTGTCTTCTCTTCTCTTGAGCTCTTCTTTAGTTAGTTAGTGTCTCTAGCTAACATTATGTCACCTTCAAACTAGCTAAACTTAACTCTAGCTAATATTTTCACCATTAGGGAAACCAAACCACATGGTTTTTAGTGAAGTACTGTAAGTACACCATCCTTCATTTCATTTTTTAGCTAGAGGAGAAACTGTCACAACTTGCTGGCGAGGCCGGTCTACTGTTACCAACGATGACACAAGCTGATGACACAATCTTTGAGTATGTGGTCAATGAGAAGGGACAATGGGAGCATTGGATGGACAGGGTATGTCTTTTACCGTTAACAATAGCTTGTGTACCAATGCAGCCCTTCTTCGCAACTCATTGGTCTCATTACAATCCAGTTGATATTTCCATCAATTCAAGTTACCTTTCCATATGATAATATGTTCTCCAAGCAGATTTTCTGCCATCGAGTTTTTTGTTTGCCTACTGGCTGATCTGATATGCTCACGTTAATGGAAAATACAACACCTGTGGTCGATTTCTACTTGACCTTTTATTTTATCGGAGTGTTTTTTTGTATTAAAGGTACCCCATTATGAGTATCCCCAGGATTCAGTTCCTGAGTACACCGGCATTCTCGTACCAAACGTCGACAACACCAGAACAGAGTACCTTATGAATGCCATTGCTAAACAGAGCAAGTCTGTCCTACTCATTGGAGAGCCGGTAAGCAAAATAAATAGCCTGAGTACAAATTAAGTTCCAATTAATTACATGATATATACAGTGATACAATTATAACACATGATATATCATGTGTTATAATTGTCAACCATTGCAGAATGACAGGAAACAAAATTTAATGATCCAACCTACTGCCGCATCATATTTCACCACTTTTTAATAAAGCTTATTTATTTTGATCGATCGATTGTTGTTCCCTTGTTCACTACCTCACAATGATGCGAATATAGCTAACTCATAACGCCTTTAGACCTACTGGCAGATGTTCAACCTTAACTTGTCGCATTAACTGGATACAGCCACATGAAGTTGGGTCATATTGACACTTGGTTTACTTATAGTTTGAGACTTGAATTACAAGATTTAACTTAACTTGACTTGACTCATGAATGCGTTTTACAGGGTACGGCTAAGACAGTGATGGTGCAGGGTTACTGTGGTAAATATGATCCCGAGTTACATCTCTTCAAGTCCTTCTCCTTCTCCTCAGCTACTATTCCTCAGATGGTACAGAGGACTATTGAGAGCTACGTCGACAAGAGAATGGGTAAGTTCTATAACAAATGTCCTTGACCTAGACTGGTGTCCTTTAGACATGATCAGCCACAACGTTGAGGTCACTAGCCCGTGATTGAATGATATACCATGTTGAAATTAACTTGAACTTGGAATACTTAGATCCTGAATACTTGATTTCTGGTTGAATAGCATCCTGAACAGAATAAAATGGAGTAGCTGTTATACACTCCATTTCCAGGCCATAAGTATTTAATCGCAATCTATCAATGTATGAATATCAGTAAGAGTGTGAGAAGAAAGGTTATTTTTTGGCATCTCGAAGTTTTAGTATTTACTAAATTCAGCATTCTTTTTCCTGATAGGTACCACCTATGGACCACCTGCTGGGCGTAAGATGACAGTCTTCATTGATGACATCAACATGCCTATCATCAATGAGTGGGGAGATCAGATTACTAATGAGATCACACGTCAGCTGATGGAGACACACGGATTCTATAATCTGGAGAAGCCCGGAGAGTTTACAAACATTGTAGATATTCAGTTCATTGCCGCCATGATGCACCCCGGAGGTACGTCTTCAGTTCAGAGTTGTCCCTCATATAATCATGTTATCTACCATTCCATTGTTCAGCCATCTATGATTGTAAGCATAGTTAAGTAACTTAGTTTATACAAGTAAACTTGGGCGATTTGAGGACTCTTAGTATTGTATTGTGTTTTGCTGTTGAGGCACCTTTAACATTAGGAGGATCAAACAGTTATCAGAAGGATATTAGACAGTAGTTGCACAACCAACATATTTTTAGTATTTTCTTCTGTTTCCAAGAAGATTACACAAATCTTCATATCAAGCAAACAGAGTCTCATTGCATTCCTCAACTAGTTAAATTTTCAGGGAGTTGCCTGATTTGTTGACCCATAACCAACCTACCTGTGATTCAAAACTGGCCTGTAGCTGGTTTGTGAAACAGACTCGTGAACCACGTCCTGTATATTTTCCTTGAATATAAATAAACAAGGTTACATACAGCACGGTTATACCATATATTTGTGTTCGGCATAAATCTGCTTCACACAACAACGGATTGTTTATTCCTCAGGTGGTAGAAATGACATCCCACAGCGTATTAAGAGACAGTTCAATGTCATCAATTGTACTCTGCCATCTAATGCTTCCATTGACAAAGTGTTCAGATGTATTGGTGCTGGATACTTCATTGAAAAACGGTAAGCCCATCATTCCATTTGTACCTGCCAAGACACAACAACAGGTACTTGTCTCAAAACGCCAAACAGTTAACCATGTAGCCTGTTAGTCTTAGGTTCAAGGAATTTCAGTGGTTGTGACGGCTGCTAGAGCTAGTCAGCTTTACCTTATAATCCCGCAGTTGATAGGCTATCAACCCAAATTAAGAAAGCCAAGAAAGGGTAGACAATTGCTACATATCCATTTAATCTCCATTTATACGCTGATCTGTTCTGATTACAGAGGATTCAATGCAGAGATCGTTGAGGTTGTAGAGAAGTTAATCCCAGCTTGTAGGAGACTGTGGCAGAAAACAAAGATTAAAATGTTGCCGACACCAGCTAAATTCCATTATGTGTTCAACTTGAGAGATCTGTCCAGAATCTGGCAGGTGAGAATTTACCTGCTCTAACCAACAATATGTTGCAGGAAAGTTTATTGGTAAATGGAAATCAAAGTGTCCCAACAGGATATAGAGCAGCTAACAAAAAGTTTTTTGTGGATATTTCTCAATTCTAACCTTCAAGCGCAAAGACAAGCATTTTGTCATTTCTGCATCAGGGATGTAGAAATAAATTGATTATCTTAATTAATTTGTCATGGGTTATAAATGTTAGCAATCTACTTTTAGTTCTTTGATCTCTTGATTCTTGAAATGCCTTTTGCTTCGTCTTCATTGTACATGTACAGTTTTTGTCTAACCACTGTCTCAAAGAAAACCATGACCTTATTTTCCCCACACTTGTTCATTTCAGGGTATGTTAACCTCATCACCTGATGTTGTAAACACATCATCAGTTCTGTTGGCTCTGTGGAAGCACGAGTGTTACCGAGTCATTGCTGACAGATTCACCACCATGGAGGATAAGGAATGGTTTGAGAAGGAATGTAGTAAGACCATCGAGGAGGAATGTGGATCTGTAATGGCCACCGAGCTCGCCAAGGAACCATACTTTGTAGACTTCCTCAGAGATGCCCCTGAGCCTACAGGTAAGTTATTATATATATAATTAATATATATATATAGCTTTTTCTACGTATCCTGCGGATATCACTCCTGCATTGGATAGTTTTCCTGTTGTTACAATCTAGTAATTGCTAATTTCTTATTGCCGAAGTAGCCTAAAATTTTGGGAGATTAGGACAAACTCTGTTCTGATATATTATTGTTGATTGATCCCCCCGGGATTTCCCCAAAATGGCATGATGGGATACGTTAAATAATCTTATAGCCGCCAAAAGTTCTGTGATTCTATTTTATTCTATTCTATTTCTTAGTACCTTTATGATAACTTTTTTGAATGATAATCTGAATATGTTCTATAGTGGCTGATCTAATGGCTGGTATGACCTTCACATTTCTTCTGCCTTTATTAAATATACTTTTGGCTTTTCACGAATACTTTCTTATTTCTCAGCGGGAATGGGTAACGAACATAGCATGACACCGACTCGATACATAATATCATTTGTTCCATCTCTCCACACTGAGCCTTTTAATTGCACTGTAGCTAGTGATTCAATGTAGATTCCAATTCTCTTAGCTTAATATATCAAGGAGTAACCTGTTACTCCTTGTGATTGATACGTTCCCGACGTTGTGCACTAGATAGTTGCTATATATGATATTGAAACAGCATGTTTATCATACATTTTTAATAATTAATATTTCGTACAATATTGTCAACAATCATCCACTAGATTAGTCGTTGGGAGTTCTAAAATGTTGAATTATGGGATTTTTCATAGTCTAACATATTTTAATGATGCTGACTATTTTGTATATTAATATATTATGATATATTATTAGGAGAGGAAGCTGATGACGCAGATCTTGATGCACCTAAGATTTATGAGCCTATAAACACTTTTGAGCAACTCGACACCAAACTGAACCAGTATATGCAGCAATATAACGAGACTGTAAGAGGCGGAGCCATGGATCTTGTGTTCTTCAAGGTGAGTGTCCACTTTTTCATTGATTCATGGAAATACCCCGGAACGTTTCCAATTAAATTTGGCAATTGGCAATTGGCCAAGCAGTATTCACTAGTCAGTCCCACCATGCACTGTATTATCACCATATGTAATACCCTTTTTGCTTAAAATATCTTATTCCCAAAATTAGCAAAAAGGAAAATCTCCCAAGTGGAAGATTAAATCATATGGAAAAATTGAAAACTGGTTGTAAAATGACAATCCTGCTTTATAAGTGCAGCCTGAAATTCACAAGGAAATCTCTTTGTCATGATCACGGCCTTGATCACCATAATAAGAACTCCAAAAAGTTTAATTATGTGATGCTTGTCAATCTCAGGCTCTAACTATGAGCTCTCAGATATGTTACAATATGATTGTAGGATGCCATGACTCATTTAGTGAAGATTTCACGTATCATCAGAACACCACGTGGACACGCTCTGCTCGTCGGTGTGGGAGGTTCTGGTAAACAATCTCTTACCCGCCTGGCATCATTCATCGCTGGATACAAAACATTCCAGATCACTCTCAGCAGGTGAGTGATTACTAGCCAATGTGTTGCCTCTGATATGATTGGCTGTCAATCAGCCAATCAGAGCCAACGCAATCTTACTGAATTCTGTATCAATGTATGATCTACGGTGACAGTGTTTTTTTCACTTTTTCGGTAAAAGTTTACCGTAAGACCAAAGCAATATATAGTCTCACTGTTAGTTCTGCAGTAGTTCTTTTACGCTGAAAAAACTAATAACACTTCTGGGTAAAAGTTATGTGTAGTGTTAGAAATTGTCCTCCCTGCTCATCTTTGCGGTTTGTATGGGTACGTACTGTGCAAGCCCAATAAGCTACCACTTCTAACTCCTTGTTCTATCTACTGTAATATATGAGACATAAAAGCTAGGAGCGATCACCTTTAGTGCTAAGGTTGACATTGGCATCTTGGAAAGAATGTGCAATTTTATGGAAAGTTTACTGTTTTTTGTCTTTCACAAATTTTTTTAATCTTTTTATTGTAGCAAGTAAGAGAACTCATTTATTAGAATGAGTGATGCTTTTTTATTTTTCACTGCTGCCTTTAATTTACTGTTCACAATATTAGTCTTTTACAGCACTGACTCTCATCGTAAAGGGCATGTCCAGATGTTTGATTTTGGGAATATTCAAATTATAAATTTTGTGTTTTTATTCGCTCCTTTCATTATTGTTTACTATTGCCCCCTTCCAATATCAGCTCCTCTTAAATCTGCTGAACCACTTCACTAGAATAAATCAATTTACCATCAAGCGACTGAGTAGACCATATGGTGAAAAATAACAAGAAAGATATAGACATTTTAACATCATGATTATTCACGTTGTACATGTCATACCAATCTGTCAATAATCCATTTTGCCCTCAATAGCCTAGAAAATGAGACACAATTCTCCAAAATTGCATTGCATAGTCCATACTTCAGGTTACTATATACTTAGATATTTCATCAGCATCAATATTATTTCTCTAGATCATACAATGTGGCTAACCTGATGGAGGATCTGAAGTTCTTGTACAGGACAGCAGGACACGAGGGTAAAGGTATCACTTTCCTCTTCACAGACAACGAGATCAAAGATGAGAACTTCCTCGAGTATCTCAACAACATGCTCGCCTCCGGAGAGGTGAGTGTCACCATTGAAATCAACTGATCATGTGATAGACAATTAGCAATATTTAATCATGCAGCCTAAGTATCTTGAATCCGAATTTGGTGTGACCACCCAAAGTTAAATCGCTTCGATTAACAGTGGGTACTAAGGCTAAATGTTTGGTGATGCACATGTCAAAAGTGCAATAGAAATTACTCACGATTATATGAATGCGGTGTCAGGGAATACCAAAACAATTATTGTTTAAAGTTTTACTTTCTTTAAATTTCATCTTTGCATATGACTGGATTGCATATGACTGGATTTCATATGACGAAAACAAGTGTAACGCTGTTCAACAAGCAGCCTGTTTTTATTATCGGTAAGATTAACTTGAATGAGTGACAGCAGGTGTAGGAGTTATAGACACCATGACCAAGTTCTCTGATGATCAGCACAATATTTCTCTCCCATACTTTTCTCAAGGCCAACATTTTGCATTTTGAAAATGAAATTCCAGCAATAAAAAAAAGTCCTTTGAATATGGCAAGGCTAATTACTTCAGATATTTGAGTATAATTAAATCACTTACATACCCTTCTATATATACTGAATTGTCAGCCTATATCATTTTTTTGAATGTCTTGTGCGCAGTGACAGAAAAATTATACCCTTATATTCCTGCTGTAGGTATCTAACTTGTTCGCCCGTGATGAGATGGATGAGATACTGAATGAGTTGATAGCTCCTATGAAGAAGGAGTATCCCAGACGAGTCCCCAGCCTGGAGGAGTTATACGAGTATTACATGGAGAGATGCAGAGCTAACCTTCACGTCGTACTCTGCTTCTCACCTGTCGGTGAAAAATTCAGAACTAGGTCAGTTTCTTTCTTGCAAGAATCCCCGGTCTATCTTGTTAGTTTGTTGGTTTTTTTTTCTTGTACCGATTTTGTATCCTGAAAAATGCATGATTTTCAGAACAACATTGTCATTGTTCACAACACTTTTTGTCCCAGGCTGGGGTTTATTTGTCATGAAGATGAATGTTTGCAAGTCAGAGAAATCCTCTTTTTCTGCCTAACAGACGCTCTTCGAATTAAAATTAAAATATATTGCTGATAAAAGGGGTTAGAAATTTCGTTTGCTGAAAATATATTGGCAAGCAAGGCTTCGATGTACATTCATCTCACTGGTAGTTCTGGCATCATAATTAATGACTAGAATTTTCATTCTATACATATACAATAGTCTAAATGTCATCAACATCAGATAAAAATTCTATAACGATCTTCACTGTGTACTTTTTCACAGATCACTTAAGTTCCCTGGTCTTATTTCTGGCTGTACCATGGACTGGTTCCAAAGATGGCCCAAAGATGCCCTTGTGGCTGTGTCATCTCACTTCATCTCAAGATTTGAGATGGACGCCACTCAGCAAGTCAAACAGAGTCTTATGCAGGCTATGGGAGAGTTCCAGGTTAGTGATTTACTCTCTACCAAATGTATATGT
Organism: Membranipora membranacea; assembly: GCA_914767715.1. Taxonomy (NCBI): domain Eukaryota; kingdom Metazoa; phylum Bryozoa; class Gymnolaemata; order Cheilostomatida; family Membraniporidae; genus Membranipora; species Membranipora membranacea. Next base: position 9,837,299 of record OU612073.1, on the reverse strand, counting down.
TTGGATTGTAGCATCTATTGATCATCTTGTCCCCATTTACTCCATTTCTTTACTCCCAACAGTATGTCAATAAAATTGAAGTTGTCTTTTCGATGTCAGGAGGAAGACAATTCACTCTGTCTTCTTTACAGCTGATGTTGAAAATATCCTGCTGATTCCCACATTATTGGTCATCAAATTAGGTCAACCGGAAACATCTCTGTTTCATTCATAAAAAAGTTGTAATCTGATTACCGAAGTGGAGAATATGTTGTATTATTGGCCACAGATTTGGATAAACAAACAAATATACGGAGGGATTCGAGCTCATAGCAATATTCATTATATACTCACAACTTAATGAGTGGCAGTCCTGTACTGATGACTGTGAAATCAGTGATCTGTGAGACCTGATCCAGCGCTGCACCGGCCTTTTTGACTTGATGACTTAGTGTCAAAAGTTTCATCTACTATATCGAACGAACATAATAATAATGCTATAATGGTGTATTGTTGTAGGATCTGGTGGCCGAGCTATGTACAGAGTATTTCCAGAGATTCCGTAGGCAGACTCACGTTACACCTAAATCTTATCTCTCTTTCCTCGCTGGTTATAAGACCATCTACAACACCAAGCACGGAGAGATCGGTGTACTTGCCCAGAGAATGGACACAGGTAAAGTTCTTAGCATATTCTAGAAGAGAATATGCTGACTTTCCTCCAATGTTGATGGCGTCAAGTTTATACTACTCAAACGTCTGATGTTAAACGTTACCAACCATAATGCAAAACCATATATCAAAATTTGCCTTGCAACCAGTCGTTCATAATTCTGGCGTTCCATTCGCTGCTTGTTATTACCAGGGCCCACCCTGGTGCAGGTAAAGCATTTATTATCATTTCATTATAATAGCGAACGTTTCATAGAATCAACTGTTTCGCTGTCTCAGGTTTGAAGAAGTTGCTTGAGGCTACTGAGTCTGTGAATGAACTGAGTAAAGAGCTGGTGGTTAAAGAGAAGGACTTGGCTGTTGCCTCTAAAGAAGCTGAGGTTGTGTTAGCTGATGTGGCTGTAAAGGCCGCCTCTGCTGAGAAGGTGAAGGCTACAGTGCAGGTAGTAAAGGACAAAGCTCAGGCTATTGTAGATGCCATCACAGCTGATAAGACTGTAGCTGAGGCTAAGTTAGAAGCTGCCAGGCCAGCCCTAGAAGAGGCCGAGGCTGCTCTACAGACCATCAAACCTGCCCATATCTCCACCGGTATGTCAAAGTTAGTTAGTTTTTATATCAAGTTTGCCTGCATTCGGAATTGCTTCCCCAAAATTTTCAGTAGAAGGGAGAAAACCCCAGTGCTGGCAAACTGGATCAAACTTGATCTAGGTGTCTTGAACTAACACATCCCTTTAGTCATTTTACAATATCAGCCATGATCAAAAAAACAATTTAATATCATGCCAAAAACTTCAGTTAATATTTCATATAATAATATATCATGTTTGGCACCTAACCACTCGTATATTATTATATTATATTTATTATATAAATGATACTTTATATTATTATATATTTCAGTGCGTAAGCTGGGTAAGCCACCTCACCTGATTATGCGTATTATGGACTGTGTACTGCTGCTCTTCCAGCGTAAGATCGACGTTGTACAGAAGGATCCGGAGAGGGAGACTATCAAACCATCCTGGGGAGAGGCTCTCAAGCTTATGTCCAGTAATACTTTCCTTCCTGGCCTCATGGACTTCCCCAAGGTAATAATTTAATTGAGTTACCTGTACTAGTAATATGGGAATAATGTTGCCTACTAAGTTTTGATATGTTTTTCTTGATACAATACAAGGATTGGATTGAAAGTAGGTATTAATTAATTTTGAGGTTTTAATTTATCACCATCAGAAATTTTTGACAAGTTTGCATAAAGCAAAACCTTTGCCATGTCCTGCCAAAGAAGTGGTTTTTCACATTTGTAACCTCTGTTTACCTTTAAGTATTATCATCAAAATTACATGACAAATTTGCCGTAGCACACTTTGGTTCTCATCAACAACTCTGTGAATATGCCTATAGTTTAAATATTGTTAATGTCTTTTTCCGATATTATGATGTTACTCAGAATGGGCCTAAGAATAGACAGTTTTTTTGTGTATTGGATTGGTAAGGTATTCGTCGGAGGAAAGAAAAGTTTGCATATCATACAGGCTTGACATAGCGAAAATTATTAGATGCAAACATTTACTAGATCTTTGTACTTCATGTGAACTCCAACCTCAGATAACACAATATAGATGGTAGCTATCATAACTCATCCCCACACTAGCAGATGCTTACTCCTCCAGGGTAGCCCTGTTCACACGGCCACGGGTTTTGGTTTCAAAACCCGTGGCCGTGTGAACAGGGCTACCTCCAGGGTATTTAAATTTACAGAATTCTTTTTGCGCTAATTTGGAGTTGCCCACCACAGATGTTTAGTGTATACACATTTTATCTCAATCCAGTCACTCATTAATACATCGACTAACTGTTAACTTCACATATTATTAGGACACAATCACAGAGGAGACTGTTGAGCTGTTGGCTGCTTATCAGGACATGGAAGATTATAACCTGGAGACAGCTAAGAAAGTGTGTGGTGACGTTGCTGGACTCAGTTCCTGGACAATAGCCATGTCCTTCTTCTATGGGTAAGTGGTGCAATGTAACAATAGTTATTATTAGCATCTTACCATGGTGGACAGTCTATTTCAGCTATTTATTGAGGCAGAAGGTAGAAAATACCAGTTTGTGAAAAGATAAAATGGCATCCTAACGGCATTAACGAATTTCGCAACATACTTGTATGTGAGTGACAAATAAACCAATAAATCCTAGATTTAGTGAAACTTTCTCAGTACCGCACAAAGTATGGTAATAAGTGGGGTTTTTCATTGGTTATCATTTTTAGCTTGAGTGCCCCAGATGTTTGCTATGAGCATCAAAAGTCCTTGGCATATTTTACTCATAACAAAGATCATATTTTGTCAATACAGAATCAACAAAGAGGTATTGCCTCTGAAGGCTAACTTGGCTGTACAAGAAGCTAAGTTTAACCTGGCCCAATCTGATCTGAATGAAGCTCAGGCCACACTGGACGCCAAACAGAAGGAGCTGGACGTGGTACAGGCTGTGTATGACGCAGCTATGAAGAAAAAGCAGGTAAGATATCTTCATTGCTGAAATGCGTTGTCGTTACAGCAGGGAGTTTGGAGTTGTGTCCAAAACTCACCGGTTAAAGTTTGACATTATTAGAAGTTGTCCTTTCTAAATGGTTTATGTCTCGTGTATCTTATTAGCCTCATTACTCCTCATTGCATTTTGCTAACAGAGGACTGAAAATAACATATCAACTGTTGGGTGTAACAGAAAGCATCGGTAAAGTTGTCTGTGCAAAGGATGACCTACTATGGTTTGAGGAGTAAAATATCTAGCCCCCTAACTCCCTGTGTTTATGATGTCTCATATACTAGTTCATAAAGTTAGTTGATCTTTAGCTGATGACTGACTGATTGGTTACCACTTGATGGATTGTAGGAACTTTTGGATGATGCCGACTCTTGCCGTAGGAAGATGAGTAACGCTACCATGCTGATTGATGGACTCTCTGGTGAGAGAGTCAGATGGACTGAAGCCAGCAAATCATTTGCTGATCAGGTAAATTTCTATACTACCTCGGCGCCTTGCTCAAACTTGGTGTATTTTATCTTTATTTTTAGTCCTTCCCCTTGAGGGAGCAGCCCAAAATGCAGGCAGAACTTTCATCAAATTTGATCTTCAGGATTTCGGAAGTATATCGGGTATTAACATGTTTCTATCCTGAGAAAATTGACTTGCTGATGAAATTTTAGTGGAATTGTTACCAAGTTTATTTCAGATTTTATTGATTGGCCGAGGTTGGGTTTTAGTCAAATGTAGATTTTCACGCTGCGGTTTTGACTGATTATCGTAGCCTTTATTTATTATAAGGCAATCTGTTAACTTTATTTACAGATTCACAGATTGGTTGGAGACGTACTGTTGGCCACAGGTTTCCTGTCTTACTCCGGACCATTTAATCAGGAGTTCAGAAATCTTATGTTGAAAACCTGGCGTAAGGAAATGGGCAGCAAGAAGATTCCATTTACCGATGACCTCGACATCGTGAAGATGTTGGTGGACGACGCTACCATTGCAGACTGGAATATAGAAGGCCTTCCAAATGATGAGCTGTCCATTCAGAACGGTCTCATTGTCACTAAAGCCTCTCGGTAAGATGAACTAGTTGGTTAGCGTGCCTGACTTGTCGAACGCAAGTGTTCGAGGTCTTGGATTCAAATCTCGCTGCGGTCTACTGTCTACCAAGTACTGTTCCACAGGTGTGCTCCAACCTACCTGCAAACTCAGAGCAACTTGGCACCAATTGTGGCATCTTTATTTTTCATTCCAAGGGACAGACCTTGTGATTAAAACAAAAAAAATCAGTTTTACCTATATTGGAGTTGTGCCCCCTTTGCTAGTCCCATACAAACCTGATCCTAATCGTAACCTCGTTGTTGACAGATTCCCGCTGCTGATCGACCCTCAGATGCAGGGTAAGTTCTGGATTAAGAACAGAGAGAAGGACAATGAGCTTCAGGCCACATCCCTGAATCACAAATACTTCAGACAGCATCTGGAAGATGCCCTCAGCTTGGGTCGCCCACTGATTATTGAGGATGTTGGGGAGGAGCTAGACCCAGCTCTTGATAACGTGCTAGAAAAGAACTTCATCAAATCTGGGTCTACTTTCAAGGTATAGTTGCAAAAATATCACAATTAACAATATTCTTGTCATAATGACCCACTCAAATTGAGTATATGACCGTGGTTCGATTGTCAATTTTCTCGTGTCTCAAAGTTGGTTTTGGTGAAATTTGGGAGAGTTTTTACCATCGTATAATCATATGCTGATTGATTTGTAAATTAGTTCCCTGAGTGTTCTTGATGAAACAGATTGACAAATTGTAGCAAGATTTTGGTGCTAAATGGAGTGCAATGCTTGCACAATGATTAGTTTTTAGTGAGCAACGGGTTTCATCTTTTAACTAATATCAAATCAATCTTGACAGGTGAAAGTAGGAGACAAAGAGGTTGATGTTATGACTGGATTCAGACTTTACGTCACGACTAAGCTGGCTAACCCGGCCTATACTCCGGAGGTCTCTGCTAAGACCTCAATCATTGACTTCACTGTAACAATGAAGGGTCTGGAGGATCAGCTTCTCGGTATCGTCATCCTTACTGAGAAACAGGTACATACATCTATAAATATATATATAATATATTATATAATATGTGTCTATTGGTTGCCATGTACATGTTGAGCTAGAGAGGGGAATGCTACTCCCCTATCGCATTAATCAATGTGCAGACCGAAGTAGTGGCACAAGAACCAAATCTTCAAATCAAAAGGGTTTAGTGTTTACAGTGAATAAGCAACATGACTGTTATGAAAATACCGAGAACTATACGATGCTAGAATAATTTTGATCCATCATCAGTAGTTTCACCCATGTTCCCAGAAGATTTTCAAAAATGTGCTAGTACATTCACAAAACTGACTTGGTGTAAAAATCACAAATGATTAGCCTTTACTCTTTTACTAAGATCCCAGCGAGGTGAGATTCTATAAAATGATATTATGCTGGACTTGATATACTATATATCAAGTCTATGGTTAAGCCTCTACTCAGACCCAGACGACGTTAGCTCCAATAGAATTATATCACGCTGACACTTAACACGCTGCCTATATTTATGTTACAGGAGTTGGAGTCCGAGCGTACAAAGCTCATGGAGGATGTGGCTGCTAATAAGCGTAAAACACAAGAGCTAGAGGATAACCTGCTGTACCGTCTCACATCCACTGAGGGATCACTGGTAGAGGATGAGTCACTTATACAGGTCAGCATAACAACGCATGCAACATAACAAGATTGAAACACGATACTCTGCAGGATGAAAATTTCAACTGAATTCTTTAATTCACTTATAGATTACCCGCAAAATTTTAACTTCACGATTAGATTTTGGAAAAATTGTCAATAATAATTTTTTAACTGTGATAGCCTTTATTCATTGGGAATCACACTTTTTGCCCATTATATAATGGTTTCAGTTTTAACTTCCAATCAACAAAAAAAAGAAACTCAAGCTTTTGCAGGCAGCGGGGAGAATTCTCCCTAATAATTATTACCATTACATTCTGAGTTATATCTGTCTTGCCTTGGGTTGTCTTATAACTGCTCCAATGTGATTGCTTGTCAAAATTTAAGAAAATTGCCCACCTCTCATAAAACATGATTATTGTCTGTAGGTGCTGCAAGTAACCAAAGTTACAGCTAAAGAGGTCGAGGAGAAGCTGACTATCGCTGCCGAGACTAACATCAAGATTAATGCTGCCAGAGAAGAGTTCAGACCTGTAGCCAGCAGAGGTATGATTCCATTGATATGTTTTAATTTAGCAGAGGCACAATTACAACACATTTTATGAGATTGAGTTTATCTGTATTTGGTGTCACTGTTTTTTTTGGTCATCACTAGTAGACAGGGGAGGCGACTCATTATATACTAAAGGTGGATCAAATTTTATGTCATATCGCAATACAGGGTCATTCTCTGCTTTACTCCTAGTGTAATAAACTAGGTCGGATGGGTCTCTCTTCCAATAGTAGTAGCTTAGAATCCCAAAGGCCATCAATGGGTTAGACCCTGATCGATTATCATCATTTTTAAAAGCGGATTTAGGTTTTGCCTTTTCTTTCTTTATGCTCAATGGATGGGCATGAATCTCTTCTTTGACCGTTCCGTGTTTGTGTTGCTAATGGTGATTATCAGTGAAACTGGATTACATAATGTTTTGGCAATGTTTTAGGCTCCATTATCTACTTCTTGATTGTTGAGATGTCCATGGTGAATATTATGTACCAGACTTCGCTCAAACAGTTCCTTGAGATCTTCGACAAATCAATGGCTCGATCACAGAAATCTCCCATCACCAGCAAGCGTATCACTGTAAGTTGGATAAATCATTCCAATAAAGTTGATGATTTACATTCAGTGTTCTGAGAGAGTGGGAACTGGTGGGAACGGAGTTCCCACAAAAAAATGTTTAGGGGCAACTCTTAGAACACAGTTCCCACTTAATTCTGCTCTTGAAACAGCGTGAAAATGTTTCGTTTTGACCAGATTTCTATCATATTATCAATGAAAATTCCCCTGCGGCTGCATTGCGGCCATTTCTGCTCCTGTCGACTCAGAGAGTACAGTTCCCACAAAGAAAAAAGTCCACTTAGACCACTGATTACATTATGCTATTGCTGTACTTATTTTTTTATGTACTGTGTATCAACATGAATGATTGTTTGATGAAAATATATCCGCAATGAAAAGGATAGCAGAGAGTGGTTTCGATCCACCGACCTCTGGGTTATGGGCCCAGCACGCTTCCACTGCGCCACTCTGCTATTGATGATGAGAAAGAGAAAATTACTTGATATATTACTAATCTAATGCATATATTTACAATGAATAACCTTCCTCTGTACTAATGCATCAATCTTGCTTTGAGCCCTATCGGTTTTGGTACCGCCCACAATTCTTTATTATAACTTCACACAACCAATGCGCTTCTTTGTTTGGATAGGCCGTTGCATGGCATAAAAGTTTTCGTTCGGTTTTCCCTGCTATGTACTGTATATAATACAAATATGGTAGTGAATTTCTTAGTTGAAAAACGGGAATGCCATTAACACAAACCTATACATAAGTATATTTATGATCAGTAATGACCGTATATAAGATTTCCATGACCATGTATCAATTAATTTTTTCAGAGCATTATGGAATACCTGACATTTGAGGCATTCTGTTACACAACCAGAGGACTGTATGAGGTGGATAAGATGACATTCACCATCCTTCTGACTCTGAAGATTCAGCTGTCTCTACAGACTATCACTCATTCTGAGTTCTCAGTCTTCATCAAGGGTATGTCTCTCCTATTAGGATTAAATACTTGTTTAAGTTAATCCGGTCATTCCCCCAATCTTGTATGATATAAATAAATTGATAGATAATTAATCCAATTATTATTGTACCCAAAAATTTTATTATGTATAGAGCTAAATGCAAAAGCCAGGAGGTGAGCGGAGGCGGCACCTATGCTGCATTTTTGCTCAAAGAGGACTGCTTGTCATCTTTCATTGATGATAGCTTTTCTGGTTATGATGTCTGCAATTGATCAAAGATAATGTACAATGTGAGGATAGTCTATAATAGCCTATCGTTACTAATTTATTAGTATAGTGACAATGCTGGTGTCATTTTGTTTCAAAAATCTTTATTATTTTGGTTTTATTTGTTATTAGGTGGTGCCGCGCTGGATCTGAACTCAGTTGAGGCAAAGCCTAAGAAATGGATACAGGATATGACATGGCTCAATCTTGTGGAGCTCGGGCTAAAACTGCCTCAGTTCCGTGACCTGACAAAACAAGTTAGCCACGGTGACAAGGTGGGTACAGAAAAATTCGCTGGAGTTTTAGTTTCGCAGTTTGAGCTGTTAGCCTTCTAGGCTTTCATTCAAAGCCTTGTCCAGAAACATTCAACTTGATTTCATCATGTAAAATACTACGGATTGTTGCTTCATGCCCCAAGCCAGTCATTTATACTTGCAAGCCCAACAAGAACAGAGCAATATATTTCTGAGGTCTGTTCTAGCTCAAAACTGCTCATTGTAATAGCACACGCCAAAGTTTTGAGATGCCTACCTAAGATATCAGTAACTTCATGTCATGTCGCAATTGATTAGTTGGTTGGTTTGTTTTGTCACAAATATTAAATATGCTGCAAGATTAGGGCAATCAGTGTTATATCAAATAAAATGTATAACTTAAACATTTTTAACATTGATGATTAATGTCTTCTATGATTGGTAGAACTGGAAAGCCTGGTTTGACACAGACGCTCCTGAGGAGGAATCTATCCCAGATGGTTACGACAAGCTCAACCTGTTCCACAAGCTTCTGTTACTCAGAGCCTGGTGTCCTGACAGAGTCATCCCTATGGCTAAGAAATATATCGCTGAGGTCATGGGTCAAAGGGTAAGCTCATCAGGTCAAGCACTGGCTCTGTGTATACCATAATGCAGTATGCTAAATATCAAGTGATCAATAGTTAATCCTGCATTGCATTCTGCTCTCATTCCATTGGTAAGGCGCCGTCCGCTCAAGGGGGAGCAACTCAAAACACTGGAAGCCTGGACCATACTTGATCTCCAGTTTGATTTGACGTCTCCAATTTTGGAAAGCGTCACGGACTGGTGCCCATTGGATTTTTTATAATTTTTTAACTGTACATCTGTATGACATTCATATAGAGTACCAATTTAACAATCAGCATTAAAGAAATAGTCGTAACAATATGTCATAAGTTGTTTGATTGTATCATGCTTCTTTTAGTTTGCCAATGCTGTGATCTTATCGATGGAGTCTCTTGTGGAGGAGTCTGATAAGAGAGTACCCCTCATCTGCTTCCTGTCTATGGGTTCTGATCCAACAGAGAATATCTCAGGACTCGCCAAGAAAATGAATATCAGTAAGTTTACTCAAGCCTAGACCGAGTTCAATCCAATTTACTTGCATTCGGAGTTGCTCCCCCCTCTTTCGATAAGCTTCAGCTTGTCAGTGGAGAGGGAGCGACTCGAATGAAGGAAAACTTGAGCTAATTCAAACCTCATGTACTCTAGCTTCCTTGTCAGTATAAACCTTTAACGGTATTTCCTCTCCAGGAATACTTGTTGAGACAACCCAAGAACAAACCTGTTCACTAGTGGTACATGCAGATCTCAGCTATTTTATCCGAAGAAGAAGGTGCGTACCTGCCTCTATTTCAATTCTGAATGTTCTGCCTTAAATTCAACCCATAGTAGTCATCAGTTTAAGACATAATCCATTTATGTTTCTAGTCTGTGGAGCTATATCTATGGGACAGGGACAGGAGGTGCACGCCCGTAGGCTCATCTCAGTGTCTATGGCAGAAGGTAGATGGGTTCTTCTTCAGAATTGCCATCTCGGTCTGGACTTCATGGATGAAATGTTAGAAACTGTAAGTAGTATTCACATTCACAGCATTATTTCCACAGAGACAGAGAAGTCAGTTTTTGTCTCTGAGTAAATACGTGGGGGTTTAATTCATAGTGTCTCACTATATGAAAATCAGAAATTAGAGAGTTTTATTTGTTTCCAGGTACAACAGGGAGATGATAATGTAAGATTTGTCCCATCTTTGATATCAACATTATTTTCATTTTCAAATCTTCTCTTTTTTTGTCAGGTGATTCTTTTTCTAAGTTCAAATTCCAAAGTTATGTCCTGCAAGTCGCCACCAAATCATTATCTACTACTGCCTAAAATAAATAGCCATTTTGTAAAAGAGGCCAAGGGGGGGCGTGTCAATTTTACTATTGAGCTAAATCATACAATAATGAAAAACATTTTAGGTTCAGCAGAGTGACCCATCAGTAAGATTTATTTCGTTTTCGATATCTATTATTTGGCTTTTTTATGTAGTATCGTTCAAATTTGATTCAAATTTTAGCTTTGATACCCCTTATTGTAGCTGTCCTACAGGAATGATAAACGCACCTGGTTGATGATTTTTCGGAATAATAGCTATTATGTTTATCAGTTCCACCTAGATTCGAGCAAATCAAAGTTATCAAATAAATCCTGTCTGTTTGGCCTCAAACTAGCTGTAAATAAAATGGGTTGTTGTCTTTGGAGATACTCGTGTGATTTTTTTCAGTTACCCATGAGTAGGGCAGAAATATTGTGAAATTGTGCGAGTTATTACCCCGATACACATTGTTTATGTTATCTTTTCGTTTGAGTTTTCAATGTCCACAATTCAAATTTCAATTCATATCATCATAGTCACCACTTTATACACTTTGTACAATGCTGACTGTTGCTATTTTTAGGTACAGACAGCTGAGCCAGTACACGCTGACTTTAGGTGCTGGATCACCACAGATGTACATCCTAAGTTCCCAATCAACTTGCTACAGTCTTCTCTTAAGTTCACCAATGAGCCGCCCCAGGGTATCAAGGCTGGTCTAAACAGAACATATGCCGGAATCACCCAGGTTTGTGCCGTGTTGACACTTTTTTTGATAATTTTTATTGGCAACTTTATCATTTCTCATCAAAATGTTGTCCATACAGTGCCAAATAAAATTAAAACAGAAAGAATTAATCAGATCAAACTAAGAAATCAGATTATAGACACTTGCGGTGCAGCAATCTCGTTTTTAAGTATTGAATCACTTTCCTTCATTTGCACATGTGGAAGCAACTCTAAATGTAGTGATATAAAACGCTGTATCGCCTATATTTTTTTTTGGCACTGCTCGAACATCATTTCAATAAGGAATTTAATAGGAACCAATAAAAAGTATCCAAAGAATATCTTTCTCCTCTCACTGTGTTGTGTCAACAACATCAAATAACGAGCTGATCCCGTGGTGCACAATTAAGTTCCATATGTTTATATTGTTGTTTGATTGAGTTTTGCTTGGACTCATTATTTCTTTTGCAGGATCAACTAGACATCAACAACCTGCCACAGTGGAAGCCAATTCTGTATGGAGTTGCTTTCCTTCATACCACTGTACAAGAGAGGAGAAAGTTTGGACCAATTGGATGGAACATCCCATACGAGTTCAACCAATCGGATTTCACTGCTACTGTGCAGTTCGTACAGAATCATTTGGACGACATTGATCCCAAGAAGGTGAATATTTATCATCATTTGAAATTTCTTGATATGTGAGTTCATCTGACCATGATATACTGAGATGGATTTTTTTATATTGGGCTGACCATAGACATATAAATACTCATTTTTTTATTTATGTTTTATATATGTAGCAAATATATGTCTATGGGACTGACTAATCACCAAATATATTTATATATAAACCGTAATAACCAATTATTAACTTTTTTTATCAGGGAGTATCATGGAACACGATACGGTACATGATCAGTGAGGTGCAGTATGGTGGTCGTGTCACAGATGACTATGATAAGCGTTTACTTATCTGCTATGCCAGAGTATGGTTCTCTGAAGCTATGTTCGCTGAGAAGTTCAACTTCTACACTGGTGAGAATACCTAATATCAGCATAGCCTCAGTGATCAGAAACAAAATTGGGTGGAGTTGGTAGCACTGTCTAGAGAATAGCGCTAACATCACTTGATTTGGTGTCTGAGGACCTGGACTTGCTGACATGTCCCCTCTCATGTCATTGAAGTGTTCCCACATCCTGCTTGGCGGTGACATTGTTCAGGATTAATGTTTTTAAAATGAACAATTAAAATGAATAAACCAATTTAAAGAATATCGTGAATTTGAAGATTACTCTTCTAAATATCCACGCCAACAACTTTTGAGTCCATCATCTCAAATCAATCCCGTCTTTTCTTATAGGTTACAAGATTCCTAAATGTGTACAGTTAGCAGCATACAAAGAATACATTGATGGCCTTCCTCTCAACGATTCACCTGAGGCGTTTGGACTTCACCCTAACGCTGATATCACCTACTCGACTAACACAGCCAACGAGATGCTCACATGTATCATGAACATTCAACCTAAGGACAGCGGAGGTGGCGGGGGTGAGACAAGAGAGACTATCGTCTACAGGCTGGCCAGTGAGATGGAAGAAAAGCTTCCCGATGACTATGTACCTCATGAGGTATGAGCATTGCTTTTTATCATAGTCTAAGTGCTCAGACTGCTTTAAAGCGAGTTAGTGGTATAAAAAGATCCAATGCATTCCCTCATTGCGTGGTCAACCAGAAAGTGATTGGTCGATAATGTAATGACAATAACTCGCATTGCAGCCAACTGATCTCTTAGACTACCTTTCTCTTGGTTTCTTCAAAATGTATTGACAAGTTATTTGGGGGCAAAATATCCAATGGAACTATGATTGTAGACATCTATACGGTTTATCGCAGAGATCATTAAATGACCGACACTACTGGACCAATACTCATTACATATGAAAGGATTCGACAATGTTTTGTTTTCAATATTTGGACAATCATGGAGCAGTGTATTTATGATAGTAAGATAAATCATTCATAATATCACAGGTACGAGACAGACTGAAGAAGATGGACCACCTCAAGCCACTGAATATCTTCCTCAAACAAGAAGTGGATAGAATGCAGAGAGTTATCACTACTGTACGCAACACTCTCAGAGATCTCAAACTGGCCATTGAGGGTACAATCATCATGTCAGAGAACCTGAAGGATGCTCTCGATAACATGTTTGATGCCCGTGTGCCGACATTCTGGGCAAAGGTTGGTATACTCAATAAAAAAGCAAAGGCTTCATTTAAACATTAAACCATAGACAAATCACAAGAATTTTGTCTATGCATTAAAAAGTAAAGGCTAGACATCAATGGGTCATGTAGGCTATATCCTGACTCAACCTGACAGCGCACATGATATGTATTTATTTGCTAGATCTTAACCTCAATCATGACTTGGGCTGTTCTTATTGATTATTGGCTTTAAATGAACTTGAAACTTATCCGACGAATAAATCACTGGACAAATACTTGGCAATGCCATCACATGTTAGGGTATCCTATGACCACTCTGATTGTTCACTTTAGATCTCTTGGCCATCTGCCACACTCGGTTTCTGGTTTACCGATCTGCTAGACAGAAATGCTCAGTTCTTCTCATGGGTGTTTGATGGCAGACCGACCAGCTTCTGGATGACTGGATTCTTCAACCCTCAGGGTTTCCTGACTGCTATGAGACAGGAGATCACAAGAGCCCACAAGGGCTGGGCCCTCGATGGTGTTGTGCTCATGAATGATGTCACTAAGATGATGAAGGAAGATATTACTAACGCTCCGGGAGAAGGTATGGATTTACATAGCCAATCTTGAAAAGCTTTGTTGGTTGGGTTGTCACCCCCTCCCCCCAAAAGAGCTTGACAAGGCAAATTTACAATGCTCATCAGGCATTTTGATATAACCAATGAAGAGGCATTAAATCCTGAATTTGCATCAGTCTCACTTCGAGTTGATCCCTGTTCATTGAACCTCATTTATTTAACAATCAACCAGGGAGGGTGGTTCCTGAATCAACAACAATATTGTATAATTTTAATAAAGAAAGTTGTCTACTCTTTAGATAAAAGCAGATAATACCAACATGCTAGCCAATGTGACTGTCCAATCAATACTGATATAATGTCAACAAACATTTGGAAATATTCTACCATTACATATACTTTGTCAATCTTTTTTCAGGAGTGTATGTCTATGGTCTGTACCTGGACGGCGCTGGTTGGGACAGGCGTAACGCCCGTCTTATGGAGCCACAAGCTAAGGTTTTGTACACATTATTGCCTGTGGTCCATGTCTATGCTATAAACGTGGATAGACCCAAGTCTGCTAATCTGTACGAGTGTCCTGTGTACAAGAAACCAAACAGAACAGATCTTACATATATCTTCCCACTGCTACTGAAAACTAGCAAAGATCCAGATCACTGGATTCTAAGAGGTGTGGCCTTACTCTGTGACATCAAGTAGACCACGCCCCTTCTACCCTAGGCAAACAGTTGCCCAATTACAGCCTGAATATTATGTTTGTCTGTGTTTTCTATTTCCTGAGCAGTCGGCACTTGACTGCTACAGGAACCGAATACCACATTTTCCAATCAGATGGCCTTCCTCATAACTAGGGCTTCATACATGTATGTGGTTCTATGAAGACTAACTGATAAATGCCACAGTCTCAGAGTTTTTTTCAAACCTAGTATTTTTCTTCATGACATATTTCAATATTGTTATGCCATGTTTTTGCCTAATCCGTCCTACAAATCAACCGTCCAATCAGAGTTGTTTTTTTATTTATGTATATTCATATTGTATTTTAGTTGCAACTTTTGCGTCAAATGTTTTTTCTGATGATAAGTTTTACACAACGCTCAATCCAATTCATCATCTTTGTCTAATCCCATCTGGTGTTGTTTTGTCTTGAATATCAGTGAAAAATTAATTTTATCTGATACATTATTCAACCATCTTATTTAAAAAATACAATTGCGTGATTTGTTAAACATAGCTTGTTGATTCCATGCTAGTGATATTGATTAATATACCTGCTTGTCAGTCAAAGCAGGTTTCAGGAATGAGTTTTGGTTGTGGTGGTTCAATAGACTGTCACTGAGGACCACCCGGATCAAATTTGTGCCGAATCGGTATAAACACACGTGCATGCACATCGTGGTGATTTGGGGCCCTTATCAAACGTATAGAAAATCAATTGCAAACCCTAGATTCATCCCAGATTTTTGATAGTCTCACAGATCATGTGGTTTCCAAGGGTTATTCTCATGCGGACTAATGATAGCCTTGCTGTCATTTCTTGAGCGTTATTCCAAACTTATCCTAGGAATCTTTGACAAGGCCTTTTGCAAGTTTTCCAGTGACCTGAATATCTAAGGCGAGGTTGTAAATGAGCGTAGGTGTATGTTTAGCAGATTAACATGCTTAAGGAACTATTTACTTGTATGTTGTTGTATTGAAGAGATGATAATTGATCAAACTAGCTGCATTAATGGATGTTTTTGCGTGTCAGATGATGCCTCAGCTCATGACAAGCAAAATATTTACTGGCATCAAGAAATATACACGCTAAGATTGAGTAGCTACAATTAACATGCTCTTTATCAATAGGATAGACCCACCCTAATGATGCGCAGCTATATCTCGTTATGCACCCTTAGGTAGATCGGGACACCCTCCCACCTTATCTGATGCGTCCTTAGCTAGGAATTTTTGATTTCATTGGGCTTCTCTTATTGTTAACGCCTTATTACAATGCTTATAGTTTGCTTTACTTCACAACAATATTTGAACCAGAAAAATGATAGATACTATGGCTATGCTTTCACTGGTAGAAACATAAATATCAAAATGGAGCGTAAGACCACAAGACGACCATCGAGTAATCATCGCAGAGCCTACTTCAACCCTCTCACAGCCCTCAACAGATACTTAAGTAGTATGTCAGATTTTATTTACCTGCAGCTCGTGATCCTCAGCTTAATCTTCAATATTAGGGCTGCTGTAGACACGAGTGCATGATTGTGGGGCGGTTGACATGCATAAGAACACCGGCAAAAAAATCGTGTGAAAGTAGCCGTATTTTGTACAGATTTAGGCATTTCGGGGTGCCAACAGAGTTCAAGAACTGGCCAAGATATTGCTGCTGAATGACTATAAACACAAAAATGCTGCTAATTTACAGCTGTGCCCGTACATTGCTTTGTATTGTATAAGAAAACTGATACCCGACATACATTGAAAATCGTTGACAGTTCCGAGATGACATGATGTTAACTTGGGCACAAGTAGCACACTAATGGACACTTAAAAAGTGCTGAGGGTTCTGCAAAATTTTTCAAGTAAGCACCATTGACTATCGGCCAGAATATCTTATAAAACAATTTGTTTCTTGTTGACTCGCCCCATTTTATTCCAAATACTGGTATGTATGTATGATGAGTTTTGGGAGTTGTTGAATTGATTTATACGTTTCTTTCTTATTTTTCTTTTCTCAACTTCGATATTGTGTGTTTTGCAGATGGTTTTTCAAAGGAGAGTATATCTGTGTTTTCAATACATGTAACATAGCTTTCATGCTGGATTAGACATTCATATTTGCCAAACATCATTCAGATCCCCTGTGCTATTTTGACTACTAACACTGGCAAATACTAATAACAATTTCCTGACTAGAGTGCTTTCCACTGATTTAATCCTAATGAAAACATTTAGTAAAACATATAAATCTTTAAATTAAATATTATATATGTGGATTATAACAGTTTACAAAGGTGAAAATACCTGCATCAGTCTGATCAACTACATCATAGGGGTATCAAGTTTAATTGGTTAGCTGTTCGGCTCGGCTTCTTCAGCAAGTTTACACACGTTCCAATTAGCATATGTGTCTTGCTTGAAGCACACTAATTTAGGGCAAATCACTTTTACATTTTAGACACAATACAGACATGTATACCAAACATTTAGCATGAATAGACAGCAAAACAAGCTACCTAATAATTATTTGATTACTTGATGAGTTGTCTGTCCTTTTCCTATAATATACTATTATTGAGCCTCTGAATCCTATTGGATATTGAATCATTATAGAACATATTGAGCTTGTGCATGCATGCAGGCTGCAGCACCTCATGAATAAACATTGTACTTGTTTTAATTTACCACAAGAACGGATAACTGCAACAAGAGGAGTAGCATTTTGTAACAGTGGAGCACACCAACCCGGATCTATATAAAGGTGAGAATTTAATACATTTTGCTATCCTAAGATAATTAAAGTCAGTATGTTGAATTGGGCGAAGCATCTAAGATTTACAAACAAAATTAACCCTATAATATAGAGATGTTACAAGACATGACGGGTTAGTTTTAAAAAAAAGTAGCACCAAAACTAAGTTTGAATGAAAAAAATCAATCCCCTTTCCTGACTAAGTAAGGGATATGGCTTAATTCACCAAATTAATTTTCTCCAGAACATGGCCTTGATTGAATATCGCTGCACTGATAACCTCCAATGATGTGATCATGTCGATGTACAAATTGGCTGAACGCCACAAGCATTAACTCGAGATGTTGCGGCAAAAATATCTTCAAAAAAAATATCACGCCGCTGACTGGTGCTCATGTACCTAAGCTGTCGAAGTTGATCCTCAATGCTGACATTGCGCTGCACACGCCCAGGTGATGATCTCTCTTAAGCTTTCTCCTTTTACACAAGGATAATTAGCGCGGCAGCAGCGATATACTGATTTCTTTGATGTTAATCAAGATCATCATCCTGATTGAATATTATATGGAAGTTGTTTATGTTTATGATGAGGAACATGATCTGAACGAATTAACCTGTGCTGACTATTGAGGAGGAATGTAATAATTCTATGTGGTACGCGGATGAGATAAATTACCTGTGTTATCGCTGCATCAATTTGTTTCGTCTTTGATCATTTTTATATTGCTGATGAGCAGTGGCGGAGTTACAACTTAGGGGAAAGGGGGAACAAGAATTGCAAAAATCTCAGCAAATTGCTTTACTTTGACCAAGGAGAGCTCTTAGTCGTTGATTTTGACACTTTGAGCTGATAATAGGCGATTGTCACACTGGTCGTGTACCAGATGATATTGATGTTAAACAATAAGATTCTTTTAGTTTATAAATTTCTCGTCTTCTGGGTAATGGGAGCTTTGACAAGGCACTCTATCAAGCCGCCCCTCGTCGTGAGTTTACCTGGTCTATAAAAATTGATAGCTGTGCAGCTCTTAGCAGCCAATAAAGCTAAAGGTATTGTTTTTTTACCTGAAGTAAGTTACAGCCTTTCATAACTCTAACCTTGATTATTTCATGACGGATATTATTGAAACAAAGCCTTTCAGAAATGCTTGCAAACATAAACCCCCTCTCCCAATATCACAAACATATCATTGCCAATCAATCTAGGCTGTAACAACAACTATATAGTTGTACTTTAGCAATCAAACCAAGATAACTACTGCCGTTTCTGCATTTTGAAGGCGGGGGGGGGGGGGGGGGTAATTTGGCGGGGAGCAAGAGTCCGGGGGGGTCTCAGACTAGGATTAGCAAGTGCCTCTCTCTGCCATACAGCATATGCTTACAGGGAAATGATTTAGGAGTGAGGAGTTAAGCGTATGCGTAAAGGCATACAAGGTAGCAGCAACACCGGCAGCATTTGAAGCTATTCACTACCACAAAATTGACAACCTGCTGATATGGCTCAAAATAAAATCCTGCGAGATTCTGATTCTGGATAAGGCTTCACATTAATGAGCCTTTTCATTGTGTGTGCGCACACGAATAAAAATATTGAACATGTGATGTAACATAACTACCTTGCAGCATACAGCAGTGCTATAAACAAAATCTGAGCTTAATTACTCTGGTAGTAAAACAAAACAATAGTGCATGATTGGGATTTCAAACCATTGAACTCTATACGTCAAAGTTTGTATTCAAATATGCTCGGCTGGGATTTCAGTAAAAAGGTGTGAACTTTTCTCGTTTGAATGGTAGCGTTTGAATGATAGCATCAAGCAGCTAAAAAGTTCAAGGCCAAACAGGTAGTATTAAAGCCTGCCAGCTGCTGCCATGTTATAAATTATAAATGTGACGAACAAAAAACTTCGACTGAAAAGCGCAGCTCTTGGGAATTATTTCCTGCATTGTGACACATATGAACCAAAGCTGTTTAACACCATAACAGATCTGTTATATTTTTAAAGCTTGTGTGAAGCATGCCTTAAATCATTGATGGACCTGTGGGCTGTTGTGAATTTACAAGCTGTTGCAACCCAGTATTATGTTTGTACCTTTGGTGTGGCTTGATGGGCAAACCTTTTGAGCCATGATAAAGGGTTATGTCATAATCTACATGTATCAGCGAGGCCATATGTCTGCTGAATTTGAAAATTTTCTACTATTTTGGGTTTCCATTTCTCTAGATCACCCAAAGGTATGATGTGGTTTCCCAAAGGGTTAGCTTATTGCAGTATCCAAACAAAAGACTAACTGGTTTGCTGAAATGATTAATTACTCAGAGTACAGCAATTTCAAATGGCTGGTGTAGTGCAGCAAGGAATCAGATCAGGTTCGATTTAATAATGGGAGAATTCTGTCTTTTCTGAGCCGTTTAGTTATGACCCAGTGGTATATATTTTTCTAAAAACATTGTCAAGCAGCTTGCCTGAGTGTTTGAACGTTGTCACTGGGCCGTCAATCAATGCATAACATAAAGGCTGCCAGATATTTAG
Organism: Membranipora membranacea; assembly: GCA_914767715.1. Classification (NCBI taxonomy): domain Eukaryota; kingdom Metazoa; phylum Bryozoa; class Gymnolaemata; order Cheilostomatida; family Membraniporidae; genus Membranipora; species Membranipora membranacea. The sequence continues at coordinate 9,817,331 of OU612073.1, read as the reverse complement.
CTTGATTACTGTCACAAAGTTATACACTGATGGTATATCTCTACAAATAGCCATACTGTATAAAATTTCCACTGATCCAAGAACTCGTATCAATGGGCCGGAGACCATACATAATTATCTTCGGTCTATTGGTATGACTTCTATAATCATATGGCTTGGACTTCGGCCTCGCCTGATTACGAAATAGAGACAGACATTGCTGACTCCAGTTTCACTCCACAGAGTTTGAACAATAAATGAGAGTTCAATGCTTGAAAGTTTGTAAGATCATTTACAGGTTATTGAGTTGAAAATGGCTTTGCACTCAGCGAAGGAAATAAATAATTGTAACCATTGTTAACAGTCAGTTGACTCTCTCACTTCAATAATCCAAAGCTTTGATACTCATGACAACAAATAAGCTATTATTTCCAAGCAAATTACACAGTTAAAATCTTGTTAGCAGTTCATATCGTGACACTCAGATGTACAACAAATTTCTCACTCTCACCTAACCATTATGTTTGAAGTTTCGAAGTTTAACGGTGGACTACATTTGACATTCTAACAAACTAATCTTTGGCCAGTCACACCTCCCTTAGCCAACACATTGGCTACATCTCTCTGCGCTCAATAAGTTAGGACAGCAATGTGCATTTTTAATCCTTCCCCCAAATTAGGCATCAGCGTTACACTCGTAGACATAATAATCATTATAAATAAAATTGTGGGAAATCTATATACCAGCAGAGATAAGATGAAATCACTGTATATACTTTAGTCTCTAGAGTTTGGTAAAAGCAATCCAAGTGGTAAAGTGAGGCAATTGTGAACTGAGTAATCCTCTTTATTAAGCTTTAATTATTCTCAATGAGCACCCTTGATTATCAAATCCAGCTAGAGTTATCGATGAAAAATCGCTGGCAAAAATGTAAACATGTCAACCAAGAAAATTACTTGAGGGGTGTTATTATATTTTGCTGGTCGTCATCGTGTCACTGCTGTCAAAAATTACTTCGGTTGAACCCCAAGTAGGTTGAACGACCCTGCCTGGCAGCTATCACAAGGTGTCAGCATTAATTTTCTTTGTGTGTTCTCGAAAAATGTCCTATGTAATATTTCGGGGGTGTATTCCAATAATTTTTATGATTAATGCTTAATGAAGTGACACCATGCCAAGGACTGTTGTCACCTGCAGAAGCAGTGTGGATTTCAAAGGGCAGTCATATCCCACAGTTTAATACTTTTAATCTATCCGCTAAAATAATTATCAATATGAAACTGTAGGAGCAAAATATTGAAACAAAATCCTTATGTTGGTAATTGCAATTGGTCAGTTTGTGAACCTTTCATACGCCTTTGCATACACTTGTATCAATGAGTTCAATCCTTGTATGCATGCCGCATATAAAAGAGCTTTTATTTATTCTAGTAAATGTTGCCGTCAGCACAGAAGTATAAGTTGAATAGGACTTGTCAGCTAAAGTGTTTCCTATTCTCAACTCCAGACTTTTGTATGTTTTTGTATCAAATCTACCAGAATGATTTTGCTCTAAAGGCCATTGATTGCACTTAGCGGTGGAACTGACAGTAAAATGCAATTCTACACCACTTTGTACTCCCTCATTTCATTAAAAGGTCAACGCTGCTACCGCAGCAGACCAAAGCCAAAGTGTCATAATTTGCTGCCATTCACTGGAGCAAGAATGAATTTGATTTTATTTTAACACTGCAGTCAGCATTTGGATGTATTGAAAGCAGGGTAGCATGAGTGAGTATGGAAACTCTAATATTGATCGACTTGAAATATTTGCATTAAATTTAATTCGGACATGGTTTTCATGGAAATATTGGTTATTTTTGTTTCTTTGCAGGTGAGCCCTTTCATGCATAGCCTCGGCCAACCTACGGACAGCTGAACATAACATTTGTCATAATAAGTGCAACAACAGCGCCACTAAAACTTCATACAGACTCTACTCAGCCTGCTACTAGGGTTATAGTGAGCAGCAAAGGTCCATCTAATTAGACTGAGAGGTCTGAGCAGGCAATAACAATGACTCGGGACGACTATAACATGTCCTCCGCTGATGATCCTATGCTAGAGGATGGCGCCAGAGAAAACGGCAAGAAATACAATGACGACGCAGCAAACCGGAACAAGACTATCGGCCAAAAGGTAAGAAGTAATTTCTCTAGCCATGTTTGTTTGCAGTAATTGGTGCGGTCCCAGACCTGTCTTGGGCAGTTTACATTACAAGTAAGTCAAGGATGATTCATACCTGATGGCATGATTCAAAAATTATGGGGAGTATCGAGGACGGAGATGACATAACCATTATTTAAAATCCACGTACCCTTCGTACGGATCACATCAAAGTCCTAGTCACAGCAAATCTAAACCATAAATTCTGGAAATCTGTGAAACCTGACAACTTTGTAAATAATTCAAACAAACATGAAGGTTTGGAGCTAGTCTGAAATATTTGCAATCAACTGGCATCTCTCGCTTAACGCAATTGCATTCTGGGTTATTGTGTTCCTGATATCTTCTTCGCTCTTGTAGTGCCTGGAGTGGAGCAAGGACAACCTTTTATTGATACTTACCATTGTGGCAGTTTTTCTCGGTATCTTATTTGGTTTCTGCATACGATTAGCTGAGCCTAGCGAGACGGCAATACTATTAATTATTTTCCCCGGAGATCTTTTGATTCGAATGCTGAAAATGTTGATAATACCTCTTATAGTGTCAAGTCTGATTTCTGGTAAGTAGAAGACACCATGCTAGATAAATCTTTATAACATGATCGGTTGGACAGCAATATACGTAGCAAACGAAACAGGTACACAAGCAGCTAAAGGTTTCAGTTTTGTTTTATATGTGGACCATAGCCACCATTTGTACATTGAAGGGACAACTCTTAACCAAAATCCCAATTTTCGATGATTCCGCTATCCCTCCCTGCTGCTATCAAGATAATGCTACCCAAGTGTTTGATTGGGTTACTGGATGACAGGCGTCACTCAGTGCATAGTAGTTGAGACTTAGTATATTAACTCCACATGCAATGCCTCAAGAGAGTACAGTAATCCTATATTTGGGTCCAATATCCTACAGATTAGCTATCATATTTCACTGAGAGACAACTGAAGACAGGTATTATGTTAATACAGCATATCTCATCTCTCAAAATAACTCTTTCTTTCACAGGTTTGGCGCAATTGAACCCAAAGTCATGTGGAAAGATGGGCTCAAAGGCATTGCTCTATTATTTCACCACGACTTTCATAGCTATTGTTATCGGTATCTGCCTTGTAGTTGGCATCCATCCAGGTAAGATAAGCGTCATATGAGTCATTGGGGCCCCAAGTTTGTTCCCTCTGCAGTTGCGAATTGCTATAGCAAAAGTCTTGTATCAAGGCGCTGTGCGGCTGTTTGATACACATACACAGTATTTAGGGTGTTCCTCCTCATTCACAAAGGGAACAAACTTGTTCTAGGATACCTCTGCACCACATTCTGTGAACTGAATACCTTTTTGTACAAAACTTGGCAAAGAACCGCCAATCTGCTATATAATATCAATTCCAATATTATCACAGAGTAAGGATATATCCTTACTCTGTGATATTATCAAGAGATAATATCAATTCTGATGTAACCTGTTTATAATGTGGCGAGTGCTATTAGGGTTGATGCTGTTTTTAGGGGTGTCACCTATGTGAAACGCGATAGAGACTAATCTCACGAGTGACCCCTTGACCTAGTCGTTTTCAGTTGCAATAATTTTGGTTTGATGGTCAGAAAATGTCTCTACATGTACTGCTGACTTAAAATGCGCTGCCTGCGATGTTATGAATGCATCTTAGTTTTTTGTGTTCAGCAAAAATTTACTACCTGGCCTGATATGTACTCCGTCACGTTCCCAATCACCAAATCACTAGTTTACTGGCGGATGTGTGGCTGTACCGGCTCTAAGAAATTAAGGACTGAGAGATCAGGGAATTTAAGGGAAGCGAGAAAGAAGAATAACTCTTTAACATATCATTAACAAATACCCAGGACTCAATTAAAAGAGGAATCACTCATGACCGATCATCTTCAATAGTTATCTGAGGAGAGCATTTGTTGATGTGTTAATGAAACAAATTTCTTGTAACATGCGCCATCACGCAACGTTATTCCAATATTTGTTTCTTTTCTGCAGCTGTGCACTCAGACAAACTGCTTGCAGATCGACTCTATGACATGAGTCTCTCTGGACCGTAGCGACCAGTTCGGGTGGGGTTGGGGTGACTTGTCAGTTAGGGTTAACCCAAAAGCTACTGTGCAAAGATAACCAACCTGAATTGATTGGTGCGCATGCGCCAAGTGGCACTCACATGTAAGCCTGGTAACTCGCATTGGCCTCAATAGGATGATTATATTTTTACCTGGTAATCTTCTTCTCATGTAGGTAATCCAGAGTTGAAGAGTAACGCAGATAGAGAGGAGAGAGACGTAGAGGGAGCTAAGATCTCTACACTAGATGCCTTCTTAGATCTCATCAGGTGAGTACCTGACCTTGATATCACCTTGTCCTCACCTTGACCTGACAAAAACATCATCAAAAAAAATAACCCATGCAGTTTTTTTTAATTCACTTTACAATGGTATAGAAATCTGACAAGAGTTATATTGATTATATGGGGTATTTATTTTTTTATTATCTGTGGGGTGTAACAGTGATACCATATGTCAGGCATCAATCCATGGCCACACGTTTTACCCAAAGCCAAAGATTTTAGCCTTGTCACACTGCCACTTTTTTGTAGTAGTAGCCACATGGCAAGGCTAAGCCAAGAGAACAAGGCAAGGCTAACAAATTATTGAGAAGTAGAAATTTTAGCCAGTCACATATATTTATAAATGGTAAAAACGCAGTGATTAATTTGAGCACGAACATCCATCTGCAATGTAATATTGTGGCGAATCTCTGCCAGTTCATTAGTCGTACTCAACAGCAACTGTAAATTTTATAACTAGAATATTTACGCTTGCTGACAAATGGAATAGTTTTACTAATGGAATATTCTCCAAGGATGGAAACTTTACGGTCTACAAAGCACATATTTTTTATATAATAAATGTAACTCAAGTTTGTTCCTTCCTGTATTCTTCCTGTCAAGGAAATTACATTTTATTTCTGAACCATCCATAAAAATCAATAAGAACATTTACAACGAGTTCTCTAAGGACTTAGGTTTTTTGTTTTCACATTATCAAAATACTACAAACGAGTTGACAGCTCTTGTAAAAATTAATGATTTTGTGCCAACCACATTACTCATGCTCATGTCCAGGCAATCGTCCTTGATCCTTAATTCTCAAATTCTCATTTATCATCAACGATTCGTTTAAAAATTCACACTGCACTGACAGTAATACTTGTCTCTAAATGCATGCGCTTTGTTACATTTATGAGTTTGGTCGATGCATTTTTTATGAGGCCCAACTGGGGATTTGCAGCCAATATGTTTATTAGGCTTTTGGATCTAACGCATTACATGCACAGAGCAAAAGCAGCCAAATTTCAATTGTTGAGTTGTCATTCATAGCAATGAATTTGTGGCAAAATGCTCTTTCTGTATCATATTGTTCCAACTTGCACATTGGCTATTTTTATTTCGTACAACGTCGTGGCAACTCTTGGTGATTTTGTGAATTGAGATATTGTCATCAAGCGAGTTGCTGCGCTCAATAACACAACGATGATGGTCCTCCAATGAAGTTCACATTGGCCATTCTGCGAGGGGTTTTGAGGAGAGCAGTGACTATTTTCTGTGCTAGGGAAAAACTGGCAATCAACTCGTCCATTTGAGGTACTTGCATGACCTGGCTTCTTTTCTTCTCACGCAGAAACATGTTCCCTGATAACCTGATAGAGTCTTGCTTCCGACAAACAAAGACAAAGTACAAAGAAAGAATCATCAAAACGACCGAGGCACCAGCTCTGAATGGCACAAACATCACAACAACTACAGCAGCCTCGCTAACACTCGCTGGTCAGTCAGCTCTCCGTTCAGTCGGCCAATGGCTAGACCAAGTTAAGTCAATTTGCCGGCATTCGAAGTTGCTCCCACTTGTCACACCGCGTGACCAGTGGAATGGGAGCAACTCCAAATGCAGGTAAATGGACCAAAAAGTGCCTCAAATTAATATCAGTTGCTAGTCTGTGACTTCACTTGGTTTTTGGTTCTAACAGATAGTCTGATAAACAGGTTAGCACTGGCCGGTTGTAAATCTGAGCCCCTCAGACTCCCAATGGCCGGTTGTTAATCTAGACTATTTTGGTCTATACAATGGTGGCGTTGGTGGATTTTGGCTATGTTTGTTAGTGCTGTTGTGTCTAAAGCAGGGCATCCAGTGCCAGGCACTTGAGTATGAGAATAAAAAATCAATAAAGCTGTCCAAATTTAGAATGTTTCATGAATATTTTAATCCAGCTGCTGCATTTTTATTCACAGCCTCGAGGCATGCACAGATCTAAAAGGTCAAATTACCAACGGCAGGCCTGGTGTAAATCTCTTTCTATCGTGGACATTCAGCTAGTGATAATCTGCAAGGATATAAATTGTAATTTTTGCAACGGTTGTGAAGAGTTGTCCCTTCTTTGTTTTGTTATGTTGATCCTCTTTTGTATTCTTGCAGAGGTTTCTAACATGACGACAATGATCATGACCACTACCATGGGCCCCGAGTTTGAAAATGTTGACAGAGTTTTAACTAAAGTTGATGGAATCAATGTTCTTGGTAAGTGTTTTCTATTCTAGAACATTAGTGTTTTGTTGCCACGATTGTTATAGCGTCCAACTATAAAACTCTGATAAAACTAAGTCCTGGATGTCCAGGGAATTATGTGTGACACTCATTTGTCGGCCTTCTACATTACATGGCATGCAAACAGGCCGACAAAACTACAGTTCATTTCCGCCCTGTTAAAATTTTAGAATTCTTTTATCATTTCATCTGAGGTTTTTCAAAACTCATATTACCATTTTCAATCTTTAGGAATCATCACTTTCTGCATTGGATTTGGAATCGTTTTATCGAGATATGGTGAGAGGGCACAACTTCTCATTCAGTTTTTCACTGAGCTCAGTGAGATTGTAATGGCACTAGTCAACATTATTATGTGGTGAGTAGTTGGCTAAAACTTTGACTACGTTTTTTCTCTATTATTCTGCTAAAAGAATCCTTGTAATGGAAAAAAAATAGCATAAAAGCAAGCTAGATAGTCCGGGGACCAGAGTGACAGCTGTCCCGCTTTCCTCCCAAAAGGCACCAGGACATATAAATGAGCAGCGGCAAGGGTGTGGCTTTGAACCATATCAAACGAGACTTAGTCTCCAGACTAAGCTCTATCTACTTTTCTACAGGTACTCTCCGATCGGTATTATGTTCTTGATCATGGGCAACATCATTAGTATAGGCAAACTTGAAACGGTAGCTGCTACATTAGGCATGTACATGGTCACAGTTATGACTGGTCTTATCATCCATGCGGCTATTATACTACCTCTGCTGTACTTTGCTGTGACAAGGAAGAATCCTTTCAAGTTTATGAAAGGTGTGCTGCAGGCATGGCTAACTGCTCTTGGAACAGCATCCAGGTAAATGAGACAAATCCGTTTGCTATAAAGGTAGTAGCCACAACATGCGTTCTTGAAGACTACATTCTCATCCCAAAAGCTTTCCTTGGCTTTTGAATCATTTTGCATGATAATCATGATTGCTTTCAATCAAGGAGTTAGATCCCAAATTTAGGTTTATTGACATCCTATATTGTTAGTTTTGTCCCTGTCCCTGTGATCATATTTTTGTTTGGTCTATCATCGAGCCCACTGCTCTGTATAATGCTTTGCTGCTTCCAGTTCCAATATTGGTCTGTTCCGATATCAGTAGGAGTAGGTGGTGGCTCAGTCGGTTAGAGCAGCGGTCCTTTAACATGCAAATGTTGAAGGCCGTGCGTTGGAATCCCACTGCAGTCCATCGACTCCTGGGGTTTGGTTGGCCCCCAGGTGTACTCTGACCTGCCTGCGAACAGAGAGCAACCTGGCGCAGATATTGCGGCCTCGATACTAAGGCACCAAAATTTCGCCACTCATGCTTCGGGATATGGCTTGTGATAAGACATCTGATTTTTAATTTCTATTTATTTAATCACACAGTTCTGCCACACTGCCGGTCACCTTCAGATGTTTGGAAGAGAATAATCACATTGATAAGAGAGTGACTAGGTTTGTGCTGCCAGTCGGAGCCACTGTCAACATGGATGGTACTGCCCTGTATGAGGCTGTCGCTGCAATCTTCATAGCACAACTCAATGGCAGAGAACTTGCATTCGGTCAAATCTGCACCATAAGGTATTTACATATATTACTTTATATATATATATTTATATAGATTTATTTATTTATAAAGGTTTTCTAAAAGTTTATATTTAAAGTGAAATAAAAACAACTTGTTGACCTGGTATGATTTGTTTACTAGTTATATTTGATGTCAGCCAACAGCATTTACAGGGTCTGTTGTAATTATTGACCAATGATAAATGGTGACATGAGTTATGGAATTTTAGGTTAGTTTTTGTTGACTCTTCAGTCAACATGTATACTCCTGTACCTTTCCTATTGTGATTCGGACTGCAATGACCAACAATTGTCTTGAACGAAGTAAGAAATTTCTCATTAAATTTGTTTTCCAATTCTCTATTCAATTTGCTCCTTTGACAGCTTGACAGCAACCCTAGCCAGTATTGGAGCTGCTAGTATACCGAGTGCCGGACTGGTTACCATGGTGATGGTGTTGATTGCTGCCGACCTTCCACCTGAGGATATTAGCATCATTGTAACAGTCGACTGGCTACTGTAAGTTTGGGAAACAGTTTTTGTACAGAGTTTGATATTAGACATTTTATAGATTTTTCTTATCGTTTGTAGACAAATCACTTGAAGACAAATAATATGCCCAGATAATTTGTAATCCAATCATGAAATTTAATATTAGACAAGGTTGGTTTGTCTAATGAACTCCCGACATCTTGAATGGTTATATATGTGAGCTGTGCCGAGTAGTAATAGCTGTCCCCTGTCACTCCTTGGCTGAGCTATTTACTCAGCAGAAGTAATCCCCACCTACTCTTTGTGCAATAAATCAGCAATTTATTCTTTGAGTTTATTCCTATGACGGGTGGCAAGAGGTACTCCACTAACTCTCATCTGTTGAAATCAATCTATTATCTTTTACTATTACAGGGATCGCTTCCGTACCTCAGTGAATGTACTGGGTGATGCGTTCGGTGCTGGAATCGTACACCACCTGTCCAGGGATGACTTGAGGAAGGAGGATGAGGAACACATGAGATTACAACTCCAAGTCGAAGAGAATGGAAATGAGGACAACAATATGGAAAAACCACCACGTGGGCAGGGCGACTCCAACATGTAATCGTTTTGCAAGCTCTTAACTTAGATGTGTTGAAATGGGCATTACCGGCGACACAGTTGTTTAAATATTTCAGTTACTACAATGAGTTAGACGTGTAAGTCTCCTGTGCCGATCTGTACTTATCCAGCAATGCACTATTATTGTACTACAGAACAGGCTATTCGTTATTATCATTTAGTAACACGGATATGAGCTGCCCCTAGCTTTGCATGTTAAATAAAATGAAACTGTGAAAGTCTTTGTGACATACATTCACATGTAAATTACATACAAAAGTCATCATCGTTAGTTAGGTAGTAATGAATTATATTTTAATTTTCATGTTGAGTTAACTGTGATTGTGATAACCAGTCACTAAAATTGATTTTTGGAATTGCCTGTCCTTTGCAGAAATGAATACGGGCATTGATGTGAACAGTTATAATCTCCTGAAGAATCTGTTGTAAATATTATGCCAATTTTGTTTTTGATAGAGTAAGACGCTTCATCTCATTTATTTTCAACCTTGCTTTTTGAAAACTAACCAACCATAATTAAGTATGATTATGCCATACCGAATACATCAATTTTAAATGTTATATTCCCATTTTTATTCTGCTACTTAACATGTTGTCTGTGTGCACTATTAACTATATTAATATGACTGCATATATATATTCCATTTTATATATAATTTTTCATTGTAAGAAATAGATTCTACATTAATGATCTTATTATTCTTGCTTGGGATACAATCGTAGCATTTCTTTCCAGCCGTGACATACCATATGCTCATTCTTATTTAGTTGAAAATGGAATTACCATCGTATTGGGGCTTATAGTTGATGATATATCTACCTACATCACGACTTGACAGGCCTTGCATGCGCTTCTTTCTTGCACATGAAAAGATTTAATAACTTGTCAAAAGCTCCCACAACACACTCTGCCCAAAGAAAAACAAAGTTAAGGGAAGAAATCTCCACATTTTTCCCAATAACGACAATTACAGCAATAACCTCCTCTCCCTAAGATTAGTAGCCGATGCATTGCGCTGCGCGATATTGATAACATATTTTTCTCATTGGTGAGCCATTGATTGACTTAACATTTGTTTCAATATGCTCCGAACTTACAATATTTGAAGATAGGACGTCAAGCAATTGGTTTTATTCGCTAGTTTACCATTGGTCTGCCCTGTACAAATCCCTAAGGTAATCAACTACGGCCTATATCCATTTCAGAAGTCCAAAAACAAACTCATACATTGACGGAAACAAGTGCTATGGAATTTTCAGGCTCTGATCAATCATTGAATTATAACTTCACATGGCTTTCTCATGTTGTAACTTGAGGCCAGCAGTTTGCTTAGAAAATAAAAAAGCGCAAGCAGTTGTGCAAACAGAATCAATTCTAAATATAGTAACTTATATTTGTCAAACCGCTGCCATAATCAATGAATACTTTGTTTCGCTTGATTTGAACCAATAATTCAATGACCAAGTACTGTGAACAGGCTGTATTGAGTCAGTTTTGCACCAAACAGTTACATTATTGCTAGCAGCCGGCAAACAAGGCAAATCTTATTATTCTGAAAAGTTACCTGAAAGCGATAGAATCTAGAATGCAACGTTTCAGCGACACTTTTGACGATTAAAGCTTACCCCTAACAAAACCAACTTACATATTACTGCAATGGCTTCAGAGGCTATGATCTCAGCGGAAGAAGATGGGGGATACTTTCACAGTCCTCTCTATTCCAACAATAGTGAGGAGAATGAGGAAGGTATGTGTGTGTAATGTGTGTGTAACATGTGGTAAACATACAATTAGTATTGAAAAGTGTGAGAGGTTTCACTAAAAGAATGCTTACCCTGCCGAAAGCTTTGGCGTAGCAAGCGGAGGTAACAAGTTAGCACAGCAAAAAAATTGCATGTAATTTAAGTCTCAGCAAACTAGGAAAATTTAACTCAAGCCTTGGTTGTTTCTTTTTGCGTAGAAAAGTACAGCGTATGGTTTAGACACACAGGTCAACCAGAACCACCAAGGGATGAAATACCTGAGATGAAAGTATATTATTACCCCAAGCAGATGAACCTAAGCGATATAAGGAAGGAAATAGGCGAACACCATAATATAACCCACATGTGGATAGAGAAAAACATACCCAAATGGCTGCATAGAGTGGCCCCACATCTTAGAGTCCTGAAGCTGCACGATATACCAGCTCTTGACCAACAAATGGCGAGGTAAACACAAGACAGATATTTACATTGGAAAGTTCACTTGAATATAAGGGACAACTTCATCTTTTCCATTTTTAAACATAAATTACTCACTTGGAGGGTCGTTGTTTCTTCTGGTTCTTGTGAAGGTTCCAGCGATGTCTCAGGCTCATCTATTGGTAATCAGTCCTTGCCAGAGGAGGATCTACAAAATATCAAACAATCACTTCAAAGGTTATTCCACAGTTCAAGCGGTGGCAACAAAAAAGCTCTTTTTATGGAGGTCAATATTGCAGTGAGATATTAGGTCATGCCTTCTAGTACTGCCAGGATGTGGATAAATGTGATGTAATTTGCCAAATCACCAAAAAGTATGGCTCAGAAATGTCAATTACTCGGACGTTCTCTCCCGGTACTGAGATTTTTCCATTCCAGTTCTTCTATTAGCTGCAGAGTGCTAGTCACATTGTCTGACCGCCGGAAATCATAACAATTGAACACAACCTTCTTACCTTCGTCAAATAAGTTCACTTGCCGTTTAGCCTACAAATTTTTGTTGTGATAATCAGTCAACCTGCTTCGTATATTACTTGTTGGTTACAGGTTGATTATGTGTGAAAAACTGGAAAACCTCAGCATTGGTGATAACATCTTTTCAACAGGAGAACTCCCAGTGACTCTATACGATCTCAAGACACTAAAAGTGTTGAATATTTCAAATTGTGGCCTCAAAGTACTGGATGGAAGGTAGGTAGTGGTACATAAATATGAGGAATAGTGTGTGGCCAAAGTGTTTTGTTTTGCCTTTACTGTTTTTCTTTATACCAATAATACTAATACCAATAAATTATTTCTTCGGTTGTTGTTAGATCTAAAGCTCTGTCTGGCACAGCATATGCACCATCCTGACTGCTCGTAGTTCATTTGCATCATAGATTCTTCATGACAAGATAATAATTGTGATTTCCAGATTGACAGAGCTCTCCCTGCTGACACGCATACATCTTTCACAAAATGAATTTAGTGGCGGTACCGTTCCTGATGTAGTTCACCGTTTGAAGAATCTGAAGGACCTACGTTTATGGAAATGTGGTCTAGAGGATTTAGACCCAAGGTACTTTTCTATTTTATGCGTCAACTTGATCAAATCGATTGCTTAGGTTGAGTTGAGCTGGAGGGGCTGTGACAGCTATTGGTTGCTCAGACGTTGTGTATCCAATCTGGTGAATAAAACTAGTCATATCCATTGAAATTACTAGACTAGAGAAACAACACTCTGTGATGTTATTATACATTTTATTTCCGACTTATAGGCTAGCTGAATTGACAGGTATCAAGAAGCTTGTGATAGGTGGGAACTACTTTGTAGAAGGGAAACTACCACCAGTGGTTTATCAGCTGAAAAACCTTCGTGAGCTCTTCTTAGCTGGAAGTGGTCTTGTAGAGATTGATGAAGGGTAAGCTAATTTTCTGGCCTATTTACCACTGTAGTAAAATTGAGTATATTATTATATCTGGCTCTTGATTCATGGATGAGACTGTTTACTGTAACAAATTGAATTCTATTATAGGATCGCAAATTTGCAGCAGTTATCTATGCTCAGTCTCGCTGGAAATGAATTCAGGAAACTTCCAACAAGATTATCATCGCTGAGAAATCTGCAACATTTGAGATTGAACCATCTTACCCACATCACTTCATTAAAAAAAGACCTTTTTGTTCTACCAAGTTTAGAACAAGTAGACTGCGATGGGTGCTACTCTCTACAAACACCGCCTTATGAGGTGTGCAAACAGGGAATCAAAGATATCAGGACATATTTTGACAATTTAGAAGAAGGTGTTGTAAATAAACTGCCCATCATCACAGGTGCAGTGATTGGAAATACAATGGCAGGTAAAACAAGCCTCATCTTGAGCCTGCAGAAAAACAGACGTGAACTTACCTACAGAAATGCGCAAGATGCCATCAAAGATGAAACTACGAAAGCTTTTAAAGTAAACGAAGTAACCGTAGGTGATGAGAAAATTAGTCTGTTTGACTTTGGGGGTGACATGATTTATCATATAACCCACCAGCTGGCCATAAGAGAGAACTATATCCCAATAGTCGTAGTCAGCATGCAGCAGTATGCTGATATTGCTAAGCGTTCCGGTCCTAAGGAGGCTGCATGGCAACTGTGCATGTGCTTCTTGTCGCAACTGTATCTAGCATGCCCAGATTTGGGCCCACCAATCCTTGTCTTAACCCATAAAGATTGCTTCACTGATTCCGAGTTTGATTGCAACAAATCTGAATTACTTGTGAATATGGAAGAGCTTCGCAGTGATATCATTAAGGAGGAAGGCAAGTACACCAACACCAATGGTTGGCGTCAGATAACTCATCTCAACAATATTAGCAAGAGCATATTCCAAGTAGACGATATATGCATCTTGAGCAAAGACCTCGGGGATACGGACAGCATATCCAAACTGAAATCAGACCTTCAGCATCGTGGTGTCAGGCAGACCATACCTCAGTTTTGGGAGCTCGTTGCCCAATACATTGATGGAAAATCACAAGTCTCCTATATTCTTTTCTCTGAGTTAAGCAGTGAGTTCCCAGGTAAAAACATTGTGGTTGTGCTTCGTTTCATGCACAACAGCGGTAGAATTTTGTGGTTTGAAAACAGTGACGAACTGGGGATTTTCATTTTCCATCGACTTTCAGTTATCACTGACATGATAACTACACTATTCAACCACCGAATCAAAGATTTGTGGCAACAGAGAATTCAAGCTTTTCATCCATTCAGGTATGGTTGCGAGAGGGTTATGAGGGGTGAATACATATCTCTTGTGGAAACCTATCGTAAGACAGGAATCCTGGACGAAGCGATTATGTGCCACCTTTTAGCAGAACAACCACTACCTGTAGATATTGCCATTTTGGTATTGAAGTCGTTCTCCGTAGTCTGCGGTCCAATCAAACGAACATCAGGAAGAGATTATTTCATTCTGCCTTACTTCTCAGACAGAACAATCAAGCTCTTCAGCTGCAGTCCCTGTCTCATTCCATTACAAGCTAGCATTCACTTTGTTGGTCTGTCACCACCCACATACGTTTACAATATATCAACTGTCCTTTTCCTGCGATCTTTCATTGACCCTAGCTCCCAAATACGTATAGCTTCAAACGGCGCAACTGTTGGCCATGGAAAATATGTCAGCCACATAGTCCATGACTACAAATCCAGCCGCATAAGCATACAGACAGAATGCCCTATCGATGATCTTGACCGTGGTTGGAAATATCTTTTTGAAATGCTGGAGTACATCCTGTTAAATCTCGCAAATACCTGGGCAGCCGCTCATCCCATTGCAGAGTTTTCCTGCGCTCATTGCATCTATTTGGGAGATGAGACCCCTGATGTCATAGCAAATCCAGAATGGTACACTTTACCCACAGGACAGAATGGGACTCTCAAGCAACGACTGAGGCATTTCGAGGGCATTGATCTTGTTCGTTGTAGAAATAACCATCCACAAAAGAGTGTACCGAGACCGTTGAAGTTTCCATGTGAGTAGATTTTTGTCATGGGTTGTAGCAAAGCAAGATATTCATTCATGAAATTTACAAGTATTTGATATGGAATAGACATTACTATCCTATCCATAATCACAAAATGGAATGTTACACTGAACCATATAATTCTCTATTTGCAGGTCTAGCAATAAAGACAGCGCAAAGAAAATGGCTTGAGAAATTTCTAGTCGTTAATCTAGAGCGACTAAGATCTAGAAGGCAGCCTGCATTGGGAGGTACTCATTAAAGCTAACCAGTTGATCATTGACTAATAGTAGCCACAGCATTTTGTGAGGATGAGAGCTGTGTTTAGCTCCTCAACTGCCTGAACTGAATGATTTCAATTTTACTGATTGTAGCAACCATATAGTAACATTGTAGCTGACCTGATTTTCAGATAACCATCACCTAGGAGTCCTAGGCTATATAAAAGAATTATTTCTACCCTCAATCCAAGGATTTTCTCCCGAAATGCTCTGATTCAAGATTCAGAACAAGCCGCTGGTGTACTACATGCGCCAGCCTGGCTCTTTAAACTTAAACTGTATGACTAATATGTATCACTATTCACTAATTTCATTTATAAGACCTAATTAAGAGCTATTACCAGCATACAATTTATATTATCCATGTCATCATAATGTGCGAATAGAATACAAATCGATGAACAAACGTCTTTTCACAACAAAAAAATGGCTTGAAAGTGCTATGCTATGGCTAGTATCGGAATATGAGTAACAAATCCTTTGACATTTTAGAGCCTGAAGGATGTACGTCAGAGGAGATGGGACAATATGTGGGAGAAATCGTGGAAGTGATGAAGGCTTGCAGGCCAAGATTATTCCTCAAACCAGAACAATGTACCATTCCGAATAGAGAGGTAAGAGTGAGGACCATAAAGTTATTATATATACTATATTATGTACATCAGACCCGCGCTCATTAAAATGTTCGCTACTTAGGTAATTGAAAACAAGTTGAAATTTTTTCTTTGATTGTGTCCAGTAGAATTGAGCCAGCTGGCATTTGAACTCTATCTGACTTTTTTTAATTTCTGACTAAATTTACATGAATTTGCTAATAGAGATTATCAGTCTGCTAGTAGACCTTATGACCACAAAAGAATTTGCGCGACACCTGATCGTCTACTTTTCTCTACATCCAAATTCTTCAAAGTGGATTTACAGCTTAACCTTTGTAGTGATCCCAGTTTATATTGCTATATTCCAGAAACAGTACAGACTAAGCAAGACCAGAGGAAGGGCCTTGATCATTTCGAACAAATGTGGCACAACAAGACCTGGTTCCGAACATGATTATGCTAATTTACAGCGGATGTTCGAAGACTTTGGATTTGTCACTGTTGGGGATCACAAGGATTACACGGCAACGGTAGTTTCTTGTAAAAGGCTCAAATGTCCTCATTTTTTTAACTAAAACGTCGATTAGATTCTATACTTAGAATTTGTACAATCGGTACAAGTCATTAATGCCAATGAGTGTTTTATATGTCATGTGACCATCTCAAGTTCTCGCTTGTAGGAGATTGTCTCCACCATTCACACGGAAACCCAATACCTAGGTGCTCATACTCATAGATCTGTTCATGAGGATTTGGGAATGTTTGTGCTAGTGTTGACTAGCCATGGAGGAGAGGGGAGCATTATCGGATCAGACCATCGTCGTGTCAAGCTCACTGATATCTATAAACTATTATCGCCGAAAAACTTTCCTGCTATGCAGGGAAAACCTAAACTGGTGATAATTCAAGCCTGCGCAGGAGACCTTCCATTTTCACCGTCAGGTATGGTTATTGTAATGGTACTAGTTAATCATATCGATGTATCTTCAAATTTCATCTTCAACACACTAGTATGAAATTGCTTGAAAAAAGTAGTAAGTTGGTTCCACTAAAACTAAGAAGAGAAGCATTGTTGCATGCTACCGTAATTTTTCTGGCACACAGCACAAGAGCCGGGTCTTTCAATTAGAATGAACCATGTTTTGTCATACAAACTACATGTATCACTAACGCTACGCTCAGTGATAGAAGTGGAAGATATGAGATAGGGGATGCCAACCAGGCTGGGGGTCCAGGGGGCCGCCCAGCCAGTTGGGGTCCAGGTCCATTAATAAATCACGGGCTCAAGCCTGCAAATCCACGGCTTATTGCCATCATTATAGTTATGATATATAGCGGGATCCATCCACCTATACAAAGTAGGAAGGGGTGCACCATCCCCTTGCATCCCCCTAAATTCTAACACTGGCTACGCTCAATATCATCGCTCATTTGAACTTTCAAATTTGCTCCCAAATCATTCACTCAAAATGTATTTAGTCTCATCAAAGAGCAATCAGCTAGTGAATTTAGCAGTTTTAATTGCCATACCACCCTGCTTGACTGTTTTAAAGTAATCAGGCGGTATTTCAATTAAAAATGTACTAATTTATGCTGGCTCACAGTCCAACAAAGTAATACCCATCCTGTTTATTAATGTTACTAGTTTTGTGAGATTTGAGTCGTTTGGACCTACCTAGCCAATGTGCAAACACAGTCAATCAGAGCCCATAGATTGGTTAGGTCTAGCTTGTCCTCGTATGTTCAGTGGTGCTCAATGGCGTCTACTTCATCAACACAGACAATCGCCTCAAAGTACCCTTTCACTTCCTTCACCTAGCCAAAACCTGACCTCCCAAACTACCAGCCAGTACCATGTTTGCTTTGCCAGTGGAATTGGGATTTCCTACATCTAAGTATGTGTCCTTATACTGATTTCTCATGTCTTCATGCATACTTTATACAAACTTGTCAACATTGATTTCTCTAGCAAATGTGGATTCTCCAACAGAAACTCTCCCAAATCCTGCATTGTTGTCTGCTGATCCTGTTCAAGGTGGTCATGTGACTCAGATTATTAATGATCACGTGACTTCACATCACGGACAGGAGTTGACAACTCCTAATATGGAGGATGTGTTTGATGATATAGACGGGCTTGACGGAAGCACAATGTCATCTGATATGGCTGATTTCTTCATCATGCAATCCTGTTTTGAATGTAAGCATTACATTCTGATACAAAAATATACAATGCATCTTTACCCTGGAATTCCCAGTCAATTGCTTGTATATAATAACATGAGAAAAGGCCCAATACCATCCATCCGTTTCATCAGCTTTGATGAATATATGCCGCAATTGTAGCAAACTTTGACAAGTTTGCTGGTAAATTCTGCATGCTATGTCTGAGAGCAGGATCTCATTTTCCTATCACAGCTATAATTGCGCCATTATTGTAATTATTGTAGCATTTGTATCTGCACGTAATTCGGGTATAGGATCACCATTTATCAGAGCCTTAGTAACGACTTTCTACAGATTTGCTCACCGACTTGATGTAGCTCAACTTGCTGAGATCGTAAGTCAAGTCTTGTCTTTGTGATTTGAGTCAAAAATGCATTAGGCCATACAATCCATGTCTGCATAGCTGCTATTGTGAAGTTCTTCTCTGTCGTTTTGTGATTATTTCATATTTATATGTATCACAGCTGAAGTATGTATGACCATAGCCAACCTCCAGCCAATTGGCCGATGTGGCCAAAAATGCTTTGTGGTCGGCCAATTGCACCCTCTCCACAAAAACAAGTTGTGACACATCTCGCCGTCTTGCCCAAAATAAAGGAAATTCCACAAGGTGTACACTGTCTTCAGTATTCTGTCACATCTGAAATTTGATTCATCAAATCAAAATTGTTGAAGTCACAATGAGACTTGGATGAGTATTTACATTTATCTCATTCAGCATTATGATCGTGACACATTTTTCTCTACGTGACTGTATCTCAATGAGGTCTAACTTTGATCCAATAATTGTAGATTCGTGAGTCAGTCAGCCGACATAGCATTCAGAGGATTGTTGAAAGGCAGAGTAAGCCTCTTAACAGTCAGCAGAAGAGCCAATGCGCAGCACAGATGCCCAGAATCACCTCAACGCTGACTGACCTGAGGAAGCTGTACTTGGAGCCAGGGTTCAATATGACAGATACCGCCGACCATCCTGAAGAAATTACAAGGCTGACGCTGCCAGCAGCAGAATATGCAACCAGCATTAAATGGTGTCATGGTATGTTGTTTAAGGTAATGTCAAAGACCGATCCGAATATCAACATATCATATACTGTTGGAAAGCTTCCGAGCTACTGAAAATGGATACCCGAACAAAAACTTGATTCGATGACAAAAAAACTCTTTTTTTTTTGTCATTCTCTTGAAGATGCAGTGAAAATTTTTTATGGCATTTCCTGTGTGCACCAAGGTTAATGAAAGCGGCTTCGCATGTGAGAACTTTCACAAAAACTTTGTTTTGCCACAATAATGGTCATTTGCACAGCGTGTTTGATGTTATGCAAAGGTGGCGAAAATATTAGCTGTATTTGACAGTCTAACTGTCATTGCAATATGCAAGCTAATTTGTTGAAAGTCAATGCGTATGACATTTGAAGAGTACTCTAAGAGAAAATCATAATTAATTTTGTTTCAAGCCTATGATCTGTTCTGAATTAATGATTGAAATTTCACATATTTTCATGGCTTCACAAAAAAATGCATTGTATGGCGTGATGTAAAAAGTCAATTTAGACTAGTCATATATCAAAGAAAATCAAATTTTACGATGATCGCAATCTTTAAGTATACATTTCACCTGTTTTGAAATTTCTTGCAAATTAATTTGACTCCTCCATCTGCATTGACAAAAACAGCGTTTTCTGCCTCATTTTCTCTCTAAAATGACACAACGTCATCAAATCAAGTTTTTGTTCAGGTACTCATTTTCAGTAGCTCGGCAGCTTTCCAACGGTATATGATATGTTGATATTCGGATCGGTCTTTGACATTACCATAAAGAGAGAAATCATTGTTATTATTATAAAGTTAAACATTTATGAAAAATAAATTATTGTATTACCGAATGAGGAATTTCATTTATAAAAATGTTGTGTACATTGTGTCATTGCCATTCAAGTCTTTAACCATCTGGTGGTGGAGAGATATTGCAAAAGTCAGACGCCTGTTGCAAAAAGTGGTATACCCTAAAAGCGATATTAAAATTATTATTAGCAAAATGATTGGGTTCCGAAAATTTTGGGTCTCCAAGTTCAGTTGCATTAGCTGTACAGCTGAATTAGAAGGTATACATGATATTCAGTGCTTTTGTGGTGAAGTCATAGCTGATAGCAGGTTCCTTGTCTCTGAGAAAAATGTCTGATTCATTATAAATACCACATACAGTAGCCCACTTTTCTGAAGTATTTGCAAATAAAATTAAATGGGAGTTGTGCTCTATTTAACATTTGAAGGACAACTCACAACATCATGAAAATATTTTCATTAATCTGTCAGGTTGACGAACAAAAATTACTTAATTCGGAGAGCGCTTCTTGATACGCAAGTTTTAATCATTTAGATTTGGTTGTGAAGCAAAGGAGAGGAAAGCAGACAAAGAGGGCTGTTTATAAACAGTGGGAAGTATCAGAGAGTAGCAAACAAGGCAAGATGCTGGATCCACCAAATAGACCTGAAATGTTTGAGGGAGTAATAGGAGACTTACCTGACATATGTACTTGTATATGACCCAAACCTACAAAACTGAACCAACAGGAGCACCTGTATGGGCATTGGTCAATGAATTCAGTGCTGCAAACTTATTGATATAATTCTTCAACATCCTCTCTCAACAGTCGAGAGTCAAGAGTTTGAGGGGCCAAAATAAGCTCTCCCCCACATTGTTGTCATGTTGTTGTCAATAACGTTAAGTTTTTTGGTGTGATGCAAGTGAGGTGTACATACTACTGCCAATTTACTATTCACTGCACTCAAACAAATCTTTTAATGGGGTGCGCTCTATCTGTTTACTTATTTTTAGAACTCACATGGACTGTTATTATCATTATTATAATCATTTTTATTATTATTGTTATTATTATTATCATCATTAGAACCAATAAATTTATTGCACCGCTCAGCTTTTTTGCAGACAGTTTATTTTACCAGATTGTATTCTTGTCAACTCCTCGAATTTAATAGGTAATTCTTAAAATTTTCACGAAGTTACTAGAAAGCAACATAACCTAAAACAAAAGGTTCCGGTGTTTTTTTGCTGGTAACACTTCTGCCTAACAACACCAGAAGTAAAAAATTAAATACTTTCATTGGTCTCCGTTGTACATATGACGTTACGACTCAGATCAGAACGGTTCGTGCAATCTAAGACACCAGGTCAGGTAATGCAGCATTAATATTTATTGCGTTCCCCGTATTGGTCAGTTGTACCATCTGAGAACAATGATTAACCGAAACTAACTATGGAAAGCAAACTGCAAGTTTAGAACTTCTTGGTCAATTGCGTTGGCATTTACTGGCCATTGGTTGCTGCTGCAAAAACACTTATAGACAATACATTGCAGAATATAGGCCTGCTAACGTCAATAAAAAATTGAAGATGCTGCATGAAGCATCAACTTTTCCGCTTGGAGTGTTGGTGTGATACTGTTGGTGTAACATGGTTTCGAAGTTCCCTAATATACCAGCACATATGTAGATTAGCTACAAATGTGATACAGAGAATGGTTACAATTTGGAAACCCCAATAATGTACTGAACTTTGCGAGGACCATATTCACTTGAACACGTGGTGGCTCTGCGACAGCAAATTATTCCACCAATTAATGTGTATTAATAAAAAAGGCCACAAATTAAGCCACAAAAAACTGCCAATAAAACAGCACTGACAAAATTTCAGTTATTGGCGTGATACACATTTTGTTCTCAAATGGGTCTTAAACGTGAAATCCCTCTGAAAATTAAGCATCCATACTCTTCAAATTAACCGCATTCCCTATAAGTATAGGTCGTGGCTCAGTTATTTAGAGGGCAGCAAGTGTTGAAGGCCGTGGGTTCAAATCTCACTGCAGTCTATTGTCAACTTTGGTTGGCCCCAGGTGTTCTCTGACCTGCCTACAAGCAAAGAGCAATCTCGCAGAGTAATGGCAGCCTTGTCCATAAGGCAATTAATATCTCGCCAAGCATGATTCTAGAGGTGATGTGTAATAAGACCACCTGATTTTTATAAATCATTTTAAATCAACCATGATGTCACAATTTTTCTGTGTAAAATCGGTCAAATCTGTACCTCACAAATTTAGAACAATTTCTGTGCAGATTTTCAACTATTCTTCCGAAAATCTTTCTCTAATTGTGAATTTGTTGTTATAGTTACCTGATCAAATATTAGATGAAAATTTTCACATGCAATATTAGTCTCAACACAATTTAGGCCAAGACAGTGAAAGAATTCTGTCAATCCAATAAATGGTGTGGATTTCAGATCGTATAGCAATAAATGACAGGTTTCGGTAATTTACCACAATATCTCGCTCACTGCAGATTCTCATTGGTTGGAACAGTCTGTGTATAAGAATGTAATTTAAGAGAAGCCCTTTTGTATGCCTATAAACAGTGATTAATGTGGCGCAGCAACTGCATGCAGCCTCGCCCATAAGGCAACTGAAATCTTGCCAAACATGCGTCAGGATGGGTACCCGGCCACGGAATCCATTGGTTCCAGTTCCGAAATTATAACATAGGCTGGCTCAGTCAAATGTGACCCTGGAGTCCTTGATGAAACTAATGACTGGTAGAGATTATGTTGGAAACAATGAGGTCGCAAAATTTTGATCGGCAGGGCGATTTCTTTGTAGGCCCCTAATTCATCATTTTAATCAGTGCTTTACCAATTTAATCACACATTATTTCAGCTTAAGCTTAACCTCAGTGTTTCTTATGTGCCTCTACAGTTCTATTCATGAGAAGATGCATTTGGAGATAAGAGGACAGAGTTGTAGCCTTACCCAATTTGACTGCATTCCAATTGTTACCGTTCGCAAAATTTTGGTCGTCAGGGCGATTTTTTGTCTAAACTTTCTGAAAGGAGATCTCTATTGTAGTCATAATATGTACATAACACAGATAATGAGTGCATGAATTCTTCTGTTCATGGTGTTCATTGTTGAACTCATGAACTGCACAATGGTCAAAAGATTTGATTCCCACTGAGTTGTGTACATCTGTTATAAGGGAATAGGCCTACAACTCAAAAGAATCTGAAACTGTTTTACTTGCTTCGCAGAGTTGCTTATATTTGATAGAACTTACAGGCTTTAATACTTTTATTAGTTTGTAAAACCAGAACTGCAAAGGCCATTTGAAAAAAAATGTGTAGTCAAATGTCATGCATGTCAGTCAAAAATAGTAAGTAAGCACCCAAGAAGGTGAAAGTCTATCATCCGACTTTTTCCTACTTACCGTTAAGCTTATTTTAATAATTCACCTAGGCCTAATATTTTCTTGCCTCCCAGCAGTGTGACAATGTTATACACCAATCAAATTTATCAACTAAGTAAATAAGTGAAATATTATCTGCACCATAGCATATTGAAATTAGAATATATATCGAAATAGAATAATTAAGCCATAGCTCTAATCAGGAGATATCTTAATCAAATAGGTTTTCTTAGGTGCTCTACATCATTATCTTACTTATTTAAATCAATTTTATTAATTCAGAATGATAAATAATAAATATATAGACTAGTTACATTTACGCAACTTGTCATGACCTTTGAGGTCATGTTCTATTTGCGACCTGTGTTGAAAGATGGCTTGTACCTTGAAAAGTATTCACATAAACTCATTATGTTGACAATATGTAGCCTCGTATGAGTGAGACGTGTGTATTTGCACCTCAAGAAATAGCAAAACCTCCTTGGAAGCGCTACAACCTCAGCCGTTTATGGATAGAGAAGAAGGTGATTATTGTATATATTAAAAGTGGGCTCACTAATAATAGTCTGAGAAATATTATCGATAGAGTCGAGCTAGACTCTTAGGCAAGTTAACAAGGCGTGGATCAAGCCGGAAGGACGAAGAAGAGGTAGACATTCAATGGTGACCGGCTGAAGAGGACTACACAAGAAACCTGTGACCTAACCCAGACTGCCCATTCTCATGTCTATCGAGCACCTCTGTCTAGACCAACCACCGGTGAGTCCATACTAAAACAATTATTATCCTATGACAGGAGCAAAAAATTAGTTAATGCGGTTTATGAGGTAGAAGGTATGGCAGCCACGAAAGGCCATTGGACTCCATACAATAGGTTGGTGGGGAGGGGTATTTTTTAGAAATTGATTACAACATTGTGTAGAATAATTTTATAATATACAAACTATCAGTACTTATAAGCTGCATATGTGATTGATTTCTGAATCTACAATACATCAGTCTCACTATCTAGCTTTGGTACAAATGATTAGCTCCTGGCAGTGTAAAGTATATCAAATTGAGCAAGAAGTGCGCCCTATTTCAAGTTGCAGCTCAATCCGGGAATATTACTGTTCCCGATTACACGCTTGTTGTGTGGATCAGAAAGTAATGCAATGAATTGTAATAGCCAAAATCTTACTGAACAAATTTAAATGTTGTCAACAAACCAATCTGAAACTGAACTGAGCGAGGCTGCAGCTATGTCTGATGTAGCTGAATTAAACTTTCCGTTAGATCTTTGAGAGATCACACCTGTGTATGCCAGTATACCTAAACAAAGATCAGCAAGTAACATAATATAATAATAATACGCATATGAATTCATTGAGTCAAATTTATAAACGCCGTATTAGTCAGGTGGCTCAGTGGTGAGCGTGTCTGCCACTTGACCACTGGGACCGTGAGCTGTTTTGACTTTGACTGATCACATAGTCCCTTCAGATCAGGACTATAAATACCAACACCATTGTGCATGCAGATTAAAGAACCCTCCTGTATGGTATAGCTCTATACAGGAGGATGCTGTCATCAACCACTGCAGCTCCGGCTTTGTAGCTCTATGCTTCACGCTGGTCAAAGCTGTCAGTGGTTGAAAAGTGACACTCACGACTCGGAAACCTAGTCGTCACTATAAACCTCTTCCTAAGCTACCTAGGCGGACAGCAACATTATAGTAAGTGGTCAATGATACACGTCAAAGTTTAAACATTAGTTGTGTACACCTTGTGAAAGGGGGCACAACTCGCAAAACCCAAGATATTTTTGTGCTTGGCTTGCCTAATAAATGCTTGTATCTGACTCACAAACTCACAAACTTTAATGCCTCACTATTGTGCAAAACCATAACAGCATTACCGGGCCATCAATTGTAAATTTTTGCCATTTTCATTATCATTGTAATCCTCCCAAAAACAGTTGTTTTGTTTTAATCTTGACTCCCTAAGGGGCCTGGCACTGCTCAGTTACCCCTAATCTATTATATTCAGTACAAACTTCTTTGTTCAAGAAATGTCAATGTTGCATATATTCCTCTGGAAGCGCCAAGAAAAATCCGATTTTTGACTTAATTTTCAAACTAGGCTCCTTGAATTAATCCTAGTATATGATAAGCAAGGACCAAGCAACTATGTTTAAAAAAATGAATAAATACTGCCGGCGCTATGTTTCTGCAGAAACACCAGAGAAAAATCAGGTTTCAAATCCATTCATGCACTCAGCGCCCCTGAATTACACTTAGTGCATAATCTGCAAATTCAAACTCCTATCAACAATGCTGCCAATGCGATGTTTTTGCGGCAGAGTCACAGCAAACTCAATTTACGACTTCAATTTTGGGCCTTGGCACCCCAAAATTACCCCTAGTGCATAATCTGCAAACACAAATTTCTATGTTTAAGAAACATCAACAATGCTGCCGACATTATGTTTTTGTGGCAGCGTCACAGCAAATTTGAGTTGAGCTTAATTTTTTGAGGGTGGTATCTCTGAATTACCCCTAGTGCATAATCTGCAAATACAAAATTCTATAGTTTGGAAATATAATGCTGCCGACTCATATCAACAATGTTGCCGAATTCATTTATTTATTTGAGGCAGCGTCACAGCAAATTCAATTTGGACTTAATTTTTGGCTTGGCACCTCCGAATTAACTCTTGCTTAATCTGCAAGTACAAACTTCTATTTTTAAGAAATATCTATAATACTGCCGATGTTATGTTTGTTCATTTATTTATAAAAGTTTATGCGTCAGCGTAACAGCAAAATCAAATTTTTGCACCTCTCTGCGCAAAGTAAGTCGTTGAGGCTGAACTGATGGAGATGGTTTGGCTTGTTTGATGTTCAGGGCCTACATTAAACGTATTGCTGAGGCAATGAGGGATGTAGATACTGCAGCATATACAAAGGTAAATTATTTATTATAAACACATATTACAAAAGTAGCAAAAATTGTGCTGAATTTTGTGAAGGGACTGCTTATGCAGTATAGGCTGATGTACAATGTGGGAAAACTTGGTGCTCATCATTCAATAAATGGAAAAACTCCGCTAGTTTCACCATATGGTATGTGCTCTGTGCACATAATTCTCATCTTCACAAAGTATAAGCTGGAATATTGTTTTCTGTTTTCGGGCAAGGAGTCTGCCGCCTGCTAACTAAACTACCCACAGAGTAGCTTCAATCTACCAGTGGCGTAGTTTCTACACACTACAAACAACTTCCACCGTAGGTTTTAAACCTACCAGGAAATATATTTGAGAGAATATACACTGTTTTAACAGATGTGTTTGGTGTGGAGGATATTAGATACTTGATAGGCAGACAGATACTACAAGCACAGACACGAGCTATATAAAACAACTCCAATTTTAGCATTTATTTTACATTTATTTTATATCGACATCAGAGCACTCGTAGTGTTTGCGGATTACATATTTCGTTATACTGAACAGAGGAATTTGCTGCCGATTCCCATCTTCTGAGTGCCTTCAATCTTAAAGTCATCAAAGGTCAACAGGTTGCCTTTCTCTCTACATGACATTGTGGTGACCTCCAAATCAGTGAGTGCGTAGTCCCAGATCTGGAAATCTGAAACCAAACCTGGCATCATCTCGTCTGTTTGCACACCACCACCTGCATGAAAAAAGAACAAATGCAGTTTTTTATTCTTCTCAATTGTAGCTCCTTGATTGAAATGAAAAATCCTGTCATTGGTTGTCGAGGATTAACCCATTTAATCTGATGTAACCTGGATGATTTCTTACGGCCTGGTTAGCTTAGAATGATGGGATCGACTTCCCTTTAGAATTTCCAACCTGCCCTGCCGCTCCTTTCCTTTTCACACTTACACGTGTTATCACTTCGGTATAAATGATCATCCGTTTCTACCCAACAGTTTCCTGCATTCGCAATCAAATTTGTTTGAGCTTCTTGCCAGCTATCCAGACTTTCAGGAAATGTTAAGCCCAGTTTTATATCCATTGTTCAAGAGCCAGTACCACATGGAGTCAAATACATATTTTGGAGAAAATCTCCCACGTTTTTAAATATGTTACTATCTTCTTGGGAAAAAAAGCAATAAATTGGAAATTGAATGAAAATACCTATTCCTTACCGACACTATCTTGGTCATTGAGAAGAACAATAGAACTCCCAGCTGGAATAGAATTTGTCCCAAGTCACCAACTGTTGTTGCATGTTCTAATACTACTAATCTACGGGGAAGTCTTGTCATAGTACCACTAGATAATATGGAACAGACCAGATAGATTACTTAAATACTTACAATAAGTTTGCTCTTTTGTGTCATACCTTATTCTCCATATTCTATTCTATCTTGTGAACAATTTCCAGCTTTAGAATCTTAATAGTGAGGGAGTTATGGTCTCTCAAACTTTCAAGGTGATGACCGTCAATCGGAATTAAGAATACCTGCACTACCTCATATTTATTATGAATTATTCCAAAGATTCTAAAGCTGGAAATTGCTCACAGGATAGAATTGAATATGGAGAACAAGATTTGACCAAAATAAGCAGCTTAAAAGTAAATCTTTAATTCAGCTTCTCATTACATCTCAGAGATTACCCACTTATGCACAGGATTTTTATATCATTCTGAAGTTTTGGCAGACCGTTAACATTCACAATCTGCTAACAGCTCTGTTTTACCATGTCAAAACCCACAGCATGAATCTTGGGCTTTTTGTGTCAAGTTGGTTTTCGAAATTTCTTCTTCTTCTGAAACATGTTGAGATGGTTTGCTCATTTAAATGTAAATCATTAGATACCGATAACCTATTGAGGCATAATTTGCAAAAAAAAACAACTAACAATTAGACCGCCTACCTTCAAAAACATGTTTTGTTTCCAGACAAAGCAATGTCTGTGATCTTGAGCGAAGGCAATAAGGTCATTGGTGATCCAGTTGTCTGATGGCTCTCTGTACATCTCGAGATGTAGATTATCGATCCCTATTATCAATTCGTTGGAGGTACCTTAAAAAACACATAAGTAGGTTCAAAATAACAAGAGTTCCAGAACTTCCTAATTGGTTCCACTTGTGTAGAAGAGATATGCCCAGCTAGTAACTCAATAGTTGTATAATGCTAACTATCAGAGAATCAGTGGAGACCAGTGAAATTCAAATACATGACCTTCAAAAAACCTCTATCAGGTGTTATTGTAGTGGGCTCTAACATGACCGTGTTTATCATCTCAAATACCAAACATCCAGTCCGTTGTCAATATAATATATGAAAAACTGCTGAGAAGGAAGACAATTAACCAGATTAACCAATTTAACCAAATTGACAAGATTAACCAAATAACCAGCTTAGTTTGTTTGCATGTTATTTTACATTAATTCATTAATTCATATTATTTAATGATGACCTGCAATAAAAATATGAGTGTTTGGTCTGCTACTCACGCTCAGAAGCAATACTCATTATCCACACTTCTTCAGATCTGTCTGTAGCAGCTTTGAGTGGACCATCACTGTTTGGTCCATAGTAGAAACAGAATGTCATCTGCTTCAGTTCTTTGGGTATTGTGGCCAACAGGTATCTTTGTATGTTCTGCTGGTCCCAGTATACATAACCTTTGAAAAGGTATATGAAAGATGAAACAGCCCTCAAATAAAGTACTGAGATGAAGATAGCTTTGAAGAGACGAGAAGAATACATAGTTAGTATTTTTTTATATTCTATCATAGCAAAATTTTACAGTGTCAGTTGGCCATCAATTCATACTACTATATCAAACGCCAATAATTGATTATGAATACGTACAGTCTGGCCAGTATGGCATAATTGCATAATTTACACTAACGGCATAAGCGTCTACCCCAAAATGATATCGGTTAAGGGACAGTCACCTTTTTCCCACATTGAAGAGCTGCAGGTCGGACGACGCAGCACTTGCTAGTTTTTGGTTTGCAGTCGTCTGTATCAACAGCAAAAGAAGCAGCATCAGAAAACTTATACGATGAAATAGAGAGGAATGGACCAAAGATCATCCACCGCCTAGCTAAAACTAGACATCGAAGATCTAAGGATATTGACAGAATACCTTTTGTCAAGGACATAGATGGAAAGATTTTGTGTGAAGATGAGCAAATCAAGAAGAGATGGAAAAATTATTTCAATGGTCTACTAAATAATGAGAACAGCAGGGAGGAACTGCCTCCGCAGATGCCAGTACAACGGCCAGTACCCAAGATCAATGAAGAGGAAGTTAACATCCAGATAGGAAAGATGAAACCCAACAAAGCCACGGGGCCAGACCAACTACCAATAGACATCATAAAGCTGTTGAAAGAGAGAGGAAACACCTGGATGACAGCGTGTTTAAATAACATCATCTCTGAAAGGATACCACCAGACTGAAGTTGGATTACATCAAGGATCGGCACTAAGCCTGCTGCTTTTCATCATAATAATGGATGTTATAACGGAAGACATAAATGCTGATGATCTGGCCCTTTGCGATAGTGATCAAGAGAGACTAGAGAGAAGGTTAGAGATCTGGAGAGAGAGATGGAGGCAGCTGGATTGAAGATAAGCCGAAAGAAAACAGAGCATTTGCCAGCAGTTGGAGATCAAGAGAACATCAGGATGAAGAAGTATGGGAGTCAAGAAGCGGAAAGCCTGCCTAAATGTTCTCAGTTCAAGTACTTGGGCACAACAATCCACCAAGATGGAGGTTGACGCAAGGAGATAGAGCTGAGAATATCCATGACTTGGAATAAGTGGAGAGAAATGACTGGTGTGCTCTGTGACAAAAAAATGCCTACTAAACTGAAAGTGCTGATGTATAAAACAGCTATCAGACCAGCTCTGCTATATGGAAATGAGACATGACCAATCACAGGATCTCTGGCGGATAAGATGTCATCCTGCGAAATGCGAATGTTGAGATATTGTATGGGCATAAGTCTAGAGGACCACAAGAGAAATGAAGAAATAACAGCAGAGGCCGGAGTAATGCCAATTAAAGATCTGATGAGGGGAAAGAGAATACAGTGGTATGGGCATGTTAGACGGAGAGAAAGTGAGGACGACATCCGGAGAGTGTCAGAGATGACAGTCGAAGGAGTGCGACCTAGGGGTAGACCGAAACAAAGATGGTGTGACACGGTGAACTCAGACCTTGTGTGGGCTGGGCTGTAATGAGGATAATCTTAAAGCATAATGAACCAAACAGCTAAGAGGTAGTGCCTAATAAAATTCCTTCCTAGAATTTAGCAGTCAACTTGAACAGTCAACGTAAGCATACTGTTGTATGATCGAAACAGGGGTGACCCAGGGTTCTGTTTTAGGCCCATTGTTATTTATGATGTTTATCATTGATTTGATGAGGCTTAAAAACTGCTACCTCTTTGCTGATGATTGTTTGTTGGTTATTTGGGGTGATAATCCCAATAAAATGTGCTGCGCAATAGAAATTACTATACTATCACAAACATTAAATGTCGCGAAAAAAGGATGCATATATTTCATCTTAAAAAGAGCTTGCTACTAGTGTATGGAACTTCGGTTTTAAAAAAGAATCTCATTAAGCATGATACACATTTGTCTCAAAAACAGTTTTTGCCCCATGAGCTGCGATATTTAACATGTCTAAGACGACCAGAAGGGTTACGTTCTAGAAATCCTGTATAAAGTGATCTTCATCAGAAAAACAGCACATAATAATGGATTTAGTTCTCTGTTTAACAATAGTATCGAGGTCTAAGTCAAGCCCTAAATTCTTAGCACCATTAAAAACTTTTCTTAGTATTTTCTTGTCTTTAGCAATATTATGCTTGTGCGCAAAACAGACAGACACGATTGTGATTAAGATTAAGATTAAGATTAAGAGGGAGCACTCTTATTTTGGTTGATTCAAAGCAGGAATCAAAGTGAATGTTTCAACTTTCGTCTACACCGAAGCAAAGCTCTGCTGCTAAATCCACATTTTCCGCCCAACATAAAGAAGGTATCTCCCAGCTAATCTATTGGAATTAAAACACTAATTTATTTGCAGAATTATTTGAGATAATGCATACCAAGAACTAAGAACCTCACTTATGCAGCAGACATTAGAGGGAATGTAAATTTCCAGCACTTCTGCTAAGCTATCAAGTCATGTCCCAATTTCATTTCACATTTTTCCCGCCCATGCATTGGGATTTGGCATAAGATATGATTTTAATAAACCCTTAATCAACCGCTTGTTGTTTAAAGGATGTTTTAACAACTGCGGCTATTAAAAAAAGTAGCCGTGATGTCAATAAAATGTATTAAAAGGAAACAAGGCCTATATACCTTCCAAAAAATTTTGTTAGGGGTAGAGCTCAAACTCTCACAGAAACATTAAATATGATGGTGGTGGTGTGTAAAAACACCAGCATTATCATATGTTATTCTCCATACATAAGAGAAAAGGAGACGTGGTAGACCAAAGAAGACTCGGAATATAAATGGCTCTTGAACAGTTGCAGACATTTGGCATCAAGTATTGGAGTGAAGCTGCAGAAATGGCGAAAGATCAGTCTAGATGGAGGAAGCAGGAGATGAATATACTGGCGAAATATTCCAAAACCAATCATGCAACCTATGTGAAGTAAGTGAATGCTGGCGTTCAATTTAGATGAACCTGACAAAACCAACGACAATGAGTTATGTACAGTGCGGAGTGTTTGCAAATGTATTAATGCAAAGAGACCTTTTATCTGTGAGAAAAGATGTGTTAGCGGTTGAAGTTTTGTGGCTTGGTTGATATAGATGGTGGCCAAATTGTGAAGTAGTTTGCTGATTTTACCTTCTTTCTTTGACTAAGCAATAGTTCACACATTCAAACATGAATTTATATTATATTATAATAGTTTGGCACATGATATCATTTTGATTACGTTTATAAAAAATGCCAGCCTTAGATTATAAAAAACGTTACAATAGAATGTTTACAAAAATAATGAAACTAAAAAAGTTCAGAGATATTCATGCAATAGTAGGCATATATTACATGATAGCTGTGATAATACGTGGGTTACAGGTAAAATGAGAGAATATTTTTGAGGACTCCAAAGTAGCTCAGCTGCACTGCCCTCAGTGTGCATAATGTCTTACTGTAAAGTAAATTCACATACTATTAGAAATGAGAAACTGCTTACTTTTTGCTGGTAGCAATAATTGTTCTTGACAGGATTTCTCATCATTAATTTTATCAGATTAGATGGGAGTTGTGTTCTTCTTTGCAGTGTAGGAACAACTCCGCTAAGCCTTCTCTTCTTGAAGCCAGCGTTTCAGGCTGGTGGCACAGAAATACCTTTATTTTCATTCCACAAGCAGTATCTTGGAGGATTCACAGCATTTTTGACAATAAAAAGAGACTGTTTGCTAATTAGATTCTTTGGTGGAGGTAAAAAAAGGAAACCAGACAATGAGAACTGTTTATAAACACTGAGAAAAATTGTAGAGTGACCAACAAGGCATGGCGCTGGATCCACCAGATAGACCTGAAATGTTTCAGGGAGTAATACTAGTCTTAACTGACGTATGGAATTTTGTAAGATCCAAAGATCTGATAAACAAAACCAATCGGAACATCTGTTTGGTCAATGGATTTGAAAACACCAACTTTGTAATATAGAGAGGAATATAGTCCTCATCATGCACCTTCCCTCAGCACACAGTGGTTGCCAATAAACATTTATATAATTTCAAATACACAATAATATGTATTATTCAAAAAGAGGAGGAAAAAACGCTAAGTTCATATTTCATGTTTGTGCTGCAGATATAAGTTTCACTGGAACATTTTTCCTATGATGCTTTATGCCGTTACATATTTTTAGAACAGTTTATTAGAATAATTAAGTCATCATAAGGCTTTGCAGGGAATATTCTGTCATTTGATGCTCCTAAAATAGGATTTCAACCTGATAATTAAACCACAAGTTGTCTTCAAAGAACTCTGGTTGTGTTTTGTGAGTCTTCTTTCCACCTGATCATACTCATGTTAACCCTTCATTCAATCTACAAAAGTCATGAGAGGGATTCTCTTTAAAATCGAGTTGCCATAGAGACATCCTTCTTTAATTGATACTAGGTACTAATTATAATGAATCTTTCAGATACAAGTTCTATTTTCATAGCTTTTTTGTACCTTGCTTTGATTGGCCCTCCTGCCCCTGCATTGCGGAATCAGTATGTTAATAAACCAACATACTTTGTAAATGTGGCAGAGCATTGTTGTATCACACATCACCACATTCTAATCCCCACAAAGCGTGTAGGATCTACAGCTATTTCTATCAGTTAAACGCGGTGTTGTCAAGGTTTGTTACTGGGATGAGATGAAGCTTATTCGCAGTGTGAAATCACTGTCTGGGTACATAGCTTAGCTGAGGAGTTGTGATTAACTGAGGAGTACGGAGACAAGCTGATTCTTTGGACCTTGCTTTGGAAACTGCACGCAACTTAGAGGGTGAGCGTCAGCTAGTTTACACCCTACTTATAGGTTTTTTCACAATCTATTGATATTTTGAAAATGGAAGAAAAATACAGGATATTTTTATCAAAATTTTCGCGTGCTGGAAGGCGAAAGTTCAATCTGCAAGCATGCTGTAGGTTGGTGTAAGCCTTATCACGCGGCTTATTTTTTGTTCTCTCTCCAAAACAAAAAAAGTAGCTGCGTGACAAAGCTAGGTTGGTGTAAGGTAATCAACAGCTATTGCAGAATGTTAGGAATAGTGTTTCGCAAGTTGGTTGGTGTGTTAAACTTTCAATAGGTGTGAACAACCTTTAGCTATTTGCCATTAGCTTTCACAAGACCCCTTCCTGCATTTATCTCTATTATCACAAGTAATTATCTTTATCAATACTTGACACAGAATGACTGAATTGTAGTCCAACATATAATTTAAATCATTACATATAATTTTAACTGTACCCTGGGATATTTTTGTCACACACACAATACCGCTGTGTTTAAAATCTAATTCAAGCTGATATCAAATTGATACATACCTATGCATTAATGTATAAATGTTAAGACAACAATCAATAGCTATTCATAACATAAGTATTAAGTAGCAGTGGTTTACACAAGCAAATGCGCTGCTGTCAGACATATTGTGTCTCTAATAAGCAGCAGAGACAATGTGAGAATATCTGTTTAGTATTGGAGCTTCTCACATGACTTGGTGAGAGATCTGCAACTTATTTTCCGCCTTCCATGGTTGAATAGAACTCCTAAGGTACTTTTGTGTTAAGCTAACAGTTGTGTTTGGAACAAAGATCTGCACCAAATCTTATAATTACCAGAGCCCCGAGGGGATTAGTGCATGATCCCCCAGCAATGTGTTCAGGATAAACTGTGTGCTACTACTGTTATTAATTACGCAACCAAGCTTGTTCTGAGTAGACGTGAGTTAGTGAGGGAGCCGGCATATTACCTGTTTGTGACTGAGGTGAGGAGAGCTTTGATAAGGTGAGAACAAGACTTTGAAATATCACCTGTCCTTTAATATTTATAGAGGTGAGATTAATATTGCTGCACTTAGATATTTGACAAGCTTAAGTTATCATTGTGGTGATTCTGACACTTTAGAGGAGCAAGTTAGCGAAGGAGAGCAAGGCAAGAGAACGCTGTACCTTGCTAGGTACATTGGTCTGTCAGAGTCTAGTAGTCCTCTTTAGCACGAGATTGTAATTTGCGCAGAGAGAACCACACTTTTAAGGAGACGGATTCTTACCCTTGTCGAGGTAAGCTGTGTGTCAAAAGTTCTTCAAGCTGTTTACCCGTGTGACTATTATGGAGGAGATTTTTCATTTCGAGTTGCGCTTGGTATCATGTCTTTGATTAGGCGTTGTCACAGATATGATACAGTAGGTGATGAGAACAATATAGTTTCTAATTCATTGGGTCAGGTTCTAAAGATCAAGGATATGTCTTACTAACACAACTATACATAACACAAGAAGGTGGAATGTAGTTAACCGGTTACCAAGAGGTCATATTTGTGCCATGCCGCCCTTGGCTCATGTTTAGGGTGTGCTTCTGATATTCGAGGCAGCATAATATTAATAATGATTGTGAACAGAACGAGTTGAATGAATTGTACTATAATATCGACCAAAGTAGGGAACTGTGTAGAATCATGATTCATTCCAAACATAGATCGCTTTGAGAGAATAGGCTTGAGAGCGCCTGTA
The DNA here is from genome assembly GCA_914767715.1 of Membranipora membranacea. Taxonomy (NCBI): domain Eukaryota; kingdom Metazoa; phylum Bryozoa; class Gymnolaemata; order Cheilostomatida; family Membraniporidae; genus Membranipora; species Membranipora membranacea. Next base: position 9,781,504 of record OU612073.1, on the reverse strand, counting down.
GCCTTAGATTTGTCTGACCGCCCCAAACTTGAGCCCGCTTGCCCGACTCCCCGGTTGATTTTGTCCTGCCCTTGTGTGAGTTAGATTCACTTGTGTAGGTTGAGTGGGTATTGTGTTTCTATTGTAACGAAGGTGATAGAGAAGGTGTGGAGAATCCTGCCTTGTTGTCACATTGGCAGGGTGTTACCAGGGTGAAGCCGATAAACCACTGATGACATCAATCTGTATCTCTTGAGATGATTGATGGCGGTTTCTCCGCTTCATCTAAAGATCAGATTGCGGTTTCCATCGAGTAACTTATAGAGTAAAAGGGCGGTGGTTATAGTCTTATCTCTATGCACAAGTTCTGCCCATATTGCGTTGTTTGATAATTATCTTTTTGCTGAGTTGTATAATTGCCAACAGCTATTCTTACAAGGTATTAATAAATGACAGGTAATGCACAGTCACTCAGTGGCGTTCCATATCCCGACTCCATACTGAATTGGGGCAGCCCGGCGTGTTGGGTGAATCACGGAAAAGGACAAATTCGACCGAGACTTTGCATCTCGGGGCATCAATTTTTTTAGGGAAATAATTTAACCTCTTTTAAAAGAAGGGTGTCATTGTTTATACAATCAATATAGGGTAGCAATAGATCAAGTTTGATCCAATATGTCTGCATTCTAACCACTCCAATTCTACTGCTGAACCGGCGACAGCTCGAACTCTATATCCAGGCAAATTGGATCGTGCTTGATCTAGGGTAGCAACTCCTACCTTCTCTTCCTTTCATGTTTAGTCAGGTGCTGGAGTTTTGGTCAGATTCCTATGATTTGCAATTATTGTTTTGGTATTGTTTTCAACATAACCCATTTGTTGGGGCAAACTATTGTGCTAAGCGTGTTAGAAGTTTCCACAACATCGCCCCATGCTGGGAGGGAGAATGCAGTCACAGTGATGAGTTGGCAAATAATAACTTATGCTGGCCAGTCAAATTTTCATTTAGTCTTTGCCCGTGCAAGCAATGTATGGTAAGCTAATTCCGTGTAAGAGATGCTGTGTTGGGTTTATTGAGATTACTTCATATAAGATTAGACAATTTTTATGACAGCTTACCGCATTCATAGACAGTAACCGCCTGGTAAGAGGGCTAATTGCCTACATTTATTAGCCATGGCATTAAAAGTCTGTCCAAAGTAAATGGTCTCAATGTAGGACAGGATTGTGAATGTCTGTTATTGGAGTTTCTGCTGCTGCCACTGTGAGTAAGTAGTTGTCAGGTAATTCTTGGTAAGCCAGTAAGGTAGTATGTTCAGTGGTCCATGTTCTGGTCTACAGGGATAAAGTGATTTTAAGTAGAAGACCTGTGCAACTGTCAATGTTTAGGTCCCTTACCCATGATAAGAAAATTTATGAGAGCATTGGCCATGTAGAGACCGGATATGTTTGATTTATGTGTGGGTGATCGCTCTGCACTCATGATCCTAACCATCAATAAAAATAGCATTGCCGAGCAATGCCATCGACATCTACTAACTGGCTCAAGCTGTTATCGATCATTACAATAAATTACTGCTTCTGTTTATGACAGGTGAACAATAGTCCAATTCAAAGCTTTTGGCGGAGAGCTTAACATCAGGGAGAAGGAGAAAAAACACTTTAGAAAAGAATTATTATCCATCAAGCGCATCTGCGTGGAGAAGTTCCGGATCCTAAGGATATTTCCACAACGATGACTACTAAAAAGATAACAGCCACTCTCGGCTCGATGGGGAACAGTATGGAGTCAGCATGGAGTCGCATAGTCATGGGTGTCAGAACTCGCAAGATGCCGAAAACTATAAAAAGAGTCAAACAGACACTGAAAGGAAATAAAGGAGGTATTAGAGCGAGTGGCATGACCTGTTCTGCTTCGAATTTGGATGAATATAATCCGTTTCCTATCTGGGCAATTTTCTAAAGCTGCCTTTTCTATCAGGATTCATCGAAGCTATTTGCTTCACTAGCTAGGCAGAATTAGCCTTCTCACGCGGCTACTTTTTTGTTTGGGTCGTAAAACAAAACAAAAAAGGTAGCCGCGTGACAATGCTATGGCAGAAGTAGTTCCAATAAAGTTTTGCGTTGATATAAACAATGCAGGTGTAAAATGTTATTGGAAGAAATATTGTGAATACTGACACAAAATCGGGAAGATGTAAAAAGAAATCAGGCGCAATTCCAAGCATTTGTATCAAAGCCAAAAACTGGATTAAGTCGTATGGTATGTCAACATACAACATTGACAACTTTTTATAAATAGAATGGATTTTATCAAAGCAACAAGCCAAATTGATCAAATGTCAAGATAAATGAATTTCAATAGAAGCACTTCAAATGCATGTTCTGCAAAACTTGTGAGCCAGATTAGGAAAAAAATTGAATAGATTCAATTTATAGGATTCAATTGTCTGATCAAAAAATCTCCAGGATTAGCATCAAACTCTTTCATAGTAGTACAAGTATAACGCACTGTATGCCATGCAGGTTGGACATGAAAAAAGTGACTCTGTTTGTCACTCAAATCCACAAGCTATTTTGAGACCTAATCCATCATAAAGCATGTAGGAAGTCTGGCATGATACATAATGGGAATATTTTTATACATTGTTGCATATATTATTACTAGGATGAACATAATGTATAATGGTCAAAACCCACCTAGCAGTTGTAACCTCAGAGGTTTGCACAATGTCACCAATGTTAACATAATATGCTAACAGCAGTCTCAGCCAAATCTCAGTTATTGGATCAGCCGTTGCAAGAGTGCAGAGCAGTTTGCATGACGCAACATTACTTGATATATGCATCAGCTGATCCTTCTGATGATAAATGAGTCTATAAAAACTTATTGAGCATCCGGTGAGGTTGAAACCTCTGCCAGTGTGTTTAGACGATTATGGACCATTTGCCATATCTATGTATAATGGTGCTCATTTGATTGGCTCTTGTTTCAGGATTGACCTCAGCAGCTCACTATGACCCTCACGACATGCATACTGATAGAGAAAATGAAGTATTAAACAGAACTTCATTCTACCCGAAATATCTGGGTAGTACTTTAGTGGAGGAATTAGTAGACCCAGAACCTGGAGCAAACTATCACAATACAGGGCTTAGTACCAAAGCCCTAGATCGCATCGTCAGAATGGTAGGCTATCAAGTAGATTTCTTCATATGCTGTGTTGGTTATTTCTCTTCAACCTGCACAATTGGTTAAGCGGGAAATTCAGTGAAACCTTAATTTTGGCTCTTTACCAAATGTGTAACTGTGATTGCTCAAAGCATTGACTGACAGTCAGCTGCATGAGCGGCACACTACTTGTCAATCATGTTTTTAGAAAATTGTATAATGTTCAATTAGCACTGGCCTATTAAAATCCATTTCGCAATAACCAAACCAACAGTCTTTAGCTCTTAGAATTATAATCATATTCATGAAGTGAAGGAAGGTAATTGCCTTGGCTCATAACATGCTGATTACTAGGGTTCAGGCAAGGTTGGGTTTTAATAATGTAGCCTTTGAAGATTCCAGCGTAGGTAGGCTTGATTTGGCACGCATCCTGAAGACTGAAGATTTGAGCTCTAGAAGAAAATTTCCATAATGCGTGAGTCAGGTATTAAGTCATGAAGTTTTCCTATCCAGCCTTCCTACATTGTATTTACAAAGGTTTGGGCTAACCCATCACAACTCAATTGTTTCATCGCTGATTTCTAACATGACATAAGCTGGCTACCTTGAAAGAAAAACAGACATCGTAATTCAGTACTGACTTCTCCATCTCAATGTCTTTTTCAGAGCAGAAATGGCTGCCTTACCAAGGTCTCGCTGACAGTCTCTCCAAAGGGAATACAAGTTATTCGACTCAGTGATCGAACTATTCTATTAGATATCTCCATGGACAGGTAGGAACATAACAACATTAAACATTCACAGACACTCCTTCGTTGTGAAGTTTCATGATCCGATGGTGATTCTTGAGTTTTGTCTCGTACACGACAGTTTAACTAGCCGTTGCCTAATCATACACAATTATCACCTCAATAAACGATACAAGACGATTCTCATATGAACTCGGCCTTGGGGTTAGTGTCTGATGATTCATTTGCTGAATCATGTCACACAAGTGAATCACCTTTAAGCTGATCTATCTGAATCGGGTTGGTCACTGAATAGCGTGATGGGCGACTTCGTAGGGCTTGAGGCTCAGTGGAATAAGTTGAAAGGATTATGGGAAAATAACAGATGGACCAGTTGATAAATCTGTTGCATGCACCAAGATTACCAGTTATATTATATTATCTGATCATGGCTTAGAATCGTGATGAGTCATCAATTTCTTGTATAAAAAAACAAGAGGACACTTATGCGCCCTTATTAGGATGAATGTGCACCGCCCAACAGGTTGTACTAGAGAGACTGAAACAAGGATATTTATTTTTAACCAGAAAAGCTCCAACTTTTGTTGAAAATTGATCATGATTTGAGAACAAAATTTTAGTGCCCTGAAAGACTAATGATCGACCTTGTTTATCTGCGGAAAAATCTCTCAGTTTTTAAATAATATGATCGTTCCTGCTGGCAAAAGTTACAGAGCGCATACTTGTAGTTCATACAATCTGAGAAGATATTCATACTGATCCAGTCACAATAAAACACATGGTACCGCTAAAACTTGATTACGTTTATGTGTCACATATTGTGGTCTTGTTTTATGACTTGGCAAAAGCATGTCTCTTTCTAAAGCAACAGTATATATACTAGGTATGTACTGTGGCCATCGGAAATTTTTGACATGACATCACAATCGGTATCAAACATGGATTTCCATTTGATAGAGTGTCAAGTCGAATATCAAGACTCTTAAAACAGCTGACACTAGCTAAACTTGACTTGTATGGCTATGCAGCCTGAGGACAAGGCGACACCGCTTCCTTCGTAAAGGCATTACCCCTCCCTCAGTGATCAATGATTATATAAATATTGGTGATATATTGGATAATATCACCTCTGTGGGGGTCTGTGGGTAATTGTAGTCCCGTTTATCTCTTATTGCAGGGTATCATTTTGCACTCATGATAAGAAATATTCCAAAGTGACGGCTTTTATTGCAAGGAATTGTGACAACGAAACTATGGAGTGCCATGCCTTCCTATGTGACAGACAAAAATTGGTGAGTGCTGCTTATGGAAACTAAGGTCTAAAATTTTCAATTATATCTATGGTCTATAAAGATTCGCCCAGGTTGTTGTATTGAGATCTCATGAAATATGATGAAAAAACACTAGCTTGATTTTGGGCTCAAAATATTTCTGGCATTCACAACTTTAAATGCTGTTATGAAGCCAGAAATTTTAGATTGAAACCAACTGCTCTCAACTCTATCGCTCTTTTGTTGAGAGACACAGACTCTAAAAACAGCATGACATAACACATCGTTGCGGCATCATGTATGTCGCTGCATTACCACGCATGCAGTCAGTACAGTAGTTACTATTTGGCGAGGGTATCCCTTTTTCTCCCATCCACATAAATCACTTTAAACTATGTTTTTGAGTAAATTGAGGTCTGAAATTCAATGAAGCCAGAGAAAAGCAATGTTGGACAAATTAAGATGAGGTTAATGTATAGTCTTAATAAATTTATCACTTTTATGTCTATGGGGTAATGATACATTCATCATTTCATCAAATTTTAGAAGCAATAACTCAAAAAACTAAAATAATTACTGTCTCAATTGTGGTTAAGTATTATGTTTGAAGAGTTCGAGATACAGGATCAACAAAACAAGAATGACGGAATACCCTTAAACAATTTACGCTCTTTTGGCCGGTGATCTCTATAATGGGTTTAGCCTTGCCAAAGCCTTGTGATTTTAGTCCTTTTCTATTGCAGGCCAAAGCTATTAATATGTCGCTGTCCTCGGCTTTTGCCCAGAGTAAAGAGCGGGAAAGACAGCTCCGTCATAATAACCAGGAAGAGCAAAGTGGAGACAATAGTCAATTGGAAACAGGACCAGTTGAGGACAACTCCAAAACACTAATTGTAGAAAGCAGAGTCAATGAACAGTTACTGCTGATTGACAATGATACAGATTATAAAATCACAGATTACAGAGCAAGCAACTCCAGCAATGTAAGCTAATTCCCCAAACATTAACCTGGAAAGGAAATAAATATTCCCAGTTCCCACAACGCAAATTTGTCTGGAATGCCTAGCAGAATCAGGTCAAACTCTGTGAAACTCAAGGAAAGTACATGTTGCTGTTGTTGTTGTTTGGCATTCTATATATATATATATGATTATTGTTTCTCACATCTTGTAACTGTCCCTGTGGGATACACAAGTCTTTTCCTTGAAGTGCAGTGCTGTCAAGTAATTTGCACTCAATATGTAAATGCCTAGGTGTAAAGTGACCAACCTATGTTCATATGAACCTATGAGTTGTTTTTTTTTACTGCTGTAGTTATCAGAAAGCGGAGGCCCATCACGCACTATCTCGAGGGAGCATACACCACCCCCATCTTATGGGTCTGATGATCTCCTGTCTCTGGATTTTGAGGCTACTTCACAGCCTATCATAGATGACAGCATTGAACCAGTCATGAGAAGTAAGTTTTGTTTTCAGCCGTTTATTCAGCAAACTTTTTTTGGCCTGTCAGGGCTTAAAGGGCAACCAGGGTTTCAAACAAGTTCTCATTGATTGATAGCAGATTCTACCTTATGCATAGGGAAAAATAGCCGATCTAAATTGGATGATTGTTCAGTGAGAATTCTCTTGAAACATTTCATCAATCAAGTGCTAAAATGCTGCTCAAACTCAACTAAAATGGAACCACACAGAGCGGTTTCCGGTTCTTGTTATATTTAGCCTGTGATCTCTCATTGTTACAGCAATGTCTTTGAACGAATTTATGCATTGCTGCGAAACCCTGGTTGCCCTTTAAGTTGAGCGATATACCTTTCAATTTAAGCTAAAAGAGGTACAATCAAACCATCAGTCACGGTGCTCATCCTTTGAGGGCCTGTCAAAATCGGCTGCTGAAAGTGATTTCTCAGAATATTCCCGAAAACGAAACAGGCGTACCTTTTCATTAGCATTTGACTCATCAGAATTTCTGGTAGCTTGTTTCGTTTCTAGGAATACTCTGAGAAATCGCTGTCAGCAACTGATTTTGACAGGCCCTCAAAAGATAAGCGCCGCGACAGATGGTTTAATTGTACTTCTTATACCTTTTTTTGTTATAAATTATTGCATGTTTTGTTACCTGTGAATCATTCAATAAGAAACAGCAAAAATTGCTTTCAAATCGCACAGTAATTGATGGGACTATATACATTCAGAGTGAGCGGTTTTTGAAAAATTTTAAATTGAAAGACTGTGTGAGTTTTAGTTTTGATGCGATAATGATAAAGTAAAGCATCGCTCTTTCTAATTGAAAGTCCCTCCTGGATACCTTTGGATGCAATTGGAGGTCCAAATCCGTAGAGTTGGTAGTGGTAAACTCTCCAAAAATCAACTCAAGTGCATAATGATGCATCAAGTTAAATCCATTTGCCTGCACTCAAGTAGTTCCCTTCCACTGGTCACGCCGTGATTAATGAAGAGGGAGCAACTCCGAGTCCAGGCAAATGAACCTAACTTGGTCTAAATAAAGCATTGGCATAAACATTTTCTCTTCCGCCTCAAAAGAAGATCAGCAAGTGAAAAGGGCCGATTTTATCCAGAACATCATTGATATAATTATTTTCTATTGACAGCGAGAGCAGATTCTGACAGCTGGGCAGTGATGGCAGGAGGAGGTAATGATGACAATGGTGCTGATGATGATCTGGAATTTTCAAAGTAAGTATTTGTCACCATCATTTCTCAACCAGCGATTGATCTTGAATGATTGATAACAAGCTGCCTCAAAACCCTTGACCCTGTACGCTGAACAAACAGGATTTCATGCATAAAAGTGGCTTTCTGTATTGATAGGACTCAGCAATCATAGGAATATAAAAGTTCAATGCAACTACTGGCCAGATCTATATATATTTTATGAACTATTAGACTTGTTAAAGTAGATGACAACACTGGCACCACTAAATACGTATCAAGATGCAATTAATTTTCACCAGTAGGCAACATATTCAACAATAGAAATCCTAGGTAAAAGCTTTGGGCTTGCACCACAGGGCAGTCAGTAGGCCCTCAACCCCATGGCTGCAATAAACTGAATTAAGTTGAGAAACTGTTATAATCCCAAAGAAAATCATTAATTGTGTTATTGAAAGCAATAATATTGTTTTTGTAGATGATTTTGTAACTGAGATGACCGTTTATATAGTTAGATTGACACAACAAAAGATAAATGCTTCGATTCTAGAAAAAATGATTTTATACATCACTTTTTTCCAATAATATATTTATTTGGAGAGTATGGGTATTGGTGTTACTGAAACAAAATGGTGGAAGAGAGTTTGTAATTGAAATAATAAAAATTTTCAAATTTAACATTTATTTATACCATCCAAATTTAGAAGGAGTACATCATTACACATCCAATATCAAAATATCACTTTTGTGGTTGTCTATCACTTTAAATTTGTTGTCGTAGCCTTGTCACGCGGCTACTTTTTTTGTTTTAGGGGTACAGAACAAATAAAAAAAAATAGCCGCATGACAAGTCTAGTTCTCCCTGATGTACAAAAAATATATATATATTTATTGACTTAGAGAGTTATCCTTCACTTGAAAATGTTGACACTGTTGACTTGCTGGCAATTGCATTAGTAAAAAATGTTATATACTACCTCACACTCATTTTCCTTTTTTTTTAGCTTTGCCAGATCTAGAAGCACAGCAAACCTAGCGGACCTGCGATCATCTGTATACTCAGCATGGGATATCTAGATACTACGTAATTGGTATATTTTTGTTCATGACGAGCTTCCAAATTGTGCTACAGAGTTATGCTCGCCTGTTTAAATGTCAAGTAACTCAACAGACTATGGAATATATCTCTAGTCTTTGTAGTCTCTAATAACTCTGGATATTTATTGTCTTGTGGGGAAGGAGGCATGGTTTCCCAATTGATGAGAATCATCTCATTACGCATTGTGTGCAAATTTATCCGAATATAATAGTATTATTGTTTTTTTTCTTGTTTCAATTTGGTATGAACAATATTGACAGTTATATTCATATAACAGAACTTTTGAGGTGTAACATTATTATACCTGCCTCATATCCATTCCATATTTTGACATTCCCGCAATGAGCCAAGAAGTCACCTGTATTTATTTGTCAAAACTTGATTCTTGTTGTGTTGTTTTCCTTATTTGGGCATATTTATAACGCTGCGGGACAGTGTGGGATTGGGTTATGTTTATGACGGAAATTAATTAAAAAAAAACTATTATTGTGTAGTAAAGAAGTATATTCTTATTAAAAATAAAGTTTTTCAAGATGGAAGACAGATGTCTATTAGTGAGCACTAACAATTACTCTGCATTAAGTCAATTGTTTTAATGGGCTGGATATTTTATTATTTATTTGAATTAACATATGAACAGATCTCATTTTCCACAGCAAATCTTTATGAAACAACACCACAAATTTACCTACAGCTAATATGCAGAAGGGGTAGCTCTCATGGTATAAAATGTTTCTTTATTCTGAGTGTTTGCGTAAAAATTGAGCGGATTAGAGGCTAGTCACTTATATAAGTACAGTAGTTTTAGTTATGGATGCCAGCACCAGTTATGTAAATATATAGTATTGGTAGTGTGCCTCAAATTGAACTATGAGTAAACTACCTAGTGCGGAGGAAGTCACAGACCTTCCGTCAAAAATTGGGAGTTGTCTCCTTTGATAACACGTGTAGATAACTCGAAAAATAAAGTAATCTCACTTTTCCTGAATCTTTCATACAAGAGTGACACAACCGCCTCTGTGGTGAGAAGTCTTGAAAAGATGGAGACATTTCAAATTCAAGAACTCTACATTTGCGCTGCAGCTCCCATGAGGTTTAAATTATTTTAATCAAGGAGTAACAGGTTCCTTGTTTGAATATATAAGTTTGGGTAATAAGCTAGTTGAGTAAGATATTTCTCAGAGATTCTCATACACTCAAGCAGGGAGTGGGGTGGGTGCCCCAGCGCCCCTGATTCCAGTGTGGCACAGGGCCTCAAGTCAGAGAGCTCTAACTACAAGTGTTACTGTTGCAGTAATACTACACAATATGGCAAAAGAACACTGTAGCAGTCAGTAGCTGGCAGTATTTTAATAGAAAAAGTAAGACGTGAATAAGTAATACGGGTTCCCGTGCCTTGTCTTAAACTTCATATAAGCATTCAGAGTCAATGAATGAGTCTTGAGATTTCTGTTTTAGTATGTGTAAGATCTTGTGGGACGACAGCAGAGAGCCACGCTGCAGCTGACCATACTGAGTACAAGTTCAATGAACCCAAGGCTAAGTCCAGCGATAGGGAATGCCAATATCCACTTATATTCTGTGTTGTCCAGATGCAGATCTACGAATATATCTCTGCCATTCTAAATCAAAACAAAATTGATTAAGATTAAATGCCAAACCCACTGGGGGATGAGTTTTTCTGGTCATTGATACATCCTACAACAATACTACATTCATTACACAATAATATGGAATACTCATCAAGCATCTGAACTAAATCTTTAAAGATATTCAGCATTCAATCAGACAGAGTATTTATTTAATATTCCGAGAAATATCAGCATATCAGATCAATAATCATATTTGATCTCTTTTTGAGAAAATTTTTTTACAAGCATTTTATCAGGTAATGATGAGCGGACCGCAGTAACCGTCACGCTATATTTTTCATTCACATATTCAGTTGTCTGCTCAATTTAATCAACCAAAGACAGTAGATAATAGATGGGTGTTCTATATGGCCTTTGGGTTCAATAAAGCTTGTGCAGGTTGACATCAGTGATAGCAATCATGCACCATATCATCTGACCCCGTTGTGACCTTCAGAGAGACCTTGTGATGGCCTTTAAATGCTATGCCATATGTCAAATAAGAAGGATTTATCAAAATCCATAGCATACTTACTCAGTATATTCAATAGGGTTATTATAAATATATTATTATATATATATATTATATAATAACTCTATGGTAATTTTACTCACCAGGTGGTGATTATATATGAAGCTGTAAACACTTAGAGATGTTCCAGCGATGGTGACATTGAAGAAAAGTTCCATAGATAGTACAACAGCCGCAGGGGCGAATATAAACATCGATGTTATGTTCATGAAGAAGAAGAACCTCTCCTACAAAACAGTTACATGAAAGAGTGAGTATTTTGGGCACATGAAGAAATGAGGCGACGAAATTACCACAGTGCAATGTAGCCAAAGTAAAAACTCTGCATCAGGCTGAATAGATGGAAGGTATGTAAATGTTGTCTTATTATAACTTGAGCTAAGTGTGCACAACTTCTAATTTTACACATTGATAGCGTTACTCGACATTTGATCAGGGTCCCACCCGGGGGCCGTCGGGTGGTGGACAAAAGTCTGGTGGGCTCAGACTAGGTCCCACCCTTCCTGATTTGATCAGATTCTAAAGCAAAATTAACACAGCCAATGATGCATGAAATCTCAGGTTTCTATGATCGTAAAAACAAATATAAGACAGGACTCACCAAACATCCTTGATCTTTCACACACATTGCGAAGCATCCGGAAAGCATAATCTGCAAAGGAGAGAGAAAGCAAAACAATTAGGAGAATTTGTTTAGAGATTATTAGGATTTACTTCCACATATGCTTAGACGTCCATTACATACACAGTGGTTGTCTTGTTAGGTGGATTTCATCTTTTTATTCGATCTATTTACTTGAATGACATAAGTATGGAAATAATGGCCATTAACTTTGGAAATCAATTTATGAGGATGTGCCTAATTTGCCATCATCTGGTCTCATCAAAATAAGCTTTTGCAAAATAATTTTCTGCTCACCCACACATTAAAAATGACTAAGCGCTTGAGGGTGGAGCACAGAAACACAAAAACAAACACAATTCATCCACTCTACTCCCTCTTCCTTCTTACCCACCCCCACTCTTATAAAAAGTAAGAATTTCATCTGTATTCAAGAGAACAGTAACAGTTTGTGGAGCAACCTGTTGTGCAAAGTAATACAATGGTAACACAACCTACCGTAGCAGGCAAAGCAATCCTTTCGAAACAATCCTTCGAAACGTTCCTTCGAAAGGTTCCCTCAAAACGATACTTTGAAAGAATCCTTCGAAACAATCTTTTGAAGCAATCCTTCAAAACAATCCTCCGAAAAAGTCCTTCGAAACAATCCTTCGAAACAATCCTCCGCAACAATCCCTTGAAACAATCCTTCAAAACGATACTTCGAAAAAATCCTTCGAAACAATCCTTCAAAACAATCCATCGAAACAATCCATCGAAAAAATCCTAGAAAACAATCCTTCGCCACACCCTGTATTGTTAAACAGAAGGATCACTATTTTGCCATCAATATTTAAGTTATGTAAAGAGAAAGAGGGAGGCATGACAGAAATCGTCCAATTGAGAAATGGATCAGATTAATCATCAAAATTCTGTCCTCTCTGGCATGCTTGTTTTGGTAAGCTCTAAATATAACTGGGGACCTCATAAATGTGGTACAGAGCTACCTGAGGAAGATTCAATAAAGAAGTGATCCTGGTAAAACAGGACAAAATATATCAGAAAAAAAATGAAACACTGACAGGTGATTTCCTTTCCCCTAACCACAGCTTAAAATGGATGGTCATAGTGACAATAACTAAGGAGGGATCTGCAGGGCCGTAGTTTGGAAAAAATGGTAGGGGAGGCAAAGTTCTGAGGCGAGCACAAAACATCACCTCCGGGGGGGGCCGTCGGACAGGGGGCAAAGTCTGGGGGGCTCAGACTAAACATCACCAGGAGGGGTGCTGTAAACTCCTCTCAAGCAATTTAAGGCATGTGGTTAGCAAATTGAAATCCCAGAGGAGCTGATTTTGACATTGATTATTTAATTATCGCGTTTTTTAGGCCACTGTGTTTAGATTTCTAGGGGAGGCAGTGCCTCCCTGTCTCCCCTAGAACTACGGGCCTTGGATGTTACCATGGCAAAAAAAATTATTCTCATTTGCTTGAAAACCAAATCACTGAAGGTAACGATTCAGAGAACCATGAGAAATTGGCTCTCAAAAGAAGCAAATGTGTAATAAGTATTACACGATGATTAGTCACTTGATAGAGTGTGGAATATTTGGATACACTCTGTGTTCAGGAGTGTCAAAATATGAATGTGAAGAACTAACAAAAAAACAAGACAGGAACCGACATTATGCAATTGTGAGCAAGTAATCAAACAAAACTTGGGGAAAAGAATTATACCCCAGTTCTATAACATCGATGAACTTCTTGGCAATTGATTGAAAAGGCCATCATCAGCAAACGTTATCCAGCACATAATCAAACGCTACAAATTAGCATCATATGTAGGTTGGCCTTTGATCATGTAACTAAAAGAGTAATTAAGCTCCTTTGATAAAAACAGTAAAAGGTGTTTTTTGCTTATATTTTAATTTTAAATTACGGTACTCTGCTAAAAGTGTGCATTAACTGCTAATAGCCATATGCACAAGTGAGTCAATCATTGAACAAAATAGCTGTGGAAATCCTGTCCTAAATACTTGGAATTTTTATAGGAATAATTTCATAACCACAATGTTGTCGATTTGAGCATAAAATTGACATATTCAACATAAAAATATGTATGCTTGTTTAAATATTGGTGTCATGGGTTTAGGCTTGAATAAACAAAAATTTAATGGCCATTAGGCAAACATGTTTGTCAGTAAACAGAATCAGGATCACAATCGAATCACAGAGTTAAGGAAATAACCTTAGTCTGAGAGCGTATCATCATTTGTTCATGTTGCCATAAGATTTTCTTGTACCCACAGCAGGGGTCATAGTACAACACTGAATCATTGGAACCATAGAGGTGGCCATCTATCGCCCTTCTTCCCATTATGGGAGACTATTGAAAATCACACAAGCAGCACACCCCAACCCTCGCAACATGACCAAGACCGTATGTTTATACATACAGAGTAAGCTGAAGGCATAAAGAGACAGAGGTGCCACTTTAAACTGTACCCGTCCCGAGCAAAAGTACAATTATATGGTAATTTTACCCACCCAAAATCACAGGTGCTATTTATTTTTCCTAGCAATATAAACACCTCTATTTCCCCATCAAATCGATCGGAGAGTATCATCTGCCAAAGTGATCGACTGTCAGTGTTGTTAGCTAATTTTGGATAAATATGCCTTGTAACTTTTGATTTGAAGGAAATAATAACATGGATGTTTACAATACAAACACCTACAGCTCACCAACACCAGGTGTGCATCCCTCCCAGCGATCAGTTAGCAATCATAGTGAAACCATAATTAGATTTCGAGAATTCCTGGATTTATTTGATGAAACTTTGGACCGTGTTGATAACATAGGTATAATGCAGCTGAGCAAAGCAGATTATGAGTAGAAATAGCCATTAGCAAAGACATTTTAATCAAACATTTGATATTAGATAAATCATTGTTGGTGGTTGAGGTTAGATTGGAGATTTTCCACCAGCTCACAGCTTATCGCTCATCAATTACAGAGAAAAGAGGATTAGCCTTTCAATTCTACCAAGGTCTCTATATAACTTTTCTGTCAAAACACTACAACCCCTACAGAATAAGGATGTGTGTACTCATCGCCTGTGTATACTCAGAGCTTGTTTATCCATTTCTGTCAACATCTCTGGCTGATTCTCATCCTGTTTGAGCTGCAGAGATGCTAGATTGAACAGAGTTATGGTAATTCAGCACACAATATTGGCGTATAACATGACATATGGACGATTGGTATTATTTATTTGATGTTCTCTTTGGGCTTAGCCAGGCCTTGGGCTTAGGCAGAGCTAGAACCCGTCCTTGCCCAGAGCCTGTCCTTGGTCAGAGCCTGTCCTTGGCCAGAAGATATCCACGCTAAACATACAGCTGCAGCCTTGAGGTATAGAGAACATAAAAAATCAAGCACTCCAAAATGCCATCAATTCTGACTCGAGGAGATCTTATCATCGGAAGAAGCCTTTCAGCAGAAGCCAAGGTTCTTGGCTATCAGAGGAAGCCAAAAACCTTCAAACAGAAGCCCTTTATAGTAGGATGAGATGGAGTGTAATGTGCCATATAGTTACAATGTCATGTCATGAGATACCTAGGCGCTTGGCACCATCTCCCATGGAGACATTCTGATACAGCCAAAAAAACATTGTCAGTAGACTGACAGGAGACAATGAAAGACCAAATGAAAGGTTAGGAGAGGAAACAAAAATCAAGCAAGTCTTCTTCTTGTTCTGTTGATGCTAACAGTTAGATTAACTTTGATCCAATTTGCCTTGTATTCCGGTCGTTCCCATAGCAGTAGTGAGCCGGTGGTGGCTCAAGCTCTAAATGCAAGTACATTGGATTTTGCTTGATCTCGGTAACAGAGCAAGATGTAGAGTACAGCTGCTGTTTTCAGAAGAACAATCCATTAAAAACCAATTCAGCCGAGCAATGGATTTTTTTTTGAATTGGTATCAGCATGCAGAAGCTATTTCACGATTTGACTTCACCGTCAGAAGTACTGCTTCTTACCCTCTTTATCTTTGCCTCAACCAAAGATAGCCTCAACACCACAAAAGACAAAACCCAAATATCTACTCGACAACTAAAGAATCTATGCCTACACCCATGATAACTCTCAAACATCAGACACAACTGGAAGTACTAGGCTATCTTGAGAACATGCAACCTGACAAGAATCAACCCCGTAACCTGTATATGTAACACAACATAACTCAAAAACCTGAAGTAAAACACCTTCCCAAATATTCAACCCAAGACTCAATAACTTACCCAGAATCCACTCCAGATGTGTACGGTGTATACTAGCCATGCCCACAGTTTATCCTCAGTTTTCATATCGGCCCAGCCATACTTGTTGAGCACATCACTGGCCTGCCATATCCCTTCTTGAGTAGTGGAGCGGTTTTGAGGAAAGAAGAAGAAGGTCATGATGAGCCATGCCGCTCCAGTGGCAAAGAGTAGGAGTCCAATAATCATATGAAAGAATCCGACCAAGAGGTATGGTCGCCTTGTCAGAGCATGACCCATATTTCTGTCGTGGTAGAGTGTGAAGTGTTAGAAGCTCTCAGTTGTATTGAAGTGTGCTTTGAATACCAGATGCCTGCCCTAGATTATATTGAGTCAGTAGCTTCTAGTAGCGTATTTCACCTTACCTTTATTCAACCTAACCTTTTAAAAACCGTACAACAAATGACTAAGCAACAAGGAACTCGCAATACATCTCATTTACGGTTGAAGGTTGATAAATAGCCTTTTCTTATCAATTCATGCATGGCATTATATACTATATATACTATATACTACACCTAATGAATAAAACGTGTGCACACTCCGTTTTTACAGTATTTTGGTTGGATTTCAAGGCTATAAATAAACCATTCATCATTCTACTGAGTAAATTATACAGTCAAGTACTAGTCATGTGCTCACAGACGCGCTACCAGCAAAATAATAACAACCATGAGGCTGATAAATACATCATGACTGCACGCTAATTCAGCCTCTAATTAAAACCAGCTCTAGAAGGAATAATTGACTAAGCTTCTATTACATGCGTAAATTATGTAATGACACTACCCAGAATGAGGGCATTGTAGAGGCTGTAATGTTGACTGCTGCCCTAGGAGCAAAACAGGATAGACTGAATCACAAAAACTGCTACAAATTAGGATGTTCTACATATATTTGTGCTGCGTTGATGAGGGGGGGGGGGATGGGGACATGTCCCTTGCTTAGACATAGTATTGAGTCATGGACAGTTGTTTTCAATTACGAGCCTCACATCCTATCCGGTCATGACACATGCACTGAACAGGAAATAGGGGGAATAAAATATGAACTGTAATTTAGGTGAAGAGGAAGTTTAAAATGATCTAATTAGCAGATGCATTACTTTAATCTCTCAACTATTGAGAACTTACTCATTAGAAATTTCATAAACCTTTTAGTACAATACTATTACTAGGATGTTTATTTGCCCGAACTTATAGCACAAGTATAACTTGGGGCCGTCGGAGGCAAGAGTCAAGGTCTCAGGCTAAACACAAGGTATTGCAGTTGAAATTCACTTGTAATACCATAGCTTTACTAGTGGTCTCACATTCAATACTAATTCCATCAGCAGCAAACTAGCATGATCGGTTATCAGAACCACAATTTGAATACACAACTATTTTAAGGTCGGTATTTGCAGAGTGCTTGCTGTGAAAATACTGCGTAAGAATCTGCTAGAATTAGCTAGTTATCTCATAAGCGCAGACACTAGACATATCTAACAGTTGTTATAGATAAGAGGTAGTGGAATAGTTACACAGGAGTTAACTAGTGGGAGATGATTCCGACTTTTTCATTTATCCAAGGCAAGGAAAAAACCTTTCACTCCTTCTGCAAGCTTCTCGGTCCGTGACTGAAAGGAAACTACAACCAACTTTGACTAAGGAGATACCTCACGTTTAGTGCCAATTTTAGCTGTTTTCGTGAGGGTCTTTGTCAGGACCATTTTCCCAAATTAACGGGATTACCATCTTGGGCCAATGAACTAGCTCTACTCTTTGGTAGTCACTTTACCAAACAAAAACGTGAATCAAAGCACAACTGATCGAGGACAAGGACATCTCATTGTTTGGGTTTTGACTGTATCATGATATAGGTATAAAAATTAATAGTTATCATTAACTTAGAAACTGTTGTAACATGTTAACTGAGTTTATTCGTAAATAAGAAACAAGAGTAGGAATTTGAGATTTTGGTCCATATGAGAAATATTCTGACTGATTTGGCAAACTGACAGATTCAGAAAACCAAACTCAGTCTCACAATAAAAGCAAAACAATATAATCCACTGAGATGAAAACCTAAGTTGCAAAAATAGACTAGAAAAGTAACTATGTCTCTCGTCCCAATTATGTATAATGAAAGGGTTAGAAACAAATGTAGTTGAGGATGAAAGTTAAGAATGTCTCCGCAATAAAACGAAATCGTTTTATATTATTAGGCCACCTCACAACAATCTAAGAGTAAATTTTTGCCTCGGTGATTGAAGCAAAAATTTGGCATTGTTATGAGCTGTCAAAAGTGTAATGATGTGTGCCATCGTTTTGGAGTGAAGCTTGCAACAGAAAAAAATGAAGCCAAACACTATCAATGAAACCCAAAATATATCCATGACAATTAATGGAAAGAAAATGTCACTAAAGCTTTATTATTTTATATCTCATGTCAAACTTGACTAGAATTTAGAATAATTGCATTTTGATGAGAGACAAGACGCATTCATTTTTCTGCAGATCTATGAAATTTAAGTAGATTGTCACGAAATCGACAGAGCTGCGACAAGGCGGCATACACGTGGTCAGAATATTTGAAACTTTAACACCGTAAACACCACAACGAATTTCCAAGTGTCACCCTAAACAGAATAACATTTTAGCGTTCATATCACGCATATCAGAGAATTGTTATGGTTTCATCAGGTCAACATTTCACCCAGGGGCACGGGTAGGTCGTGTGATTGGAATCTATAAATCATTCCTGTGCATAAATTAACATTGTGTGGGCAGACCATCAAGGCTTAGTTTGGAGTGTTTATCACCATCATGGCTTAGTTTTGAGATGGCCTTCAGGCTTAGAACCTCCAGTAAAGGTGGAAAATTGCGGAATATCCAGTAATAACTGGGCATTTATGAAAGAGGTCAACTGATCAAAGTCTGTATCCTTACTGTCTCTCACCAACACGATGGGTTTTACTGCAAGCAAAATCTTTTAAAACTAGCCGAATCTAGAGATAATTAGCTGTCACAGCCTTTAATTAAGCAAGGGAGTTACGGAACAGATTGTGTAACCCAAAGATTACAACGCCTTAGATTTAATTTGCTGTTTAAACAACCCTAGCTATAGTTTGTTCTTTGGTAGGTTCAGGGAGGTTAAGAATTGAAGTAATACCTGATTGTGCAATATTTCTCATTTGTCAATTAGCATAGCTGCATTGAGACGATATACATGTAGTCCCTGAAGATGAACAGTCACATCCAGCTTACCATCTAAATACTATATTCTTCTTTTGATTGACTGGCTGAAGGATGCAGCGTGGATTCTATATACTGTACATGAACCTTGTGTTTTCTCTGGCAGCTTGTAGGACAGTATCGACAGCACAATTCCTGAGTCTGGCCACTTCGACAGCCACAGTAATAGCCATACCGGGGTGACTATGTGGTACTCTATCCCGGGGTACCTATAAAGATTTAACATTGCGTTATAATTCTGAATGCTGATGAATTGAATTTAATTGCTTGAAAACAGATTTAATGCATTCTCTGGACTGACCGATAGAGAGGCACTGTTGGGAAGTTGCTAGATGTAGTTAACTTAAAATATAAACAGTCTTTCAAGCTCAAGCTCCGCCTCGATACTCATAACATGAAAATGACAAATTTTCTGTTGAACTTTAGAAACTATAACTGAGCTATATCATGTACATGAATGAATGAATGAATGAATGTCCATCTCACACAACTTGATGTCTAATGAGGGGATGAGATTAGTATTATCTGCTCGTTGATTTAAAGGAAAAAACTCTGAAGACATAGACCTGAAATTTTTCTAATCTGTTTGTTTAGGCAGGGAGTTTAAAAAAACCTTTCTGGTTCAGGCAAAGAGTTTTCCCATCTATTTATTTGGGGGATAATCATTAAAGTTGTAGATGGAGCATTGCCCACGGTCTCAAACAACACAACACACGAGACCATATAAGACCCGAAAGTAACCTTACCCCTCTTGGTATGAAGTAGGGACAGTCAGTTTCCAGCAGTAGTCTATCTAGGCAGACATTTCTGGCGACACCATGAGTAGGTCGGGCTGTCGGGAATGTTACCAGAGGTGTCAGACCAATCATGAGGTTCTTATATCTACCAAACCATCTACAGGCAGTTTGCCAGTCCTCTGTGAAACAGTGTCTGTGTATCTTATGGTCCACTGGTACATGCTGTAAAACACATTGAAGTGTGACAGCATATACTGAGTGAGCTCTGTGTGCCAATTGACTTTAATGCCAAGCATGTTACAGTTAGACAAGCTTACAGTGTTCTATGATTATCGCTGGCAGTGACATACCCCCATTACATTTATTCATAATAATTTAAATCTGAATTCATAAAATTTAACGATCACATAAAACCAAAGGCTAACCTCCTCCATAATATCCCAGCAGTCTTGCTCAGCGTCTCTGCAGTGTATGACTAGAGGTAGCCTGTGTTCTACTGCTATCTTAATCTGAGCTATGAACGCCTCCTTCTGCTTCTCCTTATAAGATTCCTGTCTGAAAGTGATAACAAAAAATATACTGTGACACATTGGTTCTATCACATGGAAATATTGGAGACTCCTGCATCAGAATGTCTCCCAAGTAACTGGGGATAAGCTATGTACAATTACAATGATATGACTTCAGAACAACCGTAGACGTCAGATATATCTGGGTTAGTTGGAGCTTCAAATGTTCATATGCAAGCAATTTTCATATCCCCGAAAAATCTGTATCATGTCAATGTAATGTACAAAGCAGTTAGCATGACTATGAGCAAGGGACAGACAACTCCAAATTGTCTAATCTATAACAATCTTCAATATGTTTGTGTCCTCAGCTGGGACTTAGCCAGTCCACTTACCCTTTAGAGTAATCCAGTCCTATCTCCCCTACTGCCATAACCTTATTGTGTTTAAGAGCTTCTCTCATTCTGTATTCAGCCAGAGGACTCCAGTGTGGTACAGACTTAGGGTGACAGCCGAACGACCCCCAGATATTATCTTCTTCAAGAAGTTTCTTCCATCTCCACTCTGGTAACAACAGAACAATTTTTTGTTTTGTTTATAGGAAAAGTTTCTACATTTAAAGACACATGAAACCACAAGGCTCAAAGCCCAATTCCAAACCAACGTGTCCGCTGATTCATGTAGGGGTTCCCTATCAGGACAAAACTCACCAAGCAAACCAGGCAAAGCTGCATGCCAAGGGGTGCCCTGCAATTATATTACACCCAGAGCCTGTCTGCTGTCCCAATATTGAACTGAGAGAAAACGCTAACTGACAAAAGACATTCCAAAAGCATTCATATTTAACAATGACTGTTTCTAGGTGTCATTCTTCGCGTTTTAATGCAGTTGCTCACAATACTTCACAACTTTACAAACCTTGATTCCAGAATACAGGATCACAGAATATGGCCAGACATCCGGCAAAGTTAGGAGGCGTGGTCTGTGTGGCGATCTTATCTCCTCCAGAGTACATGTACGAGTGGAGAGAGCCGGCGTGATTCTTACGCTTAAACAGGAAGTCTAAGTGACAGTGACTGTCAATAAATGTGACATCGCTAACAAAGTACTTTTCCTTATACTGTGATATCCATTCGCTGAAATACAATGAGAGATATGTCTAGTATTACAAGTATACAGCCTTGTATTATAACTATGAATGAATCGTTGGTTTATATAGTCTATCCTGTTGAACTTTGTTTGATCGTATCTTGTCAAATAAAAGCTAGATGGATCAAGGAAAACATAGATGTATTAGGGGGCTATATGCATTATTTAACATTAAGCAACATAGAGTAAAATACCACAGTAAAACTGCAAACTGTTGAGCAATGGTTGTTTGATGGCCGAGTCACCCAAAACTCACACTCTCCACCTCAATATCTAACCCATCACTCTATCAAGCTCTATAATTGGCAAAAATCAGTTATAACTGTGTAAAGAGACCTTACCTGTCATCATACACGTCTGACTTTGAATTCCAGCTTCTGTTTTCCCCAAACGATCTATTAGGACTGTCATCTTTACCGGGCAGGTATAATCCTCGTGTAAACTTAGGAGATCCTGTCACAGTACTACCTGATGAAGTGTTTCCAGGTAAGCTCCATCTATAGAAACAAGATAATGATCCCTTAAATGACTAATTGTAACCGAAAATATTGGCAAAAAAAGGACTGCAGTGTATTCTGGAGTTGTCCTTACTTACAGAAATACAGGGAAGGCAACTCCCAAACAAGTGACATGTTTTTTATGCTATATCAAGGGTTATAACTAGTACACATTTTTGTTGTATGCCACATAGAGCCACTTTAAAATAAGTTGTTCGACTTATATTTCAGATTGCTCCTCAAGTCTGCAAACTAGTATAATATAATGTAGATAGACACACTCTCCTTACCTGGGTTTACACTGCTTATCGGCCAGCCTAGAAGGGCTATCACTATCTCCCTGACTATTTGCACCTTCTGTTTTTCGACTGGCTGGTTTAGTGGCAGTGTTCATTACTGGCATAGATATATCATGTAACTTTTGTCTTGGTGCTAGAGCTGAAATAAAGATTACAAGTCATAACATTACTTTTGTTTTATGTTTGTAGCCCATGTAAGTCACAGCCAGCCCTTCAAACCGCAGGGCTGTTGAATGTGCTAGCTGCAATTTGAAGATTGATTAGGGCTTGGCGATCTATACAGAGTAAAGCATAATCGATTTTTAAAAGCACAATGTAATTTCAATCTAGTTATGATACTTACTGAACCTAATTTTTGGTGTAGCCTTTTGGCGGTAACTGTCATACGATGTGTTGAGATTAGTGCGATTCTCTCCTTCCCACGCCGGACTGTTAGTAGAGCTCTGAAACAGTTAAACATACAATCTACACTACATCATGCTGCCTTAAAAACTAGTAAAAACTAAAAATACAATCAATCACTGGATTTCACTGCGCTGTGATGTGTAGTATGTTCAACAACGATCCATCAATGAAATGTACCTTCTCCTAGTGCCAACAATACCGACATAGTACATACAATACCTTGCTTTAATCAAGACACACAGTAATGTGATTATCAACGCGCTGGCAGCAGAACGTAAAATAAAGTTGTTTTTCACTAGTTTGGGAGAGAGCTGACTGATCTACATGCAGACCAAGATCTAGAGTGGCATCTAGCCTAACTTGACAAGCTTTGCTGAAGGGTTTGTTGTCCCTCCCTCAATCCCCCCCATCGGAAAAGCATGTCAAGAGAGGCCAGAGTGGCATCATATGTTCTGGTGAGTACGGAATTCTGTCATCTCAAATTATGAGTTAAATTTTAGAAGAGGTGAGCATACCTGGTTATTGGCTGCAGTGCTGGGTGTCGTGTTGAGAGATGGCCAAGAACTGTCACACAGATTCTCAACTGCGCTGATATCACCTCCAACACTATCAGAGCTGTCGAGCGCCGCTGGTGTCCTGCTCTATGGATTAATAAGAAAACATTTGTGAAAAATTAAAGGAACTTTAGAGAGCTGAAGTAACTAATTTCACTATAACAAGCTAACATATAGTTCAGAAAATTAGATAATTTAGTGGCATTATTATCATTTCAAAAAGTACTGGACGTAATGTGCGGATACTACGACTGTCATAGTTATATGTTATCATAACATGGTACGGCTTTACAGTAGGATTTGAAACCAAACTGCTAGATGCTAGATGCTGTGTAATATGCATCTAAATCTGACCTCTACCAACTGTTTCTCACAGTTGTATTTTTCTTTGGTCATCCAATAAAATTCTTAGTGTAATCAATTAAATCTTCACAGTAAGCATGGTAACCATTCCCAAACAAGATCGATTTTCTTTTAAGTTTGAGCATCTTCAAGCATAGATTGATTACCTTGTAATACCTTCTCTGCTGTGAAGTAGTGCGGGAGTGAGGCAGTTTGGGTGTTGACTCGTTTGGACTCACATCATTATCAGGCAGCTTGATAGAAAATTCACCATAGTTCTCTGTAGTAGGCTGTGCCCATAACTCAGGAGAAGTAGGGTCCACTGTACGGCTCATTTCAGGAGATGAAGGGTCCACTGTACCGCTGCTAGCAGAAGATGGTGTAGCAGGCTTAACCGGACCAATGAACTTATTTTGTGTGTTCGCTGTTCTAAAGTCACATTTGTCGCCGAGTATTGCTGTACGTTTGTGTGTGGCAGGTAGGTTCTGAGATGGTGTAGAGTTCTGGAAGATTTGATTGTATGTGTCGGGCTGAGATTGGTAAGAGGTTATATTGTTACACTGTGGAGAAGGTTGTGGCTCTGCTGACCAATCTTCCTCGGACGGTTGATGAGGTTGCACGGCTTGCTGTCTTGGCCATTCAGTTTCAGTTTGATTTCTTGGCCATCTATTTCCATTTGATTGAGAGTTTGTCCATTTGTCTGGTTGGTTGAAGTTATTCCAAGCTGATCTATCAATCTTTGTTCTCTTGCTGCCATTTTCATCATCAAAATAGCCTTGGTTCTGAGGACTTTGAGTTTGTTGTTGCCCGTGGCCGGAGTACCCAGAAGCCCACTTTATTGATGGGGGACGTCGAGACCCAAAGTCAGGTTTACGTTTCTCAGGGGTAGATTTAAGTTGTGGAGATTCACTTCGAGTTACAAATTCCTGGCAGTCACCATTGCTGTGCAGTGAAGCCCGTCTTGAGATTTGTGTACTTTGGGGCGTTGAGTGATTGTTAGACACTTGATTTGACCGCGGGTTGTTTTGTTTCTGGGGTTGACTATCAGATGTTTGGTTTGACTGCAGACTGGCTTTCTGGTCTACGGGCTGTGACGGTAGCCCACTCTTATGCTGGAATGTGTTACGTTGATTATAAACTTGACTAAATGATTGATTATTCAGTTGCCTGTTTTGATGGCCATTTTGATTGTGCCTCAGAGGTTCAGCAGGGGTACATGGTCTATCTATAGTTGCAGGCTTACCCATAGGAACTGGTCTGTTGCATGCTGGTCTACCATTTAAAAGAGGCTTGTTGATACCTGGTTGTCGGGTAACTTCTGCAATACTCCGGCGATATATAGCCGATCTGTCGATAGGGGGTGGCGGGCGGGTAGGATCAAATCCGGGTGGTACATCATTAGCCCGAGGTCTTGCTGGTGGAGGCACTCTTTGAGTAATGGGTGGGCTTGTTGGAGTCTCTAGCAGCACTCTACGCTGACTTTGCTTGACTGGCTTTACAGGGCTATCCCACATGACATCTAAGAAGAAGCAGAAAATTAGCACCATGAGTAATATGATGATTTTTGATCAATAGCTGATTGTATTCGGCACAACTTACTAATGTCTCAGGAATGCATTGGAATCAGCGCATAATAACAGAGCACCTTTGAATAATGAGGTTCCTCTCCTGATGACTTCATGCAAAGAATAAAAGTAAATTGGGTTATCTACTCTTGGTGCAACAACTCAAAGATCTTTATTAGTGAGGTTGCAATCCATCCAGGAATGTTAAACTGTACAAGATACAACAACCTCACGGTAATTATAATTGATGTCTTCTCTATCGGGGTGACTGTAACTCCGAATCACATGTCAAAAGAGACCAACAAGGTGAAATGAATATGTGCCGACAATGACACTTGTATGATGCTAACACCCACCAGATTCAGAGATTTCGCTGTATTGTTCTTCTTTGTCCATGTCCTCCGCTTGCGAGCTGCTGTAGAGCTCATTGTGTTGTTCACATTGATCTCTAGAGGAATCATCGACACTACATGAATCTGATACCATCGCTGTGCCATCTTCTGTTGAGTCATCCTCATGTGACGATAAGCCGGACTGTTCACTACCCTGGTACAGGACCAGTGGAGGTCCCTCTTCATCTGCATTAGATTCTGATCCACTTGCTGAAAAAAGAATGAAATGGCCAGTTTTTCTTCTGCTTCAGTCCAATGATTTGGTTGCAGGATGACAGGAAATATGAATTTGTTCATTAATTGTAAAGAAATTGAAAATATAACAACCTGATGGTCCATCCACTAACACCAAAATCACAAATAAAGCAAATCTAGCATTCTCTAAGTCACCCCATCAAAACCGGAAACCGGAAAAAAGCCCATGCTTCATGAAGAATGGTAGATTATGGCTAGAAATTCTGACTATGTGTTACCATTTACCTCAGCAAGTTGCTGTTGAGGATGGAAAATAAAAGAATGCTGATGTCAGTTATGGCAGAAGCGCTCGGACATAAGACTCAACAATTAAAGCGTTAGTGCCAACCATGGTCAAGACAACAACAATGGACTCTTGCAATCACTGGATGCACAACGAAAATACAATAGGACTACTGTTTGGTCACAATCATGGACCATTTTTACTAAGTCCACGGAACTTTGGTACAAAACAAGTTTATGAGAATATATTTGGGGCTCACACAACCCGCTTTGGCTAATCAATACACCAACTACAATTGTAAAAATGTAAAAAGCTGCAATAGCAATGCAAGTATGGAAAGAAGCGATTTGACATCAAGCATCGAGTTGACAAATGGTGGTTTTTCAACTGTTTATGACAAGGCGACATTTAGCGGTACAGCCAAGTGTGCTTAGTTTGTTATTACGTGGATATTCACAAGCACAGGGCCACCAGACAGCTCTTACCTTTTCTAGAAGGAAACCCCTATTGAGAAAATTAGTTTTGACTATGAAACAAGTGGCAAGTGAAACTGAGATAAACATTTAAGCAAATAGGGGACATCAACAATAAAGAACATCTGAAACAAAGAGAATTTTGTAACACACAAATATCCTTTTCATTTCATCTTTGGAACTAAATATAAATAACTTTCTCAAATGGCAACGCAGGGAAATTATTAGCCGCCAAATATTGTTGCAAGAGATACAATCATAGGATCTTGACATAGTGAAGGTTACCTGTAAGCGTAGCATACAACGATTCCTTTTATCTGCAAGTTGCATTTTTGAACAAGGCCAGTTTTCTAGCATCATGGTTTGGAATATAAATGATCCGTTTTGTTTAGTAATGTGAGATACGTGGCCACAGTGTCGACTCTCGACAAACATACCTGCCACATATACGGGAGCGGGTGACTCGATAGCTGGGTACTGGAGGAGTTCTATGTCTGGGGCTTGTTGATAGTAGAGAATAGGTTGTGTACCTTCTCTCTCTAATAATTGAGGGTCACCCTCTTCATCTACTTGATCTGGCTGTATAAAAGTAATAAAACAACCGAGTGAGGTGAAACTTAGCTGTACATTTACAGGTTCTCTCAACATTACGTCAGTTCACACACTCACGCAAGCAGAGTTTACTTGCGGGGTCATTATTGCTGACACCAATGATAACTAAAAGGGTGACAATATTCGTATCTAGAATCGTTGAATTCAGAGGTTAGAATGTGGGCAAAACTGAATATCTGACATATCTTAGTAGAAGTTAGAATCTATCAGTGTAAAATAATTTTCCTCAAAATCCACAGAGGGCCTAACAATCAGAATTGAAATAATTTTTTTTTAAATCCAATAAAATGTGTCTATCTGTAGTTGACAAGGCAATGGAATTCCATCCATTTATTTCAAGGTCATAGAGATATACCAGCGAAATATCATGCACGAAGTGTACGAAAGGCGCAGCTTTGATATCACCTTGCAGTCTGATATTGATATAAACGCTCACCTCATACACATATATAGGCGAGTCAGAGTCACTGTTGATATGATTATAGTACTTATACTCTCCTACCAGATCCTCCTGACTGTAAACCCTCACCAAGTCTGTACTCTTCAACTGTCAAGGTCAATATGTGTATAAGCTTATGTGTAGAGGAGACAACCAAGGGGTCGTAGTGTACGATAACGCCTTAATAGTAAATGTCTACGACAAGGTATGTTTACTATTTAACCCTTGGTCTAACCTTTGTGATTGGAGCTAGTGAGGCCATCTTCCAGAGTTTGGAACTATTGGTTATCTGTGGAGATGGACTTAAGATGCTTTGTCAGGTGATCAATTTTGCAAGTACAAGTGTTAAAACACCTTATATCATTGGAGAAGTCTGAATCAGTTGATATTTAATTTTCTTGACCATTTCCAGGAAAAGAAAACTGCGTTGAAAAAGCAGTGGAGTTGATAGGATGGTGATGTGTTTCTGGTTCATACCTTCATCTAGTAGAAATGTGATAACATACCTTGAGTTTCGGCTTTGGACGATTCATTGTTCTATCCTGACCAGTCCTATAGAACAGTCATTAATGTTTCAGATCTGCTTAATAGTGAAAGAACAATTCACAAAAACTATCCAGAATGAATTAACTCACAAATTCACCGTGATTTTTGGATTGAAAATAGGGACTGTGTTGGGATTTTACTTGCAGCTGTTATGAGAGTATAAGAACTGGTAAAATTTATCAACAAATTGTCGGACGAAAACTGTAGGCCTATTCTCCATGGTACAAAGCATTTTGACTCATGTGCAGTGAGCACTTAACAGTAGATGGGAAGCCTATGAACATGAAATTCTACAACATTGTTTTGCTAGTATCCAGTTCAACGTTTCCAGTCACCTGTATTGAACAAAGCTTGTCAAGACAAGCTAGGTTTCTAGTAGCAAGGTGACATCACTGAGATTGAAAATTACAAATTCCGAGATCCTATGTACCTTTAACTTGCTACCAGAGTATCATGGGCTCCTAGGACTTGCATGCCTTTACTTTGCCAATATCCAGTATCAAACATACTCTACTGGACATTGGCAAAGTACAAGTATGTAAGTCCCAGGGGCCCACTATGCAGGGTATGTCTGCAGGGATGTGGTCTAGGGAAATCAGGGAGAATGGTGTCATCACAGGCCTTCTTGGGCACTCAACCACTAGACTCACACCAATTACATAAGGCCTGTGGGTGACATAACTCAAGTTCATTCTGTTCCGATTGGGCACCTAAGCAAGACGCTGGCAACAGGTGTAGTAAGACATGTGGCAGGTGCTGTGACTGTATGTATGGGGCATATCTTACAGCGCTCAAGTCTCAAGGCCTATACAGTCCTTGTTATGGCTGCTGTAGGAGCCGCATGAGTGCCCACCTGACTCGGAGGAGTTAATCATTACATCAGCTGCCCTGTGAAGTTGTATGATGGTTGGATTGGACTATATACCTTAAAACATGTATTAGGACGCAAGAAGATGGGCTGCACCAATGAAGGAATTCATTGGCTGCACCAACAAGATCGGCTACTCACTGCCCACAGGCCTACATAACGGATTTCTAGTCTAAAGCCTAGTGGGAATCATTAGCCTAGTAGTGATGTATTATTGTTTAGCAGCTATACAAAACCTACACAACATGATGTTTGCATTGGAAATTAGACCTGCTTTTTCAACTAGTAAGGTGTGCAAAGACATGGCACTAACAACACATGTAAGTCCAAGGACATTTGATCAGGCAAATTTCCTTTCGAATTGTAGTGAAGCTGAATGGGCCCCTGGGACTTACATGTCTTTACTTTGCCAATGTCCACTATCAACCACCCAAAAAACACCAAACAGGATAAGACACAAAAAATTTTTTTTTACAGCCTACCTTGAAATCTCTCACACTAACTCACACCTCCTTCCTCTTTCATTTGCTTCAGGTTTGAAAGTTCTAGCACAAACAGAGCTGACTTTATGGGCCAGAGAAAAAAGATGCCTCTACCTTTCTGCCTTTCAGGTTTTTTGTGAATTTTGTAGAGGCATCTTTTTTCTCTGGTCCACAAAGTCAGCTCTGTTTGTGCTAGAACCTTGAAACCTGAAGCAAATGAAAGAGGAAGGAGGTGTGAGTTAGTGTGAGAGATTTCAAGGTAGGTTGTAAAAACAAAATTTTTGTGTCTTACCCTGTTTGGTGTTTTCTGGGTGGTTGATAGTGGACATTGGCAAAGTAAAGACTTGTATGTATGTAAGTCCCAGGGGCCCATGTGAAGCTGATCCTATGTAAATAATGCTATGTAACCAATAAGTACTCCTTGATGTAATCCACTCCACTGGCTTGCAACTCAGGTAACCATGTTTAACAACCTGCTCACACCAACTGATAAATCATATCACTACCTGATTTAAGTGCACACAAGGAGGGAAGAACCACAAGAAATACCAGTTTCAGAAATTTGAATGAAACAACTTTTTCTGCAGAGCATGAGAAATAGTCCGTTTGGATCATCTTTCAGTGCAAGATTTCATGAAATTAATCAGTTCTTCCACTTTACCTGCAACTGCTTAGCCACAACTAGTAAATGTTCAGGCACCCGTCGAGAGTGGACAACTTCTGAGTACAGGCACCGAACTGATGCATCCAATTCTATCCTGATTCAATTTCGATCCCAAAGCATGGCTCAAATTTTAGATTTGTACTGTTGGCATCCAGTCTATTCTTAGGAGCTGGATGAGTTCAGTTACACAACCTGAAGAGGGACTATGAATAGAAAATAAAAAAAAAAGTTCTTTCCAGCAAGTCCCGCTATGCTGGTTTGATTGATTACAAATATTGTTATTTATGCCCCGTGCATAGGAACCTCTCGGGGCATAAATTTACAAACTGAACTAATGAATCAAGTCTTGAAAACTTATCTATGGAAATGGTAGGAACAAGACCTGCACCACCTTTCTTCAGGTTGCTTGTAAATCATATATACTGTACAAAATATACATTTCAAATTTACAGGGCTTTGACTAACGTCTAGGTAGGTAGGACCTCTTTCTTTCATTTCAAGTAATACAGTGACCCTGCGTGACGAGAAATAATTGGAGCATAGAACATTAACCTTGGTCCAGATCAGAAACTATAAATTATCTGCTTTATATGCCTTGTGTGGGAGGAATAGGTAATTAATATCACCATGGAACCGTTGGTTTCTGGATAATCTCCAGATATCCATGGTAACCTGGTTTCCACCGCCTCGGCGCGACGCTAGGGTCTGGCAAGGTAGGTATGGTGGCTTGGTGGTCTAGGGGTATGATTCGCGCTTTGGGTGCGCGAGGCCCCGGGTTCAAATCCCGGTCAAGCCCAATAGCTTTTGGTATGTCGCCCAGTATAAAGGGATGCCTGAATAATAAGGGGATATAGATACAAGGATGCCAGCTCCATCACCTCAGGTTTGAGGGACCAGTTGGATGATGATTTACATGTTGGAGCTTTATGATTTTTTCAGCTCTTTTAGCAGTAGTTGAAGTCAGAAGGATACCCCATCGGTAGCATGGGGTGTTTTGTATAAGGGAGTCCAATTATACCTGGATGCGGTTTCGGAAGTGGGAGTTGTCTATTAACAATTAATGCAAGGATGACTCCCAAATGCTTCGATCCTTTTGAGCAGGGAGTTTCAGACAAACAACCAACTTATGTCCGTTTGATATGCTTTGCAGATTCAGAAAATGCATATATATTATTGCTATTTTGAATATTTGGTTATCTCCAAAGTTCAAATTTTGCATACACAAAATCGTTGCTACATTCTTAATCAACAGCTATGCATGCAAAGCTTTTCTCTGTGTTTTTGTTGAAGACAATGACAACACTAATTTCAACCATGAGAGTTGCAGTTGACAGAAAGCCTACGAGGCTAGGACCAAACGTTGCTAGCTTTCGTCGTACACGGACTGAATATGAACCCACAAAATTAACAGCATCGAGTTTTATTGTGTAATAACTTATAATAACTTAATCTGGATAAAAGCAAATAAAACTGATACTGTTTGAAAGTAGATATTATAAAGCCTGATGGTAGTACCACGTAATATTAACATCTAGAAAGAAGATGCATCGTGTAGGTAGAGGTTTGAGAAGGAGAAGAAGGAATACTACTACTGGAATATGTCTGTTGTACAAAAATAGGACTATTTGATAGTCTGATTTTCTTTTTATCATAAAAAATATATTGAAATGATAAGTTGGTTTTGAAAACTCGAAGGACCATAAGTAACTCAGTTATCATCGCACTCCCCTAAATAGTAATTTAAAAACTTTTCAGACTAATTCATTCTCAATGAGACACCATAAAGAGTGGATGGAAACTAGTCCAAACAGTGAGAAAATGTACAGCGCCCAACTGGGCTAGACTACTAGGATTGTTTAGGATTATGCTGGTCTAATCAGCACTTCATAGTTACCAGCTAGAAAAAACGAATCCATCAGTGTATTCCATACAAACCTATATACACCCTGTGAATGATTTGTGATACCATTGCAATAAGTGAAAATAAAACATATAGAAAATGGCTTCTTATCGTGGGATAAACTTCATTTTAAATCGCTCTTCTGGAATCCAGACGAACATTCTTTTGCCTTTTTCTGAAGGCACTTTGTCCTGACCGAGCTCAAGTTTAAATTTCTGTAGGGTCCCAACCATTATTAAGAATATTTCATGACGGGCTAGAGCTTCTCCAAGACATTTCCTTTTACCTGAAGTAGAGAAAATAATTATATTATTGAATGGTGAAGGTGGGGAGTGAGGTGAGCATTAGAAATGTGTTGGCTCTGATCTGATTAACTTTTGATTGGGAGAAAGAGTCAATCCAAGGACGCAGAATGTACCTATTGAGTCAATGTGAATGTGAAACTAATTCGTTTTCACATTCACTATATTTCAGGAAAGTACCGTATGACCTTGTATTGGCTCTCTCCTTCCACCAGCCAATCAGAGCAAAGAATTTACACAGTGAGAACAAGCATCATGCTTGGCTTCTTGTATTTTATAATTGAATTGTGTTCCCTTTTGCGTCAGTAAGATAACTCACACTCTCTGAAAATCAATTATTGCAACTGGCTACATTACCACAATTGCGATTAGAATTTGTTGCCGAAAAACAAACTATTTGGTTTTTCGGCCAAACCCCCTCATTCCCATCAACATACCTGCACTGAAGACAGGGAAATATTTTGGGTCAGGGCTGCAAAAATTTCCCTCTTCATCCAGGAATCTATCAGCTCTAAATTCTTCTGGTTTCGGGTAGACTTCAGGATCGTGCAGTGGACCCCACACATTGGCGTATACTGATGTACCTGTCAATAATGGAAACATAAAATGGTGATTCGTTGTAGAGAAGATAATGTAATTATCCTCATCTCAAAGGTATACCTCATTTACTTCGGTTATCCACATTTAAATACAGCCACACTACTACACTAAGATCAAACTACCTCGTCGCGGTAACTGCGATCAGAAAATAATAAATGAATGAATATAATATTTCTTTACCTTTTGGGATTGTCTGCCCTCTGATTTGGATATCCTCTGATGCGACATGAAGAAGTGTACCGAGTGCAATTCCTATCCTTAACAATTCTGTCATCGTGGATCGTGAATATGGCATGTTCAGTCTGTCTGCAAACTCAATCTGTCTCTCACCTGCACAACATAAAAAAATGATTAAACATCAAGGATAGTTAGCGTGATGACTTTTTGTAGACAACTGACCGAAAGATGGCCGGTCTATGATATTATATTCACATTAGCAACTTTCCCACCATAATTTTCTGACCTTGAGTGGAAGAATGCAAATTTGATTGAGTCATCATCTTCAAGCTTACATTCTTTGATCACAGTCGATTGTCACACTTAGCTCAATAATTTTGCAGGTTCAAGGACAAGCAGTTCGCTTGATGCCATAAATTTTAGCAGACAAGTGCCAGAAATACATATACTGCATTCAATTCATGCATCAATTGCCATCTACCATGCTTTGTTAGCCCATCAACCAAGGACATGGCAACTGTCTCACCAAAGACTTTTAGGGCACTTCTTGTGTAGGGATAACCTACTAAAGCTAATGGCACTTACCAACATTCTGTTTGATTTCTTGATAGATTCTCTCTTGTACTTCTGGATATAGAACCATGTATAGAAAAGCCCAGTAGATCTGGCTGCCTGATGTATCAGTCCCTGACAGGTAGAGTGACATCACTGATGTTATGAGATTCAAATCTAAAACAGAAATCAGTAAAACACAAATAAAGGCTGAATCATAGATTCGGATATGTTTGGTAATTGCTAGTGATTAAAATGGTGGGACTGACTCCCAGGCCTATGGGAAACTCCATTATATTGATCATCTGCCTGATCAACATGTTTACAATTTACTTATCCATGACATAATGCATTGTCTTCTAATTTAAACTTTTGCTATTTATGTGTTATATCGTATCTATTTTATATATTTAGAAATGACCATACTCATTATTTTATTAAATTTTCGAATCTCTCAACATTTCGCAATAGGTGAACCAACCCACAAGACAGGCTGGTTATTTAAATGCCACCACAAGTGTCTGCCTGTAATGACGCATCGCAGATAAACAAACGGATTATCGAAATTCAAAAATCCAAAACTTCAAATAATTGAGCTAAAAATTAAGATGAATTTCACAAAACTACCTTGTTCATGAATTTGTTTTTATTTCGAAAGCGGGTATAAGATTGACCTTGACTAAAATGTTGTGATACTTAAAATTTTACTGAACCAAAGGAGGATATGTCATGGATTGATTCGTCAAGATGCTAGGTTCAGTCTAATAAAATTGATATCAATCTTTCTTTCTACCCGATGCACTCTGCAGGGCGTTACGGTGGGTTACTTCTTTTTCTCAACCACCCACCATACCACACAAAGAGACAAATAGCTTGTTGCTGGAATGGATCTCTATTTTTAAATTTTGCAACAGTTTTGTCTCGTCATTCTTGTTCTGTATGAATTTATCCTGCGAAATACAACCTAAAGGATACCAGTATTGTGGAAGCTTGTGACCTATATAGCCCATCTTGACCAACTTTGTTTGTGTAGGGGGAGGGGGTCCTCCCACCTACAGACTGGTTGCGACCGTGCTTACCTGTAAACTGAGTGTTTTGATCACATGATCTCCTGTCCATCTCCACAAGGTAAGACTCGATGTAGTCTTTGGGCTCATAATAGTTGATATTCTTCCGATGTTCAGCTATTTGATCTTTAGCGAATTTAAGACCAGCCGCGTGTCTTCTTGTTGCTTCTTTAAAGCCGGTTATATCACCTGGAAGTTTCTGAAAATGTTTTGAAAATTAATTATATTTTTAGAACAGTGCAACAATATTGCTCATGCTTTTGGTGTTAGCCTGTCCTCTGCAATTTTGAAGGCAAGATGTTCTTACAGATCCATTGTAGAGAGAAAAACCGATTGAATGAAGACGGTTTTCAATCCATTTTTTATATCCATTGTCCAAAGTCCTAAAATATTAAAGCTATTATTTCATATATATCTTCAATTTTGAATAAAATTTAGTTGAAACAGAAACAGAATTTGCAGCATATCACAGTCATCTAATTTTGAGAGTTTTCATCGTGAAACATGGTAATACACGCCATCTATATCGCATAACGCATAACATGATTTCAATTCCATTCAAACAATAGAAAGAAAAACTTCAGTCTCATAATGAATTTTTATGATTTTGCATTTGATAAACGATTATACGGACAAATGCATATAATGAACTAAGAATAAACTTTTTTGAGTTTAATTTAAAATTTTTGCAATTTTAATGCACCTTAAGTGTACATACGATGTACTTTTAATGCCTCTTTCAAGGTATTTATAATGTATTTTTAATGCACCATACTGTATTATACATCCATGTCTCATAAGCTTACCCCACAGACCTGATAAAAATTTTTTTATTACTTTAATTATTATTGTAAGTCTATTGCTTACCCTGAGTATAGGCATGTATTTAGTTTTCTCAAAGATATCCCTGAATTCTGTGATTTGTAGGTTAGCCAGATGTTCGTCAGAGTAGTTACATCGCTGCCCGAATACTATAGATGTAATGATATTGTTCACTCCTTGAGTTAACTGTTCTTTGATATCGAAAGGTTTCTCATTTGTTTCTTTCAGAACTTGGAGGAAGAATTTCAGCTCTTCTTGGATCACTTCATCAATTCCTCTACTTCCTGTAAAAAAAAAGAAAAATTATTTTTAAAAGATTGTCAAGAGATAAGACTTTTTAAAGTTTAAAAAATATAAAGGATAGTTTCACGTCTATAATTGTACTTTATTGTTAATAAAGGAAAAACGTCTTTGAATGAAATCACAAACATTATGAGATCAACAGCTCTGGAATAATTGTATCTGAAATCCCAAAAATTACACATATTGGTATTTGTAAAGACTAAAGAGGCATTGATTTATATTTGAAGGAATGAAATGAGATTAAGTCCTGAGAACCAAGTCATAGACAAATAGACATAGACACTTTGCAGGGAATTATCCAGTTAGCATGTGATAAGACATATCCTGAGCCGCCTAGAGAAAAACCAGGTTTCATTCATGATTTCAGTTACAACTGTTGCCAATAATTGTGTAACCTCGCAGGGTGTTCAACCCTTTCTGATCCGAGTCAAATGATATCAAGAAGTGACCGGCCATCGATGTGATGTAATTTGTAGAATTCAATCATCAGTAATCGGTCAATCACACCGTGGATCTCACGATATCTAATCTATTACGCAATGCCAGTTACAAATTTCAAGGGTAAGATTTCTCTCAATGATTGACCAGATGAATCGAGGACACATGGAGTAGAGTTATGCCACGTTTATCAGGTGCCATGTTGCAGAGGCAAACATAAGGTTACATAACAGTGGTCAACTTATCTGGA
Organism: Membranipora membranacea; assembly: GCA_914767715.1. NCBI lineage: Eukaryota > Metazoa > Bryozoa > Gymnolaemata > Cheilostomatida > Membraniporidae > Membranipora > Membranipora membranacea. Next base: position 9,744,828 of record OU612073.1, on the reverse strand, counting down.
TTAAACTAGCAACTGTTGGCTACCATCCAAAGTGACCCGCTCCCTAATAAGGATGGATTACAACATTGGAGAAATAGTTGGCACTGTCTCCAAAATCTAAATTCTGAGAACAAATGTTCTTGCTCTAGAATTTTCTGCTGCTAATAATGTCCGGGTAAAATTTTCTTTTCGCTTTTGCTTTCGGGCCTCACGTTGACATTTCTCTGGGTAAACTTTTTTGTTGCAATCTTACATTTTGGTTTGAGAGATCCAGTGATCCAGGATCCTTCAATTGAGATGGGATGTTGGACAGCCAATCGCTTCAAAACCCCAATTTGAGATGAGTTACTTTAAGAATTCTTGGAAAGTTTGTTTTGAGTAACATTTGTCGCCAGGTGTAGATACTTGCCAATGGGCATCATGGCACTTTGACATAATAAACCTGCATTTGAGGTAACCATCTATCTGTGTAGTTTGATGAATCATGAGTATGATTGATAACTTACCCACACCACGTTCTTTGAAGACAGAGCAGGCGTGTTTTCTCAGATCCTTCCACCGACCATTCTTCTCATGCACCAGACCATAGCCTTAAAAAAACACGAGCAAAATGAAGTATGATTTGTGGTTAGTAAAACTCCCACAATGCATCACTTAGAAGAGCAGATAACTAGCAAAAAATCATGAAGGAAACAAATAAAGATACTACTGCGGATAGTGGTACAGTTAGAACCTTTATACCAGGGGTGCCCAACCTTTTCTCTCACATGAGCCATTTAAAAAATCAATCAAACCAAATGAGCTGACCACGTTGTGTCACGTGTAGACAACATGGAAACAGTCAGTGATATATATGTATCATATTCATTCATGTATAAGCGCTGGCAAAAATACCAATGCATAGTCAAGTCATTGTGTGAGATTATGCGCGCAGCGCGAAAAAAACGTTGAGGCAATGTTTGGTCATATGAGGCGCCCTGGAGTTTTGTAAGCAGTTTAAGCATTTTGCAAATTTTTATAAGCATTTTGGAAAATTTAGGCTGGCAAGTCTGCAAGAAGACAACTCTACACACATATGTACAATGCAGGCACCCAGTACAATGAACTTGTATACACTATACATACATTTAATGTACATTGTACATGCATGAATTGAATGCATGAAATTCGCGCCAAAAAGCGCGTGAAATTTGCAAATATTAAAATGAGCCACCCAAAAAGCCAAAATGAGCCGAGGTGGCTCATGAGCCATAGGTTGGGCACCCCTGCTTTATACCATATATTCATTCATATATATATATATATATATACATTATATTCACAGACCAATGTGTCATGACAAATGACGCCGTGTGAAAAGAAGGAATGGTATTAAAAAGATTTTAAAAAAAAGCAGTTTATCATAGAATGCTGCCCGACCAACTTTCTGAGACAACTTTCTGAGACGTTGGCATACCTCCTGTTGCTGGGTTGTGCATAGACATCGGCCTGTCGCTGAGAAAAGCAGAGTTTTTGACGAATCCTTCGTGGATTGCCTCGGCTGTGTTCAAAACCACTAACTTTCCTTCATTGATATCTAACGTTATCAGGTCTCCATATTTGTGTCTCAAATCTACAACAAATCAAATTTCAGATTGTTACTTTGACACGTAATTTCATAAGTTTGCACACATTCAATCCGTAGAATGCAGAGACACAGAGGACATATTATACGAATACTCCTTGCAGAAATTACTTTCAGGATAGTTTTAAATGTTTGCTTGGGAAAATTAACTGGCTCCCCATTATTGAGATTATTGAAATTATTGGAATTATTGGAATTATTGGAATTATTGGAATTATTGGAATTATTGGAATTATTGATATTATTGAAATTATTGAAATTAATGAAATAACAGTATTGCGGTTAAAATGTAAATAGAGTAAGTCTGAACCTATGAATTTAATATCTCTTTCTAAATCAGTATCGATGCAAAGTTCAGACGACTTATTGCTGTCGCTGAGTTTTCCTTTTTTATAAAAAAACTTTTATTTTTATCACGTTGTGCAACAGATTTGCTGGACCATGCTGTGATGGCAGGCCAGCTGACTGACCGTGTTTGTTTATCAAAATCAGCTGATCCAGTCATTCTATGAAATGACTGGTGGGACGACTGCATGCTCTCCAGTAGCGAGGACTGAGGACTTTGGCGGGCCATAAAGATCAATTTCATCATTATTTAACCAGGCAATGTTTATTTTATGTGTAATAAGCTAATAAGCTTATAAATGTACATTTTTGGTCGTCTGAGTGTCAAATTATAAAACAAGGGTATACCAAACTATGTTTTTAAACATAACTTTGTATGCTCACAAACTATTTATCTAGTCACAAAGACCCGGTGATGCAAATGTCCCCAAAAAATGAACTGTGAACCATTTATGTTGATAAACCGGCCGGCTTGACCCTAGATAGATGCAAATTAAAATGGTAGACAGATTAACAAAGAAGCATCAGGAACATGAGGGTCATCATGTCAGCACCAGCTGAACCAGCTGTGAATCTAACAAAGGCTAAAAATAGACGGCCACATTACCCCATACTTTTAGGTTTAATCTCTACACCACCAATATCATATTCTGTTGATGGCCATTTGTGCAGATTGTCTGATCTTTTAATGCCCTATCGTTTATGGTTATGAAATTGTTGGTAAAAATTTGGTGCCTGCCAGAAAAGTGATAAGTTTAGATGAATCCCAGACTGACACTTGTCTGTCAGCTGATGGTATTGAAGGGAAGTTGGCAGGTAGAGAGTGTTCCACAGCAGGTCATGCGATCAAAAATGTGAGAGAATCACGAAACGTCTCAAGCAAAGGAAGCAGATGGACATCTTCTTTACAAAGTAAATAAGAAATGCTCCAATGCGTCTCCGTGAAAAATAGTTGCAGCATCTCAGTAAGAGGATATAGATTGTCGTACCATGAGCATACTTTGTACCTATATTAAGATTCATTGCACTTTTTAATTCCCCTTTTGTGTTCTCAAGAAAAGACTGTTCCGTTAATAAGCTGCAATGAATATGAAATAATGTGCACTTCTATTGTGTAAATTTCAAAATAGCCTGCGGAAGGATGGAGTTTTTTTGTGTGTTGAGGCAGAAGACTGCAAAGACAGGTCAGACACTGGTCAATTGTAAAAAAAATGTGTTCAGTTTGAGTGACAAAAAATATTGATGACTGCGGTGGAATGTTCGCTATCTTAGCGGTGGCGCCGCACTTTTGTCGTCGCCTAATGGTTGCCTGGCGGACAACCTTCCCGATCAAATGTACTTGTTCAGAGCACATGAGGCAATAGTTACTTTGCATTGGATTAAAGTGCCTTTTCCAAGCAAAGTACACAAGAACAGGAGTTCAATTTCCTCTCTCCACCGCCAGTTGACACTTGGTAACGTAAACACCTACGTCATAGAATTTTGACTTTGATCTGTGACCTCATGGTCTAAGATCTATTGAGATGGAAGGTGACATCATGGTGTATCAAAAACCCTAAAGTCCTCTGCAGACCAGCTAAAACCTGAGCTAGTAAAGATAAAAGAGAGGTCGAAAGTCTCGCTCTGCTCATTATGTCTTGATTACGTCCCCTAGCACTTAACCTCGCCTACAAGGCTTATGGTGGTAATATCAATAAGATCACTACTTTTGTAATAGACTTACCAAAAAGTCGTTTGAAGACATTTCCAGAGGTGTAGAACCATAAAGAATGTCCAATAAACGGGAGGGGGAGAGGTCCGGGCGGATACATAGACCTGTCCCATACCGGCCAGTGAGAGAGAACATACAGGCATAGAGCGACCATAAGTAGCAAGCTAGTCAATGGTGTGATCAGGCTCAACAAGTAATTAATTACTATCCCTGTAAAAAAATGGATAATTTATTTCGTATGCAGAGTGCTAGGGATCTTATCTGAAAGATATTATGTACAACACTTTTCTGACTAATGATTTTGCTCGTAACATTGATGTTAATATTAACAGAAATAACAAAATATTGTAACCAAATGACATTTTACAGTGTAATCGATATAAATTTAACTGGTGGTTAAAATCTTTTCTAGTTACCATTTTGTGTAATTTTTTCCAGACAGATTTTGGCTGGTTCTGCCAAAAACGTTCCAGGTGTGTGAATGAATGCTTGCCACAAATGTGCTGAGAATCTTTGCAAACTTAGACGATCTATGGGCGGGTGAGTGCAAACAGATTCCAAGAAAACATTGTAAATATGTTTTTACACCGAGTGCAATTGCATTAACGGTAAGATCAAATAACAAATACCTGGTAACACTTATATACATTAACTTACCCATAATATTGTTGACAGAAGCTGGAGAGAAATGATTTTGGCAGCAAATAGGTGTTATTAAGATAACCACGATGCCGCAAGCAATTTCAAGAACAGTAAGCACCAACTCTGAGTATGCCTAATAGAACTTAGCTAAGGAATCCTTGCTGCTTTATAAACCGCAGTCCGGAAAAATGTGATCTAATGGTTGAGCAGTGGTCACCTATTCCGACAAGGCTGCTAGCACGTAGTATATGAGCTACAAGGGTATGCGCTGTCCCTTTTTGCTTGCGAACTGGCTTGCATAAACTCTAGCTGCCAGAACAAATATTTGCAAAAATTTTCACTTTGCTTATGATGCCAAAATTTGTAGGAGATTCACTGTCATTATGCCATGGTAATTGCGGTATAGCTTTATTTATATACGTTAATAAGTCAACTTTCTTGTCTGATAGCCTTAGTACCAATAATTCTTGACATGCCAATCATCATTTTCATTGGGCGGTCTGACCTGGATTTCGTGCTGTAGTTTTGAGGTTATTTCATCTAATCTCAATACTATCTATGAAACCTGGGGTTTACATAACTTTAAATAAACTGATGTAGGTAGCATCATTTGTTTGGAGGGGAAATAATTTATCGATTCATTTGCCAAGCACATTGTGCCCTCATCATAGCTTTGCTATTTTTGCTGTCTTGTTAATTAAACTTGAATGAGATTTTTGGCAATTTATAACTGAAGCTCATGATGATTTAACTTATAAACTATAATATCAATACTAGTGGCTAGACAGCACATAGTAACCTACGCTGATGACCCACAGCGCCATCTGTTGAGAAATTTCAAGGCAGCGTACTTGTAAAACCTTGACATAAAAAACTGCAGTGATATTGAAGTTGTAGTTCAAGGTCTGACCTTCATAAGATCTCGATCAGAATCTAGTATATACACACGCTTGGCAATAAATCTTGCTGTTGTGAAAGTCTTAGGAAATCAAAACATTTGAGCTTAAGTTAATTCCATACCGATTGCGGGCAAACTCGAATAGAAAATAGAAAAACCATAAGGTATCACAGTTTACACTATGACACCTTGCTTACGTGTATTCAGTGAAATATGTAGTATGTGTGTATTCAGCCTGGGAAATCCAACCCAAATGAATTACGCACTGCTGCTCAGTGTATACAATTTATTTTTTTCAAATTCTTGTCCGCAATTTCTTATAGTAGTTTTACACGCATTTCATAGACTTGCCGTATGCTTTATATGCTGCGATAGCATGTAATTTTTTTAGGTTATACCATCAGACCGAATAGTTAGAGTTGATCAGACGTTGAGATGATTTTCTGTTATGTGTTATTATCAAGGTGGTCTTTCAAAGTTCCAAAGTCACTATATAATCGTTGACCTGCCCACTGCTAGATGGAACTTAATAATGCTTAGTGGCAATTTGGGAAGGAATACACCTGATATAGAAAGTCAAGATGCATTGATATGGATGAAAAAAATTAATAATCTAGTTGAAGAACCTAAGGGAAAGTGGAGGCAGCTCATGTCATCTTAGAATAGTGGCCTGTTCTCCATTGTCCATTGAGAATAAGTAACAAGATCGACTACATGGAGCCATGAAGTGGAAGATGGAACGAGGCCAACAAAAACGCTCCATATTTTGACCTCATGATTGGCTGGGAAAATTTTGCACAAATCTTTTAGACAGTGGTTATGTATTGAATTTACATGTTATATTTATTTCTGGATATCTTAGTGTGGGTGGCTTTTAATTGTGTGAGTGGATGCTGTAGACACTCAAGTCTTATGCCCAATTATCAGACTGATATTCCCTTTTTTCTTCCACATTATATTTTGCTTTTATGTCATTATAAACAGAAAAATGTGAAAAAGAAGAAAATATTGAGTTTAATGCAAAAAAATTTTCAACCTGATAGTGTAAATACCACGTGTGAAACTGATATCAGGACCTCGATGTTCGGATACAGTCTGATGACGTTATCTTATCCTCCCAACCTGTCACATTTCTGAGTGTCAGCCTCCGACCAATAAACTTTCAATGCGGTCATCAACTTTGTCTTGAAGAGAATCTCAGATAAGATCAATTGGTACTAGAAGGGAGGGGAGGGGGAAGGGGCGTGATGCCATTGGTATTATTGGTTAATTTGAATGGCCCGCAGACATATCAACGCTGGAATCCGAAAATAATGAAACGCTGGCTGCATACAAGTGTGTTGCGTAACTAAATTGGCTTTGAAAAAGAGATTTATTATTTTGTGGTAACATTGACACTACATAATCAACCTGATTCGGCATGTTTTACCCATCAGTCTGACCAGAATGTAGGGCATTTTAATTTATAGGCAGGAAATTTCCTCAATCTTTGGAAGTGGCAATGTTGATCTAGCTCAGCTGATGTTTTATCATGAATTCCGCTGGTCTCAACCTTGCTCGATTATAATGAGCATATCATTTTCAACACAAGCAAAATTTTTGTGAAAACCCTCGCACAATAAGGGCCTGCCAAACAATTGTCAAAAACTCACATCACGAAAGGACAGTTGCTCGGTATTCGTTTCGGGTGGGCTCAAATGTTCCCCACACAGCAGCCAAGGGCAGACAGCTAGAACGCATATCACTGAGCATGACACGAGACGCATACATGACCGTGAAAAGGAACGTGATCTTTCACCTTTGTGCTGTCTCGATATCTGCGTTACCTGTTGACTGACGGCAGCCAACTATGGGATTGACGTCAGTAGTGGCTTCCCAATGTGGCAGCACAATCGCGTGTATAATTAGCCGAACATCTAGGCTCGCCGATGTAGAATAATTCTGTTAATGATTTCACATCTCTAAAGCGCCCTCTATAAATCAATAGGCACATTGTCAAGGATAATATAGTCAAGGATATTCCTAGAATATTTTATCAACATCAGACCAAGATCAGAATTAAATGGAAATGTTTGAATTGGGTGAGGTAATTGGCCACAAAACGCAATTCACAGGGTACTGAAATAGCCACCGCATTACCGCAAATGGTCATTCAAAGGGATTCCATTGATAATATTGCACAAAATACTATAATGGTTCCCTGCCCAAAATACACTCATTGTTTGCAAGCTTTCACTTCTAACTGATTATCGATCAACAGAGCTATTTTCGTGAGGAAGCATATCCATAAGATATATATGTCATTTGTCTGGCTAAGCATTGATTTTTTTTCCTAATGGCACCCGTACCACAACTGGTTAGAATAGATCCTGTTTCAAAGATTTTTTTCTACATTCTTCAATGTGAGTCAAATTCTATCCATCAACGAATATTCTAGTCAACACAAAGTAACTTTTCTGAATCCATGACTTGAGATTCCTAAAACCATCCTCTGTGGTTCAGCCTAGAATGATTGCTACAATTAAGATCAATGAGGGGCGACTCCCAAAGTATGAGGTCATATATATGACTTCAACACTGCACACTTTGTACACGCAACAAACAACCAGTCTTATCCTAAAAGCGTTTTCATCACTCTGAGCCTCGACGTTTCTGTCTGACTAGAAATAATTGTGTCTGGAGATGACATTTGTTGAGTTCATGTCCGCTGTAGCATTCAGGGTACCTTTCTCTGCATTTTCTTCAAGTGAATTGTCAGAGGTTCAGAATACACTGCATATCTCCCCAAATATTCAGTTAGGCCATATTGTCCAAATCTGAATCTCGCCTTGTATAGTAATGAGCTGCTTTATGCTGTACATATAAAAAAATGCAGTTGCTGACCCAACTCAAAAGGCATTTTTCGCTCTGATTCTGTGTTACTATGGTCTACTGTATGACTTTCTTTTTTTACGTTTCTCAGAAATATTATTCCTTGTTTTCATTCCCACCCTGAACCATTGTGTGAAACATAAACTTTTTTCACTAATATTGGCATCGTGAGAGCTTGCGTATTGTTTCGTTCGTTTGTGTTGGGCAGAAGTCAGCTGTCTGACCATCAATGAAATGATAAAATGTAAGACAAGGTCCAGCTAATTTTATGGCCGTGCCTAAGCAGAGAGTTTATTCATGTTGAATCATGAAGTATTTCAATTTTTTACAAAATAATCTTGAGTAGGGTGTTGTGTACCTATAATGCCCTATAATGCAATCATTGATATGTTTCTCAAAAAAAAAAATTTCTCAGAGAGAAGCTTACTTTTTTGTGTGTGGTCTATTTCAGTCTGGACCACATGGAAAATGTTTCCGAAAATCAAAATAAGGCCAAAATCTATTAATGGCTGAACTGAAGATCAAAATAAGGCCAAAATCTTTTAATGGCAGAGCTGCTGAAATTTGGCGCCACTCATAAATCTAAACAGTCTGTTATGTGTCTGGGCCCATGACAGAGGAAGTTAAAGGTGAATTGTATTGAAAGCTCAAATTTTCTCAAATACTCCAAGAACTGCAAATTACAGGGTTTGTTTTGACATAAATTTTGTTAAAGTTTCACTGTTTCATCAGGCAAAGACAATTATGACATGATTGGACTTTTGAATTACAAACAAATTCTTTTTCTGATGTGATGAGAGTTAGTCTGCGGCTCTCAGAGGTATAATTATCACATACAGTACAGGGCCGTAGTTTAGAAAAAATTGTAGGGGGGGCAAAAGTCTGAGGCGAGTCAGATGCATCACCAGTAAGCTCCTTCCCGAGGAATTTGAGGCATATTTTAAGCAAATGGAAATCCCAGAGGAGCTGATTCAAACATGGATTATTCAATTAAAGTGTTTTTAAGCCACTGTATTTAGCTTTATAGGGGAGGCACTGCCTTCCTGCCTCCCCTAGAAATACGGGCATCCATCAGAATTCACATACCTGATCCCTGATTATACATAAAAATTATTATGAGAACAAAAATTTGGCTAAGACGACACAATGACTATAAGAAGCACTGGGCGGCTCTTCGAAGGTTTGAAGAATTTCGTCATTCCCAAAACATCATCACAACCATCTCAATAGTTTCAGGCGAAACAAAGTTTAAGCATAAATGAATATTTTACATCCAAATCTTTTAATGAGCAAGGTTCACCCAGATCAAGTCGTTTTATTGGCTTAGAGTAATTGCTTTGCAGTTACTATATCAACTTTGGTACACTTACCACTCCAAGTTGTGATTTTGTTGTTTTATTTATACGAGAAGAACTAACCTTGTGTAACGAAATCAGTTTTGCGCCTATCCATAGATCCAGCAGTGCGTTTTGTGGCCGATGTGCGGGGAACAACTTCTCCAGCCGGGGGCTGTTTGGCGGGGCAATTTTCTGGGGAGCTCAGACTAGTCGAATCCCCGTGATTTATGCCGACATTACTGGCAATTTATGTACAGAAACATAAGTCTCTGATCCATATGATTTCCAAAAACAACCCCATGACATAATATATATTTTGTTTACGACATCTTTATATTGCTTGACAACTCCACTAGGTGGGAAAGTGGTTTATAATGAATAAAACTACCAGTGTCCTAGCACAAGTTTAATCCAATTGCCTGCATTCCTGTTGCTACCTTCCACTGGTCACACCGCAGGCAAACTTTGCTTGCGGAGTGACCAGTAGATCGGAGCGACGCGGAATGCATGCAAATGGACCAAGCTTGGTCTACCAGTGTCACGACACAGTTTAAGCGCTTAAACTACTTCCATGTGACAACATCAATGTCACGATTGGCTCATGGTTATGTGATGTAAGGCTGTTGAAAAATAGTTTTATAATTAAAATTTAATACTCTGGTTGCAGTCCAAATATTTCAAGGTAAAATAATTGTCCCTTTCCAGTCCTTGTTTGTGTCTTGTACTATATTTTCACCCCCTGTTCAAGTGCTTCTCTAATCTACATAACATTACAACAATATTATACGTTATTACATAATGAATATGAAACAACTACATTTTATAGCAGAAAAATTCTTAGACTTAAATGCATTGTTTGAGAAAGAATATTTTCTATTTTTCTCTATGGACGATGGACAGGTGTCGACTTGCAATTGAATATCATACATAGGTAAGACAGGAAGGATTCTTCCAATTTACTAAAAATGATAGATTGCCCAGTGCAACTACCGATGAAGCAGAAATTAAGAGCAAATTTCTTAAGACAAAATAACACATATGAAGACCTTTAAAAAAGGCAAAATAAAATTATTCTGAGCAAAATAGCATCCAACTTTATTCCTGAAAAAAAAAATTAAGAGTAGGTCAAAGTTTAATCTGTACCTAAGGATCATTTAAGGATACAGCCCAAGAATGTGTATAAAAAGCAAAGATATCATATAGTCAATGAGTATTTAATATCTCTGATAGTAATTTTATCACATAAACTTATCTCCCCCTGAAGATTTAAATCCACTGATGTCAATCTTATGTAACTACGGACAAATGTAGAGCATAATCGGTGTAATGTCACCAACATGACAACTTGATAAATTCCTAATCTCTGCTGATATCACCTGTCAGAAGCAGTCAGAAGCCGTTTGTGATAACATAAGACCGGTCATCGAACCTTTGTGCAGGATTCCAAAGTTCTGAATGGAGAACTTCCTGCTCAAATAAGCCATTTGCCGACATCCCGCGTGTGGTCTGTTTTGGATGCGTTCTTTTAATAAACTCTCGGCGGTTGAGCAATGGATTCAAACATGAACATCATTTGTCATGCTTGTAAAAAGTCTTTCTTTAATAAATTTATGATTTAAAAAATTCAATATTATATATGAAAATATGTAATTATCTTTATTTTTTAATTTATCATACCATAAAAAATGGAACAAAGTCCAATGGATATAGCCATGGCTTATACTGCAGCACAAATCAATCAATTTCTTGCCTCATGTACAAAAATTATTCCAAGCTGCAGAAAAGTGCTTGCAACGACCATAATATATATAACCACAAAAAAAAATTAGCAATTGAAATGCGGTTTTGCATGCATCTGAGCAGTGCTCTTACTGAAAAACCAATGTCAGTGAAAGAGAGTATACGTTTAGAGACTTCGTGATCTGTTTTCTTCATTGTCATCAGAATAGAATCTACCTACATAAAACACAAAGTATGTCAGGAGTCGATATATAGTACCACCAGGAGACAAAATGTAGTACATGGTTGAAGTGATATACATGTATATAAGTGTATATGAAGGTATAAGGGCTATTACGGTCGATGAAATATTGTAAAAAAAACAGAAAGTTCAAAGCACGCTAGGTTACAAACTATTTTGAGCTGCCCAATATAAATTTAATCTGGTTGCAAGAAGAGACTAACTTACTGGCGAATAGTTGAATATAATTGATCTGTGTATTTAGTATGCTGCTGTTTGGAGTTTATGACAAAACAGGATAAAGTCTGTTCACAAATTCACATCAAAACTATATTGGTGAGCAACGAGTCTGTTGTGGAATAAGAGCAAATTCTATAGCTTATTAGAACTTAGGTCATTAATATCAAGATGACAAGCTAATTGAACCCAACAAGGAAGGCATATTTCCCTGGGCCAATAGATTAACACTAGTCAATACGGCTTAGTAGGTGGTGATTTGGTATTGAGGTGGAAGTAGCTTGTCTTGAAAGGCTTTGTTCCACCAAAAAAAAAGACAGGCTAAGGCGGAAAATGATTTTAGTGAAATGATCTTCCATTCTTACATTCCTTACTTAGCAATTAAATAACTGGTACTTTTTCCCAATGAGGCATGTTAAAAATTTCACACCTCTAGCTATTTTACATCCACCCAATGTGATCAAAGTGCAAAAAGTCATTAATAGGTCCTATATGATTGATAACCATAAGTTGTCTTCTATATTGACTTATTATGTTAGCCGAATTACCATAATGAATTCAAACATGAGAATGGCAATGAAGGTTGTTGAGAGGAAAGTATGTAGGCCTATATCTAGTTCAACAAATTTATTTTGTATCTAAACATACTCAAAATGGAAATTTCTTTCGGTCAAAATTATTATGTGGTTGAATATAGCACCTTGCACCTGAATGAGAATGTAAACAACTTTGATTACGTCTTACCTAAACGAAATGGTTTGGTAACATGGCCCTCTATTTTATATTGCGATTTCACCTTCTAGGTATCACTGTGGTTTGAACTCCTGTGAATCTACGAATAAAGTCTCATCCTGCCTTGATCAGTAAGGTATCTACGCCTCATGGGGTTACCTGGCAAACAGTTTGAAAACAATTTTAGACGTAGCGTTATGCATCCAGCAACAAGAGATTCATATAATTTCTAGTAAAACTGCCAGTGTAAAACAGCTTGTTATGGTACACCCCACAGCTACCTATGAAGACATCCAATCTTGTAGTTTTGCAAATAATCTCTTTCCATTTTAATTTATATTCATTCTCAAATTTTCTTTTTTTTCTTTCTCCTTTTTTCTTTCTTATAATGTAACATATTAAAGGGGAAAAAATATGGGGCGCTTCACGCATTTGTAACCGAAAGTGACGATCAACGCCACTGTATATGTTGTTTGGCAGACATGGTACTTGCCATAGTATTAGATGTTGTTAATCTGGTGCAGAATTGACGAAAAAATGAACACCATCACCAGGAAATTGTTAGAATTTCAACAATGTACGACATAGGTTAGTGAAAGGGAGGTGGGAGGGGAATTTTCTTTTTTTCATTTTCCTTTTCCTTTTATATTTTCGGTACTATTAGGAAAACATTCCGCTACTGGAATGAAATAGACTGCCATTCAAAATGTTAAATAAAGGACAAAAAGGGACTAATATGAGCTGAAGATAATGCCAGCTGTAATATATTCAGTTTCACTCAGCTATAACACCAAGTTAGAAACAATTAAGGAATTTGACTTCTTTTTGTCAATGGTATAGAATCTACCGTCTATTATTGACAATTCGGTCTCATCAGGTTTTCATTCCTGCCAATGTGGAACCATTCGGTCGCTCTTGACTCTAAATAAATGCCCTGCTTGGCATTGGAAGGGCTCTTTTTGCTAGAGAAGATAACGGATTCACGGTCATAAATGTTGACCCTGAAGAGTATGCTGATATTAATGTAATACAGCCTCACACCACAGACACATTATCAACTCATGTACAATCTTCCCAGATGATTATCTTAATCCCGTGTCTACCATTGACCCAGTTAGAAATAAAGATGCAATTTTTTCAAACAATGTTTGATCAGTCACACATAACACACATTGAATCTATGGACATTTAATCTGATCGTTTGTTATATGTTATCATACCTTACAACAAGAGAAGGCAATTCCTAGTCCTGGATTAGGAAACCATTATTATATACCTGACGCAAGGGCTATAGTATGACAAGGAAGGATGGGTATATCCTCCTATCTAACCTTATCTTTAAATGTAGTTGAACTTGCTACTGTGAATCTGCTACAATATAATAATGATAACGTTGCTGTCCGTCTATGTAGACGATGACTGCACCGCGGTGCTGCTAGGAAGAGGTTTTTATAGTGATGACTAGGGTTCTAACTCGGCATGAAGCAAAGAACTTCAAAGCCGGAGCTGCAGTCGTTGATGACAGCATCCTTATGTATAGAGCTATACCATACATAAGCATTCTTTAATCTGCATGCACGATGTAGTTGTACATACAGAAGACCTCCACTATTTTGAGTCCTGATCCGAAGGGACTGTGTATCAGTCAAAGTCAAATCGACTTTTGGTCCCAGAAAGGTTTTGAACCCACAACCGGTTGGTCTAATGGCAGAAGCGCTTACCACTGAGCTAATTGCTATAACGAATGGCTTATCAGTGGGCATACCAGGATGTAGGCAAACCGGTACAATACTGACATTACAAAATAAAGTACAGTTATGCTGTAGTATCTTGGATTGGACAGTGGCCTTATGACCAGTGGCTTTTTGGCCAGTGGCCTGATGGGTAGTCGCCTTTTGGCCAGTGGCCTTATGACCAGTGGCCTTTTGACCAGTGGCTTTATGGCCAGTGGCTTTTTGACCAGTGGCTTTATGGCCAGTGGCTTTTTGGCCAGTGGCTTCATGGCCAGTGGCTTCTTGGCGGTGGCCTTTTGGGTGATCACCATCCTACCAGTCTTAATTATATCAGCTATAAAAGTTTCAGGCAAATTATGTGCCCTTTAAATTGGTTATTGAGCATGACCATGATGTCACTATAAGTGATGTGGCCACAAGTGAATCTGCTGTTCTGAAAGTTAAGATGTTTTTTAGGTTTATTCTTCGCACCTTACCCTAATTGGAAGACATTGCGTACAGTGTCTCTGCACTCTCTGAGGGATGACGGTATGGGACAAGCCGCACTGGAGCCTCAGATTTCTGATGAGATAGACCAGTACATAAAATTCTTCATTGCGCCTAATCATGGACAACCTATTGATATGACTGTTAGTCTGCCACAAGCAACTGCCAATATAATTTCTCAACTTATTTTCAACAAGCTGAACGAGTACAGTGATGCCCAAATCCATAAGCTAATATCGACAATAAGTGGAACAACCAAAATATTTGCAAAGTTAGGGTTGACGTGGCAAACATTCCATTCAATGGTATACTTTTCAAATCCAGGCACAAGCTGTTTCACCATCTTAATCAGGAAATTGCCCTCCCTACATTGAAATGAAAGCGATGGTAGATAGAAGAAGAATATCTTTGGATGATGATAATCCTCAAGGAGTCATGGATCACTATCTGCGCCACTCGAAGACTAAGGAAGGCAAAGATGATTTTTGCTTCACAGGTAAATGTAATTAGGATAAGGTGAGCGATTGACTGGGTTGCCCCTATAAATTCAAGTAAATATGGAGATTTAAACAAATCTAATTGTTCAGTAATGATCTGTCTCAAGCTATTTAGTTTTCTTAGGTACTAAATTGTTCTTGAGTCTACCAACCAATGTTTTGGCTAAGACTGTTTGTCCGTTCATACCCTGCATAGGCTAGACCTAGATCAAGTTTAATCGAAATGCCTGCGTTCAAGTTACTCCCATCCACTGGTCACGCCGCGGCGTGACCAGTGGAATGGAGCAACTGGAACGCAGTCGAATGGACCAAACTTAGTCTAGGTAGACCCTACTGACATGCTTGTATTATATTGATTCATGTTTCCACATATTTTATTGTTGCAGACACAAACTCGGCATGGTTTTCACAGGACCTTTTTGTGGCTGGAGCTGAAACAACTTCCACAGCACTGAGATTTTGTCTTCTCTTTATGTGTAAATACCCGGATGTACAAGAGAGAGTCTACAAGGAGATTGAGAAACAGATCGGTTAGTTGTAGCTATACACGTACAAGATATATCCAAGCATACTATGTTCAGCTTTTTTTTTATATAATTTAATTTAAACCATCAGAGTTGATGTAGCTGAAGGCCTACAAAGTTTAAAACGGATGGCTCTGTGTTAAATTTCCAGGTAAAAGGATAGATGAAAAAGGTGAAATTTATTTCACTCCATCCATCGAGATGTGTACATTTCATACCAACACTTAGCCATTTTACAGCTGTTTCCTTCAAATGGTTTCTAGCAGGTTGTTTCTTATTTTGTAGGTGACAAGCAGGTCGTGTACAAAGATAGACTGTCCCTACCATACACCGAAGCTGTATTACTGGAAAGTCTTAGGATAGGAAACTTGGTCTAAAATGCCCTTCCTCATATGGTTGAAAAAGATTTAACCGTGGAAGGAGAGGTACGATTCTGATCATCGGTTTGAATGACAAGCTAGCCCTGTATTACACAAACCCTCAGAATAATTGAGTGAAAGATACCAGCAATATTTTATAGTTGCCTTTCCTTGTAAATAAAAACGATGTACTATCTTTTGGTTTCTCCGTCAGCTAAATGAATTCAACAACTTGCATGTTATGTCAGGTAATCCCACGAGGCACATATATCTTATGGAACATGGCATCTGTACTGCACGATGAGACTGTGTTTGAAGATCCACTAGAGTTCAAACCACAGAGATACCTAGAAGGTGGCATTGCACTGAAAAAACAGAGGACAATACCCTTTGGTATAGATACATTAGCTTTTATCTACATCATGTTCACTTGAATCCATCCATCAAACCAATAATTGAAATGCATATCAAACCAATTTTATTCTGCAGTAATATGCTATTTTTTGAGCTGGTACTTGCATGATTTATGGAGGTTTCATTAATATTGTACACATTTTCAAGAAGAAGAAACTGCTTAGGAGAGAGTTTAGCCAAAGTAGAGTTCTTCATGTTCTTTGTACCCTTCATGCAAAGATACTCAGTCACTCTGCTGGAGGGATCAAAAGCAAACCCATCAGATACTGTATCAGACGTGATCAGATGTCCTAAACCATATGAGATCATTTTTCAACCGAGGGCACAGGAGTGATCAGGGTCTCTGTGGCACCAAATGTCAACCACCCCACTGCTCGCAGTGAGGGTTTTTCACAAGGGAGGTAGGGTGGGTATAACATATCATTTCATTTTTTTGTGAAAACTGTGTCTGTGTTTGAATCAAGCAATCATATTATCGTAGTCTATATAATACCAAAGTTTTCCAAACAATATCAAGAATGCTTAAAGTGATGCTTGGCCATAAGTACATCGGATAGCTGCATTTTTGCTCCGAAAAAATGCATATTTGGTCACATACATCCCTACACACAATAAATCGGTGGACACAACATTATAATATGTCCATTTCTAGTGAGTTATCATCCCTCACAACAAGGTGGGGCAACTCCTAGACTGGATTAAGAAAATACTTTATTTGCCTTATGCAGGCTATAGACTGGCCGTATCACAAGGGAGGATGGGTATAACATTCTATCTAACCTTATTTTTTAAATTAGTTGAATTTGCTCCTGTGTAGTTATTTAACTCTACAGACATGGATGCTTATTGAGCCTTAGTTACAGCCAAGTTCATGCACTATGAACATACGTTATCTAGGTGAATTTTTTGGACACCCTTATCATCATTTTAATACCATATATTGAAAGAGATGAGAATTCAACTGGGATGCCAATTTGACTATTGTGTTCATCAAGATTTTGAATCGGTGCCCTGCTTGTTATATAACAAAGAATCTGTTACGAAAAATTGTTACAAAACTTGTGCTAGAAAAAATGAGCCAACTATATCGCTGATGTGATGACTTAGTTATTTAGGAAAAGCAAAAGAAAAGTTTAAACAAAAGGAGGGATTTAGTTTTCACAAGTTGTTAGACCTATTTGGAATGCCTGCATGTAAAAGTTGCTTTCCTCAACTGATCAGCCGTAGCTTGTGGCCTATCAGTGGAAAGGAGGGGAGCACACTCAAATGCAGGCAAACTAGAACAAACTTGATCCAACTTAAGCTAGCTGCTGATAATAAATGTTTGGATATTTATATTGATGTGACCAGGAATGTCATTAGAATGCTGATAAAATTATGTGACAGCTGCAATGAGAAATTTTGTGGATAAAACACGCCTACTTTAGCCTGTAATTCATCAAGAAGACTAGACTAGGTATAAAGATATTATGTAGTAGTACGGTATTGTATTGTGGAAAAGACAGGCTAAATTAGTAGGCCTAAAAAATGACCTGGTGATGAGTTCCAAGACATAAACATTGCAACAACTTTCACTAGCATCATTATCAATCTATCTGCAACACCAGTGTCAGCCTGCTAGGATTAATACTAGGTCAGACAGCATGGCTTTTGAGTGGCTTGATATTCCGCATGGGATGACAGCAGTACTGATTGGTGTCACAATGTTCCTGTTTGTCCCCTACCTCTATCTCACCAGACGAGGGCGGCAATACCCTCCTGGACCACTAGCCTTGCCAATAATCGGAAACCTGCTTCAAATTGCTCTGTGTGGATCGATGGATGTCTTCTGTGAGAAGTACAGGAAAATCTTCGGCAATGTAAGATAGAGCCTGAGTGAATTACTCTGGTGTTTTACTTTTGGTAGTTGTTACTTTGATAGATAACGTCTTGAAAACGCATTGAATCTTTGTTTAGCGGATGATCTTTAACACCCAGATAACAGTGAAGACCACCTAGCTTGGCATAAGCATATGCTCACTCAGAAGGCAGAATCACTTTCAATTGTATAGGGCAAAGTTAAAACCACAAGTTGATCTGATATTCTATTCTTTGAAAAGTCATATTGATGTAAGTTTTTCAATGTAAATATCTGCCACCATAAAGGTATTCACTATCGAGACAGGAGGTACTAAACGTGTGGTGATATCAGGATATGAGAATTTTAGAGAGGTGCTGATCAAAAACGCCGGTGTGTCTAGTGTCAGGGGCACTCAAAGCAGATCAGATGAGGCAAGACAACGATCAAAGAACAAACCAGGTAAAAATAATATTATATAATCTCTCACATATTATATTATGCCTCCTCCCCACAGGCTCGTAGGCTCAAAGGCTCGCAGGCTCGTATGCTCATAGGCAATTCTGCTGCCTTATACATTTTTTTCTCAAGTCTTTCCCATTTCCATAAATGTCTTGAAAAAGCTTTAATACCTACATTAGATGCATATGTGTCTATTCAGGCTCTGAATGAATCTAGTAAGCTGGCCAGCGACTCCAAACATCGTGTGGCTTTTCTGATACCGTAAAGACAGTGTGTGAATAGACATACAGCCAGTTTGAATGACGCTTATATTAAATCACATACTGCAATTAAGCTATAATCAGCTCTTGCCCCTTGCTACAATCCTGGTTTGATACGAATATCTGGTTGTGAGGCGTCTGAGCCAGATGCTTCCAGTTATTGACAGCTCCTATTCTTTTGCATGGGCACCAGTGGCTTAAATTTTATAAATTGCCATCACATACATAAGCAATTAAATTAAAGACAATTGAGGGTTTGGAAATTGCTAAACAAGGAATAGCTACAATTAGAAAAAAAAATCAAGGAAGTCGGACCAGTATGTTCTCAAGTTAGTATCCTAGGCGATGCACAGTTTTCTTCTTCTTTTTTTTTCAAAATTCACGCAACTATTTGTTATTTTGAGCAGAAAATAACATTCATATCAATCAATCAAAATCCACTTTGTGAAAACATTTGTGACCTGACAGGGTAATTTAAGTTATGTCCATAGCTAGGTCGTTGAAGTTTGTATGTTCTTTTGATATAAGTAAAAAAATTACAAAACCAATGATGTGATGAAATTTCGAAGTGTTACTAAAAATCAAATTCTAATCTAATTCTGTTTTCAGGCTTATTCTTTGCACCCTACCCTAATTGGAAGACATTGCGTACAGTGTCTCTGCACTCTCTGAGAGATGATGGTATGGGACAAGCCGCTATGGAGCCACAGATTTCTGATGAGATAGACCAGTACATAAAATTCTTCATTGCGCCTAATCATGGACAACCTATTGACATGACTGTTAGCCTGCCACAAGCGACTGCCAATATAATTTCACAACTTATCTTCAATAAGCGAAACGAGTATAGCGACGCCCAATTCAAAAAATTAATATGGGCAATAAACGAATCAACCAAATTGGTGACAAAGTTAGGGTTAACTGCAAATATTCCATTCAATGGTATACTTTTCAAATCCTGGCACAAGCTGAGTGACTATGTTAATGATGGAATTATTATTCCTGCACTGGAATCGATGGTAGATAGAAGAAGAATATCTTTGGATGATGATAATCCTCAAGGCGTCATCGATCACTATCTGCTCCACTCAAAGACTAAGGAAGGCAAAGAAGATTTTTGTTTCACAGGTAAATGTAGTTAGGATAAGGTGAATGTAAATGTAATATGAATGAATGACCCAAACGAAGTCAAGAAAATTGGAATTTGACAACACTAATAGTTTGATTATGATCGACCACCAGCCGTTCAGTTTCCCAAGCTACCGAAAATAAATTGGTCTTGACTCTTGAGTCTACCAACCATGTGTTGACTATGACTAGCCTGGCAGGGTACATCCAGTACAGGCTAGATCCTACTGACATACATGCTATGCTTTTATATTGATTTACATTGTCACATGTTTTTTTTAAGACACAAACTCTGGGTGGTTTTCCTTCCACGTCTACGTGGGTGGAACCGAAACAACTTCCACAGCGCTGAGATTTTGTCTTCTCTTTATGTGTAAATACCCGGATGTACAAGAGAGAGTCTACATGGAGATTGAGAAAGAGATCGGTTAGTTTTACCTATATGCAAACAATATATATCTAAGTAGCTGATTTCTACAATAAATCATAGGGGTTGATAAAAATCACGCCCGGAAAAAATAGATCCAAAAGACATGACTCTATGTTTAATGTCCTTGTAAAAAGGTCATTGAAAAGAGGGAAAAATTTTTGGCCAGCAAAGACTATGGTTTTGGCACATTTTGTAATTTGTATGAAATTGGTCTCATACAGCCGGTTGACAGGATGATATTCTACTGGTATTTCTAAAGAGCACATCTGCTCAGAGCCCACAGTTTACCTGTCCTAGTGTATTAATCAACCCACCCTGGTTTGATCGCTACAGGTTTGACTCGAAGTTAAGCTTGTGAGGGGGATATCTGAATATTTCTATTTCTTCCTGCAAGTTTCAAACCCTTGATGCTCTACAACATCCTCATATCTTCGGATGTGTAGGTTTCATATTTTATATAGGTGTTTTCTCATCAGCTTGTTTGCAACAGGTTGTTTCTTATTTTGTAGGTGACAAGCAGGTTGTGTACAAAGATAGACTGTCTCTACCGTACACCGAAGCTGTATTACTGGAAAGTCTTAGGATAGGAAACTTGGTCCCAAATGCTCTTCCTCATATGGTTGAAGAAGAATTAGTTTTAGAAGGAGAGGTATGTTTCTGATCTTCAGTTTGAATGACAAGCTGGCCCTGTATTACACAAACCCTCAGAATAATTGAGTGAAAGATACCAGCAATATTTTGTAGTTGCCTTACCTTGTAAATAAAAACAATGTACTTTCTTTTGGTTTCACTGTCAGCTCTAAATGAATTAAACAGCTTGTGCTCATTATTTCAGGTTATCCAAGGAGGCACAGATATCTTACTGAATATGGCATCTGTACTCCATGATGAGACTGTGTTTGAAGATCCACTGGAGTTCAAACCGCAGAGATACCTAGAAGGTGACAATGCACTGAAAAAACAGAGGACTATACCCTTTGGTATAGGTACGTTAGCCTTCATATATATCATGCTCACTTGAATCCATCCATCAAACCAATAATTGAAATGCATATCAAACCAATTTTATTCTGCAGTAATATGCTATTTATTGAGCTTGCACTTGCATGATATATGAAAGTTTCATTAATATTGTATACATTTTCAAGGAAGAAGAAACTGTTTGGGAGAGAGTTTAGCCAAAGTAGAGTTCTTCATGTTCTTTGTGTCCTTCATGCAAAGATACTCAGTCATTTTGCCGGAGGGATCAAAAGCTGACCCATCAGATACTGTATCAGACGTGATCCGATGTCCCAAACCCTATGAGATCATTTTCCAACCGAGGGCACAGGAGTAATCGTAGTCTACCCTCACTCGTCGTAGACACTGTTGGAGACCTTTTTTGTTCCCAGTCATACTAAGCATGCACAATGTAGATCAGTCTGTTCCAGATTGTTTGCGCTTCATAGTAGTTCCAGTTCTAATCTGCGGCCACACTGACGCTGAGTGGTTGAGATAGCACTGGTTCACATTTCTGGCGCCCTGTCGAGTGCACTCTGCCTTGTTTCAACTCCACAACACAATTTATCTTTTGTCTTTTTCCGTTGGCAGCTCTTTCAGATGAAACTGAGCAGTGTCAAAAAATACCCAGCTGTCACCTGATGAATCAATATATATAGCGAATTAACTTTCTTTGATTCTTGTATTTTTTTATCCGAGGGCAGCCTGTGCTATCATCAGAAGAGAGCTTATAACCTTTTACATTTTTGTGTAAGCTGATTATCTACTGGAAATGTTAGAGACAAAAATTGTCTCTATTAGGTATTAGTTTTCTCTGTTATTTTTTGCACAATGCTGTAACCAACAGTTTGCTTGTAAATATGTATAGTACACTGTTGTCTCAATTTTTTGTTAATCAATAGTCAATAACTAATCCTGATAAATGAAAATAAAAATAGCTCTGGCTTTAGTTTTCCATTACCATTACAAAAAAAAACAATCCAAATTATCTGACTCCACGCCAGTGACTACTGGTTTTCAATCTGAGACACAAAGCCAATCCAGGACATGATATATTGCTTCGGAGGTGGAAGGAATAACTTAGTGTAAATATGTTATCTGAGCTTAATTGATTTGATAATCTCCTATACGAAGTCAATGAATTCAAGACACTGATATCTATGGAAGTCAGGCATGGCGAGACCCATCCATCTGGTATTAGTAGAAATAAATGAAATTATCATATTGGATATCGTTGAATTTTATTGAGAATGGTGAAAATCAATATGATCACAAGCGTACTGGTCCTACCACAGTGTAAATGAAAATATAATACATTATAAATCATTAATAAATCATAACGCACATACTCCTTTCACTGATGAAATATTTTTCCACGAATTAACCACAAGGATTAAACTGGATCAGACGTTTCTGTTTCTAGGTCAATCCTGGACACAGGGTTGAGATAATCCTCTGGAGAAGGTTGTACACCAGATGATGGTGTTTCTGTTGTGTGAGGCTGTATAATATTAATATCAGCATATTCCTCCACATTGTCAACATTGAGTTCATAATAATCATCACCTATTATGTTGTATATTTCTTCCTCTGGTGATAATTCTGCTGCGGTTATTTGTGAGTAGTTTTCGTCTTCAATTCCACCACCTACAAAGTGTACACCAAAGTTTTCAACTGTTCAAATTAGCACTGCATTGATCAACGATTGCTTCCTTTCTCACATGAGAGGGTCAGGAAAAAATACTTGTATCGCCTGAGACAACTCCATGACCCAAACAATAAAAAAGTCCATAATTACATTTTACAGCAAATCAGTTTGTTGCTTACCTATAAATATCTTATGTGACAGTGCCATGTGTAAATCTCAGACTAATTACATAATATGATTTTTTTGGTTAATGTTATTATCATACAACTCATTAGTATAAGTATTTATTGTTTACGGGTAATATATACTGGGTAGTATATTTGTCATGTTGTAAAGACCAAATCTGTGTCAGCTTATATAATTTTTAGATCTGCCAATGATTTTTTAGCTGACACAAACCTCCAGGAGATGGACTTAGATTTTTTTGGAGCACAGAAATGGATTGTCTTTATGGATCATGGAGGAGTTGTTGTCTTTCTATTAACTATTTTCAGGGCAAAATAAATCTTTGTTGTAGATAAAGTTGAAGAATTGTTTGAAACTCACCATTACTACTCTGCGGTACACCTGGGAGTTCCCTGGCTGTTGACTGAGTCTGCCTTGTTATCCTTTTCTTGCTGAAATACAAACATTTTTATGGCACTAATTCACATGACATCACTAGGGCACTACAGAACCATAAAACTTTAAAACAACATAGATACATCTAGGACACTCCAACGATATACTTAGACATCACCAAGTTTACAACATCTAAGGCTGACAGGTCTACAGGTTATGTGATTGATCAAGGAGTTAGAGACAACTTTAACTCCTTGGATCGGCATACCGTATTTTCATAGCAGTGAAAATGAGGATAGAAGCCACCAATACCCCAGCAACTGATAACCCCAATGGAAGTAGCCATTGAACAGTGGAAATGTACTCAGTAACAACCTCAGCTATACGTGGATTATCACTTCCGTTGACGCTTGGTGTACCGTCGTTATCTAAAAAGAAAAATAACTGTAATCAGATCGATTGATCACAACTATGCATGGTGGCAAATAATTATTGACTAGAAAAATATTAACCTTTTACAAATAGTTCCTTTTTTATTTAGATTTGATCCAGTTCGAGTTATCTGCCTTTGCTTCCCTTTCTACACGTTTGCTGCAGACAAATGGCTCGCATTCATGCGTCTTATCAGTAGAACTTGATCTTGATCAATGTTTCATTTCAATAGTAGAACATTTGCATGAACTGCTGCAGATGAATGTTATTTCAGTTCAATAAAAGCCTAACTCTATTACAGGTGGGTGTTAGTACTTACTTATCCATACAAGCCGGGCGATTCGATGTTCTGTAGCTATGTAGACATTGTCATTGTAGATGGCGAGTGCTGCATACTGCCGCAGTGAGCATGTGTCTAATGTCCCTTCGCTGAATGGAATGCCTGTTTTACAAACACCCTTAAATGTTTCTCCTTGCTGAAGTAGGAGTTGAAATATACTCCCCACCAAAAACGACGATTCATCGAGCATTACAAATGAACTCAAGCCAGTCCTCAAATGTGGGATTTCAATGTCGAGTCTGGTCACTTCTACACCATCAGATGGAATACGGTCATCGGTAAATTTTGAAATTCTGTACAATTCATATTTTTGTGTCAGCTCACCCAGGACACATGCGTACACATACTCTCCGTGTTGGCTGAGAATGGGAGGAAGATGGTCAAAATAGGTTGATGTTTTATCTGAAAATTTGTGTAATCGCAGGAAACTCTCTGGGGAGTTGTAGAGGTCAACGAACAATAAAGCACCGTTGTGTATCAAGTATAAATGGTGCCTGCTTGAAGAGTCAACAAGCAATCCCCCCATGGGCACAGGCCCAAGTTGGCTTACACCAAGTATGAGCATTTCATTATTCTCTCTGCTGACATATGCAAGATGACCTTTTTGCCCAACTGTGAACATATCATATAGTTGCAATATCAGCGCATTTGCAGATACTTGCCGGAAATCCAAAACTAGAGGGCTAGGGAATAGAGTTGAGTTAAACCTTTCTGTCATGTTGTATACTGAGCTTGGTGTCAAAACAGTAGTTGGGTTTGTCTTCCCACCACCAGTACTTCTTAGCTCTCCAGGACTCTGGCCACTCAAAACAAGGTACATTAGATTTCCTTTGATTGAGAGATCTGGCTCTATGTGTCCAATTCTTGTTTTATTGAAAGGTGCTGTGAACCATGTGGATAGATTTCCATCTCTGTAACTATAAATTATAAATAAAAGTCATGTCATCATTATTAACATTAGTTGTGGTCCTTAAACTAATACACTCTGTGACCTCACTTCACCTACCTTATTACTAAGAGAGAGAGAGAGAGAAGTGAGGCTTAGTGTTCAAGTTCATCGGGTTACAGTAGATATGCAGGAAGACTTGGAACTACTCGTCCCTTACACCATTCACCCCCCAAGAAAGGTAAACACATCAGGATTTGGAGTGGCTACTGGCCTTTCTTTAGAGTGCTATGCCAAGCACTTTGTGTTTTATGACCAGTCCACAACTTATGATTTGCTTTTTATCTTTTAACAATATGAGTTGTTTGTGAAGATACCGAGCAGTATCAAAGAAAGCTAAATATCCAGAGTCCACACGTGGCTAATATACTAATAGGAGCTTATTAGGCGCAACATATCACTGCTATAGCTAATATGAGAAAAGTCGCTGGTTTGGATTCACTCAAATTAAGGGACTCGATTCACGGGATTAGCCCTGGGTTGTCCCTACTCCCATAGTAACTTAGACACACCTGACATACCAGTAATGTCACAACCTCGCAAATAAAACTCAACAGCCAACCTAACCACATCTATACTGACCATCATACTGTTTGAAACTTGTACTCCTTCTGATGACATATGAGATGAGATATGCTCGATGGCTGGTTGTCAATCACCTATTCCTTGGAGACACGGCATACCTGACAAGTCTCCCTTTTTGGTAGGGAGGCTCCCAGTTTTTAGGGTCTTTTTCCATCCCCTCCCTATCTCCCTTTTTCCTCCCTTTTTTCAGCTTCCTTTACCAAGAACAATTTGTAAGGTGCTTTTTGCAATGGAAACTATTTTTTCCTACCTCAACAGTGCATACACCTATGTAATTGCTTATTACCATTACTGCTTGTATGTAAAATCAGATACAACGACGAAATTAATATTATGTAAGCTCAAGTTTTGGCTTAGAAATACGAAAAACGCGGGCTGAATTGCACCAGCACTGCAGGACGCAGAGTGGTATTCTGGGTTGGAAGTTTGTCCGCGGAGACCTCCTGATTTTTGGGTCTACCAACTTGTCATGCATGAGACACGGTCTCATTCCAATGCCAATATACTGCTATCACGATAGACAATACCAACTTAGTAATAACTTACTCAAAATCTAGTTTTCCTGATCCGATAACCGCCATCATAATCACCAGAAGACACTCTAGAACTTCCGTCATTTTAACGTAAGGAAAACCATACAAAGTCCAGTGTAAGCTATTCATATACTGCATTGATAAAAAATGAGCATTTATGAACAACTGTCTCATTGACAAATCAGAACACGCGTCATTTGTCATAATGGCAAAAAGTGAGATGTCAATTGGTAATTGTTTGCACTACCTTGATTACCCGATATTATAACCAAGTTCAGCCAAGTTTTAAATGTAGCTATCACACTTTTTTGCCAATTAATCCTGAAAAATGAATATGAAAGTCGAAGTTTTCATTATAATTAAAAAAGAGGAAACACTCAGCTAGCAGATGATGAGTTTTTAACAGATAGTAGATATTTCTTGTACCAGATTGATTTGCAGGTTTTATACTTCTGAGTCATATGCTATGAATGTGCTGGGTAAGACCACCTTCAACCTTTCACAACATGATTGATTGGTTTAGAGTAAAGGTGTGAACAAGTATTAGATAAGTGCAAAAAAATCCCCCTTACACCCTAATATTTATGATGGAAAACTATGCTATGAAGAACTGCTTTTTATTTCATTACTTGAAATGATCTGTTCGGAGAAGGGCATACATGGATGTGGATGGAAAGCCTAATACTGGGTGAAAACTATAGGCTAAAGGTTCATAGGATTACTATAAAGTGAAAACATTATTTTGTATAGGCTACAAAGTTGTTCTCCTATTTCCTGAGGGAAGACGACTCACTGGAAGCAATCTGTTCAATTTTGTTTGTATGGATGCGGGGAGTTTGGGTCAAAACACTCTGATGAACGTGGCTCTCAATTTAGTTCCCCACATTCAGCTAGAGACTACTTTATTTCTCTAACTTTGTGTTGAACTCTTTATTCTTTATTGATGTGGACAGGAATATGGATATGTGAGTTTAAAGATCACATTAATGCAGTCGGGCAGACATACAAGCAAACAAACAAGAGTTAGCCTTCCAAACGTTAAATTTGCAGGCATAGCCATGAGGGAGCTGTGTAAACAATATGACTGTTCCCTAATCATCATTGACTCACGCTACCGCTAGAGCCAAACTATTGACCAATAATTATGTCTACTCTTATTCTGTGAAGGGCAATTCCAAACATTGACCTGTCCTGGCATTGCATCAAATATATCAATCTATCGCTAAGAAACTGCTTATGGATCAGTTCCATTGATTGGTTGCTACATTTTGAATTCATAGCTGTTACTTTGCACCTCATGAATGATGCCAAAAAAATTTAAAAAAGACTTTAGTCGCCCAATGACAAATCTTACCATAAAAAACACCAAGCTTTAAAATATGATAAAATATTATATGATATGATAATGATAAAGATACATCTGCATAATAGTCACCACAATGAAGAATTCCACATTAGCCAAACTTTCTTCAAGACAGTTTTCCATCGGAGATACTATTGAACAGTGTCCGAGAAAGTTCCAATCTAGCTCAGCTAAATATGTTAAACTGTTTGCGTAAAGTAGTGGTGTACCTGAATTGATCCTCTCTGTGAGGAGGGGGGGGGGTAGGTTGATAATCTCTACCACTTTCCCACAGACACCCTGATCAATCCTGTGTCCTCAGGTGAAAAATAATCTCGTACGGTTTAGGGCATCGGATCACGTCTGATACAGTATCTGATGGGTCAGCTTTGGATCCTTCCGGCAGAGTGATTGTGTATCTTTGCATAAAGAACACAAAGACACAAAGAACATGAAGAACTCTACTTTGGCTCAACTCTCTCCCAGGCAGTTTCTTCGTCCTTGAAAATGTAACAATAGAAATGCAATGTCAATAAATTCTATGTGATTGCGGGCATTTCCAGATCTGTCATGCCAGTACCAGCTCAAAATACAGCAAATTACTGCAAAAGAAAATTATTTTTTGGTCCATTTTAATCGTTTGTTTTTTGGATGGATTTGAATGTAAACGAGATGTAGATGATAGATTAGCTATTTCAGAGCTACCTTCTGTATGTGATTTTATATTTACTCTTGACGAACGACATTTTAACAAAATAGCCTCTGATCAACAGCATCCACTTTTTAGAAGAGTACACATTAATACATGCAGTAGAATATCCTCTCGTCGAAACACTATTTTTAGGCCTGTTGCATGCAAATCTTTTTTTCCCATTTTTTATGTCTTATCTGAACAAGTGATAATTTTGCCTAATAGACTTTTTTTTATTCTTTACACTGTTAACATTCGTTTTTATCATACAATGATACTGAATGTCAAATAAACTGAAACTGAAACTGAAACAGTTTATGGAAATGTAAGAACTGAGTATCCTTTTAAAATGCATGTCTATAATAAGTTGATGTAACTGTGATTGTATCATCAATCACAGTTTATTTAACTCCTAATTCCTCAAAGCACCTCAAACACCGATAGGCAATCTTGTAAAAGAAAACTCTTATACAAAAAAATGACATCCTAAAACTGCATGGTTTTAAGCTAAAGTTTTAAATTTATCATATTATAATGAACACACATTTTAGAACCACCGTTAGATAATAATATTGCATGTGTATATCTTCTTTTTCAAGATCTTTTCGGTAGAGACAGGGGGCAATAAACGGGTCGTTGTATCCGGCTATGAGATTTTCCGAGAACTGTTCATAAAGCACTCTGCGGTCACAAGTACGAGGAACATTCAAAGTCGTGATAAGGCATTTCAAGAACGCTTCAAAACTGCACCAGGTGTGTACCGGATTTTTTATAATTAGATGGATACTGAAGTTATCTTGCTTTGTATGATGTACTATTATAGCATGTAGTAATTTACTTTTTGACGTACAATCAAAATCATTTGCTTAATGAAATTCAGACCCTTGCCCCCCCCCCCCCCCCGCCATCCCCCAAGATGGATTATGTTCTTTAGTATAATATTGCGGTTGTTATATTGGTTGTCATTCATGAAAGTACATTTTTACAGGTTTGCTCTATGCACCGCGTCCTCATTGGAAGATAATGAGAACATTTACACTCAACTCCCTAAGAGGCGACGGGATGGGTCGAGTGGTCCTTGAGCCCCAAATACTTGAAGAGATCAGAAGCTACATAGAATATTTCATCAAACCACATGAAAATAAACCCACAGTGTAGTTAAGGTCAGATTGTTGTCCAAGACGAGAAGTTTTGAAGCTTTTACCTCAAACACAAAAATACCTTCCCCACCTGGGAGTCGCACCCAGGACCTTGTGCATTCTAAGCCAAAGCCATACCACTGCGCTAAACTTGACACACTATCACACGAGCAAATACACAGCATAACTTCCAAGTGATGATCTCCATACAAGTACTTGTGGTTAGGGCATTGTGGTTAGTGCTATGAATAGTTGTGGTTATGGTTATAGCAATGAATAGCGATGAATAACAATGATATGAAGCTTAGGCTATGAAATATTTGGTGAGCAGTGACATTGAAAAATGTTTGCATTTGTCTGGCAAACTGTGGTATGATACCAGAGACTATTATCTATAGTCTCTGATGCTACTACGAGCAAGCAGTGACCATGAAACTGAGCTGGAAAGTCGTCGGGTCGATTGTGTTGAAATGCTCAAGCCAGAGATGAAACTGAGGCTCTAAAAAAAACTCGCTGGCATCAAAAGACCGCCTGCATTGCTCTGTGGGCCGGATGGAAACAGGGATTTAGTATTGGAGTATGAGGTTGCCCAGTTAAAACCTCTTCATGATCTGAAGACAATGATAGGTACAAATCAGTTATAATCCTACACTATGCTAGTTTTTGAGGCTGCTTGATTGAAATCTCTTTGATTGTGTACGCTGCTGCCGTTGTAAATCTCAGCATTGGCTAGACAAAGCTTCAGCCGTAACAGAGACTATAGATATTATCTATAGTCTCTGGACGTAAAACAAATTTATTCCCTAATGATATCACACCATGTCTTGCTTGTAGATATTGAATGATAGTTCATCAAACATTTACTACCAGTTTTATCAATTACCAGACCGCAAGCACATGTCTACTGCCTATGTGGTTAAGTTGTGGTTTCTGATTGCAGGCAATGTATTCAAGGAAATGATGTGTGTTGTATCGCAGCAGCTTCAAGATTTACTAAAATCAGTACCAAAGATTGGTGACATTGAAAAATGTTTGCTTTTGTCTGGCAAACTGTGGTATGATACCAGAGACTATTATCTATAGTCTCTGATGATACTACGAGCAAGCAGTGACCATTTAACTAAGATACCAATCTTCGATCGGACAAAACAGAATCAAACAGTCTTCCTACCCAGTCTTCCAAGTCGATCCCAATCCACTGGTCACGCCGCAGGCCTGCGGCGTTACCGGTGGAAGGGAGCAACAGGAATGCAGACAATTGGATTAATCTTGTTCTAGAGTTAACATGACAAAACTAAATCTGAATCAAAACTCGAGAATATCGTTGTCTGACTCTATAATACTAAGATTTATTTGCTGAATATGGAGAAAATAGAATAGTGAATATGGATAAAAAACTATATATACACACATATATATATATATATATATATATATATACTTCAAGAGAAAGTTTAGCTCAATAACTGGCAGTACCTGCTAATAAGGAAGTCATGGTAATATAATAAGTTGCAAAACCATTTTCATATTTTCGTTGAACAAGTTTTGTAAGACAGCTAACATCGAGCAAAGAAAACACAGCCTAATCCCTTGAAGAAGTGTCTTTTATGCAACAAGGCAGGCATAGGGAGTCGTTCGAGCAGCATCTTGAGATGAAGTCATTCATCGGGAAGCACTGTATAGGCTTTGTTTAGGCGATAGAGTAATCGATCTTGGCTCTTGCACAGTACAGTTTTTTCAAAACGCAATATGTCCAGTCATATAAGATGTCCACTAAAATCCCAATCTATAAAAAACAACATCATACAAGGAATTTCCTCACCAGTTCATTCAAAAGATATGCAGAACAAATTCTCACGGGCATTGACCATTGGACTACACACAGTTTTCGTGTGCTTGTCCTCTCGCTTTCAACATGATAGAAATCTCCCCAGCGGTCTGTCAAGTTATTTATAAATCTTAACAATAGTAAGTGAAGCACCCAAAGTTAATTAATACCCAGCCCTAACTTCTTATAATCTTAGTAGCTGCAAAAAAAATAATAGATAGTGTGTCTATTTGACAGAGAGGTATTATTAAATTGCGCAACCACCATGAAAAGAAAGTCAAATATTTACTATATTATCTCAGCATGATTCCTGTTGAACTGCAATAGCCAAACTGTTATTGGAAAACGATCAAAGGATGCCAACAAACTCTCCCCTAATTAACAGAAATAGACCTGAGGGCTCTTTTATTTGTGTATATCATTAAAAAATGATTGTGCTTTTCTCTTCTCTGAGACAGATATAGCTCCGTGGCTTTTTTTCATAGTACAACGAAAACTGGATTAAATTTTTTTTGAGTTCCTCTGTCCACAAATTACTGATAAGGGTGCTTTAGTCGGGATTTTACAGAGGTTTATCTATGTCATGTTAGATCCAATTAACAAGCACCGGATCGTAGATGACTTTGATCACAAAAAACAAATGCCTGATGATTTTTCCTCCCGCAGATGATAACCAATACTTATTTACGAATGGTGTCAGGGCTTCATGAAATGTAAATAAAGTTTTTCAATTGCTGAAAGAAACAAAAACAAATTCGCATAAATGGTTTCTGAAATATTCAGACGCAAAGCCAATTTCTCCACAAGAGTAAACAACATCAATGTACAGCAGGGATCAAGTTGAAATCTGGATAGAACACCGCTATCTGCATCCCACAGATGTAGGTGATCACAATAGTTAAATTGGAAAGGAGTGGTAAACAGTATTCAGCCAATGCCACTTTTTCTAAAGTTACCAGAATTACAATGTTCCCATTAACCTGGACTCTCTATAAAATCCAGAGAACTGTGTTGCAAGTTAAATCAAAATATTCCTATAATGGAGACCAATTTCAAATGTGAAAAGATAAGTTGCAGGAGAAAATACCTCTACAGAAGTTCTCTGCTTTGTAGTTTGATTAACTACCCTCATATGCTAGGCCGAGTGTATCGGAAATCTTTAGTGATTGCAGCTGCGCCAGAAGTTCTTCCGAGCCTCATGTCCTCAGCCTAAAGATATATGAAATACCCATCATCATAACATTTAAAAATGGAAAAAAAAAGCGAGAAAATGTAGATAACATTGAAGAGAGCAACGATATGTTCATCATAGCATGGATGCCCGGGAGATGTCAATGCCCTTAACAACAACAAGATGGACACTACCGCAACAAGTTCATACCGGTAAAAAGAAACAAATTGATTTGTTAAGGCTCATAAAATAGATAAGCATCCTTTTAGCAACTTTGTATTTAGAGCTTATGAGTGGCACTGTCACTGTGAAAAAGGCAGGCTCCGTTCCAAGGATTTGAACCTGTTTATGTTTGTTCTCTACATATATGCGGAATTGCGATCTGGCAGCAACAGCTTCACTTCTCAGTTGGATACATCATATTATATGGTGTCGATGCTCACGTAAAAATGATGACTATCAATAAACGTTTAATTGAGGAAACTTCTATATTAAAATACAATTTAATAGTAGGCCTGCGATACGACTGTCCTAACATTTGATTCAGTTTGTCATTGTACTTACCCTGCAATTGGTACATCCTCCGCTGATCTGATATCATCATGAGACTCGATATGATTGCCCGGTGGTGTACTGTATTTAGTAAGAAGAGCCATCCCATACAAAACATACATACTTCCTAGTTCGTAAAATCCGATTCAATCTATGTCAGCAAGTCAGAGTACAATTGTTCTCAATTTATAGCAACTTCCCTATCCAGTATCAGTGATTGCTGGAGCAATTTAAGTTCTTCCCTGAGCAGCCGGCCTAAATACTGTAGAACGATTATCACCACTGGACAGTCTTGCAAAATAGGCAGTTACTAGCTGCATCTAGCATGCTCTGCACGCGTGATCAACGATGATCAACAAGCGCTCAATGGACCATGAATTAACACACCGCTTCAATTACAGCATATAACGCATTCGATAGGCAGGCGTGCTACAATATAAATTATCATTGCCCAAATAATGGCTAGAAAATTTATCATGAAAAATGGATGTTACTCACCTATGAAAGCCTTTCACCCATTTAATATTATATCAAATGGCATAAGATTAAAAATGTACAAAAGATAAATATGTTTTCTACCATCTGAGAAACATCCATAGTGATAAGTTCAACAGGAAAGAAATTAAATCAGGTGGGTTAAAGGCATGTTTTTTGACCCTAAATATACCCTTTTTCCCCCAAAAGTGATAAACTTTTTGGGTCCACCCTCATGAAAGACAAAATGTACAATGATCCATTGAAAAACCTTTCAAATGATAGCTCAAATGTCCAAATCGGACAACAACTGGTCAAGTTATCGCAGGTGGGTTAATCTCCATTGAAGTCTATATGTCGCAAAAAAAGGCACACTGTGCCTATTGATATGACTTTGAGCCTACCCATGGCAAGCTTCAATGTAGTGTCACAGCTGATCTTCGGCCATAGATTTGATTTTGATGACTCTACGCTCACCAAATGTGTTGATGGCATCAACAATTATACCAGACTAATAACAAGAAGCGCCCTTGCAGAGAGCGTTCCTTTTGGAAAGCATATTTTTAAATCTGTTGAGAGGGGAATTAGTCAGTTTATCGATGAGCAAAAGCAGACAATGGATCCTGAGGACCCCAAATGTCTGCTCGATCAAATACTAATTCATGCACAGACTTCAGCGGGCTTGGCAGATCCATATTTTGGAGGTGAGAGATTTAACTGTAATTTGTACTGAACGAGGATGCAAAACCAATTTATTTCAAGCTGGAAACCAGTCCAAATATGTAAGACTCTTTCTTTCAAATGTTGTAGTTGTAGTAGCGATTGAAATGAATATAGAGTAAATTCCTTTACAGTATTCAAATTTCCTGATGGTAATTACTCAACAAATTCATTCTGAAAGGTGTGCGACCAAGATGTGATATTTTGTTGATGTTTTAAGGTCAGTGCAAAAACTAAGCTTTCTTCTTTCTTATAACTCAAAATACTATGAGAAAAGAATATGGGTGCGCTTCACGCATTTCCAATCAAAAGCGACGATCAACGCTGTGTACAAAGCTCTGTACAGGTCTGCACCAAACAAAATTCAAGAAAGGAGAACACAACTCGAATTTTGAGCACACATGAAGCAAAATAGTTTTCCTCCTTCGAATTGACCAACTGAAAGTTTAAAAACATCGGGAATCAGAGGTTTCGGAATACATTTTCTTCTGCTTGAAAAAACACATTTACTAATGTTATCCAAAAAAAAAATTCCATTTAATAGGTATCTGAGTATCTTTTATGTCACAAAATACCGCAAAAATATTTTGGCATTTGAAATATCTGTTTACCTTCGATGTATTACAGATGATAACACGAGAGCGGTCATCAAGTATGTGACTGATACAGAGACTGTTGCCACCACTCTAAGGTTCTGCCTCCTCTTTATGTGCTAACATCCGTAAATTCAGGAGAAAGTTCACCAAGAGATTGATGAGCATGTTGGTAAGTAATGGTAAATTGATTTAATTTGACTTCATTGATATGATGTGATGTCCATACCAAAACCAAAGAGCTGTGAGATCAACATAAGATTAAAAACCAATGTCTAAAAAGTAAATGCATGGTGCGTTGGTGCTATAAATACATGTTTTGATCGTAATTAAATATAGATAAGTATAATATATAGAGTATGATTTATCTCTTCAAGTTTCTACATCCTGCAGAGAATTCCTAACTT
Organism: Membranipora membranacea; assembly: GCA_914767715.1. Taxonomy (NCBI): domain Eukaryota; kingdom Metazoa; phylum Bryozoa; class Gymnolaemata; order Cheilostomatida; family Membraniporidae; genus Membranipora; species Membranipora membranacea. Next base: position 9,709,401 of record OU612073.1, on the reverse strand, counting down.
CTTATCGTACAGGTAAAATAGAAGTAACCTTCAAAGACAGGTTAACTCTGCAGCTCACCGATACTGTCCTCATGGAGACTTTCAGAACTGCTAATATTTCTCCTCTGGGTCTGTCTCGTAGAGTTGATGAGCAGCTGGTGATTAACGGAAAGGTATCAATTTTATAGTTATTTACTATAATTGTTTTTATTTGTAGCCGTCCAATAAGACCAGACAGACAGAAGTTATACCCAAATAAATCCTTCGTGATGGTGTAAATACTTGTAAACAATGGTTAGTGTTTATCCATATTATAAAAATTCGAGATAATTGACCATCATAGTGAAGTAGAATTTTCCTGTTCCTGTCTTACAGCACAGTCATCCCTCATCAATGAATATATCAGTGTAACTTTGTATTGTACTCTACTCTGATTATTTCAGGTAGAAGAAGCTGTATTGCAGAGAGCCTGGCTAGAGTAAAGTTGATGTGGTATTTATGCAGAGATATAAAGTGGAATTGCCAAAAGGATCAATAGCAGATCCCTCAGACGTCAGCGAGGATATAATATGCTCGCCAAAACCGTATCATATCATATTCAGACCCAGATAAATTTTGTTGTGCACTTATGTAGCATAGTTCAAAGATATTTTATTCTAGATCACTACAAAATTCATAGACCATTACAAAATCTGTACAAATTTGTAGTGTTCTTCAAGTGAAGGGATAAATCATACACAATGCCAAATATTTTACAGTTGGTGCCAACTGAACCGGCTACCTTAATATAGACTACACTTATTATTATTACATTATTATTATTATGAATGTCAAAAAGATTACAATGATTATCTAAACAAAAACCTGTCTGTCGTTGTGTGCCGGTAGCTGTCAAATTCCTTAAACTGATCTATATTACATGTACAGTTCTACCAGGAAATTTATTACATTAATTATTTGCTTTGTTTATATCATCGATTCTATTTAAAGGGCTTACTTACCCAACATATATATATATATATATATATAAATATTAGACAGACTGACAGACACACATATCAAATACAGACCACTGTCAAAACGATCCATCAATCATTCTACTGGTTGAAATTTTGTCAGGGTGTGGGATCTTTATGTAAATTATTATGGACAGGATCAGGACCAGGAATATTCTTATGATCCCCCCCCCATGAGGACTTTCCTGGCAGATTGAATGTACACATGAAATCCTCATTCACACACATAAAATTCCCGATACCATGTATTGGCACAGCAGGCTAAAAACCTGGCAAGGCTGAAAACTTTCCAGGCTAATTCAAGTGGTGTTGAATTAGAATGAGGTCTTACACAAGGTTTTACCGGGATAGCCAATGTTTATCAAATCAATCATCTTTAGAATGGACTTGGTATGACCATTTGACAGACCAGGCAATGAAGTGGTGAATAAACTGGGTCAAGACAAGGAACCCCATAAAGCTCTGCCTGGAATCTCTTGTTTAAATAGTTCACTCAGCACTTTGTCAGAGAGTGCCAAAGAATCTGGAGAGATGGATCTACTGTTTCCAGTTTCCAGAATGTCATCACTTTGGCGCTGCTGGCTGTTCTTTCCTGTTTGGTTATTCCATATCTGGTGTTGAGGAGCAGGAAGAGCTGATACCCACCTGGCCCATTCTCATTTCCGATTCTGGGGAATTTACCACAGATGGCACTTTGTGGAAACATTAACGTTTTTTGTGCGAAATACAGGAAGCTCTATGGCAATGTAAGTTATAAACTTTATCAGCCAGTTTGATGTCTGTATGGTGTTTGCTGTGGTGTGGCAAGTTTAAAAGACTGGGCAGGTATCTGCCCCTCTCCTCACAGGCTTGTAAGCTTGCGGGTTTGAGGGATTGTGTGATTGCGGGCTTGCGGGCTCGCGGGCTTGCGAGCTTGTAGGCCTCCCTGCCCTAATTATGATTTCCATGCAACCATGTAATGTGTTATTTTTTGCAGAAATAACATTCATTTTAATCAATAAAAAATGACAGCATGAAGCATTTGTGACATGACAATCTTATGTCCTTAGCTAGGTCGTAAAGTTCGTATGTCCTTGCATGTAAGACCAAAAATGACGAAACCATTGATATTATGAAATTTCCAAGTAGCAATAAAAACAGAATACAACAATTTATATAGCTGGATGTTCAGGAAATCACCGACCAACAGATAAAGTGTTTTGGATTTGACAGATTGCTAGGAGAATCGGATTGAATTTTACAGTTTACTTTCTTTGGCGCCACAGATTAAGTAAATAGTAACAACCTTCCCCAGCAGGGCTTATTTAGAGAAAGCCTCATTCAATCTCCCTACTATTAAAGTAAATAAAGATTTTTCTTTTGGGATTATTAGGGGGCATTCCATGATCGCTATTAAAATCCCTCAATCTTACCAGTCATAAATCATTTTATCAGTTACAAAAGCTTCAAGCAAAAGCATGTGCCTTTCGAATCATCAGCTATCAATTCAAGCAAGACTATGATGTAAGGTAAGGACTAAAAGTAAGGTGGTTGCAATCAAATCTGTTGCTCCGGAAGTTGAGGATTTATTTTGTTCCGTTTTCAGGTTTATTCTTTGCACCCTACCCTAATTGGAAGACATTGCGTACAGTGTCTCTACACTCTCTGAGAGATGAGGGTATGGGACAAGCCGCTGATGAGATGGACCAGTACATAAAATTCTTCATTACGCCTAAACATGGACAACCTATTCATATGACTGTGAGTCTGCCCCAAGCAACTGCCAATACAATTTCACAACTCATCTTCAATACACGAAACGAGTACAGTGACGCCCAATTCCAAAAACTAATATGGCCAATAAACGAATCAACCAGATTGGTGGCAATGTTAGGGTTAACTGCAAATATTCCATTCAATGGTATACTTTTCAAATCCTGGCACAAGCTGAGTGACTATGTTAATCATGGAATTATTATTCCTGCACTGGAATCGATGGTAGATAGAAGAAGAATATCTTTGGATGATGATAATCCTCAAGGTGTCATCGATCACTATCTGCTCCACTCAAAGACTAAGGAAGGCAAAGATGATTTTTGTTTCACAGGTAAATGTAATGATGAATGAATGACCCCAACGAACTAAAGAAAATTGGAATTTTAACAACATTAATAGTTTGATTATGATCGACCACCAGCCGTTCACTTTCCCAAGCTACTGAAAATAAATTGTACTTGAGTCTACCAACCATGTGTTGACTATGACTAGCTAGGCATGGATCAGCCAGTACAGGCTAGATCCTGCTGACATACATGCTATGCTTGTATAATTGATTTATGTTATCACATTTGTCTTTTATGATATATGATATATGATATTTGTGATATATCGCTTTTTAAAACGTGTTGATATGGTATTGGTGATCATGTCTAATAGTTATTTTCAAAGTTGAAATATTTGATGTTGAGTCGCAGTGACCTCTGGAAGTTTATTTTGAGGCAAAAAGTGCCCTTTTTAAATTGAGCCCTCTGTGCCTTGTTTTTGAGGTATTTGATTAGTTTTTGCTTTCACCATATAGAGGAGGCATGGCACTAACTGGAGGAGTGACATTTTAATGAAATTTTTAAGATTTTAGGCCTCCTGTCTTCGAGACTTGAAATTGATTTTTGCAATAGTAATAGGGCCATTTCTGACCCCTCATTACATGCGACCCCAATAATGCAGAAACTAAAATTTCCAATTCATTATACCATTTTGGTCTTGTACTGTCGGTTCCAACAATAATCTTATCAGCTTACAGATCCTGGTTGTCACAACTGTAACAGATAATAACCCAAATTTTAACTAATTAAGGTCAAAATTTTCCAGCCAAAATCCAGAAATTCAGAAAGACGGCAGTCAAATTTGTTGTCAGCATGATGAACAGCAGGAGATTGTCTAGGTTTTGATCGAAGCGATTGTTGATTATGGCTTTACATCTTGAGATATTTGGATTTTTGTGGGTAAACCAGCTTTATTTGGTCCAAAACATGCACTCCTCTCCAGCCAAAAAACTTAAAATATGTTAAAGAACATGTTATACACACTAGCTTCCATTAAACTAAAGAGTATTTCCGAGGTTTTGTCATTGGCGTTTGATGATAAATTCAATAGTTGAGAAGTTATGAGCATATACATTTCTCTTTCGATGCAAAACAATCACCAAAAAAAGGTGATCCATTGTTGTACACAATGTGCTTTGCATGTAATACTGCATAGAATTTCATCACGCTTTTGCATAACGTAATTTACTGCATCATTATGCCTTTTGCTGCCTATATGTTTTCAATGTATCTTAGTAAATGTACAATTAATCAAGTTAGAAACATGCGGTTTAAAAAGATTTGCAATACTAAACATAAGCCGGAATACTGGCAACGTGTCAGTGAAGGAATTTTTGAGACGGGACAAGTAGTTCTGAAAACTGAAAACAAGTCTATGTAGGTGGAACCGAAATGACTTCCACAGCGCTGAGATTTTGTCTTCTCTTTATGTGTAAATACCCAGATGGACAAAAGAGAGTGTACATGGAGATATACAAAACATGTTTTCATTTAATAGTTATCCGACGAACCTTCAGCCAATAGTTTTCACCTAGTATTTGGTTTCCAATCCACATTCATGTATGCCATTCCCTAAACAGGTCATTTCAAACAATAAAATAAAAATAAAAAACAGTTCTTCATAGCATAGCTATCCATTGATTTTGGGTCAAAAGGCCACTGCCAAAAAGCCACTGGTAATAAGGCCACTGGCCAAAAGGCCACTACCCATAAGGCCACTGGCTGAAAGGCCACTGGTCATAAGGCCACTGTGCTCTAAAAATGGTCAAAGCCCATCTCCTGAAGCTTTGTGCCAGCTAATCATCATTGACAGGATTCAAAAATAATACGAACTAACATAGATTTGCTTGTTCGTACTATACAACCAAACATACGGCGCTACCCAGTATATGTATATGTATAATATAGAAACTTACAAATATAATATACATATCATTTTTATGATACTACCATAAACCTAAAAATCTGTGTTCTGTTATTGGTCTGAGATTTATACGTAGCATTGTGACTTTCAGATATTAGTAGGTTAGCAAAAAATTACAGACTTCTTTATTTCTTCGGGTCGTGGAGTTGTCTCAGGCGATAGAAGTACTTTATCGACCCTATAAAGTGAGAAAGGAAACAATCGTTGTTTAATGCAGTCCTTATTCGAACAGACTTTGGTTTGCATTTTGTAGGCAGCAAAATTAAAGACATATCCCTAGAGGAAGAAATATACAACATAATAGGTGATGATTATTATGAACTCAATGTTGACAATGTGGAGGAATATGCTGATATTCATGTTATACAGCCTCACACAACAGACACACCATCATCTGGTGTACAACCTTCTCCAGAGGATTATCTCAACCCTGTGTCCAGGATTGATCCAGTTACAGAATCGTCCGATTGATTTTAAGTTTGTTTGTTTTTTTAAAAGTAGCAAGTGCATTATGGTATATTAAATTCATTTTGCTATATTTTCACTAACACCCTGGTAAAACCAGAGACCTCATGATGAAATTGATTCTCACCATTCACAATAACACTAAAAAAATACACAAGTGATCTCATTATTTCTACTGATGAATCTGACCATTCATGATGTGCAAAGAAACAGCTATGAATTCAAGATGTATAGCAACCAATCAATGGAACTGATCCATAAGCAATCTCTTAGCAATTGATATATTTGATGCAATGTCAGGACAGGTCAATGTTTGGAATTGACCCTCCTCAGAATAAGATAAGACAGATTTGACAATAATTGTCTCAGCGCAGTAGCGATAAAGCAAGCCATAGGCAATAACTCAGCTCTAGTGGTAGCTCGAGGCAAAGAAGATTAGGGAACAGTCATATTGTTTATACAGCTCCTTCATGGTTATGCCTACACATTTAACGTTTGGATGGCAAACGCCTGCTTGGTTGCTTGCATGTCTGCGTTTGCCACAATAATGATCTTTAACCTCGGTCCATCCATATCCCTGTCCACATAAGGAATGAAGGGTTCAACACAGAGTTGGAGAAATAAAGTAGTCTCTGCCTTATTGTTGAGAACTGAATTGGGATCTACCTTCATCGGGGAGATTTGACCCAAACTCATTGCATCGTACCCATGAAATTGAACATAATTATTGCTGCCAATGAGTCGTCTTCCCTCAGGGAAAAGGAGGACAGCTATGTAGCCTATACAAAAAATATAGAGTCAAATGAAAAAAATGGTCTGGAGGTGATAAATGTTCTCATTTAGGAATAATCCTACTAACTTATAGCCTTTAGTTTCCATCCAGTACATGGTTTCCTATCCACATTCATGTATGCCAATCCCTGGACAGAACAGGTCAAATAATAAAATGAAAATAAAATAAAAAAACAGTTCTTCATAGCATAGTTATCCATCATAAATATGAGGGTGTAACAGGGAATTTTTTGCACTTGGCTTACACTTGTTCACACCTTACTCCAAACCAATCAATCATGTTGTGAAAGGTTGAAGGTGGTCTTACCCAGCACATTCATAGCATATGACTCAGAAGTATGGAACCTGCAAATCAATCTGGTACAGCAAATATCTACTATCTATTAAAAATTTATCATCCGTTAGTTTAGTTTCCTCTTTTTTTAATTATGATCAAAACTTTGATTTTCATATTAATTTTTCAGGATTAAATTGCAAAAAAATGTGACAGCTACACTTGACACTTGGCTGAATTTCGTTATAACATCGGGTAATCTAGGCAGTGCAAACGATTACCAATTGACATCTCACTTTTTGCCATTATGACAAATGATGCGTTTTCTGAATTGTCAACGAGACATTTGTTCATAAATGCTCATTTTTTATCAAATGCAGTATATGTACAGCTCACACTGGAGCCTGTTTGATTTTCCTCACATTGAACATGACGGAAGTTCTAAGCTGTCTTCTGATGATTATGCAGGCAGTTCTCGGATCAGGAAATCTCGATTTTGAGTAAGTTAGTCTTGTCTTGTCTTATGTAGTAGCAGTATAGTGGTACTGGAATGAGACCATACTCTCCAGAGAGCAGGTGATTGGCACCAAAGACCACAATACACCACAAAGACTCAAAGACCACAATACAACTTTTGATTATTACTGATAGAGCACATCTATGATCTCAGTAGGGTGGGGGTATTCTGAAAAGTTGAGTTGTGGTTAGGGATCTGTCTGAATTTGTGATATATTTTTTTGTTAGAGGTTGTTAGTTTTGGGGAGCCTGGGTGGGTGGAAGTCACTATGGAGCCTGGTAGAAGCCAGGGTAAATCCCCCGAGAGGGAGCTTGATTTAATCCCAGGTCCTCACTTCTACCTCTTACTAATTAGGCAAGTGAAGTGAGGTCACAGAGTGCTTTGTTTAGAAAAACACCACTCATAAAACCGATAATTTTGTGAATTTGATTACAGTTACAGGGATGGAAATGTAACCACATGGTTCACAGCACCTTCCAATGAAACAAGTATTGGGCACATAGAGCCTGACCTCTCAATCAAAGGAAACTTAATGTACCATGTTATCAGTGGGCCAAGATCGGGAGAGCTAAGAAGTACTGGTGGTGAGAACAAGTCAACCCCAGTTCTGACAAAATACTCAAAAGAAAACACTCCAGATTATAATACTTCATATCCTTATCACTCCATCCAAACCAGCTCTCACCTCAGAGACTACCGCCAAGTTTCCACAAATGCTCTGATATTGGATATTGTGACTATTCAGATGATCACCTTTGAACCACCATTACCGTTGACTGCAACAAGAAGCCTTGTACATCTTAACAGGGTGACAAATGAAACGTTTATACTTGGTGGTGTGTCCCAACCTGACCCTTGGGCAGATGCTAGGTCGCTTAGGGGATTTTTAGTTGACTCTACTAACAATCATCATCTATACTTGTTACACCATAGAATTTAGTTTTTTGTGAACTTAAAAGAGTCTCCAGATAATTTCACAAGATATCACAATTTTTCTGAGAATTTGTCAGTCACTCAATCATATTTGAACCCTTCGTTTCTCCACCAACACAATGAGTATCTGTATACTTGTATCCCGAATGGGCTGATACAAAAATATAGGGTGTACCGAATGTTGAAAATTACGAAAGAGCATGTCCTATCTGACGGTCCAGAAGTGACCGAACTTGACATTGAGCTACCTCCTATGAAGTCTGGCTTGAGGTTCTTCATAGTGCTTGATGGATTATCCTTTTTGGTGTCGAGTGGAGTACAACTTTATTCCCAACGGGAAAAAATGCTGAGCAGTATTTGCAACGGAGGTATTCTATACAGCGAGGGGACAACTGACACATGCTCACTGTGGGACCAATCAGCACTCGCCGTCTACAATGATAATGTCTACATAGCCACTCAACATCTGATTGTCCAGCTGGTATGGAAGGGTAAGTTAACATCAATATAACACTTTTAAAGTTTCTGGATAGCTCAGTTCATTTAAAGTATTTTGGCTTCAAGTTGCTATAGAGTTATCTTTTCACTTTCATACAATGTCGTATTTATTAAGAATTGGAAATTATCCCACTTTGCACGAATTGTCAAATCCCGTCCTTGTTTTTAGCTAAACATACAAACTTGATTGAGAGAATTATTTACTGAAGAAGAATCTAGGACATCTCTACAATCAAAAGTTAAATATCTCCAAATATCAGAAATTTTACCAGCATACAAGTTCTTCCTGTATACAGGTATTATTTCAAAATCCAAGCACCAAGCACCAAGCAGAACAATCAATTGTGTCAATCTGGTTAAATTTTAATTTTTGCTGGATTGGGTCAAAGATTTTGAGTAGGTGGTTTAAATGAGGTTGCGAAATTCATCTACTGGTACTTGAATCAACCCACCTTATCCAGCGATATGAACAAAATTTGTTTGAGCCAGGGATACACCCAATAAACAATTATAAGATATTTTAATCCAAAGAAATACACAAGAGGGCCTGAAACTATCACATTTCAAACAAGGATTAACCGAGAAAACAATGTCAATTGAAAATTATTGATGTTTATTGGGTTGATTCAAAAACAAATTACTATCTTTTAAGAAAATTATTTCATTCAGAAAAGGTTAACAGTGCAGCTGATTTGAGCAAAAATAATGTCACCTTCAAATTCCGAACCCTTCCCTCAAAGAAGCCCTTATAGTAGTAGTATTGTTATTATGAAGGCATATTATACCGGATTTAAAATAGTTCAGTTTCTAGCTACTATTTGCTTATGATCAGGTAAACACCAGAGAAGGCATGAGGGATTTTGTTTTGAAGCTTAATTTAAGCTAGAATCTTTTCAAATACAGGCACCAATAGCTTCTTGGCCATATGCCATCAACAGCTTGCAGTCAATATTGTTAGTTGGGTATCCAGATAAATCACAATATGAAAGGTATTTACTATGGTATCTACTGCCATGAGGATATTGTTCGCTGTGTCGATGGTGGGGGATGGGAAGAATAGTCTGTGCTTCAGATCAAACATTTGGTGGCCTTTCCATATTCTCTGGTATCTGAATTTTTCACTATGTTGCTGGTTTTTACTCGTTTCTTGTATGGTGTCACCCTTCGTACTGCTGTATAGAACAGTATGTGCACATTGTTTATTTTTCTGTTATGGCTATTGGCTGTTTTGTTTGTCTCGAGCTTGCTTGACAATATCATGATGAAATATTTAGTTTCCAGAATATAGGCCTACTGGCAATGCCCAAACTAGATAGGGCGCCATATGGGATGGATTAGCTTGGTTTTTTGTGTATGTTTCTCTAAGCACGTTTTTCTAGAGTATCAAACGCCTACTAGGTTTGCTGAGAGATATACAATCAATAAAACTCACGTTTGTTTATAGTCTCGATACCCTGTGATACTGTGTGAGAAACCTAGATGTTGTTCGGTTTATTAGATATACAATCAAATGCCTCAATTTAAAGATTGCGGGTGTTGGGAGGACACAGGGAGTATGTCTAACCTAATATATGGATTCTACATGTCTTTTTGCATCTATGTCTAAGTTTCTAATCTCTGTGACCATCCTGTGAGGAATAATGACCTGAAATAGAAGTAATTGCTTTATTTGTTAGAAAGCTTTTTATTTTGGAATCCCCCTTCAGGATGACGTAATGGCGGAGGTATAATAATTGCCCACAATCTTTAATGCTTAATGGTATTAAGAACTAACATAGATAATTATAAAAAAACTACTGCAGTTAACTTCCCAAGGCATCCTATCTCCCTGTTGCTATCAGAGGCAGTTCATATCGACAGGTTTGAACTTGAGTTTTCATCTTGTTAGACCAATTTTTGTAATGGAATCAGAGCAATGTACATAAATATATCTACATGAATTCCAAATGTGTGTTACTGTTCAAACCATATAAAATGGAATTTGACAATAATTGATTTCATCACATCATATCGCTAGAAGAGAGAAAGCATTGAATTGAACTACTACTGACATTGATGACTGCAACAAAATTGCTGTCATTTAAATCAGGTTCTGCCTTCAATCTGTTTTTAGATACAGACGGTACACCAAGCATCAACGGAAGCATCAGCGGAAGCAACAATGCAACCACAGCTGAGGTTGCTACAGAGTATATTTCCACAGTTCAATGGCTATTGCCATTGGGGTTATCAGTTGCAGGGGTGTTGGTTGCTGCAATCCTCAATTTCACAGCTTTGAAAATACGGTATGCATTCAATCACATAAGCTGGTTACCTGTTGACCTTAGTAGTACACCATGGTATGACAGGCGTCCTGGTTGAAAAAGTTTTTGTCCAACATATGATTTGTAAATTTGGTAATGTCCTGGAAGTGTCCATGTTGGTCTGAGTGTGATGATATATGACAGCCTCGAGGATACACTATCTAGCGATGTCGTGTGAATAAAAGTGTTTGTATTTCAGCAAAAACATGTAAATACTAGTAATGTGTCTATAATTTCAGCAAAAGGAGTTCAAGAGGGCAGACACAATCAACAGCCAGGGAACTCCCAGGTGTACCGCAGAGTAAAGGTAAATCTCCATCGATTCTTAATCTTTATCTACACGTATGGATAGATATCAATCCCGCCATAAGCCATCAAGGCATGACCCATTTCTGTGCTCTATGTCCTTATCCTGAAGCTTTGGGGTAGCTATATTTGCTTACAGATTTTTAAATTAGATGATCAATGAGAATTTTTGTGTTTGTGCTATACATCATGACACAATGCCACCCAGTATATACCCTAAACCTAAAAAATCTATGTGATGTAATTTGTCTGAGATTTATACTTTATAGATTTTAATGGGAGATACACGCTACTTGCCAATCCCCTATAAAGTGTAAAAAATTTGCATATTGATTGGGTCAAGCCATCGCATTTTACCCCAACCTCTAATAGTAATGTGTGAAAGGAGGCAATAATTGATCAATGCTGTCCAAATTTGAGCAGCTGATGAATTTGGGATACGTTTTGTAGGCAATGATAATGAAGAGGAAAACTATGCTCAAGTAGCAGCGGCTGGCATACCATCAGAGGAAGAAATATACGACATAATAGGTGATGAGTATTATGAACTCAATGTTGACAGAGTGGAGGAATATGCTGATATTAATGCAATACAGGGTCAAATAACAGACATACCATCAGCTCATGTACAACCTTCTCCAGAGGATTATCTCAATCCTGTGTCTGTGAATGACCAAGTTACAGAACCCTCTGATCCAGTTTAATCCTGTTGGTTATTCGTTGGAAAAATATTTTATCAGTAAAAGGAGTAAGTGAGTCATGATATATTAATGATTTCTTATGTATGATTTTTTCATTATACACCCTGGTAAAGCCAGAAACCTCATTATCAAATGGATTCTCACCATTCACAATAAAACTAAAACAATACACAAATCTGTTGAATCTGACGTGGTCAAAGAGCCTCGCCATGCCCAACTTTCCACACACATCAGTGTGTAGTTTTCACTGACGATCTTAATAATAATGCAACAGCTCTCCACAGGCGGTTTTTTCAAAAATAATTCAATATGATGGCGCAAAGATGCAACATACTAACACTAGGTGCAAATCTATTACATGTCATTCAACTCCGAAGCAATCTATCATGTCCTGGATTTGTTTGTGGCTTAGAAATGTACAAGACAGTTACTGGTATGGAGTCAGAAGAAACTGATTGTATTTTTTGTAATGATAATGCAAAATTAAAGCCAGAATTATCTTATTTTCATTTGTCAGGATAAGTTATTGACTATTGATAAACAAAAAAAATTGTTACAGTATACTTCACTGAATTACCAAAACACTATTGGTTCGTGTTGTGCAATAATGACAGAGAGAAGGATTACATATTGAAGACCATTTTTTGTCCCTAACGTTTCCAGTGGATATGCAGCCTACATGCAGAAATCTGTTAAACTTTACCACCATCAAAATGTCAGAAGTTATAAGTCTTCTGATGATCGCACCGAAAGTCCTCATCACAAAAACTAAAATTTGAATAAGATAATTTATATAGTATAGTGATCCATCAGTGGCCATCATTTGTGACACCCTCAGTATTATCTGAAACAACTGCCATCAAATAAAGGGGAAACCATTACCTGTGTTGTGTAGTTGAAATAGGGCAGACCAAGTTTGATAGGGCAGCAGAAATGAAGAACAGTGGCATCTCAATTACTCACTGGCGGGATGTAAGGTTGTAGGATGGGTTATTTACCTGTTTGACAAGTCAATATTATTAACGCAATATCTTAGGGACAAGATTAGCAGATACGGAAAGCCTCTTATCATCACTTATATGCCGAGTTAGTGTACGCTCCATGTTATTCAAACTAGAACTTCTCAGAATAATTCTTTCCTTTGATACAAGTGTCACAGAGGCAGTACAAAAGTTGAATGCAAATAAACGAACATTAACATTCACCAGGAGTAATAATCATATTATTAATCTCAATGATTAATAATTAATATTAATCATATCATTAATCTTAATGATTAATAATCTCATTATTCGGACAGTAAATATAATAATCCCAATTCTGTAAAAGTCATTCATCCTATACCTAGCTTTGTTGGGTTACAGGTTACAGGTTGTTTTCCCATCGGAGATATTATAGAACAGTTTTCAGTTCGATCCTGCTCAGTTAAGTAAGTTTGGGAACAAAAAAGGTGTTCGACCATGTTTATGACGAGTAGGGGTAGACTACGATTACTCCTGTATCCTCGGTTGGAAAATGATCTCATAGGGTTTGGGACATCGGATCACATCTGATACAGTATCTGATGGGTGGGCTTTTGATCCCTCTGGCAGAGTGACTGAGTATCTTTGCATGAAGGACACAAAAAACATGAAGAATTCTACTTTGGCTAAACTCTCTCCCAAGCAGTTTCTTCTTCCTTGAAAATGTATACAATTTATGCAATGTCAATAAACTCTATATGATCAGATGCATGTTTGTGTGTGACATGACAGCACCAGCTCAAAAAACTAACATGCAATAGGCAAAAAAACTTTCTTTGAATGCATTGCAATTATTTTGTCTGAGGATGGATTCAAGTTAATGTGACGTATATGAGGAGTAACGTACCTATACCAAAGGGTATTGTCCTCTGTTTTTTCAGTGCAATGTCACCTTCTAAGTATCTGTGCGGTTTGAACTCCTGTGGATCTTCAAACACAGTCTCATCATGGAGTACAGATGCCATGTTCAATAAGATATCTGTGCCTCGCGGGATAACCTGACATAACAAGGAAGTCGTTGATTTCATTTAGCTGACAGTGAAGTTAAGTATATCGTTTTTATTTACATGTGAAGATAACTACTAAATATTGTGGTTTCTTGGACTCATTGAACAATAATATAATAATATATATTTTATTTGCTGATCGTTTATTCTGATGGTTTTTAATACAGGGAGCATTCAGTATAACTAAAGATCAGAGAAACTTACCTGTCCTTCTAAGATTAAATCTTCTTCAACCATATGAGGTAGAGCATTTGGGACCAAGTTTCCTATCCTAAGACTTTCCAGTAATACAGCTTCGGTGTATGGTAAAGACAGTCTATCTTTGTACACGACCTGCTTGTCACCTACAAAATAAGAAAATAGCTATGAAAGAAACACCCATAAAATAACTAATTTGTGGCATGAAACATCGGGCGTGCTTATCTGCATAAGTGGATTTTGCGGAGCACTTATCTACCACTCATCAGCTATGCTATGGGTGGATCATTTTAGAAGAGCCTGTAGAATGTCATGCAAAAATACCAAAATCTTTTTGGCACATTTTGTAGTTTTGCATCTACATGTAACACAAAAAAAGGAGGATGAAGTGGAATAATTTGTATACAGGGTCATCCCTTTGACTCTCACTCTTACATATAAAGTATTTGTAAAGGTAAAACTAACCAATCTGTTTCTTTATCTCTCTGTATACTTTCTCTTGTACATTCGAGTGTTTACACATGAAGAGAAGACAAAATTTCAGCGCTGTGGAAGTTGTTTCAGTTCCAGCTATATAAAGTTGGAAGGAAAACCATCCCAAGTTTTTGTCTGTAACAAATAACATATGTGGAAATGTCAATCAAGCTGGTATATAAGCAGAGCATGTATGTCAGTAGGCTCTAGCTGTGGGCAACCTGTGGCCTTTTTCCCAGTGCGGCCTAATGGGTTATCGTTTGTGGCCTAATTGTGGCCTTATGCCTGTGAAAATGATACACTAAAGTTTTGTTTCTTGTTCCGTCTTGTGGATGTCCAAGTATGCATTGCCCTCTGCAAGCACAATTCAATTTTGGGATATCAAAATAGTGGCCATTCTGTATCATGCATGAGCTGAGCTACGTACAGGTTACCAACTTAAGTAAATTCCAAAGCCATTCCACACAAAAACATAATAACTGGACTGGTGCCAACTTCTTTTTCAAGAGCTTCTGTTTGAAAATAAACCCCCCCCCCCCCCCCCGTGAAGACATTGTCACAACATTGTGAGAGAAAAGCAATTTTATCAATTCTTTCACCTTTGGATATTGATACTACAAACTACTTTTCGCAAAGCAGTCATTTTAAACAAGAAAGGCAGAGCTGTATCTAAATGTTGACATGTTATAAGTGATCCAGCATTGTGGCTGGAATGATCCAGATTACCTCTCATTCAATGAATTTTTATGTAAATATTTACTGTTCCAGACGAAAAATAGTAAATTAGATAGACTAGATATTTTTGTTAAATGGATGGGAGTTGAGAAAGCTTTAAAATGTCGGAAAAATTGGTTGTGACCTGCATAAAATGTGGCCTTTATCACAATAAGGTTGCCAACCCATGCTCTAGCGTGTGTTATAGCTTTGACCCACCCAACCAGTCAAAGTCAACACAGTGGTCGGTAGACTGAAGTATAATTTATTTTTAGTCGCCAAACAAACTCAATAGCTAGTGACAACTGATTATCAAACTATTAGAATTGTTTAAATCTCCACATTTACTTAAATTCATAGGGGCAATTTAGTCGAGCGTTCACCTTATCCTAATTGAATTTACCTGTGAAACAAAAATCGTCTTTGCCTTCCTTAGTCTTTGAGTGGAGCAGATAGTGATCGATGACGCCTTGAGGATTATCATCATCCAAAGATATTCTTTTTCTATCTATCATCGCTTTCAATGTAGGGATAATAATTTCATGATTAACTTTGTGACTCAGCTTGTGCCAGGATTTGAAAAGTATACCATTGAATGGAATATTGGCCGTCAACCCAACCATTGCCACCAGTTTGGCTGCTTCATTGAATGCCCATACTAGCTTACTGGACTGGGAGTCACTGTACTCGTTTCGCTTGTTGAAGATAAGTTGAGAAATTATATTGCCAGTCGCTTGGGGCAGACTAACAGTCATGTCAATAGGTTGTCCATGATTAGGTGCAATAAAGAATTTTATGTACTGGTCTATCTCATCAGAAATCTGAGGCTCCATAGCAGCTTGTCCCATACCATCATCTCTCAGAGAGTGCAGAGACACTGTACGCAATGTCTTCCAATGAGGGTAGGGTGCGAAAAATAATCCTGAAAACAGAACAAACACAATTTTCAGAGCAGGGGATTCATTTGCGGCCATCTTACTCATAGTGGTGTCATTCTTGATGGGTTATCCAAAGAGCACATGATTACGCCTGCAACTTTTATAGCTGATATATGTAAGATGGTAGGATAGATTGATAGATTGAGGGTTTATATAGGTTACCCCGAATTGGCTCCTGGGAAGGAAAGCACTCTAGTAATCACACAAGAAACCACCTCCTTTTTTCAATAGCAGGAGGGGGGTGTCTTTATAAGCCCCTGCAAGAGAAGGTAAATATTTTCGGCTGAATCTGTGGCTCCATAGAAAGTTCTCTGTAAAATTTAAGTGATCACCTAGCAATCTGTCAAATCCAGAACACTTTTTTAAGGTTTCTCAAATGCTCTGTTGTTGCCTGGTAATCAAAATGGAAACATTCTCAGCACATAAAATGCACATTAGATTGTAATGGCCTTGTCAGGTCACAAATATTTTCTAAATATGGTTGATCGATATGTAATTTGAACTTTTTACCCATTTCTGCAAATGAGAACATGCCATTGACTTAATATTAAATCATTATAAATACTATGAAAACTGGTATTCAGAGCACCGTTTATAAGGTAGGGGTGGGCAAGCTAGGGTTGTACATGAAGAGTGCACCTCCATTTACAGCATGGGTAGTGACCTCGGGAACTGGGATTCTAAGATTGAATAGCTCAAATCCTTACCACTACATCCATTCTGCCACTGTATTTTATTAACTGCTCAAAATGACATGTGATTGCATGGTTGGTCAAAAGGGGCCGCAATGTCTGTGCCAATGTGATCTCAGCTTTGAGGCAGGTCGGAGCACATCTAGGGGTTCACGACCTTCAACACTTGTATGCTGAAGACCGGCGCTCTAACCAACTTAGCCGCAACCTACTCTTTATAATTATGAGCAATAGTTTGGAAAAAAAGATAGCTACATTTCTCAATCACTCCATTCTGTCTGATTCAATCATAATGCCATTCAGTCTGGATGAGAGTGTATTCACATTTTGACCTTGTGGTATCAGAAGAGCCAAACGGTGTCACTGGTCAGTTTACTGGTGTATTCTAAGCATAAGCATTAGCATTAGATATGTCTGACTAAAGTGTAGGTTTTGCAAGTCATTCCAGATAATGGCTAAGTTTTTTTCGCCAGAAGATGACTTGGGAAAAAACAACAGCCGCAGACACCACTGCTGAAACACTGGCAGCACCCAAACACTGGGCTGTTAAAGTTTACTTTTATCTGGTTGTTTTTAGCTACGAGCCTGTTTGGTGTGGTGGAAGGGGGGGGGGGGGGGTACAGATGTGCCTTATGAGGAAATTGTTCTATATTTACCTGGTTTGTCCTTGCATCGTTCTCTTGCTTCATCTGATCTGCCCTGTGTGCCTCTGACACTCGTCACACCGGCGTGTCTGATCAGCACCTCTCTAAAGTTCTCATATCCTGATATCACCACACGTTTAGAACCTCCTGTCTCTATTGTGAATACCTACATGGTGGCAAATAATAACGATACAAAACATACACCAGACCGATATTGATGTTACAAAACACTCACCAATATGAATTTTTATGGGGACTAGGCTTCAGTTATTTTCAGATGTCAACTTGTGGGTTTTAACTTTGCTCAAGATAGTAAACTCATAAACCATACTATTTGAATGTGATTCTGCCTACTGAATGATCGTAAGCTTTAACCAAACTTTGTGGTCTTCACTGTTAACTGGGTGATCAAGATTATCCTTTATCCATTCAGGTTATAAACTTGCGATTTAGATTTAAAGAATAGTTACTATCATAAGCTCTATCTTACGTTGCCGAAGATTTTCCTGTACTTCTCACAGAAGACATCCATCGATCCACACCGAGCAATTTGAAGCAGGTTTCCAATTATTGGTAATGCTAGTGGCCCAGGAGGGTATTGTCCTCTTCGTCTGGTGATATAGACGTAGGGCCCTAGCAGGAACATGGTGACACCAATTAGTACTGCCGTCAACCCATTTGGAATATCAAGCCACTCAAAAGCCATGCTGGTGAGATTGGTGTGGGTAGATAAATTGATAACAATGCTAGCGAGGTTAGGTGCTGCAATGTTTGTGCACTTGGACTAGTAACCAGCCCACTATTTATGTAGCTGTCTGCAACACAGGTGCGGCAAAAATAAAATTGCTATGACCAAAGACGATTACATAACAAATTTATACCTTTCAACTGTCGTAACAATCCCAGCCAGTCTATTTGAGGAATTACAGGCTAACATAGATGTGTTTTCTTAACATAATTTCTCTTTGATGTTAACCCATAATTTTATCAGTCTTGTATGTTGATCACTATAAATATCCATAAGGATTATTATCTTAGTAGCTAAGAATAGTTTATCAACCTGCATACTGTTGTCAGTTATATAACCAAATTGAGATAAACATTTCGACTAGCCTGGACATCTTGCATGGCACAGCACTGATTCTTTGTTCCTATAATTGCACTGTGGCATGAAATCATGGCCGAGTCATCAACAAGATTTGACGTTTAAAGTTTGTTTATTGAGATGCGAAATATTGGCTTATCAAATCTACGAAACAGTAGATCAAACTTCCGCAGCTTAAGTTTGCAGCAGAATCTTTGTTTTATAAGTGCGTTTACTACTGCGCCTGATGAGCAAATAATTACATTTTCAATCCGGTTAAGATTTGCCTTCCTTTCTTGTAGGGTATGATAACTCTGAAGAAAAAGTGACCAACTATTCAATAATTGTGTTATGTGTGACTGTTCACGCATTAATTACATTGACCATCATCATAAAATGATCACAGCAAGATTAAATCAATCAGTTGATTCTGCAATTGGGTCAATCATAGACACAGGGTTGAAGTAATCATCTGCAGAAGATTGTACATGAGGGGATGGTGTGTCTATTGAGTGAGGCTGTATAACATTAATATCAGCATAGTCCTCCACCGTGTCAACACTGAGTTCATAATAACCATCACCTATCGCATATTACTTCCTCTGGGGACATGCCCGCTGCCGTTATTTGAGTGTAGTTTTCTTCTTCAATCCTTCCTTCTACAAAACACAGACTATCACAGTTCTCTCATCTAATTGATGAAAACTTTCGGATTATGTTTTGACAAATCACAAAGCAAAGTTAGGCAGATTGTACCGACACAGCCGTGATGTAGCCAGTAATTTTAATTTGAAAGCACGCTCACTGTATTAGATTCTCAAAATTATTGCATCACAAAAAATAAAAAATTAGCCCATATGATTTTAGTTCAATACTCTAAAGTAGATAGTTTCACGTCATGATGTGGCAACTGGTAAGATTGGAGCAGATTGTAGTGCAGTTGATCCTTACCACATTGTCATCAGCCACTGTTAGAGTAGTCACTTATAGTGAATGTGATAAAGGAAAATGATGGAAAATAATAAAATATGAAGGATCCTCACCGTAACTACTCTCTGATAGACTTGGGAGCTCCCTGGTTGTTGATTGAACTTAAAGTTGCCCTCTTGACCTCTTTTTGCTGCAACACAAACAATAAATGACATACAGCTGATAGCACAAGTTAGGATAACCGAGGCTGTCTAGTGCTACACATTTAGGATAACCCATATAGACTTAATAATAAACCCAGACAGGACAGCATAAGCACTGAGGCACTGAGGCATTTAATTGTCGGCAACCTGACGTCATTCGAATTGGTGTAGTAGAATTGGTGTTATCATTGACTTGCAGCTCATATACCAGCTTTTTTTGTTGATAACTCGATCAATTTCGATCGGATGATGGCCACAGGTGGATCAATATACCAAATAAATTAACTTACATTGATTCTAGTTTTTTTGATATGACCAAGGCTGCCTTTGTTAACATCAAAAGACACCGTTTAACTTCTAACATTTTCATAGTGGCAAAAATTGAACTGATTCCTGAGTAAGCTGCACTGCGGCTTCTGGAAACTTTAATGGCAAAAATTGGACTTCAATATGTATTCGTTTTCTCTGTCATTATTGCACAACAGTATGTTCACTAATAATATAAGCCAGGTATATTGCTGTACTGCTCTAACCATTTTTTGTCAATCAATAGTCAATTAATTATCCTGTCAATAATGAAGATTAAGATTAATTGGACTTTGCTTTAATTTTCCGTCATTGTTATAAAAAATTAGAAACAAATTCATCTGATTGCATACCAGGAACTATTTCAGAGCAACAAATCAAATCCAGGACATGACAGATTGCTAAGGAGAAAGAAGGAAATATTTATAAATAGATATGCACCTAGTGCTAATATGTTGCTTCTTCACACCCTCATATTGAATTATTAATAAAAACCTCCTGCAAGGGAGCTGTTATTGATATTGTCAGTGGTAACAACACACTGATGTCGGTGGAAAGTTGAGCGTGGCGCGGCTCTTCCACCTATAGTCAGATTCGTCAGTAGAAATATTGTGTATTGTATAAGTTTTATATATATACTTTTATTGGCAACCAAAGTCATCTCATTCGAAATGTTTTGCACTCAGTGCCAGAAAAAAATTTTTAAAACAAAAAAAAGAGTAACAGAATGGAAATAATATCATCAATGATGTTGGTCAAGTCGATAATAAATGGTTGAAAAGTAAATTTTTGAATGAACTGAACTTCTCTTTAGATCTCAAATGTAACGGTAAAGAATTGTATGTAACAGAAACTTTGTATCTTGGATTGTCTGTATGATATAAAAGTAAATGTTTATCAAAAAAATTGAACTTGGTAGTGCTTTTAAATCCTCTATATATAAATGGAGGTGTTAAAACATTGTTTATCTTATGCGCAAAAAGTGAAGTGAAATAACAAACAAGCTTAGGAAGAGGTAGGAGATGTAATGATTGTGTAATGGATTCGGTTGGAATGAGATAATATTATCAGCATGGAATTTTTAATAAGGTTTACTTCGTGTTTTATGTAATGTAATATGATATTTATTGTGAATGAATTTTGTGTTTGATTAATCGGACTGTATTTTGGAATTGTTCACTCCTTGTCTGAAATCCCAAATAATAAAATATCCTCCAATTTTCTGTTTTAGAATCCGCGATATGTATGGTTCAAGTAGTGCAAATGCAATGGTAGCAGATCTGGACTTATAATTGCTGATAATTCGGTTATTAAAGAGAGACTTCAAAAACACAACTGAACTGTTGATCAACAATACCTCAGCGGTAAGTAGAGCTACTATCGTACAATGTGCGCTAGCCTCAACTACTGAGCACTGGTTTGGATTTGAGTTTGGTGCAATGCTCGGTGGAATTGCTCAAGGATTTATTTTAAACAATAATAACAAAATATAAATATGGTTCTATTCGTCAGGCAATAAATCAATCAATAATTTTACAATAATATCTTGGCATTTATCATTTAGTCATAAAAATACATAAACATTCAAAATCTTTATAATAAGATCTTACCCTTGGTGCAGATGACCTCAAATTCAGTGTGATATTCAGTGTGATATCTCTGTGTATTTAAACTATGTTAGACTGGGTTCCTCGCTGTGAGTCGCGGTATTTGTATCTCTCTATATCTAAGCTATGTTAGACTGGGTTCCTCGCTGTGAATCGCGGTATATGTATCTCTTATATCTAAGCTATGTTAGACTGGGTTCCTCGCTGTGAATCGCGGTATAGTATCTCTGTATATCTAAGCTATGTTAGACTGGGTTCCTCGCTGTGAATCGCGGTATTTGTATCTCTATATATCTAAGCTATGTTAGACTGGGTTCCTCGCTGTGAATCGCGGTATTTGTATCTCTCTATATCTAAGCTATATTAGACTGGGTTCCTCGTTGTGAATCGCGGTATTTGTATCTCTGTGTATCTTGCCAAAAGCTCTGTTGGTTGAATGTGTCTAAAAGTTTTTAGACAATTTTCCTCTCTGTAGATGTGCCTCCTTGGGCTGACTGAATCAGATAATTCTCTGATTAAATCTGTAATGCTGTACGTCGTGAACCCTCTCTCTGGCGCTGACTGAATTGTTGTCTTCTTAGTTGAAGAATAGGCCTCCTTGGGCTGAGTAAATCAGATAGTTATCTGATTAAATGTGTAACGCTGTATGTCGTGAACCCGCCTCCTGGCGCTGACTGAATTTGTTATCTTCTTGTTGAAGAATAGGCCTCCTTGGGCTGAGTGAATCAGATAGTTATCTGATTAGATGTGTAACGCTGTATGTCGTGAACCCGCCTCCTGGCACTGACTGAATTTGTTATCTTCTTGTTGAAGAATAGGCCTCCTTGGGCTGAGTGAATCAGATAGTTATCTGATTAGATGTGTAACGCTGTATGTCGTGAACCCGCCTCCTGGCGCTGACTGATTTTTACAAGTGTCCATCAGGCTTTTATAGTGCTGGTTTGCTCTCCTGTTATTGTGCCACGTTTGCATTTACAGGCATAAAGGTGTTTACCTTGTTATTGGTTTTAGCCTCAATTTCGTCATTACTCTCTTTTGATTTGCGTGTTTTGTCAGTTTTAATTATCTAGCTGTCAAAACATGGTTAGTCTGTCCTTTGCTTGACCTTCCCTCATTTTTGTTTTGGTTATTTTTAGGTAATTTATGGTGTCAAGTGCACCTGTTTATCCATGGTGTAATCTGTTGGTTTTCCTGATTTTGCAATCTTTCCAGGGTTGTTTTGAATATCTTTGGTGACTTCTATTGCTCGTTATTTTCAAAATAGCTTATGGTGTCAACTGCACTTGTTTTCTATGGTGCAATATATTGGTTTTCTAATTTCGCAATCTTTCCAGGGTTGATTCACGTATCCAAAGATCTTGTGACTCTGCGGTTATTTTGAGGATGTTTTGTGACTTCTATTGTTTTCCCGTTGTGTGATTCTCCACGGGTTGTTTCACGTGCCCAGATTTCTCATGGCCCTGTGATTATTTCAATCCGTCCTCAGTGTATTATTCCCTCTATTTACTACAATATTACTATTTTCCATCACCATATAGCCTGTGTCTAGATAAATTTCAATAATGATTACCTATGATGATTAAGCCTTAACCTAAACTACCCTTCACCATGCACTGAATGCCTAAGTATGTATCCGTTCGGTCTCAGTTTTAAGCTCTTAGTAATAATTGAATATAAACTAACTTTGCTTTGTTTTGTTTTACAGATTATGTGGGTTAATGGTGATCCCCTGTCTTCACAGTACAGTGTGCAAGCTTAATTATCTAAAGAATACTCTACCACACTACTGTCAGAACTCATCTCATATCTATAACTTTAAAGTCTTTGGTTCTCATATCATCAATTCGAAGCCAGCGAACAAGCAGCAAAGCTCTCACAACAAGCAGGTCAAGCCTATAATAATCACGCCGAAACAGATCACCATAGCTATTCAAATTGACAACATGTGGATGACAATGGAACTTATGAGAAAAAAAATATAATCAGAAACCAGTGCTATTTGTGTTATAATGTCTGGTGACCTAGAGTTCACCCTCAGCTTTTGACTTTTGTAAGCTCATTGTTTTTCTCCGCTTTTTGAAACTAATAATGACCAATAATAGGTGCAAGGGTAATCAGTTTTGACAGGTGTCATATTTTTATGAGATTTCTAATCCAGGTTATGATCTGTTACCAATTGTATGGTTTCGGCCCAGGGTCTGGTACAGAAATGTATTTGTTGAATATTAACTAGTTATTTATTGGTCTGCGTCTTTATATGATATGTGATTGACCTTTAGTTTTTTTACTGTCGCACTTATTAATAATAAATCATTTGAGAATAAGGATACTTCGATACCATGTTGTGTAAGTGATCGTTGCACATTCGGAAGACAATGTGGCTGCTCTTATACACTAAGGTAGTTATAAAACATGATGCTCTTTATGATGATTACATAAGAAAATGTCATCTGACAATATGAGATGTAATGCACATTTGCGATAATGCTTAAAGCCAGTTTTTGCCACAAAAATAATCTATTGAGGGCATTACCGTAATCCCTCACCTATAGATCGGGCAACGTATAAGTGAAGGGGGCTATAAAAGAAGCATTATTATATTTAGTTTGGACCAAAACCTCCTACAATCACCGAAGATGAATAGCTCAGTGGTAGAGCCTTGTAATCATGGAGTTGTGAGTTCGAAACCCACTGAGGGCAGTTTTTTTCCCAAAACTACTTAGTTCATTTTTAGTGAGCGTAGTGTAGTGAGTGTCTTAGAGCGGTGGGGTGTCTTATAGCTGTGGGGTGTCTTATAGCTGGAGCATTTTAATTTTTTCTGAGGGGGGTGATTCACTTATAAGTCCGGTGACTTATAGGTGAGGGATTACGGTAATTATTTACTCATGAGTTTTCTGATTCCACCAGGGTCCAAGTGAAAATAAATATTAAAATAATGAACTACTTATAGCCTATACCAATATTCACTTACTCCCTAGATTGATAAAACATTTTCTCAACAACCAACCAACAAGCTTAAACTGAATAAGACTGTTCTGTAACTGGATCGATCACAGACACAGGATTAAGATTATCATCTGTAGAAGATTGAACATGAGCTGATGGTATGTCTGTAGTGTGAGGCTGTATAACATTAATATCAGCATAGTCCTCCGCTACGTCAACATTGAGTACATAATACTCATCACATATTATGTTGTATATTTCTTCTTCTGGTGACACATCTGCTGCTGTTATTCGATCAGTCTTCCTCTTCTAAAATGTATACCCCAAATATTAAAGCGCTCAAATTAGGACGGCATTAATCAATGATTGCTTCCGTTCTCACAGTAGAGGTTTGGGTAGTCTATGCGCTCAGACGGCTGCAATGGGAAGAAATAATGCCACTAACTCGCAGTGCGGTCGTCTGAGCACTAGAATAAGACTCGGGATAAAATACTAGTATGACTTTGAGACAAATTTTCAATCCCCCAAATAAAAAACTCCATAATACATACATAATACATAATACACTTAACAGGGGAGTGGCTTGTTGCTAGCATCTCTCACTTATATCTAAAGTCACAACGCTAAGTATAAAACTCAGACCAATTACATCATATAGATCTTTCATAGTATATACTGGGTAGCGGTGCTATCTAGCACAAAGCTTCAGAATAAGGACATATAGCACAGAAACGGGCCATGCCTTAATTGCTCATGGCGGAGTTAATGTCTATCTATTAGCTTGACCTAACCGAGGGCAATATTAATCTTTGTTGTAGATGAAGATGAAGAATTGGTAGAGATTTACCGTTACTGCTCTGCAGCACACCTGGAAATTTCCTGGCTGTTGAGTTAATCTGCAATTTTGACCTCCTTTTGCTGAAATCACAAAAACTATATCTAAATGGCTGAAATACAAACATTTATATGAGAAACATTCACAACAAGAGACATAGCCAAGATACTGTCTAGCACAATCACTCTTCAGACCAACATGAACATTTGCAGGACATTAACAAATCTACAAGCTTTAAGGTATAGTAACGCCTAAAAAAAAAGTTTTGGCATATATGGAAGACCATCTAGGTAGGAGTATATTTCTACGAGAGTCGAGGACGTAACGTCTTTTGACGTCGCGTCATGACTGCACGAAAATCACGTATTTTGCTGGAAAGGAAACTTTCAGGCAGCTGTAGCATAGAGATGGAATTGGTTTTCTTCTTGATTTTTGAATAGCGGTTTATAAAGAAGGTGAGGTTGAATTATTTATCATCATATTCCTTCAATTTGGCTCCTGAGTGCTTTTTTGTGCACGATGAAGTAACGCATAATTTTGTGCAAGACATGAGGTTTCTTATTGGTGTCCTCACAGCTGAATTCTAATCTGACAGCATAAAAAACACTAGTTAACAATTCTAGGGACTTCAAAATGTATATATATGGAAAAAATATTCTCCTACATAGACTTTGGGAGTGGACACCACCGTGTAAAGGAAAGTAATATTTGCTCATTAGCTCAACTGTGCATTTAGTTATTTATCTAACACAATTTGAGCACCTGACATGATTTATTGTATCTGTTGCATGCATTGACTCCTCATGACAACGCGTGACCAATGTGTAAGTGATAAACAATCGTTAATGCTCTACATGCTCTCATTTCTATCAGTAGGGGATGTTTGGTTATTTTCTCAATGACAAAACATGGTATGATATGGAGTTATTTTTCTGAAGATATAGAAGGCCTGAGCCTTGATTGATTGCCAATTATTTTAGTAAACCAACTGATTACAGCGGCGTGATGTTGCTCTTCAACTTAGCTACCATAGCAACAACTGTATCACCTCTCAAAGTTGACCTACTGAACACAGGAAGCAAATCTGCTCTATGGGGGTGACTCACCTCTTAAATCACAATTTGTCACTTATCCCCTTTGAATTCCATATTCATATTTCTTGGAAGGTGTGAGTTATGATTTCATCTTTGTTTTATGATGGTTTTTGACGAGTTTGGACATGTTTATCCAAATCTGTGGCCAATAATACAACATAATCTCCACTTCGGTAATCAGATAATAATTTTTTATGAATGAAACAGAGATGTTACCGGTTGACCTTATTTGATGACCAATAATTTGGGAATCAGCAGGATATTTCAACATCAGCTGTAAAAAAGACAGAGTGAATTGTCTTCCTCCTGACATTGAAAAGACAACTTTGTGCATTTTTTAGCCTGTTCTGTCATATTCAAATATCCTATTGTTTCATGATCAATGCTGTCATTGTCCTCTGATTGCCATGCCCAAAGCAGTTGTTTGTGTTATCAGACTGCTATTACACCACCATTTCCAGCTGATAGCTGATTTCACACACTGCTGGTATAGCTCGTTGCGTCATGCGCAAAGTGTGAATAATTTCATTCATATATAATTTTCTCGCGCTCTGTTTCATAGTGTTCGTAGTAATTGTAGTAAATATTGTAATTAGCAATAAATAATAAATAGATGAAGATATTGCAAAAATATTTTTTGTATAACCAATAGTTTCAAATTACCTATCCGACAATAATGGTATTATAAAAATTCACCGACACCGTTACTATACCTAACTAACTAACAAGTGTTCAACTAGGAATTGAGGGGTGGCTGTCATCCCATGGTGTACTAGTAAGGCTCACTAGTTATTAGGGTGTTGGATTGACATACCGTATTTTCAGAGCTATGAAAATGAGGGTTGCAGCGACCAATAACCCAGCAACTGATAACCCCAACGGCAGTAGCCATTGGACAGTTGAGATGTACTCTGTAGCTAAAACAGCTAGGCTCAAATTGTTGCTTCCATTGATGCTAGGTGTATCGTCATTATCTAAAAGCAAGCATCAATATCAATGGTTGCAAACGCATAATGATTATTATATTTATGCACACTTTTTCGAAAAACATTCCATTCAGATGAAATACTGTTTTCCAAAATTTTCAACACCCGGTACACTACATAGTTTTGCTTCAACCCACTCAGGACACAAGCGTACAGATACTCTCTATGTTGGCTGAGAAAGGAACGATGATGTACAGTTCCATTGCTCTCAGTCAATTGGTGCAATCTTGTGAAATTGTCTGGGGAGTTTTTTAAGTACACTAAAAAAAAGTTCTTTTCCGTGTCAAGACGTATAGATGATGATTGTTAGTAGAGTCAGCCAGTAATCCTCCATGCAACCCTAACCTTGACCTTGTCTTTTTGGGAATATCAAGTGCTTCTCTTTTTTAGATAACGTATGGTAACTCTCAATATCCAGTCTCAGCGAGTGTGCTGAAACATGGCGGAAATCTCTCATGTTGAAACTGATTTGGTTGGTGTAATACCCATTACTAGTATTCACGCTTAACCCTTCTCTGTGTTTTGTCAGAACTGGGGATGTTATGTTCCCACCACCAGTACTCCATAGCTGTTCATATCCTAGACCACTGTACACATGGTACATTAAGTTTCCTTTGATTGAGAGATCTGGCTCTATGAGCCCGATTCTTGTTGCACTGGAAGGTGCTGTGGACCTTGTTGTAACGATTCCTTCTCTGTAAATAAATAAAGTCACAACTTCATTAATTAGTTGTGCCTCCTAAGCCATTTACACTCTGTTACCTCTCTTCACATGCCTTACTTATGCTAAGAGTGAAGTGAGTTTTAGTGTCTAAGTTGATCAAGTAATACTAAATATAAAGGAAGAATATGAACATGTATATTTTCCACTTTAGACCCTTTCACCCCTACTGAGAGGTTAATATACCAGGATTGGGAGTTGTTTTTATACTAAGATACTGAGCAGTGTCAAAGAATATCGAGATTCCCACAGTTTGTTATAAACTAGGAGGATCTTTGACAGTGCAGTTGATCACATCTCTATATAGGTCCGTGTTCGAATTTGGTATTTGTCTCCGAGTATTTACCCTGGATTCTTCCAACCCTCATAGCATCTTCAACTCACCCGCAATACCCACAACTAACAGTACAATCTCTTTCCAGTACCTCTACCCTGCTAAAACTTTAGACAAGATGAGTGAAGTTTAATTATAACTTACTCAACATGTAGTTTTCCTGATCCGAGAACCGCCTGCATAATGATCAGAAGACAGCTTAGAACTTCTGTCATTTTTTTATGGTGAGGAAAATCTAATAGGCTCCACAGTTAGCTATTAATCTACTGCATTGATTTAAAACGCGCACAGGCAGATTATTTATGTACGGTATAACGGGCAAACTGCACTCTCTCATAAAATCTTTCCTAACAGATAGGACACAATTTGTAGCTATACAACGAGGTACAAAAAGTTCAAAAATTCTTCCAATAGACGCTGGTGTCCCCAAAGGCTCAATTCTGGCACCAAGTTTATTCCTCATATACGTCAATGATCTTTTAACCTACACATTACATTCCAAGGCAGTTGCCTACGCTGATGATACAGTTTTCGTATCAAAATCTGACAACTTTGATACACTTAATGATTTATGTGATACTGATCTACACTTGATAGAAAGTTGGTGTAGGAATAATAGGATGTTGTTAAACATAAAAAAATCTCACTATATGCTTGTACAACCCTCTCATAGAGCCACATCTCTAGATTTAGATCTAAAAATTAACCATAAAAGACTAAACCGAAATGCCAATACCAAACTCCTTGGTTTTACTTTGAATGACTCATTGACATGGGACGATCATGTAGACCAGATTTGCACCAAAATAAACAAAAGTTTGGCATTATTCCAGAAATGCAGGGCATTCCTAGATAGTAAATCATCTCGTAACTTTTATTTCCAGTATATCTTTTGTCATATGATATATGGCATCCGCATATATGGCAACCTATCACCACAATATATTCTTGAAAGAATATACTTGCTCCAAAAGAGGGCTTTCCGCCTAATAGCAAATGTCAACCACATACCATATCATCTAATACATACAAGAGACTTACATACATCTCTTGGTCTGATTCCTTTTCCTCTTCTTGCTGGTCATTTCACCTGTATTTTTGGTTTTCAAATTTTGCATTTGATTGCACCTGACTTCCTTTTGGAAGCTTTATTCCAGCTAGCTCTAAAACCTTTTTTAGAGACAAATACCTATTACATTATCACACTGATCAATAAAGACAAAAAATCACTACAACTTTTAACTCTTTACCAATTCAGATACGCTCAGCAACCAAACTTACTCATTTTAAACAACAACTATCAAAGCACGTTATATCCTATTAATTCTTGTTACTTGAGTATTTTTTCTTTTTCTCTCCGCTTTAGTTTTTTCTTTTTTGTTCTGTCACTGCATGAAAAACATTCCTAAAGATGATGTAGAATGACAATAAAAGTATATATATATATATGAGCAAATATCATTGACAAATCAGAGTACTCATACATTTGTCTTTATGGCAAATGATGAGATTTTGATTGGTAATTTTTTTGCACTGCCTGGTTAATCCATTACTACCAAACTGTATTTTTTTACTTCAACCAAGTTTTTAAGTGCAGCTTCACAAATTTTTTACAAAATGATCCTGACAAATGAATAGGAAGTCTAGGTTTTCATCATAATTAAAAAAAAAGAAGAAACTAAACCAACAGCTGATATGATCTTATATCTTGATGTTTTTGCAGGTTCCATACTATGAATGGTGGTTAGGAACACTAAGCTCAAGACTACCTTCAGCCTCTCACAAAATGAAGGATTGGTTTGGAGTAAGGCGCGAACAAGTATTAGTCAACCAAGTGCAAAATGTGTTTCAATACAATAAGAATACGCTACTGAGAACTGTTTTGTAACTATTGATATTGGTTGAAGTGATGGGGAATCTCAATCATTGACGGGAGTGCTTGATGGAAACTAAGACATAAGTGCATGTAGATCAATCATAAAATAAGGAAACAATTCATCTCCAGAACAGGTTATATTTAACTCTATATTAAGACTAGGCTAAGTAGTTGTCCTCCTCTTTCCTAAGGGAAGATGATTCACTATAGGGAATAGAATCAATTATTTGGGTGAAGGGATATTGGGACAAATCTCTCCGATGGATATGAATACCACTAACTCCATGTTGACCTCAGGTTGAGTCAATACCAAACCAAATAATTATTCTATAGAACACAGTAGTGTTTCATGATACGCTTGGCAATTACATTCTTCGTTTCAAACGCTGGGCTTGTAGCCGTAGGCAGAAGTATTTTTGGAACAGTGCTGCATGATATATGGATCTTGGTGATCAGTGTCATCAAGATTCGCATGCTGTTTGCAAATGTTGGACGTGACGAGGTTAAAAGTAGCTGACCGAATGTTACACTTCCCGTCAATTATCTTAAAGTGAAATCATCTTGCAACAGATAGCTAATCTTATTGGCAAAAAAATGATGAAATTGTAGAATCGCTTATTATTAAGGATTGATGACAATACATAATGCTTCTGTAACATGTCCGGGCGTCTCTGGGCGTGTGGTGGATAGCGGATATGGTGGGCATGTTTGGTCTAGGCCCTTTATGATGTTTATGTGTTTATGATGACTGCCAAAGACTTGAATGTGTTCAGGAATGCGTATTAGTCTGGCATAACCTTACTCTAAGTTCTCAGACGACTGCGATACCAGTTAGTTGCATTTACATTATCAACCACTCATTTTCTCGACTGGTTGGTAAGGTAGTGCCTAACTTTGATCGCAGCTGTCTATGCACTTAGAATAGCATAACCTGAAGCTGAAACCAAGCAATTGACCAAGGAAGTTTTTGCATTCTGAATAATGATTAGTTAGGCAAATTCTGTAGTATAGGAGTTGTCAACAAAAAATATATATAAACTTTTATTGTCAGCAACAATTCATTATTAAAATGACTGCCCCAACTCTTTTTTTTACCATTATAGAGTCAATCTTTTTTGCTTCATCACGCTGGGCTGGATGGCTACCTCATCGTTACCGCTTGTGCATAATTAATAAATCAACTAAGTTTTAATAAGGGGTTGATAGAGATAATTATTCACAAATCTTTCTTTTCCTAATTCTGAGGTGGTGGGTTAGCTGCAATCCATGCAGACATTGCGACAAATGTATCATTTGCACATAGGCTGTTTATTCAGTATTACATTGATAGATTGCTGCGTCTTAAATCAGTAGATGTTTCATGGCACAATATTATGAAAAGCATTTTACAAAGTGATGCTGAAAAATTATAAAAAAAAAAAAATTTTAAGTCTCTTAATCCTGAGTCTGACCACTGAGACTAGCATAAGAAAACAGTATTAGTATTATTACTCGGCGTTTCGAGGGTGGAATATTATATCGTAAGGATTTGGGGCATTGACAATATCTGAGGTGATCTTAGATGGATCAGCAGTAGAGCCTTTGGGGAGACTCACGGAGTACATCTGCATAAATGTCACAAAAAACATAAAGAATTCCACTTTGGCCAAACTTTCTCCGATGCAGTTTCTTCTACCTGAAAATGAAACAAATCAAAGTTGGTAACTATTACGTCTGTTGGCTTTCGACTTTTAAGTTCCTAATTGATAAAAGTTATAACGCCTAAAGTTATGGGACCCAGAGAATAGAGTAGAAAGTCAAGGTGCCATATCAATCACCCAACATGGAGGCCCTTGTAGTAAGCAATGATCAATAAATATATAATTATAACTTTTTTCTTCGGTAATCACTAAAACTGAGTTGCGACCATGAAATTCCCTTATTTGAATGACAAGGCAAGCATGATGAAATATTAAAACACACAGACTTCACGTTCCTTTACTTAAGCAGGTAAACATAGTTTTGGTAGGCATTAGAGGCCGTGTCTATAAGAAATTAGTTTGCCTGAGACCAATCTATCACCAATTGGGACAGTATTTACCAATTTGTTTACACATTCCTTACCTAAGCTAAACGGCAGAGTATGTTGCTTCTTCATGGCAACATCACCTTCAAAGTATCGTTCTGGCCTAAATGTCCGAGGCTGCTTAAAAACTTTTTCATCATGTAGAACCGAAGCCATATTCAGTAACATATCAGCTCCAGCAGGAATGAGCTGCAAAATAGATAAGGGGGGATTATGATCCTGACACAGCATAATAAGATTATCATACTGTAAATTTTTGCCATTTTCACTCTGTCAGGTAGCTAATATCAAGATATGAAGTAGCAGTCTCAAATTCTACAATTCAAGGGGAAATAAGAGGGACTTATAACACTTGGGCAGGCAAAACAATCCTTGAAAGCTATAGTTTTATTTTTGCAGCAAGTTATTTTACTGATAATGACAAATTACATTTTCGGGAAATGGAACCGTGTTGGTTTTGTTGCCATTTTGCTTGAAAAGGCAATTCCGGTCTCATTGATTTCCACACACTATTACCTTATAAAAGTATTCAAATTGGCGTTATCGCTTTATGTTTTTGATTTACGGTTACATCCAGTGAGTAATATTAAAATCTAAGCTCTCATACTTATAACATCTCAACTGCTTTTCCTACTGTATGGTCTGAACATTGATATGAATTTATGGATCAGTGGTAAAATACATAGCGTGGCTATTTGTGGAGATATGCCATCAGTATAAGACTTTTTGCCAGGATCTAAATAAAGCTATA
Organism: Membranipora membranacea; assembly: GCA_914767715.1. Taxonomy (NCBI): domain Eukaryota; kingdom Metazoa; phylum Bryozoa; class Gymnolaemata; order Cheilostomatida; family Membraniporidae; genus Membranipora; species Membranipora membranacea. The sequence goes on along the minus strand of OU612073.1, from coordinate 9,676,185 downwards.
AATCTGGCAGCTTTTACGTTTGGCATTGATCGACGTCCCATTAACATTCTTCAAAAAACTCAGGCAATCTGCTTAACAAAAGTTGACAAGTGTCAGCTATTCTAGATTCTGAACTTGTGGACCAATCAAAAATCAGAAACGCTGTGCAGCAACCATACATCAATTATAGCCATACACTTGCTCAGGGTCAGATGTACCCCTTATCCATATAATTTTTTATCAGTGGGTCTGGAGCTTAAAATTTACCTTCCCGTCGACCACAAAATCTTTCTCCATAGTATGAGGCAGTGCTGCGGGTACCATATTAGCACATCTCAATGTTTCTAGCAGAACAGCATCAGTGTAAGGCATCTGCAGTCTATCTTTGTATGTAACTTGCTTCCCACCTGAAAAAAAAAGAGTCAATAAATATAGGATGGAGACCTAGATCGAGCTGGACCCGAATTGCTAGCTATTGGAGTCGTTCCTCTTCTGCTGTAGAGAGGGAACAACTCAAAATGCAAACGAAGAGGATCAATATTTGATCTTGTGCTTGATCTTGCAACTTTGGTATTTTTGGACAACTCATGCACATCATCAGGGTGAGCATTTTTATGCTGTTGGCCTATTTCCTGACAAATCACCATCACCATCACCATCTACCCTGAGCTGGAGACGGTCAAGAACAATCTAAATCTCACAAATTCCAATCAATACAGTTCTAGCCTTGTCATGCGGCCAATTGTTTTGTTTTGTTTGAAAAACAACCAAAACAACAAAAGAACCAGAAAAAAAGTGGCCACTTAACAAGGCTAAACTCATACGACTGCAATACAATGATAAAAGTCACATTTCCAGCATCCATAGGATTCTTTGTAACTAAGTCCTGTATTGCAGCACAAAGCTGCCCACGAACTTACTTATTTCAGCATCGATCTCTTTGTGGACCTTCTCTTGTATAGCAGGATTCTTACACATGTAGAGAAGACACCACTTCAAGGCTGTAGATGTCGTTTCTGTTCCAGCACCATAGAACTGAATTATGAAAGCACGCGCGTTGGATTCTGTAGACAAAAATGATAAATGTAAGTTTCAAAAGTTTGACCTGAATTCTTCTAGATATTTTACAATGATCAGACAGATCATTTTACAATGAGGAAAATGCTAAATTATCATATGGTCTGTGGGCGCGCCATATGATTATGAGCATTTAAATTTAGATATCTGGATACAAAGCAGGCCTGTAGTTCTAGGGGAGGCAGGAATGCACTGACTCCCCTAGAAAGCTAAAAACAGTTACCTAAAAACACTATAATTGAATAATCCATGTCAGAATATGCTCAACTGCAACTTCCATTGCTACTTATATGCCTTAAATTGCTCGCCTAGTACTTTTACCTCCCCTATCATTTTTCCTACAGCCCTGCAAAGCCACCACATTTCTGAAGGGGTGAGTATTACAGAATGAAATACAGATATCAAAATGCTGATAGAATTCCCATACTGTCTATATATATCAGGTCATTAACAGCTTTACCTGCAAAGCAGTAATTTGTCTGGCCTTCTTTGGTTTTGGAGTGAATCAAATACATATCCAATAAGCCTCTTGGGTTTTCTGTATCCAAGTCAGCGTTGTACTCTTCCACTAGCGTTGTCATCTGGTTAACCAAGCGTGCAGCGTTCTGTTTGTAAAGCTTATAGATTGATCTAAACAAAATTTGATGAAATGGGATGTTCGAAATCAGACCAATCTTCATGGTCAATTTTGTGGCCTGTGAAACACCGGAGACCATGATGTTGTTCCGCTCATCATCATATTCGAAGCGTCTATGAAACAGCAACTGTGACATAATGTTACAGGTCGCTTTCGCTATACTCAAGGTCATATCGATGGGCTGATTATGGTGTGGTTTGATGAAGTTGTTGATATAGTGTTCGATTTCTTCCATAATTTGCGGTTCCAAAGCAGATCTGCCCATTCCGTCCTCTCTCAAATGTTGTAAGGCGAATGTGCGCAATGTCTTCCAGTGGGGATTTGGTGCAAACATCAATCCTGCAATTCATAATACGAGTATAATAAAACTTCGCAAATCTCATTAAAGGCTGACCCTCAGAAGTTGCATACAGATTTTATTTAGTGTAGCCTACAGCTATGGAGGAAAGTAGTGATCAGTAAGATGAGAAATAGGTGGAGAATCAAGAGAAATTGTCTTGTTGAACCCTTGCATGTTAGCCACTAGTCGTGCTCACAACTCAATGCATAATAGTAATAAGCAAAATACATGAAATTCAGACAAAAAACTTCAAAAAGTAAAGCCTGCAGACCAGAGCATTTTATAACCGGGCAGCTGTTACTGTTAAGGTTTGCAAAGATAAGACGTTGATGAAATTCAAAGAACTTCTGGATAAAAATTATGTGGATAGCATTGTGAATTGCCCACTCTTGTCAAGTAACAGCTACAGTACTATTGATCACAGTCAAATCTTTCCACAAAAATATGGCTATATATTTGCATTGTGAAGTCTTGTGTGCTGATCACATTGTCCACTAGCATTAGTGGGGGAATTAAGCATTTAAACAGTCGTCTTACTACCTCACAGCTACACGATAGTGGGGCAGGGAGGGGTAGCCTGGGCAGGCTGTCGGGGGTGGGTGGCTGCCAAGGCTACTGGGGGGGGGTCTAAAGAAGAACTATATATGATAGGATTAAAGAAATTATGGAACCAAAAGACTCGCTGATAATCATAAGCAGTCATATAACCTGGTGTCTTTTTGAGCCTTTCTTGAACCTCTCTATCACGTGATTGGGTGCTCCTGGTACTTGTTATGTCACCATTTTTAATGAATAATTCTTTAAAAACTTCATAACTGGACACTACAACCCGCTTGTTGCCACCGATCTCAAACGTAAACACCTAGAAAGAAAGCATAATCGAATATAATCAGTTTTTTTGTATGCCTTTAAATCACAACGTAGACTTATACATTGATTCACTATACTATGTTTTGCATTGTAGAGCATCCATACTGTTTGAGCAATTGAATATCCAGAGTATTCAATTACAGGCTTTTGATAGTGCCGACGCTGAATTGAATTTTGAGCATAATAGTGGATGTGTTCAAAATAAAGCCACAATAATATCACTTTCTATGCTACTAAAATATAGAGAGCACATCTCTTGATATTGATATGAGTATATATATACATATCAGTGTGTACAACAGATTGCGACACTCATCAAATTTGGACCCAGCAAGGGTTTACATTTATTGTCATAAACATCATGAAATAGAAGTGGCACTCTATGTGTAACATAACGAAATTTTTCTCTGAACTGCTCCCAGTTTGCCACCATGTGGAGCTAATACCTTGATTATGAAGCATGAGAAGTACCGATTGATTAATAAAACTTACATTGCCGTATATTTTCCTGTATTTTGCACAAAAGGCATCAATGTTTCCGCAAAGTGCAATCTGTGGTAAATTCCCTAGAATCGGGAACAAGAACGGGCCAGGTGGGTATCTGTTCTTTCTGCTCCTCACCACAAGATATGGAATAACCAAACAGGAAAGAACAGCAAGCAACGCCAAAGTGACAGTGTTCTGGGTACCTAGGAACAGAAGATCCATCTCTCTGGCGACTTTGGAAACCTGTGATATAATATAATGTTGGTGAGTGAAATACTTAAACACAAGGCTGATGAACTTTCAGGCAGAGTATCCTGAGCTAGCCTTTCTTTGACAATCTTTGTTGGTGGTCATGGGTCCCCCAAGTTACGGCTTTTCAAGACAGGCCAAGACTTTAGTACTGGAGTCTATATCAGGAGTCTATATCAGGAGTCTATATCAGGAGTCTATATCCCTTTAATATGTGAATAATAGAATAGGTCCATCATGAATACGGTTGTTGTATCTAGATTATACTACAGCCATTTCACTCACCTTACTTTAAGACCCTGTAAAAGTGCTGCGGTGTCAATGTGGGACACAGCTACGACTTCACTGCTTCAAGTGTTGGAGAATACATCCAAATACAAGTATTTATAGCTGTATGATCAATCTTACCTGTCTAATCACTTTCGTATTGCCTCATCCTGTCAAATGAGGTCCAAGGTCTACAGATGCTTAATGTGGCGTGGCTTGACTATCCCTTAGAACCTACATCCTATATCATTAGAGTTACAAACTTAGCCTAGTATGTTTTTAGCCTCACTCATTAGTCTTCCGCCTAGATATGAATACTTAGTATCTTGTGACTACAAAAAACGCGCATAAACGTGCATGGGTTATTAGTGCTGTGCCAATTCATGATATTGGGTATTTAATGTGAATGAATGAAGCTTTCATGCGTACATTCAATCGGCCAGAAAAGCCTTGTGATGAATCATTGGAGACAGGAGATCTCAAGATTATTCCTGACCTTCGAGATGTAATTTGTTTAAAGATCCTACACCCTGACAAAAGATTGTGAGGCGACGTTGTCTGTATATTAACTTTGTATCTGCGTGTTTAATGTTAACATTGTGCAAGCACTAAATGTAGTATTGATGTTATTACGGTAAAGCAGACAGATTATTGTAATCAGTTTCAGCGGTTAGAACAGTTCAGTGAGTAGAACGCCTCAGGGAATGGGACAGTTCAGGGAGTAGGACAGTTCAGGGAATGGGACAACATGCACTGGTATATTGTTGTTTTGAAAATCATCTCTCCCATATTATTATAATAAATTATACCATGTCAATCTCGTGAAAAATTACTTTAATATGACGGCTATCATACCTATACAGAAGGGTATAGTCCTCTGTTTTTTTCAGTGCAATGTCACCTTCTAGGTATCTTTGCGGTTTGAACTCCAGTGGATCTTCAAACACAGTCTCATCATGGAGTACAGATGCCATGTTTTATACGATATCTGTGCCTCGTGGGATTACCTGACATAACAAGCATGTTGTTGAATTCATTTAGCTGGCAGAGAACACAAAGTTCAGTATTTCGTTTTTATCTTCATGGGAAGGTGACTACTGAGATATTGCTGGTTTCTTTGGTTCATTTATATAGACCAGTTTTTATGCAACGGACAATGCAATCAAATTAAAGATCAGAGAAACTTGCCTGTCATTTTACGATTAAATCTTCTTCAACCATTTGGTGGAAGAGCATTTGGGGCCAAGTTTCCTATCCTTAGACTTTTCAGTAATACAGGTTCGGTGTACGGTAGAGCGAGTCTATCCTTGTATGCGACCTGCTTGTCACCTACAAAACAAGCAAAAACCTGTTGAAAACTAGCTAAATAGAAACACCTATAAAATATTAAGCCTACATATCCAGACATTTAGGGAATTCGTGAAGTACTAAGGGCTTGAATCTTGCATGAAGAAATGGAAATATTCAGATCCGCCCAAAAAAGTAACTTCAACTCAACCTGCAGCGTAGATCAAATAATGGAAGGTAGATTAATAATAATAGCAAAGGTAAACAGTAGGCTCCAAACCGTCGTGATTTGAGAAATACCAGCAGAATGCCATACTGTCAACAGACTGTATAAAGACCAACTTCATGCCAAATTACATAATTTACCAAAATCATTAAGTCCAAGGCCACAACTTTTTCCCCCTTCTCAATGACCTTTATACACGGACTTTTAATACGGAGCTAAAACTAACCGATCTGTTCTTCTGTCTCATTGTAGACTCTCTCTTGTACATCCGGGTGTTTACACATAAAGAGAAGACAAAACCTCAGCGCTGTGGAAGTTGTTTCAGTTCCAGCGCCAAAGAGGTTCAGGGAAAACCATCCAGAGTTTGTGTCTGCAACATTTATATCATAATTTAAAATGTCAATCAATATAAAACCAGCATGTCAGTATGGTCTAGCCTAGACCAAGTTTGGTCTATTTGCCAGCATTCCAAGTTGCTCCCAATCCACTGGACTGGTGGAAGGGAGCAACTGGAATACAGGCATTCGGATTAAACTTGTTCTAGGTCTAGCCTGTGCAGGGTCTGCACCACCAAACCGGTGAAAGCCAACACATTGGTTGGTCGACTCAAGAACAATTTGGTACCTAAGGAAACTAAATAGCTAGTGACAGATCATTACCAAACTATTAGATTTTTTTAAATCTCCATATTTACTTAAATTCTTAGGGAGCAATTCAGTTGTACGTTCACCTTATCCTATTTACACTCACCTGTGAATCAAAAATCATCTTTGCCTTCCTTAGTCCTTGAATGGAGCAGATAGTGATCCATGACGCCTTGAGGATTATCATCATCCAAAGATATTCTTCTTCTATCTACCATCGCTTTCAATGTAGGGAGAACAATTCCTTGATTAAGATGGCGGAACAGCTTGTGCCAGGATTTGAAAAGTATACCATTGAATGGAATGTTTGCCGTCAACCCTAACTTTGCAATTAATTTGGTTGTTTCATTTATTGCCGATATTAGCTTATGAATTTGGGCATCACTGAACTCGTTTCGCTTGTTGAAAATAAGTTGAGAAATTATATTGGCAGCCGCTTGTGACAGACTAACAGTCATGCCAGTAGGTTGTCCATGATTAGGCGCCATGAAGAATTCTATGTACTGGTCTATCTCATCAGAAATCTGAGGCGCCAGGGCGGTTCTTCCCATGCCGTCATCTCTTAGAGACTGCAGAGTCACTGTACGCAATGTTTTCCAGTTAGGGTAAGGTGCAAAGATTAAACCTGAAAACAGAGTTAAATAAATCCTCAATTTTTAGAGCAGCGGATTCACTTGCGGCCAAATCACTTATAGTGACATCATGGTCATGCTCTATACCCAATTTTAAAGAGGGCACATGCCTTTGCCTGAAAATTTTAAAGCTGATATTTGGAATACGATATTCAAAATTTTATTTGCACTGATTCGTGGAATATTACACGAGCGTGTGGCCTGACCTTACGACTGGTAGGATTGAGGGTTCAAGTGGGAATGACCCATAAAACGGAATTGTTTTATTTTCACCAGGCTAGTGGTCCAGGAGGGTATTGCCCTCTTCGCCTGGTGATATAGAGATAGTGCGCTAGCAGGAACATTGTGACGCCAATTAGTACTGCCGTCAACCCATCCGGAATATCAAGCAACTCAAAAGCCATGCTGACGAACCTAGTATTAATCCAAGTGGGTGAGAACTGGTGGAGTAGATCTAGGTTGACAATGATGCTAGTGAAAGTTGCTGCAATGTACTTAAGCCTGTCTTTTCTACAATACAATCTTGGTATGTACTATTACCAATGATTGTTGCATAATAACTTTACACCTAGTCTAATATTTTTTATGAATTACAGGCTAAAGAAGACGTGTTTCTTTTTGCAGTAATGCTGTCGCATGCACCGTATTATCACATGCTTGGTATTTTTGCATGCATTATTATATCGCCGTTTTTAATATAAGTACATAGGTACATAAGTACATTACCAACACTATTACCAGTAGATAATAATGGTTCAATTACCTGCTTACTGCTGTTTTTATAAGGCGAGGTTGATAACTGACACCATGACACATTAGGTCAATATTCATCCAGCTTGCATGCTTTTGGGTATGCTCCCCTTGCGCTGATAAGCCACAGGCTCCAACTGATCAGTGAGGGGAAGCAATTTTATAGTCAGGCACACTGGAACAAATTTGGTCTTATGATTCATGGAAACTATATCCCTCACTTTCATTTACACTTTCTCTTCAATCTGTTGTCCCTAGCCACAGCTGTGTCATGAAATGAAATCATAGCCAGAGACATCAGCAAGATAGTCAGCTCATTGATTCTGAATACCGTAACAGTACATCATTATGTAGCAATTTTTTGTAGCAGATTCTTTGTTATATCATTATATTTTGATGAACTCACTCCTCAAATTGACATCCCAGTAGCTGCTACCTAGGCTCGTTAAGCATCCTTGTCTGTAGAGGTTAATAACTACACACTTCTGCAATGTCCTTTTGTGAGAACCAGGATTAGTTTTTTCCCTCCACCAGTACATGAAAATCTAACCATAAAGGCTAGCAAATAAACAATATTACCCAGTGTTTCGAGGATGGAATATTATATCGTATGGTTTCGGGGCATTGACAATATCTGAGGTGATCTTAGATGGATCAGCAGTCGATCCTTCAGGAAGACTTACAGAATACATCTGCATAAATGTCACGAAAAACAAAAAGAGCTCTACTTTAGCCAAACCTTCGCCAAGACAGTGTCTCCTTCCTGAAAATAAAACAAATCACATTTTTATGATACAGCCGATAACTAATACATCTGTTGGCATTCGTTTTTTTTATAACTCTATTTGGTATAGCTGGTTTCATGAAAATCAAAGACCTTACTGTGGATTTTAAAGCCTCAGAGCCTGGGAACTGAAATAAAAAGTCAGGGTTCCCGCCAAACATCGACATTTTGTAATTTAGTAATATCAATATTTAATACTTTTGTTGTTTGGGAATATCGGACATTTAAATTCAAGTAGCAAGGTAATCATAATAAAATAGAAAAATCTACAGACATCAAGTAACTTGCCTGCCAAAGAATGCCTGTCGCACAATGAATACAAATCTGGTGTTTGCAAATAATAGGTAACGCAATAAAGGTAACAGACACCATTTTGCAATTGACGTGTAAAATTATGGTTTGTTTGACATTCTATCAATCGGAATATTTGGGAAAATATTTGGAAAAAGCGTTACCAATTCATTCACACTTTCCTTACCTAAGCTAAACGGCAAAGTATGTTGCTTCTTCATGGCAACATCACCTTCAAAGTATCGTTCAGGTCTGAATGTCTGAGGCTGCTCAAACACTTGTTCATCATGCATGACCGAACCCATATTCATCATCATATCGGCTCCAGCAGGAATGAGCTGCAAAATAAAAAGAGGGAAGTTTGATCCAGACCATACACAACATACCATACCATACCATACACACATATATACATGTAGTCAATATTTAGACATTGAGTGGCAAATTACATTCAAGCAATAGATATTAACCTGTGGCCGATATAATAGGCCCTTATAACATACATACAACTATATACCTATATAACTGCCCCGGGCAGGTGGGCGTTGGACGGTGGGTAAGAGTCCGGAGGGGGGGTCTCAGACTAACGTATAACATTAGGCCAGGCAAAACAATCCTTGAAAGCTAATTTCTTTTCAGTTTTGTTTTGTGTTTTGATAATAAAGCAATATATTTTTAGAAATCGATTGCTGTAGCGAACCTTTTTATCTGTTGCCGTTGTGCATGAAATAAATGATATTCTGGTTTTGATTTGCCTTTATTCTGGAATGGTATCGTATTCCTACTAGCTTCCAATCTGAATCTTTCTGATTTATATTTGATTATTGAGGATTTCTGAAAGTTTACTGCTAACAGTAGATGTTATACCCAGTGAATAGTTTTAAATCTAAGATATTGTGACTATAAGGCTTCAACTACAATAGGTAAATTCGCGACCTTGGTATATATATTAAATAATCAATAAATAATCAATGGAAATCCCATTTTCATTGCAAAATCCAACTGAATCCAACTTGAATTCAAGTTGTCTCCATATCACCAATGAGGAGATAATTCTAAGTTTCATATCATGAAACTTAGAATTATCTCCTCATTGGTAATAGGGAGACAACTTGAATTCAAGTTGGATTTCCCAATGAAAATGGGATTTCCATTGATTATTTATTGATTATTTAATATATATACCAAGGTCGCGAATTTACCTAATACCTTGCTGTTTAGTAAGTAACGGATGATTGGGTTGTCCTAGATCCTCATACTGAGAATGTGATACATCCTAGAAAACTAGAATGCATCCTAGATGTGTGAGGCCATAAAATACTCCCGAGTTCTGAACTGGGTGTGCAGCAAGCTGCCAAATCTGAAACTGACACTAATCGGCAATTGGCATTGACACTTTGATCTCAGCCAATAGGCCAAGAAGCAACTGCATTTCCTACTGTACGCGCCGAGGGTTAACATTTACCTTTCCGTCAACCACAAGATCTTTATCAATAGAATGAGGCAGTGACGTGGGTGTCATGTTTGAGCATCTCAATGTTTCTAGCAGCACAGCCTCAGAGTACGGCATCTGCAGCCTATCTTTGTATGTAACTTGCTTCCCGCCTGAAATAGAATTAGTCAGTTAAGATAAGGTGGAGACTTAGATCAAGCCGGTTAACAAGATTGCCAGCTATTGGAATCGTTCCTCTTCTGCTGTAAAGAGGGAACAACTTCAAATGCAAACAAATCTGGTCTTGTGGATATCATTGCTTACAATTTGATGTGTTGTTCTTAGGGTGAGCTTTTGCTCATGCTGATGGTAATGCTCCCTATATATCACTTTTTCATCATCAGCTTGAAATGATCATTTAACAAACTTATCGTGTTAGCATAGGAATCTTCAAATGTATGTCTGGGCATTGCAGTTCAAAGCAGCCCACAAACTTACTTATTGCGGCATCGATCTCTTTGTGGACTTTTTCTTGTATAGCAGGATTCTTGCACACATACAGAAGACACCACTTCAAGGCTGTCGATGTTGTGTCCGTTCCTCCTCCGTAAAACTGTGTTATGAAAGCACGCGCGTTGGATTCTGTGGACATAAATGATATGTTAGTTAGTATGTTTGACTCATCATTAGGAGAGGTATACACCCGAGGGTGCTTGCTGGGAGCTGGAACAATTAACCTTGAAAGCTCCCCCTGTGGGACTCGAGCTCACAACTCCTGCGGCATCAATTACTTGGCAGTGGCATCGATCACCAACAACGATATCTTAATTAGTTGGTCAGTATTTGGTTATAAGTGTATGGCCCAAATTCTTATCGATTTGTTACTAAAACTGGAATGAAAGAAACCAGCAACTCTGGGAAATTCTATTTTAATACAGGCTCATATAGGGAAGCGAAGGCAAAGTGAGACTTAACTTGCTCAAATAATAGTCACAGGCTGAGGCAATATGAAAGTCTGTGGGGACACCATGATTATCAGTGTTTCATATCTGAGGACAGGGGCGCACCATTCTGAAGGGCTGAGTATTAAAGGATAAAAAAAAAGATCTCAGTATGCAGTTAGAAGTCATAAACTACCTTAATATATCAGGCTTTTAACATCCATACCTGCAAAGCAGTGATTCACCTGGCCTTCTTCGGTTTTGGCATGAATCAAATACCTATCCAATAATCCTCTCGGGTTTTCTGTATCCAAGTCATTCTTGTGCTCCTCCACTAATGTCAACATCTGGTCTTCCAGTCGTGTATTGTTCTCTTTGTTTAGCTTGTAAAGTGATTTAAACAAAATTCGGTGGAACGGAATGTTCGAGATCAGACCAATCTTCATCACCAGTTTTGTAAATTGAGAAATACCAGAGACCATAGTTTTGTTTCTCTCATCATCATACTCAAAACGCCTATGGAACAACAACTGTGAGACCATGTTACAGGTTGCTTGGGCTAAACTGAAAGTCATATCGATGGGCCTATCATGATGTGGTTTAATGAAGTTGTTGATATAGTGCTCGATTTCTTCAATGATTTGCGGTTCCAAAGCAGATGTCCCCATTCCATTCTCTCTCAAATTCTGTATGGAGATTGTGCGCAGTGTCTTCCAGTAGGGAGAAGGGGCAAACATCAAACCTGAAATTCATAATATGAGTATAATTAAACATTGTCGTTGGATAAAGCAGAATTAGCGCCTCTGACTAAGCTATTTACTGAGAAAAATCTCAATTTAGACTGACACTCCACATCTTTACATAGTTTTTCTTTAGACACTAGCTTACAGTGAATGGTAAATAGCCACTGTTGTGATCAGTGCATCATCAAGCTAAAACATAAAATCCAAAAAAAACATTAATCCAATCTGCATATAGCATGCCATAGTCAGGCAGCTGGTAGCCTATTAAAGATTTTGACTTTGAATAACGTCAAAGCACTTCTGGAGAAAAAAATTAAGGATAGCAGCAGGTATTGCTCCCTCTGAACAAGTATATGAGCTGTATGCAGTACTTTGCTTTGTAAAGAGATACTCGTGTAACAGCTGACGGCTTTATTTATTTGTGAATGAAGGATAACTTAATACCAAACAGGTTCACCATACATCAACAGAGGGGACATTTTCTAATGCTGACAATAATTTCTACCGAAATTAGATTTAACTGTTTAATCGTCAAAGTCTCGCATAACACAATATGAATAGCTGGCTGAGCCTGACTATGTGGTACTTCCTTACTTTTGGCTTCGGTTGTGTGTCAGGTTTAGAATATTTATTTTTAGTCAAAGTTACACCAAATCACAGAGTACAGATAATTTATATCCTTACTCTGTGACAAAATTATAATTCAAATGACACAAGCTGCTATCTATTATTTTGTGATTAATACTTGTGTGCTTTTGTATCTGCAAGCTAAAATTAGACACAGCTGAATCCTTACTGTCCAAAACCTCAGGGGGGGGGGCGGATGGTATATACACTCAGGTTGTCGAGAGAGTTTATGATGGATGGCCAATTGGCGATGTCATTATAAGTGCAAATTAAAATGGCTGTCTTTTCCATGCCACCTATGAGGTAGACAGCCTGAGTATCATTGTCCTATTATGTGGCAGAACCCCCCCACAATTATTCTCAATGAATACAGCCATAGAATATAGAGCAACAAAAATGTTATAATTGTGGGATATTAATATTTATATCATATAAAATTAAGGGGGTCCTCTTCATGCAACACTCGGCCGCGGAAACTTGCTAAGCTCAGTGCAATAGTATCAAGATGATGTCATAATAAATAAATATAACGTAAATATAATGTAAATACGACGTCATAACGGCGTCATAACGACGTCATACGACGTCATAACAATCATGTAGTGGGTGTAAATACCCATGCCCTTCCGTGCTTCTTTTATTGTCTCAACCAGGATTTGTACCTGGCCCACTTGAACTGTGATCGAGCACACTATCAACTCGGCCACGCCATCCCGCTGAAGCTTACAGATCGATCTATATTGGAGATATATGGGTAAAGTAAGCTGCTGTTTAATTTAATTACTTTCAAGCTTTCATGGCACATATCAGACATAAAAATATAATCAGCACTCTTTATCTGGTTTTACTACACATATGTGGTAGAACACAGAACTGTGATTCAGCGGTTTCTTCTATTTTTTTCCGAAACACTTTATAAAAAAGTGATATGAGGCTGAAATTCTGGGGCGCAAAGGTTTGGGCACGACGTGAGTACAATGGGTCCCAGCACCTGTACTCTCTCTGGGATAACTCTCTCCACAATGAAGACTTAGAGCATGTGACAAAAACAAACACTCCAATTACCTGGTGTCTTTTCCATCCTTTTTTGAACCTCTCTGTCTCGTGATTTGGTGCTCCTTGAACTTGTTATGTGACCATTTCTTATGAATAATTCTTTAAAAACATCGTAGCTTGACACTACAACACGCTTGTGCCCACCGAACTCAAATGTGAAAACCTGAAAAACATAGCAGGACCAATTCATAATTGATCAATTCTATGAGGTCTTCAAATGACAATGACAGTCGTACCATTTGGTTTGCTACCTACGTTTTGCAACGCATGGCATCAATAAACAATCCGAGCCAAAAGTAATTCCTACTGATGCTCACGCCAAATCTGAAACAATTTTTAAACACACCTAATTAAGCTACATCGGCAACAATTTCCATGTTCGAAAAAAAACAGGGAGGACAATTTTCTGTACAATAAATTGCAGCGCTGTCATTCTTGTCAACTGGGTAAGTTCTCAGTTTAGTTTTTAGCCCTCATGCTCCACTAAATGGCCTGTGTGGAAGCTGAGAGCCTGACGTGTGTGCTGCAAAAACTCCCTAAAACTCAATCCTGCAGGCAATGCCAATCAGCAAGTATTCCTAACCCACTACCTGATTGTAACCATTTACCTTACCAAGCAGGCTGGGTATCACACATAAAATTCGCAACACAGTCAAAGTTGGTCAGATTCGATAAAGTAACAAAATCTGACTTATGTTTGAAATCATATGCATGCAATAAACTCCTGTCCTCCTTTGTATCTAATACCTACCCAGTCTTATAAATTGGCCACACCACTAAAAAGAACTCAAACAAGTAAAATTCATAACTTACATTGCCATAGATCTTTCTGTATTTTGCACAAAACACATTGATGTTTCCGCAAAGTGCAATCTGCGGTAAGTTCCCTAGAATCGGGAATGAGAATGGTCCAGGTGGGTATCGGTTCTTTCTACTCCTCACCACCAGATATGGAATAACCAAACAGGAAATAACAGCCAGCAGCGCCAAAGTGATGACATTCTGTGTATCTGGATACTGTAGATCCATCTCTCCAGCTACTTTGGCACTCTGTAACAAAGTGCTGAGTGAACTACTTAAATACAAGATTCCAGGCAGAGCTTTATGAGGTTCCCTGTATTGACCCAGTTTATTCACCACTTCACTGCCAGGGATGTCAAACCATCATACTTCGTCAATTCTAAAGATGATTGATTTGATAAACATTGGCTATCTGTTAGAACCTTGTGTAAGGCCTCATTTTAATTCAACACCGCTTAGCCTGGCAAGTTTTCAGCCTTGCCAGGTTTTTAGCCTGCTGTGCTCTTACATGGTATTGGTTATTTTATGTGTGTGAATGAAGATTTCATGTGTACATTCAATCTGCCAGGAAAGCCCTCATGGGGGGGGGGGGGTCATAAGAATATTCCTGGTCCTGATCCTGTCCATGTTAATTTACATAAAGATCCCACACCCTGACAAAATTTCAACCTGTAGAATGATTGAAGGATCGTTTTGACAGTGGTCTGTATTTGATATGTGTGTCCGCCCGTCCGCCCGTCCGTCCGTCCGTCCGTCCGTCCGTCCGTCCGTCCGTCCGTCCGTCTGCCTGTCTGTCTAATATTTATATATATATGTTGTGTAAGTAAGCCCTATAAATAGAATCGATGATATAAAAAAAGCAAAAAATTAATGTAATAAATTTCCTGGTAGAACTGTACATGTAATAGATCAGTTCAAGGAATTTGACAGCTACCGGCACAAAACGACAGACAGGTTGTTGTTTAGATAATCATTGTAATCTTTTTGACATTCATAATAATAATAATGTAATAATAATAAGTGTATTCTATATTAAGGTAGCGGTTCAGTCGGCACCAACTGTAAAATTTATGGCATTGTGTATGATCTATCCCTTGCCTTAAAGAACACTACAAATTTGTACAGATTTTGCAATGGTCTATAAATTTTGCAGTGATCTAGAATAAAATGGCTTTGAGCTATGCTACATAAGTGCACAACATTATTTATCTTGGTCTGAATATGATATGATATGGTTTCGGTGAGCGTATTATATCCTCGCTGACGTCTGAGGGATCTGCTATTGATCCTCGTGGCAGTTCAACTTTATACCTTTGCATAAATACCACAAAGAAGAGAAACAACTCAACTCTAGCCAGGCTCTCTGCAATACAGCTTCTTCTACCTGGAATAATCCAAGTAGAGCACATTATAAAGTTACACTGATGGATTCATTGATGAGGGATGATTGTGCCGTATGACAGAGAGGCAGGAGAAACTGGTTAGTTTTAGAAATAGTTGCGCACACTATATCACATTCAGCCTCATAGAGCATAGGAAGGCATTCCTCACTCTGTTTATTGTTCTGCCCACACACAGTGCTTGAAATATTGAAAATGCTAAATTGTTTCGAATTTCCGTGCCTACAAATAGGGCGTGACAACTGCATTCCAACAAAGCAATTTTGTACTAGTATTAACTGTCGGATCAGGTCAAACCCTTTTATGATGTCATTGACCAGATCTCGGTGAAATTCTAAAATAATATATATTTTAAATTCCATATTCGCTAACTTACCAATTCCGAACGATATAGTTCTCTGTTTCTTCAATTCTCTATCACCCTCCAAGTATCTCTGAGGTTTGAACTTCAACGGTTCCTCGAATACTGTCTCATCATGAAGCACAGACGCCATATTCATGATCAGGTCTGTTCCAGCAGGAATAAGCTGTTCCAAAAAAAGACAATAAAAGGATGATTATCCCACAATGCAATTCTCTAGTAGAACAGGCCAATATAACATGTTAGATCAACCTGAACATCCCGTGATATGGATAAACGCTAACCAGTGCTTACAAAATATTTAAAATATTTAAACAATCACGAAGGATTTATTTGGGTGTAACTTCTGTCTGTCTGGTCTTACTAAAAGACTACAAATAAAAACGATTATAGTAAATAACTGTAAAATTTATACCATTCCATCAACCACAAGCTGCTCGTCAAGTCTACGAGACACACCCAGAGGAGAAATATTAGCAGTTCTGAGCGTCTCCATGATGACAGCATCTGTGAGCTGCAGAGATAATCTGTCTTTGAAGGTTACGTCTCTTTTACCTGTCAAAAAAAGAAGCTAGGAATTTTCTGCTGAATGTAGAAACTTGAAGAGATAAATCATACTCTATCTATATATACTTATCTATACTTAGTTACGATCAAAACATATATATATATATATAGCACCAACGCACCATGCGTTCACTTTTTAGATATTGGTTTTTAATCTTATGTTGATCTCACAGCTCTTTGGTTTTGGTATGGACATCACATCATATCAATGAAGTCAAATTAAATCAATTTACCATTACTTACCAACATGCTCATCAATCTCTTGGTGAACTTGCTCTTGGATATCCGGATGTTTGCACATAAACAGGAGGCAGAACCTTAAAGTTGTGGCGACAGTCTCTGTACCAGCCACATACAAGTGCTTGATGACTGCTCTTGTGTTTTCATCTGTAATACATTAAATGTAAACACCATGCCAAATGGCAATATATTTTCGTGGCATATTATGACATAAAAGATACTCAGATACCTATTCGATGGAATATATTTTTATGGATATCATCAGTAAATGTGTTTTTCACACTGTGGCTGCCCATTTTTGCTCAGTTGAAGAAAAGGTGTTCCAAAACCTCTGATTCCCGTTAAAGATGTTTTTTTAAACTTCCCATTGGTCAGTTGATGGAAAAAAACATTTTGCTCCGTGTTGTACTCAAAATTCAAGTTGTGTTCTCCTGTCTTGAAATTTGTAGGTTGCAGACCTGTACAAAGCTGTAAAAAGAGCTTGGTTTTTGCTCTGGCCGTAAAACACCAACAAAATTTTTTACCTATTTTAGACGGGAAAACCTGCAATGGAACACATCTTGGTCAAACACCTACCGGAACTGATTTATTGCAGAAATACCATGAGGAAATATGAATAGTGAACAAGAGTTGGCTCTTGCTCAGATTTACATTCCAACTCATTATTCATTTCATTCGCTAACTGCTACGTTTGAAAAGGGATTCTTACTTATTATTTGGCCTAGTTTCCAGTTTCAAAAAATTGGTTTGAGATCATTGTCAAATATAAATGAAAGTAAGATTTGTTACCTCCAAAATATGAATCTGTCAGACCAGCTGAAGTATGTGCGTGAATTAGTATTTGATCGAGCAGACATCTGGGTTCCTCAGGATCCATTGTCTTCTTTTGCTCATCAATGAACTGGCTGATTCCCCTCTCAACATCTGCTTGTTGGAGCTGGTAGCCCTCAAGCTGTGATTTAAAAATATGCTTTCCAAAAAGAACACTCTCTGCAAGGGCGCTTCTTGTTATTAGTCTGGTATAATTGTTGATACCATCAACACTTCTGGCGAAAGTAGAGTCATCAAAATCAAATCTATGGCCGAATATAAGCTGTGACACTATATTACAGCTTGCCATTGGTAGGCTTGAAGTCATATCGAGAGGTTTATTTTCATTTGGTTTGATAAAATAGTCTAAGTAGCTTTTGATCTCTTCAAGTATTTGGGGCTCAAGGACCGCTCGACCCATCCCGTCGCCTCTTAGGGAGTTGAGTGTAAATGTTCTCATTATCTTCCAATGGGGATGCTGTGCATAGAGCAGACCTGAAAAATGTACTTTCATGAATGACAACCAATATTTTAATTAAACACAATAGTATATCAAAGCCTGCCTAAAAACTAAAATCAATTTCGCGCAGATATTGCGGCTCGCCCCTGAAGCACCCACTGACTTAACCTTGCAAATTTTTTATAACCAACAAAAAAATTATTATCATTCATACTTTTGATGCAAAAAGATGAGTTTAAGAATTAATCAGACATTTCCGATAATTTTTTTTACACGTTAAAAATGTAGGCCTACAGCATACAAAGCACGATAACATCAGTATTGATTCAAGCTAATCTTATTGTAAACATCTGGTACACACCTGGCGCAGTTTTGAAGCGTTCTTGAAATGCCTTATCACGACTTTGAATGTTTCTCGTACTTGTGACGGCAGAGTGCTTTATGAACAGTTCTCGGAAAATCTCATAGCCTGATACAACGACCCGTTTATTGCCGCCTGTCTCTACCGTAAAGATCTTGAAAAAGAGGATAAACACATGAAATATATTATCCAACAGTGGTTCTAAAATGTGTGTTCCTTATAATATGAAAACTTTAAAACATAAACTTGAAGCCATGCAGATTTAGGATGTCAATTTCCTGTATAAGAGTTTTCTATTACATGATTGCCTATTGGTGTTCCAGGTGCTTTGAGGAATTAGGAATTAAATAAACTGTGATTGATGATATAATCACAGTTACCTCAATATATTATTGACATGCATGTTAAACGAATACTTTGTTCTTACATTTCCATAAATTTTGCTGTACTTTTGACAAAATTTTGGCAAAGATCCGGCAAGGAATATCTGATGCAGATTGCCGATCAATGGGAGCGCCAGCGGTCCTGGTGGATGAGTTTTCCTTCCTAATCCCTCACCAAGGAGTGGGTAGGACATAAGAACGGTAAGTAAAGTGACCAGTAGAGTCACAGTGATAACGTTCTCAGTGCATGATTGCAGAGTATCCATCGCTCTAAAACACATATAGGTTATTATTGATAAATTACACAAATGAAGATCAGCCCTGTCCAGGTTTAGTATAGATAGGTCTACGAGTTGGATGACCTAAGCTAGTCTTATGTCTTGTTCTACAAGGGTGATACCTAGACACGTTCTATTTAATGGCAATGGTATTCGGAGCACAACTCTAAAGCTTACTTATTTAGTAGTGAGAAAGGAACATCTATAGTACTAATGCATTCTGGGATACCAGGTTTCAGTTCAGTTTTAAAACTTACCAATAGAGTATGTTGTACTGTCCACAACAAAAGTTTGAAACTTATCGATGTATTTCAAGCTAGGCAGTGGATAAGCAGTAACAGTTTTTTCATGTATCAAAAAATATTCACTATTTCCTGAATTGATAATATTCGGGTAAATTTTTATAGCCCTTGATCAACTCCTTCTTATGTAATGTGGCACACTGCCAATTATCTGATGATAAGCTGTAATAAGACAGACAAAAACAAATTTAGCGTGCACAAATGGCTACCTGATATGAGTCGTTTAGTGCGGAGTTGTATGGACACACAGCTGAGCTTGTGACTGTGCTTCGAGTGCGATAAGACTTTGTGATGTTATTCTCAACTTAACTTTGTTTGTACTATTTTTCCTCAGGCTTATTATGGTAGATAAAAAACCGATGTGAGTGTTGTGGTAACCCATATAAAAGTACAACTGACTGATAAGAAAAGGGTCTGCAGGTTATTTCAATATATTTGCACAAATGTGTGATACAGTACAAATGCACACTGGTAGATACTGCCATAAAAAATACAAGGAAAAACCAATCATTTTCCTTTTTGCAATGAGAAAAAAGAAAGTGTCACCCTATTATTCTATACTGATTGCTCTGCGGATACAGCTGTGCAACTTTGTTGACTTTTGAATCTTGTATACAATATTGCTTCCCCTTCAGCTTAATACAACCACTGTATAGCACATAAAATAAACACACGGGTTTAACAATTTAGTGTTTAAACCTGTACTACCAAAAGTATCAATTTCAGTAAACCCTGAGAGTGATGAGTTTCCAGTCTCAATTATCATACATCCCGGAGTTAGAATAACTTGGAGATGATTGACAAAAGATTTCACAGACATTGCTTATTGTTGATTGCATAACTATGAAACCACTTTTATTTTTTTTGTCAACTAATCCGATTTTTCGTTGTAAAAATTCTTTTTACGTATTCACATTACGTGTCACATGACATCTTGGCAGTGGAGTGCAGTTTTTGCTGATCCGACCCAATTTGACTAACCACACTATGATGTTCATAATTCAGCCTGTATATGCAAATGCTAGATAGACAGGTTTGATCCAATTCGCCTGCATTTAGTGTTGCCCCCCCCCCTTACCCCACTCCCATTTATAAGACTGATCATTGGAGAGGGAGCAACTCAAATGCCAACAAACTGGATCAAAATTGATCTAAATGCTACTCTATATAAGAGTCTGCCACTGACAAAAACTCAAATATATAACGGGTTTATTGTATTGATTATGCAGAGTAAAATATACTTGGAACCTTTCGAGGTTTATTAAAGAAACAGTAACATCATCGATATTGTAAAGTATCAGAGCAGGGCATGGAGCAATAATATTATGAAGCAGGTAATTAAATTGTCAGCAATTTCGAACATACAGTAATTGGAGGCGCTTTCATTTGATGAATAACCCAGTCAAATTTATTGAATTCACTGAAATTACTTAGGGGGGTGGGGGGTTTCTTAGTTAGAGTGTGCAGTGTTTTTAAAGCCTACTATCACTCTCACATCGCTCAAGATGATTGCTCTCTCGGTCTTTGAATTAGAAAATTCGGTTTCCAAATCGTTCACTCATGTATATAGTTTTATGAATAAGGGAGTGGGTTGGGAACGAGATCACTAGCAGTTTTTGCTCACTCACTGAGTGCCACTTACCAGTTAACTCTTGGACTCACTGCAACAACTCTTCAAAGGTTGAGTTACAAGGCATGCTACCTAAATCAAAGTTATCTACACATGTTCAGAGAAAAGACAACTACAGCTTGTATGATTGTTTGAATTATATTACCTCCACAGCAGAGAGCAGATCTTTTCAGAAAGGGGTTGCCCATACCGTCCCTACCTCAGCTTTATAAGAAAGTAAAAACATAGGCTATCTACTTTGGAAAGAAAAAAACAAACTCACATTTATCAACAAAACTTGTCTAGAAGTGCAAAGAGTCCTTGTCTAAGGTAAGAGAGGACTATTTACATGCTGAATAACTGAGCCAAGTTGTCGGCCACTATTGGCTGGGTCATTATAACCTTACTTGGCTGAGTTAGGAGAGAGAAAATGAGTGACAGTAGCCTGCCTCAAGGGTCTATGAAGTGAACCTGAATGAAGTCAACTTTCTCACCAATGAATCAAGGACCCAATTTTGGGGACTGCATTACAGACAGTGACTTATAGGAATATCTGCATGACTAAAGATATCTCCACCCCATGCAATCTAGCTCTAATCTGTTTTGCCAACCTGTATGTCCACACCAAAACAACAAAATGAGTGGCCAATATGACTATGAGTCAATCAATAATCATAGACACAATGTGTTAGCGAAACTTAGAAAACACCATTCATCTCAATGTTCATGTCCCTACCGATCTAAGATATTCTCTATGCATGTTGCTCAACAAGTAAAGATCTGTGGGTATATATCACAAAATATGTACATAGTAGGCCTACACTGTCACCAATGAACTAGTTCAATGCTGTCACTTAGGTCTGCAGACGTAGGTAACGATACTTGATTGTGACTTACTTCAATGTTAGATTTTTCATAGTTACCGTTTTTCGATAATTCTGTTTGTTCTCATTTGCAGTCTTGTGCTCCCTCGAGACAATGTGAGATCATCATCATCTTCATTGTGTAAGAGATGTTTACCATCCCCAACTTGGTGATAGCACTGCGTCAGCGCATGCTTGGAGGAGGATATCACTACAGATCCAATGTCAACATTAGCACTTACTTTTATGAAAAAGATCTTAGCCTTACTTTGAGGCTCAAAAAGCACGGCGGTTCTTCTACTCTAACCGAATCTGTAAGTTAGCAAAGGATAAATACGTCCTCAATTTTTTTGTTAACATGATATGTCACTTGGTGAAAGTTATAGGAGTATCATCACATATTTGTTAGGCCTAGATCTAAATTTTCCCAACAGTAATGGTTTTATTCTTGTTTTGATAACAGCCTTGTCAACATTAGAAGTAGGCGGTGGCTCAGTTAGGTAGAGTTGCCTACTAACAGACTGCAGTTATAGCAGCCTCAAAAGTAAAGCAACATATATCTTGCTGCCCATCCTCCGATATCCGGTGTGATGGGCCTAAGACTGCCTGTTCATAACCAACCTCTATTTTGCATTTTAAGATTCTTTATGAGACACATACTGCTCATGCCATAACTCAAGAAAGGGTATCAATATGTTTAACAAACTGGACATCATATCTCCGAAGTCAGCCCAAAGTTGTCGCATCTAACATCCTACATGTACTCATACGATCACAGAAACCTGAAAATGAGACGGAATTTTTAGACTCAATACTAAGCATTCCAAGTGAGGAAAGGGTTGAGGTAGGCTGTATCTAAAATTGTATTGTTTGTTTTTAATTTTTGACAAATCATTTATTGAATAATCATCTTATCTTGGTTCTGTATTACTACCCTTAGCAAGCATGTATATGATACTCTCTTACTCTACTATTGGGCTCCGATCCGCCTTTTGTTTTGTAAATAACCTAAATGCCTTTACTCAATCCATTTAATTCACCTCAGCCAATATAGATCAAACAGCCTAAATATGCCACAACATAACATGCCTATGTTACCCTGATTACAGGAACTGCAGGGCTCGAGATTCGAGGAGTTAAATACAGATTTGCTCTGATAATTCAATACAGCATTGGGAACAGGCTACCTACTGGTGGTCACTCTTTATCCGAATATCTTAAGCTTTTAAAATGTAACCAGTTGTAAAATAAACTAACTCATCTCCGATATAGGGTTCGTTTACAAATGAGCAGTAATGCTTATTTGTGAATTGAGTTATGGTTACTTGGATATCAGTGTGCTCCATAATAATAGACGATATAGACGAGAGTAGTAGGTCATCGTCGAGATGAAGCTAAAATGCATTAATTAATCATTCAAGGTGCTAATTTCTAAATCACCTGATACCTGATGATGAAGTTGTCATTTACCTCTTGGTATTGGTTCCTCCCTGCAGACATTGAACCTGAACTAATTCCATCAAGAGCAAACCGTGCAATAAATCAATTTGGTGTTTTTGTATTTGTGAGCATATATGTAAAAAGTTGTTTCTAATAAACGGCTTTTTTTCCACTGACAGCTTCTCAATGTGTGCAGTCCAGTAGCTTGGCT
Organism: Membranipora membranacea; assembly: GCA_914767715.1. Lineage (NCBI taxonomy): Eukaryota > Metazoa > Bryozoa > Gymnolaemata > Cheilostomatida > Membraniporidae > Membranipora > Membranipora membranacea. The sequence continues at coordinate 9,652,781 of OU612073.1, read as the reverse complement.
TGCCGGTGATAAATTTTCTGTCCTCTGTCGCTGTACAGCAGTCGAACTTACGCAGATGTGTGAGGCCTTTATGAAAGGAAGTCTGCTCACAGATGAGATGCTAGAAATACACAGTTTGACGATAGTAGATGTCAACGGAACTCCTGGCGAACTTCTTAACCAAGAATCCAGGGTAAGTTTAAAATAGGTGGGCTTTTAATTTCACACTCCACTCAGTTTCCAAATAGTCGGCAATGCTAGTCTATATTCTACTCCTCAATTTGAATTGGTAGGTGTAGGAGTATATCAGCTACGCATATCCTGGCCAAAGTTGGGTAAATTCATGAGTCTGCTTAGCAGTGAAAAGAGTAAACTTAAATGGGTTATGGGTTAAAATCGCAAGTTTGTCTCTTAAGGGCGCGGCCGACATATTTGGCGGCAAGATGCTCTCAGTTCGCAGGCAGGTCGGAGCACACCTGGGGCGTCAATTGAAGCCAGTAGTCAGTAGACTGCAGCGGGATTCGAACCCGAGACCTCCAACGCTTGCGCGATACAGGGCAGGCGCTCTCACAAACTGAGCTACCTCCTTCTCCTACCTAAATTACAAGGAATTAACTATTGTGTCATACCTTGCTTAGCGGGTGATGAATTTTACTCATGGTTGAATGAAAAAAATTTGAAACTCAAAGACTACCGAAGACCAAAGCAATAATATATATGCATATGCACTGACCGATTCCAGGTGAACAATTTTACACTGATGAGTTTGGATTTATCCTTACCGTTAATTGAACCTACCCAAAGTCTGAACTAGTAAGCCTCAAAGATAGAATGTAAATGAATTTGGCCTTTTGTGTGGGACTGTTGCTACACTGCAGAGATACAGGGTTTTCTGAGATGATCTGCAGGCAGTGCCGGTTCCTACCAGGATTCTTGTATGGTTTTGTAATGGTAATAACATGTTTATTTCAATCACAGTCTGGCAGCTAGTTCTGCAGTAGCTTTGTAATATTTTGACACCGAAAATTTCATAGCACTTCTGGGTAAAAATTATGTATAGCGTTAGAAATTTCCCCCTGTCATCTTTGAGGTGTTAATGTATGTACTGTCGAATCACAATAAGCTACCACTTATATCTACTTTAGAGAACTGGAAAAGCTGACTTCCTCACCTGAATGAAGTTAATTACTCTGACAATGCAATATATTTATTTTTAATTCATGTGGGAAAAAATCAGCAATTAAAAATATATTGAAGTGGTAGCTTATTGAGTTTGTACAGTACATGTATCAACACCTCATAGATAAGAAAGGGGAAAAGTTCTAATATTATTCATAAGTTTTACCCAGAAATGCTATGACCTCTTTCAATGTAAAAATATTTCATAACTTCAGCAAAACTAGCCGCCAGACTATATATTGCTTTAGTCTTTCAGTAGTGTACAGAAAGACCAAAGCCAAATATAGTCTGGCAGCTAGTTCTGCTGTAGTTATGAAATATTTTAACAATGAAAAAATTCATAGATTTGTTAGAGGAGTGTGGTATTTATTGTCACATTGGTTGATTAGGACTTTCTTTAGCCAATGGTAGGATGACAGAACTTTCCTATGCTTGTCATCATACCTGACTTCTTATCCTACTACCATGAGCCCGACATGGGGGCAGAGTTAATTAGATTTTATTTCACTTTTTCTTATTCAAAAGTATGCTCCTTATTACAGTTTAGTAAAACGGTAAAATTACATCAATTTCAGCCTGTCACCTATATGTTTGTACAATCATCACAGCCAGTAGTCATACACAGCTCCATACAGTTTAACCAATTGAAATTAACTTGCTACAACCTGTTGAAAGTTATGTATTATTTCTGCTGTCTTTCCTGTTAGATCCAGTGTTTTGCTCGCTAAGCACACATCATTTGCTTCATCCTGTAGCTTACCCTGTTTTTGAACTTACAAGCAGGAGACTAAGATTCAAGGCCTCAGTCTTCTCACCTTTCAATCTGTCAGACTGTGTTTAGAATAAAATGAGTCAGCATCAAAGCAGGTGTCAACGAAAAATTCCCATTAACACCATAACCTGTGTTGAGGAGGGAAACTATCAGTATAAGTGATATCAGAAGATGACCCCCCAAGATACCCTTACAACTCATGTTATGAGGTTAGGTGAATATAATTAAAATAAAACGGTTAGATATTGAGTATAACCCCATGCTGACGCTGGAAAGTACCTGTCATATCAAAGGTTCATGAACACATTACCCATGGGCAAAATTTGCCGGTAACTCTGTTGCTACAGTGTACCTCAACACCAGAAGCCATATGGTAGACTGATAGGAAAGCGTTCCCTTTTGTCTTTAAGATTTGCCACCAGTAAAACACGTAGCTACCACGGGATGATCCCACGAGCCTCAAGCTGATTATGTTCACCTTACATTTTCAGCGGTTTAGCACCCTTGTGATTTAGCCAATTCAGCAGATGTCCACCTTTCTGATGATAGCAGCTAAGTAACCAATGAGATTCCTGTATTTAGATTATTCTGGTGTCAAGCAAAATTCAAATTCATTCAGTCATTTTGTTATACCATATCCAATGAGGAGTCGATGCACCTGAGCCGCTTAAGATTTTAAGGCAGAATACAGCTTATTGTAAGAAACAAACAGTCTGCTGAGTTTGTTGAGTGATTTAGGCTATCAAATAACAGCAAACATAGCAATTTAATATTGTGGAGAAACTGATGGAGCAATAATGTGCTCCATTTTGCGGTCAGTTTTGAAAAGAAAACAAATAGATGTTTGAGTGAGTGAGTCTTAAAATTAATTTAAATTTATATTGCCTATACCGGACTCATTGCTGACAGCCGTCCTGCTATGTGCTGGAAAAGAGCAACCACTCTGTGATATTATGCATCCAACAGTGTTGATGTGGTCATGTAGAGAACGCCTGAATTTCACAAGTGTGTTACATTCTGTATAACCCACTTCTTGGTTTCAGGGAATATTCTTGACCATTGTTTGATTTCTAAGGCATGTTTATCATATGACCTCATATAATATTCTTATTATTTTTTAAATTCTGCCGGATTTATTTCCACACTCATCTACGATATAATCATAGGAGCCTTTCAAATAGAATTAGTGAGGTTTTTGAATAAACTCCCCCCTTTCTTGTCCCTGAAAAAGGCAGAATAAAATATGGGGTTCCGTTAAGGAATGAGACCTGCTCAATGTCAGTGAAGAACAATCAGATAGATTTTGACGGTTTCTAACCAAAATGCCGAAATAGATATTCATCAGCCCTTTTTCTGTGCCTGCATCTCACCCAGCTTTTAAACTGCAAAGCAGGAGACCAAGCCTCAAACTAGTAGGTGATAAATTAAAAACGACTTAGTCTAGTATTTAGTGTGTTGAGTCTGGTTGATTTACAATTACACCTTTGGGCTAGTGTCAGCCATGAAGCTTATTTACACAAGATGAAGGCTTTGAAGAAGCCAGGTTAACCTGTTTTGACTAGGTGAAATTTCCAATATGACGTCAGTGGTGGATTCAATACCAACTTCCCCTCCTACGCCAAACTGGATTGATATGGTTTGTCTACAGTTGAATTTTGGGTATAATTTCGTAATCATTCTCTTAGATTTGGAAGACAGGAATCCGACCATGCTGATTATAGTTTTTCAGTCTGTTGGTCAAACAACATCAATTTTAGCAGGGTCAGTTCGTGTGTTGGGCACGGATCACATAGTCTTCCTTCTTAGTGGACCCAATTCATCACTTTTCTCACCTGGCAGTAGTTATGTAATAATACTCCAGCTTGTCTTGTTATCAATATTTCTCTTATTAATCTGTTTCTTTAAAGGAACAGCAAACCTAACACCTCAGCCGACATTTCCATCATAGGATTGGGGGCGCATTCACAGCTTTGCGCAAATGTCTGATCTTGACTTGATACGCCGCCAATGTTTGTCCGATCTTCTCACTTTTTTTGTTGTTGTTCCGCTTGCAGAGATTTCTAGTTAGCACATCTGGCTCAAATCTAGCATTGTTAGATGAAAGTCAGGATGAAGGGGATGTGTTCAGTGCCCCCAATATGTCATCTAGCTATGGATCTGAGGATTCTAAGGCTACACCTGGAGCATGTGGAGATAAAACACCCATAATGCATCAGATTATACCAGAGGTTAGCTCAGGTATGTATTTTTGCTACCATAATGTTAGCACATAGACATAAAACAGTATAGATTTGACCAAGGAGTTGTCTCTAACTCCTTGATTTGACATTACACTTCAGTAACTTTGCATAATGTCCCCACATTGGAAAGTGGTAGATTATTAGAATGGTAGAGCACTAGGAATAAATACATCATAGATGAGGAAGGGGTATAACTTCCAACACAATACATTATTTTTATCCACTGGTGCTTAGCATTTTCTCAGTGTAAAATTATTGCATCACTACTGCAGAACCAGCTGCCAGACTATATGTTGCTTTAGTCTTTCAGTAGTCTTTAACTTCCACCGTAACCTCTGCGCTGGTAATTAGTTTATAATTACTTTTTCCAATCAAAATGGCATTTCTATTGGTGCCTCTGCAGGCGAAATCTTTTTCTCCTTACTGAGTGAATCAAAGTCTGTGCTTCCTGATGTTGTTGTTTTCTTAACAGGATCTGAGGCTTCAACATCAAACTTGAAGAGCGGAGGAACACCTGTAAGGAAACCAAAACAAAGGTGGGGAGCACACTGACATTAAGACTATACTATTATCATGTGCATCTCTGATTGTTAGAGTCAATTAAGTACAAGTACCTGACCTGTACCCGCCCCTAATTAGTAAAATTTAACACAGGTCATCATACCAAATTCCTTGTGATGGTACTCATGCTAAGTGCATTGGTTTAATCTCTATCGATCAGAAATATACATGCAATAATACATCACGTCATCAGTGTGGTAGGAGAGCTAATCTCAACAATGATTACTACGAAAACCATCATTTGAATCCATAGACTTAAATATAATAAACTTTATTTTCATTTATTTAGTTTATGTTTGAATCTGATAATATTACTGGGATAAATCTTCTTTTTGTTGATGACAAGCCTCAGATGCTTAGAGTAACCTCCCTCTTGAAAGGATACATACAGTTGCTGTATGCACCTACTTTCTGATAGGTTTGTAATCATGACAATTTGTGAAGATTCTTCTACTATCAGATCCAGTTGACCAGCCTTCCTTCATCCCCAGTCTATGGGCTTAGCTCCTTTGCCTGAATTGGAAAGACACAGAGTATCATAATTTCAAAGTAAAGGCTGGCACAAAAAACAAATTCCAGGTGGCCATTTTTGCACTGTTGAGTTAGAATTTATTCTAACTGAAAATTGACCCAACCCGAAGTTTGAACAAGTTAGCTCCCAAAGGTAAAAAGGAAAAGAATTTGGCCTTCCTTGTGAGACTGTTACTACACTGCAGAGACACAGGGTTCTCTGAGATGATCTGCAGGCAGTGACGGTTCCTACCGGGATTCTTGTATGGTTTTGTAATGGTGATAATATGTCTATTTCAATCGCCATCTCCCGTCGGGGGGGGGGGGGGGTCGATTATGAAATAACAATAACATCATCAGACGAAATAGCACACTCATAAACTTATAAACAGCGAAAGCCAGTCATTTTCACACTTTGGGTACATATCTTAAATGAACATGTCATGACGTACATTGTTAACGTAACAGTTGGTATAATTTTTTTCCTTTGCTTACAACCAATAGCCTTGTCACGTTGCCCAAAGGTTTTGTCAGAGTTACAAGGCTAGAGTCACTTTGCTTTAAAAGGCAAAGCACTGTTAGGTTTTTGTTTTTCAAATCTTCTCCATATCGTAATTTTTGTAGAGTAAGTGGCAATGAAACCGCCCTCACCAAGTCGCCTAACATGCTTATATACACAGGGAAAAGATTCTCTTCTGCGAAATTCAATGAGCTTAGAGATCTACTCCTATCCTGTGTAGGTGTAGATAACTACACAATCTACCATCTCAAACACAATGACGTAATCACAGCTGCATCACCATGGCAACAGAACTGTAAACTGCTGGTCATCGCTGTTGAAAGGGTAGGAAAATGAAGCACTCTTTTCGAGATACAGTCATCCATTTTTCTGTTGTTAAGACCTGAGTGATAGGATATTCTGATTCCTCTTGACAAACAATGAAATTATGAAGTTTGTTTATTGCTATATGCTTTGTCAGTTTTGGCCCGTAATTTTTTCTGGTCTGGCAAGCTCCTACCACGCAAATTCTGTACTGCCCAATTCCACAGAAGGGACAACTTGTATTGTACACAAATATAGGTAATATACTTTACGTGTATAGAGTATTGAGCGTTTGCGCGTGTCATGCAATGTATATAGGTTAATATTGCTAACCGTAATTGAGAACGCAACAGTCATATGATGGGCACCGATTCTCACTGGTATCAGTTGGAGAAGACTGTGTTCCTATCTATATATGCGTACAAACAGTAAGTGATATAAGTAACATGTGCTTTCCATATTTTCCCCAGTCTTTTCGTTGACCCTTGATTCAACTCTACTGGTGAGATCAATGAATGTATATTTAGTTTGGTTACTGTTATAATTGCAATTTCTTTTGCAGCTTTATGACGGAGTCGATAGCAGGTTTCTGGAATATTTTTCTTCTGGTGGCAGAGTTTTGAGCTTCTGTTCCAATTTGGATGATGCCTTCGTCAGAAAACAGCTGAATACAAACTGTAACACACCCCAGGTAACACTTGTTTTCTACTTTTGTGTGACTCACTGTTATACCATTAGCACTCTAATCACACCAATCTGGGGGAGAAGTTTTTGCGTCATGATATACCGGATTTTGCAATTTGTTTAATTTACGTATTACCTTAGCAGTGAAAGCCTGGAATAAAATGAATTGCGCAAAATTTCTTTACCCAGATAAAAAGCAAAGCATGACCTACCTTATTCACCATATGAAGCCTTGTCACGCGGCTACTCCCAAAACAACATCTGATTGACCAGTGAAATGAAGGGCCATTCTTACTATGATTATCCCTGGCTTTTAGTTGAAAAAAGGGGCCCTTTTGTTACAAGGATTGATTTGTAATCACTTGTTAATCCCTGTTAATACAGTTATGTACCTGGCAGTGTCATGAAGGCACTGTCTTAATGTAGGCAGTTGTCCAGATTGACCACCAAGAGTTGTCCTCTCTCCATTTGGGTACTGTTTCAACACACACAGCATAGGAAAATGGTGATAAAATGGCTATGCTGCTTGGTACATAAATTGAGAAAGGACAACTCTCGGAGAACAGTCTGAAAACTGTCAATAACTTGGAGACCAGAGTCCAATACCTGTATGATGCCTCTTATTCTTATAACAGCCATCATTACATCTACTTATTGACTGTGATACCTTGTCATGCAAAATATCCAATAGATATCTGTAAGGATGCAAGAGGGTTCATGCAATAAGGATGCCCTCCCTTTGCATATACTTTTTGTAATTTCTTACCATCTTTGTGGTATTCCCATTTAACAGGTAGTGAAAATGATCTATGAAGATATATCTGTTAATCTAACTCAAGGCAGGTCCCATTATATGGATTGTGAAAGCCGATTACCGACTGTCACCTTGAAACCATTAGCCAGGAATCAGCGAGGAGAACTCGTACTAGTCGGTAGGTAGTGAGATGAGGCAATAAAGTTGAGTTACTCTCTGAACCCTAGAAATTCCCGGACTCAACAAAGTAGTCAGGCAGTTATTTATATTAAAGATTTGCATGGTATAAAAATTCAATGCTCTACTTGGCTTTGGTCTTTGGATGGACTTTGAGCTGAATTTAAGCTGGAGAGTTTTGTGTAAAGACTTACAATCAGATCTGCGATTAATGACATTGACTAGCAAAAATAGTAGTGTTTTCACTGAGCCAAACATGGTGATCTCATAAAAAAAGTTGATATTTTCTCAACAGCAAATACATTGGTGTTTTCAAAGTAGGGTATTTTCATAACTGAAATGGTGATGTCTTCCCTGACCAAAAAAGAAAGCATTTTTACAAAAAGTGCACGTGTTTACATGACATGATGTTTTCACAGGGAACCATGTGGTGCTTTCTCACACTTACAATTATTTCTCCGAGGTTTTGCTTTCTGTCACACACACAAAATATGCCAAGTGTTTCAAAAGATGGAGTGAATAATTTCTCAGATGGGGGGGGGGGGGTGAATTGTTTCTCACTCGTATATGTATGGTTTATACATATGCCCTCTGCGGAATAACTTGAACAAAGGTGACGGTGGTTTCGTCTCGCACACCAATAGTATGGCAAATGTCATAAAATAGGGGGTAGATTAGTTATTTATTTCAATTATTAAAGATTTATATATATATACATATAATTTTATATATATATATTGGATGTGTACTTATGGGTAACGTTTCAAGGAGGTGATATCAACAACTCAGATTATGGCCAAAAAGCTTTTCTCAAGGTCATTTTCTCATTTGAAAGAAAAATAAAGAGGTAATTGAAGAACCTTTTTAAATAATTAAGAAGTCACATGGTGGTACTGTAACATAGAAGCAACATTGATAATGAAATAATTGAAAATTTGTGGTGATATGCTCACAAAACACCGCTTTGTTCAAAAGTGAGAGCAGTGGTGTGTATTGGAGTACCTGGTTGGAGAAATGATTTGCTGACCTGACACGTGACAGATCTTGGTAGGAGACATTTGATAGTATAGATAGACAACTGCTGTGACGTTGGTATAACCATGGGTCTACAAAGGGAGTTAAGAAATTATCTATTTTCAAAAATAATATTCAAGGTGCTAATGGTTTTGGATTGAAAGACGTAAGCAACTTACTATATAATGATATCCGTAACTAATGTAGCAATAGTTGTACTGATGGGGGTGTCATATGTGTTACATTGTCAGTAGTGCACTGACTATATTAATATTATTGACAATTTAGACAGTTTCTATGAAAGATCTTCCATCCCATTATTAAAGATGTCTTGTTTTACCAAGGCTGAACGCATCAAATGATAGCACAATGGCCAAAAGTGAGTTTATACCTGTTTTAGACATAATGTATGTTTCTGGACTATTATCAATGATTTACTTCCTATTGAGAAGTTATCTTTCATGTTTTTGTGTCCATGACCCCAAGAGGAAAACCTTATCTAGGATACAGACAATACAAAATATATCGTAACAAATAGATAATTCAATGTCTTCATATGACACTAGATTAATGTTCAGTTGAATTCTGACCTCTACTGATGTCCTTGTAAGGTATCAAAATCAAAAATTTTATGAATATCATACTCATCATGAAATTTTGTGACCATACCACGAAAATGTATAAACTGATATAATTATTGTATTCTATTAGATACTATATATTATTAATTTTTACATATTATTAGTTATTGTATATTATAAATTATAATATATTCCTAATTATTATACATTATCAATTATAATATATTAATAATCATTAAATATTGAACTATTATATGGTACTAATATTTATATATTAATAATTATTATTTTTGGGAATGTCCAAAATTTAGTAATGACCAATAGACTAAATAATAATTATTTAAGACTACGGAAGAAGGACCACAGCAATATATAGTCTGGCAGCTAGTTCTGCAGTAATTATGCAATATTTTCACTTTAAGAAAGTTCACAGCACTTCTGGGTAAAAATTCTGTGTGTTGTTAGAAATTGTCCTCCCTTCTCATCTAAGAGCTATGAGGTATTCATGAGGACTAGTGCTGTGCCAACCTAATAAGCTACCACTTCAAAATACTTTTAAGTACCATTCTTTTCCACATAAGTTCATAATAAATATAGTTCTATGGTCAGGAGAAATTTTACAATAGTAGACTACTTCATTTATGAATTTATACAGTTCTCTCAAGTAGATAGAAGAGATAGTTTATTGGGCTGGTACAGCACTATGCCCCATGAATACCTCATACCTCATATATGAGCAACTACTAACGCTATACGTAATTTTTACCCAGAAGTGCCTTGAATTTTCTAAGTGTGAGAATATTGCGTAACTACTTCAGAACTAGCTGCCAGACCATGTATCGCTGTGATCCTTATGAAGTCTATGGTAACGACGTATTTTTTTATTATTTTTGTGCATAAAAAAAGCGCCCAAGGAAAATATTATGACTGATATATTACAAGTCATAGTATTCACAGCTCCATCCTTGGGGGGCTGGTAACTCTTAATGTCCTGCACAAGTTTTCCTGTCATATCACAGCTTTGGAACGCTGCTTTAATGCAAAACTCTAGCACCGAGGTATGCAACAAAAAATTCAAGGTGTTAATTAAGTCGGATTGGAAGACATAAACAAGTTACTTTCTCATGAAATCTATAGCTCAATTAATGATTAAGCAATGTTGGGGGTGTCATTCAGGTTAGAGCGTCAGTCGCACACTGACCATATAATTAAATGTCAATGATTAGACAGTTTTTACAGAAAATATTCCACCCCGTTCATGATGTCTTGTTTTAGTAAGGCTGACCTCCTCATATGATAGCACCATGAAGATATCTGTGTTAATGGGTTTTATCGCATGTGTTTCTAGACTATTCTCTCTCTATTCTAGCAAGCCATCATTTATGTGTTGTGTGAACATCCTGTGAGAATGTCTAAAGTTGGAGCTGAACAATTATTTGCTCGACATGTCAACCCGCACCCAACACTATTTCCCATTGTGAGGGGGGATTGTATCCACCAGTAAAGTGCACCTATCTGTGATACCTCCTGGTATATGTGATGAGATATCCACGGATAAAATGCAAAATGATATTATGTTCGACAAGAAGCAAAGAAAAATTGAGTGAATCTGTCGAAATGCACGAGTGTCAAGGAGGGCTGCTCTATTGAAAGTTTTGTGATCTTTAAGTAGCAGACAACCCTGGCACCACTAAATATGAATCAAGATGCAATTAAGCTTCACCAGTAGTACTCAACAAAAAAAATCCAAGGTATAAGCTTTGGTTCTGCACCACAGGGAAGTCAGCAGCCCTCAACCTGATGGCTGCAATAAACTGAATTAAATTGAGTAGCTATGTTTCGTTTATAATCTCAAAGAAAATGCTCAATTTTTGTTATTGAAAACAAATATGTTGTTTCTGTAGATGATTTTGTAACTGAGATAACCGTTTTTGTATCAAGATTGACACTAAAGAAAGATAACTGCTTCGATTCTAGAAACAAATTATTTTATATATCATATTTTTCCAATTATATTGAGAGTATGGGTATTGTTGTTACTGAAACAAAATGGTGGAAGGGAGTTGAAATAATTAAAATTTTCTCATTTATTATTTTTTCAAATCATGCAAATTTAGAAGGAGTTTATCATTAAAGACTACGGAAGGACCACAGCAATATATAGTCCGGCAGCTAGTTTTGCAGTAATTATGCAATATTTTCACATTTAGAAAATTCAGATTACTTTAGGGTAAAAATTATGTACAGTGTTAGAAATTGTCCTCCCTTCTCATCTAAGAGCTATGAGGTATTCATGTAGCCTAGTGCTGTGCCAACCTAATAAACTACTACTTCAAATACTTTTAATCACCATTCTTTTCACATAAGTTCAAAATAAATATTGTTCCATTGTCAGGAGACATTTTACAACAGTAGATAACTTCATTTATGAATTTATACAGTTCTCTCAAGTAGATAGAGGTGATAGTTTATTGGACTGGTTCAGCACTAGGCTTCGCAAATACCTCATACCTCATATATGAGAAGGGAGGACAATTTCTAACACTATACGTAATTTTTACCCAGGAGTGCCCTGAATTTTCTAAGTGTGAAAATATTGCGTAACTACTGCAGAACTAGCTGCCAGACTATGTATTGCTGTGGTCCTTCTGAAGTATTTAAGCATAAAATATCAAAATACAACTTTTGTGGTTGTCTGCTACTTTAAGGTAATGATAGATTGGGCAATCATGGGATAGAACTTTAGCTTTGAAACAGGTCAGACACTTTATACTTTGAAGGTAATCTATCGCTTTTATATGGCGTTAGATTGATTTTTTCTTAATTTGTCATCATTTTTAATCATGGATAAACGCTTAAAGGTTCCCATTGATTATTAGCAGTTAGCACCTTAGCCGTAAAGAAAAATATCAAATCTAAATAGGATGATTATTCAGTGAGATTTCTTGTAAAACATTTCATCCATCAGGTGCTCAAACTCAGCTAAAATAGAACCCACAAACCTGTTATATTTAGCTTGAAAAAGAATCTGCCGCGGCCGGGACTTGAACCCCGTCGCGTGTAATCCCTTTGAAAGAATTGTGTGCAAGCGCCGCCAATTAGGAAATAGGTCGAATAAACACGGTATGGATATTCGCATCCAAAAAGTCATTCGTCACAATCGGAATTTGACTCTAATTCCGTTTCCATGGGGTGATTACTCCTGAAATCCTTACAAAATCGACACATTGATATTGCTGTCACAAGTATATTATTGTATTATATTATATTATTAACTTTTTTTATTTGAAATATTATGGCCTTGTCTGATGTTCTTGTAAGTTATCAAAATCAACATTATGAATATCATACTCAGTATTAAATCTTGTGACCTAGCGTAAAATCATACCATAAAAAGATATAAATTTACAACATTGTAATAAATATTGATTATTATTTTTGGGAATGTCCAGAATTTTGTAGCAACAATTTATTTAATAATTCCTGTTGCCCGAGTTTCAAGCTTGCAAGCCAGTCGGTTACAGAGGGTCACCACAAACCTAGATGTAAAAAGACGGAGAATCAAAATATTTGGGTAGATATACTCTCAGAGATCCCCTGTATCCACATTCTATGAAAATTCTATGACTGATATTGCAAGTTGTAGCTCACAGCTTCATACGTGAGATGGTAACTCTTGACATGTTATGTTATGCTGCTTTTTAATGTGAAACTCATTAAAATTCATTAATCTCATTATCTCATCTCATAAACTCATTAATTATTTTATATTATCATTAAATATGTATTATTGATCAATTATTATTATCAATTATTGTCTATTCAATTATTATATATAATTAATTATTTTATATTATTATCAATTATTATTTTTGAGAAGGCCCAAAATTTGGTAATGATAGGTTTTTGATTATCTTTGTGCATGAAAAATGGGAAAATATCATGACTGTGATAGTACAAGTCATGATATTCACCGCTCAATCCGTGGGATGGTAACTCTTGATGTCCTGCGCATGTTATCCTGTCATCTCACAGCTCGGGTCCGCTGCTTAAATGCAAAACTCTTGCACCGAGACTTGCAAAACAAATTCAAGGTGTTGATTATGTCGGATTGGAAGACTTAATAAAGTTTCTTGGTCATGAAATTTGTAACATAATTAATTATAGAAGCAATGATGGGGGTGTGATATACGTTACAGTGTCAGTCGCACGCTGGTTATATTAATATTTTTTACTAATTAGACAGTTTTTTACGGAAACTTTACCACCCCGCTGGTCATGCTATCGTGTTTTAGTGGGACTGAACTCATCAAGTGAAAGCACGTGACTAAATTTAGCTTTTTATCTGTGTTAATGGTCTTTATGAATCGCGTATGTTTCTAGACTATTCTCAAAATTTTAGAATTGAGAAATCAACTTTTGTATTTTGTGTAAATATCCTCAGAAAAAGTCAAAACTGAACCTGTGAACAATTAGAAGGGGCTCATTGAAAGATAAGTTTGATATAGCTATCACTAGTATAATATTGGGAAGTGGGTCAGTACACATGTCACCATGTTCCAAAATTCATCCCCCATTTATGGTAATCTACCCCCTACCCCTTTTGTTTTTTTATAAATATGACTTGGTCTGATGTTCTTGTAAGATATCAAATTCAACAATATGAATATCATGCTATGTATGAAATCTCGTGATCTAGCTTAAAATCATACCATAAAAAGTTATGAATTGAAACAATTGTCATATATCTTGATTATTATTTTCGGAAATTTCCAGAATTTTGAAGTGATAACTTAGGCAATAATTCCTATTGCCTAAATTTAAGCTCGCAAGTCAGTGGTTTACAGAGGGTATCACTATAAACTACAATGTGCACGACATATGAAAAAAGACAGACACTCAGAGACCCCCTATGTCCACATTCTATAAGAAAAAAATTCTGTGACTGATAGCACAAGTCATAGCTTTTACAGATTCATACAATGTGGGATAGTTACTATTGATGTCCTACACACGTTATCATTTCATCTCACAGCTTTGGTATGCTACTTTAATGTGAAACTCTAGCACTGGGGCATTCAAAACGAACATTTTAAATTCGAGTTTTCAATCATGTGGGATTGTTAGACGTAAAAAAGTTAGTTTCTCAATAAAACTGCATAATAATTCATTATAAAAGCAATTATGGGGGTGTGATATACGTTACTGTGTCAGTAGTGCACTGTGTTAATATGTTAATATTATTATTGACTTATTAGACAGTACTTTCCATTGAGAAGACATATTTTATGTTTTTATGTAAATATCCTCGCGGAAAAACCTAACAAAATTAACAATATGGACATCATGCTCAGTATGAAATCTTGTGACCATACCCTGAAAGTACATCAAACGATATGATTATTATATATTATTAATTATAATACAATAATAACTTTATATATTGATAATTATTATATATGATAAATTGTTAGATATTATTAATTATTTCATATGAAAAGTTATTATATATTATCAATTATTATCAATTAATAATTATTTAGTTTTATTATTAATTATATATTATTGATAATTATATATGAATAATTATTATTTACTATCAATCATTGTCTATTGACTTATTATATATGACTTATTATTTTATATTATTATTTATTATATATTATCAATTATTATTTGTGGGAAGGCCCAAAATTTGGTAATGACAGATTATTTGATTTTTTCTGTGCATGAAAAATGGGAAAATATCATGATTGTGATAGTACAAGTAATGATATTCACAGCTCAATCCGTGGGATGGTAACTCTTGGTATCCTGCGCATCTCACAGCTTTGGTATGCTTCCTTAATGCAAAATTCTTACACTGAGGCATAAAAAAAAAGACGTCAAGGTGTTAATTATGTCGGATTGGAAGATTGAAGCAATGTTGGGGGTGTCATTTAGGTTACAGTGTCAGTCACGCGCTGGTTATATTAATATATTTTTTACAAATAAGACAGTTTTTAGGGAAACTTTTCCACCCCTTTGGTCATGCTATCGTGTTTTAGTGAGGCTGAATTCACCAAGTGTTAGCACCATGACTAAATTTAGCATTTTATCTGTGTTCATTATTTTTGTGAATTGAGTATGTTTTTAGACTATTCTCAAAATTATACTTGGCTTTGAGAAATTGTATTTTGTGTAAATATCTTCAGGGAATGTCAAAAACGGACCTGAACAAATATATGGAGCTCATTGAAAGATAAGTTCCATTAAGATGCAGCTGTCACAACTATTTTATAGGGAAATGGTTTAGTCCACAAGGCATCCCGCACCAAAAGTCCATCGCCAATTGTCAGCAATCTACCCCTTTTATATGGCGTTAAATTTATCTTTTTATTTTAAAACTGACCTGGTCTGGTGTCACTGTAATATATCACAATATGAATATCAAACTCAGTATGAAATCTTGTGACCTTGCTTAAAATCATTCCATAAATTGATACAATTATTTAATGTTATTTTTATTAGTTTTGGGAATATCCAGAATTTTTTAACGACAGTCTATTCAATAATTCCTGTTGTCTGAGTTTCAAGCTCGTAAGCCAGTGGGTTACAGTGGTGACTACAAACCTTATCACTATTATCAAATGGCCTTAGGGTTGTACGCCCCACATACCACAATACAAGTGAACTATAATTTGTAACGTAATTTATACAATTATTATATACAATCAGTATATCATTTCTATTGGGAGTTTCAAAAGATTTTCAGTAATTTTAATGTGCATGGAAAAGGCACCCTGCCTATGACTGATTTATTACCAGTCATAGTATTCACATCTCCAAACATTGGATGGTAACTATTGATGCTTATGTTTTCATGTCGTCTCATAGCTTTAGTAGGCTGCTTTAATTTGAAACTCTTACACTGAGACATTCAAAACAGCATCAAAATTTATCATTGGCATCAAGAGTTTTCAATTAAATCGAACCAGAAGATGTAAACAAGTTACTTGGTCATGAAATCTGTAACATAATTAATTATAGAAGCAATGATGGGGTTGTGATATAAGTTACAGTACAGTGTCAGTCGCAGAGTGACTATGTAATAGTCGATGATTAGACAGTTTTTACAGAAAATATTCCGTCCCGTCAGTCATGATTTCTCGTTTTAGCCCGGCTGAACTCGTCAAATGAGGGCACCATGACGAAACTTAATTTATATCTGCGTCAATGTTGTGCCTGGGTACGATGAAAATTGTAATTTGCGCTGCACCTGTTCTCTCAGTTGACTCCAATACTGCTCGATGACAGTAGTCATGTGACATGTAGGTTATCAGCAAAATAAATCTAGTTGATTGTCTTCCATCTTGCTGCATTGTTGTTATCATCCACCAGCAGCAACTGGAGGAAATCGAGCCAAGCAAAACCCTATTGATGATTTCTTAGTCTTCTATTTTATAAGTATTCAAACAAATTGAATTGGCATCAGGACACCATTGTATACAACTGCCCGACATACCACAATATTACCGAGCTAAATTTATATTATATTATTAATATCATTTATTGTTCTTTCGGGAAAAATGACGAAAGCCTGTAAGGAAAATTCTATGACTATGACTGCTTCCAGTCATAGCATTCACAGCTCCATACGTGGGATGGAAGCCATTTATGTCATGGACATGTTATCTTGTCATCTCACGGCTTTTGTAGGCTGCTTTAATGCGAATCTCATGAACTGAGGCATTCAAAACAATCAGGTTAAACATGTTGCAAAATTGAATATTCCATAGACAATAATACAAAACCGAACATCTATAATGCACTCAAACAACCTAATACATATAATCATACTGGTACCAGGTACAGTAGGTGCTTAAGTAGTAAAATATTCGGTGTTGGCAGACTGACCTCACACTTTTTTGAAATCCTATATTTTCAGGCAAGACCTTTAAACTGTATGGATCAAAGCCTTCTCTCACCCAATGTGTCTTATACTATGAATTAAAACTTTATTGTATAGCACTTCTTCTTTACAATCTCTTTGGATAGGCTTGCATTTTGTCCATACAGTTTTATTTCTGACTTTTGCTTAAAGACTACACAAAGACCAAAGCATGTTATAATCAGACATTTACTTACGATAAAGTTTTGTAAATTTTGAATGGTGAAAAAATATCAATGCTCTACTGGGCATGAATTACTGATGGTGGTGACACTGTTCACCATAAGTCTCATTCCCTGCATTATGATATCACAGGAATTACACAATTGTTTCGTGCATGTTATTATCAGATACATGATATACCAAGACTTAATCATAAGTAACTGCGCAACTAAAACATACTTAGGTGTTTGTTTAGTCGTAATGCTACATTTGATTCCGCCATGGTAGCAAAATGAATGTATATGGGAAAAGTTTTAATAATATACTTTCTTTTAATTGGGCTACTTAGGTAGTTCAAATGGAAGGATTCTCTGCTGACAATAATTTCCAGTATGCAGAGTGTAAATGTGTAAAGACCTGGTTGATATACTTGCATAAGAAAAGATATTACGTTGGATTGGTTTAAACATTACTGACATTCTGATATACACACAGTACTGTAAACTCTACAAAATTCATCCTCTCTTTTATCAAAACAGCTACCTCACAGAGTGCGTAACTTACAATCATTATACAGACAGTTAGTCCCAAACTCCCTGCTGCACTTTGTACCAAATTATGTATACAATTTGGAGTTGTCTGCTCAGACACATAATCTCGTCACAATGTACAGCAACAGAAGAGATTAACGAACTTCTTAAATCTAATTGATAACATCTGTGTTAAATCTTAGATGCCACAATCAGATCGGAAAATATTTGAAGGGGTCACAAATGATAAGTATAGGCGGTGTTCACACTCTGACGGTGTTGCTTGTATAGGATTTCATCACCAACCACCGCCCTACCAGCTAGCCAGCTTTGCAGCTTTTAAACCGGTTTCCCATGTCATTAAGATTAACTGACTTGAATATATAAATTTTACAGAGGCTCTCAGTGAAGATGGTGGCCTCTGCATTTCTACACAAGTTCATTGTGAGAAGAGCGTGGATAGCGCTGGCGTCGAGCCAAGTCTGCTCTCACCCCTAATGGAGACAGACCAACAGAGACAAACTCTTATCATTAAACTCTTAGAAAAGCTTCAGGTGGATACAGTTACAAAGAAGGAGGTGATTCCAACAATAACAACGTGCCATATTTACTGTACAAGAGGCCAGGTTAGAGAAATAATATTTACGCTTTGGTCTCTTTTTACATTTGAGATATACAGCCTGGCTTGATCTACTTTTGTATGCTTGACATTTGGAAACTCACCGATGGTCTGCAAAATGATCTAATTGATGAATAATAATTTCATAAATTGTGTTTAAAACTATAGTTTATCACCTATGTTACCAGTTTATCAAGTAAAATATTGACAAATGAATGATGGTTTGTTAGTCTGATGTGACTTTTCTCATTTCCTTGTTCTCCTGGCGAGGCTTACCGACACTTATTGGCAGTCTATATCATTTCAATATTGAAATATTTTTTCAAATAGTGTCAAAAGAAAATGTAGTAGGGAAAACATATATATATTGTTGTCCTGGCATAGTGTAACATGAGTAGGAACTCCGACGGAACGTTAAAACATAGCGTGAAACCTTCAATTCCAAGGTGGAACCTTAAATTTGAGGCCTCGCTATTACCCAAGTGTTACAGTGTTATTGATAGTGCCTGACAATTTTCTCTGTGTTGGTCTAAGGTGTGACTGTGATATGAACTAGATAACTTTGGATATCCAGTTTTAATTTGATTTTGGCTTCAAGTCATGGGTCAGCTTGACCAGAAACTAGTCTATTGATCCACCGATAATCGTCTTCTCCAGTCAGATTCATGCAAATGTCTCTTGGAAAATTTTGGTACACTTCCCTCGGAATTATTTGAATTCCATGGAAAGATTGCTGTGGAAGACATTCATCTCGTTCATATTCATCATTGAATGAACATAAGACAGGGTGTCACAATGCTAGATATAACCTGAAATTTGGAAAATAATATTGTTGTCGCAATTCTGGATAGAACCTGAATTTATTGCTCTCTGATTTGATATTTGATCGATAGTTTCTAGATTTGAATGAGGTAAAGGAAAATCCCAACTGTTTTAAATTAAATGCTATTTGCAATACACAAGCTCATGTAAAGTTCCATTGTATACAATTATATCTTGGCTGGTCCAACACTGTGACAGGATATACCTCGCGATAAAATCCCTAATCTTTGACCATAAATACAGCATTTGCGTAAGGAGTTGTGGAAAATTTGGCTGAAACAGTCATAAGCCAAACCTTCTGATACGTACAGCTGAATACAAACATTTAACCATCTTTTCTTTCATATTTTAAAGTTATATTTTGAATTTCACATTGGAAAGAGGGAAGATGAGATTGAAAAAGAAATTTTAAAATGAAAAAGATTTACCTTCAAGGCGACAAGAATAGTTATAGTATGATGATCCTTCTGAGGGGTTTTATTGCTAGTAAAGGGGAGGGGGTATCACACCCCGTTAGTAGCAATCAAACCCCTCTCACCCATAGAAAATTTCCATGTTTTGATGCCTATATTTTGAATTAAATCATTCACATAAGGTGAAATGAGCTGGTGAAGTCAACCTGTTTCAAAATTATGGATAATTCCAGCATACATGACCATTCATGACAACATCCCGATGGAATTGCTTTGGTAACAGGCTTAACAGTATCAATATCACACATGTATGTTAATAATAAAAAAATGAGTCATATTTTCTGATATCTGAATGAATGTGTCATCTTTTATGAAAAACAAACCGTAGTACTAAACCATATGACTCCTTGGTATGACAGTGTATCTCAACTTAGCTGGAGCTTGCAGGTACTCAAAGACTACCCAAAGACCAAAGCATGTTTTAGTCAGGCAGTTACTTATGATAAAGTTGTGTCAGATTTGCATGGTAAAAAAATTCAATGCTCTACTTGGCATGAATTATTGATGGTGGAAAAGTGCCTTCCATAAGGGAAGGTAACTCTCATTCTC
This sequence comes from Membranipora membranacea, assembly GCA_914767715.1. Classification (NCBI taxonomy): domain Eukaryota; kingdom Metazoa; phylum Bryozoa; class Gymnolaemata; order Cheilostomatida; family Membraniporidae; genus Membranipora; species Membranipora membranacea. Next base: position 9,632,422 of record OU612073.1, on the reverse strand, counting down.
TGCATTATGATGTCACAGTCTCCTATATGTGCAATACAAGAAACAAGCACTTCCGGGAGACTGTGACATCGTAATGCAGAGAATGAGAGTTACATTCTCTTATGGAAGGCACTTTTCCACCATCAATAAAACCATGCAAATCTGACACAACTAAATAAACCATGCTTTGGTCTTTGGGTAGTCTAACTGAATATCCTACGCCGATTGTTCTGTTTTTAATTCAGGCAAAATATCTGGAACATGCTTCATCTTGTTTGTCCCATAATAATGTAAATACACACTGATATCATTGATTCTACAATTCTACACCTTTATTTTAGACACACAGACAAACTTTTGTTGAGAAAGTGAGACGCTGTCACTCCTCCAAAGTGAATGGAGATGTTCTCTGTATCCCTAGTGTCGCAGATTTTGATATCAGCTCTGAGGGGGAGGCAGACCTTGTCAATATTGGATTTGATTCTCAGGTAATGTTAATGTATAGTTATGGAACATAAATAAGTCTCCCAATCTGTGTACCTCGAAATGTTTCTTACTGAAATCTAGGTTTTGTCCGAGGTAGTGGGAGACTTTGCCTTTGTATAATTATCTAGCCTTGAAATAAGAGATTGACTCAGACAGCTGCGACATCTTCTTAGGGGTCTAGATATCAAAAACCTTGCTTGGGGCCGTTTAATATCACGTTATCATGACAAGATCCGGAAAAATACATAGGTTAGGGAAAGACACCATTAGAAAATTGAGACCCAAGGCATCTGCTCAACACGTCCTTCTACCAATGTCACTTGCCATCGTGAAAAAAATTCTACTGCTTAGCTGTCAACATCTACAAGGAAAGTTTGTGAAATTGGTAAAATCTGTTAAATTTTAAAAGAAAATGTTGTGAGAATGGAAAAGGATTTCGTAAATTTGTGGATGCTGGATGTGTTTTTGATATATGCAAACATTATGGCGCTTCAATTATGTTTAAGGTATACTCGGAGAACTTGCGGAGCAATGTCATCGGGAACACATTACTATTCCAGTCAATCACCAAGACTACTCAGGCACTTATAGAACCATTTCTGTTCAATGCACCACCAGACTGTGGTCTGGTAGCAATAGCCAACAGGCAAATCGCTGGTGTCGGTAAGTACGAGTAAGTCTTGGACGTAACAACATTGTTAGTGAAATAGTCTTACGTAGAAATCATACCATGAAAACACCACGAAGAGATTGGTGAAGGCTCAAGTTTGTTGATGTAGCAAGAGACCATAGAACTCTGAAATAGGTTCTCAATGTCCGATTTTAATACCAATAGGGTTAGAAATGAAAGCAGAAATTATCTGTAGTGATTTCTACCCATATAGACTGATGAGTATCACTGAAGGGCGCAGATCATAGACAATCATTTGAGCAAGGTCTAAAGGATGAGGGTTATAGTCTCAACGGTAGTGTCATCGCAATTTAGAATTGGCTTAATACCCGAGCATGGCCTAATATTACCTGATACCACGATATGACTAGACAGTAAAAAGGCAAGCGCAAGACGAGCTTCAGCAGCTATTTCACTGTCACCCACCTGACACTCCAGCAAAATCGTGCAAAACTTTCAAGATAATAAATTGATTAGTTCTACCATTTATTATTGTTTGTGCATTGTCATATTAGTCTTGAACGGCCAATAAAATTGAAATTATTCTTGGGTTTTTCAACTGCGAAGTCTGTAAATCTCTTGGTTCAGAATTTAATTTGACTGGAAGTTGGATTGTAGATGAACACCCGACTGAGTCTAGTAAGTCATAACTCTAAACAAATAAAAGACTTCTCGATAAGAACATAATTTAGCTGTTTCGCTAATGGAAATTTCAGTCAATATTATTTCCACATTTGACAAAGCTAACGCATAACAAAGATACTTTGAAAATAAAAGAAACCTGTGAATTATACAATTCATAACCAGGTGATTGACCGCGCTTTATTCCATGGATACTTGTAACCTGTAGAATATGGATCTAGGCTAACATGTGATATTCCACCAATAGAAGGAAAAGTCAGCAAATCAACTGGAATGTCATGAACTGACTTTAAATAAACCGCTTGCGTCAGGAGTGTTATAGGTGGAAGTGTGTTTTGATCGTAATGGTCAAAATGCACTGAGCGGTTGTCACTTCAAAGGTTTGCACAACGTCACCGAGGTGAACACTGTGAACTGACAGTGTCAGCCGATTCTCAGAGTATTGATGTGTATATAAAAAACTAACTGAGATTATGGTATTAATAAAAATATTAGTAAAGTATTAAAAAATAAAGTATTAAAAAAAATGGTGAGGTCGCAACTACTGTTAGTATGTTAGGCCACTAATAGTATCATCACTTATGCTCCAAAATGTTCTTCTTTCTAGTCATTGCATAACAATATATGAGTGACGCGGAGAAGTTTAAGAGTAATCTTCCCGTTGTACATTTTAACGTAAAGAGCATAACAATCTGTCTTTTCTGGATTTTCCAATCAGTTTTAAGAATTTATCAAATTTTACTTTAAAAAACTCATTTTTCTTGTGGTAGAAAAATAGTAACTATTCTTGAATATGGTCTATCCGCCTCCTCGCACTACTCTTATCAAGAATGTTGTTGATTTTTATTAATTAACTGATCAATTTCAGAGCTCTTTTATGTTATTCACTTTTGTTGAATACGTAACAGAAAAGGTTTGGACTAATGGATTGCGCCAATTAGAATCCATAGAAGTGCACAGACTCCAAATCCGGTAGGGTAGGCTGCACTTTGTAAAGGTGTTGCCTACTACTTATGATTTGGTGACTTCCATGGAAAATATCTTGAAAGGATGGGTTTCATGTACCGTAACTCGATGAATTACATATTCCAACAAATTTGAGTCTCAGGGACTTGCGCCGGATAGAGGGAAAATCACAGCGCAGCTGCAATAAACAAGCAAAACAAAATTCCATTGTACAACACTTGATCGTGACAGGTTTACAACATATGAATGATCATGCAACCTTAAAAGTTTGATCCTATTTACCCTTTGGTCGTTCCCATGCCACTGGTTAGCTGCCAGCCAATTACTTTTTGCAGGCAGCTCGAAACTCCAAATGCAGGCATATACCGGCACCTATACCTCTGCACAATTGGTGCCACAGGCATTGTTTCAGATTTTTATGAGCTTATGTCAATGTCAAAATAAGATTTGACAGCACTGCCTTGGTGCAGTGTGTAAAAAAACCGAATTGTTGGAAGATAAACAATTTCAGAGAGATTAAACCGATGTATTTCACCCACTGAACTAGTTTTACAATAATTTGCTCTTGTCTTCATGCAGTTTAAACAAAATTTGTTCAAATTCACTTTAAAATGATCTCTTGGGAGCAGAGTTGTGTCCCATTAAAGGGGGGGGGGGTGGATAAAGTAATAAGAAGAGTATGAACGTTTGCCCGGGGGTAAGAGTCTGGGGGGCTTAGGCTTGTTTGTCTGCTGGTGTTACCTTTATATACTTGTGGTTTTTAGGTCGGGGAGATAATGCTTGGCTAAGTCCTCTTGGTTCTCTGTCTATGTCCATGTATATAAGAATAGAGATGAGCTCGGCCCTAGGACAAGCTCCAGCACTCATACAAACTCTACCTGCTGTAGCTGCAGCAAGGGCTATCTCACAGCTCTTACCTTGCAAAGTGAGTCTAACATACACTTTATTCATGTATTTCTTTCACTGATATATATATTCATGGATTAGGAGACCATATATGACCCCAAATACGGCAAATTATGTATGATTGCTGGAAACAATATCACATCTTTGATTGGTCAAAATATTCAGTAACGCTACAGCCGACCCATTGTAAACCATTTGTCAAGTAGCTTGCCTGAGTTTTTTAAAGGTAATTACTGGGCAGTAAGTCAATTCTATCAGAATTTAAGCTAGATCCAATTACTGACACAAAGTTATATACTGATGTAATTTCTCCACAAATAGTCATACTGTGTGTATTTTACCACTAATCCATAAATTCATATCAATGATTTTATTATGATTATGCTTCAATTGGTCAGTTCTACACGGTGATGAGGATGACGCAGTTTTATAGATTGATTAAAGCTAATAAAGGGCAGATGAATCAGTAACACTAATAGATTTTAACCTGCTTACCCCCTTGCAGTGGTTTTATCGTTTGATTGAGCAACTAAAAGAAGGTTGACATCCGCACGCTGTCAAGAAAACAATGCCCACTCACATTTATTTCCGCTGAAATATGATTCACTAGGCAATAAGAGGGCACGATATCCACTCACGAATCCTTGATAAATTGAGTTTGAGATTATTGAATCTAGCAGTTCATGAAGATAACAACCCCAGATCAGGCACGCCTCACTGATATCATGTAGTCTGGTCTGAAGCGGATTCTGGTCAAATGTGGTTCTAGTTGGGAGTGCTAGTTCCTCCTTACCTGGATTTATAAATTTACTCAAATTTTGACCAATGAAAATGTTCACAAATCTTTGCCTTACTTATTTTGGAACACGCTGTGAAAGTTACTTATCTTTTTTCTCTCAGTTGAAACTCTTCATTTGATTTTAATTATGATAATTCGAAATTATTTAGAAAACAGCAGACAGTCCTTACAGAATATCGGTCAAATGGCCAAATGATCTCTACTATGGTAAAGTTAAAATTGGAGGAGTCATAGTCAAATCTACTATTCTACAGAATTGCCTTCATGCCACAGTCGGTAAGCTGAGTACTCTAAACACTGGTCTGACGAAGACCCAATAGATAAAGTTTGATCTATTTTGCCAGCGTCGGAGTTGCCCCGTCTACTGGCACAACAAGTCTGTGGTGGGGGGGACAACTTCAGCGCTGGCAAAATGGATCAAACTTGATCTAATGCTTTGGAATCAGAGTGTAGAATCATGTTGAATGTCATAGATTCTCTAAAGATACTATCGAAGCGTTTTCATAAATTCTCTTATCTATTACAAGCTAGAACAGTGTTGGACTGAATTTGATCTGATTTTCCTGTATTCAGGTCAATCCTATCCTACGTATAAACCTTGGAAAGAGAGAGCAACCCAAAACACAGGAAAACTTGATCAAACTTCCACTAAGCTAGTGCATGGACACTTGTTACTATATGGGATAAAATGCAACCTTTAATTCTAAGGGGACGTCACTAAAAGCAGTCCAAATTCACTTCAATTTTTTTTCTTGCTAAGACCAATGATTTTGTGTTCCTCTTACTGAGATGAATGAGGCCTGCTAGGGGTCTCATTCCCAAATCGCTCACTGTTGATAGAAATATAAATCTTTGGTGCTTTGATTTGAGGACATGTTTGCATAAATTAAACACCAAAAGAACAACAACTGGAGATCGGTCAGATTAAAACATGATTTACAAATATCACTGGAGACATTATTTTTAGTAATTGTTCGTCATGTTGAGTAGATTGTAGATAATCAAATACCACTAAACGCTCTCTCATAAGAAGCTAGCAATAATGCACATGTGCTTGAAATAATTGATGACATGCAATTTGATTCTAATTCAAGTAGAAAAAATAAGGGGGAGTTTGGTGAATCACTTATCATGTGAAAATTTTATGTTTTTCATGTTTATCGAGTGAATAGAGTTGTTGATCTCAAGGCCAATGTGATCACGAAAGTTGCACATCAATCAAATTGAAGAAGTCAACAACCAGCGTGTTGCATCTTTTCACAATATGCTATGACATAGGATGCCTTTCCCTTGGGGCTGCTGTGTACCACGTTGGATGTGTTGACATTTGAAAATTTACATGACAAATGGTAGGCAGGCAGAGTTCAAAGCATTGACAGCGCATGAAATGACATTTTTAACTTATTTTCAAGGCTGAGGCAGCAGGAGTCAACTTTGCAACAAACTTGTAAAGTTCATCTTAGTCTATTTTAAGATGGTGAGGTTCGCTTGAGTACCACAGATGTTTGGTTTGTGGTGTCGCCTATTAATCAACCATGTGATTGTGGACAGCACTACTGCCTTAAAAGACATATCTTGGTTGCAAAATTTAGTAAAACCCTAAAATTTAGGAGGCTACCCACTATCCATCACGAGCATAGCAGTGGGAATTTGGAACCGCTGCCACCACAACTGCCATCAAACAGCTCCAACACTCAAACAAACAATATTTAGTGTATTTTAAAGAAAACCTCATGAGGAAATTAGCAACAGCATTCCAATCCATCTTAGGAACCAAATAAAATACCATTGGGCAGTTTCAGTTTTGATGAGCCAATACCATTATTTGATTCTCAAGTTAACCCATATTCTTTGGGAGAAAACCAAAAGCAGCCAGAATATTGCCACAACTTTAATTAGGTTCCTCCCCTTTACTGTCATAGCTGACTATGCTCTTTACAATCATTTACTTAACCCTTTCAGACCTGATGCCGGATATATCGGGATGGAGTTGTTGCCCCTCAGTACTGATCCCAGTAAATCCGAGATCAGAATGCCTGAAAACACCAGACCTAAAAATAATGTCTGGTGGTACTCAGGGAAGGTTTCATTACCTTTCCTAACAATATAGTCGACTATCTTCAATTGCTATAATGACAATAAAACCTATACAGATAATTTGGTTTCTATGTTCTAAGCAAGGAGTTCTAAGTTAATTTGGTTCTTCGGATAAAGTCTAAAAGAAGTGAATTTTTATATCTATTATGAATCTGAGGGGACCAACATTATCCATTAGAATAATAATGATAATAATAATAATAATAATAATAATAATAATAATAATATTCGAATTTCAGGTCTAGAACACTGCAGCTAAAGTGTTGCTTAGCAAACTAGTAAAATTTCAGTGCCTGTACGATAAAATCTTTGGTGCCAGTTTCCCAACCTTAAGCTGGAAGTTCACTAGCCCGTTATCACATAAGCATGGCCAGTCGTTTGGAAGTAACCACCATACCGGGCAAAGTTGGTTAGGATCAGTTTTGTTTTGTAACCCATTAAAATTCATTGCGATTAATGGTTGTGCATGGAATATTTTCTGGCTATGGAATATTTTGAGTATTGCTTGGATTGTTACCGACTACCGTTATACAAGTCTTAACCTGATGATATCGTCAATCCAATAGTGGAAAATCTTGGGGTGGCTTGTTGCCAAATTAATCAAATGGTATATTGAACTGTGTTTATATTTGAGGCCTTGGGGATGATTAGTATTTTCTACCACCTCCCCTAGATACATTTCCACTATAAATAATATATCCATAGTCTCTGGTGTATCTCTGAGCGTTAGAGTCAATTTAGTGCGAGAACCCACCCCCTTAGTATTAGTAAAATTGAACTTGGTTGTCACACCAGATTTCTTCTGATTGAAGTAATTCACTCTCTATTGATCAGACATATACATGCAATAGTATATCATGGGATCAGTGTGCTTGTGAACTTGCCCGAAGGTCTCCAACTTTTGCATGTGGAGGTCACTGGTTCTGGGTGTAATTTGCAAAATAGATCTTGCTGCAAGCTCTTCTTACAAGGTCCGGGAGTTCTTCCAACAAAGCCAGCAGGTGTGTTCAGGGTAAAGTTAATGTGATAAGACATCAAGTGGTGCACCATTTGGATCTACCCTGGCTGGGGGGGGGGGGGCTGTCAGATAGGGGACTCAATCTACTATTTTGTCTGTCATTGAGAAATATGATGACAGCATTAGAATGTGGGGGATTTCTGATTCCTCACATTTTGTAATTAACAAGTCAACTGTTTAAGTGAGAAAGAAAAAACTTCCATTACATCAAAGCCAAGAGTATAGTTTCTATTATGTAATAGAACCCGCAAATTAACAAGTAAGTCATTTAAGTGAGAAATAAAAAAACTTCCCTTGGATCAAGGACAGGAATTACCCGGGGTTTCTATTACATAATAGAACCTGTGAATTTACAAGTGAGAAAGAAAAAAACCTCCATTGGATTGATGCCAAGGATTAACCAACTTCCGCTATGTAATATGTACCTGAGAATTGAAACAAAAGTTGTAAAAGGTTGCATAAAGGCTGGTCTAGAATTGCAGAGTTGGTGGTAAGACGGTTGCAGTGAGTTGCAGTGTTGTTGCAGTGTTGTTGAAGGGTTTTAAAAATCAATGGTTCACAACTGCAGACCGCTGCAATATTGTAGAGTTGCAGTAGGTTGCAGCCATAGTTCACAATTGCACAAGTTGTAAGATATTGTCAAAACATTGACCAAAATTTCTTAGCTGGCCACTCACTCAGTCTCACTCACTCACTCTTGTCATATAAGATTCTGTATTATTTTATTATATCCATCAAATCACGGTGAACTATGTATGAAGGCATGCTGCTTTCTTGCTCCCAGAGAAGGCTGGAGTGAGTGAAGAATGTGAGGAACTTTGGTGTTCACACTACTAACTACTTCATTACTGATAAATGGCTCGCTCCTGTATTGACATATTTACAAGAGACAATGCATTGTGGGCTAGAAAGTAAAAAGGTCAAGCTGTTGCAGAACCAATGAAATCGCACGACCATGGTCCACAATAAAATCTCAGGCTACCATCTGAACTTCTGCGACAGGACGACTCCTGCGATTTTGTGGTCTACAATTGCAGTGGTCGCACCACTCCTGAAATCGTGCGACTTTGCTGCAATTCTCGACCAGCCTTAACAGTTGAGAAACCTATCCTCTATTGTAGGTATCGGAGTTAATGTGGCAAACCAGAAGCCTACTGTTAATGTTAACGATATTATTGACGGCTACAATGAGTCAGAGCAGACGAATATACAGAGGGTGTCCGTGGAATGGATGGCGGCGAGAATATGCTCAGAAATGGAGATATTGACTGGTCTGTATTTTAAACAATATATTGTTTGCTTTGAACCAGTCAAAATATGTGATGAACTGAAATCAATCAACATATTTTCCAATTTTTTATTCCTGTAACTGATTTAGTCAATTAGATCATGACAGTGTACAGTGTATTGGCAGTACTGTTAGTTTGAAGCAAGCCTGTAAGTCTTGAGTTTTGCCATTATGCTAAAATTGCATTATTATGAATAATCTACCTTATTTTGAGTTATATTCCCCAAAAACTCTTAGTGGGAGAATAGGCTTTTTTTTTACTCCTGCTATTTGAGATAGATATGCTGGAGTGGCTTCTGCAACTCAAACGCTTCTATGTCGTGTTTGTATTCTGACTCAAAGTGCAAACACAATGTAGAAGTTGCAAAAGGGATTATGTAACAAAGACTGACGAGTAACTGCTCATAAGGTGGTCTAGTACGAGGTAGCTGAGGGTGCTAGCCTTCCAACACGAAAGTGGTATATCATATCACCAGAAATAAACACGAATCGGAAAGCAGCGCAGTGCAATAAGGTGTTTGGTGCTATACTATGTTTTTTCTATAAAATAGTTCAAGCGTGTTGCACATAGTTTTAAGGATATTTCTTTCTGTTGTAGACTTGATCAACAGTGATAAAACAGAGTACTTGAACGAGTATTATAAACACTGGATGCATACAGGTGTTCGGGTAGACGTCCCTAAAGATGATGTGACACAAGCTTTGATCATAGGGCTTGATAGCCATGGATTCCTACTTTTACAGAGAGAGGACGGGGAGCTGATGAGCGTCCAACCAGATGGAAACAGTTTTGATATAATGCATAATCTCATCAAACTGAAAACTTAATAGCACATTCACCCCAGTGGGAGATTCACAACAAAGAAACAAGAGAGATTTGGCAGTATTTTCAGAATATGGCCTCTGCAACTCCTGTTAGTCGTGATCAGTAATATCAGCCTTGCTTCTAATATAAGAGAAGAACTAAGTCTAACACGGTATTATATACTCACCGATATTTGGGCCTGAAATGTATGTCAGGGTTCAGTGGCCAGCGGGCCAACTTTAATCCATCAGTCAGCAAATCGAATGATATTTTTCCTAGCCAGCTGCAACACTGACATCAGAGGCTCTCAAATTATCCAAAAGATTACAAATAGGTAAATCTCCATAGCAGACTCCAATCAAACCTTTTGTGACTCAGCTACGGTTGACACTATATCACCAAGGATATAGAAACGCCTCGTGCTCACCAAAATTCGTTTAAATTTCACCAAACAGATACACACTATTGTTGCATGTTTTTTGTTCATTTTTTTACAACCTATATTTTTTTCTGGAACTCAATATATTGTTGCAATACTACTAATTGGATGCACTGTATAATAGACCGGTAATTTGGTTGATGTCATGTTTTGTCCTTACTGTCTTCTTTTTTCCTTCACTTTCTCAACATTGCCGTATTATCAACACAGGTCTCATTTCCCTGCCATAGTAGTGAGGCGTTTGAATGTGGCATATGAGAACATGTTCAACGTAATAAAGAACAATGTTTCAATTTTATAATCCCTTTGTATTTTGTCTAGAACAGAACAATAAATAAAGACAAGCTCAACCAGTGCAACATTCTTCCAAATTTTCTGCACACAAATGTTTGACATAAACCCTTCAAGTCATACTGTGAAGAAATATCATTTCCGACAACACCGTATTAATTAACACATCTTGCGCTTTCAACGTGGCATCAGAGAACTGGTTTACTATGACACACAGAGAGTTAGGCGAGAGTGCACCCAAGGAGTTAGAGACTAACTCCTTGAATGCACCAAGCATAGAACACCAGGTGCGAGTCAGCAATATCACCTATCCTTTTGCGGTGGAAACCTTAGGTACTGATATACCGTGCTGTTTGTTCCAGCGCTCCATGTGGTCCTTACAACCATTGAAGACTTCTGACGCTGTTTTATTTTGACCAAAGTATTCCGTAAACTCGCCGTCTGGGTTCACCAAGTAACTGATGATAGAATGGTCAACCCGAAAATGTAAGAAGATAAGCCACAGTAAAGCATGAGACATGGTGCTTCAAACAGCCCAGGTTTCAGATTGATAATTATGGGATCATGGCTAAATTTCATAACTGTAACTATTCCCCATTGATAACAAGCTTTGGACCATCTGTCCGCATTTCATTTACTGAACATCTTTCTACCATTTATTATTGTTTGTGCATTGTCATATTAGTCTTGAACGGCCAATAAAATTGAAATTATTCTTGGGTTTTTCAACTGCGAAGTCCCTAAATCTCTTGGTTCAGAATTTAATTTGGCTGGAAGTTGGATTGTAGATGAACACCCGACTGAGTCTAGTAAGTCATAACTCTAAACAAATAAAAAACTTCTCGATAAGAATATAATTTAGCTGTTTAGCTAATGGAAATTTCGGTCAATATTATTTCCACATTTGACAAAGCTAACGCATAACAAAGATACTTTGAAAATAAAAGAAACCTGTGAATTATACAATTCATAACCAGGTGATTGACCGCGCTTTATTCCATGGATGCTTGTAACCTGTAGAATATGAATCTAGGCTAACATGTGATATTCAACCAATAAAAGGAAAAGTCAGCAAATCAACTGCAATGTTATGAACTGACTTTAAATAAACCGCTTGCGTCAGGAGTGTTATAGGTGGAAGTGTGTTTTGATCGTAATGGTCAAAATGCACTGAGCGGTTGTCACTTCAAAGGTTTGCACAACGTCACCGAGGTGAACACTGTGAACTGACAGTGTCAGCCGATTCTCAGAGTATTGATGTGTATATAAAAAACTAACTGAGATTACGGTATTAATAAAAGTATTAGTAAAGTATTAAAAAATAAAGTATTAAAGAAAAATGGTGAGGTCGCAACTACTGTTAGTATGTTAGGCCACTAATAATATCATCACATATGCTCCAAAATGTTCTTCTTTCTAGTCATTGCATAACAATATATGAGTGACGCGGAGAAGTTTAAGAGTAATCTTCCCGTTGTACATTTTAACGCAAAGAGCATAACAATCTGTCTTTTCTGGATTTTCCAATCAGTTTTAAGAGTTAGGATTAAGAAATTATCAAATTTTACTTTAAAAAACTCATTTTTCTTGTGGTAGAAAAATAGTAACTATTCTTGAATATGGTCTATCCGCCTCCTCGCACTACTCTTATCAAGAATGTTGTTGATTTTTTTTAATTAACTGATCAATTTCAGAGCTCTTTTATGTTTTGTCACTTTTGTTGAATACGTAACAGAAAAGGTTTGGACTAATGGATTGCGCCAATTAGAATCCATAGAAGTGCACAGACTCCAAATCCGGTAGGGTAGGCAGCACTTTGTAAAGGTGTTGCCTACTACTTATGATTTGGTGACTTCCATGGAAAATATCTTGAAAGGATGGGTTTCATGTACCTTAACTCGATGAATTACATAATCCAACAAGTTTGAGTCTCAGGGACTTGCGCCAGATAGAGGGAAAATCACAGCGCAGCTGCAATAAACAAGCAAAACAAAATTCCATTGTACGACACTTGATCATGACAGGTTTACAAGATATGAATGATCATGCAACCTTAAATGTTTGGTCCTATTTACCTGTCGGCCGTTCCCATGCCACTGGTTAGCTGCCAGCCAATTGCTTTTTGCAGGCAGCTCGAAACTCCAAATGCAGGCATATACCGGCACCTATACCTCTTCACAATTGGTGCCACAGGCATCGTTTCAGATTTTTATGAGTTTATGTCAATGTCAAAATAAGATTTGACAGCACTGCCTTGGTGCAGTGTATAAAAAACTAAATTGTTGGAAGATAAACAATTTCAGAGAGATTAAACCGATGTATTTCACCCACTGAACTAGTTTTACAATAATTTGCTCTTGTCTTCATGCAGTTTACACAAAATTTTGTTCAAATTCACTTTAAAATGATCTCTTGGGGGCAGAGTTGTGTCCCATTAAAGGGGGGGGGGGGGGTGGATAAAGTAATAAGAAGAGTATGAAGGTTTGCCCGGGTGGGGGGGACAAGAGTCTGGGGGGGCTTAGGCTTGTTTGTCTGCTGTTGTTACCTTTATATACTTGTGGTTTTTAGGTCGGGGAGATAATGCTTGGCTAAGTCCTCTTGGTTCTCTGTCTATGTCCATGTATATAAGAATAGAGATGAGCTCGGCCCTAGGACAAGCTCCAGCACTCATACAAACTCTACCTGCTGTAGCTGCAGCAAGGGCTATCTCACAGCTCTTACCTTGCAAAGTGAGTCTAACATACACTTTATTCATGTATTTCTTTCACTCATATATATATTCATGGATTAGGAGACCATATATGACCCCAAATACGGCAACTTATGTATGATTGCTGGAAACAATATCACATCTTTGATTGGTCAAAATATTCAGTAACGCTACAGCCGACCCATTGTAAACCATTTGTCAAGTAGCTTGCCTGAGTTTTTTAAAGGTAATTACTGGGCAGTAAGTCAATTCTATCAGAATTTAAGCTAGATCCAATTACTGACACAAAGTTATATACTGATGTAATTTCTCCACAAATAGTCATACTGTGTATTTTACCACTAATCCATAAATTCATATCAATGATTTTATTATGATTATGTTTCAATTGGTCAGTTCTACACGGTGATGAGGATGACGCAGTTTTATAGATTGATTAAAGCTAATAAAGGGCAGATGAATCAGTAACACTAATAGATTTTAACCTGCTTACCCCCTTGCAGTGGTTTTATCGTTTGATTGAGCAACTAAAAGAAGGTTGACATCCGCAAGCTGTCAAGAAAACAATACCCACTCACATTTATTTCCGCTGAAATATGATTCACTAGGCAATAAGAGGGCACGATATCCACTCACGAATCCTTGATAGATTGAGTTTGAGATTATTGAATCTAGCAGTTCATAATGATAACAACCCAAGATCAGGCACGCCTCACTGATATCATGTAGTCTGGTCTGAAGCGGATTCTGGTCAAATGTGAATCCGGTTACAGGTCAACTTCTAGTTGGGAGTGCTAGTTCCTCCTTACCTGGATTTATAAATTTACTCCAATTTTGACCAATGAAAATGTTCCGAAATCTTTGCCTTACTTATTTCGGAACACGCTGTGAAAGTTACTTATCTTTTTTCTCTCAGTTGAAACTCTTCATTTGATTTTAATTATGATAATTCGAAATTATTTAGAAAACAGCAGACAGTCCTTACAGAATATCGGTCAAATGGCCAAATGATCTCTACTATGGTAAAGTTAAAATTGGAGGAGTCATAGTCAAATCTACTATTCTACAGAATTGCCTTCACGCCACAGTCGGTAAGCTGAGTACTCTAAACACTGGTCTGACAAAGATCCGTTAGATAGAGTGTGATCTATTTTGCTAGCGTCGGAGTTGCCCCCTCTACTGGCGCAACATGTCTGTAGAGGGGGGGGGGGACAACTTCAGCGCTGGCAAAATGGATCAAACTTGATCTAATGCTTCCTTGCTTTGGAATCAGAGTGTAGAATCATGTTGAATGTCATAGATTCTCTAAAGATACTATCGAAGCGTTTTCATAAATTCTCTTATCTATTACAAGCTAGAACAGTGTTGGACTGAATTTGATCTAATTTTCCTGTATTCAGGTCGCTCCCATCCTACGTATAAACCTTGGAAAGGGGGAGCAACCCAAAACACTGGAAAACTTGATCAAACTTCCACTAAGCTAGTGCATGAACACTTGTTACTACATAGGATGAAATGCAACCTTTAATTCTAATTCTAATTAATTTAATTCTAATTCACTTTAAGCAGTCAAAATTCACTTCAATTTTTCTTCTTGCTAAGACGAATGATTTTGTGTTCCCTTACTGAGATGAATGAGGCCTGCTAGGGGTCTCATTCCCAAATCGATCACTATTGATAGAACTATAAATCTTTGGTGCTTTGATTTGAGGACATGTTTTCATAAATTAAACACCAAAAGAACAACAACTGGAGGTCGGTCAGATTAAAACATGATTTACAAATATCACTGGAGACATTATTTTTAGTAACAGAAATTCAATTGTTCATCATGCTGAGTAGATTGTAAATAATCAAATACCACTGAACGTTAGAAGCTAGCAATAATGCACATGTGCTTGAAATAATTGATGACATGCAATTTGATTATAATTCAAGTAGAAAAAATAAGGGGGAGTTTGGTGAATCACTTATCATGTGAAAATTTTATGTTTTTCATGTTTTTCGAGTGAATAGAGTTGTTGATCTCAAGGCCAATGTGATCACGAAAGTTGCACATCAATCAAATTGAAGAAGTCAACAACCAGCGTGTTGCATCTTTTCCTATAAGCTATGACATAGGATGCCTTTCCCTTGGGGCTGCTGTGTACCACGTTGGATGTGTTGACATTTTAAAATTTACATGACAAATGGTAGGCAGGCAGAGTTCAAAGCACTGACAGCGCATGAAATGACATTTTAAACTTATTTTCAAGGCTGAGGCAGCAGGAGTCAACTTTGCAACAAATTTGTACAGTTCATCTTAGTCTATTTTAAGATTGTGAGGTTCGCTTGAGTACCACAGGTGTTTGGTTTGTGGTGTCGCCTATTAATCAACCTTGTGATTGTGGACAGCACTACTGCCTTAAAAGACCTATCTTGGTTGCAAAATTTAGTAATACCCTAAAATTTAGACTTAAATGACAATAAAACCTATACAGATAATTTGGTTTCTATGTTCTAAGCAAGGAGTTCTAAGTTAATTTGGTTCTTCGGATAAAGTCTAAAAGAAGTGAATTTTTATATCTATTATGACTCTGAGGGGACCAACATTATCCATTAGAGTAAACAGAATCTCTTAATAATAATATTATTCGAATTTCAGGTCTAGAACACTGCAGCTAAAGTGTTGCTTAGCAAACTAAAATTTCAGTGCCTGTACGATAAAATCTTTGGTGCCAGTTTACCAACCTTTAGCTGGAAGTTCACTAGCCCGTTATCACATAAGCATGGCCAGTCGTTTGGAAGTAACCACCATACCGGGCAAAGTTGGTTAGGATCAGTTTTGTTTTGTAACCCATTAAAATTCATTGCGATTAATGGTTGTGCATGGAATATTTTCTGGCTATGGAATATTCACTCTCCATCGATCAGACATATACATGCAATAGTATATCATGGGATCAGTGTGCTTGTGAACTTGCCCGAAGGTCTCCAACTTTTGCATGTGGAGGTCACTGGTTCTGGGTGTAATTAGAAAAATAGATCTTGTTGCAAGCTCTTCTTACAAGGCCCGAAGGTCCGGGAGTTCTTCCAACTAAGCCCGCAGGTGTGTTCAGGGTAAAGTTAATGTGATAAGACATCAAGTGGTGCACTATTTGGATCTAACCTGGCTGGGGGGGGGGGGCTGTCAGATAGGAGACTCAATCTACTATTTTGTCTGTGATTGAGAAATATGATGACAGCATTAGAATGTGGGGGTTTTCTGGTTCCTCACATTTTGTAATTAACAAGTCAACTATTTAAGTGAGAAAGAAAAAAACATCCATTACATCAAAGCCAAGAATATAGTTTCTATTATGTAATAGAACCCGCAAATTAACAAGTCAGTCATTTAAGTGAGAAATAAAAAAACTTCCCTTTGCTCAAGGCCAGGAATTACCCGGGGTTTCTATTACATAATAGAACCTGTGAATTTACAAGTGAGAAAGAAAAAAACCTCCATTGGATTGATGCCAAGGATTAACCAACTTCCGCTATGTAATATGTACCTAGAATTGAAACAAAAGTTGTAAAAGGTCGCATAAAGGCCGGTCTAGAATTGCAGAGTTGGTGGTAAGACGGCTGCAGTGAGTTGCAGTGTTGTTGCAGTGTTGTTGCAGGGTTTTAAAAATCAATGGTTCACAATTGCAGACCGCTGCAATATTGTAGAGTTGCAGTAGGTTGCAGCAGCCATTGCAGCAGGTCGCAGCCATAGTTCACAATTGCACAAGTTGTAAGATATTGTCAAAACATTTACCAAAATTTCTTCGCTGGCCACTCGCTCAGTCTCACTCACTCACTCACTCTTGTCATATAAGATTCTGTATTATTTTATTATATCCATCAAATCAGGGTGAACTATGTATGAAGGCATGCTGCTTTCTTGCTCCCAGAGAAGGCTGGAGTGAGTGAAGAATGTGAGGAACTTTGGTGTTCACACTACTAACTACTTCATTACTGATAAATGGCTGCTACTGTATTGCCATATTTACAAGAGACAATGCATTGTGGGCTGGAAAGTAAAAAGGTCAAGCTGTTGCAAAACCAATGAAATCACACGACCATGGTCCACAATAAAATCTCAGGCTACCATCGCAGTTGGGGCGTCGCAGGATTCTGACATTGCTGAACTTCTGCGACTGGAATCGCGGCCACGTGCAGAGGTGGCACGACTCCTGCGATACTGCGATTTTGTGGTCTACAATTGCAGTGGTCGCACCACTCCCGAAATTGTGCGATTTTGCTGCAATTCTCGACAAGCCTTAACAGTTGAGAAACCTATTCTCTATTGTAGGTATCGGAGTTAATGTGGCAAACCAGAAGCCTACTGTTAATGTTAACGATATTATTGACGGCTACAATGAGTCAGAGCAGACGAATATACCGAGGGTGTCCGTGGAATGGATGGCGGCGAGAATATGCTCAGAAATGGAGATATTGACTGGTCTGTATTTTAAACAATAATATATTCTTTGCTCAGAACCAGTCAAAATATGTGATGAACCGAAATCAATCAACATATTTTCCAATTTTTTATTCCTGTAACTGATTTAGTCAATTATATCATGACAGTGTACAGTGTATCGGCAGTACTGTTAGTTTGAAGCAAGCCTGTAAGTCTTGAGTTTTGCCATTATGCTAAAATTGCATTATTATGAATAATCTACCTTATTTTGTGTTATATTCCCCAAAAACTCTTAGTGGGAGAATAGGCTTTTTTTTTACTCCTGTTTTTTGAGATAGATATGCCGGAGTCGGTTCTGCAACTCAAACCTTTCTATGTCGTGTTTGTATTCTGACTCAAAGTGCAAACACAACGTAGAAGTTGCAAAAGGGATTATGTAATAAAGACTGACGAGTAACTGCTCATAAGGGGGGTCTAGTACGCGGTAGCTGAGGGTGCTAGCCTTCCAGCACGGAAGTGGTATATCATATCACCAGAAATAAACAGGAATCGGAAAGCAGCGCAGTGCAATAAGGTGTTTTGCGCTGTTTTCTCTAAAAATAGTTCAAGCGTGTTGCATATCATTTTAAGGATATTTCTTTCTGTTGTAGACTTGATCAACAGTGATAAAACAGAGTACTTGAACGAGTATTATAAACACTGGATGCATACAGGTGTTTGGGTAGACGTCCCTAAAGATGATGTGACACAAGCTTTGATCATAGGGCTTGATAGCCATGGATTCCTACTTTTACAGAGAGAGGACGGGGAGCTGATGAGCGTCCAACCAGATGGAAACAGTTTTGATATAATGCATAATCTCATCAAATTGAAAACTTAATAGCACATTCTCCCCAGTGGGAGATTCACCACACAGAAACAAGAGAGATTTGGCAGTATTTTCAGAATATGGCCTCTGCAACTCCTGTTAGTCGTGATCAGTAATATCAGCCTTGCTTCTAATATAAGAGCGCTGAAGAACTAAGTCTAACACAGTATTATATACTGACCGATATTTGGGCCTGAAATGTATGTCAGGGTTCGGTGGCCAGCAGGCCAACTTTAATCTACCAGTCAGCAAAGCCAGCTGCAACACTGACATCAGAGGCTCTCAAATTATCCAAAAGATTACAAATAGGAAAATCTCCATAGCAGACTCCAATCAAACCTTTTGTGACTCAGCTACGGTTGACATTATATCACCAAGGATAAATAGAAACGCCTCGTGCTCACCAAAATTCGTTTAAATTTTACCAAACAGATACACACTATTGTTGCATGTGTTTTGTTCATTTTTTTCAACCTATATTTTTTTCTGGAACTCAATATATTGTTGCAATACTACTAATTGGATGCACTGTATAATAGACCGGTAATTTGGTTGATGTCATGTGATGTTTTGTCCTTACTGTCTTTTTTTTTCCTTCACTTTCTCAACATTGCCGTATTATCAACACAGGTCTCATTTCCCTGCCATAGTAGTGAGGCGTTTGAATGTGGCATATGAGAACATGTTCAACGTAATAAAGAACAATGTTTCAATTTTATAATCCCTTTGTATTTTGTCTAGAACAGAACAATAAATAAAGACAAGCTCAACCAGTGCAACATTCGTCCAAATTTTCTGCACACAAGTGTTTGACATAAACCCTTCAAGTCATACTGTGAAGAAATATCATTTCCGACAACACCGTATTAATTAACACATCTTGCGCTTTCAATGTGGCATCAGAGAACTGGTTTACCATGACACACAGAGAGTTAGGCGAGA
This sequence comes from Membranipora membranacea, assembly GCA_914767715.1. Taxonomy (NCBI): domain Eukaryota; kingdom Metazoa; phylum Bryozoa; class Gymnolaemata; order Cheilostomatida; family Membraniporidae; genus Membranipora; species Membranipora membranacea. The sequence continues at coordinate 9,613,090 of OU612073.1, read as the reverse complement.
GTGCACCCAAGGAGTTAGAGACTAACTCCTTGAATGCACCAAGCATAGAACACCAGGTGCGAGTCAGCAATATCACCTATCCTTTTGCGGTGGAAACCTTAGGTACTGATATACCGTGCTGTTTGTTCCAGCGCTCCATGTGGTCCTTACAACCATTGAAGACTTCTGACGCTGTTTTATTTTGACCAAAGTATTCCGTAAACTCGCCGTCTGGGTTCACCAAGTAACTGATGATAGAATGGTCAACCTGAAAATATGAAAATGTAAGAAGATAAGCCACAGTAAAGCATGAGACATGGTGCTTCAAACAGCCCAGGTTTCAGATTGATAATTATGGGATCATGGATAAAATTTCATAACTAACTATTCCTCATTGATACCAAGCTTTGGACCATCTGTCCGCATTTCATTTCCTGAACATCCTTCAAAGCTAGGGAGACAGGAAGGTACCTTAATGAACACCTTGTCGTTGTTTATTCAAGCAAAGCGCCTTCACGGGAAGGGGGCTGTCTTTCACTTCACTTCGCTTACAATGCTTGGTATTTTGGTCTTTCAAATAGGCAAATTTCTACACAAACGGTTATCCATCAATAATACCATCAAGGAGTGGGAATGAGCCCCTAGCAGAAAATATATGTGTAATCTCCATATTAGAGATTATTTAATCAGTGGTTATCACTCCTATTGTGATGAGTCAATTCTGACACAAATCACTTGCAATTGACAGTTAGTGACAACACCAAGGTGTTTAATTTAAAGTAACATTCATACAAATTGCGCATTCTTGACATAACCTGTATTGGTTTATGGGATATTACTCCACACTACTGAAGGAAAGGCACAGGCAAGCTGTTATGGTGACTAGATAATTGCATCGCTAACATCATCAACCAGGTAAACCACCTGATTTCCCCATTGATGATATTCAGTCATTAAACTCGCCTTATTACAAATTACTTCAATATAACAATGCTGCCCAAACCCTTGTAATAGATTTTCGGATATTACTCCACTGTACTGGTGAGAAGTCAAAGGCAAGCCTATATGGTGACTTCATAATCGCATCGCTAACATCATCAACCAGGTAAACCACCTGATTTCCCAATTGATGATATTCAGTCATTAAACTCGTCTTATTACAAATTACATCAATATAACAACGCTGCCCAAACCCTTGTAATGGTTTTTGGACAGTATTCCACTGTACTGGAGAAAATGAACAGGCAAGCTGTTATGGTGACTAGATAATCGCATTGCTAACATCATCAACCACGTAAATCATCCGATTTCCCAATTGATGATATTCAGTCATTAAACTCGTCTTATTACAAATTACTTCAATATAACAACGCTGCCCAAACCCTGTACTGGTTTTTTCTGACATTACTCCACGAGAGAGATGGCACACACAAGCTTATATGGTGACTGGATTATCCCTATTCATCATCAACCCGGCAATCCCCTCGGATTTCCTCATTGTTAATATTCAGTCACTAAACTCGACTTATTAAAGATTACTTCAATAGAAAATTACTGTCCAATCCTCCATGGAAAAATCGAGAAGATAAATATTCCAAGACTTTGACAATGCTCCATATGAGACTCGAGCTGTGCTGAATTTTTCTCCCATAATTCATTCATACATGTACACCAACCATAAACATATAAATACTATTTTATATATAAATATATATATATCATATTTTACGTATTGCATATCATATTTTCTGTACTATTAAAATCTTTATAATACCAACTCACTATGTAATCATTGTCTTCATCCTTGGGACCAGCGGAGTAGTATATTCTGTAGGCCTTGGCAGCTCTAGCTATTTCCTCCTTACTCCCACTCATCGCGATTATTTTCGGAGAGAATTCTAAAATTAATATTTTTATGTAAAAATACATCATGCACTACATGTCTGTGTGCTGGAATATTCCAAAAGGTACAAAAGAAGCTGTTGAGAAACACTATATCGCAATCAAACAGTAAGAATCTAGGCTCAGATATGAAACGTCTTTATCAGCACACATGGGTATCCAATGACCATCAACAAATGACTGAGATGTGAGATGGACATAGCCTAAGAGCATTATCATTGGCAATTTTTAGGCTCGGTGGTTCTAATCAGTTGGATTTTTTTCTAGAGAGCAAAAGGAAATATACAGGAAAGTTGCATACAGACATAAAAAACTTTTGCCCAGATGGCTATTTATGGCTCGCTTACCACCACTAGAGGAGATAATGGAACTCCACTAATAGCGACCCGGACCTAAGTTGAAGCGCATACACTGATATAGCTGTAAGATACAAATATACATACCCTTGACATATCTACCCAAGTGGGCAGGTGTGTCTCGATCAGGATCCAGAGTTATAAATATAGGCGTTACATTTGGTAAGCTTTTATCATCATCTAAAACACGACATTACAATCCATTACATAACATTAACTCACTACACTGATGATTTCGTGCAGTTTTGTACATTCATATAATGTTCTTACCTTGTCTTACCGTGTTACATGTCACCAAGCGTGAGCGTCATGACCGCATGAGAGAGGGCAATGAAATTCATTGATCAGAGTGTTCGTCATAACTCATGTTAGAATAGAAGGTCAAGACTCGAATAGTTTCCGGGATAGGTAACTAGATGACATATTAGAAAGTAGTAAGAGAAATGTGGCTATCCCATAATATCAATCTTAGGTGAATTACGGTTTTATAACTTCGCTATGTCGTTTCATAAACGTTCTTTTCATCACCTTTGTTTCTTACTGTGTTTAAATGAAGCCTAGAATCGAGGGTTCAGATGGTTCAGACATTTCAAATTTAAAGAGAGGAGCTACAGTGCAGTTCACTCAATTCAAACCTTTGGGGACCACAAAAATTTGCTCTAATTACCCTATAGGAGTTTAATTTAGCTAGAGTTTAATTTCGGGATTCGAACCCAGGGCATAACTCTCCATTTGATAACAAGGCAGACACTTAGACCACTACACCACACTACCTTGCATGCGTAGGTAAGGTGTATTCCTTTATAATTGTACATTGTTTATGAAACTATGGTGAGTGAGTTTAATTTAAGCTACACTAAATTTCGCTACTTAGGCAATAACGCGAAAAGCGAATCCTAAATGCCACGAAAACTAAACTCCTATAGGGTAAGCAGAGCCTGAATTAAGTGACAGTAGAATGCATCCAGATCTGGCTGAAGGGACCAACTTTCCTTGTCTGAATTAACAGGAGTTTGAATTTAAAAGTTTGAGTTAACCAGCTTACACTGTAGTTGTGATTTTCTCCTACTTAGTTACTAAGTTAGGGTTGATCGTAGTGTGCCAGTCTTTTGACATGAGAGATGAACGCTTTACCTACCTATTCTATCCACAGCTTCCACTAATTTCTCCATCTGTTCTGGGCAGACATCTGGGCAGAATGAGAAGCCGAAATAGAGAATTACCCACTGCCCCTTATAGTCGGAGTTGGTCTTCTTGTTTCCTTCCTGATCTATTAGCTCCCAGTCACCACCAAGGTCAGCTTTCCCCACAGATATTGGCCGATTCTTTGTTACAACTTTTATAGAAGAGACAGGTATTATTTACATAGACTGACTAAAATTATATATTTTAATTAAAGTTTTCTGTATTTGTAATGAAGTCCAAAGACCCAAAGACTATCTCTGTCATTGAAGATATTTCCGGAATACTAGGTATAAGACCAAGCTGAATCGTTTAAAGTGATTGTAAAAAGGCCAGGTCTTTAGTTCTCAGACTAATTTAGAATACTGATCTAGGTTCATGAGCAGCCCTTGTCCCAGTTTTCTAAATTAGACTGAGAACTCTAAAAAGATACGAAAAATTTACTTTTTTTCACCATTGCTTCATGCCTGCCCACCCCTCCGTTGGTATCACAAAATTTCCTAGTAAAGAACCAAAGCATGTCATATGTCACCTCTTCGGGATTCCTCTTTCATGAGACGAAGCCCAAATAATCCAACCCCAGATAATAGAAACACTCCAGCAACTGACTTCCACGTTATAACCTACAAGAGAATTTATGAGAGAGGTTCTGGTAACCCTGATTCCAAAACCAAGTGAAAACTTGATTATCATCTGATTCATCTTTACATGGTACATACTCCCATACACCTATTAGGACCGATTAGATTGTGCCATAGTTCAAGTCTGCATCACCCAGTCATAACAGGCCAATCATGAAACAATACAGACATCAAGAGGTCCAGACATGACTCTTTTACCAGGAAGCAGTGCTCTCAACTAAATTTCAACACAACAGTTTGCTTCCAACAGAGCATAATGGCTGAAATTCTATAACTCAAATGACGCGTGACAACATGCACACACTTTTTTATAGCGTTAATTATATTTATTTTCATGATAATCATCATGCATACATACATGACCATGACACTCCTCCTACATAACTACTTACGCTGCCTTTGAATGTCGTGCTTCTTGCCTTAGGAGGTTCTTTTTCGGATGAGTATGTTCTGATTGATGACTGGCACGCATTGCAAATTGGAGAGAGAAAGAATCTTCTGACATGATAATGCCGCTGCTGTGTGAATGGCTTAAGATCAGCAGCAAGTTTAAACAGTCCTGATAGCCTCATATTTATGAAAAAGGTGAACTGGAAAAGTGAAAAATACATCTAGAAATTTACAGTAGCCATATTTACACTGAGAGGCGGCCACGAATAAGTCAGAAAAATTATTAAGCCGTCGTCTTTCGATCAGGACTAACAATGTTAGTGGTACGGTGTTAAAAAACTGACCAATATACTGTCCTGTATATTGGTCAAATCTTACGCTCTGGGAATTCCAGTTCCATTGCAGTACACTCGATTGAATGGAGACTCCCAATACGGAGCTACATCCAATAATGTTGCATTATTTAGCTTGTGTGAACCAAGCTTTAGCAGAGGTTTTTGGTCATTTCTTACATTTAGCAAGAATGGATTGCAATAGCATAGTTATTATATCTCTTCAGGTATGGAGTCCATGTCACCGCCCTTCGAGAAGGCTTCAATTTTTATATTTCCTATGTAAAAACATGGCTCCTATTCCAAGTTATGTCTCAATTCGATTATCGGTGAACGTCACATGTAGTATGCGAATCAAAACAGCCAAAATTAATGTAAAAATTGCCTGGTTACGGGATCAAACTAAGTTCTCCCATGTTATTAGCAATAATATCAACTAATAGACCTAGTTACCGAAGTCCGGTGATGCTGACTGGCATAGGTTGGTCAAAATATAGGCCTTCTTGTTACACAGAGAGTTTTTTATACCTCTATACAATTGAATTTTTCCTGTTCTGCAAGGGTACTACAGACTGATGGCTATGGTGTGGCAAGACAGTGATATGGCAGTTTTAGTTGTTGTAAGCTGTATATTGTGGTACATAGCGAGTCACCAGGCGATTCTTATGTGCCTAATCAATGAACAAATGCAAAAAGGTACCTGACATTGGCTCTCCCCAACCAAGCAGAGCCCACACATTGGCTAGCGACCCCTTTTTGGCCTACAGAACTTAACCAGCTGAGGACTCCTTCTCTGCCCCGAGCCACCAAATGTCAGTGGTAGGGAGCTCACTCCATTGAATACTGCATATGTCATTTATATTACTACTCACTGATTCCCATTCACTCGCTCACTGTGAATGTAACTGTTGTGTTCCATTACTCCAGTCCTTCAAGTTGACCCCCAACAAATATCTGAACTGAAACCAAAGGTCTAATCCAAAACCCGGGCCTCTGGCGACATTTGACTGCTCCATTTTAGGACCAGCAAAAACAAAACCCAAGGGATAAGGGCCAGTCCAACCTACCTCGCCAGGGGCCACAGGCTATATGGTGGTGGCCTGGAGTAGACTGCCTGTGACTGAAACTGTGGGGATATCACCTAGTAGGTGATATCCCCACAGGTCTACTCTAAAGCCTGGGTATCTGGCAATGTGAAGGATTTACTGCCCCCTTGGGTTTTCGTTTTTTAGATGACAACACAGCAAAAACCTAAGGATGCAGGACGTCCAACATTGCCACATACTCACAGGCCAAGCTAAGCTTTGGACTGTGGTTATGGCACTAGCTATATTTCATGCCACTTGAAGTCTTGAAATATTGATGATCATTATACATGGGCAACAGAATAAATACTTGTGTGATATATCAAGGTCAACTCATACATAAACCCATGGTAAAACATAATAACCAATAACCCATTACAAATTGTTGTTAAAAACAAGTTTTCGTTTGTGCACACACTTTCTTGTAGTAGGAGGTAAGAATATTGAAACATTAAGCCGAGTTCTTATAAAATTAAAATAATAGTTAACGACCACAAGCTAAATAGGAGTTGTGCTGTCATGCTAAAAGTATGCACAACTTCACGAAATTCCCAATTCAGAAATTTTGCTGAAATCAAATCCCACCCTCCCTGCTGAAATTAAAAATAATTCTCCCTGCTGAAATATACTCTGTATTCAATCAAATCAATGACCAATACAGGAGACATGACCATTGACCTATCATATTGTTTTCCCAGGATGTGGACAGCATAACTTTGTATATTATGCTAAAACTCAGGCTTTGCAGCAGCAAACACACAAAGGAAAATAACAGCTTCCAATTCCGAAACACTCGCCAGCAGCAACAGCTGAGAATTATGGAGTAAAGTGTGATGAGATAAAGAAATCATGCTGTTGATTTATTACGTTATGAATGTATCATTTATTTTATTTATAGAGGTTGGATTGAAAGTAACAAATAACAAATACTTAAAAACAACATGTTGACCTCTGAAGAACCCTGAGATGAGCGAGTAATTAAAGGGCAATAGAAGTTGCTGTATGCTGCCATTTCATAATCAATTCTGACACAACTGACAGTCTCTTATTCCTCATGTTTACTGTGATTTGCAGCAAACTGGCAGTAATGCATAAGTTTCTGTGCAATTGATTTATTGTATGAGATTCTAACAGTACGAAAAATACAGGGATTATTAATATGGCATTAAATTTTGGCCCGTCATTAAAATAAAAGGGCATTGCTGATAAAAAAATAAAATACTACCCGTAGTTTTAACAAGACTGCTGGAATAATGTTTGATATGTGTTTGCTCAACTTAACATCCACGCAAAGAAACTGAGTAAGGATCATATCACATTATGAAAAAAAGCTGAAATTATTTATGGCAAGAAAGTAGAAATTAAATAATACATCACAGGCATAATATTCATTGAGAACATTTCAAAAGAAACCGCCACCAATGGCATCAAACCCGCGGTTACGCTTAAAAAATCCTCCACCAATTTTATCGAAACCACCGCCACGTTTTAAGTTTCTTGATGGCATTCCTGGTTGAGAATATGCTGCTAGCAACAGATCGTTAAGAACAGAACTGTTCACCCAGCTGCCTCGGTGTCTGATTTGGTTTCCTCCCATCAGTCTGTACGAACCATCACCTGAAGCCCTCTTCATAAACTGTCCACTAATTGAATCCAGCCCGTTGCTTGATCGCTGTTGCTGCCTGTACTTTCTGTAAACATTGTCCTGGTAGGAATTTCTTCCCACTGAGGAAACTTTCTTCAGCAGGTCACCAGATATTCTATCTAAGACGTTAGAGTCAGCGGGACCAGCATTGGACCTGAGCTCATCCTCCATCAAAATCAGCTGCCTGACATCGCCGAGAAGAGCTTCAATCTGTTCTAACTCTGCTACTTGTTGCTCCAAAATGGCTTCCAGTTGTGGAGATTCTATATCTAATTCCTCAGGTGCTGTATGATCAACCTCAGCCACATCATTGAGTTGATCCATGATCTCTCTGCCGATATTTGCTGAGGCTGGGTCAGCTGTGAGTGGACCTGACTGTGGTATGACGGCTCCCAATGTTAGCATAGTGCATCTAGAGAAAAGAAAGGAATGTATAAATAAATGGTAAAAAAATTGTTACAGTTCTGAGTAACCAAAAATTTTCACTTACTGGTTACTTTTACTAAAATCTCAAATTAGAATCATAGAACAGCAAAAAAAATGTGTACAGTAGCTGTTATTTTTCTACTTACATTGAGATACTGATGAGGACATCTTTCGTCAAAGTTTTACAGAGTTGCATGATGATATACGAAGTATGATTTAGTAACTGTCAAAGTGAGAATTATGAGAAAATGTTTGCTATACTGTGATGTAAAGTGCTTTGTGTTGTGTTGTTGCTACGGTTCTCTGAGCTATTCTGACGCTAACTCTCTTCACTTCTCTCTTATATACTGTGAACCTTAGTGTGAAACCTTATATGACACCTCTTCTTTTTCACACAACATCAGAGGTGTTTGACACATATAGTAAATCCTACGACATTGTAAGTCATGACATTGTAAGTCATGTCATATTGTGACATCAACACAAGTAGGGTGCTATTGCAACATTATCTTTGCTTTATGATCTGAAAAAATGTAACTTTTGTTTTGTATCTTGATAACAAATCCACCCACACATATAATGCCATAAAAGAGCTGTGGTCACAAGTCAAGAGTGAAAATTATCTTACACCTTTTTAATGTAATATTACATTACCTTACATGCATTACATTTTACATCAAATCGTGGGCGGAGGCTGGCGAGAGATCGGGATAGATGGAAGGGCAAGGAGAAGGCGATTCTGGCGCAATATTCCACTAGGAGTTCTGTAACATAAGTCACGTAAGTCATTACATAAAATCTTTGCGCATATGAAGCAAACATAATATCGATTATACTTCCTATATTATGGTACACTTTTTAATTTGCCTCTAGATGAAAAGGGGCAGAATTGCTTGTTGGCAATCTATTTATGATGATTATAGAAGGAAATAAGCTTAAATAAAAAGAAGAGTATATTTCTAAACCGATTGAAAGCTTAAACTTGAGTTAGATACAAAATGTGATTGGTAAATTTTGGATTCAAATCTTCATGGCCATAAATATTAAATACTTATGCACATTGGCCTTGTCGTGAGGCCAGTGGTTTCCTATTTTTTCAAAAGTATGAAATGCAACAACATTCTATGATTATGTTGTGCGAACACTGCGGTTTCTTCATGCGGCACAAACTATTTATTCTTTGCGCACCCACTACCACTTCGTAACCTCCAAGCGTATGTTTCTCAGGCCACGTGCCCAAATATTCAGTAAATTTCAAATTAATGGATTTTTTAAAATTTACTTTGCTTATTCTTGCTAGTTTTCAAATAAAAGACCACTATGAATGTGATCAGTAAAGGTCTTTGAAAATTTAAAAATGAAGAAGGGGTGTTGGTTTTGTCACAATTCCTAGACATAGTCTAGGCACAATGAACTAGTTCATTGCTTGGCAGGCAGTTTGGGGTTGATGTAGATATAAATTTTAATATGTGGCCGAATTTACACGGCAAACAATGTCATATCTATGAAATTCTTTTCATAAAAAAGAAAAAAAAACGAGCGGGTGAAGCAAAAATTGATATTTTTCAAAGGAGTGGATTTGCCTCTAGTTAAAGTCCCAGTTAAGTGAGTTGTTTGCTATAATTTCTGAGATTCTCAAACGTCATGACCACCCCCACGTCAACATGTTATTTCCTTATTGGATTACTAACCATCCCTAAGTTAGCAGTGGTTTGCATGAACAAAACACCATTGCATAATCATAATTGGTGATGTTGAATTTAGCAATTCTTCGAAACTAAAAAATATTTTGAAACTAAAATTGATTAATTCACTCATTTTAATAGTTGTAAATGTTATGTAATCGATATTAAGACTTGAGTGGCGTGAGCTGGAATTCTATTATATTATTCCCCTGTGACGAGGCATTTTGTGCAGCATCCATTTCAAATATGCGCACTTCTATGTTTCATAATGCCAAACAAATTAAAAGTGATGACAACGATAGATGAGACTGATTGACAATATCAATATCAGATAATAGCATAATATGTAGATAAAATAAGAAATGTAACATTCAACAATTTAAAACTCATAGCATTGCCGCATGTTAAACACAAACTTTTCTCATATGACTAGAAACTTCATCATGGTTGTTAGTTCATTGGTACAAATCACATCAGCTACACGGAAAACTTATCCCTATTTTGAGGTACCATGTACTTTACTTTTTCAACAACTAGGCTATTTATTTAATTATTCTTTACATAATTTTCCCAAGGTTAAAAGATCATAGCCTACCTCCGCATGAATCATCAGTCGATAAAGATAATGAAATAATATATTATAACATTATTCCCAATGATACTATTGATTTGTGCAGGAAGAGCTTGCCTAGGGTCACCAGAATCAAGGATGGCCAAGGATTCACGCGCTTTTCCTAAATAATAAAGGTGTTATTTGATTATTATGCAATGATTCGATCACACCTTGTTCCAAATGATCTAAGCTCAAGCAAGCTGCTAAGTTATTATATAAAATGATACAGTGAGATCCAGTTTGTCGGTGAAGGTCGATGTGATGTGCCATGCAATGGAATCCAGCTGTAAGACAACCCAAGCTGTGAACATCACCAACAAATGACCGAACAATTCTGTCAAGGTTACTTTCAATCCAAAATAGTATTTGTGCCATGACTGCAGATGATACGATGAGCCCCGTGCAGCTTTGACATGTTACTGCAGTTTAATGCTCTCAAACAAATAAAATCTTTCCAGCCCTACTGTCGGTTCTATGACATGGAATCATTCTATCTGCTGAGAATTCTACCTATTTTCTTGTTTCCCATACAAACTGGTATCCATACCGAACCAGCTATGATCAAGAATGTATCGGGGAAATCAACTATTCTGTTTGCACGCAATCATGACATGATAGTTGTGATCATGTGATGATTGTAATCAATGTCATCGTCCCTCTCGCAGACAGCTGAGGCTGGGTGAAAAAAACATATATGTGAATTGCACTCAGTATATCAATGAAATCACAGAACATTTGCTCTACTTATTGTAGACAAGGCAATAAGTACAACCATCAATGGTTATGTCATGTACCAAATTTCCAATGTCTAATAAAACCAATGTCTATAATTAAGCTGAAGTGTACTTTTTTGCATTGTAAGCCGATTCTTTGCTACGTGGCAACAAACATGCAATTTAACATGATAACATTGGTGTGAGTATGAATGGTACTAATGATAGACCTGACTTGATAAAAGAAAGCAGAAGAAAGAGGATTCTCTGGCATTGCAGGAATTCGTTACGTTACGCATGACACAATCTATTTTGTTAGTAAACCACTCTGTACTTATATATGGAACATCGATGCAAAGAGCATTGAAATAAATTACTGTTTGCTTTTCTCTGAGTTAAATATAAAGTACAGAATCAAAGAAAAGGCGGATCAATGTTATAAATAGTATAATTACTTTAGTCCAAAAAACCGCAAAGCTATCCTCCCTTTTTTTGAGGGAGCATAACTCTTCCTCAAAGCCAACTCTGTGGTTGTAATATTCGTGAAAGGCGCCTAGATAATGCACATGATAAGTAACACCTGACTTCAATTGGGAACATGCATATTGGGCTGGTTAGGTTCCTATAGACTGTCAAAACCTTACCTGAAAATTTATTTTTTTCGTTAACAACGAATTTACTTTGAATGTTTACTCTGCATTCCACAGTGTGATTGCATGTGTTTAGATTTTGTGGAATCCTTCACAACGCATCTGATTCAAATAAAGTTTCCTCGTGCAATAAAGGTGCAACATGACAAATTCATGCCAAGTATATACTTATAGATTGATTGCAAGAGGTTATTAGTTACAAACAAACAAGATCAAATTCCAATTCTGTTTACAACAACTTATGTAGCTTGACTTGGCACTAACAAATAATTGTTGGCTTGGTTTGTAGTGTGTTTTCAGAGGCATTTCATTATCAGCACTAATATCAAATTTAAGCAATACAGTTAGGGTAAGGTAACCTGGTATGTGTAACACCTTAAAACACAAACCACACGGACTGTCTTTCTAAAAAACTGGTCATCACATTATTTACTTGGTTATTGAGTCGGAATACTCCTTAACCGTAAAGTTTTGATTCAATGACAATCTGTCTAAAGACATTACTGCTCATAGCCGATGAGTTTGGATGGGAATTTTTGAGCTGACCTGAATGTAATTCAACTTCATTTTATTTGGTTACGTGTACTTGTAGGCCTACAATAATTGCAATAATAATACTAAACATAATTATTAGAGTGATAAGTTAATAAATGAAATGTTATACCATGATGATAATGTAAGTTTTCCAAATCCGGAAAAAAATCTCTATAAATCTAGACTATTACTAGTCAGGCAATGCGAGGAAACAAACACTTTAAAAAACCAGATTCATTTACGGCTCACAAAATACGGGTTTTCCACCCAATTCACGTTTAGTGATTCGTGGAATATGTTTCATAAATTTTGTCAAAACTCACTTGACCAAAATATCTATAGAAATATCTGAGTGCATAGGTGAAAGTAAACAAAAATGAAAATATTACTAAATTCTCATACAACCTAGTTCCAAAATTGACAACCTTATCAAGCTAATTTTTAATACAACGCAATTTAAGGAGTTGCTCCCTCCTTTGCGTTTATATATCTTGAGACACAGCACGTAACCCTTGCTAATATAAAATCTAGATAGAAGGTTCTCACAACGTTATGTCAAGGAGTTAAAGGTAACTCCTTGGTTATGTACATTAATAGGAGAAAATTATCCAAGCAATCATCAGTCAAAAAAGTCTGCATCCATTATTTGCGAAACAAAAACCACTAAATACAATCCTAGATATTTAATGTTGAGATGTGATGACTTGTAAACTACAGGAAATGTTTAACTGTAGAAGAGTATATCAAATTGTACAAAATCATTATAAAATGAGCACACTAAGATATCATGTATAAAACTTGTGTGTTGCCGGAATACTAATAACAAGAGCAAAATCACTTATCCAAAATCCACCAAAATTTAAAAAACAAGGACATGTTATTAATTATGACATGTGCCCATTACCATATGACAGCGATTCCTCTAAAGCTCTTTGTGACTTGCTGGACTTTGGCCTTTGAACAGGTGTACTTTCACCCGCTTCAGTAGCAAACATTTTCATTTTATCTCTAAAGCTCATTCTATCTCCTGGCTGACCAGTCCCAGACTTCTGTGATCGTTGTTGAGCCTCAATCCTCGACCTCGGATCCCGGTACACTTCCTGTGCGCCGATAACTCCAGGGGTGTTTCCTGTTGGCTGATCAGAATCAGCTAGGTAGTTGGTGTAACTTGATGGGGTGACAGGCTGCGCTGTCGATGGTGATGAGGGGAAGCTACTGTTTGTGTGCGGCAGCGGAGGCTCATACTGCTGGGAGTATCTGTTGTTCTGATGCGGATGCGATGACAGACTGGAAGGCGGTGGAGGATAATCTGTTGGCTCAGGTCTACTGTATGAATTTTGTGGTTTCATGTCGGGGGCGTAGGGTAAACTCGCACCAGTGCTGTATCTCTGTGAGTTTCTGTCAGGCATTGAGTAATCTGAAATAATGAAGAAAGGCTGACACTTAAATACGACGTGTGACAATGAAAAGCAGGTGTGAGGGCCGTCTGATACGCAGCCAAGTGGCAAACACTGGCTTCAAAGTCGTAGAGTGACCAACCCATATCTGAATCAAGATAACCTTAGGCTTTTGGGTTAGCTTAAAGATTTTACGTCAATTTAAGGGATTTGCGTCAGTATAAAATCTTAATGTCGGTAGATTTCAATAATGTGTGATGTTATTGTCGATATCCAAGAAAGGTGTCAGCCGACACCTTTATTTATACCCTTTTAAGGCAAAGCCGCTAACGCATTATCCACAGAGATAAAGCTCTTATTTCAATATATGAATTTAATTGAATTCCTGATGAATGGATCACCAAAAAAGAAAGAGTGTTTCATTATTAAAACGCTTCTACCGATGGCTTCTACTTCTGGTTGATGCAAGAATAGATTTAAAATTCATGCTCTAGGACTCGCTACATATACTACTACATCTAGCTCTATGATTAACATTCAAGCCACAATCTTATATGACAATCTTTTTTTGAGCGGATTGACACAGTATAGCCGAGATAGCGAAACAAATCAACTAGCGATAGTTAATACATCTACATTATATGTATGATCAATATTTCTCAGATTTCACTTCGTTACATGTAGACCTAACCAATGGAGAGGAGATTGTCCGTGTTGATAATGCAGTCTTTATGCTACAAAACGCTATGTTGTTTGTCACGCGGTTTAAATCTATGCAAGATATACAGTACATGTTCAGTACAAGTATATGACAGGTTTTAAAATAAAAACTCCCCAGAGCCGCTTCCCATGCTATGAATATTTAGCCGCCTCATAATTCCTATACTTACCTCTCTCTAATGTATTTAGGTTATAATTTTTTGGGACTGGTAAAAGTGGAGAAACTGGACACACATGATCCCAAACACCCAGACTTGGACATTCTACCAGGTACAAGAGAGCGCAACCAAATAACATGATGCTAGGCGTAATGTCAAACAAGCAGTGGATTCAGAAAGAACAGAGAAAGTATTACATATAATATATAATATATGTTTTATAATATATAATATATTATATAAATAGGAGAAGTCATAACTGCCGCGGGTAAAGGATACTAAGAAGCTTACAAGTTTGTATTTTTTTGGCTGCCGCACGTTATAACATCAATTTCAGTTTAATGTATGTCTGGTAAGTTTTGAGTGTTTTGTATGTTGACTGTCCAAAGGTATGTCGCAAAATATAGACTGATAGCAACTACAGATATTCAATTTTGAGACAGTAATTTTTAATGAATTTACAAAGAAGACAAGGACATATAACAGTTACATATTCCAAGTTACCTTTGGCAGAGACAGCCCAAAAACACAAACCAATAGCAACCTACTGAAGATGCTTATACGATTGTGATTAGCTCATTTCGTTTACATACAAGTTGTTCACATTTGACAAAGATTAACCGCTGTCAGATTATGCATTAGAATTTGAGTTTATATGAACCTTTCTTTAGGTAGGCCGGAGGATAGAGCTCCAATGAATAATTAATGGGAGAGGATACCACTCCCAATTATAGCGCAGGTTGTTAGGTTCTCAGGCGTTGAGTAATAAAAAGCTACCATTACAGGACCAAGAGTGTATTAACTCCACCAAATTGAGGTCAACAACTAGACTGCATTTACTTATGTTGGTTAATCTTTGCTTGTAGAGTGAAAAGCGAATCTTAATGCAAGCGAAATGAGCCAATCACAACCCGACTTTTCAACACACCGTCAGCTACTTACTAATAGTTACATGAGTTACATGTATGTATGCAGAGACTCAGGCCCTCAGTTATAATAGTAGGCTAAACAATAACAGTACCACAGCTATTAGGAATATGAGGATCCCGGACTAATAAAAAAGCTTATGCAGGGTTCTTGATTTTAATTTTCTAAACAATGTTAGGAGTTGTCCTCTTATTTTGTTAATATGAGGGACAACTCTTGAACATCAAATATGGAAGAAAGAATGGGAAACATATAACATGTAGTAGTAGCATTCTAAGTGCAATCCAGCAATGTCATGTGACTTCCAGGAGTTTAATTTCAATTAGTCCTTAAATGTTTGCCTCACAATGAGACGATTTCACCTTGTAATTTTTATTGATGTTTATGGGAGCGGCAATTATGCAAATCGACTTGCATCATGAATCATGAGAAACGTTTGTGGTGACAAACCTGGTCGGTGTGGCTGAGGAGATTTATGTGGGGGTGCAGCGTTATTATGAAGTGGGGGTGGCGGTTGCTGGTCCATATATCTTCTCTGTGAATCATTCATTTGTAGATTCTGTAATCGTTCCTGCAAAGATCAACATTTGCATGTGACCAAGCACCGAGAGACAAAATTGTGCGGAAGACTACAATTAATAGACATAGAGTTCATAGACAAGGGCTGATAATGTAATTGGCTCCTCCCAATAATGTGTCATTGATTAGAATTGCTGCAATACAGTTATGGATCCTAACTGATGAAACTTTGTTGGGAGGAGCTGGTGGAATTATCAGACACCACCTCTTTCTCCTTTTTCTAACTTGCCCCATTGTGAGCAATACAGACCAAACTTCTATTGAGAAATAGATATTTATCACTGGTTATTGGGTAGGTAGATGAGGCGCTCAAATTATGGATAGCTGGTAGTCGCACGCCATTATCAACCACTTTGGGTGGGGAGAGTGGTTGATAATGAAATGTTACTTCCAGCTATCTCGACACACTTTAAGCACTTAAACTAGTTAATGGGTGTAGATTAGAACCTACGGATTCTTTCCTCATGTTGAGATCATGTTCTCGTCTGCGTCTCATCTCATCATCTTCCTGCTGGTGGAAGGATCGCCTCGAGTCCTGGGCATCCCTTCTCTGCTTCTCCCTCAACTCCTACGATTATCAAACAATTCAAGGATTACAAAGCAATAAATTATATGAATAAGTAGAGGATGACGAAAAACTAAGAGTCATCTATAACGGTGTTTGGTTTTCCATGCTATGGAGACTGGTCATGCAAATCCAATCAGAGCAGCTTGTTAGGAATTTTGTTTTCATGTCAGATACAACTCAAGCCACAATTGCAGCCGAGCAAATAGTTCAGAAAAGTTTAAAACCTGATGGGTATACATGCAAGCACGCCATTCCGTAATGGCAAAACATCACATGGCCGTGATAAATTGAGGGTGGCAGAAATCTTATGGCAATTTCGTCTTTCCCAGGAGCTACTCCTTGGTCTATCAATAGATTTTGATGAATAAATATCAAAAATATTTAATACTATTTCCCCATTTGAATTGAAAAGCTATACTGATACAGGACATGACCACATGCCAGGTAGAAGAATAAGCAGAGCAGAGTACAAACGGATAGAGAGAACAAACATAAATAATGAACGAGTCGTACCTCCTCTAATCTGGCTCTCAGGACATCTTTCTCAGGGGCAGACAATGCAAACGAACCAGCAGAGGGGTCCTAGAAAAGTATAGAGTAGCAGCACATGCTAATGTTCTAACAGATAATTATGTGAACAGGATTCAGAAACAGGCCATTGTCACCACTTTGGAGTAGCCTTATCGCGCGGCTTTATTTGGGTTTTGGGGGTAGCCTTGTATTTTAAGCCTTTGTATGAGCAGTTGTCTTCTATTTTGTAGTTTTGAGCTACATCACAACTACAAAATAGAAGTCAACTTCCCTTACGATGTCCAAAAACACAACGCTACCACCCATAACAAAAATTAGCCGCGTGACAGGGCTAACTTGGGAGTGGGTGAAATTAGGGCATAGAGAAAGCACTAGCAATGCATTCTTGTGCGAGCATCATTTGTCATTGTCATTTTGCGCTCGAGCCATCAGTATCATGCATTATAAACAATAATTCAGTGCATGGCTTGCAATTTGGATGCCGCTACATATGTTATACAGTCTAGAGTACATGGCACTAATTGCTAAACAATATGGCCTTGACAGTGTAAATGAAGAAGAAATTGTATACAAATAACAAGAGTTGAAGAAACAGAAACACATGTTAGACAGAAGTGAACAGAAGATTTAAGAAAAAAACCAGAAATCTTTTATCGTCACATTAGACTTACCCTTTGATGGCGCAGTACATCTTGAGTTTGAGGATTCATCGGCGGCGGACCCCTGTAATAGAGACAATGTGAGTATATAAGGAGCCATGGAGATCAATTACGACAATTTTTAAATAGGGGGAGGCTCTGGCGCTATATTGGCCTAAAAAATCAGGTACTTGGTGTCTTTTCTTATGCTTCAAGCTGGTTGCAGCCCGGTGAGAATTTATGAAAACGGAAATGCTGAAATTGGAAAATATTAACAAATCATATCAGCGAGACCATACAAGAAAACGAAATATTGGCATTTAAATGAACTATCAAACTAAGTTGCACAATGGAATCGCAAGCCCAGTTGGACAAATATTACAGTTATTGCTTTTCCCTGGGGAGCGAAGTCCTTGTCTAGGCATTTTCATCTTGAATGAGCGCTATTTTCATTCATTCACTTTCAATAACCTCACCTTGAAAGCTTGCAACTGATCATCTTCACTTTCAATATTTAATTGAATTACAATTTCATGAAGTAAGTTGAAACGGTTACTAGCAAGCTAAAGAAATGGTAGGAATGTAGAATCATCATTTACCTGTTGTTCGGCTCATTTGGTAGACCTGGTTTTACGATAGGTTTGGTAAACTCTCCGGGGCGCATTGTATCGTCCCTATATGCGGGTTTGAATGTTACAGTTTTACTTTGCAACATATCACGCTTGACAGCGCCCCCTGGGCCGCCATCTGGGTTCTGAGCGGGTGGTGCGTTCATGTTGGGTGGTGGACCAGCTCTGTTTTCAAGGGAGAGAAGAAGAGGTCATCTTTCTAGCGTTACAAAACTAATCAATCATAGAGTAGTAAATCAGCTATTTAACAGGCTGGATCAAACTAGAATTTTCTCAGAGTTTTTTTAAAGTTAGTTAATGGCTATAACAGAGTTGCATGCAAAATCAGAAAGTGGAGTTTACATAAGATAAATTTGTCCAGAATGCAGGCATGAATTAAACATGATGTTTTATCATATGGCATACGTGTTGACGCTAACATGCATCAAAAAGTTTCTGATCTCAATGTTATATTAATATTATTTGTTTTTATGCATACCTTCTGAAGTTCGGTTGTTGCGGTGGTTGGTTGATATTTGGTGGTTGGTAAGGACCTCTGTTTGGGGGTGGAGGTTGGGACATCGGTCCACCAGGATATGAGGGACGCCCCTGTGGGTGGGGCGGTGGTTGTTGATGATCATCTTCATCATCTTTGCGTGCTTGCTCAGCCCGACGCTCAAACTCAGAGTCGAGTTTGAGACGGCCGAGTCTGTCATCTTCGTCAGGAGTTCTATAAGGCTTAGTCTCCAGGTCTCTAATAACATCGTCACGCTGCGACCTCCTCTCATCCGACATTCTATGATAATTCCAAAAAGTATAAAATGAATGAAAAGCTTTTGGATTCAACTCTTCTATATTCAAGACTATCCAGTGCATATTTTATCAGGCAGACACTTATGATAGGGGTAGTATTTAATATGTTCATCATGAAATGCCAGTATGTATTATAGTGATGACCACACTGTTACCCAGATTAGTAGACAATCTAGCATAATCACGTATTTGAAGCGAAGATCAATCCAGGGATATATATAAACATATAAACAAGTTATAGGTTATATAACCCAGCCTCTCCTCTTACCGTCTGTCCTCTGCTTCCTTATTCCAGGGATTAGCAGACATATGATTCATAGGAGGGCGAGTAGGACCTGGGTATCCCTGAGCTCCAGGGTAACCAGACGGCCCGGAGAAGCCTTGTGGACCGTATGGTCTCACAGGCTGTGGCGGTCTGTACGCTGCTGGGCCTCTAGGTCCTGCTGGCTGAGGTCTATAGTCCTGAGGGGCCGCAGGATGAGGAGGCCTGTACTCCTGCTGGGATGGCTGCGGGGGTCTATACTCGTTCTGACTTGGTGCTGGGGGTCTGTATGGCTGTATAATTGGAGCAGCCCTAATTGCATCACCAGGTTGCATGGGTCGAGGGCCGGCTGATGCCATCTGTGGTGGTTGGTAGGGTGTCGGTTGGCCTGTAGAGAAGCCGGGACGTGCAGGTGGGTTATTTGTTGGTGGGCTCCTCTGTGGGGGTTGAGCGGCAGCAGCCCTAGCCCATGGTGGAGGCTCTGAAGTTCTTGGTGGCTGTTGTTGAGGGATTTTTGGCTCTGCTGGTGGTCTATTGAATCTATGATCTATTTGCGACCCTCCAGGACCCTCGATTCTATAAATAGATGCGAAAAACATATTTTACGACCCATAAAACTTTCGTGTGAATGCAAACAATATGCTTCAGCTGAAATTGATCTACAACACCGTGACAGCCGAATTACATAGGATGATGAGTGATGCGTATCATATCACTTACTTCAGTCATATCAAGATCAATCCATGCAACAAATATGTCAGAACGAATTAACCTCCTAAACAAGTCAACTCAGTGAGAAAAGCCTACCTTGATCTAGACTGCTGAGGATCTACTGGTCGTCCTCCGTTTATCTGATAGTTGACATAGTCACTGGCAGGTGGGGGCGGCAGCGAGTCCTCCTCAGATGGATGTGGGGGTACTGGTGGAGCTCGGTCACTACCGGGAGGTGAGGGCAACTCCCTGTCATCAAATCTAAAATACAGATAATGATGATTAACTGCGAGAAAAATAGATCTTATCTTATCTTATAATGCAATAACAATAATATGTTAATTATAACTCTTAACGTAATGCTAAGTGTTCTGGGTCCAGAAACTCATCAGCTTAGGTTGAAGGTTTTTCACACAAAACTGTGTGCGGGTTGGGTATTACCCACGTTAGTGTGATGTTGACAAAGTAACCTCTTCCGTTATGCCATCACGAAAAGCGATATCAAGGATATTCACATGGGTTAAAGTTAGCATATAAGATTTATATATATATATATATATAATACATATTTATATAATGTATAAATAATATCATGCAGCATGTTGTGAATCATTACTGTAGCAATGATAAGTTTGACAACCGACATTACTGTAGCAATGATAAGTTTGACAACCGATACTTTGCAAAGTAGCTTTCCGGATTCTGGTTATCATCATCTCAAACCAACAACGATTTATATCAAGCATCCTTGAGGGAATCTTCCTTACTCAAAACGTTTCCCTTCTTACAGGTAGAAATACGAAGGCAGCTTTTCATTCAGAATCCATCAAACTAGACTAAGTTCGATACCATCATGTACATGAAAATTGTGTTTGCCATCACAGCGTTACCAAGCCGATCAGCTTCTGTTTGGGTTATTGTCATTATACTGTATAGTATATGAAAAGTATGCATTAGACTGAGACGGCTTACCTCTGGGCATGGTGGGCCATATGAGGAGACTGGTGAGTAGGAAGCTGTTGGTGAAGAGCAGGTGAAGGAGGATGGGGTGCGGGTTGATACGCTCTCTGTTGTTGAGGAGTAAGGGGTTTGCCCACCATCTGATTCTGATATATTGGCTGCCTCTCACTCGACGCATTCTGCTGTTGCTGCTGCTGCTGGGGTGGAGGGTACCAGTTAGGATCTACAAACTCTGACCTCGGTCTGGGAATAAATAAAACTTGGTTAGAAATCAAACAAATACAGTGCAGTTGACTTCTCTGGGGACCACAAAAATTAAGCAGACATTAAGCAGAATCTGAATTCAGTGACATTAGCATGCATTGAGATCTGGCTAAAGGGACCAATTTTCCTTGTCTGTATTAACCGGAGTTCTGAATTATAAAGTCTGAATTAACCAGGTTTTGCTGTTGTTTAATATACCTGTGAAAAAACATATGCTTGTACAAATGAAGTGAAGAATTTGTCAGGTTTCTAATCGTATTATAATTTTTTATGTAACGCTTACTCCTATCTTATCATGCAGCCGGATATATTCAGGAGAATTTCCAGGTGGGCAGTTGATAACAAGCTGGTAAATCACACGAAATTGATAAAGTGTTTTAACGTTCAGGAATAATCCAGCAAGAAATCCTCGCATATCTGTATCATGTTGATAACGCTTTTAAAAGACCTTCACAGAAGTGTCACTCACTCTAGCGTCATGGGGTTGACTTTGACACTTCAGCCCAGGACTACACATTAGTAAATTGGACCTATGAATGGAATCGTTTATGCTTAGGCTGTGCAAGGCTGTGCCAGAATTATGTTTTCCATTATCACTATCAACTATAATCTGTAGCTGCCTGGTGACATCCTAATGGCAGTGTGACACCTTTGGATTATATTAGAAGCTAGTATAGCCATGGATGTTCTTTGACATGACCAAACAGTGTCAATAGGACTTATAACAGTATGTCATCCTCTAGCAACATCTGACAAGACATACAGAGAGGAATGAAAAGTCTGCTCACCTGTTTGGAAGCTGACTGGATGATGTGTTTTGAGGAGGATACTGTCCAGCTCCGGGAGGTCCAGAACCAGGAGGACCTGGAGCACTTGGGGCACCAGGCCTCATGTCTGGTGTATAGTTCTGATAGTTAGGACTGTCAGGGCCTCGTCCAAGCTCTGGCTGAGATGAAACTCTGTCGAATAAACGCAAACATTGGATGCATGAAGGTGGATGGCTCTGAGCTAATTGTATTTATGAACCTGAATTCAAATGACACCTCAAACATGAGCTGGTAAATCGGTCTCTTATTTTGTTACACATAAGTTCATATAATGTTTTAATTTGGTAGAATGTGAGTATCTAGAGCAATTCGAAAAGGAGGAAATTTATGAATGCGTCTCTAGGCGCCTCCGTGCTATCACTGTAGGGTTGTTCCACGAATCATGATGCTGGTTACATTACAAGCTGATAAACTGAGTACCCGCAACTTGAAATCATTCCTTCCTGGTCAATAAGTGCGGCTAGTTCACCAAGAGAGGAGGGTTGAGAGGAATTAGACCAAATAAGTCTAATTCTGCACAACAGATATACTGGCATTGAATGAAAACTAAATACACTCGTGAAACAATGAATTAATTGCGCTCATGGCTGCCTTAGACTCGAGAAATCTGATGCAACGAGCAGACTATGACCAGGAATACCGGGAGCAAATTTAAACTCTTGGTACGAATCTGGGGTTCTTTCAATTAGAAACAGCCCAAATCACAATCATTTTGCTCACTCAGTGAGTGATCGACACCTGCTAGGCTCTCACTTTCTAATGGCTCAGCCATTGATAGAACTATGTACATTTTGAGTGAGCGATTTTTTTGAGTTGCAAGACCAAGTGAGTGATAATTTTGAGCAATGTGATAGTGATAACTTGTTTTCGTAAAGCATCGCTCTTTCTTATTGAAAAACCCCCTGAATGTTATGCGGGTGTGCTGACTGAGATCACACAACGTTGACATTCACGTAAGAATTGTCTCCAAATGACTAAAGGCAATAGATGATTATTTGTAAGGCTTACCTGTTATCGGGTGGTGACATGGCCCCTGGGGGTCCCTGCTGCTGCTGCTGCCACTTTGGTCTCTCATCTTCTCTCATAAGGTTACCTTGTGATTTAGATCTCATATCATCCGGAGGTCCGGCAACAAACGGTGGCTTACCTCCAAACGGCTCTCCTCCGTCTACATAACGAAATAGTAATAATGAGGTTTGAAGAACAGTGAAATGTGATCAAATTTTATGTTCCAGATTTTCTAGTGATATGATAAAAAAAAAAACCAAGCAGCATTCATAAAATTAATGATAGCAATATCTCCATCAAACTCTGCACTTGAACACAAAAGGGGGATGACCAGTTAACAACTAGACAACTTGGCTGATCTCTAGACAATGTCTGCATAACTCAACAAGGTGATGGCTGCTGGTATCAGTTCAATGAAAAACTTTCAATTCAAGTGGTCAGACATTTAATTTACATGTATGTGTGGGACGCAATACTGGGCTTGGGGAAACTCGAATCTGCAGTCCAATGACATCAACTTTGAAAGTATTCTATACGATATAGGCAAAAGCCATATATTTTTATGACAGCAATTACAAAACTGCTCCAAACCAAAGGAAGGAGACACTAACAACTCGACTAGACCAGACTATAGACATTCAAATATTGTAAATCATATCGTAAATTATTGTAAATATAAGCCTATTCATGTAGGGTTACTTACTGGCGAGCATAGGGGTGGATTTGCTTTGTACCATATATGACGGGTTATCCTGAGCTGATGGTGGCCCTGCTCGGGACATCGGTGGCGTTGGCTGATTCAGCAGGGTAGCTAAGCCGTGATATATGGCCCCCTGTTTGACGACCCTTAGATCCACCACTTGACCTGTATCCTTCATAAGGTCGGCAGCGCGCTCCTGTGTGAGGCCAACTAAACTTTTACCATCGACTTCTAGTAACTGGTCCCCGGCCTTTAGACGACCATCCTAAGGGATAGAAAAATAATTGTCAGTTGCAATTTCTGAGTACATTCAAGAAATTTAAAAAAAAGTAGGACAGTGACATTTTATAAGTATGCCATAGCATGATATTGAACATGTCTTTTGGTTTCACTCACATTCACAATATGGCCACCTAACCAAAGAAAAAAATGACGTACTTGGTGATAAATGCTTGAATCACACTGAATCCCGCGGCCAGAATGCCTGCCAGTTTACAATAATAACTGCCATGCAAAGTACCATCGACTCTCTTTATACAGCTTGACAAAGCGATTATAGCTGATATTTCCTATTTTATGATCATATAACAGAAAACCAAAACATTTATTTTTCTATAAGTCCAAGTTGTAAAACTAACTCACCAAGTCAGCTGCTCCTCTGCCAACTACAGATTTAATATAGATTCCTTTCTCTGACTGATTCTCACCCTAAATAAACAAAATCTTACATTACAACCACAGATAAACTTTTAATAATTATGGAAGTCCAATGTGATCAGATACCTTGCATTTATATCTCCTTATTAAATAGAAAAACAAAACAACAAACCCTTCTGACAGGAGCCTGGTTTGATACTCTCACAAGTTTGTAATTTTGGTGCTGATCTCCGCGATGATTTGGTAGCTGAACTAGATGTGTCGCCATCGTGTCGGCTTGTGAGGGAGGATGTTAAGAACAGACTGAACCCGAAACACGAAAATGTCAGACAAATGTGATGTAATACCTGAGGAATTCTCTGATTAAATAGATATTATGTGACAATCTAATTTTGACAACTGATATTAGGGAATCCTGCAACCCACAATGCACTGCAATAATAAGCTACCACATTTCCCCTAATAAAATACTAACTAATCCGCAATCTCCATGGCATTCATGACTAGGAATACAGACATGAATCAGGAGCTTACAGTAGAGGACCGAAAGTGCAACAATATTACGTCAAGGAGATGTTAATCAAACATTTTAGGACAATAAATATGTCTGTTGTGATGTTTGACGACTACAGTTACTAATGCAGTGTATGACAGCTGACTATACATTCCAGGGGTGGCTCACTGGTGATCATATAAAAGGGTTTAACTAGGATTAGTTTGTTTGTAATTTTACTTGTTATGGTTATGGGCAGTTGGTAATTAACAAAGATTTAATTGAGAGGTCAAATGCAGTTAGATACTGTCAAACTCAATAAAGTGGTTCTTTTAGGGTATGAGCATCTTTTATTCACTGAACCCCCCCCCCCATAAAGTTATCATTATATCCACCACTACATTCCTGTAGCTGTTTTCAGTATATCTGAATGAGTCAGTGCAAGTGTCAATGCACCTCCTTATAGCGTACATAACATTGAGCATACAAGGAGTAAAGTATGTTAATGGTATAAGTTCCGCCCAGGTGATTAACCCAATAATACAGATGGGGAGGACTGGTTTTAATTAAGATGACTCATTAAAATGAAAAAAAAGAGGGCAGATAAAAGTTATCTATCGGTCAAAGATCCACAACGATTCCAAGTGGGCAATGTACATAACTCAGCGAAATAGGAGTCTGCCAGTAGTCAATTCCCAAAACACACTAAGTTTTCTTGAATCTCGTAATTATTCTACATTTTTCAAAGTGCTCATATGGGTTAATATTCTACATGTAAGTATCATCTGACACCTCAGGGTTTTTACCCACTTTCATATATTTTGTACTAATGTACCAAGATATTGAAATGGGAACACTATTTTTGATTAGTTAATGGTATGTACATGATATGATTCAAATTATTTTTCATGGGACTGGAACGAATTTTGAATTGGGCAATTCAGTCGCTCCTCTGTGGTAATCTTGCGAAGACACATACCTTGGCTGCAACGATACTGAGTCCCATACTGCCGTTGACCTTATCCAGTCTGATATGTATAATCTCAGGGTGCTCAGGCAGAGGAGACTGCCTGTCGATATCCATAGGGGGCGGAGCTTGGGTAGGTAGAGGATTAACTCCGCCTGCTGCTTCCACCTCATCGACAACATCCTCATCCACCTGCTCGGCCATGAAGATCTGCCAGCTACCCGACCCAGATGGGAGGGGAGTTAGACGGCACAAACCATCAGCCATTACCGGATCCAAGAAATCCGCTAATCCTGAAAAGTGACAATACCAGTTGCGCTATTATCTGCCTATCTCAAACGAATGAACATATTAACAGGTGGCCTTGTAATGCTCACATCAGGTTAATATGATAACATTAATTGTAATCCTTCTCGTACAAATCAATGGAATTGTCTTCTTTGAAGGAAGATAAAGCAGAGGATGGACTATTCCTAAATATCACTGATCTTTGACTCAAGAAATAAGTCCTCAGAATTCATCAGAATCAAAATTGTGTGGGTTCACAGCGGTCACAGTTGTCACGATTGTCACAGTGGACAGATGTCACAGTAGTCACATATTGACCTTCAAGTATGACATTCTAAAGCAATCAGGATACGTATTATTGAGGATAAAGACTAGGAAGTGGGAAAACCATTTATCAACTCTCATCGATCTCGACACAGGGTGAATGTTTGACCAACCTTGTGGGATTCCTTTGATGATGTCACTACTGTATCCATCCTCAGGCAGCAGGAAGGGTAGCTGTAAGTCAGCATCTTCATTGACTGTAATCTCACGACCTTCAGATCGAGTAAGGTCATCGGCTGTGTTCATCGCAACTCGCACAACGCTCTCAATTATATCCTATAAAGTAGGTACATAGCAATAAAAACAAAATGACTATCACTCCGACACCTACACAGGCTTACAAGCTCAAGGACAATCCAGGATTTCAAAATAACACATAAGAATATGCAAAGGTGCATTCATCAAGTCACGCATTCAGTTGCATAAAGACTACCCAAAGACCAAAGCGTATTTTAGTCAGGCAGTTGCTTATGAAAAAGTTTTGACAGATTTGCATGGTAAAAAAATTCATTGATCTACATGGCATGAATTATTGATGGTGGAAAGAGTGCCTCCCATTAGAGAAGGTAACTCTCATTCTCTGCATAATGATGTCACAGTGAACAGGAAGTTTGTGTTTTCTATCTTGCACAAGTCAAAGCTATGGAATTAAAATGAGTGCCATATACTTACTTGAGGCACATGGGGCATCTCTCCCTGATCAGGTTTATACTGTTCTAGTAGTGCTCTAAGCTGCACAGAGTTGAGTTTAAAACACGAGGAGCTAATCGCTGCTATATCATCAGCTGAATGCTTCGGTGCTTGTAATAGATGTGCTGCCTGTGTCACAAAAACAGAACGATGATTACATCGGGTAACGGCAGCAGCAAGACATGCAGGTGGAGACAAATTTTACTTGAAAAAAAAACATTTTCAGTCAATATTCATCCACATAAAAACGTAGGAATATCAGTTACATGGAAAAAACAAGATAAATGATCCCATATGAATTTTTAGAGACAAAATAAGGAAAATCCGACATGTGCAGTGAAAAGAAAATTGATAATTAATAATTAATGTAAAATCCCATACAAAGTTGTAGCTCTCAACGGTGTATAGGATTTTCTTTCCACTGCACGCACATATCGGCGCTTTTGCCTATTATGTGACAATTTCATAATTTTAATCTCAAATCTGTAAAAATTTTATTAAGTGGAATAATGATTATACCTGGGTGATTCTGCATAGATGACAGTCAGCTGCCAGCTCTAGTCCTTGTTTTTCTGCCCAAGCTTCTACTCTGGATAATCTCCTCTTGAGCCGTGTACCCCACAGTCGAGTGATCAGACAAAGCTGCGGCTCCATCACTAGCTTATTAAACAGCCACATGTTGATAAAATGGAACAGCTGTGAGAAGAGTTGAATAGTTAGGGCGGCATTGACTCGGCATCTTCTCAGTAACGACATTGCGGAGGACAGCACATGTAGGACCTCGCCTGAAAGAACAAACAAATTACAGGTTGACTCCTTGCAGACTACAGACTACAAAATGAGTAAAGTACTATGTTTTTTGTCAAAAAACTATAAGCAACACAAACTTTACATGCATCCATGCCTTTAGTTTCAAACTGAGTTCTATGTGCTGCTAATCTATTACTGAATCAGTCTCCTAACATGAAAAAAACTTTCTTAAGATTTTTTGCATGGGCCGCATATCCACATGTTCTGCAGTGGAAAGTATATTGAATTTACACAAGGTAGCTTTGGGATGGAAATAGGCATGGGTTATTTAGGTTCAGGTGGATAGGTCTCATAAAATATCAGAGTAGCATTCAGCCGAATAGAACACACCTCATATCTACGGGACAAAAACATGCTGGAATATGCTCTGAACTAATCATGCTCTAAACTAGATAATGCACAATATAAGAGATAGAGAGTGGTAGTGATGGTTAGAATTATATACCAATACTGGGCTTTCCCTGCTCTGTCTGAGCTCTGTCTGTATAACGTCACAGAGAATCAACAGTGTAAGAGGAATCTAATTTCAAAACTGTTGAATTTTCCACAATGCAGTTATTTTATGAAGTTGACATACATACATGTATAATTTCACAGAATTGTGAACATGCAAGGATTTCTAGAATTTTCAGGATATCTGCAGGCCATTATATAGACAGCCAGGGTAAACTTAATTCTGGATATTCTTGGCTCTTCTTTGATGCCTCAGAAAACCGCTCTGCCAACTGTTACTCTTCATTAAATAGCTTGAGCACAGATGTTGAGGCGATACTGTCTTTGGTGTTTGGAAGCAGATCACCAAGACTTCATTGCCATCAAAAGAGCTTGGGTATTCAATCTATCATATTTCAAATGAAAACAGTTAACCAACAAACTCTAATTATTTATTATTATTACTATTGTTTCAACAAAAATTAATCCTTTCTTACCCGCTTCATTATCATTATCGTTGTCAGCGAGAAAAGCTGGCATGCTCTGATAAAGGTCTCCCTGCATTATGTATACTAAATCCTTAAAGCAATCCTGTACTGTGTCTGCCAATACATCCTGCAATACAAAATTATACGACAACTTTACATAAGGGCATTGAAATGTTATAAAGATGAGGAGTTGTCTTGCTTTAAATGAAAAGGCCAACGAGAGGATAACTTTTAAATATGTTTGTGAACATATAATGTGTTTTCAGAGTCTTTCTCACTCTCCCTGATACAAATAGGCTACCAGGAGAAAATATTCAATCTTACAACTTTGTAATCCCCTAAATATTTGCACCTGATGTGTCGTACAGGTTGAGAAATTTTAGAGCTTCAAGAACAATGTATGAAAATCTGCTAACATCCATTATTTTACAGCCATGATGCCTTGTGCTTTCAATTGGGTATAGCTTAGCTTTTTTAAATATTCATAGTATTGTTTCCCATTTTGAGGAACCACCATGTACCATAATAATGTGAAAACCTCATTCTTATATCTCTAATCTTTCTCACCTG
This sequence comes from Membranipora membranacea, assembly GCA_914767715.1. Classification (NCBI taxonomy): domain Eukaryota; kingdom Metazoa; phylum Bryozoa; class Gymnolaemata; order Cheilostomatida; family Membraniporidae; genus Membranipora; species Membranipora membranacea. The sequence goes on along the minus strand of OU612073.1, from coordinate 9,583,567 downwards.
TGCTTGCTGAGCATGCTTTGAAAGATCTCTATCCATTTTGATGAAGTGTAAAAGTTCGGACATATTTGCCAGCCAGAACGCCAACTCTTGCGGTGAGTTCCTGAATCTATTCACTGTGTCTCTTATCATGAAACTTAGCTGTTAATATAAATATGACTAATATTATTACATTATATTATTTTTATTTTTTATCCATTACTACTGTGAAATCCGTGATATCTGAATATCAAATGAGAATGGAGTAGGCAACTTCAATGTCACTATACTGCTTTTGTCAACAGAAACAATGTTTATAGCTAAAATGGATAGTAGGGAGGGAGACAAACGCCTAATGAGTGTCATTCCTTAGAGAAGGATACCTTATGAGAATCAAGTTTCTTCTCGAACCCTTATCAATTGACGATTACAGGCATAACACAAATATATTACACAGTTTTTAAACTTCATCGTGTAGTGGAGTCATAAACATAAATAAATATTATCTATTTATATGTTTATGAGTGGAATACTTACTTTATTACAGAACATAATAAGATTATGGAAGTGTTCGTCGAGGGGCATGCCTGGCTGTACTCTGTCCACCCGATATCTGGCTGCCAGATACAGAGAGTAACAGGGCGCTAACTTAAACTGACACATTCCCTCAGTTACATCAGAGATTACAGAGTGTAGGAAATTATCCTCTCCTGTGAAAAAGAGAAAACCATCAGCCACAGTGGTGATTGGCAAATATAGCCGTGAACAGATTTGTTTTGTTGGTTGAAAATTTTGCCCTCCCATTTTACTGTTTCGAACAAGCAAAAGATACAAATCTAGATTGCCATGGTAGTTCAACGGCTTTTATATTAGGGAAACTATTTCCTACCACAACACTATTTGAAAAAAAATCCTACTCAGCTACTGTGAAAAAGTACCTGTTAGTACCTCATGACAGTAGTGAACTGCAATACGAATATCTAAAGCGACTATGCTAAGTCAAGTTATTTACCACATCAAAAGCGATAGTTCAAGGACTTAAAACGCCTTACCCAACTTCTTTGTGAACATGCCTATGTGATAGTACCAAAAACATTGCAAGTCTAAGTACACATTCAGTTGTTACAGCCACTCAAGTTAGTCTGGTTTTATGGGCAGCACACATACCTTCATCTCTGAACTCCAAGCCTGCAGGTAACACGTCATCTAATCTCGGGCTATATCCTGGAGGTCCAGTTTCCCCGTTTGCATTGGGAACAACTCCTCGGCCATGCGGAGTGGTACTTACAGTCTAAAACAAACATCCAATTATGATTTAATCATTCAACAGAAATTTTTGGATTTCGGAAGACTATTTCTTTCAAAACAAATATGGTCTGATAATTGCAACAACGCTAATAAATCCACTTTTTGTCAGTCATATTCCAGTTTTTACAACCTCAACAGAATTATTCGGTTTTGTTTCACAAATTCTCACCACAATTTACTTCCTCATCAACTAGCAAAGCAGGCGAGGTAAAAAGGTTACACACATATACACAACCATGGTGGAGCTGGGAACCATTAACAAACCACCATCAATGGCTTCAACAGTATGCTCAATGACTGGTGTGCTGCCAAGTCAAATATGGAAACGCATAATTCCTGGTAAATCCATCAACGTAACAAAGAGTTTTTTTGTTCAGAGTAGCAACCATTGTGATTAACTGCTGATTGCATAACTTTTGATTTTATCAACTAGTGACTTATTATGATGCCGGTGAATAGACATTTTTTAGCCCTTTACTGCTATACATTCATACTACCATACCATACTATCACACGTTCATCAAGTAGAAATGAATAGAAATTATGCGGATATATCTCCGGCATCCTTACCTCATCTATGGCCGGGTCAAGGAATCTGAAAGCATGGTGATGGCCGAATCGAACGACTTTGCCGTGTTGTAGTACTGTAGTCTCATGTATTCTCATACCCTCCACATAGCACTCAGCCTCCTCAGAAGTAGGGGTGACTGTTACCACGCCCTCAATATTAGCTATGACTGCGTGATGTGGTAAAATGGTAGGCCCAATCATCTACAAAACAGGCAATGGAAACAATAAGGTTACCAAAATTTGAAACTAATTGGTTCAACATGAATGTAACATAGATGCTAAGTATAGTAACTCCAGCCTAACATCTGGTTCTCGCTGTGTGCGCATTGATTCATAACCGCCAGTGTACCAATGATCCTACAGAGGCAGACCATGAAAATTCACAGGCTACATTCCACCAAGTGCTCAAGACATGGATGAGAATTTTATGTAAAAATGTAAATAACCTCGCACTGTTTATTAGTTTGGGCTCCTACTACTCACACTGAGGTTTATAATCTGTAAGATACATTTAATAGGGTCCGTATTGACGATGGAGGGGGGGGGGAACCCCCACAACAATGCTTGTCAAGATAGACTAGGCCTTGTACTAACCCTGAGATGCTGTCCGCTGCTCGGCTGTGCTATACTGCCTACTTCAGTCATATTCTGATGTAGTAGATGTTTCTTAGGTTTCATAATATCGCTGCCGTCAAGGTTAAGCTCCAGTAAGAATGGGATAGCTGACTTATCCTCCATGGTGGTCTGTTTACCATCTCGTCGTCTCACATGGAAGGTGATATTACCTGGAAAAATACATCACACCCTTGATATGAATTCAACAATATAAGTGTGACCCTGATTATACATACACAAGAGATCTGCAAAAGTTTCACATTCTACAGTCTGAGGGAAGGGATTTTGAAAAAATTCATTCAATTTATTTTAAATTGGCACCAAGTAAGGTTGCTTGTCAGTTTCAAGCTTAAAATTGAACAGTCTATTATTTCAATATAAATTTTGAATGAAAACCATATAATCCATGGTTGTGAAGGAAGCCCTAGTTTTTGACCAGAAAGCCGATGAGAGACCATGTTAATACTTACCTCTGTTGACTTGAAGTTGTAGAATAGCCAATGGGCATTCACTATCCTCTAGTATATTTTCCTGGGGCCTCAGTCCGCCCCCGATTTCACCGGCGTGAGCGTTAAAAACCTGCACTAAGCAGAAATCTGTTGGATTTATTCTGGTCAATCCATATTTATCCAGCATCTCCTTAACTACATAAGCGGCTGTGTCAGTTACACTTAGAAGTAAACTTTTATACGGCACATCAGGATTTAAACTGTCACCGTGCACTTTTAACAATCCACCGTGGTCGCCCTCTTGCTGGATCTCGTCGAGCTTTTTCTGAACTTTGAGTTCACGCCGGCGTCTCATCACAGCCTCCGAGTTTGATTTTGTTCTGACAAAGACTCCTGATGGCTCCTCCTAAAACAAGGAATCATTCAACATAAGCTTTCCAGCTTTTTAACTAACATATCATTTTAGAAATGGAACAGCAGGGCACTGATGAAGAGGCAACAACTGCTAAAATGTAGTCCTCTTTTGTTACTTATCTTCTGACACAGAAAAGTTATTACATTATTTCCAAGTCAGGGATATGGACACTCAGTTGTACTATTTTTTTGGACTCATGGGAAACCCCTCAAAAAAAGGATAAAGTAGTATGAGAACATACGGTGTTTTCTTTGTCGCTGTGTTTTGCTTTATCCTGCTTCTTTTTCTGTTCCTTCTTTTCTCTCTTACTGAGTTTTCTTTTAAAGCTGCTTTCATTTGTATCAGCCTACAAAATGTAATTTATCACAACCGTTAATATAAATATATTAATATAAAGAATCATATATGTAAAGATTTTACAGCAAGGTTTGAATATTGTAAAAAAAGAAAGCTTTGCTTTTGCTATATTTGTTCATCTACCATCTGAATGATAGCTATTACGTATGAAGTTACTGCCAGCTGAGTTTCTGCAGCTATGAAAGTCAATATATCATTAAAATAACCTTTTGATGACATAGATATTTCATCAGAATGGTAAATTAATACTATTTCTCTCAATAAATAATACCAGTTCAATGGTAATAAATTCACCTACTGAGAATTATTATACAACATCAGAGCCTTTGAACTAACTAACCAAGTGGTCTGGGAGCGTTTAACAGATAAGGTAAATAAATTAAAGCTACTCAATAACATAACATAAGATACCGATTTACTCTGTATATGAAATATTACATCCTGCTAATATCAAAGTTATGAAGAATAACAAAGCGATGGTAAAGTCTGCAAAACGCTGCATCAACCTCGCCAGAGTAAGCCATGGCAATTCAGCAATCTCAAATAGTATTAGACCAAAGTCTGTGTCTATATTAGCCCAATCACAGAATAAGGATATTATATCCTTATTCTGTGGCCTAATGTATGAATGCTTAGGGATAAAAAGGATTCCCTGTAAGGTTTCATAAGGAGAATATGTATTGCTGTATGCATCATTAGGTAGACAAGAACTGTAGCGTTTCCCCCTAGTCTGAGCCCCACAGACTTTTGCCCCCCCCCCCCCCGTCTGACAGCCCCCCTTACTTTTTGAACGTTGATTGGCTTGTGAGCTGCGTTTCTGAGTACAAACTTTCCTTCTTTCTCATCTTTGGTCCAATTAAGTTGTACTTCTAGAGGGTACTCGCCTAGGTCCAACCTTCGTTCAGCTGTAAGCATAAAAAACAGGAAATTAAAAAAAACAAGAAATAGTAAGCTTGCTGATTGGCAAGCTCGACTGAATTGGAGAAAGTTATAACCACAGTTACAGGGTCAGTGAAATATCACACTCAGTTTTTCCAGTACTAGGGAAACCGAATTTACCAGTAAGCCAACTTTTTGACATCATCATGTTTCAGTTTCATTATGATATGATAATGATAAATGATGCCGACATAGACAATACTTGTTGTGATATATTCATGATAACTAAAGGGGCGAGGCCTAGTAAAAGAAGCATCGGTTTTTGTAAAATATTTGACCTGGGGTTAACAAATACATTAATTAGATAGATCCTAGCCACTACTTCTATCCAGCAGTCAGTCGGTCTAACGTTACACTATTAAAATCCAGCCTAATATTTGAACAGTCAAACCAGAGAGACCACATCATAATCTATAGCCTCTGCTGGTGAATCCACAAAATTTATTGTGGGAGCAGTGCAAAATAATATGCGCTAAATGCTGCAATAAAATTTATGGCAGTGATAACGAATGGTGAATTTGGAACTCTATTCAAATGATTCATGGATGATGGGCTGTCACTATCCCGTGGTAACGTTGGTATGTGTTATTTGATGGATAACAAGTTTAATGTCAGTGGTTACGCATAATAAACATTCTGATAGGTATGCAGGAGAGTTACAGTTACTTCTACTAGTACCCTTATAAAGGCATGTTAGTATGTCAGTACCGTGGCATTGAGTTTTCAAGGCAAGGCAAAGTGAAAGGCACACATTGTTTGGTGTGAGAAGCTGACATTCTTAACGCTATCAGCTTCAAAACTTTGACAAAGACAATTTTCATTGAGTTGTAGGCTTACGGAATATATGACTTTGTTTCACTGCATGCATTCCTCCTTTTTCAAAATTTATTGCCCATACAGGACAATTCATAAGTATTGGGATGGGAGCAAATCATAGTTCGTTGGGAAGATAGTTAAGAGGTAAAGCTGACAGTGCAAGCTTTTTCAGTCCCGATCGTAGTTGTAAGCATTGAGTTCTAGAGCAATTTTGATGTGCATTCGGTATTTAACACTAATCTGATACATTCGAGTCTTCCACTAGGCCCACATAGATCAAGATGATCCAATTTGCCCGCAGTCCGGTCGACTGATGAGCCCCCAGCTCAAAACCTAAATACAGGCAAACTGGATTATGCTTGATCTAAGGCCGTCATATTTCTTTTCAAACCAAAGCTAACTGGGCAAGTGTAACTTACCACCATTGGAATCCACTTCATAAAGGTGGTATATGGGTGTAGTTAACATCTTCATATCGGGTCTGAACTTCTCGACCAGTGTCTCGATGACATTCTCTGTGTTGGCGTTGCTGGACACCCGGATACACTTTGTGGCAAGTTTGGCTCCAGCATCTTGGAAAAGGTATCTCATGACTCCATGATACTCAAGGTTCTGCAAACATACAAAAGAACAAAACGAATGCATAAGAAGTAAAATAGAGCGTAAAAAAATCAGATCAAAGCTTAGGATGTTGCAACAGGATGAGTATCATTTGGGACACAAGCAAAATAGCCAACATAGATGATATTGGTAGAGTCTGATTGTGGGTCTCAACTAGTGTGAATATGGCACCCTGTATGATTTAGGGTATTAATGATAACATCACTGTTCAGTCAGTAACTTGTATTTGGTTAGGGTTGGACTGACCATGACCTCTGGGACCGAGACCAGTGTCATATACAGAAAACGGGGACAGTCTGCCACCTCCCCCTAAAACTGTTTTACTATTAGGCTTGTAGGTGCCTTCCTACTCCTACAATTATGTGATGTTATCCGCACAACCTCAAACTAATGTACCAACAACAAGACTATGCCGCTATTTTACAGTGTGTTATCTTTGAACCAATATTCCTATCTCCTGAATTGGTTGTCGAGTTAAAGATTACACACAAGATAAAATAGGCTGTAATATGTCGGCACAAATCATGAAATTACAACACTTTTATGCCTGAAGGCAAAATACCTATCCTAGTGAATAAGTATCATGCCGAGGCGCACTGATGAAACACTCCAGCATTGACCGCTGAGATTTGCAGGTAAATAAACCACACTCAGCTTTAGCATACCAGTCTCCCTGCAGGGCTTACTAATTAAAGAATCACTAGGTATAAAAATGTGTCACCAATTAATCTAATACTGTAATCGCTGAACATTTGTTACAAATTACCTGCAACAACTTACACTGTACAAGCGGAGAATACTAGTAGATAGTGGGCGATTAAGATGGATAAATCCAAGTAGGATGATTTGCGTGGTTCTTAATAATTGTGGTCTTAAATTGCACAGGAGAATGAACATATATAACTTGAATGGCCGATATAATCGGCGTAGGAATGTATAGGACGGAGAAATTTTATTTAACGGTAAATTTGGTGATCAAGGGAATTTTATCACTATTTCTCACTTCCCATTTAGATACAACAAAACCTAAGCATCACGGGAGAATGAGCGAGTCCTCAGATCACCACACCAGAGTTGCAGTGAACCATAGACGGGTCGGTCTTTGGTTCGTACAAACTCTGGCAGGGCGCTCGTCCATCGACATGCTCATTAAGTCCATGCAAACAGCTTGATGACTATCACAGGAACTGACAGAATAACCCAATCAGAAAAAGCCATTGACCCTGACTGCTGATAAAAGGCCATCACAAGAGAGCCAAATTTGGTGCACTGCATGATGTGAGGCTGCCAGCCGAAACCAAGATCAAACCAAGCACTGATAAGTTGTGTGGGAGTTCAGAAAATAAGTTGCCAGAGATTTCTATCAGCATTGTCTCGGCTTGCACTGACGATGGTTTTGGCAGAATCAATGCTTCAATATCACTGATGTAGCACTGGTTCATGGCCGAGTATAGCAACTGGTAGGATTGGCAGAATAATGCTACTAATGGTTTCGAGGGCAGAGTCAAACAGAATAATGGCGAATGTGGCTTTTGATGGATTCAAATACAGCTCAAGATGAGTTTCCAAAAGGTACCGTTCAGAAAATATGAGTAACTCTGGATTATCAAAGATCTCAGTGTCAACTGAGTAACTATGGTATCAAGCCTTTTGTTGGAATCTAAACCCATGTAGGCCTACCATCCCCTGTGAACGGGCAGCAAAGAATAATATTTAACTTTATGCCTAGCATTGTGGCCTGTAGTTTCTCCTTTGCAGCAATGATGAATATATGAGTTGGAAGTTGGAACATTTTGAACTATAGCGCTTGACTCACGGTTTCTAGCTGAAGACCTGTGTATTGTGCAGTGGTACCGCACCACTGTATTTCTAACTAGAGTTTACATTTACTCTACACTGAAGATAACGTGACAGTCAATAAAACTTGTCAAGACAGTGTAACTCAAAAGTTGAGAATAATGGGGCTTGACAATAACAGATTGGCCTATATCACTTGTGGAATGTGTGTAAAGAGATTTTAATTCAATTTTATGTGAATCATTACAAACACATCCCCTCCATTATAGCTTCTAGCTTAGGTGGAATGCAGCAAGGCAAGCCAATAAAATTGCTGTAACTACCCTCTGCTTCTGCACAATCAAATTCTTTGGTAAGATTATTGTAATTTTGGAATTCAATATTGGTGTACTACGAAAACTATCCCAATGACTTTAGCAGCATGCCAAACAAAACTAGTAAGCAGGGGCATTCCACTATTATACTGTTACTAGCAAATCTACTTCTAAAGCCTTTGGGAAATAGAAAATTCTGCAGTGTCAAGTTAAACATTCAAAGACAGGATTTTGGGCAAAAGTTTTCTTTTTTCATCAACCCAAAATGTGTGCTGACACGACAGCAACAATCTTCGTCCTCAGTCCTACACTGGATGAAGTTTGAGTTGAGGACATTAGCACAATATCTGTGTCCACCTTACACATATTATCCCATGGCTTTGACTCCATCTCGTTTAGCTTTGACCAAACCAATCTAGAATGATTCTTCAACTTCAGCATTAAATAATAATTATCACTTCCCATTTTGCCTCTCATTGTCAACAAAATGCTGAAACCTATTATTTTACAAAACTGAGATCTCATTTTTATTGTCTGCTGATTCATGCTGGGGAGATTAATTAGCATATAGACAATCATAGAGTATGATGATAATACTACCAATGTTTGTTTGTAGAGTTTTACAAGGTGTGCTCAGCTTATGATGATTCAGATAGTGTGACAAATATTTGAATGCTTGTTTTATGAGTCACCAAATTTGCTATTCATAACCCACAGCAGCCAATGCAGAATAGTTCATTCAAATGGGTAATGATTAAGATATGTATACCATGTCATTTTGAAATAGATGCCTAGATAACAGATAAGTTGATTGGTAATGATAGCTTGCATGGCAATGGCAGTGCAGACTTCCTGTTAAACACTTGAGGTTTGTCGCTCCATCAATAAGTCATGGGGATATAAAGGTTATTGTATGATGATAATATATGAGGCATGGCGACGCAAAATCATTCAATTAAATTTCACATTTCAATTTCAATGTCGAGATTCTCTCATTCGCCCCTATACCCGAGTTGGAGAACTCTGAACCATATTGCTCTTGGTTTTCAAACGATGGTTAGTTGCTGATACATAAACACCAGTCTTCAACATCTGATGAATGAGATAATAAGGCCTTTACAAATCCTGACTGCATACCTTCAGCACCATCAGCAATGAAGAAATAACTCAGAATTCAGGCAAGAATCCGAGGGAATGTTTCGGTCAGACAAAGTCTGATTTGGTTCAGGTTCAAGCAGAAAGGCAACCCTATTTTGACTATTAATCCAGTAACATCCCTAAAGAAAAGATATATTTGATATTGGATGGGACTGCTACCAATACATTTAGTACTAGTAGTGGACTCCCAATGTTCAAAGCAAGTGAGACGAGAAACAATGAAAGCTTCATAAAGATAGATAAATATGTTAATGGAGAAAACTACTTTGTACTGAGGCATTTCTCCTAAATGTTTGGTGTAGAGATGAAAATGGTTCAGCCAAGGAATTAACTCCTTGCTTCAGCCAGCTGCAAGGATAACTTGAACAGAGGCAACACAATGTAACAAAGTCAGTCATTTCTTCTTGTGTCACATATCACACTCACAGACTCAGTAGTAGTAGGCCTACCAACCATAGATGATCAATTTTAGCCTCACTGATTCAGCCATGATTTAAATTATATTACACTTTAGTCAACTTGTGGCTTTAGTCGCGAGTTATCTAGAAAACAGAAAACAACAAGTAGTGATTCATCCGCACCAAGTGAAATCTCACACTGCATCTTCCAACATAGGCGTTCCACAAGGGACCTTGTGTGGACCTACTCTATGGTTGGCGTTTGTTGATTCGCTTCAATTCTCCACTGCCAGCACTGTGAAATACGCTGATGACACAACCAACTACCTGTCTCTCCAGAAAGCTGATCTTCAAATAATAAGCAATACTTACAACGCTGTCAAGTTTGAACCTCCACCCGTCAGTCAGCAGCTTATCGATGAATGTACTAAATGGGCACACGACAACAAAATGCTACTGAATGCTACAAAAACTAAGACATTGAACCTTTCTCTTAAGAAACAGATGATAATGTCGAAAACTCTCACAATGAATCAATCACACAACGTAGACAACGTAGCTTCTACCAAACTACTCGGTCTTACCATCGACCAACATCTACGATTCAATGAGCATGTGGCTAACATCACTAAGTCAGCGAACAAAAGATGTCACGGTCTGCTCGTATTAAAACAGTCCGGAGTAAACCAACAAAGCCTAGTACTAATGTACAAAACCCAAGTAGTCGCAGCTATCACCCACGCTGCAGGTGCTTGGTACCCTTACACCACCGAATGTCTGAGGAATGATATTGAGAGATGTCACCGGCTTGCTATGAGGATTAATTTCTCTGACCTCGAACACTACGATGATCGACTTGCAGCTGCGAATTTGCTACCACTAAATGATTTACTAAACGACATATGCCACAAATACGTACATCGTATTTTATCTGACGATAACCATCCCCTACACAATCGACTTCCGCTCAATAAAACCAGACTCAGACGCTCAACCCGTAACTCTGAGGGCACCATTTGTATGCCTAAATGTCGAACTGAGAAGAGAAAATGTGGAATTTTTGCCAATCCTGAGTTTTATGCCATTTGAAATGATTTATTTTATTTTTGTTCATATATTTTTAGAGGGGCTTTTTGAAAGCACACTACTTTTATTATGTAAGCATTCTCGGATGAGAAGTCATAAATTAAACAAACAAACAAACAATGAAGGCTAGGACAGGAAGAGATGTAAATGAACGATCTCAATGCACTTTCTTTCTTAATCTCAGCTTTGAAAGAAGAAAATCTTACTGATACTCAAATTCTCAGAAGAGAAGGCCTAAATCTATATAATATTTGGGTACAATGGTCAAATACATCTCACTGCACCAAATGAAAATTGTCAGCACCAAGCTTACGCTCACAGTCACTGACTCAATATAAAGAGCCTACCCTGAACAACTATTCTCACCTCATCTGGATGACTAATCTCAAAAAGATCAAGTCGGTTAGCATTCCACTCATCTATGAGTCCTTTAAGGTAATCTCTTCTTTTCATCTGTGAGATATTATCCATGATGATGTTTTCAGGATATTGCTCGATATGTTTTTGGTAAAATTACATGCTCTTGATGGAGATAGCAAACAGAAATTTGGTAAGGTTTAGTTAGCTTTTGACCAAGTCCAACAGGTTTCCGCAGGTTTCACTGTCAATTTGTATCTAGGAAGCCACTCTGTACGCATGCGCATCGACCTGATTACTAAAAGGTCATATCAAATTCTTTTCAAGCCACCTGTATGGAATGTGACCTTCGACCTCTGTGGCGGGTAACTCAAGCACATGCAAGCACCTTGCTCTGGATGTCACGCAACACATCATTGTACCTTCTGTAGCTGAAAAGAGAAGAGGTTGAAACTTCCAATTTTAATGAGGAGTTGACATGGTTGTTATCCATTGTCTGATTTAAACTTGAAGACACTAGGTGGTTTGTGGATGTGCATAGAAGGCTAAGAACAACAGGAGCAATGTAAGAACAACATTTTGTTTAATCTTTAAGTGATGTTGTGAATGTAAGAATGTGCATAGAGCAACAGAAGCAATGCAAGAACCACATTGTGTGTGTGTGCTCTTCACCATGCCGTGTTTCAATGATGATGGTGGTCAATACCTTGGCCACTGGACTTGAACGACCTGCAGTGAGGCTTTCATTGCTTCTGTAGAACTTTTGCAGTTACATTCCTCGCTTGGTGCACGCCAAAATGACATACCATGACATACAAACTGATTTTGAAGCTAACTCTTCTTCTGTTCATGCTGCATAACCTATCATGCACATATAAAACTAATGTGGAGTTAGTCAGTCAGGACGGAGCCAAGTGCACTCTCACCAACCTCAGTTGACAGCGTCCGCATACTTGAACTTGAATTTGTTTAGCAGAGTGACTGATGAATGAGTCCACCGAGATTTCAGCCATTCTTGTACCGCTCGGCATTGCGACAGCATTCTCAGTAACTCTCTGTGCTATCATGATTTGCTGCTTCATCAGGAAGAGGAAAAGGCGTCAGCAGCTTGCGGATAACTTCCATGTAACTTCCTCGCTGCAAGGTAGGCTTTAGGTAGCCAATGTGTTGGCTCTGATATGATTGGCTGTTTGGTGGGAAAGGAGAGCCAATCCATGGTCACAGAGAGCACCTAATGAGATATAATAAAAGTAAAACTGAATTAATTCACACTCACTATAATATACATAGGTACTTTGCTCTTTCCCACCCACCAGCCAATCAGAGCCAACACATTGGCTAGCTTTGCGAGTAGAGAAAAACGTGTTGCATAAATTTCCATTGAGTATTGAATTCATATGATGGTTATACAGTATAACAACCTTGATACACAAACACAGGTTAGAATACTGTAAATCATTCTGACAAGAAGAATTGGTTGATTTTAATCCTAGCCATAGACATAATACTAGTTAATAAGTCTTCAGCGAATGTAAGACATTGAATCAAGGCTCAGGTCTCCTTTGAGATAAGGCTAATATTGTTACAACACCCTAGCCTTTGAGATAAGGCTAACAGCACCCCTATCTGTAAATGGTACCTTACTTTGAGGGCCAGCAAGCACAGTCTTCTGATAACTCAAAACTCACTTACGCAAGCAGTTTATATCACAGCTGCTAGTAAAATCAGACAAAGATGCTACCAAGTTTCCATTTCAACTTTGTGGTTCACAGGAATTGGGTTTGGATCATTCTGAGGAAGCTTCAAGATAAGCAGATATTCATGCGTTTGAGCTTTGCTCAGTTTCAGATGATGCGATTGACATGGTTGAGATGGCAGATCACTGTGAGATTGAGGCACATTTCCGAGACAAACCTACTGAACCTCGCCTTCACTCACGAGACTTAGCAGATGGAGTCAACCACTTCAGGGTAGAGAACAAACCTATGTAAGTGTACGGGCGCATGGTGTGATGTCTGAGTATGTCGCAATGAAGTTAAATTTTAGAAAATATTATTTATGTCAATTACATTTTGTTTTAGACATCCAAATTTATCTCGACATAATACTCCTCAACTCGTCTTGACTCACAAGAATCATTTGATAGAGCAAACCTCAGGTACAAGCCTATTTGAGTGTACGGTCGCATGTTGTGATGTCTGATTATGCCTCAATGAAGTTAAATTTAGAAATTATTAAATTTTGTTCATAAAATTCAAATTTATTTTGACATAACCCTCCTCAACTTATACTACAGGTACATCACCGAAACCATTGGAGGTGGGAGCTCAAGAAGGGATTCAAACCGAATGAGTTTATCCACCATATTCTCATCAATTGGAGATTTATTACCTCCAGCAACAGAGAAATTTGATACAACGGATAGTCGGACATTAGATGATGTCTTTACTCCCTCACTCACCAATATACAACAAAAAATAGGCAGGTCTTTGCATATTACAAAATATCAAATTATATATCAAGATGTAACAATAAACTTTCAGCAGTAATGGAACAGCGTTGGTATACCCAGAAATATAATATAAATAAAAAATGTTTATATGTTCATGGGTCGAGCACACCACAGCAAACCAACTGCTTATGGGACTTATGGGACAGGTTCCATATTTCAAAAGGCAGAGGTGATGATCCTTTTGTGGATTGGTATTTAGGCATGGAGAGAGCTGGTTGCACTCGACTAAATATATAACTAGTCCTCCTTTGCTTGGTAATTTAGTTTAACCTTTTAACTACCCTTCAAATGTTACAGGGAACATGCTCAGAGGAACTATTATGCCGCTAAAGTTTGGAAATTAACAGCAAGATGAAATTGTATGATGACTGATTAAATTGGCCAACAAGACTTATGATCGGACACTGAGAGACAACCTCAAATATTATGCGCACAAAAACTGATGTACACAATTTGGAACTCTAATTTATAAACTTTTAGGTGAAATGTCAGAGGGCAACAAGAAATACTACACGCTCACATGGACAACTCCTGATTTTTCACTCCTTGATGGAAGTCAAAACAGAGGTATGTTGGTTGGATATCTTGGTTGATCTCATTTGTCTTCATCACTTCTATCATTTTTTAATATAAATGTGAAAACCAGACCTTGAATTTGTGAAAATCTAAGGACTTATTTAAAAAAAAATTTATGCCTAAAAGTTTTAAACTGATCCGGAAGTATTCTGCCTTTCAGGCTTTACTCTTATTTATCGCTGTCAACTTCTCATTTTTAGATGGAAGTATACACAGTGTTGTTTCATCATCGGCTGGCTCCAGTGCGAGGCGTCACTCAACCCACCCGATACACAGAATAAGAGCATTGAGAAGCTCAGGCTCACCAGCAGCTAGAGGTAAGGGACATAACATGGGGATAGTAACATACGTGGACTCTGACCTCTACTTTTTATTCATCAATCAGCTCAAAATAATGATGATGAATGACCTGTAGCTGTTTTGAGTTGGAAATGGAATACACACTATATTCCTCAATTAATTATTCAACAGTCTTTCAACTTGCACAGGATGCATACCTCAGTTTGTCTTTGTTATTACAGGATCACAACACAGCAGTCTGGGAAGTACACCACCAGTACTTCTACCTCTCAGATGTTCATCTAAAGGTGACAATGGTGAGAGTCCCTCAAATCAACGACAAGAATACGGCACTCAGGCTAGCATGGAGAGGCAGGCTAAGATAAGCAGTACAGCAGCAGAACTCAGTGATATTCTTGAAGCTTCACCTCATATGACTGACAAAGGTACAGAAAATTAGATGGAGCCCTTTGTTATTGAAGTTATTTTATTTTTCATATGAGAAGAAGTTATGCCCTCATTGATATTAAGGAGATAACTTTTAATTGATGAAGATCCCAATGGGAACCAGATGAAACAAATAGTTGGTTGTTTGAAACAGGATTGAGCTCCAAAGCTACACAGACAAATATTTTTGAGGAGCGGAGTGAAAAATTGTATTCTAAGTTGAACACTTATACTCGACTATATTGTAGACCCTCCAGTATTTGTGACACCTGAAAATGTGGGTGCTTATTTCCCCAACCCAAACACACCGGTGAGCTTAGGGAATGGAGCACAGGCCAACAGTACAGTACAAACCCAATCGGATGCCAGCCAAACTTCATACCAGCCACCTCATAACACACCAACTGAGAATGTGAGTGGGACATATCTCGTTATAACCCCTTTATTATGGCAGGTAACTGTGCAGCATATGAATCTAAATAATGTTTTGATATTTGGAATACGTCAAATTTTATGGATTATTTATGAAGTATATGTACATACTGACTCTTGTGATCTGCCTGGGCATGTGGATCACTGATAAACTAGGCTAGCATTACCATAAAGGAGATGCCATAAGGCTAAGTGTACAAAATGCGGGTCTTTGATTTGGGCATGTGCAAGTACAATGAGTTGGTTCAAGGTTCTGAGAATAATATTAGTTAGGGAGAACGATACAGTCCCTATATTAACTGATAAGCAACAAGGGCTAGTGGTAACAGTAGAAGATAACTCTAGCTATGAATTCCGCATGCATTGGGGATAGTAGCCACCAGAGCAGGTAGCCAATCAGATGGCTTCAGAATTCTGATACACAATTTTGCTGAGATCAGCTCATGCCACAGAGCTGCGCATGTGCAGAATGGTATTTGTATGTCATGTTTGTACACCAAGCCAATTCAAGGTCAAACAAGATGAACCCTGATAATAATCTCGTAAAATAACCATTCTGTCATTCAAATTAGTTGTTGACTGTAAATTGTAGAATGATGGTGATGATCATCAGTATTTGATGAGGGCTGTTTGGTCATCGCGTACTAGTAGGGACCTTGTAATGGATGACCCCACAGCTCCTTACATTAACCACCTCATAGAGCAAAGTCTACACAGTATAGACCAGATAGAACATGAGCAGGTAGGTTGATAGTTGCTCTTATGCTGGAGAGGCCATGCATAGTTTGATTGGAAGAAATTGAATAATTCTGACGTTTTCGCTGCCAATTTTATTTACTACTTCCTTATATTATGAATGTTGCAGGGTCCATGCATTTTACGATTAATTTTGAAAAAAACACAACGCCAAGTTGCTTGCAACCGGGGAGTGCAATATTAGATTTGAAGGAAAAAAGGGCGATGCTTTGAAGTCTGTGATCTACAAAGAAAAGTTCTGTCAAAATGCAAACATGTCTTTGCCAGTTAGATACCTACCATAGTATATCATTACTTCATTATTTTGATAATTTTATTACATGTTTTTATCACATAGGCTAAATTACGCAAAGGTAGTGAGGTTTGCTTTCCGCAAGATGTCACCAATAGCCTCAGCACCACAACCAATACCAACCATAGCCTGAGTATCTACACATCTGATCTAAGTTACAGCGTTACTGCAGCTGTACCTATACACTGCTCCACCATTGATGGGATGTGGAATGGCCCGGCTGATGAACAGCGTGTAGATAAAATTATTCCATTTCAGAGTCCGATTGAGGGAGGTGCTTCACAAAAAACTAACCCAGCAAGCTCAATAATCAGCAATGAGTCGGGTATATATCTGAGATTAGTGATTTCATATAAATTTCTGTATATATAATATTTAGCGAGTCTGATCCTTGATTAAAGATCATCAGTGATGATAATGTGTTTTGAATTGACGGCAGAAAGTTTTCTGTGGTCTAATTTAAGCCTATTTATAGAGTTGCCCACTTTCCATTTGGGTCCTTTTTGGCACACGCAGAATGGAAAAAATAGGCTTGAATTCCAGCTCAGAAAACTGACCATTGTATTCTATTCTATTTAAAGTTAAAAGACTTTATGGAAATTCATTCAATTTCCTTTGATTGTTCAGATGGGTATATTTATGATCTGGAGACTATGAAAGCTCGAGTCACCGGAAATATTGATGAGAGTAAACACGACGACACATCAACCCTGGAGCCATCTGGCTCACAATGGTATTACAATCAGGTATGCCTGCTCAGTTTGATAGTGGTATTTGTCTTGCCTTCAAATTTAAGCTCACTGGAATTATATTCTGCTTTACTGTATGGTCACAGACTTGCACAAGCAGGAAAACTGTAATTGGGGTCATTTTCCTCACTCATTCCTCACTGATGGAAGAGGGCTGTATATATTCCCAAACCGGACTCGCTTATCACATCAAAGAGTTTGTGTATGTTCCTTGTTCGTAGTCGCTCCTTTCATTGATTCATTGGCAAAGAAATAACGTTAGGACCTTAATTAAAAATCTATTGTGCCTGGATGTAGGAGTTGGAGGTGGCTCAGTTGGTTAGAGCACCTCTCCTTTAGCTTGTGCAGATGTTGAAGGTCGTTTGTTCGAATCCCACTGTGGTCCATTGAATACTGGGGTTTGGTTGTACCTCAGGTGTGCTCCAACCTGCCTTCCTGCAAACAGAGAGAAATGTGATGCAGATATTGCCGCCCATGCTTCGGGATGTGGCGTGTGATAAGACACCTGATTTTAATGTACACCCAAAACATCCTATTTGTATCCATACTGGGTGAGGTGTATAATTTTTTGTTTACAGGCTTATGAAGGGTCAGATTTAACAAACAATATACAGACTGAGCAGAGAAAACCTGTAAATCAGAGAACATCAGAGTTTTACCAAGCAGATCAATCATCGAGTGGATATATCAGGGGTGGCTATATCAGTAATAACAACATTGTACCGAGTGGTCAGACTTCTATACATGTACAGGTGATTGAGACTTCATCTGGGAGTTACTTTTCCCGAAATGTATTAAATAGGATTAATCTAAACAATCAACAACTATTTAGGAGTTTCAATTTCGATACTTACAAGTGTTCAACACTCACTTATCATACCTTTAGTTCAATTATCAAGGTAGAACTAAAGCAGTTATCGTACATCTGAATTGTCTCTTTATTACTCTGCTGCAATCTTGAGGACACAAGGCCGAGCTATAGCCCTGGTTTATAAGCTTTTCAAGTCGAGCAGTTAAGAGCTGGGTTACTGATTTCCTTTACTTCTCTCATATACAATAGACAGTTTTCTGAGCTCTGATTTAGTCCTCATTTCGGAGTTGTCCTCTCTCCAGTTTGGTACTTTTAACCCACGCCGCATAGGAAAAACGTGCTGAAAAGAGGGTTATCTTGAAAACCGCTCATAATAGGATAAAAATTATTTCTGATTCAGAATCTGCAACATTGAATACTCATATGGACATAGTTTGGGAAATAATTTTAGTATTTGGGTAGTCAATTATAGCATTTTCTGCCTATTTTGCGGACAGTTTGGCAGAATTTTTCACGAGTTTCGTCACTAAAATTAAGATTTATCAACATTCAAGCCTCCAATGATTTGGAAACCCTGTCTCGCAGGGTTTTCAATGGTGCAGACTCTGAATCAAAAATCATTTTTCAAGATAACCCTCTTTCAGCAGGTTTTTCCTATGCGGCATTGGTTAAAAGTACCAAACTGGAGAGAGGACAACTCCGAATTGAGGCATAAATAAGAGCTCAGAAAACTGTCTATACATACACGATACGTGTATGGCTGGTAATCAAAGGTCATGATGCGTTTCACTTATTTTCAGCTCTTATATAGCCCTGTAGAATACCCAAATTCAAACCCAAATACCTACTAAATTTAACTGCTATATTCCCAAACAGCACAGAGTATGTATTTTAATTATATAATTTATTATTGTAATTGTATTCTTTTACTTTTCATTTTCAGACTGGGAGTCGGGACAACTCCTCACACCCGTCGAATGTCTATGATCCTCTGTGTATACAGGAATCAGTTACTGCTACTGATACAACAGACTCGGAGCAACCAACTAAGTCGCAGATCTCAAGAAGTAGACCCGTCCACACAAATATTGAACACCGCCTAATGCTGAAGCAAATAAAAAACCAGCAATTTAGAGTTAGACCCAAATCATTTGTACCTGAAGTGCCTGTAAACTCACCTCAATCACAGCCTACTATCAATAGTTCTAAGGCTAACATCACAGCTGACTCAAGTTCTTGTTGTGCTCATGTGGATAGAACGCCTAAATCTTCACAAAGGTATCCAACAATGCTAGTTTAAGAGCACAAACTGTACCGGGATAGCTGGTACTGGCACTTCATTATCAACCACTTTTTGATGAAAGTAGTTGATAATCAAATACCACTACCAGCTATCCCTGCACAGTTTGAGCGTGTTACAAAGTATACAAGTCTCATAGACATGAACTTGTCAATGACAGCAGCTAATTTTTTACTGAAATCTATAATGAAAATTTATGACAAAAACGATTCTGTCAGTGTTAGCCTGTTATGTTAGATGCTGATATTTTTATGCCTTCTATGTTTGCTGGTATTGTAGATTCCCTTTCAGTGATGAGCCAATCACAGAGAAGCTCAGAGGAAGGTCCAAACACAGCTACACTCTGAACAAAAGCATAATCAAACAGATCCTATCAGAATCCAGCGGAAAACAAGTTCACCAGCCTCTTCTCTCACCTAATGTATACTGGGTATAAATGGACATCATGTTTTATTGTTATTTTATATTGGTGGCCTTTTTTTGGAATAATGGTTTGTTATTTTCCGTTTTCATGACCTGTTACAAAGTTGGCAAGGATTCCCGATTCTCCCTTTTTTACACTTTATTTAGGATTCATGTTATCCTCAACTCAACTCTTTTTATTTATTTTGCATCTCTTCTTTCTTTGCACATCAAAGTGATGCTCTCCATTTGGAATGGTTGGTCATATAGGTCTGATTGATCACACATTTTAGAAATATACAAATCGGTAATTGCAGAAAATTAAAAATTCTTCAAATGCTGGTCAGGTTTACTCGCGAATATTGGAATTTTGACTTTGTCCTCCTTTTATTGTCATACCCATGATCCATCTAGTACATGCTGTTCATCCGAAAAAAATTAAGCAGGTACCTCAAAAAGAAATTTCTGTCCTCAACTGCTCAGCACAGATTGATGGTCGCCGCAAACTTTTGTTAGGCATTGACTAACTAAAGTAGCGTTCAAGGATTACATTATTGTATTAGATAAAAACTGCTAGACTAATTATTACAATTCAAACTCTTATTGGTGCCATCATCAACATATAAAAAGCTGATCCTTGGTTTGGGAGGTTACATCAATAAGAGAAAATTCCGTGAGCTGTTCAATGTTCAGCATCCCTAGAGAAATTGGAGCAGCACTCTGTGGGAACCCTGCATGGTCACTCAGCCTCAGTGGGAAACCTTCAAGGCCACTCGACGGCACTTCAACTCTGATTGGTGTCCCTGCCGATGAAACTATGCAGGCGGCTGTCATGAGAGGTGACTTTGACAGTGGGCTGCTTATGAGAGGGTATGCAGTAGTAGTGAGGCTCCGAATTCACCTCAATACTCTATTAGGGATATGTGATATAGAAAGATAAGTATAAGAATTATGAATTCATCCTAAATACAATTAGTGGCAAAAATTTCAGTGTTTTGGTCTGACCAGGATAAATTTAATGATTAATTTTACCAAATATTTAGTGTTGTTCCCATTAAACAATTATCTCATGAGGCAAGAATAATTACGACTAACTAAATTTATGATGTAAAATATATTATTTTCGAAGGTGTAGTGTTATCTGTAAACTTTCTAGAAAAACTCTTTAAATAAATAAATAAAAACTGCTGGAATCCGATGATTTTAAGCGTGTATAGTTTCTAGAACCATTAGAGTGGCTGTTATTCCAATCAATATCGCCAGGTCAAATCCTCTTTTATCGTGGATAAGCATAGTTGCCATGCATTACTATCAGACATGCATTCCAGACTGCAGGAGTTGCAGCAATCAAAAACATTTTGTTGTTTCTTTCAACTGGGCCATCATGATAAACTGTTTGGTAAAGCCACATTTACATATATAAAACTGTCTTTTCTCACATCGACTTGAGAAACATGCCAGTTTCAAAACTATCCCCACAAGATTGTGCTAATTTCCAAATGAAAAAGAATTTCAACACTAGATGATATTATAATATATATCTATTGTATCATGCTCTCTTAATTGTACGGTATTGTTGATAATACCTGTTAATATTACATGTATGATCATGACGTTATCAACCTATCCACACTGATTTATAATACATAGGGCGGCCATTTATACCTTATCATATGACCCTGACCCTGTTACCTTGAGGTAAAGTCAATAAAAGATAACAGACATTGATTTCAATGTTTCATACCAAGTTAAACCACACAGAGTTATCAATTGGAATTTTTTCTCGTCATGAAATGCGCTAGAGGAGTACTGAGCTTCAACAACCCTGAGAAATTTTCTACAGCTAACTAGTAAAGATGGCAGCTGGTGGACAGATTATCTATCCTATAACATTAGATAGTGAGGGTGGACTGGTGTGTGATCTGAGAAAACTAATTGACCATCTGATACAAGAACCAAACTACAATCAGACTGATGTCTCCAGATTAGTATCAGAGTTATCTCAGTTACTGGCTCAGAATAGTAGAAGAGTATTACAAGCAGCAGCGAGGAATAATAACACTGAGCTTGTCAAACTCATACTACAATCTGTGAATCCCGAGGGAAGACTACGTTTCATACAGGAACAAGCAGGTGGATTTGATGGTTTGCTGGTAATTGCATACAGCCACCTTGAGTCATTCAGACTAATACTACAGTCTATCAGCAGTGATGAGAGACTTCAGTTACTACTGATGAAGGGCAGTGATGGTTCCACAATATTTCACCGTCTAACAGCTATGTATAATATAGAGAGTGAAGAGACAGTAGAGATGATATTAGAGTCTGTCAGTGAGGAGGAGCGTTACGTCTTACTCAGCGCACAGGATAATGACATGAGTACACCAGTACACTATGTAAGCATATTTGGTAACACAGAAGTATTAGAATTGATGATGAGACTAATCACCACAGAGGACACAAGGTATCAACTTTTACAGATACCTGGACATAAGGGACTTACACCTTTACATATGTCAGCATTGAGGGGTTATACACAACATATCAGGATTACCGCTAACTCCGTCAATGCTGCTCAGCTGATCCACTTACTGAGAATAACTGATGAGGATGGAAAAACACCTGTGCAGTGGGCAGCAGAGAGAAATAAACAGGCAGCAGTAGAGCTTCTACAGGAATATCAGACTAAGGCTCTTATTGATCTAGCTCTACAGGAGGCTGATGAATCAGGTAGTAAAGATAAAGTGAAGTATATTTGTTTACTGTTGGTCGTTTTAAATTGATTCAATTTGTTTACTGCCATTTCTTAAAAAATCAAGCCTAATTACATGAACAACGCCATTTACTTTATTTTTATGCCCCTGATACCTGACAAAAGAATCAATTCTCAGGCTTCGGTACTAAATTCCATCAATAAATTGATTAAACACATTCTACTGGTGAATTTTTCATCATATTATTTACATACAAACAAAATGTATACTTCATGGGGTAACATGTGACATTTTTGCTGCTGCGGGACCCGGTAGCCAATATTTCAACATAGACGGGAAAGTAGCTGAGTCAGCTTTTTGCCGTTTTTTGTGTAATAATGACAACGAAGAAGTCTCATTGGAGATAAACTGTTCACTTGTGCAGCTTTGTGTGGTCTGTGCCCACAACCACCCAACTAAGCTTGACAAGATAGGCTGGCTAGATAATTTTGAAGCTTATAAACTAGGAAGCGACACAAGAAGTTAAGTGTGAGAGCAAATTTGTATGCGATTGATAGTTTGATAAACTGAAGATGAATATAAAGTTGACGACAGAAAATTGCTTGTTTTCTGTATCAATCTTGTTGTCTCCATTTCTCATTTTCTCCGCAAAACTACTACTACTTTTACTACCTGACTTTGTAGTTCGAGATCAGAAGGTACAACAGATAGAGGAACAGGAACCCCTTACTGTCGGCCAGATTGAAGAGTTGTCTTCCTACAGCTCGAGATACGTTCTCCCACAAAATCAAACTAAAGTTAAGAGGTATGGGCTAATTCTCTACAGCTCAGACGAGCGTCAAGGAGCAGAGGAAGAGGCAGACAACTTCAAGAACGCATTGGAGACAGCAGGATGTGATGTCATCAAGTTAGAGTGGTCTAACACCTCAGAGCTCGGCAGCATGATAGACAGCTCTCTGACAGGAATTGTTAGTAACTGTTCTCTGCTGATTGTGGCTGTGATGACTCATGGTTATAGAGGAGCACTGAGAGGAAGTGAAGGCTCTGAGATACCAATCAATGATCTCCTGTTCCAGCTCGAATACACTTTACCCAAACAGCTTCCATTGGTGAGTGTTGGCAAACAGAGAAAATAGTAACGTCAACTATGGATGAACATGTGAATCTCTAATCAGAGAAGTTACTCAATTGATTGCTGAGTTAAACCCTCCTGTATAAAGGACTGATAACTCCTCGGCTTCATGCATTCATTCCAGAATAATGACAATGCCTAACTTTTTTTTTTCTGTCTTATCAAATGTATCCCGTCATATTATTCTGTATAATATTGCTGTTGCAGGTTATGGTAGTTCAAGCGTGTCAGATATTTACCACACATGGAATTGTGCAGCCAGATGATTATGAATCAGATCCAGCTACTACTAGTCATGTCACAGACTCAAGTGATAACAAACACATTGTGCTACGCAGACCACACACAGTGCTTCTATTGGCCACAGTGACAGGCGGACTGGCTATACGTGGTGCATTTACAGGTGCCCTTGCTGACCAAATCAGAGCAGCGGATGGTAAAACTGATATAAACACAATGTTCAAAAGAGCAGTAAACAGGATGAGAAGAGTTGAGCCAGCAAGTGCTGACCAGGTACCAGAACTAAGGGATACGACAGATAGAAGTCTGGTCCTCCCTCTCGTTGTCAATAATTCTGTCACTGCCAGCTCTAGTCAGTAGACTTGGCCACCTAGCAATTGAGATTATGTGTCTATGACAGTTTCAAAACTTTTTCTGAAATGTTATCAGGATATTTACCTACACATGCGGGCTCGGATCCATATCTCCTATTAAAAAATAGTGATAAAGCATCACAGTTGATAATCACATTTATGTTATCGGCTACATATCCAGCGCTGTGACACAGTATTCTGTTGTAAGAGTTCATTTAAACAAATTCTTTTCTGCCATCCTAACAAGACGCAGTAGCAGATGCGAAAATATTTTAACTCCTGACTAATCATATTTGAGTTACTCACTGTATTAATATATACAGCTGCTGTGTATTTTATTTATTTTTGAATATGTATTTATTTCATGAAACCTATGAAAAAAACTGAAATTTTTCCACTTTATGACTAGAAATTTAACAGGTTTTCGTTTTTCATTTAGTACTTATTATGAATAACTTCCATCTCTACATATTTTCTTTTTCATCCACTAATTTAATATAAAAACATCGAACTCAAGTCTAGTCATTGATGAAATGTTTAAGTTCATCCTTTTGCTCTCAATAACATACAAGTCTCTTTGTCTGATGGTGAGATCTCAGTTCTTGTTGTTCTGAGTGCTAGAAGGGGAGTCTCCGTTCAGTACAAATGGGGGAGTGACTCCCCTCATTGTCACTCCATCCTTGTTTTGTACAAAGTGACATCTTGACAGTCTGCGCATTACACCACCAGTCCTGCATCTAATATAATTTTCATATGTGGCAAACAATGCAGTAAAACAGCAGATATTAGTAACTTAATTATAGTTTCACACAAAACCATTGAGGCAGCTGCATCAGTTTACACAAAGAGATCAACCAACTGGTGTGGGGTTAAACTTGATAGCGTAGCGTTACGGATATAAATTGGTCTAACACTATCTTGTTTTGGTAATATATTCACTTTGAGAAGAATTGTGCTCTCTTTGATACAGAGAGGATAGCTCTATATTTATCAATGTGCAAAGCTGGTCATGAAATGGAGTTCAATGACCACACCGATAAACTACATTGGAGCAACCAGATATGAATTGAGTTAAATGATTGATGTCTGCAGCTTGTACCAACGGGTCGATGATATGAGGGAGCACCTTTGTACACCATTGTTGCAGCAACGCTAGTGTTATTTCTACCTTGAAAGCTTGAGTGTAAAACCCGAGCTCTGCAACATAACCAGGAGGCTGTCTGGGAGTCTGAGCTCACGTCCAAACATCATGAAGTTAGGGGTCTCCTGTGTGATCCTGTGGGGTGACGTCCTGATAGCACGCATCACATGGTGTACTAGCAAGTCCCATTCACGATGATCAAGTCCAGCCAGCAGTGCTCTGATGGATCCACCCATCGTTCTATTGAGTCTTTCCACCACTGAGTTGCCCCGGTGAGCTCTGTGTCTTATCACACCCCCATAGCTTGCATCACTCCTGCAGGATGTCAGATATAAACTGCGGTCCCTGATCACTGTGCAGGGATTCCGGTATACCGTAGTAACTGAACACCTGCTCATCCAACACCTGCGCTATTGTCTTCGCTGATCCGTCTGGAATAGGGATAGCATGATACCAGCGAGTGAAGTGGTCTGCTATAACCAAGATCTGAGTGTCACCACGCTCTGTCTCCGGAAAGGGTCCACACAAATCAACAGCCACAGTCTGCCAAGGTCACCCAGCCCATAAGTGGTTGGCTTTGCTAGAGTTCTTGTGTCGAGCTAACTTAGATTGCTGACATGGCATGCAGCGATTCACATGTCTGCCCACGTCACCACTCATGCCAGGCCAGTACCACTCCAAGCGCAGCCTCTCCAGGGTTTTGTTGAAACCAAGATGGGCAAGTCTGTGTGTGGCATCCACCTGCTTTCTCCTGAGTTCTGTTGCACACACTTTACACTGCTTCACTCCTTGATTTGATTCCAGACTCAGTACTAGAACCTCGTCTGTTGATACACTGAGTTTGTCCTTCAACTCCAGCAGTTTCTTTGTCTGTGCATTATGTAAGCTGATGTCAATAGTCTCCTGTTACACCACATGTCTGTACACTGGTCCAACCTCATCATCACATTTC